>CM070777.1:81326508-83726508 GCA_036346955.1 Dipus sagitta
TAATAATACAATTGTTAAAAATTATACATTAAAAAATTCTTAATGAAAGTGCTACATGAGCTACTGGGGAAGAGTGGCCAACAATGGTGTGAGCAAGCAGGGGTCTAAGCTACTTAGAAGCAACCGCATGACAAGATGCACACACCAGTGCAATGGTGGCACACAGCCTTGGTTGGTAACCAATGCCCTTCTGATTGGCTAAGAGATCCACTCAGTGGAAAGGAAACCATAACTGAAACTGGGAACCAGGTCAGAATCTTATGGAGACCAAGATTATGGTCTCTGTGGTGGTTTGATTCAGGTGGCTGCCATAAACTTAGGTGTTCTGAATGCTAGGGTCCCAGGTGATGAAGATTTCAGAATTAATACCTCTTGGAGGTAGTGTATTGTTGGGGGCAGGCTTATGGGTATTATAGCCAGTGTCCCTTTGCCAGAGTTTGGCACACTCTCCTGTTACTATTGTCCACCTTGTGTTGGCCAGAGGGTGATATCCACCTCTACTCATGCCATTGTTTTTCCCTGTCATGATGGAGCTTCTCTTCAAGCCTGTAAGCAAAAATAAACCTCTTTTTGTCCCTACAAGCTTCTCTTGGTTGGGTGATTTGTGCCAGCAATGTGAACCTGACTGCAACAGTAATATGGTACTGAGAGTGGTGTTGCTGCTAGACACATGAATGTGTGACTTTGGCCTTTTGGAACTGATTTTCAAGAGGAATGTGTAAGGATTTGAAACCTAAGAGATGCCCTGCAGTGCTATACATATAGCTTGAGGGACTATTCTGGTCATAGTTAGAAGACCTGAAGTAGTAAGAACTATGGACTGTGAGGTTTGGCTTATGAGGGTGAGAAAGAGCTTTACTTGGACTGGGCTAGAAGCGGTTTGTGTGAGATGGTTACTGTTATGCCTATGTCCTGAGAATTTGTGCAGGGTTGCAGTGCATTGAAATGGATGGGTGTGTGCACAGAGATATGGCACGGAAAGAAATATTTGGGCTGAAACTGCTACCCATTTACCTGCAATTATGCGAGAGATTACAATTATTCAGATTGAGCCATCTGACATGCATTGGAGTAATTGGAAGAATGTAGACTCTTTCAAAGGGATTTGAATGCTCAAGGAGTGTCCTGCTCTTCAGTCTGCTATATTAACCCCTGGATAAACAAATTGGCACCCTACCTGGTGTTATGGAATATAACAAATTCAGGAAAGAGAAGGTCATTGAATTTGCAACATGGTCTTGTGTTTTGGAAATGGCCATGGGCAGTGTGTAGCAGGATTGCTGGATGACTGCATGGAGACCCAATGGAGCCATGAGGATGCACCATGGGTTGTAGTGGAGACTCAGTGGAGATGGCGGGACCATCAGATGGCTGCTAAGGAAAATTGCCAGCCCTAATATACAGATTTAATGCAATTCCAATTAAAATCCCTACAGTGTTCTTCACAGAGATAGAAAAAATGATCTCAAATTTTGTATGTAAAGGCAGAAGGCCTCACATATCCAAGCATATCCTCAGCAAAAGAAATACCTCTGGAGGCATCACCATACCTGATCTAAAGCTATATTACAAAGCCATAGTAATAAAAAGAGCATGGTACTGGCATAAAAACAGGAGTTTAGACCAATGGAATAGACTTCAGGACCCAGATTTTGGGTCAAGCAACTATAGCTACTGGATATTCAATAAAGGCCCAAACAATATAGGCTGGAGAAAAGACAGCATCTTCAACAAATGGTGCTGGACAAATTGGATAACCATATGCAGGAAACTGAAACTTGACCCACAAATTTCACCATGCACTACACACAAGTCCAAAGGGATAAAAGACCTCAAAATAAGACCAGAAACTCGAATACTACTGGAAGAAAATTTAGGAAGTACTTTCCATGATATAGGAATGGAAAAAGACTTCCTGAACAAAACCCCAGTAGCTCACGATCTTAAACCGTCACTCAACCAATGGAATCGCATGAAGCTGAAGAGTTTCTTTACAGACAAGCATACAATAAGCAAAGCCAATAGATTACCCATAGAATGGGAGAAAATATTTCAGGGTAATCCAACTGATAGAGGCCTAATCTCTAGAATCTACAAAGAACTCAAAAATAAAAAATAAAAAAATAAAAAGAAATGCTGGCGAGGATGTGGAGAAGTAGGAACACTCATCCACTGTTGGTGGGAATGTAGGATGGTACAACCACTTTGGAAAGCAATATGGAGACTTCTGAAAAAGCTGAGTATAGAGATACCAACAGACCCAGTTATTCCCTTACTGGGCATCTACCCTAAAACCTTCAAACCACAGGCTAAAGAGATTTGCTCAACCATGTTTATAGCGGCTCAATTTGTAATAGCTAAGTGCTGGAATCAACCCAAATGTCCAGCACTAGAAGAATGGATAACTAAGATGTGGTATATCTACACAATGGAATTCTATACAGCAGTAAGAAAAAATGACACAATGAAATTTGAGGAAAAATGGTTGAACCTGGAACAGATCATTCTCAGTGAACTTACCCAATCACAGAAAAAAAATCGCCACATAGTCTCACTCATCTACAGCACCTAACCTGAATCTACCCAAGATACCTTACATACCCAGCAAGCATCTCCTAGACTAGACACTAGGATGGAAGGGGAGGGAGGGGAGGGCATCAAAGGGGTGGGAAACACAAATCTAGACCCAAATGGCAATGGTACCATAATTTTCTACTTAGTAAAAGACAGACCAAATGTCTGATCCTTCACCAGGCCCTTACAGGGAATATCTGAACCACAAGACACTGGAGAGGGTAAGATCAAGACTAACCTTAATCTTCCACATCTTCCCTCCCTCACTTCCCCTCTCCCTCTCTCTCTCTCTTATCTCTAACTCTTGTATATTAGTTATCGTTTTCCTCATTTTCTTAGTGGGCACTGACCTGTAACCCCCAGAACCAGCATGGGGCTATCATCCACAATGAGCTTTTGATCAGAGAGACCTACAAGGTTTCCTAAAAGACAGACAGATTTCTGTCAGAGTACTTGATGACCCACCAAAGGCTAGTGGTAAGACCCTACTGCTGAAGACACCTTATGTGATTGACATGCAAATTACGATGGCGTGGCTGGAAGTTGGAAGAGAGTCCCCAGACAGTCAGCGCGTCTAGTTCCTGAAGGTGCTACATGGGCGACTGGGGGAAAGTGACCAATATCTGTCGAAGCAACGCATGGTCTAACCTACTTAGCAGCAAATAACTTGTGGTGATGCCCACACAAGTGCAGTGGTGGCACACAGCCATGGTGGGGAACCAACTCTCTCAATTTGGCTAACTAATCCCCTCACTGGTATGGGACCCATAGCTGGAGCTGGGAAACAAGTCAGAATCATATCCAAACATAAGCCCACTCTCCAATATCAAGCTACCATCAACTGTGGGCTGCAAGAGGGCCTACACCTGTTAAATTCTCTATAAAAAAAAAGTAAGGGTTATCTCATTTGTCCTGGTGCTAACTTACTCTCCGTTGGAAAATCTGCTTCTCTTTTTCAGATAGATGTAGATCCTAAGGAGAGAGCCACCCCATAATACCTCAAAAGGGCCCCGGCTGAAACTAAGAAAAATTGGAGAAACAAGCAAGGGGGCTGTTTTCCTGATGAACCAGATACCAGCACAAGCGGGGAGGAGTTCAGCACAGAGAAAAATCAACTCCTACCAAATCAGAGAGCCAGAGCCTCAGAGGCCCCCAACACCTCATCACTGAAGCAGACCAAAAATGAACCCAACATGGCTCAGGGAAATTTTGTGGAAGAGGGGGCGGAAAGAATGTCAGAGCCACATGTTGGGTCATGATATGCAGAGACATTTAGCTTACCCATAACTGTAGGCTAACTCCACAATGCATGACCCGTATACCTCAACAAGGAGGGGCCAAGGGGCGGGGGTAGGTCACGGATGAGCCTAATAATGGTACCAAACTGACTGTATTTGCTGAATACAAAACTAACTAATAAAGGAAAACAAAAATTGCCAGCCCTGGATGAAGTTTTCCAGGACTGTGAGTAGCTTAGCTGGAGGGATGGAATTGGAACTCCAGAGACTTGTTGCTGATTAGAATTATCAGTCTTGGAGATTTGTCACTGACTAGAGTTGTTGGACTTGGAGTTACAGAGTTTGATGTTTGCCCTGGTTGTTTTAAATCTCGTATTGGTTGAATATTTCTTTGTTATGCCCGATGCCATCTTTTTCAGTGTGATTGTATTCTGTGCCATTATGGGTTTGGGGGGGGGGTGTTTTTTGGTATTATGGCTCAGTTAAAAGACCTTGGATTATGGGGCTGTTTGAACATCATTAAGATTAACAAAAACTTTGGGGACTTTAAGGCTGGACTGCATGCATTGCATTTTACAGCATGTAGGTTATCAGTTTATGGGGCCAGGGGCAGAATATGGTGGTTTGATTCAGGTGTCCCCCATAAACTTAGGTGTTCTGAATGCTAGGTTCCCAGGTGATAGAGATTTGGGAATTAACACCTCTTGGAGGCAGTGTATTGTTGGGGGTGGGCTTATGGGTATTTTAGCCAGTGTCCCCTTGTCAGTGTTTGGCACACTCTTCTGTTGCTATTGTCCACCTTATGTTGGCCAGGGGGTGATGTCCGCCCTCTGCTCATGCCATTATTTTCCCTGCCATGATGGAGCTTCCCCTCAAGCCTGTAAGCCAAAATAAACCTCTTTTTCTCCCACTAGCTGCTCTTGGTTGGGTGATTTCTACCAGCAATGCGAACCTGACTGCAACAGTTTCCAATGACAAGTTCCCGCTAGTGCTTAGCTAAAAAAGGGGCCAGATTCATTAAAATCTCCCTACATTAACAATGCTTATCACTTGTAACCTATGCTGACTTCATTCTCCATTGGAGAATGTTTTTCTCTTTCAGAAGGCAACGAGACCCGAAGAGATAAGCCATTCCTTATACTTCAGCCAAGGCCCAGATGAAGCCCCAGAGGAATTGAGGTGATGAGCAAGAGTGCTGCCTCCATGGTGAGCCTGACAATCAGCACCAAGGAGATGTTGAGGATACTGAACACATACCAAAGCAGAGATCCGGAGGCTCCTGAGAGCTCATCACTGAAGTAGACTTAAAATGCACCCACCACAGCTCAGGGAATTTTGTGGATGGGAGTTGGAAAGACTGTAAGAGCCACAGGTTGGGACATCATACCCAGAGGCATTGTTCCACCCCACCACCACCATAACCAAGTGCTGCTCTCACAACACATAACCCATAACCCCATGGGGAATACCAGCAACCTCATTGAGGAGGACCCTCAGTGAAATGGAGACAAAAAGGAAGGAAAATACAATACCAATGCATGATGTATCCATACAAATTAGTAATAAAATAAAATAAGTAAAGTAAAATGGGGCTGGATAGATGACTTAGCAGTTAAGGCACTTGTCTACAAAGCCAAAGGATCCAGGTTCAATTCTGCAGTACTGACATAAAGCCAGATACACAAGTTGGCACATGCATCTGGAGTTCACTTGACCTGAGTTTGATTCACCAGTACCCACATAAAACCAAAAGTACAAAGTGGCCCATGTGTCTGGAGTTTGTTTGCAGCAACTAGAGGCCCTGATGCAGCCATGCATTCTCTCTCTCTCTATCTCCCTCTCTCTCTCTCTCCTGGATGTGGTGGCACATGCCTTTAATCCCAGCATTAAGGATGCTGAGGTAGGAGAATTGCTGTGAGTTTGAGGCCACCCTGAGACTACATTGTGAATTCCAGGATTCCAGGTCAGCCTGGGCTACAGTGAAACCCTACCTCAAAAAAACAGAAAAAAAAGTACAACCCTCCAAAACAATGGCTTTCCATAAGTGTTATGTAGCAGTGGTAATGGAGGAAACCTATGGTAATTTGAATCCGAGGACCCCCATAAATTCATGTGTTTTCAGTGCGTGGTCACTAGCTAGTGGCAGTTTGGGAGGTGGAGCCTTGCTGGAGGAAGTGTGTCACTAGGGGCAGACTTTGACACTTTTTGGCCTCCAGATTGCTACTGCTAGCTCAGCCCACTCTTTGTCTATTGTTTTCCACCTGCTGAAGTGGAAGTAATGTCTAGTCTCTTGTGCTATACTTTCCTCTGTCATCATGACACTTGATACTATAAGCCAAAGTAAACCCTTTCATTCCTTCAACTGCTTTTTAAAAAATATTTTAAATATTTATTTATTTATTTATTTGAGAAAGACAGAGAAAGAGAGAGAGGCAGATAGAATCCGCACTCCAAGGCCTTTAGCCACTGCAGATGTGCATCTAGCTTATGTGGGTCCTGGGAAATCAAACCTTAACCGCTGAGCCATTTCTCCAGCCCCCTTCAACTGCTTTTGTTTGGATATTTTGTCCCAGAAACATGAGAATACCTACAACAAAACCAGAGATCATATGCTAATAGAGCATTGGGGTCTTTACTGCTAGAAGCCTAAAGATGTTGCTTTTGGTCTTTTGGAACCGATTTTCTGTAAGAATGTGGAGAGATTTGAAACCAAGAACTAAGAGACACCTTGCAGTGCTATAAATAGAGCTTGATGGATTCTTGTGAGAGTTGAAAGACCTAAATACAGAAAGAACTGTGGACTGTGAGGCTTGGCTTATGAGGAGAAAAAGAGCCCTGTCCAGATTCAGCTAGAAGTAATTTGTGTGAGAGGCTGGATGCATTCTTCACACATCCTGAGAATTTGACTTTAGAAGAAATGGACTGGTATGAGTAGAAGGATGTGGCACAGAAAGAAATGAAAGTTTCTGAGATCCCAAGTTAGACACATGCATGTGCCCCTCCTGAGTCTGGGTTGGGCTGGCTCCAGTGGAAATGGGTTGGACTTCATCACAAATCTTAGATGCCTGACATGTAGCTATAGAATTTGAATTTGTCCCTACTTGTTTTTGATCTTACTATCCCATCTTTTAAACATAGTTATATATATATATATATATATATATATATATATATATATATATTTATATTTATATATATATATATATATATATATATATATATATATTTGCAAGCAAAGAAAAACATAGAGAGAAGAGAGACAGATAAAATGGGCACATCAGGGGCTCCAACCACTGCAAAATCCAGATGCAAACACCACTTTGTGTATCTGGCATTATGTGGGTACTGGGAAATCAAATCCGAGTTGTTGCTTTGTAGGCACCTTAACCACTGCACCCTCTCTCCTGCCTCTTTTGCTATCTTTTACAGTGTGCATCTTTACTCTGTGCAATTATGTGTAGCTTTTTTGATTTTTCAGGCTCACAGATAAGAAACTTTGGACTGTTAGGATGTTAGAAGAGTTTTGGAATTGATTAAAGCTTTTGGGACTTTTTTAAGGTTTGACTGAATTTATTTTATTTATGTGTTTGAGAGAAAGAGACACAGATAGAATGGGCATGGCAGGGCCTCTAGCCACTGCAAGCAAACTTTAGACACATATGTGCATCTGGCTTTATGTTTTGCATCTGGGTTTACTTTTGGTTTAGTCTCAGGGGAAGCTTCTTGGTGGTAGGAGAAAGCATGGCACAAGCAAAGGAGGAATATCACCTACTGCCAAGGCAGGTAGAAAGCAATAGCAAGAGCATGAGCTGAGCTAGTAGAGGCAATCTGGGAGCTAAGAAACCTCAAAGTCTCCCTCCAGAGGCACACTTCTTCCATCAAGGCTCTACCTCTCAAATTGCTACCATCTAGGGACCAAACATTCAAAACACATGAGTTTATGGGGAATACCTGATTCAAACTGCCACATTCTGCCTCTGGCCCCCATAGACTTATTACTCTCTCATGATGTAAAAACATACTTAGGGGCTAGAAAGATGGCTCAGCAGTTAAGGCACTTGCCTGCAAAGCCTAACAACCATAGTTTGATTTCTCAGTACCCACATAAAGTCAGATGCACCAAGTGGCACATGTACCTGAAGTTCATTTGTTGTGGCTAGAGGCCCCAGCAGGCCCATTCTCATTCTCAATCTCTCCTTTGAAATAATTTTTTTTTGTTTTTTTGAAGTAGGATTTTATTCTATCCCAGACTGGCCTGGAATTCACTATGTAGTCTCAGGGTGACCTCAAATTGACAGTGATATTCCTACCTGTCTCACAAGTGCTGGGATTAAAGGCGTGCACCACCATACCCAGCTAAATTTTTTTAAAGAAAAAGTAACTGTCTCCAGCAGAAGGCAAAAGATATCAGGTGAGGACCCTAGCTAATAACACAGAATGGGGATCTCAATCCCACAATTTCAGGGAACAAATTCTGCTATCAATTCACATGATCTTAGGAGCATATTTTTCTCTAATAAAGATTTCAGATAAGGGTCCAGCTAGACTTTAAAACTTAGACTTCAGTCATGTGAGACCCTAAATGGAGAGTATATTTCAGCCCACCTGGACTTCTGACCTTGAGAACTGTGAGACAATAATTAAGTGTATGTAAGGCAGTAGTTGGAGGTAACTTTTCACACAACGATACAAAATTATTGTACCTTCAAAGACTGAAAGGCGCCAGGTATGGTGGTGTATGCCTTTAATCCCAGAACTTGGAAGGCAGAAGTAGGAGAATCACTGTGAATTTGAGGCCAGCCTGAAGAGTGAATACCAGATCAGCCTGGGCTAGAATGAGACCCTACCTCTAAAAAGAAAAGAAAAAGATTAAAAGATACTTATTCTGAAACCTGATAAATGTGTAAAATTAAAATATGTATCATCGGGTGCTACTGCCGCAGGAGGTGCGAGGGATAAAAGCGTTCAGATGGCAGATAACAGTTTTTCAGATGGGGTTCCTGCAGATTCCATGGAAGCTGCTAAAAATGCAAGTAACACAGAAAAGCTCAAAGATCAGGTGATGCAGAATCCACAAGTTCTGGCAGCTTTACAGGAACAACTGGACAATGTCTCTCACACTCCTTCCAGCTACATTGAAACTTTACCCAAAGCAGTCAAAAGGAGAATTAATGCTCTGAAGCAGCTTCAGGTGAGGTGTGCGCACATAGAGGCCAAATTCTATGAGGAAGTTCATGACCTGGAGAGGAAGTACGCAGCATTGTACCAGCCTCTGTTTGATAATTGAAGAGAATTCATCACTGGTGATGTGGAGCCGACAGATGCAGAATCAGAGTGGCACAGTGAAAATGAAGAGGAGGATAAGTTGGCTGGAGACATGAAAAATAAAGTAGTCATAGCTGAGAAAGAAGCAGCAGCAGCAGAAGAAGAGGCAAATCCCAAAGGAATCCCAGAATTCTGGTTCACCATCTTCAGAAATGTGTACATGCTCAGTGAGCTGGTGCAGGAATATGATGAGCCCATCTTGAAACACTTGCAGGATATTAAAGTGAAGTTTTCAGATCCTGGACAGCCTATGTCTTTTGTGCCAGAGTTCCACTTTGAACACAACGACTACTTCACCAATCCTGTCCTGACAAAAACATACAAGATGAAGTCTGAACCAGACAAGGCTGACCCTTTTTCCTTTGAAGGTCCTGAAATTGTGGACTGTGATAGGTACACAATTGACTGTAAAAAAAGGAAAAAATGTTACCGTCAAAACCATCAAGAAGACGCAGAAGCATAAGGGCCGGGGCACTGTTAGGACGATTACAAAGCAAGTGCCCAATGAGTCCTTTTTCAACTTCTTCAGTCTCCTGAAAGCCTCTGGAGATGGAGAATCACTGGATGAAGATTCTGAGTTCACTCTACCCTCTGATTTTGAAATTGGACACTTCCGTGAGCGGATAGTGCCAAGGGCTGTGCTCTACTTTACTGGGGAGGCCATAGAGGATGATGACAATTTTGAAGAAGGTGAGGAAGGAGAGGAGAAGGAATTGGAAGGTGATGAGGAGGGAGAAGAGGAGGAGGATGACGAAGTTAACCCCAAGAAAGAACCCAGTCAGCCTGCGGAGTGCAAACAACAGTGAAAAGCAGGACCTGTGGGCGGTCGGCTGCCTTGAGGATGGCTGTCAGGACCCAGGCCTGCCAGTGGGGGCCAATCCTGTTGACACTGCTGTGACATCTGACCGTTTCAAGTGCATGATTTCACCTCCACCTTTCCCTTTCCTTCTGATTTTGCTTAACTTGTACAGTGGCGACTGGACTACGTTTCAGAATAGGAGGTTTAGTTCTAGTGCCTTTGCGGCCTTGGTGCCTGCAGCCCTGGAGTCTCCCAGCCCTGCCCTTGGGGAGACCCTGAAGACCACCATGTAGGGTGGGTTGGGATCACACCTGGAGCTGGCGGAGCCTACTGGTGCTGTTTCTGCAGCCCTCCCTGATTTGAAGAAACCATACTGTTTCCAGCCACTGAATTGCTGTGTGCAAAGCCACTCCAGCCTTGTGCCTGAGTCCTCTCTGAACAGCTAGTCAAGTGAGGCCCTGTTCTCAGAGTGTCTCTCCACTGTTGTGGTTTCTAGGGCTCAGTGGGTTGTGATGCACACCCAAGGCCAGGGCTGTGGCGGCTCGTCCTCATATTTATTTATTCATTCGTGCTCAGAGGACTGTGAACTCATAGTGTCCTCGTCCTTACCATTTATGAGACCATGTTGGTGACTTGACCAGGAGGATGTGGCATGTAGTGGAACAAGGCCTGTGTGGAAGAAACTGCTACTTCCTGCCATGAGCTGCAGAGGGCAGGAGCTTATTCTGTGACATGCAGAACACGAGCTATGTTTTGCCTTTGGGGGGTGTGGGGTCATAGCCAGGGGGCTGAAGTCCTTCTCTCACTAGGGCTTGCCGGCCTGCAGAATAGCTTCTCAGCTTGCAGTGTGCATGCCAGCTCCTGGACCCCTCACTCATCTTGTCTCAAAGCCCTTGGGTTGGTGACCAGTTGGTGGCTGGCATATGGGGTTTCGGAGTGTGTGGCTGTGGTCTCTGGCAGTCTGCAACAGCCATGTCCACAGTGACAGGCATGTAGAGTACATTCGGCCTTACCTGATGACACATTTGTAACTGAACATGATGTTTTCAATTTTTACCGAATAGTTAGGATATTCTATTAAAGTTGTGAGACAAGAAGCGAAAAAAAATATGTATCATATCTTGTCTGCATAAACTGCCTTTCCAGATCATACAATGGTCAGTGAGGAAAATAGCCATTAGAGCTGGGCATGGCGGTGCATACCTTTAATCCCAGCACTCAGGAGGCAGAGGTAAGAGGATCACTGTGAGTTCAAGGCCACTCTGAGACTACATAGCGAGTTCCAGGTCAGCTTGGGCTAAAGTAAAACTCTACCTCAGAAAACCAAAAAGAAAAAGAAAGAAAGGAAGGAAGGAAGGAAGGAAGGAAGGAAGGAAGGAAGGAAGGAAGGGAGGGAGGGAGGGAGGGAGGGAGGGAGGGAGGGAGGGAGGAAGGAAGGAAGGAAGGAAGATAGTCTTAAACAGTTACTAAAAGTAGAATGAATGGAACAATATAAAGCATCTAGGTCCATTTTGCCTGCTACAACAATATACCTCAAGACCAGGTAATTTATAAACAGAACAAGTTTATTTCTTTCAGTTCTGAAAGATAAGGATAGGATCTAAGGAAAGTCTAAGGATAGGCACTGTCTGGTCAGGGTCAGGTCTCTCTGTTTCCAAGATAGCACCATGAACACCACCCTCTAGAAGGAAAAACATCATGTTATCATATGGAAATAAAAGAACCCATAGTCTGGTGTAGTAGTATACGCATTTAATCCCAGCACTTGGGAGACAGAGATAGGAGGATCGCTGTAAGTTCAAGGCCAGCTTGACTACATAATGAATGTCAGGTCAGTCTAGGCTAAAGCAAGATCCTTCCTCACAAAATCAAACCAAAAAAGAAGAGAGGAGGATTAGGACAGCAATGTTTCTCAGTATCTCACCCACAGAACAATAATAAAAGAACTATTACACTGCATATGCTAGAATCACTCCAGTGTAGTGTTGTGTGACTTTATAGTAGCAGTTATTGAAACTGAATATGTTAATGAGTTTCCCATTGCTATGACCTGACAAAACCAAGAAGAAAAAATTAGTTTTGGCTCAGAAGTTTGTTTCAACAGTTTCAGTCTCATCAGTAGGCTTGACTATTTTCTTTTGTTTGTTTGTTTGCTTGTTTGTTTGAGCCGATGGTAGTGGTGGTCAGGTAGACATCATGACAAAGAAGATGTCAGAGCATAGCTGGTTACCTCATAGCAGCCAGGAAGGGGTAAAATATAATCCTTAAGAGCATGCCCCAAATGACCTAGTTCCTTCTTAGTCTAGGCCCCATTCCCTAAAAATTTCCATCACCTCCTAAGACATCATTAGATTTCAGTACTCCAACAAAATAATCCATTGAGAATATCAGTCATCATGATCCAATCACCTCCCAGACACCCCCCCCCCCATGATCACTGCTGCACTGGAGGCCAAGCCTTCAATATATACACTTTGAGGGCCTTTAATCCATGAGCTTTGTAGGGAACATTTCATATCTAAAACATAACAATAAGGGGTCAAAAGTTCTACAGATTTACATTTATTTTATAAGATTTTCAAAACTCAGTCTCTTTGCTTGGGTCATTCTACTACTTTATTTCTTGTCTCATCACACAAAATATGTTTACATACTTTTTGCTGCTTACAATACTACTTATGGCTGGGCATGGTGGTGCATGCCTTTAACCCCAGCACTCAGGAGGCAGAGGTAGGAGGATTGCCATGAGTTCAAGGCCACCCTGAGAATACAGAGTGAATTCCAGGTCAGCCTAGACTAGAGTGAAACCCTGTCTCAAAACAACAACAACAACAACAACAACAACAAACTACTTTATAATACAATACTGTTAACAGTTGAAGAAATCTGTAAAATAATGTTAACAGTTAAATATACACAATGTAATCATATCTAACCAGGTAAAAGAGCAACAATTTAATTTCTATATTTAATTTAAATCCCCATATAGTTCATATCAGGCACAGTTTATAACTACAGCTGTGGAGAGGTAAGGGTTCCAACAGCAGCTCCTAATGAAAAGGTTGAACACATTTTGAACTTTCTAGGTCACTGCTGTTTGAATCAGAATGGGAATCTGACCCCAAAGCAGACATAAATATCCAAATTAAGCAATCCACAAGAAAGGCTGACTCAAGATGGAGCCTCCAGATGAACCCCTCTAGAAAGTTTAAGACAAAGAAGATCTAATTAGAACTAAAGTTGAAAGGACATGAAAAGCTGAAGAAACCCATAGGAGGGAGACTATAACCACCAAGTATTGGAAAGCTCAAGAAGCCAGTAATCCATTCTGGAGTAATGACTTCTTGTCAAGTTCACTAAAATGCTAAGTATGAAACTGTTGGGTATGATGGCTCACACCTTTTGAGGCCAATTTTGGACTACAGTGTGAGATCCAGGTCAGAATGGGCTACAGTGAGAACCTACCTCAAAAAAAAAAAAAAAAAAAAAAAAAGGCTGGAGAGATAGCTTAGCACTTATGGTGCTTGCCTGCAAAGCCTAAGGACCCAGGTTCAATTTTCCAGGTCCCGCATTAGCCAGATGCACATGGTGACGCATGCATCTGGAGTTTATTTGCAGTGGCTAGATGCCCTGAAATATCCTTTCTCTCTCTCTCTCTCTCACTCTCTCTCTCTCTCTGTCTCTCTTTCTCTTTCTCATAAATAAACAAATAGAATTAAATGAAATAAATGAGAGAAAAAAAAATAAGTCTCCACCTTCCTGGTTGAAGTGCCCCTGAGTCCCCAGTTTCTGGATTCCTTGCTCCAGAGGGTGCATGCAGAGTGAGTAGGGCAGATTTCAGTGTTCTCCACTCCTCCTCTCAGTTCCCAGGTCCTGGTAGGTTCCCCTGCAGCTGGCTTGGGGATGATTGGATCCTACCAGATTGCTGTAAAAACAAGACTGTTGCTCCACCTTCCTGACTGAAGGGTCCCTGGCCCCCCAATTCCTAGATCCAGAAGGTGTGTGCATGGAATGAGTAGGCCAGAGCTCCTGGTTGGTTTCTCACCTCCCAGTTCCCTGGTCCCAGTACCCTCCTGCTGCTTTGGGGATGCATTGTCCCAGTGTGTGGCTATGGAAGCAGGACTTTTGCTCTGGTGTCCTGATTGGCCCCTGGGTACCCAAATCCCTATTCCACATCAGAGGGTACAGGGTCCACTGTAGGAGCTGGCCTCTTGCCCCTGGCTCTCCAACTTCCTGGATCCTGGTTCCCCAACTGTGATCCCCATGTGCTGAAGAGTACATGCAAGTGGAATGAGTAGGCCAGAGCTCCCAGCTCTCCAGGTACCTTTGATGTACCTGCAATCTCCACAATCTGTGCATCTGTGGTTATAACACCATCATACACCAGTACACCAATCTGGTTCACATTTAAAGCAGAACACCCTCTGAATATCCTACAAGGATGAAAACTTGTTTCTTCCTCAAAAGAATAAAGCATTTCCCCAAGATGGGTAGACCATAATGCAAAAAAGCCAATGAAAGTCAGAAAACAGAGATTTCCACCAAGGATGCCTAGTCCCACAATGGCAGCCTCCAATGAAATCATAGTGAAATCAACAGAAACTCAAACCCAAAATGAAAACACAACCACCAATGTGACCGTGATCAAAAGAATTGCTGAACTGGAAACAAACCATCAAAAAATCAACAATTGCATCAAGTAAATTGAGCCAAATCATCTCTTAGAGCACTCAGCTTTTGATAGTAGGATTAACTTAATTGAAGAAATGTTAGAAGCCTCAAAAAAGATATAAATGAATTAAAGGTGAATCAACAAACAGAAGATCTCAATAACCAGTTGATTAAGCTTAATGAAAACTTGATCAAATACAAGAATAAATTCCAGGAAACATCAAGAAAATGAGAACTTGAACTGAAATCATACCTCAAAAAAGAGATGGACATGATGCAAAATAACACAACAGAAAACAAAAACCAAATAGAGCTCATAAAAACCTTCCTAGAAGCCCCCATGAGTTACTCATGTGGCAGACAGAACCTCTGACCTGGAAGACAAGACAGAGGAAATTGATCAAGAGGTCAAAACCTTTGCTAAGTTCAACAACTGAAGTGAACATAATACAAGGGAACTGTGGGACACCCTAAAATGACCTAATATCTGCATCATGAGTATACCAGAAGAAGAAGAAATCCAAGCCAGAAGGCATAGAGAACATATTCAGTAAAATTATTGAAATTTTCCCAGTCTCTCAAAAGAGAGGCCCATCCAGATACAAGAAGCCCACAGAACACCAAACAGACAGGCCCAGAGAAGAAACTCTCCAAGGCATATCATAGTTAAAATTCTTAACAATGGAAACAAAGAAAGAGTTCTATAAGCAACAAGAGAGAAACAACTCACTACATACAAAGGTAATCCCATCAGAATTATGTAAGATTTCTCAGTGGAAACCCTGAAAGCCAGAAAGCCCTAGAATGGAACACTTCAAATTCTAAAAAACTATGACCCAAACTACTATACCCAGTGAAAGTATCCCTCATAATAGATGATGAAAGAAAAACTTTCCATGAAAAAAGTCAACTCTATGATTATATGAACACAAAGCCAATCCTACAGAGAATACTTGAGGGAATACTCCACACAGAAGAGCGAAACAACCAATCTCAAGAGCCTACCAAAAGAAGATCACAATAACAAAAAACAGACCAGGACTCAAAAAGTATAAAACATAATAAAGCACCAAACCCCATAAAACACCTTAATATGGCAGGGTTTAATTCAAACATCACAGTAATAACCTTAAATATTGACAGTCAACCATCAAAAGACACAAGTTAATAGGGTGGATCAGAAAAATGGACCCTTCTATCTGCTGTCTTCAAGAAACCCACCTCACCACAAAAGACAGACCCCTCCTCAGGGTGAAAGGATGGAAAAATGATATTCCAAGCAAATGGAAATAAGAAACAAGCAGGTGTTGCTATAGTAATATCTGATAAAATAGACTTCAAACCAAAAGTAATCAAAAAGGACAAAGAAGGCCATTTCATCAAGGGAATGATCCAACATGAGAAAATCACAATCATAAATCTGTATGCACCAAACAGAGGTGTACCACAGTTTATAAAATAAAACCTACTTGACAACAAATCAGAAATCAACACCATTGTAGTCAGAGACTTCAATACTTCACTATCATCAATAGACAGATCATCCAAGCAGAAAATCAACAGGGAAATAATAAAGCTTAACAACACCATAGATCAACTAGAGCTAAGGGACATCAACAGAAATTTCCACTCTAACTCTACACAATACACATTCTTCTCAGCAGCACACAGAACCTTCTCCAAAACAGACCATATATTAGGCCATAAAGTGTGCCTTCATAAATTCAGGATAATTGAATTAACTTCCTGTATCGTATCATATCACAATACTTTAAAGCTAGAAGTTAACAACAAGAGACACATCAGGAACTCCACCAGCTCCTGGAGACTGAACAATACACTTTTAAACAATGAATGAACTGTGGAAGAAACCAAAAAAGAAAATTTAAAATTCCAAAACTTGAATGATAATGAATCTTATGGTACACAATGAAGGCAGTCCTAAGGGGAAAATTCATAGTGCTAAATGCAGTTATAATAAAGAGAGATGAAGCCAGGTGTGGTGGTGCACGCCTTTAATCCCAACACTCGGGAGGCCACTCCTGAGACTACATAGTGAATTCCAGGTCAGCCTGAGCCAGAGTGAGACCCTACCTCGAAAAACCAAAAAATAAATAAATAAATAAACAAAGAGAGATGAGAAAGAGAGAGACAGAGATCCCAAATTAATAACCTAACCACCCACCTAAAGGCATTGGAAAAAGAAGAACAATCCAACTCTAAGAGATCCAGATGGAAAGAAATAATCAAGGTAACAGCAGAAAATAATGAACTGGAAACTAAGAAAACAATTTTTAAAAATCAATGAAATGGAGAGCTGGTTCTTTGAAAAAATAAACAAAATTTATAAATCCCTGGCCAATTTGATCAAGCAAAATAAAAAAGAAAGGAGTCTCAAATTAACAAAATCAGAAATGAAAAAGGAGAGGTCAGAACAGACATCAATGAAATTGGAAGAATCCTCAAGGCATACTTTAAAAACCTCTATTCCACAAAATTGGATAATCTGGAAGAAATGGATGAATTCCTAGCCACATACCACCTACCAAAACTAAACTCAGAGCAGATTAATCTTTTAAACAAACCTATCTCATCCATGGAGATTGTAAAGGTAATCAAAAACCTCCCCCCCCCCCAGAAAAGTCCAGGACCAGATGGGTTCTTAGACAAATTCTATCAAACCTTCATTAAAGAACTGAAACCAATTTTTCTCAAACTGTTTCATATAATCAGAGAGCAGGGAATCTTCCCAACTCCTTTTATGAAGCTAGCATTGCCCTAATACTCAAACTAGACAGAGATACAAGAAAATAATGTTATAGGCCTATATCCCTAATGAATCTAGATGCAAAGATCCTGAATTAAATCCTCACAAAGCAAATTCAATGACATATCAAAAGCATTATCCACCTTGATCAAGTAGGCTTCATCCCAGGGATGCAGGGATGGTTGAACATATAGAATCAGTCAATGTAATACACCACATAAATAAACTTAACTATAAGAACCATATGATCATTTCAATTGATGCAAAGAAGAATGTTGACAAAATACAACACCACTTCATGATCAAAGTACTGGAAAGAATAGGCATGGAGGGTTTATATCTCAACACAATAAAGGCTATATATAAACCACTTAAAACCCAAATAATACTTAATGGGGAAAGACTCAAGGAGTTCCTATTGAGACTAGGAATAAGATGGGGTGTCTTCTCACAACTGCTCTTCAATGTAGTAATAGAAGTACTAGCCCAAGCAATAAGACAGGAGAAAGAAATAAAAGGTATACAAAGTGGAAAAGAAGATGCCAAGTTAGTGCTATTTGCAGATGACATGAGCCTATATATTAATGACCCAAAAGTCTCTATCTCAAAACTTCTAAAGTTGATTAATTCCTTCAATAAAGTGACAGGATACAAAATCAATGCAAAAAATTCTGTAGCCTTTCTATAGGCAAAAGACTAATATACAGAGAAAGAAATCAGTGAGGCTGTCCCATTTTCAATAGCAACAACAAAAAACCTTGAAATAACACTAACAAAGTATGTGAAAGACATGCATAATATAATGAAATGATGGAAAGACTTCCTATGCTCCTGGATAGGTAGAATTAATATTGTGAAAATGGCAATTCTACCAAAAGCAATATGCAGATATGATGTGATACCAATAAAAATTCCAACATCATACTTCACAGAGATAGAAAAAATGATCTCAAAATTCATATGGAATGGCAACAGGCCTCAGATATCCAAACATATCCTCAGCAAAAGAATCACCTCTGGAGGTATTCCTATACCTGATCTAAAACTATTTTACAAAGCCAGAGTAACAAAAGAGCAGGATACATACACCAATGGAACCGAATTGAAGACTGGGACCTAAGGTCAAGTAACTACACCTACTTAATCTTTGACAAAATTGCCATTAACGTAGATTGGAGAAAAGACAGCATCTTCAACAAATGGTGCTGGACAAATTGGATAATGATATGTAGAAAAATGAAATAGACCCACTCATCTCAACATACACAAAAATCAAGTCCAAATGGACTAAAGACCTCAATATAAGACCTGAAACTGAAAAGCTTTTGTACAGACAAATATACCATAAGCAGAGCCAATAGATTACCCATGGAATGGGAGAAAATCTTTGCCAGCTATATCACTGACAAAAGCCTAATATCTAGAATCTATAAATAACCCAAAAAACTAAATAAAAAATCAAACAATCCACTCCAAAAATGAGGCAGAGAACTGAATAGGGAGTTCTCAGAGGAAGAATTACAAATGGCTAACGCATACTTAAGAAAATGTTCAACATCCCTAACCACTAGGGAAATGCAAATTAAAACAACCATGAGATTCTACCTTACTCCAGTAAGGATGGCAATCATTAAAAAAAAATCTAACAATGACAAATATTGGCAAGGATGGGAAGAAAGAGAAACTCACCCATTGTTGGTGGAAATGTATACTTGTACAACCACTATGGAAATCAATATGGAGATTCTAAAAAGGATGAACATAGAGCTACCAACAGACCCAGTTATTCCCTTACTGGGCATTTATCCTAAATATTCCATGCATCACTACAGAGATATTTGCTCAGCCATGTTTATAGCTCCTTAATTCATTATAGCTAAGAACTGGAATCAACCCAGATACCAATCATTGGATTAATGGATAATGAATTTGTGGTAAATTTACACAATAGGATTCTGCTCAGGAGTAAAGAAAAACAATATAATGAAATTTGTAGAAAAACAGACTTGGAACAGACTGTACTCAACCAACTCATACAATCATAGAAAGACAAACCTGCATGGTGTCACTTATCTGCAGTTCCTAACCTGTACCTGCTGGACTTGCTGACATACCTAACAGGCAACTCAAGGCCCAGACAATATGGATGGAAGGGCTTGGGGGCAGGGGAAGGGAAAGGGGAAAACAAACACACAATTTAATCCAAAATGAGATGATACCATAGAAACCTTTATCCTTGGAGATAGACTAAAAGATAAAACCCTCAAAAGGAGTAAGGGAGGGTCACCTGAAAAGCAGGCTCTGGTGAGAGTGGGATGAAGCCTAAACTTAAAAGTTGTTTTTTTTTTTTTTTTTTTTTTTTTTTTTTTTTTTTTTTTTTTTTTTTCTGTCTCTGGCCTGTAAGTCCCAGTACCAGAGATTGGTTGCTTCCCACACTGAGCTGTTGATCAAACAGACCTATGAGGCCCCAAATCAAGACAGCTTTCTGTCAGAGCACTTGATTACCCACCTGAAACAAAAGCTAAGACTCTTGCTGAAGACACCATATACTGGCTGGAATTCAGAGGAAAGCCAATCCCCAGACAGCTAGCCTGTCTAATGCTGGAAAGCACTACATGAGCTACTGGGCAAAAATGGCCAAGAATGATCTGAGCAAACAGAGGTCTAAGCTACTCAGAAGCAAACACCCTGACATCATGTTAATGCCAGTGCGATAGTGGCACACAGCCTTGGTAGGTAACCAAAAGCTTTCTGATTAGCTAAAAGATCTGCTCAGTGTAAAGGAACCCATATCTGGAACTGGAAACCAGATCAGAATCCTATGGAGACAAAGATTATGTTCTCCAGTGTCAAGCTCTCACTAGACTTTGGTTAAAAGAGGGGTCACATCCATCAAATTCTCCCTAAATAAATAAAGTTCATCCCATTTAAACTTTGCTGATGTCACTCTCCATTGGAGAATCTGTTCTTCTTTTTCAGAGGGTAGCAAGACTGTAGGAGATAAACAAACTGTCCCTTGAACTTCAGCCAAGCCATGGCTGAAACTACAGAGGATTGGGGAGACGAGCAAGAGTACTGCTTTCATGCTATACCTGATAATCAGTACCATGGTGTAGGAGACAGGTCATGAGGACACTCAACACCTACCAAAGCAGAGATCCAGAGGCTCCTCACTCATCACTGAAGTACACTTAAAACTCACCCACCATGGTTCAGAAAATTTTGTGGAAAGGGGGGCAGAAAGACTGTAAGAGCCACAGGTTGATACATCATGCTGAGAGGCATTCACTCCCCCTAAAATAACTGACTGTTGCTCCCATGATGCATAAACCACAACCCCATAGAGAATACCTGAAACCTCACTGAGGAGTGACCCCAACAGAATGGGGGAGGGACAAGGGAAAAGAAGGTACCAACATATGATGTATCCATATGAAATATGTTGTTAATGATAACAATAATCATAAACATAAAAAATAAAAATGCTTGGAATTTAAAAATATAATTTTGTCATACCAAAGTACTAACATTGTTTTCCCTCTCTTTTTCGCTGATGTAGCAGTGCAAAATTTTCTTGAGTTACAAATTATGACACACTGTATGTAATAAAACTTTGAAGAAAAGCTGGGCATGGTGGTGTATACCTTTAATCCCAGGACTTGGGAGGCAGAGGTAGTGAGTTTGAGGCCACCCTGAGACTACATAGTGAATTCCAGGTCACCCTGGGCTAGAGTGAAACCCTGTCTTGAGCCGGGCGTGGTGGCTCACGCCTTTAATCCCAGTACTCGGGAGGCAGAGGTAGGAGGATCGCTGTGAGCTTGAGGCCACCCTGAGACTCCATAGTGAATTCCAGGTCAGCCTGGGCTAGAGTGAGACCCTACTTCGAAAAACCAAAAAAAAAAAAAAAAAAAAAAAAAAAAAAAAGAAACCCTGTCTTGAAAAACCAAAAAAAAAAAAAGACTTTGAAGAGGGCTGGAGAGATGGCTTAGCAGTTAAGGCATTTCCCTGTGAAGCCTAAGGACGAAGGTTCAATTCCCCAGTACCCATGTAAGACAAATGCACAAGATGGTGCATATGTCTGGAGTTAATTTGCAGTGGCTGCAGGCCCTAGCATGCCCAGTCTCTCTCCTTCTCTCTTTCTATCTCAAATAAATAAAATAAAATAAATCTTAACTTTAAAGAAAAAAAACTAATAAAACTTTAAAGAAAAAAAATGTCTGGAACCACCGTGTATTTCAAGCCATAAAAATAAGACGCTGTTAAAGCTGCTGTTCTTGGGCTACTAATGTTCCTGGGCTACTCCCTTATACCATTACAACCCTTGTCCCTTTTTCTAGCATTCTCTTACCAAACAAAAAACAAACACAGTAGATTAAAAATATTATAAGCCATCCATGGTGGTTTATGTCTTATTCTAGCATTCAGGCAGGAGTTTCAGATTCTGCAGCCTTGTAGCACAATAAACTCTTGTATCCTCTGGAGAGAAGAAACACTGCTAGCTAGTTAATAGCCAGCCACAGATCTCAAACATTATGTCCTCTAGAAGAGAGAAACACCAGTATTTCAAGGCCAGCCTAGATTGCACAGATCACTTCAGGACAGATTAAGCTTGCTTTAAAAAAAACACAAGTCAGGGCTGGAGAGATGGCTTAGCAGTTAAAGCATTCATCTGAAAACCCTAAGGACCCAGGTTTGATTCTCCAGTACCCATGTAAAACAGATGTTCATGTAGTGTCTTGATATCCCAGCACTCAGGAAGTTGAGGTAGGGGGATCACTTTGAGTTCAAGGCTATTGTGTTGCAGAGTGAGTTCCAGGTCAGTCTGGGCTACATGAGATCCTGTCTTAAACATTCACTTTGGGGCTGCTGAGTTGGAATAATAGTTAAGGCACTTGCCTGTGAAGCCTAAGGACCCAGGTTTGATTCTCCAAGTTCCACGTAAGCTAGATGCACATGGTGTCGCATGCATCTAGAGTTTGTTTGCAGTGGCTAGATGCCCTGGTGTGCCCATTTTCTCTCTCTCCCTCTAACAAATAAATTAAAATAAAATAAAAATATTCAAGGCATGGTGACACACACCTTTAATCTCAGCACTTGGGAGGCAGAGGTAGGAGGGTTTCTGTGAGTCTGAGGCCACCCTGAGACTACAGAGTGAATTCCAGGTCAGCCTGGGCTAGAGCGTGACCCCACCTTGAAAAACCAAATAAGTAAATAAAATAAATAAATAAATCTGTGGCTGGAAAAATTATATATTTGACTGGAGAGATGGCTCAGTGGTTGAGGTGCTTCCTTACAAGGCCTAAGGTCTCAGATTCAATTCCCCAGTACCCACGTAAATCCACATGCATAAGGTGTCGCATGTGTCTGGAGTTTGTTTGCAGTGGCTAGAGGCCCTGGCCCTTTTCTCTCTGTCTGACTCTTTCTCACTCAAATAAATGATTAAAAAAATACTTCTTTTATCCAGGTATGGTGGTGCATGCCTTTAATCCCGTCACTCGGGAGGCAGAGGTAGGAGGATCCCTGTGAGTTTGAGGCCACCCTGAGACTACATAGTGAATTCCAGGCCAGCCTGAGCTAGAGTGAGACCCTACCTCGAAAAACAAACAAACAAACAAACAAACAACTTTTTGAGGGAAGCCGAAGAGACTGGCCTTTTGTTGGGGTTTTTTGTTGGTTTTTGTTTTTGTTTTTGTTGTTTTCTTTTTTTTTTTTTTTTTTTTTTTTTTTTTGAGAGAGAGAGAGAGTAAGAGTTAGAATGTGTATGAGAGAGAGAGAGAGAATTGGCACGGCATGGACTTCAGCCACTTAGTCACCTTGTGCACATGTGCAACCTTGCTCACCCCTAAAATAATTTAAAAAAAAAAAAAAAAGAATGGGCTGGAGAGATGGCCTAGCAGTTAGGATGCTTGCCTGTGAAGCATAAGGACTCAGAATCGATTCCCCAGCACCAACATAAGACCAGATGCACAAGATGGCACATGCATCTGGAGTTTATTTGCAGTGACTGGGGTCCTGGTGTGCCCATTCTCGTCTACTCCCTCCCTCTCTCTAATAAATAAATAAAATATTTTTTTAAGAAAGAAAGACTATGCTGGGCATGGTGGCTCACACCTTTAATCACAGCATTTGAGAGGCAAAAGTAGGAGGATCACCATGACTTCAAGGCCACCCTGAGATTACAGAGTCAATTCCAGGTCAGGCTGGACTAGGCTGGACTAGACTGGACTAGACCTGGACTAGAGCAAGACCCTACCTCACAAAACCCAAAAAAGAGAAAGAAAGAAAGAAAGAAAGAAAGAAAGAAAGAAAGAAAGAAAGAAAGAAAGAATAACCATAATCATCTTTTAAAAACCTACTAAAATACCCTTCATTTTGTCAACTACACATACATCAGGACATAATTTCTTCATGTATTTTAGCCAGTACAACGCATGCACCTCTGAAACCAGAGACATTTAAAGAGATTTGCAACAATGTATGACAAAATAAAGTTCTAATTTGTGGTGTTTGTTATTACAAAAATGTTATTTAAAATGTTAGCTATGCTCTGAGTTTCTTGCGTGAACAGTGTGTGGATGGGCACAGTGGTCTGGATGGAGTAGGGCAGACCCATTTCTGGGCTCTTCCTGACCTCCCTGGTATGAGTTCATTGTGAAGATAGTGTGTGTGCAGGCATGGTGGCCTGAAGAGAGTAGGCCAGACCCATTTCCAGGTTCTTTCCACCTCCAGGATCTGAGTTCCTTGCAGGGACTGTGTGTGGGCAGGTATGGTGGTCTGGAGTGAGCAGGCCAGACCCCTATATCTGAGCTCCTCCCACCTCCCCAGTCTAGGTTGCCTGCACTGGTCTGTGTCCTGGAGGGCATGGCATGAAGTAGGCCAGACCCTATTTCCCTTGCTCCTCCCAGTCCCCTGGTCCTGGTAGGTCCCATTGTACCTTGCTTGGGGAGGCCTGGTCCCTGTGTGAGCTGTGCAATCAGGCCTTTTGCTCTGGTATCCTGACTGACCACTAGGTACTAACATCCCTTTTCACCTGAGTCAGAGGGTAAGTGGACCAAAGAACAAAAACTTGCTTCCTCCTCAATAAAACAAACAGTCTTCCTAAAATGGGCAGACAACAATGCAAAAAAGCCAATGCAAGTCAGAAAACTGAGAGATCTCCACCAAGGATGCCTAGTCCTACTATGGAAGCCTCCAATGAAATCAACACAAATTCATTCCCAAAATGAAAACATAACAACCAATGAGACCCTAATTTTAAAAAAAATCTCTGAGGCTGAAGCAAAGTATCAAAGAACCAACAACTGTATCAATGAAATTGAGCAGAATTGTCTCCTAGAGCATTCAGCTTTTGATAGTAGGCTTAACTTGATTAAAGGAAACATTAGAACCCTCCAAAAAGATATGAATAAATTGAAGGTAAGTCAAGAATTGGAAGACCTAAACAACCAGTTGATTAAGCTTAATGAAGACTTCACCAGATACAAGAATGAACTACAGGAAGCATCAAGAAAATTAGAACTTGAATTAAAATCATACCTCAAAAAAGAGATGGACACAATACAAAATAACACAACAGAAAACAAAAATCAAATAGAAATTATAAAAACCTCTCTGGAACCATTCACCTACAGAGTTACTCATGTGGAAGATGTAACATCTGACATGAAGATAAGACAGAAGAAATTGATAGGCCCAAACCTTTGCTAAGTTCAAAAAATCAAGTGAACAGAATATGAGGAAACTGTGGGATACCCTAAAACAACCAAAAATGCAGATCATGGGTATACCAGAAGGAGAGGAAATGTAGACCAGAGGCATAGAGAACATACTCAACAATATTATTGTACAAATTTTTCTGAATCTTGCAAAAGTGAGGCCCATCCACATACAAGAGGCCCAGAGAACACCAAATAGACAGGACCAAAGAAGAAACTCTCCAAGACACGTCATAGTTAAAACTCTTAACAATGAAAACAAAGAGAGAGAGTGTGTTAAAAAGCAGCAAGAGAAAAACAATTCACAACACACAAAGGCAATCCTATCACAATTACATCAGATTTCTCAATGGAAACTGAAAGCCAGAAACACCTGGAATGGAACACTTCAAAGTCTGAAAAACTATGGTTTCCAACTACTTTACCCAGCAAATTTATCCCTCATGGTGAAAGAAAAACTTTCCATGAAAATGTCAACTCTATGAACATATGAACACAAAGTCAAATCTACAGAGAATACTTGAGGGAATACTCCACAGAGAACAATCAAACAACCAATCTCAAGAGCCAACAAGAAGAAGATCACAATAACCAAAAAACCAGGCTCAAAATGATACATAACACATAACACAAGGAAGCACCAAACCCCATAAAACACTTCCTCATCATAGCAGTGATTAATTCAAACCTCTCACAGTAATAATGTTAAATATTAATGGTCTTAACTCACCCATCAAAAAACAAAGGTTATCAGGATGGATAAAAAAAAAAAAAAAAAAAAAAAACACTGGACCTGGGACTTCCAAGTTAAGATGGCAGTGTAGGAACCATGCCAAAGCAGCCTAGAGGTGAAAAGGACAAAAAAAAAAAAAAACAGCAAAATACACTCTTCTACTAAAACAGTAAGTTGTATAATAAGTTATCAACCACAGAAGATAAGTAGGAGAGACCCAAAGCATCTAGAGCCAACAGAAGCAGGCAAAAGTGGCTCCAGCAGTGGCAGCACCAGTGGGAGAACTTCAGCCACCATCCACAGCCTCCTGTCCACCACCACCAGTGCAAGCACCAGAGACCTGAGGAAGGGAGCTCACCTACAGAGCACCCAGCACCGTCAATCAGAGCAGCAACCCACTGACCTGGCCAGCCTACCTGAGCCCACAGCACAGCAAAGAGGGAACCAAGTGAGCATGCAGCATAAGTGAGACCAAAGCCATCACAAAAGGTAACTGAGATTACACCACATCAGTACCCACCAAATAAGCCTGGTATATAGGCTTGCATCAAAAGTGCTTATTGCACCTTCCATGTCAGGGTAAAATTATATTTTAAATCTGATGGAGGGTTGGATTTGCCATTCTTAAATAAGGTATCTTTTGGGCTTGTCACTTGTTGCTTCGTGATTTATAGTGCCTTTGTTTCATCTTCTGTCATTCATTGGGGAAGGGTCTCATTGGATCACAAGCTCACTTGGAACCCTCTACAGACCAGAAATCTTAGCCTCCCAGTTGACAAGATTAAGAGTGTGGGGCAAGCCGGGCGTGGTGGCACACACCTTTAATCCCAGCACTCGGGAGGCAGAGGTAGGAGGATCACTGTGAGTTCGAGGCCACCCTGTGAATTCCAGGTCAGCCTGAACTAAAAGTGAGACCCTACCTCGTAAAAACCAAAAAAAAAGTAAAAACCAAAAAAAAAAAAAAAAGAGTGTGGGGCAACACACATACTTAGGGACTGTGACTTTGTTAGAGGATCTGTTTGACATAATACCTACTCTTTCATAAATACTTTGTGCTGTTTTTCATTGAATGTGCACATTGTTTGCTTAAATATTAGAATTTGCCTGTGTTTTGTTCCACTCAGCCTACTTGAATACTCTCATAGCAGGCAAACCCAAGACCTAGGGTCACTTTTGTGGTTACTCTGAGAGTCTTAAGAGCCATACCCAGCAACTTAAACTCCTACCCTGAAGATACATAACATCAGATTGATTGATACATCCAATAATACTGCAGATAATTAGAAAATATAAGCAGTAAATTGATACAAGATACAAAAATATCTAGATTATAATACAAGAAACACAAAAAATCAAGACAATATAAATCCAACAAATAGTATTAATGCATCAGAAATGACCTCCAGTGAGACTGATTTAGAGGAAATGCCTGAGAAAGATTTCAAAAGAATGATTATAAATATGTTCAAAGAATTCAAATAGGAAATCAAAGGAATCAAAGGAGACAGTGGAAACCAATCCAATGAAGTAAGGAGGTCTGTCGGGCTCCCCTGGCAGGTAGTGCTGAGGAAGGACCAGGCCCGCTGGTTCCTCCCAAGGGGTTGAGGAGGAGGGTGGGTGTCAATGGCCAGGAACACACCAAGCCGGGAGTCTTGTCAAAGCAGGATCTCACTTTATTGTAACAGGCAGGTGTTTATATAGTGTTGAGAACGAAGGTGGGGATCTCAGGAAGGGATAAGGTGTAAGGGTCAATAGCATACCATGACTTTTGAAATGATTGGTTCTAAGCACGGGCACGAGAACTCTTACTTTCTAGGCGGAAGTAGCAGGCCAGAGGCCATTAGGCATCTTGCTGAGTCATAGCTGGCCAGAGACAGGTTGCCAAACTTTAGCTAGGCTTAGTAATTTCCACCAGGCCTCATATCTGGGCCTCTTAAGGCCCAACAGAAGTCAATACAAGATATAAATAAGGAAATAGAAACAATAAAGAAAAAACGGTCAGGCCAGGCATGGTGGCACATGCCTTTAATCCCAGCATGTGGGAGGCAGAGGTAGGAGAATCACCATGATTTTGAGGCCACCCTGGGACTACATAGTGAATTCCAGGTCAGCCAGTGCTAAAGTGAGGCCCTACCTCAAGAAAACAACAGAAAAAGTCAGAAATACTGCCAATGAAGAAGACAGTTGGTGAAATTAAAAAAAAAAAAAAAAAAACTTTGTAGAAAATCTCACCAATACAATGAATGAAAGAGACAACAGAATATCTAAATCAAAAGACCAGGTGCCAGGTCTAAGACAGTCCAACAAAGAGACAAACTAATAGGAAAATATGAATGGAAATTTCAATATATTTGGGACACTATGAACAGATCAAACAGAAGAATTCAGTGTGTAGTAGAAGGAGGAGAATTTCACTCCAAAAGCATAGTAGGCATTTTCAACAAAATCACAGAAGAAAACTTCCCCCAAATAGGGAAAGAGATGCCAATGCAGGAAGCTTTTAGAACACCAAACAGAAAAAACCTGGAAAGAACCTCTCCTCACTATATTATTATTAAACTATCAAACATACAAACCAAAGAAATTATATTGAAAGCATTTAGAAGAAAAATCAAGTCACATACAAAGCCAAGCCCATTAAGATAACAGCAGATTACTCAACACAAACTTTAAAAGCCAGAAAGGCTTGGAATGATGTATTCCAAGTTCTGAATGATAACAACTGCCAACCAAGGTTACTTTATTCTGCAAAGCTATCAATTCAAATAGATGGAGAAATAAGGACATTCCACAACAAAAGCAGGCTAAAGGAATATTTGAAGACAAAACCAGCTCTACAGAAAATACTTGAAAGGATCCTCCATGCTGAAGAGAAAGAAAAGCACATATATAAGGAACGTGGAAAAAACAAACCATACTCAAATACAAATTAATACAAGAGAGTAAAGGTAAAACCAGAAGAACTTCAAAACAAGAAAAATGGCAAAAATAAATTCACACCTTTCAATAATAACTCTTAATATCAGTGGCCTCAATGCCCCAACCAAAAGACATAGGTTTGCAGACTGGGTTAAAAAGCAGGATGCTTATATTTGTTGCCTCCAAGAAACTCATCTTTCTTCAAAGGATGGACACTATCTTAGGGTGAAAGGTTGGAAAACGGTGTTTCAAGCAAATAGGCCTAGAAAACAAGCAGGTGTTGCTTTCCTAATATCTGACAGGGTAGACTTCAGACCAACATTAGTTAGGAAAGATAAGGAAGGTCACTTTATATTGATTAAAGGAACACTCCAATAGGGGGACATTGCAATCCTAGACATATATACACCTAACATGGGGGCTTCCAACTTCATCAAACAAATGCTATTAGAACTAAGGTCACAGATAACACCAAACACAGTTGTAGTGGATGACTTCAACACCCCACTGTCATCATTTGACAGGCCATCCCAGCAAAAATAAATCGATATGCATCTGGATTAAATGAGATCATAGAACAAAAGGACTTAACAGGACATTTCATCCAAATGCTGCAAAAATACATTCTTTTTAGCAGCACATGGAACATTCTCTAAAATAGACCATATATTAGGACACAAAGCAAATCTTAATGAATACAGGAAAATTGAAATAATTCCTTGCACTCTATTTGATCACAATGGGATCAAACTACAAATCAATAGCAAGAAAAGCTATAGAGCATACACCAAGTCATGAAAACTAAACAATACACTACTAAGTCATGAGTGGGTCAATGAACAAATCAAGAAGGAATTCAAAAAATTCATCGAGTCATAGGATAATGAGAACACAATGTACCAAAACCTTTGGGACACAATGAAGGCAGTCCTAAGAAGGAAATTTATAGCTTTAAGTGCCTATATTAAGAAATTAGAATCCGGGCATGGTGGCGCATGCCTTTAATCCCAGCACTCGGGAGGCAGAGGTAGGAGAATCACTGTGAGTTCAAGGCCACCCTGAGACTACAAAGTGAATTCCAGGACAGCCTGAGCTAGAGTGAGACCCTACCTCAAAAAAAAAAAAGGAAAGAAAGAAAGAAATTAGAGGGCTGGTGTGAATGCTTAGTGGTTAAGATGTTTGCCAAAGCCAGAGGACCTAGGTTCAATTCCCCAGGACCCATGTTATCCAGATGCACAAGGGGGCACACACATCCAGAGTTTGTTTGCAGTGGCTAGAGGCCCTGGCATGCTCTCTCTCTCTCTCTCCCCTCTCTCTATAAATAAATAAATAAAATATTACAGAAAAGTAAATTAGAAAGGTCTCAAGTAATCAACTTCATGCTTCACCTTAAGGCCTTGGGAAAAGAAGAACAAGGCAAGACAAAAATCAGTAGATGGGAAGAAATAATAAAGATTAGGGAAGAAATTAATGAAATAGAAACCAGAAAAAAACAATCCAAAAAATCAATAAAACAAACAGTTGGTTTTTTGAAAGGATCATATTTATCAGATTGATAAAACCTTAGCAAATCTGACAAAAGAAAGAAGAGATAGAAATTAATAAAGTTAGAGTTGAAAAAAAGCACTATCACAACAGATACTGGAGAAATTCAAAAACTCATAGGGACATACAATAAGAATATATACCTCACTAAATTTGAAAATATGAAAGAAATGGGTGATTTTCTTGATTCATATGGCCTACCTAAATTAAATCACGGTGAGATTAATCACTTAAGCAGACCTATAACAAGTATGGAGATCCAAGCAATTATAAAAAAAATCTCCCAACTAAAAAAAGTCCAGGCCCTGATGGATTCACTGGTGAATTTTACCAGGTCTTCATGGAAGAAATAACACTAATGATTTTTAAACTTTTCCATAAAATAGAAAAGAAAGGAATTTTACCAAACTCCTTCTAGGAAACTAGCATTACATGGATACCAAAACCAGCCAAAGATAGAACAAAAAAAGAAAATTACAGATGAATCTCCCTCATGAACATAGATGCAAAATTTTTCAGCAAAATATTGGCAAACAATACAAGAATATATCAGAAATAGAATATATAGACATAAACAATACAAGAATATATCATTCACCCCAACCAACTAGGCTTTATCCCAGAGATTCAGGGAAGGATCAACATACACAAATTGATAAATGTAATACATTATGTAAATGGACTGAAGGACAAAAATGACATGATCATTTCATTAGATGCAGAGAAAGCATTTGACAAAATCCAACATCCCTTCATGATAAAAGTCCTACAGATACTGAGAATAGAAGGAACATATCTCAACATAATAAAGGCTATTTATGACAAACCTACAGCCAACATAATACTGAATGGAGAAAAACTTGAAGCTTTTCCACTAAATTCAGGAAAAGACAAGGGTGTCCACTGTCCTCACTTCTATTTAATATAGTACTGGAAGGCTTAGCCATAGCAATAAGGCAAGATACACACATAAAAGGGATACAGATTGGAAAGGAAGGGATCAAGTTATCTTTATTTGCAGATGACACATTGAGATTCCATTTCACTCCTATCAGATTGGTTGCCATCATGAAAACAAATGACCATAAATGCTGGCAAGGATGTGGAAAAAGAGGAAACCTTCTACACTGTTGGTGGGAATGCAATCTGGTCCCACCATCATGGAAATCAGTGTGGAAGTTCCTGAGACCCAGCTATACCACTCCTAAGGACATGTCTCACTGTCTTAGAGATTCTTGCTCAACCATGTTTATTGCCACTCTATACACAATAGCTAGGAAATGGAACCATGCTGCGGAGTGGCAAAGCCAGGACCACCAGTCCAGGGGAAAACAGGGCCTTGGGAGGTGGGCAAGGAGTCAGCGAAGTGACAAACACACACACACATACACAAGGTTAATGTATCTGAGTGTATTTTACTGAAGTAGAGCATCAGGTTATATAAAATTCTGGCTGCGTAAGCTTAGCCTTTGCTTATTTATGCAGTACAATTTCTATGAGCAGCCTGTTTCAGGAATCGAGGCACAAATACATTGAGTAAAGATTACAATCACATATTTAATAGTTAATATCTCACCAAAATTAGTGTTAGACAGTCAGTTGTTACAAATGACTTTTGGTTTTTAGCCTGCTTCAAGCATCAAGTATTTTTAACAAAAATTCTAACAGGGCGACTTCATAACTCTAATATGTTTTCTTCCTTGAACCATGCCATGAAAATGTAGGTGTATAAAAGCCTGCCTTCTCATAATTGGATCCCAGTTGTTTCCTAATGCTTTCTCTTTGTGCTTTAGTAAGCAAGCACCAAGGTGGCCTCAACTTAGCAAGTCTGTCCACAAAAGTTAAAGAATACCAAGAAACATGCTTCCCACCATTGTTTACTAGCGTATCCCCATTCCTATATACTCCTGTATAAGGTAATGGTTCATCAATTGGTTCTGGTCCTCGGAATTCTGACTATGGCTTGAAACAACAGCGGGGTCTTCAGAGGAAGTGTCATACCATCAGTTGACTCAATTTTTGGAAGCTGTTCCATATCTAATTTTTACTAAATTGTGAAAGAATATCATACTGCTGTCATGTGTCAGGAACAGAACAGTAGTAATGAAGAAAACAGCTATTAGAGAGCAGCAAAAGGCACTACAAGCCTGGAGAATGCACATCCTTCCAGGAGGCTTTCTTCCTTGAAGCTTTCACCTCGGCCTGTGAACAGGGCATGCAGACTCCACTGGAGTTGGCGTGGCAGAACCAGGCTAGATGTTCCTCAACTGATGAGTAGATAATGAAGATGTGGCATAGTTACACAATGGAGTTCTGCTCAGTGGTATAGAAAAATGAAGTTATGAAATTTGCAGGAAAATGGATGGATCTGGAAAGCATTATAATTTTTGAGGTAACCCAGGCCAAGAAAGCCAAACATCATATGTTCTCTCTCATATGTGGATCCTTGCTAAAAATGATTGGACTTCTATGTGAGTAGGGATAAAACTCAGTAGCATAGGCTAATAAGATAGAAAGGAGATATAAAGGGAATAGAAAGGAAGGGAAGGGGGACTTAATAGGATGGTATTATACATATATGTAAGTAGAAGAACAGATTTGTGGGGGTGAAAAGGCCTAGGTCAGTCAGAGGAAGAGACTGAGTAAAGGAAAGGTGGAAGGAGGGCTAATCAAAATCTAAGAGGATATAAATAAGTCATATGGAAACCTACTCTTTTAGACAATGGAACACTCAGAAGCCATAGATTGTTACTAGAAAATTTTCCATGCCAGGGATAGGATACATTCCAGTGAGTTGTTAGCCAGGGAGGTTCCTGATACCTCCAAAACATTACAATCCATTACCGAGACCCTTGGTTTCCCACCATGGTAAAATGGTAAGACCCTATTGCTGAAGACTCCACATACTTGGGCTGCAAGGTCACTGAGAAATCCTGCTGGAGCTGAGCTGAAAACTTCCACAATGTAGACCAGCTAAAAGAAAGCAGGAAAAAGCATGCTACATGCACTTCAATGGAAGAGAGAGAAATCATCAGTGAAGATACTGAACAGTGGACACTATAAGCCTTAAATTTGGCCAACCAGGTCAAATGAGCTAACAGGTGCAAAAGTGGCATGTCTGTTATAGGGAAAACCAACCATTCTCTAATTGGCCTGGAGGTCTACTCCATGGGAGGGAATACATCCCTGGTACCGAAAACCTAAAATAGGGGTAGTCATGAGCCCTAGGGGTATAATGTCTGCTGCTGTCTGGCAAATGTATATACTATGCTCATCAAACTGCCCAGTTAGCACTTCTCTTAATGTTCATACCCATATATTAATGCTACTGTCACAATTGGTTAGAGAAGCTTCTCTTTTCAGATGGCAGTGACCTTCAGAAGGTACTATGCTGCTGAGGAGTGACAGAGGTGTGCTCATTACTGAAATATCCATGGCTCTGGGTCCATTGTGGAAGAGGTGGTGGAAAGAATGTAAGAGCCAAAGGCAGGGTAGGACTCCTTACAACATGCTCCTCCAGGCACAAAATGGCCTGGATATACATCACCTCATAGTCCCTGACACTACCTACACAAGACTATAATAATAGGAGGAAAAGATCATGACATCAAAATAAAAGAGAAACTGATTGAGAGGGGGAGGGCATATGATAGAGAGTGGTATTTCAAAGTGGAAAGTGGAGGAAGGGAGAGAATTACTATATGATATTGTCTACAATTATGGAAGTTGTCAATAAAAATAAATAAATAAAAAAAATTGGACCCTTCTATTTGCTGTCTTCAAGAAACCCACCTTACCACTAAAGATAGACACCTCCTCAGGTTGAAAGTTTGGAAAATCATACTCCAAGCAAATGGAAGTAAAAACCAAGCAGTTGTTGCTATATTAATATCTGATAAAATAGACTTCAAACCAAAAATAATCAAAAAGGACAAAGAAGGCCACTTTTTATTCATCAAGGGAATGATTCAACAGGAGCACATCACAATCCTAAATATATATGTGCCAAACACTGGGGCACCACAGTTTATAAAACAAAATCTACTCAACAATAAAACAGAAATAAACACCAAACCCATCATAGTTGAAGACTTCACTACTTCACTATCAATAGACAGATCATCCAAGCAGAAAATCAACAGAGAAATTATAGATCTCAACAGTATCATAGATCAACTAGACCTAACAAACATCTACAGATCTTCTCTTTCCAACACTACAGAATACAAATTCTTTTCAGCAGCCCACTGAATCTTCTCCAAAACTGACCATATATTAGGCTATAATGCATGCCTTCATAAAGTCAGGAAAGTTTATGTAACTTCCTGCATCATGTCAGATCACTTTTTTTTTTTTTTTCAAGGTAGGTTTCACTCTAGCTCAGGCTCTCCAGGAATTCACTATGTAGTCTCAGGATGGCCTCAAACTCATGGCGATCCTCCTGCCTCTGCCTCCCGAGTGCTGGGATTAAAGCTGTGCACCACCATGCCAGGCTTCAGATCACAATGTTTTAAATCCAGAAATTAATAAGAGACACATCAAGAATTCCACCAGCTCCTGGAGATTAAACAACACAATTTTAAACAATGAATGGGTGGTGGAAGAAATCAAAAAAAGAAATTGTAAAACTCCTAGTATTGAATGATAATGAAAACACAACCTACCAAAACTTATGGGATTCAATGAAGGCAGTCCTAAGGGGAAAATTCATATCCATAAATGCCTTCATTAGAAAGACAGAGAGCTGGGCATGGTGGTGCATGCCTTTAATTCCAGCATGCAAGAGGCAGAGATAGGAGGATCTCTGTGAGTTCGAGGCCACCCTGAGAGTACAGAGTGAATTCCAGGTCAGCCTGAAGTAGGGTGAGACCCTACCTCGAAAAAATTTTAAAAAATTAAAAAAAAAGAAAGAAAGAAAGAAAGAATGAAAGAAAGAAAGAAAGAAAGAGAGATCCCAAATCAATAACCTACTTTCCACCTAAAGGTGCTGGGAAAACAAGAAGAATCCAACCCAAAGAGCTAGAGATGGAAAGAATAATCAAGATTAGAGCAGAAATTAATGAATTGGAGACTAAGAAAACAATTTTAAAAATTGATGAAACAAAGAGCCAGTTCTTTGAAAAAATAAACAAGATTGACAAACCCCTGGCTAAACTGATCAAGCAAAGAAAAAACACACACAAGAGAGAAAACTCTCAAATTAACAAAATCAGAAATGAAAAAGAAGAGACTACAACAGACATTAATGAAATTGGAAGAATCACCAAGACATACTTCCAAAACCTCTACTCCACAAAATCAAATAATCTGGAAGAAATGGATGAATTCCTAGACACATGCCACCTACCAAAACTAAACTAAGAACAAATTAATCTCCTAAACAAACCTATCACATCTATGGAAATTAGAAAAGGTAATTACCCCCCCCCCAAAAAAAAGTCCAGGGCTGGATGACTGTTTATATCTCAACACAATAAAGGCTATATATCAAGCTCCTAAAGCTCAAATAATACTTAATGGGGAAAAAGTCAAGGAGTTCCCACTGAGATCGTGAATAAGACAAAGGTGTCCACTCTCACCACTGCTCTTCAACATAGTAATAGAAGTACTAGACCAAGCAATAAGGAGAAAGAAATAAAAAGGATTTAAATTGAAAAGGAAAAACTCAAGTTAGCTCTGTTTGCAGATGACATGATCCTATCTATAAATGACCCAAAAGTCTCCATCTTAAAACTTCTAAAGGTGATAAATTCCTTCAGCAAAGTAGCAGGATACAAAATCAATACACAAAAATCAGTAGCTTTTCTATATGCAAAGGATAAATATACAGAGAAAGAAATCAGTGAAGCTGTCCCATCTTTAATAGCAATAAAAAAAATTAAATATATTGGAATAACACTAACAAAGGATGTGAAAGAACTGCATAATGAAAACATAAAAACACGTTAGAAAGAAATAGAGGAGGGCTTGAGAAGATGGAAAGTCCTCCATGCTCCTGGATAGGTAGAATTAATATTGTGAAAATGGCAATTCTACCAAAAGCAATTTACATACTTAATACATTTCCAATAAAAATGCTGGCATCATTCTTCACAGAGATTGAAAAAATGATCTCAAAATTCATATGGAATGGCAGAAGGCCTCAGATATACAAACCAACCTCAGTAAAACAAACACCTCTGGTGGTATCACCATAACTTATGTAAAGCAATATTACAAAGCTGTAGTGACAAAAACAGCATGGTACTGGAATAAAAATAGAAACATAGACCAATGGAACAGAATTGAAGACTCTGGCCTTAGGACAAGCAACTACAGCTGCTTGATCTTTGATAAAGGTGCCAATAACGTAGACTGGAGAAAATACAGCATCTTCAACAAACAGTCTTGGACAAATTGGATGACCATATGTAAAAAAAAATGAAGTTAGACCCACTCATTTCACCATACAGAAAACTGAAGTCCAAATGGATTAAAGACCTCTGCATAAGACCTGAAACTCTTCAACTACTGGAAGAAAAAACAGGATGCACACTCCATAATATAGGACTGGGAAAAGACTTCCTGAAGAAAACCCTAGTAGCCAAGGAAATTAAACAGTACTCAACCAATGGGATATCATGAAGCTAAAAAGCTTTTGCACAAACATACCATAAGCAGAGTGAAGAGATTACCCACTGAATGGGAGAAAATATTTGCCAGCTATACCACTGACAGAAGCCTAATATCTAGAATCTACAAAGAACTCAAAAAACTAAATAATAAAAAAAAAATCAAACAACCCATTCCAAAAATGGGGCAGAGAACTAAGTAGGGAGTTCTCAGAGGAAGAATTACATATGGCTAACACACATTTGACAAAATGTTCAACATCCCTAACCATTATGGAAATGGAAATTAAAACAACTATGAGATTCCACCTTACCCCAGTAGGGATAGCAAACAGTAAAAAATCAAATGAAAACAAGTGTTTGCAAGGCTGTGAAGAAATATGAATACTCATTCACTGTTGCTGGAAATGTAAGCTGGTACAACCACTGTGGAAATCATTATGGAGACTCTTGGAAAGGATGAATATAGAGTTAACAGCAGTCCCTGCTATTCCCTTACTGGGCATTTACCCTAAAAGTTTCCATCTCAGTTCATAGATATTTGTGCAACCATGTTTATAGCTGCTCAATTCATAATAGCTAAAAACTGGAATCAACCCAGGTGCCCATTATTGGATGAATGGATGAACAAGATGTGGTATACCTACCCAATAGAATTCTACTCAGCAGTAAGAAAAAAAATGATGCATTGAAATTTGAAGAAAAATTGTTGAACTTGGAACAGATCATTCTAATTGAACTAACACAATCACAGAAGGACAACTGTTGCATGATCTCACTCATTTGCAGTTCCTAACCAGGATCAGCCCAAGTTGCTGACATATCTGAATAGTATCTTGAGGCTTGGATAATAGGGAAGGCAGGCCTGGGGGAAGGGAAAAAGTGTGGGGGGGGGCACAAAACTGAACCCAAATTGAGCTGGCACCATAGAATCCTATATCCTGGAAGTCAGTCTAAAAGGTGGAACCCTCAAGAGGACCTTAGGTGGACCACCTGAATCTAAGGGCCCTGGAGAGAGTGAGATGAAACCTAACCTCAAATTTCTACTGTTTCTCTTTCTTCTCTGGCTTTTTCTTTTTCCTTTTCCCTTGGCACTGACTACATTCACAATGAGCTATTGATCAGAGAGACCTACTAGATCTCCCAAAACAAATAAGACAGACTTCTGTCAGAGCACTTGATTACTCACCATAGGTTAATGGTGAGACCCTACTGCTGAAGACACCAAATGCTGTTTGCACGAACCATAGAGAGACCTGGTTGGAATCCAGAGGAGAGCCAGTCCCCAACAATCCTCATCTAGTGCCAGAAGGTGCTACATGAGCTAACGGGAGAAAGTGGCCAACATCTATCCAAGTAACTCAAGGTCTAAGTGACTCAGAAGCAAACTCTTGATGTTATGCCCACATAAGTGCAAAAGTGGCCCACAGCATTGGTGGGTAACTAACTGTTCTTGGATTGGCTAACAGATCCACTCAGTGGAAAGAAAACCATATCTGGAACTGGGAAACAAGTCAGAATTATATCCAGATAATGATTCTACTTTCCATTGTCAAGCTCCCACTAACCTTAGACTATAAGAGTGTCTATACCCTTTTAATTCTCTCTAAATTAATAATGGTTATCCCATTTAATCAGCGGGAGCTGGACCTAAGGAGATAAATGACCCAGCGCACTCCCACCTGGCCCCAGCTGCAACCACAGAGGAACTGGGGAAATGAGCAAGAGTGCTGCTTTCTTAGTGAATCTGATATCAGCACAAGGGTGATGGAGAAAGATACTGAGGACACTCAACACCTATGAAACCAGAGATCTAGACGTCCCTAAGTGTCCATCACTAAAGTAGTCTTAAAATGCTCCCAAAATGGCTCAGGGAACTTTGTGGAAGAGGGGGTGGAAAGATTATTATAGTCACAAGTTGGGACATTTTGCACAGAGACATTGCCTCTCCCTCCCCCATAATGTATGACCCACAATCCCGATGGGGTTGACCTGCATCCCCAAGGAGGAAGGCCTCTTCAGAAAAGGGGCAGGAGGGAAAGGATGGTACCAACATGTGTTCTTTACACACAAAATATGCCCATATCTAATAAAAAAGATGAATGAATAAAATAAAATGTTAGCTGTGTAGATATGTAGTATTTTGATATTTATTTTTTAAAGATTTTAAAATATACATATTTATTTATTTATTTATTTGAGAGAGGGTAGGGAGAGGAAGAGGTGGAGAGAAAGGGAGAATGAGCAGCCTCCAGCCACTGCAAATGAACTCCAGACACATACACCCCTTGTGCACCTGGTTTATGTGTGTCTTGGGGAATTGAACTGGTGTCCTTAGGCTTCACAGGGAAATGCCTTAACCACTAAGCCATTTCCCCATCCCTTTTTATTTATGTTCATATTTACTTATTTTTATTTTTGAGGCAGACTCTATATCCCAGGCTGACCTTGAAGTCCTGATCTTGCCTCTGTCTCCAGTTATATAATACCATACAGTCCATGTAGTTACTTTGAGTTAATATTTTAGTATGTCAGTTCAAATTTCTAATATAAATAGTAAGCACAACAGTAAGCAAAAGTTTATTGGGTCCTCAATAAAATCCGAAGTTTCCTGAGATGGGGTGTGCCAGAGCCTCTAGCCACTGCGCATGTGCCACCTTGTGCATCTGGCTTTACCTGGGTACTTGGGAATCGAACCTGGCTCTTTTTGCTTTGCAGGCAATCACCTTAATTGCCAAGCCATCTCTCTAGCCCAGAAATTGAGTTTTGGGGGCCAGTTTACCAGATGTATTTTTTGTATTTATTTACTTTTTTGAATTTATTTATTTGACAGAGTGGGTGTATATATATGTGTGTGTGAGAGAGAAAGAGAGACAGATATACAGTGGGTGTACCAGGGCCTCTAGCTACTGCAAATGAACTCCAGACACATGAGCCACCTTGTGCATCTGGTTTATGTAGGTCCTGGGGTATCAAACCTGGGTCCTCAGGCTTTGCAAGCAAGCAAGCGCTTTAACTGCCAAGCCATCTCTCCAGCCCATGGGTTTCTATTTTGAGACAGAGTCTCTGTGGCCAAGTTGGCTTCAAACCCACTGTATATCCAAGGATGACAGTTGAACCTGTGGTTCTCAGTGATGTGATAACAGCTGTACACCACCATGTCCTCTTTGTGGTGTTTGGGACTGAACTCATGGACTCATGCATGCTATGCAAGCACTGTACCTACTAAGCTACATAGCCTATATTCAGTATTTTAAGCTTCACGGGCATAATAGATGAAAATAAAACTTGTTTTAAACGTGCACGACATTCTCTAATTAAAAATTTACAAATTTCATATATAATCAAAGACTGGGATAACTTATGGAAAAGACGGGTAAATCTTTCAAAATAACGCTAACATTAATTGAATTTCCATTAAACCCAGCTAGACAAAAGTCCCGTTCTGCCAATCTTAACAGTCTTCCCCAACACTCTGGGCACCTCCGCAGGAAGTCAGGAGTAAGTCGCCTAGCAGTTTCTGTGAGGACTTCACCAGGGACAGCGTTTCAAGACGTGTGACGTCATCACGCAAAGCCTCGTCACTCTGGCCGTGCCTGATTGGCGCGCCTTGTCAGCCCGAGGGTAAATTGGCGGGCGGCCGGGCGAGTCCCGCCGCGCGCTCCTCCAGGCCGCCTCCCTCTTTCTTTTGAGAAGCTTCTTAAGGAAGAAGGGCGTGCTGATATCGTCAGCCTCCCTCCGGGGGCCATCAGGAGCCGGGCTCGCGACGCAATGTCCCAATCACGCCTCACAGGCTGCAGCACGTCTTCCCGAGAGTTGCGGGCCAGGAAAGTGGTGCCACCGCGCGACCGTGACGTCAGGCAAACGCCGGCGACGATTGGCCGAGAGCATGTGGCGCGGACGAGCGCTCACGCGGATGGTTGGACAGGCGGCCGGGGGGCGGGCCCGGGAGGCGGGGCTCGCGGCGGTCCACGCTCAAGTGTGGCGCGCTCCCCAGCCCCTCTGCGTCTCGCGCCGGACGTGCGGGTAAGCTGCTTCCGGGGGTCTGTAGGGATGGAATGAAGGGACGGGGACCGTGTGGAACGGTAGGTCTGGATGAGCCGGGCCTCAGGGCGGTGCACTGCGTCGCGGCGAGGACCCGGGAAGCGCCTCAGCAGGGTGGAGCGATTCACTTGTCTCCGACAATGAGTAGGTTAATTCTCTCACTGCCTCTGGTTTAAGACTTGAAGGTTCTGTGGTTGGTAAATGTCCACATGCGTTTATCAAAGACATGGGGAGCATGTCGTAATGATACGAGGTCTTGGGTGTGTGATGAGTTTCCCCTTCTACGCGTTACGTTAAGTGGGCACATGAATTTCACTGTTGTGTTCTGTCATCTTGGACTTCGTTATTAATATCCTGAAAGAGTAACTTAACGTTATCATTCCCGAAAGCATAACAACTCAGCAGGAATGAAATTTACCTTAGAGTTTAATAAATTTAAAAGTAGCCCATGAAAACCCTCCGGAAAAGTGAGGTTAACTTCGAAGTCCACTTTTACTTTACATAGTATTTGCCTCTGATGTTATCATTAAGATTTTTTTTTTTCTGAGATAGGGTCTAGTTCTAGCCCAGGCGGATGTGGAATTCACTGTGCAGTCTCAGGCTGGCCTTGAACTCACAGTGATCATCCTACCTCTGCCTCCCAAGTGCTGGGATTAAAAGCGTGTGCCACCATGCCCAGGCTGGTATTGAATTTTTTGGGTCTCACTGTCATGGGTGACTCTTATACCTATGTTTGTATACATTCTTTAGTATTCTTCTTCAACTCTAGTAGTTTATGTATTTGAAAGAAAATCACGAAGTTAGAGCACATAAAATCTTCAAAATCTGTTGTGTGGAAAAATTTATTCACTAAACCTGAAGATTATATTGTAAGGTGCGCTGAAGAATACAAAGATTAGAATAGAAACTGCTAGACACCCATGTGCGAAATAAAGTAGTTGAAGTTTAAATTACGTAGGAGGGATTAAAATTCAGAAAGTTTCCTGTCGTGGTGCATGCCTTTAATCCCAGCACTTCGGAGGCAGAAGTAGGAGGATCACTGATTTCGAGGCCAGCCTGAGACTGCATTCCAGATTTTCCTGGGCTAGAGAAAGACCCTACTTCAGGAAAAAAAAAAAAAAAAAAGAAAGAAAATTCAGAAAATTAAGCCTCATTGTACTGCAGTAAGCATGAATGGACTATGGCCAATGGGCCAAAGCTGACCTAAAAATTCATTTTAAATATTGATTTTTTAAAATTATTTGAGAGAGAGGAGGAGACTGTAGGCGCACCATCCTGACGCTGCAAATGAACTTCAGCTGCATGCACCACTTTGTGCACCTGGCATTACATAGTTACTGGGGAATTGAACCAGGGCCCATCAAGCTTTGCAAGCAGGCACCTTTAACCAGAGCCAGCCCTTGATTTTTTTTTTTTTTTTTTTTTTTAGAAAAAGCAAAAAATAAATTTTTGTATTTTTTTGTGTGTGGGGGGGTGGTGGGTTTCAAGGTAGGGTCTTATTCTAGTCCAAGGTGACCCTCTCTGAAGCCCCAGGGTGGCCTCATGTAAACCACTATCAAAACAACTTGTCAAGAATTCCTGTTTCTCTAGAATATTATTTATGTCTGTCTTCTGGAGAAATGACATAATAGTCACCCAAATCTTTTCTCTAGTGAGGAGCCCAGGTTGAGAAAAATGATTAAATCTTATTGTGACAGTGATAAAAGGGTTATTGAATGTTTGGCACATGAATTAGACCTTTAAAAATGAATTACAACAAAAATTTCTATGTGACATTCTTGAACAATTATGTTGGAGCTGAGAGTGGCAATAAAATAAAGTATACTTGGAATGACCAGGAGAATCCAGACACTATTGAAGTAAAGAAGAAAAGTGCATGAAGAGTGAATGATTGACTTTCAGATGTTAAAAGAGATGTTGGGTCATGAATTTGAGTAGGATGTCAAGTTTGACAGTTTAAGTACTTATTTATTGATTTATTTGCAAGCAGAGAAAGATAGAAGAGAAACAGAGAGAATGGACACCAGGGCCTCCAGCATCTGCAAACGGACTCCAGATGCATGTGCTACTTTGTGCATGTGGCTTTTTGTGGGTACTGGGGACTCAAACTCTGGTCCTTAGACTCTACAGGCAAGCACCTTAAGCTCTGGGCCATCTCCCCAGCTAGAGTTTGACAGATTGGAGCCACTAAGTTGTGTAAAAGGCCAGTTGTGATTGCCTAGAGAATAAATGATGGCCAAGATAAGGCTCACTTAAGGTAGAAGTATTCTTGGGAAAGCCCAAGAGGATGGAATAGTGAGACTACACATGGGAAACATGCAGCACTTCTAACCTTTGAAATAGCTGAATTGCTTGGCTTAAATCTAGAGTTACTTCTCCACTATGTTTATATGGAGTTCAGAAAAATATGCTATAATGACGTTTCTTTCACAATGTTAGCATTGTAGGACAGATCAAACATTTTGTCACAATGCCTGAAATAAATACCAACCATCTTGATGAGCAACAAGTTCAACTTCTGGCAGAGATGTGTATTCTTATTGATGAAAATGACAATAAAATTGGGGCTGACACCAAGAAGAATTGTCATCTAAATGAAAACATTGACAAAGGTAGTGTTTTAAAATATTGTTTGTTGTCTAGACATTGCCAGTTAGCTGAGAGAAAAGTACTATGAGTAAGACACTGCATTTCCTTTTGTTTGTTTTTATTTATTTGTGCTTGCGAGTATGTGTATGTATAAGCATTCCAGGGTCACTTGCCACCACAAATGAATGCCTATCTGGTTTTACGTGGGTACTGGGGAATTAAACCTGGGTCATTTAAGTTTTGCAAGCACCTTAATCACTGATCCTTCTCTCCAGCTCCCTCCCCTGTTTCAATATATCTCTCTACTTTATGTCTTTACTGAGCCTCTTCAGAATTCTGGTTACCTAAAAAACAAAATAGACTATCCTATCCCTCAAGAACTATCCTAACATGATTCTCAAGCCTGTAAGTTTTGTTGATGAATAGAGGGATAGGTATCATAAAGGGAAACAAGTACTCTTTAGAGAAGCCTAATGAAGGGCCTGGGTTAGATGCCCCTAAAAAGAGCATTTCACCAGTATCAAAGCAGCCATGGTTCCCTTTTCTTTCTCTCAGCACCTGAGCTACTTGCCAGTTTGCTAGAACTCTTCCTCATATCTGTGTAGACACTCCAAATACAAGATCATGGAAAAAAGCAAACATCAGCAAATTGCTAGTTGTGATTTCAACTTCAAGGGAAGAATTGGACAAATAGGGGCTGGGGAGGTGGCTCAGCAGGTAAGAACATTCACTGTGCAGGCAGGAGGCCTGAGTTTTATCCTCAGCAGCCATGTTAAAAGCCAGGTGAGCTCCCATATTCCTACAACCCTGGTGCTCTGAGGGCAGGGGCAGGGGGTCTCTGCCAGCCAGTCAAACTGAAAAACAGGGGACTCCAGGTTCCTTGAGAGGCTGTCTTAGAATAAGAAAGGACACCTAAGGTTGTCCTCTAGCTTCCTCATGCATGTACATGGAGTATGCAGATCTGCACACACAAGCACCGAAAGAAAGCATTGGACAAATAAATGACATTTTCTGACTAATCATACTTCTTTTGCTTTTAGGATTATTACATCGAGCTTTTAGCGTCTTTTTATTTAACAATGAAAATAAGCTTTTGCTACAGCAGAGATCAGATGCTAAAATTACCTTTCCAGGTGAGTTTACTTAATGTAAGAGGTGCCTTTTGAAGGGGAGACTAATTTAATTTGACATTTTATTCTTTTGACAGGGTCTCTCATACCAGATTAGCCTAAATTTAGGTAACCTAAGTAGACCTCGAACTCCTGATTTTCCTGCCTTTATCTTCTAAACACTGGGATTGGATTAACCTATTACTTACGAAACTTTTCTTTGATATTTCAGACCTATTTTGAAGAACACTTTTAATGTTTTCCAGGTTGTTTTACCAACAGTTGCTGTAGTCATCCATTAAGTAATCCAGGTGAGCTTGAAGAAAACAATGCCATTGGTGTAAGACGAGCAGCACAGAGGCGTTTAAAAGCCGAACTGGGAATACCCTTGGAAGAGGTAACCCATCTTATTAGAGAGTCATACAAGTGAAGTCTAAACATACTAAAACATAATTTCAGGGCTGAAAAGATGGCTCGGTGCTTGCTTGCAAACCTTGATAGCTTGGGTTTGATTCCCCAGTACCCACATAAAGCCAGAGGCACAAAGTGGCACATGCATCTGGAGTTTGTTTGCAGTGGCTGGAGGTCCTAACATGCCCATTCATTCTCCCTCTCCCTCCCTTCCTCTCTCTCTCTCATTAAATTATTTAATTTATTTGAGAGAGACAGACAGACAAAGAGGCAGAGAGAGAGAGAAAATGCCTGTCTCTTTCTTCATGCAAATAAACAAATAAAATACCTGGGCTGGAGAGATGGCTCAGCACTTAAGCTGCTTGCCTGCAAAGCTTAAGGACCTGAGTTTGATTCCCCAGTACCCACGAAATGCCAGATGGACAATATGGAGCATACATCTGGAGATCATTTGCAGTGGATCGAGGCCTTGTTTGTCTTTCTGTCTGCCTGTTTCTCTCTCAAATAAGTAAGTTAAAATATTTTTAAAAAATTTTTCAGCCAGGTATGGTGATGCACACCTTTGATCCCAGCATTTGGTGATCATTGTAAGTTCAAGGCCAGCCTGAGACTACATAGTGAATTCCAGGTCAGCCTGGGCTAAAGTGAGACCCTACCTTAAATTCAAAAAAAAAAAAAAAAAAAAAAAAAAACCATAAAAAGGACTTTGGGGGCTAGAGAGATGGTTTAGCAGTTAAGGTGCTTGCCTATAAAGCCAAAGGACCCAGGTTCAGTTTTCCAGGACCTAAGACCTAAGGTTGTTGTTGTTTGGTTTTTGGTTTTTCAGGGTAGGGTCTCACTCTATCCCAGGCTGACCTGGAATTCACTATTTAGTCTCAGGATGTCCTTGGACTGTGATCCTCTTACCTCTGCCTCCCAAGTGCTGGGATTAAAGGCCTGCACCACCACACCCAGCTTTTTTGTTGTTTTTTTAGAGAGTCTCACTACGAAGTCCACATTGGTGTCAAGTGCACAAGCCCCCTGTCTTAGCTGGAATTATGTCTATTTTAAGCTGCTAAATTCTTCTTTCTTTTTTTTTTTTTTTTGTGTGTGTGTGTGGTTTTGGTTTTCTCAAGGTAGGGTCTTGCTCTAGCCCAGGCTGACCTGGAATTCACTTTGTACCTTCAGGGTGGCCTCAAACTCACAGCCATCCTCCTAGCATGGTAGTAGTTGAAATGGTACATGTTTTTCATATAATAACAATTTGAAAAATTGAATGCTACACTTAGTTTGAGTAACTTTTATTTATTTTTTTATGAAGAACATGCTTTGTTTGGGTTCATCATGTGCTAGTGCTATCTTTTCCCTCCTCCCTGTTCCCATTCCGCTGGAAGCCCTCCTCAGTGGGGTTGCAAGTATTCCCCATGGGATTGTGGGTTATGTGTTGTGGGAGTAGCAGTCAGTTATTGGGGGGAGGCACCTCCTCTGGTTATGACCACCCAACTTGTGGCTCTAACAATCTTTCCTCCCCCTCTTCTGCAAAATTCCCTGAGCCAAGTTTAGTGTGTGTTGAGTCTTTTTCAGTGATAAGCTCTCAGGAGCCTCTGGATCTATGCTTTGGTATGTGCTGAATATGCTTAGCATCTGTCTCTTCAGCATCTGTTCACCTTGACACTGATTGTCAAGCTCACCATGGAAGCAATACTCTAGCTCATCTCCCCAGTTCCTCTGTGATTTCACCTGGGCCTTGGCTGAAGTATAAGGGGTGGCTTATCTACTTGGGTCTCTCTACCTTCAAGAGCTCTGGCCAACTCACTCTTCTGATGTACTCTCCATTGCAGGGGAACCAGGAGTTGGCACATAACTTTTTTAATGATTTGAAAACAGTTAACTTACATTTGGCCCTAAGGTACAAAAAAATTAAGACATTCAAAACAATGTAATAATTCACTATGCTGTTATCATCAAAGATACTGTTAAAATGTGGTAAGTTAATTTTATATTTTTTTTCTTGAGGTAAGCCCTACAGACTGGCCTTTTTTTTTTTTTTTTTAAATGAGATAGAATTCCAGAACCTCCAGCCACTGCTATCAAAACTCCAGACATTGCCGGGCGTGGTGGCGCACGCCTTTAATCCCAGCACTCGGGAGGCAGAGGTAGGAGGATCGCCGTGAGTTCGAGGCCACCCTGAGACTCCATAGTGAATTCCAGGTCAGCCTGGGCTAGAGTGAAACCCTACCTTGAAAAACCAAAAAAAAAAAAAAAAAAAAAAACTCCAGACACATGTGCCACCTTGTGCGCTTGCATCACCTTGTGTGTCTGGCTTACATTGGGTCTTGACAAGTGAAACATGGGTTCTTAGGCTTTGCAGGCAAGCACCTTAACTGCTAAGCCATCTCTCTAGCCCTGATTTTTTTATTTTTTTTGTCATTGATGTTTTAATTTTCTTTTTATGTCTTAGGTCCATCCAGATGAAATGAAGTATTTAACACGAATTTACTATAAGGCACAATCAGATGGTATCTGGGGTGAACATGAAATTGATTATATTTTATTTTTGAGGAAGAATGTAACCTTGAATCCAGATCCCAATGAGATCAAAAGCTACTGCTATGTGTCAAAGGAAGAACTGAAAGAAATTATGAAAAAAGCAGCCAATGGTGAAATTAAGTTAACTCCATGGTTTAAAATTATCGTAGATACTTTTCTCTTTAAATGGTGGGATAACTTGAACCATTTAAATCAGTTTGTTGACCATGAGAAAATACATAGAATGTGAGTGCATAAGTGAATGATTACTGAACAATTTCTTTACCTAGTAAGAATGGGATTTTTTTTCTATTCTAAATTGGGCTCCCTCTTATGATACAGATACTTTTCAGTGAGAATTTGTGTGGGTGAGAAAAGAAAACAACTGTACAATTTCGTACTAACTTATAAGTGCTCTGCTGTTTGTAAAACATTTATGAGGCTATTGTAAAATGGATACAGCAAATAAAACAATTTAAACAGTAGAAAATTAATTGATAAGACAAACTTGAAGAAATAAGTAAAACTATTTACATTTTGACATTTTCAGAACACTTTGCCATTTTCCAGGTGCTTTATATATTATTAAATTTTATCATAGCCTAGAAAATAAGCAAAGGAAACAGTTTACAAAACAGTCCTCATTCTCTGATTAAACTGTCAGAGCAGGGCTATACAAGTAGCTCAGTGATAGTGTGATTGCCTAGCAGGCATGAGGCCCTGGCTTGTTGAATGTCCCTAGTGCCCCCACCTCCCCCAGAGAAGGACAAAAGGCAGAGCAGGATCAAAGGAAAGTAAGTGGTATCCAGTCAGCATTCTCAGCCTTCATACCTGACTGATTTCAGGAGTCCCTTCATAATAAAAAACAAATCCGGATTCTCCAATTTCTTCTGTACTATGACAGTATTTGCATATAACTTCACACATCCTTTCTTATACTTCGTATCCTGTCTAGAGTACTTACAATACCTAGTACATTGTGAATGGTTGTTATCCTATGCTGTTCAGGAGATAAGGGCAAGGAAAAGTATATACATGTATAGAGTACAGAAGCAAATTTTTTTTAATATTTTCAATACATGTTGACTGAACTCTTAGATGTGGAGGGCCAACTATATAGCCTACCTTCTGTCATTCTAAGTTATTTTTGTACTTTATCCTGAGAATCACTTTGCTACATGAAGTTAACTGTTACTTTTGGTAATGATAATTAGTTGACTTTTAAATTCTATTTGTCATTTAGCAGCCAACTCTTTTTTCAGGAGTACAGGGGAAGTGATGCTACTCATAAGATGGGATTGAGTCCTCTACATAAGTTAAAACATTTTGGCTCTGTCAGCATTTGGTCTGGATTCTTTGTTGTGGGGCCATCCTCTGAGTTGAATGCTTGAGAGTGTCTGCCCTCTACACATTAAATGCCATTTAGCACCCCTTTCTGCTATGACAACCAAGATTGTAACAATACCAAATGCCCGCCCCCTAGAGGACAAAGTCACCCCTAGTAGAGAGCCACTATTGTCAGGGTTTATTTTACAGGCAGAAGTGAGTGAATAACAATGAGAACATTTTTATGGAATAAGTATCTCTTATATGTAAAATTATATATTGGTTGGGTACTTTATAAAACTTGCCACATGTTTGTCAAATTTGAAATCTTAAGGCAGGTTTATTCTTAACTGCTGTGTAATGAATAAAATAAAATTTTCTTAGGAAGTTAAATGTTTTGTAAATCTAATTGTTAACTCTGAACAGCTGATTTATATTTTAGGTATGGCTATATAGAAAGTATTTATTAAAAAGTTTAAAAATTACCACATTTCAGTATTGTTTGGCTTACTGAAAGTTTGAATATAATAGGTTAATCTGCCTATAGCATCATTTCAATTTTTTTTTGGGGGGGGTCTCCCACTAGCCCAGGCAGATCTGGAATTCACTATGGAATCTCAGGGTGGCCTTGAACTCACCAGTGATCCTCCTGCCTCTGCCTCCTGAGTGCTGGGATGCACCACCACACCCAGCTATTTTTTTTTTTTTCCTTTTTAATGGGAGTGTGTATTATTCAGATGGGAGGAAGGGGAATTCTTTCCAGGACCTTAGCGGATGCAGATGGAGATAGGAACAGTGGTTTTGCAGATACATTGGGCAACTGGGCCATGCCTAAGATAGATCTTGGGTAAAAGTTTTCTCCATTTTTTTGGAGTATTCCCTTAGTTGGACATTTACCATGGAATAGGAGTTCTTGTGGGATGAAGTAGTGGCCTAAGTGCCTTGAAGATTTTTTTAAAGAACTCTTATTTTATTAATTTGAGAGAGAGGCAAGTAGAGATAATGAGTGTGCCAGGGCCTCTAGTCACTGCAGAGGAACTCCAGATACATGTGCCACCTTGTGCATCTGGCTTACATGGGTCCTAGGAAATTGAACCTGGTTCTTTTGGCTTTGCAGGCAAGCACCTTAACCACCAAGCCATCTCCAGCAATCTTTTGTGGGTTTTTTTTTGTGGGGGTGGGGGTTGACACCTATAAGTAGTATTTTTGTTTAACCTTAAGCTTACTGATGGCAGTTAACTTTCTGGAACAGAGCAGCCAACCAAAAGTAGCTGCTGGGAAGAAAGTTGTTTATTTTGGCCTTCCATCTTGATGGGAGCTTTATTCCTTACCATAGAAGGTGAAAACAGCAGCAGGAGAGTGAGCTGAACTAACAAGGGCAAACTGGGAGTTCATCTCTCAAGGTCCACCCCTAGTCTCCATTTCCCAAATTGCCACCAGCTGGGGAGCGAGCAGTAAGTTTATATGGGACATCTGACTCAAACCACTATACTTGTCAACCTGTTGCCTTGTACTTTTGAGAACTTGCCGCATGCATATTAGAGCAGTGATGTTTGGTGATTCCTCTTGAAAGTATATCCACATGACTAAGATGTGTGGAAGGTAAGCCAGGCTACATATGTCACATAACCTTAGAAACTCAATTTCTCTTTTTTATTTACATGTGTGTGCCCTGTCCATAAAAAGGAATGCCTGTCTGCCTTTAACCACAGCTATCTCTCCATCCCCTTGTTTTTGTTTTTAAAGAAATTATCTCAACATTATGTTCGGTTGATCCATAAAATTAAAAGTTAAAGGCCATAATGCAAACTTACTATCTTTTAAAATATTTCATGTACTTATTTGTATGTATGTTTGTACAGATACACTAGGGCCTCTTGCTGCATACTCAGGATGTATGTACCACAATGTAAACCTGGATTTACATGAGTACTGGGGAATTAAACCTGAGCTAACAGGCTATGCAAGCAAACACCTTTAACCACTGAACCATCTCCCCAGCTCCAGAATGCAAACAAATTGAAAAGCTCTTTCAACAACCTAACAATATCAGTCTTTCAAATATTAAATAAAATTTACTATATAGTTAATTTTCTTTTTTTTTTTCAAACAAATTGTTACTTTATTTTTAACAGCAAAATAGTGACAGTAACAAAGTAGCTTAGCCATCAGCTAAGCAAAACAAGGACAAAACTAATGAACAGGCATTAATCAGTTCAAATTAGTCATCACCTTTAAGTGGTGTAGTGGTTCTCAACCCTGTCTGCACATTAGAGAAACGGAGGACAGGACTGGTGTGTAAAGTATCAACATGTAAGGCCCACTTCCAGAGGATTAAATGAAATGTCTGGGCTCATGTGAAGACGTTTAACGTGCTGCCAGTGTCGAGAACTACAGGTCTAAAATAATAACAAAAATGCCCTCCCAAGTAATTTAAAGTCAATAAACTGATCATAGAATACATTCTTTTCCTTTTATCTTAGGAGGGGGAGGGGCAGGCACCCACATCCCATTGTTTTGATTGCCATAGCAGTTTAACAGACATCAAATATCGAAAGTTAAAATGCTTCCCAAATTGAAACTCTCACGAGTTCAATTTACAAAGTTCTTTTAGAACATCAGCTTTCAGAAAGTATCTTCCACATGGTAATTTTTCATAAATATGCAAGTCACCAATTTGTTCAGCTGAGTCAGATATACTAGAAAATATTTAATACTAGTTATATTCACTGCATATTCCACAAACTATCAGTGCAAAGATTTGACAAAGGAAGACAGATGTGCTTTCCATTTATTTGTACAACTACCAGACTCCTTTCTGTAAGACTACTGTATCTTCAGTTAGATCCCAAACAAAACCATCTTCACTAAAAAACATGTACAGAAAATATTTCACCTATAACTGTACCATATAAAATAAATCTCCACTGGGAGTTCCATAGTAACTATAGTTATTGTCAAAAGAGCTTTTCCTTATTTTTCAGGTCTAGAAACAATGTCAAGTATGGAAAGTCACTTTTTTCTTAAGTCTGCAAATTTAGGAAATTCTATTGCGTCAGATGTTCTTGTGAAGACCCCTTGTCAATCTCAGCCACCCCATTCTTTTTTTTTTCTTTCTTTTTTTTCTTTATTAGTTACTTTTGTATTCAGCAAATACAGTCAGTTTGGTACCATTATTAGGCTCATCCGTGACCTACCCCCTCCCCTTGGCCCCTCCTTGTTGAGGTATATGGGTCATGCATTGTGGAGTTAGCCAACAGTTGTGGGTAAGCTAAATGTCTCTGCATATCATGACCCAACATGTGGCTCTGACATTCTTTCCGCCCCCTCTTCCGCAAAATTTCCCTTAGCCATGTTGGGTTCATTTTTGGTCTGCTTCAGCCACCCTATTCTTGTCCTGAAGTGTTGTCTCTGTCAGGCTGTCTTCACTCACTCCTTGGATATCTGCCAGGTCAATAGGTGGTAAAGGATGGCGCACCGAGGACCCCCAGGATCCCCGCTGCGACGGCATCTCGTGCTCCTCGCCATCCGCGCTGCCGCACGCTTGCTGGACTTGCAGGGGTCTCGGCTATGGCGCCCGCGTCGGCTGTGCGCTTCCAGGACCGCGCAGCCCGGGACCTCAGAGTCCAGAGCGGTGGAGGCTCCTGGTGAAGGGGCTTCCAGGGCACGTGGAGCGCCAGCAGCTCGGGCGGAGCCGCAGCCACTGCTGCCCTGGCGGGCCTAGTTGATTTTCAATGCATGTTTTTAAAGAGAATGGCAATAACAATGACAGCCTAGCATGGTGATGCCCACCTTTAATCCTAGTATTTAAGAGGCAGAGGTAGGATTACCATAAGTTCAAGACCAGCCTAGGACTGAGTGCCAGGTCATCCTGGGCTAGAGTGAAATCCTACCTTAAAACAAAAAAGAATAAGTGAAATTATAAAATGAGGAGACTATGAAAACAATAAATAGATCAACACAAATATAACTTAAAATAGGGCTGGTGAGTGTGGTGGCACACACCTTTAGTTCCAGCATGCAGGAGGTAGAGGTAGGATTGCCATGAGTTAAAGGCTGCCCTGAGACTACATAGTGAATTCCCTACCTCAATAAGTAAATAAATAACAAATGTGCTCAGACAATAAAGTACCCTTTTTCCTCAAAGTCATAAGACATTCAGAAACATGATTCTACCTTTCCATTATGGCCTATGCATCTCTAGGAATTTTTCTAATTCTTCCCATTTTTTCTTCAAATACTATTTTATATATTTATTTGAGAGAGAAAATGGGCACGCCAGGGCCTTCTGTCACTGCAAAAGAACTCCGGATGCATGCCCCACTTTGTGCATCTGACATTACTAGGGTATTGGAGAATCAAACCCAGGCTTTGCAAACAAGTGCCCTTAACCATTGAGCTGTTTCTCCAGCCCCAAGCACATTAAGAATCTTTGTATACAATATTCTTGGTCTCATGTGGAGTGTCACATACAGCCAGTATCACCAGGCATCATGACCAGAGAGACAGCCACATGTAGTACCTCTCCCACTGCACCTTTTAAAATGTGTGTGTATGCTTATTTTGTGCATGTGCACATGTTTGTGGGTGCATGTGGAGACCAGAGGACAACCTCAAGAAAGCCATTCACCTCCTTTGAAATAGTTTCTCATTGGTCTGCATCTCACCAATGACACTGGCTATCCAACATGCCCAGGGATTCTGCTAACTGCCTACCCAGTGCTGGGATTACAGGCACTCATGACCATGCCCAGTGTGATAGTTAAGGTGTTGTCAACTTGATCTGTTTAGTAATCCATAGGTTGCTTCTAGGAAGGATCAACTAAAGGAGGAAGTCTTTCCCCAAGGTTGAGCCCTTCCCCCAGAATGGGCGGTCCCGCCCAGAGGGGGACTTGATACAAGGGAGCTCTGGGAAAAAAGAATCCCTTCCTTCCTTCCTGCCTCCCTTCCATTTTGGCTGCCAGAGCTGCTTGCTACCTTCCAGCGTGGATTGAAGACCAGTGCGGACGAAAGACCAGCATCAACTGAAGACCCCCGTGGATTGAAGCCCAGCGGCTCCTCAGGAAGCCTCCAGGCTTTCCTGCACCATCTGCAGTGCCGAGTCGGGACTGCTGAGGCATCTGGCCACGAGGATTGAGCAACTACCAGGTTCGGTGATTCTCGGGCCTGCAACTGCTATTGGACTACTGTAAGCTGATCCAATAAATCCCCTTTTAAAATAATTCATTCTAGCAGTTCTATTCCTCTAGAGAACCCTGACTAATACAGAATTTGGTACCAGAAGCCATTCACCTACTTTGAAATAGTTTCTCATTGGTCTGCATCTCACCAATGACACTGGCTATCCAACATGCCCAGGGATTCTGCTAACTGCCTACCCAGTGCTGGGATTACAGGCACTCATGACCATGCCCAGCATTTTTATATAGGTTCTAAGGATCAAATACAGGTCCTCATCCTCAAAAGTCAAACATTTTAACAACTGAGCTATCTCCTAGCCCTGGGTTTTATTTTGTTCAGCTTTATTTCAATTATACCTCCTTCCCCTTAAGTGAGTGTTCTTTTAGCTTACTCTACTCTGGGTCATGGAGTGTTGGTAACGGGGGTGGCTGTGCCACTCTACCTTCCACTCAGTTTTGCCATTAATCTGAACTGGTCTAAAGAATAAAGTTATTTAAAAAAAAAAAAAAAAAACTATCGCTATGGGTTCAAGGCCACCCTGAGACTACAGAGTTAATTCCAGGTCAGCCTGGACCAGAGTGAGACCCTACCTCAAAAAAAAAAAAAAAAAAAAAAAAAAAAAAAAAAGAATATAATAGTAAGCCCAAGCCCATTAATCACTGGGCAAATGCAAATTAAAATCAGAATTTAAAGGACTGATGTTACCAAGTTGTTGCACTACCCTGAGATTGGGGAGATTGCAAATTTGTTATACTGTGGAAGACATTTGTATCTACTATCAAATGACTTCTACCTGATGAGTGGCATACTGGATGATTCTTTTGGTTTGATTTCCCTCTGTTAACCTTGATGTTCATTAAGACTGTGGCCTCTTAATATTCATGACTTCACAGTGGCTAGTACTACCTACAACAAGACCTGCATATTAAGAGGAAAAAATATGTCATCCCTCCAGCCCCATTTCACGCAACTTTTTTTTTTTTTTTTTCCGAGGTAGGGTCTCACTGTGGTCCAGGCTGACCTGGAAGTAACTATGTTGTCTCAGGGTGGCCTTGAACTCATGGCGATCCTCCTACCTCTGCCTCCCGAGTGCTGGGATTAAAGGCGTGCGCCACCACGCCCGGCTTCACGCAACTTTTAAATAGGTGCTGCAATGTGAATTATGTGTTCTCCTTCAAAGAACGCTTTCTTGCCTGTTAGCCCAGGGAAGTCCCAGCAGAACAGTTCCAATGTAATCATTGTAATATGAATATGAAATCAGTATAATATGAATAAGTTTTACAGACTCAATCTTTTGGATGTGTGTCATATATGTGTGGTATGCACATATGTGTAGATGCATGTGCCCTGTGCACACATAGGTAGAGGCCAGAGTAGACTATCAGGTGTCCTATATTGCTCTTCTACCTTCCTTCCCTGAGACAGAGTCTTTCATTGAATCTGGAGCTCTTTGTTTTTCAGTTTGACTGGGTGACCTGGAAGTCCAAGTGATCCTCTTGTTTCTACTGGCTTCAGTTCCAGGGTTACAGACATGTGTGGTCATGCCTGGCTTATAGAGCCAATCTTTTTTTTTAATATTTTATTTTTATTTATTGAGAGAGAGAACAAAGCAGAGGAAGACAAGGAGAGAGAGAGAATGGGTGCACAAGGACCTCCAGCCACTGCAAATGAACTCCAGATGCATGTGTCACCTTGTGCATCTGGCTTACATGGGTTCTGGGGAATCGAACCAAGGTCCTTTGGCTTTGCAGGCAAGCACCTTAACCACTGAGCCATCTCTCCAGCCCAAGTCAATCTGTTTATTAATTTCTAATTTATTTGAGACAGAAAGGCAGATAGTGAGAATGGGTGTGACAGGGTCCCAAGCCACCGTAAACAAACTCTAGACGCATGTGCCAACTTGTGCATCTGGCTTACATGGTGTGGTGGCTTGACTCAGGTGTCCCCATACACTTAGGTGTTCTCAATGCTAGGTTTCCAACTGGTGGAGATTTGGGAATTAATGCCTCCTGGAGGCAGTGTATTGTTGGGGGCGGGCTTATGGATATTATAGCCAGCTTCCTCTTGCCAGTGTTTAGCACACTCTCCTGTTGCTATTGTCCATCTGATATTGCCCAGGAGATGATGTCCACCCTCTCCTCATACCATCATTTTCCCCGCCATTGTGGAACATCCACTTGAGTCTGTAAGCCACAAACTGCTCTTGGCCAAGTGTTTTATGACAGCCATGTGAACCTGACTGCAACACATGGGCACTGGAGAATTGAATCTGAGTCCTTGGACTTCACAGGCAAGCACTGTAACTGCTAAGCCATCACTCCAGCCCTAGAGTCAATCTTAAAAGAGAATAAAACAGACAGAAAGTATAAATTATGTGATTCCAATGAAATGAAGTTCAAAAGCAACTAAAGAGGTAGGCTAGAATAAGAGGTTACTTTCAGCTGGGCATATGGTGGCACACCTTTAATCCCAGTACTTGGGAGGAAGAGGTAGGAGGGTTGCTATGAGTTCAAGGCCAGCCTGAGACTACATAGTGAATTCCAAGTCAGCCTGGGGCTAGAGTGAAACCCTACATAAAAAAAAAAAAAAAGGTACTTTCAGGAAGTTAGTGACTGAAGGGGGAACAGAGAGCCTTTTGAGATTTTGCAAATTGTCTTAATTGGTCTTGGCTACACCGGTGAACATATATGTAAGAACTAAATGAACCTGAAGATTTGTTCACTGTATGTGGTTGATCATTATAACTGAAAGAATGTGGAATGAATGTCAAGCAGGGACAACAGTGGCTGACCATCAAAAGTAGAAATCTGAGCACTTCTGCCCACTGTTTCTCCGTGTCTGAGTCAGGCCCTCGGTGGAGCAACTCTTCATTGATATAGAAAAGCAATCTGCAAGGTTAGCTCCCATCAGTTCCCGTGGCCAAAGGCACCTCCCAGCACAAATCTCTTTCATGTAAACCAGCCAGCCCCTCCCCACAAGGGACAGGGAGAGCAATGGATCTGGCCAGGTGCCATTCTGATAAGCTGTTTTTTTCAGAACAAAGGAGGGCACACTGAGTTGAAATACGGTAAAGTGCCCACTCCAGGTAACAAAGAGGGAAGCCTGCTATCATTTTTTTAAAAGTTTTATTGATTTGAGAGAGTCAGAGAGAGGGCGAGAGAGAAACACAGAAAGAATGCTCATGCCAGGGCCTCCAGCATTGCAAACAAACTCCAGATGCATGTGCCCCCTTGAGTATCTGGCTTACATGGGTCCTGGGAAATCGAACCTGGGTCCTTTGGCTTTGCAGGCAAGCACCTTAACCACTAAGCCATCCCTCTAGCCCTCACTTGGTTTTGAGGGCTAAACTTTTTCATCTAGGCATTTTCACATTCTCTTCCATCTACCCAGAATGTGCATTCCCTCAGTCTGCACCTGGCTGAATTTGACAAACTCTTAACTTCAGTGTAATCACAAATAATCATTCCAGGATTCAGTATCTTTGATTATAAATAGATGTGAGTCAATCTGTTCTCCACAAAGTGTAGTTTTATAACTGTTGTTGGGATGGATGCATACATTCATAGAAGGAATTTTAAGCATATACCTATGCGTCTTTTGAGGCCTCACCTCTTGAATTTGTTCTACCAGCAATCAGAATTTTCATGTTCAAGGTTGTTTGTGCTTTGCTTCATGTCATGACAGGCAAAACAATAGCACACAACCCCACCAGTCAAGAACATATATCAGAGAATGAGCAGCTCTAAAAACCGCTGGGCCAAAATACCAGAGAAGAAAATCTGGGATGCCTTTCCCATGAAGCATTGCCCAATTCAAGGAAAGGAACAGGAAGGCTGAGAAGTACAGTAGGGCCTACTGAGAGTGGTGACTTGGGTTTGAAATCCCTGGGCTTTAGATTGTAGAGTAAGCCAAGAATAGGCTTATTTAGGTCCAGCCTGAAATTATCTTTTAAAAATCATCTGAAAAAAATTATTTGAGGGGCTGGAGAGATGGCTCCATGGTTAAGATATTTGCCTGCAAATCCTCATGACCCAGGTTTGATTCCCCAGTGCCCATGTAAAGCCAGATGCACAAAATGGTACATGAGTCTGGAGTTTTTACAGTGGCTAGATACCCATTCTGTCTCTCTCTGTGTGTGAGTGTGTGTGTGTGTGTGTGTGTGTGTGTATCTTTCTGTCTCTCTCTGCTTCTCTACTTGCAAATAAATAACAAATCAATAAAAGACTCATGCATGGTGGTGCATGCCTTTAATCCCAGCACTTGGGAAGCAGAGGTAGGAGGATCACTGTGAGTTTGAGGCCAGCCTGAGACTACATAGTGAATTCCAGGTCAGCCTGCACTAGAGCGAGATCCTACTTTGGAAAAAAATACAAAGACAAAAATAAATCATCTGAAGAACTCATCATAGACTCCCAGATTACCTCTCTGGCCCTTTTTCATACACAGTATACAGGATACAGTAGGATTAGATGAGGTGACAGGCTAATGTGAATGGTACCAAGAAAATAAAACCAATTAGTAGAAAAGGTCCAGAGCACAGATCAGTATTAGACACACACACACACACACACACACACACACACACACACACACACACAGTATAAAGCCGAGGGAATGGATAGACAGCTCAGTGGGTCAAGTGCTGCCTCACATGCAGAACCTGAGTTTGATCTCCAGAACTCATGTAAATGCCAGGTATGGTGGCTTGCACCTGTAATCCCAGGGGTGGGGAGGTGGAGACAGGTTGAACCCTGGAGCTCACTGGCCACACAGTCTAGTCTAATTAGGGAGCTTTAGGTCAATAATAAACTGTCTCATTGAAAGACAGCATTCCTAGCAGGGTGTGGTGGCACACACCTTTCATCCCAGCACTTGGGAGGCAGAGGTAGGACAATTGCCATGAATTCGAGGCCACTGTGAGTCTACATAGTGAATTCCAGGTCAGCCTGAGCTAGAGTGAGACCTTACCTAAAAAAAAAAACAAAATAAATAAAAAATAAGACAGTAATCTTGAGGATGGCTCCCAAGGTTGTACTCTGTCTCCATACATCCATCTACATACATGTACATACACACACATGTTTGCAAACACACACACAAATATATAAAGCTGAGTATCCTCAAGGAAATCAAAGATGATTGAGAATTATGAAGGAAATTGAACATTACTTAAAAAGAGCCAAATGGACAGAAAATATGTGCCTGAGGTCCATGGCACCCAGGCAGAAATCACTGCTGAGGGGCTGGAGAGATGGCTTAGTGGTTAAGGCACTTGCCTGAAAAGCCAAGGGACCCAGGTTGGATTTCCCAGGACCCATGTAAGCCAGATAAACAAGGTGGCATACATGTCTGGAGTTCTTTGCCAGAGGCTGGAGGCCCTGGCAAGACCATTCTTTCTCTCTTTCTTTGCCCCCATCTCAAATAAATAAAAATAAACTTAAAAAAAAAAAAGAAATCACTTCTGAAGTCTCAAATTGATTGTTTCTAATCACAGACTTTCTAGAACGATGCCCATTAACACATTAAGAGCTCAAAAATTGCTTGTTAGTGGAAGGTAAGGAGAAAGAAAGGCAGATTGCTATGTATATGGCCTGTTTGCCAAGGAGATAGAGTTACTTCAGACCTGGAGAACCTTGCTTTTCTTGCTTTGGGCTAGGATGTTTCTTTTTCTGCTCCCATCTATAACAACGCTTCCCAGTTTCATTATAAACAGTGTTTGACACAGCTCCTAAGTTACCTTCAGAAACAAGAGAAGGAGAGTTTATAGACCCATTCCATCAAACTTGAAAATAATTTTTTATTGAAACTCTTTGGATTTTATGCTTCTGGTCAACAGTATACATCATTAGAATTTATGGATTTTACCTGGGCATGGTGGCACATGTCTTTAATCCCAGTACTCGGGAAGCAGAGGTAGGAGGATCACCGTCAGTTTGAGTCCACCCTGAGACTACATAGTGAATTCCAGGTCAGCCTCAGCTAGAGTGAGACCCTACCTCAAAAAACAAGACAAAACAAAAAAAGAATTTATGGATTTTACAACTTGACCGTGGCATACAAACTTCTTAATATATGCACTTGTCTGAAAATATTACATTGATAAGTAAATTATAAGCTGGGAGAGGTTTCTCAGTGGAAGAGCAAGTCCTTAACATATGCAAAACCACAGGCTTAATCCCCAGTACTACCCACCCACAAAAAATTACATCTTTGGCAGGGCATGGTGGCACACACCTTTAATCCCAGCACTTGGGAGGCAGAGGTAAGATCATTGTGAGTTTGAAGCCTGAGACTACATAGTGAATTCCAAGTCAGACTGGACTAGAGTAAAATCCTACTTTGAAAAAAAAATACATCTTTGATGAATAAGTATCAACACTTTATCCTTGTCATTGTTCCCAGACAGGACTGTAAAACAACTATTTACATTGCACTAGGTAGTGTAAGTAATCTAGAGATGATTCAAATCATACAAGTGGCTATGCATAAATTCTATGCAAATCCTATGTCATTTTATATACAGGACTTTGATTTGAGCATCCTCAGGTTTTGTTTACAGGGTCCTGGCACCATTCCCCATGGATACCAAATGATGGCTATATTTGCTAAAGATAATATCAACAGTCTGTGTATAAAGTATGTATTTTCTATAAGTTTATACAATAAGGAAAAATCAACATGTAGTAAGGAAAATATTCCATTGGAAAGCTGCAGTGAAAATGATATTTTTCCTAAGCTAGCTTCTTTGTTTGCTGACTGGTTTCAGAGAGTGATCCATTGGCTAAGGGTGTGGAAGTTTTGTTATTCTTGCTCTGGGATGCTCAGGGTATACTTGGTAAGGGAATTTGCTGGCTATTGATACATAAGTGATTATAGTAGGCAAAAAGGTGCTAATATGAATTTGTATTCAGAGTCAATGGGCATAGAAGTGACCCAAAAGAGTTCAGGTATCTATATAAGTGGGGAGAGAGGGAGAGAAACATGATGCTCATTCAGAGATAAAGGAATTTTCAGGGAATTAAGATACAAAAATGGAAGGAATCAGTTGAGAAGAGTTGAGATATTGAACTAAAGGCAAGATTAGGCTAAGGAACAACAGGAAGACAAAATTACTGCCCCCAAATAAGTATTGAACAAGGACACAGGGATAGCTGGCTTGAAAATAATGTTTAGACTCCACACCTCTGCCAAAAGCCTAGCTTCAAATGGAACAAAGTATGACTGACAGCATCAGGGAACAGGAATGCAAGTACCTGGGGCTTTAGTGCTAGAACTAAAGGCATGCACCAACACACCGAGCCTCAAGTTTTTAAAGATGTATTTTTTCTTTTAAATAGTTTTATTTGCAAGCAGAAAGAGATAGAAGAGAGACAGACAGAGAGAATGGGCACTCCAGAGCTTCCAGCCACTGCAAGCAAACTCTAGGTGCACATGCCCCTTTTATATCTAGCTTTATCTGGGTACTGGGGAACCAAACTCTGGTCATTAGGCTTTGCAGGCAAGTGCCTTAACTGCAAAGCCATCTCCTCAGCCCCTATTTTTTTTTAATTTTTTATTTGCAAGCAGAGAGAGAATAAATGAATGAATGGGCATGCCAGGGCCTGTAGCCACTGCAAACAAATTCCACATGCATGTGCAACTTTGTGCATCTGGCTTTACATGGGTACTGGGGTATCAAACCTGGGTCATTAGGCTTTGGAAAATGCCTTAACCTCATTAACTTTTGAGCCATCTCTCCAGCCCCTAGACTCAAGCTGTTTTTGTTTTGTTTTGTTTTTAGTTTTGTACTCAGTGAATACAGTCAAGTTTGTACCATTGTTAGCCTCCTCCCTGTTCTCCCCACTCTGCACAGACCCTCCTAGTTGGGGAATATGGGTCGTGAATTGTGGGGTTAGCCATCAGTTATGGGTAGGAGGCAATGTCTCTGTGTATCATGACCCAATGTGTGGCTCTGACATTCTTTCTTCCTCCTCTTTCACAAATTTCCCTGAGCCATGTTGGGTTCATTTCAGGTCTGCTTCAGTGATGAGATCTTGGGAGCCTCTGTGTGTCTGAATATCTGGTTTGGTAGGAGCTGATTATTCTCTGTGTCTATCTCCTTCACCCTTGTGCTCTTACCAGGTTCACCAATAAAACAGCACTCTTGCTTGTTTCCCCACTTATTCTTAGTTTCATCTGGGGCCCTTTTGAGGTATGATGGGGGTGGTTCTCTCCTTAGGATCTGTGTCTATCTGAAAAAGAGAAGCAAATTCTCCAATGGAGAGTGAAGTTAGCACCAAATAAATGGGATAACCATTTTTTTTTAGAGAAAATTGAATAGGTGTAGGCCCTCTTGTAGCCCACAATTGGTGGGAGCTTGATAATGGAGAGTAGGCTCATTTTGGGGTATGGTTCTGACTTGATTCCCAGCTCCAGCTATGGGTTCCCTTCCACTGAGCAGATCAGTTAGCCAAATCAAGAGCAGTTGGTTTACCACCATGGCTGTGTACCACTATTGCATTTGTGTCAGCATTATGTCAAATTGTTTGCTTCTGAGTCACTTAGACTTTGAGTTGCTTGTACAGATGTTGGCCACTTTCCTCCAGTAGCTCATGTAGCACCTTCCAGCATCAGATGGGCTAATTGCTTAGACCCTACTTTTAAGAAGTCAGATCTTGACTGGGCATGGTGGCATACACCTTTAATCCCAGAACTCTGGAAGCAGAAGTAGGAGAACTGTTGTGAGTTCAAGGCCACTCTGAGACTACCAAATGAATTCCAGGTCAGCCTGGGTTTGAGTGAGACCTTACCTTGAAACACCAAAAAAGAAGAAGAAGAAAAAAAAAAGAAGTCAGATATCGGGGAGTAAATCAGGCACCTGGTATGGAATGGGATGATGTGTGAATGACATCCTAGGAAGCTCAAGGCTAGATAGGAAGACTGAAGGATGACTGGCTTGTGGAGGAGCATTGCCATCTGTATGTGGCTGGAGCATTGCCCAGTCCAAAGGCTGTGAAGTGGACCTTGACCATGAGAATCAGGGTGGGCTGTCATTAACCCTAGGGAAAGACAAATCTGCTCCACAACTTTTTTTATTGTGTTTTGTGTGGCTATGTAAGGAAGCATCTATTTTCTGCTAAATGTGATTGCTAAATATTTTCCTTCTAGAAATACTTGAACAATGCTGCTGTATGATCAGATGTGGACTTCTAAACTGCATTGCCTCACGTCTTCCTGACCTAACTATAAGAAGCCAAAGCCAATTTTGATGTCATGCAAAGCATATGTACTTGGGCAGGGAGCTAAACAAAGATCCATTTTTACAAGATGATCTTGCTAGGGAGTTGGCATAATGGTTAAAGGCACTTGCTTACAAAGCCTTCCAGCCTGGGTTCAATTCCCCAGCCACCCATGTAAAACTGGACAAACATTCTTCTGAAGTAGTAAGAGACCCTGGTGAATGAGTGTGTGTGCATGCACACACTTGTGCAAATGAAGGAATAAAAATGTAAAAGATGACATCAGCAACTATTATCTACGTAGCCTTGAGCATGTTGCTCAGACTGTGCTTCCTCCCCCTCCACTCTAAACTGAGTAGCAGTAGAAATCTGAGGTGTGTTGTTACAGTAGATGAGTTTCATTACATAAAGCCCTTCACTAATGAGTGCACAGTAGATACATGGTGGCTCTGCTCTTGTTCCTATTGATATTAGTACCATTCATACACTGAGCCAGTTTTCAATTATCTATTTGATCAGTTTAGTTCTTTTTTTTAGCTTTTGAGACAGAGTCTTGCTGTGTAACTCAAGCTGACCTGAAGCTCACCACCCTCCTTTCTTAGTCAACTAAGTGCTGGAATTATAGGCATGTGCAACCCAGGCTCACTTGTTTAAGCTTTTTTATTGACAACATCCATAAATATAAATAATATACCATAATCCCCTCCCACAACCTTTCCTTTCCCCCTTCCTTACCCCCCACCACTGAATCTCTTCTTCTCTCCACCCAGTCCCTCTTTTATTTTAAATATATTTTATTTATTTATTTGAGAGAGAGAGAGAAAGAGGGAGAAAGAGAGAGAGAGAATGGGCACACCAGGGCCTCCAACCACTGCAAACAAACTCCAGATGCATGTGCCCCCTTGTGCATCTGACTTATGTGGGTCCTGTAGAGTCAAACCTGGATCCTTTGGCTTTGCAGGCAAATGCCTTAACTGCTAAGCCATCACTCCAGCCCCTCTCTTCTATTTTAATGTTATCACTTTTTAAAAATTTTATTGACAATTTCCATAAATATAAACTGTATAGCATAATCGCAATCCCATCAAACCACTTTCCCTTTCTCCTCCTCCCAAATCCCCCTTTCACTGAATCCTCTTTCCAACTAGTCTCTCTTCTATTTTGATGCCATCATTTTTCCCTCCTATTATGGTCATGTGTAGGTAGTGTCATCTGTGAGGTCATGAATGTCAAGGCCACTTTGTATCTCAAAGACAACATTGTAAACAGTCCTCTCCTTCCTTTGGCTCTTACATTCTTTCTGCCATCTCTCTTGCAATGGTCCCTGAGCCTTGGAGGGTGTGATAAAAATGTTTCAGTGCTGAACATTCCACTGTCACTTCTAAGTACTTTGGTGAGCTTTAAATAATTTTTTAAATTTATTTTTATTCATTTTATTTACCAGAGAGAGAGAGGCAGATAGAGAGAATGGGCATGCCAGGGCTTTCAGCCTCTGTAAATGAACAGCAGATGCATGCACTACCTTGTGCATCAGACTTATGTGGTCCTGAGTAATTGAACCAGGGTCCTTTGGCTTCATAGGCAAATATTTTAACCACTAAGCCATGTTTCCAGCACCACTTTGGTGAGTTTTAAGTCACACTAGTGATTACTGCCATCTGAACAAATTCTTCTTGAACTAAAGCTGAGAGTAGTATATACATGGGCATAAGTATAAGTATTTAGAGAGTAGCTTGATGGGCATAATATATATATTTAGCCAGACAACAGTAGTAGTGGCCTCCCATGGCTTATGACCTCCCAAACCATAGGCTTTTTTTTTTTTTTTTTTTTTTTTTTTTTTTTTTTTTTTGAGCTAGGGTCTCGCTCTAGCCCACGCTGACCTGGAATTAGTCTCAGGCTGGCCTCAAACTCACAGTGATCCACCTACCTCAGCTTCCCAATTGTTAGGATTAAAGGCGTGCACCACCACACCTGACCTCATAGGCTTTTTATTAGGTTTTCAGTACTAGACATGAATTATCTCTCCTGGAGAGGGTCTCAAATGTAATCAAAGAGCACTTGGTTTCCCCCCCATAGCCAACATGCCACCATTGCACCAACAGGTGCATTTGGCATGGTTAGCCAACTATAAAGCTTGCAAGGTCCACTGCTGGTTAATACCATTGATGGTTTTTCTTCCCTAGTTTTACTTTTAAATAAAACAGACAGGGTCTTCCTGTGTATCCCATCCTGACCTGGAACTCATAATCTTCCTGCTTCAGCCTCCCAAAGTGCTGGGATTATGAGTGTGTGACACCACACCCAGCTTCAATCTTTACTCACTGCCCCCATATTCTATTTTGCAATGGAAAGACTTTGGGGGGTAGGGGCGATTGAGGAAGGGTCTCGCTCTAGCCCAGGCTGACCTAGAATTCAAGTCTCAGGGTGGCCTCAAACTCATGATGATCCACCTACCTCTGCCTCCTGAGTGCTGGGAACAAAGGCATGTGCCACCATGCCCAGCAAGACAACCTTATATTCCAAGTTGCTTTGCAAGTAGGCAAATAACAGGTAAGATGCTCTGACATGGAAAAGGAAAACTTTTAGTGGTTATTTTCATTCTGTTTAGTGAAATTGTCAGGTATTGGCTGGGAATGTAGTTCTGTGGTAGAGTAAATTACTTAGCAGGCCTTAGGTCCTGGGTTTGATCCCCAGCAAAAAAGAAGGAAGTGAGGGAGGGAAAAGGGGGTAGATGAAGGGAAAGAAAAAGAGAGATTCTCAGCATGAGACTCCTTTAGGGAAAATGTCATTCCACTACTTGTATACTGGTGGATACTTACCATCTGCTACAATGAGAGATACAGTGGAAATACAACTGAAGCTCTTTGGAAAAAATTTTTAAATATTTTTATTCTTTATTTGAAATAGGGAGAAAGAGGCAGGAAGAGAGGAGGGGAGAGAGAGATAGAGAATGGACATGCCAGGGCGCCAGCCACTGCAAACAAATTCCAGATGCATGTGCCACCTTGTGCATCTGGCTTTATGTGGTTCCTGGGGAATTGAACCTGAGTCCTTGAGCTTTGCAGGCAAATGCTTTAACTAATAGGCCATCTCTTCAACCCAATTTTTTGTCAGCGTAGGGTCTCTCTCTAGCCCAGCCTAACCTGGAATTCACTATGTAGTCTCAGAGTAGCTTTGAACTCATGGTGATCCTCCTATCTCTTCCTCCCATGTGCTGGGATTAAACACGTGGACCACCATGCCTGGCTCTTCTTTGGATATTTTTATCTCCAACCCATGATGTGAAAATCCAATGTCACCAATAGATATGGTTGACTTATTTAATAATACCAGTTGAAACCAATGCCTGTGGTGCCTTATGGTGGTACCATTTTGACAAATACTTCACATGCTGCTTAACAAAGATTCTATTTATCCTAGATAAAGTGCTGCCTGTGTGCTTCAGCTCCCTATGTTTACTTTACAGAAATACTCTGCTGCAAAGTAAATCCTGTTTTTGGTAAGTGTGATTTGCATCAACAATAGGTTCTCTTATCTTCTCTACCCACATTTGGGCAACTTCAAACTACACTGTAATTACCTTTATCTTGATTTCTAGATGGACACAGTGTTTCCACATCAGTGACTAGATAGAAAGCTACTGAGCAGGAGACTTACCTGGAAGGAAAGGTTACAGTAAGTGGTGGGTCAAGGAGATAATAAGCATAATATGATGCTTTGCACATTTATGGTTTCAAGGAAAGCTTGACCTGGGATTTTGTAGTGAGTCATAAAAACAAAGAAGATCTGTCCTGAAACTCCCAGGGGACAGTCCTTTTTTTTTTTCTTCCAAATTTTTATTAACAACTTCCATGATTATAAAAAGTACCCCATGGTAATACCCTCCCTCTTCCCACTTTCCCCTTTGAAACTCCATTCTCCATCATACCCCCTCCCCATCTCAATCAGTCTCTCTTTTCATTTTTTTTTTTTTTCTCTTTTCATTTTGATGTCATGATCTTTTCCTCCTTTTAGTACTTACTGGGCAGTTAGATAAGCATAGTATATACATTTAGCCAGACAATAGCAGATGTTACACCCCTAGGACTCATGACTACCCCTGTTTTAAGTTTTCAGTATCAGGGATGTATTCCCTTCCCATGGAGCGGGCCTCCAATCCAATTAGAGGGCAGTTGGTTTCCCCCATAACAGACATGCCACTGTTGCACCCGTTGGCTCATTTGGCCTGGCTGGCCAAATATAAGGCTTTCAGTGTCCACTGTTGAGTATCTTCACTGGTGATTTCTCTTTCTCCCAGGGGACAGTCTTAGCAATTAACTCTAACTTGACTTTGTCCTGAGGTGACACTGGGAATGTAAATATTGGAAGTATAATTTAGAGGTAACATTATTTGGTTTGATTCTTATTATCATTTTTTTATGAAAGAGAGGAGAGAGAATTGGCAAACCAGGGCCTCCAGCCACTACAATCAAATATCAGACATGTGTTCCACTTTGTGCACATGTGTAACCTTGTGCATGTGTCACATTGTGTGTCTGGCTTACATGGGATCTGAAGAGTCAAACATGGGTCCTTAGGCTTTGCAGGCAAGCCCCTTAACCACTAAGCAATCTCTCCAGCCCTATCTGGTTTGATTCTTAGAGGAAAAAAACTCCTAAACCTATTGATCTGTAATATCAAGATGGAAAGTTAGACTGGACTCTAAACAGTAGAACAAACACCTGAACCCTATGGACATGATGGACAGAAAGGTGACTGTAGGGGCCAGTGTACTGATTACTGGTGTGTGCTATGTACACAGGTTTGTTCTTTTGATCTTGATTTATTTTGAATTAAGACATATTGAAAAGTGCATAAAATACAAGCTGTGTAATTTAACAAGTATCAAGTACATATATAAGTGACCCCTCCTTGATTTCTGTGGTTTTGTCTCTGTTTTTCTTTATAATTTTGTAACCTATGGACCCCTAAACAATATGGAGTAGTTAGCTTGATCTTGAGCTATAGGTAAATGGGATGTATATATCTGTTTCTAAATTCTTCGGCATTATGCTTATGATAGGAGTATATAAAAGATTTTCTTAATTCTAGGTCAGCCTGGGCTAGTGAGACACCAACTTGAAAAACAAGCAAACAAAAAAGGTTTGCTTCACCCCCATCTTTGTCAAAACTTGCTATAGTCTTTTTTAAATATTTATTTATTTACTTAAGAGAGAGGCAGTGCGTATGGGCATGCTCTAAAGGCTCTGGCCTCCTACCACTGTAAAAGAACTCCAGACACATATGCAACTTTGAGCATCTGGCTTTACATGGTTACTGGGAAATAAAATCTGGTTTGCTAGGCTTCGCAGTCAAGTCCTTAACCATTGAGCCATCTCTCCAGCCCATTATAATAAATTATTTAATTAAATTTATGTTTTATTATTACATATGTATTTTTAGTTATGGACATACTCAGTGTGTAAACAGCACATGTTGGTACCATTCTTATTCTCATCCTTCTCCCCCCCTCCAAAGGAACCCTCCTTGTTGGGGATGCTGGTTATCTCCATAGGGATTGTAGGTTGTGCATTGTGGGAGTAGCCATCAGTTATGGGGAAGAGGCAATGTCGCTGTGTGTAATGTCCCAACTTGTGGCTCTAACAATCTTTCTGCCCCTTTTCTGTGAATTTTCCTGAGCCAAGTTGGGTTCATTTTAGGTCTACTTCAGTGATGGGCCCTTGGGAGCTTCTGTGTCTCTGGATCTCTGATTTGGCAGGAGTGTTCTCTGTGTCTATCTCCTTCACCCTTGTGTTGATAACAGGTTCACCAAGAAAGTAGCACTCTTCCTCATTTCCCCGCTTACTCTATGGTTTCATCTGGGGCCCTGGTGAATGTGATGGGCTGATACTCTCCTCAGGTTCCGTGTCCATATGAAAAAGGGAAGCAGATTCTCCAATGGAGAGTAAGTCAGTACCAGTTAAATGGGATAAGCAATGTTGGTTTAGAGAGAATTTAATAGTTGTAGGCCTTCTTGCAGCCCGAGATTGTGGGAGCTTGATATTGGAGAGCAAACTCTTTATTTGGATAGGATTCTGATTTGTTTCCCAGTTTCAGCTATGGGTTCCTTTCCACTGAGTGGATCTGTTAGCCAATCCAAGAGCAGTTGTTACCCACCATGGCTTTGTGCCACTATTGCACTTGTGTGAGCATCATGTCAGGTTGTTTGCTGCTGAGTAGTTTAGACCTCCAGTTTCTTGGACAGATGTTAGCACCTTCTGGCACTACATGAGCTAACGGTCTGGGGACTGACTCTCTTCCAGATTCCAGCCAGGTCTCTCCATGTTCCATACTGACAGCATATGGTGTCTTCGGCAGTAGGGTCTTACCATTAACCTTGGTGGGTAATCAAGTACTCTGACAGAAGTCTTTCTTCTTTTGGTAAATATTGTTGGTCATTGTGAATGTTAACTGCATCCATTTACTGGAAGTTACAGGCCAGCACAAGGGGGAAAGAAGGAAGAGAAAGATAATATAAAAGAGGAAGAAGAAAAAGAGAGAGAATGAGAAACAGGAGAAAATTAAGGTTAGTCTTCTTCTTACCCTCTCCAGGGCCCTTTGATTCATGTGTTTCCTCTAAGGTCCTGATGAGGGTTCAACCTTTGAGTCTGTCTTCCAGGAATCTAGGATTTTATGGTACAATTTCGATTTGGGTCCAGTTTTGTATCTCCCCCTTACCTTCCCCTCCTGCCCCACCCTCCCTATTGTCCAGTCCTTGAGATGCCTGTTAGGTATGTCAGCATGTCAGGCTGATCCAGGTTAGGAACCACAGATGAGTGATACCATGCGATGATTGTCTTTCTGTGATTGGGTGAGTTCAGTGAGAATGATCTGTTCCAAGTATGACCATTTATTCTACCAATTTCATTGTCATTTTACCTAAATGCTGAGTAGAATTCCATCATGTAAAAACACCAGATCTTGGTTATCCATTTGTCCAATGATGGACATCTGGGTTGATTCCAGTTCTTAGCTATTATGAATTGAGCAGCTATAAACATACTTGAGCAAATATCTCTGAACTAAGCTTGGAGCTTTTAGGGCAAATGCCCAGTAAGGGAATAACTGGGTCTGTTGGTAACTCTATAGCCAACCTTTTTAGGAGACTCCATATTGCTTTCCACAGTGGTTGTACCAGCTTACATCCCCACTAACAGTGAATGAAGGTTCCTACTTCTCATCCTTGCCAACATTTGTTTCCATTTGATATTTTAATGCTTGCTATCCTTTTTGGGCTAAGGTGGAACTCATAGTTGTTGGTTAGGGATGTTGGGCATTTTCTGTAGTCTCAGGGTGGCCTTGAACTCATGACGATCCTCCTACCTCTGCCTCCTGAGTGCTGGGATTAAAGGCATGTGCCACCATACCCGGCAAGAAGTGTTTCTTTTGCTGAGGATATGTTTGGTATCTGAGGCCTGCTGCCATGCCATATAAATTTTGAGATCATTTTTTCTATTTCTATGAAGAAAAATGCTGGGATTTTTATTGGTATTGCATTAAATCTGTACAATGCTTTTGGTAATTTCAAAATGTTAACTCTGCCTATCCAGAAGAATTGAAGATCTTTCCATTTTCGTAAGTCCTCCTCAATTTCTCCTTGAGTGTTTTTATGTTTTCATTATATAAGTCTTTCACATCCTTGGTTAGTGTTATGCCAAGGTATTTTATTTTATTTTATTTTATTTTTGTTGCTATTGAAAATGGGACAATGTCACTAATTTCTTTCTCTGTATCTTTGTCATTTGCATATAGAAAGGCTACTGATTTTTGTGCATTGATTTTGTATCCTGCTACTTTGCTATAGGAGTTAATCACTTTTAAAAGTTTTGAGATGGAGGTTCTCGGGACACTTATGTCCAGAATCATGTTGTCTGCAAATAGGGCTGACTTAATTTCTTCCTTTCAAATTTATATCTCTTTTATTTCTTTCTCCTGTCTCATTGCTTGAGCTAGGACATCTAGTACTATGTTGAAGAGCAGAGGTGACAGTGGGCACTCCTGTCTTGTTCCTGATCTCAATGGGAATTCCTTAAGTCTCTCCCCATTAAGTATTATTTGGGCTCGAGGTGCTTTATATACAGCCTTATTATGTTGAAATATACACCATCCATGCCTATTGTCTCCAATATTTTGATCATGAAGTGATATTGTATTTGTCAAAGTCCTTTTCTGCATCTATTGAAATGATCATGTGCTTTTTGTGCTTAAGCTTATTTATGTGGTGTATTACATTGACAGATTTCCATATGTTGAACCAACCCTGCATTCCTGGGATAAAGCCTACTTGATCAAGGTGGATAATGCTTTTGATGTTTTGATGAATTTGGTTTGCAAGAATTTTGTTCAAGATCTTTGCATCTAAGTTCATCAGGGACTTAGGCCTATAGATTTTTGTTGCTGTTGTATGTCTGTCTGGTTTTGGTATTAGGGTGATATTAGCTTTATAATAGGAGTTGGGGAGCTTTTCCTGTTCTCCAATGTGTGGCACAGTTTGAGAAATATTGGTTACAGTTCTTCCATGAATGTTTGATGGAATTCTGCTGAGAAGTCATCTGGTCCTAGACCTTCTTTGTGGGGAGGTTTTTCATCTCGATGGGTGTGATAGGTTTGTTTAGGAGATTAATTTGCTCTGAGTTTAGCTTTGGTAGATGGTACATATCTAGGAATTCATTCATTTCCTCCATATTATCCAATTTTGTGAAGTATAGGTTTTGGAAATAAGTCTTAATGATTCTTCCAATTTCACTTATGTCTATTGTGATCTCTCCTTTTTCATTTCTAATTTTGTTAATTTGAAGTGTATCTTTTTTTTTTTTTTTTTTTTTGCTTGATCAAATTGGCCAGGGCTTTATCAATCTTGTTTATTTTTACAAAGAACCAGCTCTTTGTTTCATCAATTTTCTTAATTTTTTTCTTAGTTTCCAATTCATTACTTTCTGCTCTGATCTAGATTACTTCTTTCCACTTGGAGCTTTTAGGGTTGGTTTCTTCTTGTTTGTCCATGTCATTACTTGGGTGGGTAGGATATTGATTTGGGATGTCTTTGACTTTATTATGGAGGCATTTAGTGCTATGAATTTTTCCCTAAGGATTGCATTCACTATGCTCCATGTCATGGTATGATGTGTTCTCATTTTCATTCAATTCTAGAACATTTCAACTTCATTTTTTATTTCATCCACTACCCATTTATTATTTAAAAGTGTGTTGTTCAGTCTACAGGAGCTGATGGAGTTCCTGGTGCATCTCTTGTTGTTAATCACTTAAAATTTTTTTTTAAATATATATACATATATATTTTTTTATTGACAACTTAAATACTTACAGACAACAAAACATGGTATTTCCCTCCCCTCCCCCACTTTCCCCTTCATAACTCTGCTCTCCATAATATCCCCTCCCTCTCTCCATTAGTCTCTCTTTTAATTTGATATCATCATCTTTTTCTCCTATTATGAGGGTTGTGTAGATATTGCTAAGCACTGCAAGGTCTTGGGTATTGAGGCCAATTTCTGTTTAGACAGTTTTATGTAAGGAGTGGTACCCTTCCTTTGGCTCTTACATTCTTTCCACCACCTCTTCTACAATGGCCACTGAACCTTGGAGGGTGTGAGATGTTTCAGTGCAGGACACTCCTCTGTCCCTTCTTCTCAGCACTATGTTGCCTTTTGGGTCATCCCAGTGGTCATTGCCATCTGGAAAGAGAAGCTTCTCTAACCAGAAGTGAGATTAGCATTAATAAATGAATATGAACATTAAGTGTAGTGCTTTCAGAGCAATTTGGTGAGAGTAATATATGCATTCATCCAGACAAGAGCAGGCTTTATACCCCTAAGGCTCATGACCTCCCCTGCCATAGGCTTTTGATTAGGTTTTCAGTACCAGGCATGTATTCCCTCCCATAGAGTGGGCCTTCAGTCCAATTAGAGAGCAGCTGGTTTCCCCCAGAGCAGACATGCCATTATTGCACTTGTTCAGTCATTTGGCCTGTCTATCCAAGCTTGAGGCTTCCAGTGTCCACTGTTTTCATGACTGATGACTTCTGTCCCCCTAAGGCTACATAGTGCAGCTTTTTCCATCTTTCAGTTGGATGGGCTACAGATAGAAGGTATTTTGCTCAGCACCAGTTGATTTCTCAGTGACTTTGCCACTCAGGCATGTGACATCTTCAGCAATAGGGTCTTAGCATCTTTTTCTCACAGGAAACTAAGGGTCTTGGCAAGAGCCTATAATGTTTTGGAGGCAACAGGGACCTGCCTGGCCAACAAATCACTGGAAGGTATCCCATCCCTGGCACTGAAAAATTTCTAGTAGTAATCAATGACTTCTGGACAAGCTGTTATTCAAGAAAGTAGATCTTCATATATCTTATTCAGAATGTCTTGAATTTTGATTGACCCTCCCCCCAACCCTTGTTTGATATAAACTCTTCCCCTGACCTACCTTAGGCCTTTCCTCTCCCTGTAATCTGTTCTTCTACTTACATATATACAATACTATCCCCTTAAGAACTTCCCTATCCTTCCTCCCTTATAGTCTTTTTCTAGCTTATGGGCGTCTGATACTGATTTTTGGTTCCAGCCCAGGCACAAGTGTATACATTTGTAGTGAGGATTCACATATGAGAGAGACATGCGATGTTTGGCTCTCTGGACCTGGATTACCTCACTTAGTATAATCCTTTCCAGATCCACCCATTTCCCTGTGAATTTCATAATTTCCTTTTTTTCTTTACCACTGAATGGAACTCCATTGTATAGATGTAGCACATCTTTATTATCCATTCATCTGTGGATGGACATCTAGGCTGGTTCCATTAACTAGCTATTGTGAATAAAGCAACAATACATATGGTTGTACAAGTATCTCTAAGGTAGTGAGAAGAGTCATTAGGATATATGCCTAGGAGTGCTATAGCTACATCATATGGTAGATCTATTTTTAGCTGTCTCAAGAACCTCCACACTCATTTTCACAATGGCTATACAACATTACATTCCCACCAACAGTGTAGAAGGGTTCCCCTTTTACTGCATCCTCGCCAACATTTATTGTCATTTGTTTTCTTGATGGTAACCATTCTGACAGGAGAGATATGGAATCTCAAGGTAGTTTTAATTTGCATTTCCTTGATGGCTAAGTGTATAGAACACTTTTTTAGATGTTTATATGCCATCTGTATTTCTTCCCATGAGTACACTTTATTTAGTTCCATAGGCCATTCTTTTAATTGGGTTGTTTGATTTCTTATTGTTCTGTTTTTTGAGTTCTTTATATATTCTGTATATTAATCCCCTCTCAGATGTCTAGCTGACAAAGATTTTCTCCCATTCTGTAGGTTATCTCTTTGCTCTACTTCCAGTGTCCTTTGCTGTACAAAAGCCTTGTAATTTTGTGAGATCCCAATGGTTGATTAGTGGTTTTATTTTCTGAACAATTGGGGTTATATGCAGAAAGTCACTACCTATGCCAATATGTTGAAGGGTTTCCCCTACCTTTTCCTGTAGCAATTTCAGAGTTTCAAGTCTTATATTAAGGTCCCTGATCCACTTGGATTTGATTCTTGTGCATGGAGAAAGACAAGGATCTATTTTCATTCATCTTTCTACATATAGATATTTCTCCAATGAATATTTTTGTCAAAAATCAAATGGTTGTAGCTGACTGGATTAACATCTGCATCCTCTATTATGTTACATTAATCTAAATTTCTGTCTCTGTGCAAATACCATGGTGTTTTTATTACTATGGCTTTGTAATATAGCTTAAAATTGGGTATGGTGATACCACCAGCCTTATTTTTGCTGCTCAAATTCGTTATGGCTATTCAAGGTCTTTTGTGCTTACAAATGAATTTTAGGATTGTTTTTTTTTCTATTTCTGTGAAGAATGACATGGGGATTTTAATGGGAATTGCATTAAATGTGTAGATTGCTTTTGGTAAGAATGACATTTTCAAATATTCATTCTTCCAATCCAAGAACATGAAATGTCTTTCCATTTCCTTGTGTGTTCTGTTATTTCTCACTTGAGTGTTTTAAAGTTCTCATTGTAGAGATCCTTCAGTTCCTTGGTTAAGTTTATCCCAAGGTTCTTTATTTATTTAGTTTTTTTTTTTTTTTTTTGAGGCAATTGTGTATGGGAGAGATTCCTTGATTTCATCCTCCACATGTCTGTTGTTAGTGTATAGGAAAGCTACTGATTTCTGGGCACTTATTTTGTATCCTGCTATGTTGCTAAAAGTGATTATCAGCTTTAACAGTTTGCTGGTCTTTAGTGTCTTTCATGTATAGAATTATGTCATCTGCAAGTAGGGATAACTTGATCTCTTCCTTTCCAATCTGTATCCCTTTTTTTTGTTTTGTTTTGTTTTTTGTTTTTTGAGGTAGGGTCTTACTCTGGCCCAGGCTGACCTGGAATTCACTATGTAGTCTCAGGGTGGCCTGGAACTCATGGCAATACTTCTACCTCTGCCTCCCAAGTGCTGGGATTAAAGGCCTGTGCCACCACACCCAGATTCCAATTTGTATCCCTTTTATGAGTGTCTCTTGCTATTGCTATAGGCAAGACTTCCAATACTATATTAAATAAAAGTGGGACCAATGGACACCCTTGTTTTATTCCTGAATTTAGTGGAAAAGCTTCAAGTTTTTTTTTCCATTTAGCATTATGTTGGTTGTAGGTTTGTCATAAATAGCTTTTATTATTTTGAGATATGTTCCTTCTATTCCCAGTTTCTGTAATTCTTTTGCCATGAAAGGATGTTGGATTTTGTCGAATGCCTTTTCTGCATCTATCGAGATGATCATGTGATTTTTGTCCACCAGACCATTTATATTATATTTATTGATTTTTGTATGTTGAATCATCCCTACATTCTGGGGATAAAGCCAACTTGATCGGGGTGAATAATCTTTTTGATATATTCTTGGATTCTGTTTGCCAATATTTTTGTTCAGAATTTTCCATCTATGTTCATGAGGGAGATTGGTCTGTAATTTTCTTTTTTTGTTCTGTCTTTGTCTGATTTTTGTATGGTGGTGATGCTGGCTTCATAGAAGGAGTTCAGTAGAATTCCTTCCTTTTCTATTTTATGGAAAAGTTTGAGAAGCAATGGTGTTAGTTCTTCCATGAAAGTCTGGTAAAATTCACCAGTGAATCCATCTGGGCCTGGACTTTTTTTTTTAGTTGGGAGACTTTTCATAACTGCTTGGATCTCTATCCTTGCTATAGGTCTATTTAAATGGTTTAACTCATCTTGATTTAATTTTGGTAGGTCATATGAATCAAGGAAATCATTTATTTCTTTCAGATTTTCAAACTTAGAGGCATATATATTCTTAAAGTATGTCCTTTTACTTGTCTGAATTTCTTTGGTATCTGTTGTAATGTTGCCTATTTCATCTCTATTTTGTTAATTTTTGTCTCTTCTCTCTTTCTTCTGGTCAAATTTGCTAAGGGTTTATCAATCTTGTTTATCCTTTCAAAGAATAAACTGTCTGTTTCATTGATTCTTTGGATTTTTTTGTTTCTATTTCATTAACTTCTGCCCTAATCTTTATTATTTCCTCTCATAACTGAGTTTTGGTTTGCCTTGTTCTTCTTTTTCCAATGCCTTAAGGTGAAACATTAAATTGTTTATTTGTGAACTCTCTAATATCTTAATATAGGCACTTAGATCTATAACTTTCCCTCTTAGGACTGCCTTCATGTTTCCCAAAGCTTTTGGTATGTTGTATTATCATCACCATTTGCTTCTATGAATTTATTGATTGCCTTTTTGATTTCTTAAATGACCCATTGATCATTCAATCATGTACTGTTTAGTCTCCATGAATTTCTTATGCTCTGTAGCTTTTCTTATTGCTGATTTGCAGTTTAATCCCATTGTGGTCAGATAGAGTGCAAGGGATTATTTTAATTTTCCTGTATTTGTTGAGATTTTCTTTGTGTCCTAATATATGGTCTACTTTAGAGAATGTTCTATGTGCTGCTGAGAAAAATGTATATTCTGCAGCATTTATATGAAATCTTCTGTAGCTATCTGTTAGGTCCTTTTGTTCCATGGCATCATTTAATTCAGTTGTCTCTCTGTTTATTTCTTTGCCAGGATGACTTGTAAATTGATGAAAGTGGGGTATTGAAGTCACTTACTATATTTGTGTTTGATGTAATCTGTGACCTTAAGTCTAATAGTGTTTGTTTGATGAAACTGGGAGCCCCCATGTTAGGTGTATATAAGTTTTGGATTGCAATATTTTCCTGTTGGAGTGTTCCTTTAATTAGTATAAAATGACCTTTTCCTTTTTTTCTTTCAAACAAGACAATGTTTTACTTAGGTGACCCAAAATAACATTTCATAGAAGAAGAACTGTAACATTATATAGCCAAATGTAACTGTAAAATTTCAAATAAGAAAGGCAATGTTTTATTTATATGACCAAAAATTGTACTTCATGGAGAGGGAACTGTTATAAGCAATCTCTTTCACCATCAATATCAATTTCCTCTAAAATACTTTCCTAGTACAAACTAAAAAAATTTTATCACCCCACCCCTCAAACTAAATTTGCCCTATGCATGAAAACAATTTTCAAGAACATTTGTTTAATGTTAACATAAGAAAACAACATGGCTCTTGCTGACAACCAACTACAATTATCTACCAAAATATCCTGTCCTACGTATACTTTCATAAATGTTTCACTATGAGCACAACTACAGCTTTTCTTTGTCGTGGTAAAACAGATGGCCTGAGCAGAATTATATGAGAACACATCTAGACACTCTGGAAGTAAATAGTATTTTAACTTATATTTACTCTCCACTTTGTAGGTAGTGTGTCACCATGGAGCCTACACTGGCCTAGAACTCATGATCCTCCCTGATGCTGGGATTAAAAAGCATAATTCACCTCATCCAGCTGAGGAATTAACTCATAACAGAAATAACTACAAAATGTGAAAAACTCAAACTGAGCCTGCCTGCCTGTTGGAGCTCCCCAGGGAGTGCTTGTTGGTACACCCTGAAGAGAAGGCCCATCATCTCATTGGTTCACTTGGAACCTGGAACCCAAAGCACAAAGACAAAGCAGCTACTCTTGTAGCACCAGGAAAACCTTAATACATTGCCCTGGGTTTCTTGGTGCTGTAGTGTGCCTCAGAAGCAGCCACATATGCTGACTCCAGGAAGAAGTCATCATGATATTCTGATAAAAACCTCAGAAAGAGATCCAAATGCTTCAGTAAAGCCTTCAAACTCTTCTCAGGTAAGAGCATCTTTCCAAGGATGCCTGGAAGTTTTACAAGCAATTGCAACAAATGTTGTGCCCCATAAATATAAGAGAGAGCAGGTGGCTGGTCTCCTGGGGGATAATCACTGGGCACAAGTTTCCAGGAGAGGGCCTCATTTATTTTGTTAGTTCTTCTCCCTTCAAAGCCAGCAAACAGAGCACTCTTTTCCTTACTTGGAGTAAGAGGAATGGCAGAAGATGATCTGCTGTGCACAGGTGTCTTCTTTTCCAAGTGCAGGAAGAGTCTGGGCATGCCAGTGGATGTGGATGTGTCCTGCTGCAGGTGCTTGGGCTGAGGTGATGTGCTGCTCTCAAACCACCTGTCACAGTTGCTGTGACATGAGGAACACTGCAGGGACTGCTATGCTTCTGGTTCAGCTTTGTGCCTCTTGGGAGTGACTGGTTTCCCAGTAGTAGGCTGACTCTCTGTGGACTGAGGTGTGGATGGATTCAACAAAGGTGGGCTGGGAGGCAGCTCCTCCTGACCCCTATTAGTGTTGGTGGCACTTTCCTTAATTGGAAGAAAAAAATTGGATGAAGTCACCTTTCTATACTGAGCTTGTTCATGTGGGTAAAGCAAAACCAGTGGGAGAGTATAACCAAAGGTTATTAGTAATCCATCCACCATCTTCTTACAAAGATCAACATTCTCTTCGGCTGGGATATAATGCACATTCATGTGGGTGTGCACTAAACTGTGATGGTGACAGGGCCTTTCATTGGCTGAAAAGGATGCATTGATAGAAAAATGCTTCACATAGGACTCCAAAATAGTGATGATATTGATCTGGTGTGAAAGCTTCACTAACCGTTTCCTCCTGTTAATGTAGTAACAGTCATCCTCAATCTGCTTCTTGAGGACATCAGGGATGTCTATCATGATGGTTCTTTCTTCCATTTTCCTTTCTGCTTGTGGCTCCAGATATTGCTCTCACTTCAATCTTTTCTTCAGTGTCACTGTCTTTACTTACTTCTCAACTGTCACCAGAAGAACTGTTATTTGGGTTTGCATCATTCTTGTTATTTCTTTCTTCAACAGTATGGCTTTGTAAGCCAGCCAATTCCAGGCAACCTGTAGCACTTTTTCTTTCATTACAGCTTCCTGCGTGAGCTACTACTTTTCTTGCCAATTTATGCTCTAACCTGCGATTTTCATCCACATCACAAAGCACTTCAGCTTCCCATCTATCCTGGCTTTGCTGGTGGATACTGCCCAGGCTCATGCTGCTTAGGCTCCTGATGTTGCACAGCGGCTCCCACCAAACCATGACTGTTGTCTCTGTGTCACGAGCTAAAATGACCTTCTTTATCTTTCCTCACTAATATTGGTTTGAAGTCTATCCTGTCAGATATTAGGATGGCAACCCCTGCTTGTTTCCTAGGCCCATTTGCTTGAAATACCATTTTCCATCCTTTCACACTAAAACAGTGTCTATCTTTTATTGAGAGATGAGTTTCCTAGAGGCAACAAATGGCTCCTGCCTTTTAATCCAGTCTGCAAGCCTGTGTGTTTTGGTTGGTACATTGAAGCAATTGATATGAAGAGTTATTATTGAAAGGCATGCATTTATTCTCACCATTCTTCTTATTTTGTAGTGTTTCCCATTTTCCCTTTACTCATTTTTTAACTGTTATTTGAGTACAATTTATTTTTTCCTATTTCCTCCTGTGTGTGTTTTGCTTTCTCTTTAGCATTAAGAATTCCTTCAAGTATTTTCTATAGATCGGCATTAGTTGTCATAAATTCCTTCAGCCTGTTTTTGTTGTGGAATGTTCTTATTTCTCCATCAATTTGGATAGATAGCTTTGCAGGATAAAGTAATCTTGGTTGACAGTTGTTATCTTTCCGAACTTGCAATACATCATTCCTAGCCCTTCTGGCTTTTAAAGTTTGTGTTGAGTAATCTGCAGCTATTCTGATGGACTTGCCTTTATAGGTGACTTGCTTTTCCTCCCTAACTGCTTTCAATATATTTTCTCTGGTTTGTGTGCTTAGTAGTTTATTTATAACATGGCAAGGAGAGGTTCTTTCCAGATTTTGTCTGTTTGGTGGTCTAAAAGCTTCTTGTATCTGCATTGGCATTTCTTTCCCAATTTGGGGAAATTTTTCTTCTATACTTTTGTTGAAATCACCTACTAAGCCTCTGGATTGAAATTCCTCTCCTTCTATTATGCCCTGAATTCTTATGTTTGATCTCTCATAGTGTCCCTGATATCTTGAAATTCCCATTCATACCTTGCTATTAGCTTGTCTTTCTCTTTTTTGGACTGTATTAGGTCTGCCACCTGGTCTTCTAGTTTAGATATTCTGTTCTCTCCTTCATCCCTTCTACTGGTGAGACTTTGCACAGAGGATTTTATTTGACTGACTGTATTCTCCAGAGCTCGGATTTCAGCCTGGCTTTTCTTCAGTATTTCTATTTCCTTACTCATGACTTGTAATGACCTCCTTATGTCATTAAGCTGGCTTCCTGTGTTCTCTTTCAGAAGTTTTTCTTTTTTAATTCCTTTGTTTTCTCTGTTGATTCCCCTCATTTCTTCTCTGATTTCTTTGAGCATAGATACCATCATTTTCTTGAAATCTTTGTCAGACATTTCATCTAAGAGAGTCTCATTGGTGATCAATTCTGATGGATTTGTAGTTTTTGGTGGGACTGTATTGTCTTGATTCTTTGAGTTTCTTGTATTATAATGCAGCAAATTTGCATCCTGAATTGATTTAATGCTTGGGTTTTCTACTTATCTGCAGTGTTCAGGATGTGGCAATCCACCTCTATATACCCTCAGGATATGAGTTCAAGGTGCCAGGTATAGCTCTTGTCCCCTAATCCAGCCTCAGAAGTAATCCTAGGTGTTGAGTTTACTTGCTAAGCAAGTATTCTAGTGGACTTGGTGGAACAATTTACTGGCCAATTCTAAACTTCAACTGAGCAACATACACAATCAATAAAAACCAGCACAAAGTATGCAATTGTGGGGATTAAAACAAACAATTAGTCTTATAGTGCCAAATTGCCTAAGGGTGTGTGTTGTTCTACACCCTTAATCTTGTCAGCTGGGAAGTAGAGAGTTCTGTTCTGAATTGTGTTCCAGGTCAACCTGGATCTGGATCACACCTTTCCCCCAATAATGACAGAATCAAAAGACAAGGGCCCTATAACTATGAAAGCATCAAAGGTAACAATATTCAACCCCCAAATACAGCTTATTTGAAAATGGTAAAACTAACCAAGAATATATAACCCATAACTTGCCCTGATAAGAAAAGAGAGATTAGCTCTTCCAATGCAGGCCTATGTATCTGTTTGTTTGTTTGTTTGTTTGTTTGTTTTTTGTCAGTTGGCCTTGTTAACCTTTGAGGTAGCTTCCAATCTCACCAATGCTGAGTGCCCACCTCGATCCCTCCGTGTTGTGCTCGGACCTGGACCTCTGATCAGCTCTGCTGGCTACACTGCCACTGGGAGCTGAATGCCAGAGGTTTCCAGTTCCATCCAGGGGTATGGGGGAGTTCAGACTTCTGTAGTTGCTCACACAGTTCCACCTGGTTCCCTTTCATTAGATCTTTGGTTGATCACAGCTGTCTTTACTTCTCTGTTTTCTTAACTTTGCAAGGAGGCTGATGAAATTGAAAAAGCCCCTTGTTTGGTCTCTGCTGCTGTTGCTGCTTGGCACACCTGGTGGGGCAGTGCCAGGCAGGGGTGCGGATCATGCGGATCAGGCTGTTTTTCTCCTTTCTGGTCAATCTTGGTCTCTCCAGCTTCTCTGCTGTATGAAAAAGTAACGTATACTCCTTCACTTTTCAGAAGAAGAGTATATTTTGCTGGAGTTTTCCTTAAATCCCTCCCTAGGTTGGTTTGGCATGGCTCCTATGCCACCATCTTAACCAGGTTGTTAATTTCTAATTACAGCATTGTGATCTGATATCATGCAGAAAATTATGTCAAACTTCCTAAATATATGGACACAGACTTTATGGCCCAATATTTTATCTATTTTAGAGAAGGTTCCATGGGCTGCTGAGAAGAACGTGTATTCTGTAGATTTGGGGTAGAATGTTCTGTAGATGCCTGATAGGTCTAGTTGATCTATGATGTTGTTGATCTCTCTTACTTTCCTGAACAATTTCTGTTTGGATGATCTATTTATTGCTGTAGTGGAGTATTGAAGTCCCCAACTATGATGGTGTTGGTGTTTATTTCTGTTTTGTTGTCAAGCAAGTTTTATTTTATGACTTGTGGTGCACCTGTGTTTGATGCATAAAGAGTGATGATTGTGATATCCTCTTGTTGGATCATTCCCTTGATGAGTAAGATATGGCCTTCTTTGTCTTTTTTGATTACTTTTAGTTTGAAGTCTATTTTATCCAATATTAGTATAACAATATCTACTTGTTTCTTATTTCTGCTTGCTTGGAATTTCATTTTTCCACCCTTTCATCCTGAGGAGATGTCTGTCTTTAGTGGTGATGTGGGTGTTTTGAAGATAGCAGATTAAGGGGTCCATTTTTCTGATCCACCCTTTTATCTTGTGTCTCTTGATGGGTGAGTTAAGGCTGTTAATATTTAGGGTAATAACTGTGAGGCTTGATTTAATCCCTGCCATATTGTGGTGGTTTGTGTGGTTTGGTGCTTTCTTGGACTTTGTAGTTTTTTGCACCTTCTCTGAGTTTGGTGATTGTGGTCTGCTTCTTGTACGCACTTGAGGTTGGTTGTTTGACTCTTCTTTGTGGAGAATTCCCTGACATACTCCCTGTAGGTTTGGTTTTATGTTTATATAGTTGTAGAGCTGACTTTTATCATGGAAAGTTTTTCTTTCACCATCTATTATGAGGGATACTTTTGCTGGGTAAAGCAGTTTGGGTTGGAAGCCATAGGTTCTTAGACTTCGCAGTGTTCCATTCCAGGCCCTTCTAGCTTTCAGGGTTTCCATTGAGAAGTCTGAAGGAATTCTGATGGGGTTATCTTTAAAAGTGATGTGCTGTTTTCCTGTAGCTGCTTTTAGGATTTTCTCTTTGGTATCAATGTTTAGAGTCTTAATGATAATATGTCTTGGAGAGTTTCTCCTTTGATCCAATCTGTTTTGAGTTCTGTTAGCTTCTTGTATCTTGATGGGACTTTCTTTTGAGAAAGTGGGAAAGTTTTCTTCGATTATTTTGTTAAATAAGTTCTCTATGCCTTTGGTCTAAATTTCTTCCCCTCCTGGTATTCCCATGATCTGGATGTTAGGACATTTAAAGGTATCCCACATGTTCTGTTCACAGAAATTTTTGAACTTATTGAAAATTCTGAACTCCCAAACTGTTCTTCTGTCTTGTCTTCCTGTTCTGAGGTTTTGTCTTCCATGTGACTGACTCTGTTCTTAAGAGCTTCTATAGAGGTTTGGACTTGCTCAGTTTGGTTCGTATTTTCTATTGCCTTTTATGTATAGTATCCAACCCTTTGTCGAGTTCCCTTTTCATGTCATTTTCTGATTTTGTTAATGTGTCTTGGAATTCATCCTCACATTTATTTATGTCTTCATTGAGCTTAGTCAGCTGATTATTGAGATCCTCCTTTTTTGCTCTCCTTTAGATGAGTTAAGTGTCTTTTGAAGACATCCTGGGTTTTTTCTATTATGTCTAATCTAGCAAGGACATCATTCATACAATTGTTGGTCCTTTGTTGATTATCTGCAATTTCTGCTAATTGCTTGGCCAGCGTCACATAGCTTGTGCCTTCATTTTGGGGTTCTGATACTATTGTTTCTTCTATGTTTTGATTAGAGACTTCCATTGTGCTATTGGGCAACCTTGTTGAATTTACTTCCATTTGATTTTTTATGTTATTCCTTTCCACTGTGGTCTGCCCATCACAGTGTGGGGAATCTTATTTAATTCAGGAGGAAGCTATAGTTTACCCTTGATGTGTCTTCAGTGATTATTACCCTTTTACATTAAACTAGATTAGGCTTCTGATGGCAAGTGGTGCTGTCTGCTCAGGTGGGAGGAATCTGCTCAGCTCTGGTGGGGACCTGAAGACCTGGTGGAAGGGCTCATTGGTTGGGTTATGGGACTGTGTCATCAGGTGGCCCAATGGGGCTGGAGGAGGGGGTAATGCAGACTGGTGATTCTGTGGGCCAAGGGGTGGCATAGAGGATGGGACTCTGTGGTCTGGTGATGAGGCAGGGCAAGAGGATGGGACTGCAGGATCTGCTGTAGCAAAGTGGGAGAGAGATGGGCATGCTGTGGGGTCTGGTGACACGGCAATGGAGTGTTGAATGGGATAGCATTGTGGGGTGGCAGGTAGGAGCACAGTCTCAGTGGCAGGAAGAGGGAGGGAGGAATGCTGGCCTGAGTCCATGTTACCTGCAGGTAGTGCAGGAGGACCCTGGTCCACAGCACTCTCAGGCAGTGGCTGGGATGGAGGTGCTGGCTGGGATGGTGGTCCCAGTGGTGGGAAGAGGGAGGAAGTAATGCAGCTGGCTGGCCTGGGTCCTCTTAGCCTACAGGTAGTGCAGGAGTGAACGTTGTCCACAGCACAGCAGCTGGTGTGGAAGCTGGGATTGATGCTTAAGGGGTTTGGGGGACTGGTAGGATACCCAAGAGCATGGGAATTAGCAGATTCCCTATTTTGCTCCTCTGTGCCCTCCCACTGGAGGTCTGATAGGACCTGCTGCCGGGCTCTGCCGGCGGGGGCAGGTAGTGCCGAGGGAAGGACTAGGCCCGCTGGTTCCTCCCGAGGGGTTGAGGAGGAGATGAGCGTCCGACGACTCAGACCTCTCCTGGCCACCGGAGAAAAACCACACTGAGTCGGGAGTCTTGTCGAAGCAGGAACTCGATTTATTGCTATGAACAGTTGCCTATATAATGTTGGGGGTGAAGGCGGGGATTCTAGGATGGTGGGGAAAGGTAAGGGCCAATAGTAAACTGTGACTATTGAAATGATAATTCTAACTCCCATGTGGAGGTAGCAGGCAAGAAGCCATTAGGCGTCTTGCTGAGTCACGTCTGGCCAGAGGCAGATCACCAAACTTTAGCTAGGCTCAAGAAGTTCCACTAGGCCTCACACCTGGGCCTTTCAGAGGCCAACATCTGCAAACCCTGAAGGCCTTTCCTTCCCTATTACACTGAGTTTTTACACTCATATTACACTGAGTTTTGCAGATTTCAGCCACTCAAAGTTCATCTGTGTACTAAGAGTGACAATTAAATTGAATTGTCAAAGATGAATCACAGGGTCCCAAATAATGATGCCAACAAATCCATAGAAAATTATGAAAAGGGTATAGTATGCAACAATCTTGCAATAAAGTTAAGCATCACACCTGAAAGTTTCCTCACAGCAAGAGGTACTGACCATCTAGAGCTGGCTTTGTTCTATACCCAGCCTCAGTACTGTAACACTTCCTGTCTTCCACTAGGATCAAGTGCAACTTTTCAGTCTCAGTCAAGAACATAACAATTCTGACAAGCTGGGAGAAACCATGTCAAGATTCCTGGAACCCACAGATATAAGAAAAAAACTACTGAATCCTATGTGATGCTTTGTCACAGTGTCAGTGACAAGTTACAACTTCAGCAAAACTGTTCAGTTCATTCCAAGTTTGTTGGAATAAAGTCTTATTTATTCCATGTTGCATATTGACATGTGCATAATTTTTGTGGAATGACTGATATAAGTAGATTTAAGAGAGAAAGTAACACTGCATTGCTGGATTTAGATCATATATTGACCTAAGACATATGCTAGTAGTAGCACAAAAGAGGAAGGAGAGAAGGGAGTTATACTGGAACAAATTTTCTGTGTCTTACTGGAATGAAGTTTCTGTTCCTCTGGAATAGAATGAGGTAAGCTCAGACACATGCTGTGATGCCTGTAGAAACAACTATAAAAATTATGTATAATTTCGCAGTAAAGACATTAAAAATGACATTACACAGTAAGACATTAAAAATGGGAAGCAAAGATATGCTAGAAAGCAAGCAATTAAAAAATAAAAAAATAATTAAAATAAAAAATAAAAGAAATTTAAAAAAAACCTGGGCTACAGCAAAACCATATCTCAAAAAAAAAAGAAAGAAAGAAAGAAAGAAAGAAAGAAAGAAAGAAAGAGAGAAAGAGAGAAAGAAAAGAAAAGAAAAGAAAAGAAAAGAAAAGAAAAGAAAAGAAAAGAGGGGGCAAGTAGATGCCTGGGACAAGTGCTCACTGGGAGCAGCTGAAGAATCTGTTTTTCTTTTTCAGAAGGCAGCAAGAACTGAGATGAACCACACCTCGCATATCAGCAAGGGCCCAGGTAAAACTAGAGGGGAACTGGCAAGATGAGCAAGAGTGCTGCTTCCATGACAAACCTGACAGCCAGCACCAGAATGATGGAGACAGACACTAAGAATACTCAAAATGTATCAAAGCAGAAATCCAGAAGCTTCTGAGAGCTCAACACTAAAGTAGACTTAAAACACACCAATCACAGCTCAAGGAATTTTGCAGAAGAGGGAGTAGAAAGATTATAAGAGCCAACTACCCAAGTTAGTGGCACAAACCTATAATCTTTGCACTCAGAAAACACAGGCAAAAGAGTTAACACAAGTTTGAGGCCAGTTTGGACTACATAGGGAAGCCCTGTCTCAAAACAAACAAGCCAGACATGCTGACACACTCCTTTAATTTCAGCATTTGGGAGGTGGAGCCAAAAGGATCAGGAGTTCAAGGACAGTCTCAGCTATAAAGAGACCGAGGCCAGTGTTAACTACATAAGATACTGTCTCAAAGACAAACAAAAAATCCAACTATATTCTCTCTAAAAGAAGCACAGTCTAGATTCAAAGACACAAATAATTTGAAAGTAAAAGAATAAAAAAGATGCACTATGAAAACAGTAATCCCTCAAAGAACAAAAATGGAGCTGGGAAGATGGTTCAGCAAATAAAGACACTTGCTTATAAAGCCTGTGTGCACAGGTTCAATTCTCCAGCACCTATATAAAGCTGGTCACAAGGTGACATATGTGTGTGCATTGATTTGCAGTGGCAAGAGACTGTGATACACACATATGCACACAGTCACACACATAAATAAAATTATAAAAAACAAATCACTGTACTAATAATGTACAAAACAGACTTCAAAAGAAAAGATGTAATTACAAACAAAGAAAAAAAGAAGCTGAGTATGGTAGCCCACACCATTAATCCAGAACTCAGTAGGCAGAGGCAGGAGGATCAATGTGAGTTTGAGACTGAGACTACATAGTGAATGCCAGGTCAGCCTGGGATAGAGTGAGTCCCTACCTAAAAAAAAAAAAAGAAAAAAAATGTTATCAAGATTACAAACCACTAAAATATTTATCAAAAAGCAACAGAATTTGAAAAATAAATACGCAATCATCAATAATAAAGACTTCAGTATCCTACTATCAAAAGTGGACAGAACAACTCAACAGAAAACCAGAAAGAAAATGGAAACTTTGGCTTGTGAATGTAAACAGGGGTAATTTGTTTAATATGTACAATGTTCTGGATTCTCTTCCCAGCACTGCAAAAAGAAAGAATACAGAAAACTTAAAGAATGCAGTCCACCAAATTGACTCAAGTAGACAACTATGTCACATTTCACCTAATGGCAATCACATACAGTGTACTCTATAGGGTATTGTAAGACATGAAACACACCTCAATAAATACAAAAAGATACAAACCATACAAAACACATTCTTGGACTACATTGAAATTAAATTGTGAATCAGTGACAGAATAAATTTAGAAAATTCACAAACACTTGTGTAGCACTCAGCTTCCAGGTTGCTGAGATGAACTGCCAAACCAGGCACAGTTATGGAAGAAGGGATATGCCCCAGCCAGCAGGGCTTCAACGGGAGCACGGACCCCAGAGAACCTGAAATGAAAGGGACAAGAGACACAAGGAACCAACAGCAAGACAGGAGTCTGATCAAGCTGCCAAATTTTAATTTTTCTCAGGGTGCCTCTTATACAGCAGAACAGGGAAGTTTGTCAACAGTTTAGGTATTGCTACAGTTCCGTTTCAATAGAATAAGGTTTCGGCCCCAAAGGCACAAGATGTTTCACAGGATAAGGCTCCAGCCCCAAGGCCACAAGACAATGACTTCCTCATTCTTTATGGGTGCATGGGTTAACAAACACCTGCAGATCTTGTGACTTTCCAGAACAGACAACTTATTACAAAATGGAGTCATTATTTAAGATGGAGGTACTTTTGCTTTCCTAGTGTCCAATGGTTCCCCACATCTCCTCCCTTTCTATTAGTTTTAGAAGGCATTTTCTGTGGTGGCCAATTTTTGTAAATTTTTGTAGGACTCCCAGGGTCCCGTGATTTCACGGTGGGCTTGTAACCAACTGGGGGAGCAGTGACCTGACTCCTCCCGTGGGGTTCATACCCCACCTTGGTTGCTCTTGGTACCTTTTGGGGAGGGGAGGCAGAGCTAACACAGAAAGAACGGTACCAACCTCCATGCAAGTCAGGTTTGACTCTCAGGGAATTCAGAAGTGGTCAAAGGGGACCTTCCCTAGCGGTGCTATGCCTCGCACCCATGTTGGTGCCCATATTGTACTCACACATTTGTGAGTCAATATGCACAGGTCTGAATCCTATGCAGTTCCTGTCAGAGGGGAGTCACTCAGATCATTTTAAGTTTAGATAAGTGGCAATAAGGGAGGAGATATGGGGCACACCTGCAAACTAGGGCAAAGGTTCAGCACCTAGTCAGGGACAACATAGAGGGAGAAAGACTGTAAGTAGGACCCTTTTTTGAATTATAACATCCCCTTTCACCATAAGAGTGGTGAAGATCAATTTCAGGAGCAGTATGTTGTGGAAAAATGGTGCCAAGTCCCCAAGCGTTCGTGCTGCCGAGGGCCATTTTGCAGAGGTCTGGAGTTAGGGTCGGCCAAGGGATGGTCTGAGAAACCGTAGAGTGAGCCCAGATCACATCACCAACTTCACTGAGCACGGTCCAGGTGAAATTCATGGATTGATGGCCAGCAGTGATCAATCCAGATGCCAGGAGCAAGAGGCCAACGAAAGCAGGGGCAGCCATAGTCCTGAAAAGGAAAGGACAAAAACCTCAGGGCGGCGGGGAGCCTTCCCTGGGAGAGGGTGAATTTTTAAGGGGTGAGGGTGGTGAGAAACAGAAAGCTGTTTAGGAGCAGTGCATTCACGAGAGAAATGTCCAGGTTGTTTACAATTATAACATGTTTTCGTACCCTGAGTGAGACCAGCAGAACGGAGAGCAGCTCCAATTGCTAAACCCATGGCGTGAGAGGAGCCCACGCCTGCACATAACTTGATATAATCAGATATGGACTCCCGCTTGTGAGAGTGGAGAATAGACTGACAAGCAGGATTAGCATTCTCAAAGGCCAGGTGTTTGATAAAGGGGCTGTTGGTTTCCCCAACACCAAAAAGGCGCTCAGCAGTTTCATTAAGTCTACTAATAAAGTCACTGTAAGGCTCTTCTGGACCCTGTCTAATATTAGCCAGGGAGGCGGTGGCGGCCCCTTTAAGAGGGAGGCGCCGCCAGGCAGCGAGACCTGCCTGTTGTATTTGGGCTAAAAGTCCAGGGGGATAGCGTGTTTGCCGTTCGTTGGAATCATAGGGATGTTCCCCCAGCAATTTTTGTTTTGTCCAATTTTTAGAAACAGTCTTTTGTAGATTACGGCGAGCAAAGTCAGAGCAGTTCTCATTAAATTCAGTGCGCCATAGAACAAAATCTCCACCAGAGAGAGCCGCGCGAGCAAGGCGATACCAGTCATTAGGCATAAGCCATTTGTCACTATAGCTTTCCAGAAGAGTGAGAGTAAAGGGAGCCGTGGGCCCATAATTGGAGACGGCCGCTTTTAGTCGCTCAAGAAACTTTAAATTAAGAGTTTTATATTTAGGCTGGGGAACAGACTCCGGAGCAGGTTCATCCTCAGAATCAGAGGAGGCAGCATTCCCATCAGCTGGAGCAGCCGAGGGAGCAGGCTCCTCATCAGAGTCCGTATTGGATGCAGGGAAGGGAGCAGAAGCGGGATCAGAGCGAGCCTGTGTGCGAGTAACAGGAAAAGCAAGAAAGCCAGTATTGCGGGTGTGTGCGTCTGCTTTTGTTTTGCACCTACGGCTGTCAGAGGAAGGATTAGAAAAGGCAGCAAGTTCTTTTGTGACAGAATCAAGTTCCTGGCGAAGCTGCAGCTGAAGTTTTTTATCCTGAAGTGCCCTACGGAGGTCAGAGACAGAAGCTAATGTGCAGACTGTAGTTCTGTGAAAGGAGAGTCAGCGAGAGGTTCAGCAGGCACAGAGGGAAGTAAGGCGGTGGAGCGGTCGAGAACAGGAGCTCAGAGTGGCAGGCAATAGGGCGGAGGCACTAGAGGAGGTTTATTGGTGGGGTCCACATCAAGCAACGGGGGAAGGGGGGAACCAGCTTCACCAACTTCACCAACTTCACCAGCTTCAAGATCCACTAGGGAAGGATAAAGGTGGCAGGAAGGCTTTTCAGAGGCAGAGGATTTAGGTCGCTCCTGAGTTTCATTTTCAACTATGACAGAAGCGCAGGCAGAAGGGGGCCTAGAGGAACGTTTAAGAGCAGCCTCTCCCTTATTGACAAGAACCTGTACAGCCATAGAATGATTGTGGATCTTAAGAACATCATTTATAAGATTCCAATAAGAGTAGGCAGAAACAGGGACCTTCTCGGGGCCAAAGGTTTCATAATAATCACATAAACAATCTCCAACTCTTAACCAAGTTTTTTCATTTATAGTCCCTTCCTTTGGGAACCAAGGACAGAGATCACCAATATGATCTAAAAATATCTTTAAATCTTTTCTTTTAACCCTAGTTCCTCGTACCTTGAGAGCTTGTTTTAGCCCAGTCACAAAAGAGTCTTCTTTTGAAAATGCTTGTCCCATGGTAAAGAAAAAATCTTATCTTACCTCACCGTCCGAGTGTTCCAACGGATCTGTCTCATGGGCGGGCGACTCCATGGCGATCACCAGCAGGCCAGTGTCTAACCCCCTCTTTGGGTTGCGGCGGCCTCAGTGCGGGATCCCAATGGGCAGGTAGCAGACGGTGTTTCAGGCGATCCTAGGTTCGTGCCCCACGTTTGGGCGCCAGTTGCCAAAGCCAGCGGGGCTTCAACGGGAGCAGGGACCCCAGAGGACCTGAAATGAAAGGGACAAGAGACACAAGGAACCGACAGCAAGACAGGAGTCTGATCAAGCTGCCAAATTTTAATTTTCTCAGGGTGCCTCTTATACAGCAGAACAGGGAAGTTTGTCAACAGTTTAGGTATTGCTACAGTTCCGTTTCAATAGGATAAGGTTTCAGCCCCAAAGGCACAAGATGTTTCACAGGATAAGGCTCCAGCCCCAAGGCCACAAGACAACGACTTCCTCATTCTTTATGGGTGCATGGGTTAACAAACACCTGCAAGATGGAGGTACTTTTGCTTTCCTAGTGTCCAATGGTTCCCCACATCTCCTCCCTTTCTATTAGTTTTAGAAGGCATTTTCTGTGGTGGCCAATTTTTGTAAATTTTTGTAGGACTCCCAGGGTCCCGTGATTTCACGGTGGGCTTGTAACCAACTGGGGGAGCAGTGACCTGACTCCTCCCGTGGGGTTCATACCCCACCTTGGTTGCTCTTGGTACCTTTTGGGGAGGGGAGGCAGAGCTAACACAGAAAGAACGGTACCAACCTCCATGCAAGTCAGGTTTGACTCTCAGGGAATTCAGAAGTGGTCAAAGGGGACCTTCCCCTAGCGGTGCTATGCCTCGCACCCATGTTGGTGCCCATATTGTACTCACACATTTGTGAGTCAATATGCACAGGTCTGAATCCTATGCAGTTCCTGTCAGAGGGGAGTCACTCAGATCATTTTAAGCTTAGATAAGTGGCAATAAGGGAGGAGATATGGGGCACACCTGCAAACTAGGGCAAAGGTTCAGCACCTAGTCAGGGACAACATAGAGGGAGAAAGACTGTAAGTAGGACCCTTTTTTGAATTATAACATCCCCTTTCACCATAAGAGTGGTGAAGATCAATTTCAGGAGCAGTATGTTGTGGAAAAATGGTGCCAAGTCCCCAAGCGTTCGTGCTGCCGAGGGCCATTTTGCAGAGGTCTGGAGTTAGGGTCGGCCAAGGGATGGTCTGAGAAACCGTAGAGTGAGCCCAGATCACATCACCAACTTCACTGAGCACGGTCCAGGTGAAATTCATGGATTGATGGCCAGCAGTGATCAATCCAGATGCCAGGAGCAAGAGGCCAACGAAAGCAGGGGCAGCCATAGTCCTGAAAAGGAAAGGACAAAAACCTCAGGGCGGCGGGGAGCCTTCCCTGGGAGAGGGTGAATTTTTAAGGGGTGAGGGTGGTGAGAAACAGAAAGCTGTTTAGGAGCAGTGCATTCACGAGAGAAATGTCCAGGTTGTTTACAATTATAACATGTTTTCGTACCCTGAGTGAGACCAGCAGAACGGAGAGCAGCTCCAATTGCTAAACCCATGGCGTGAGAGGAGCCCACGCCTGCACATAACTTGATATAATCAGATATGGACTCCCGCTTGTGAGAGTGGAGAATAGACTGACAAGCAGGATTAGCATTCTCAAAGGCCAGGTGTTTGATAAAGGGGCTGTTGGTTTCCCCAACACCAAAAAGGCGCTCAGCAGTTTCATTAAGTCTACTAATAAAGTCACTGTAAGGCTCTTCTGGACCCTGTCTAATATTAGCCAGGGAGGCGGTGGCGGCCCCTTTAAGAGGGAGGCGCCGCCAGGCAGCGAGACCTGCCTGTTGTATTTGGGCTAAAAGTCCAGGGGGATAGCGTGTTTGCCGTTCGTTGGAATCATAGGGATGTTCCCCCAGCAATTTTTGTTTTGTCCAATTTTTAGAAACAGTCTTTTGTAGATTACGGCGAGCAAAGTCAGAGCAGTTCTCATTAAATTCAGTGCGCCATAGAACAAAATCTCCACCAGAGAGAGCCGCGCGAGCAAGGCGATACCAGTCATTAGGCATAAGCCATTTGTCACTATAGCTTTCCAGAAGAGTGAGAGTAAAGGGAGCCGTGGGCCCATAATTGGAGACGGCCGCTTTTAGTCGCTCAAGAAACTTTAAATTAAGAGTTTTATATTTAGGCTGGGGAACAGACTCCGGAGCAGGTTCATCCTCAGAATCAGAGGAGGCAGCATTCCCATCAGCTGGAGCAGCCGAGGGAGCAGGCTCCTCATCAGAGTCCGTATTGGATGCAGGGAAGGGAGCAGAAGCGGGATCAGAGCGAGCCTGTGTGCGAGTAACAGGAAAAGCAAGAAAGCCAGTATTGCGGGTGTGTGCGTCTGCTTTTGTTTTGCACCTACGGCTGTCAGAGGAAGGATTAGAAAAGGCAGCAAGTTCTTTTGTGACAGAATCAAGTTCCTGGCGAAGCTGCAGCTGAAGTTTTTTATCCTGAAGTGCCCTACGGAGGTCAGAGACAGAAGCTAATGTGCAGACTGTAGTTCTGTGAAAGGAGAGTCAGCGAGAGGTTCAGCAGGCACAGAGGGAAGTAAGGCGGTGGAGCGGTCGAGAACAGGAGCTCAGAGTGGCAGGCAATAGGGCGGAGGCACTAGAGGAGGTTTATTGGTGGGGTCCACATCAAGCAACGGGGGAAGGGGGGAACCAGCTTCACCAACTTCACCAACTTCACCAGCTTCAAGATCCACTAGGGAAGGATAAAGGTGGCAGGAAGGCTTTTCAGAGGCAGAGGATTTAGGTCGCTCCTGAGTTTCATTTTCAACTATGACAGAAGCGCAGGCAGAAGGGGGCCTAGAGGAACGTTTAAGAGCAGCCTCTCCCTTATTGACAAGAACCTGTACAGCCATAGAATGATTGTGGATCTTAAGAACATCATTTATAAGATTCCAATAAGAGTAGGCAGAAACAGGGACCTTCTCGGGGCCAAAGGTTTCATAATAATCACATAAACAATCTCCAACTCTTAACCAAGTTTTTTCATTTATAGTCCCTTCCTTTGGGAACCAAGGACAGAGATCACCAATATGATCTAAAAATATCTTTAAATCTTTTCTTTTAACCCTAGTTCCTCGTACCTTGAGAGCTTGTTTTAGCCCAGTCACAAAAGAGTCTTCTTTTGAAAATGCTTGTCCCATGGTAAAGAAAAAATCTTATCTTACCTCACCGTCCGAGTGTTCCAACGGATCTGTCTCATGGGCGGGCGACTCCATGGCGATCACCAGCAGGCCAGTGTCTAACCCCCTCTTTGGGTTGCGGCGGCCTCAGTGCGGGATCCCAATGGGCAGGTAGCAGACGGTGTTTCAGGCGATCCTAGGTTCGTGCCCCACGTTTGGGCGCCAGTTGCCAAAGCCAGCGGGGCTTCAACGGGAGCAGGGACCCCAGAGGACCTGAAATGAAAGGGACAAGAGACACAAGGAACCGACAGCAAGACAGGAGTCTGATCAAGCTGCCAAATTTTAATTTTTCTCAGGGTGCCTCTTATACAGCAGAACAGGGAAGTTTGTCAACAGTTTAGGTATTGCTACAGTTCCGTTTCAATAGAATAAGGTTTCGGCCCCAAAGGCACAAGATGTTTCACAGGATAAGGCTCCAGCCCCAAGGCCACAAGACAACGACTTCCTCATTCTTTATGGGTGCATGGGTTAACAAACACCTGCAGATCTTGTGACTTTCCAGAACAGACAACTTATTACAAAATGGAGTCATTATTTAAGATGGAGGTACTTTTGCTTTCCTAGTGTCCAATGGTTCCCCACAGGGATATTTATTGAAGCTTACAAATCTAGGGGAAGCTCTGAAACACCTAAGGAAAGCCATCTTAAGACATCCAACCATTTTCATAATAATAAAAGAAGGCCTCACCTAGGTTAAAGTTTAACACAGAGCCTGTGGTGGTTTGATTCATTCAGGTGTCTCCCATAAACTTAGGTATTCCCAGATGATGGAGATTTGGGAATTAATGCCTCCTGGAGGGAGTGTATTGTTGGGGATGGTCTTATGGGTGTTATAGCCAGTTCCTTCTTGCATCTTGTCACCTCCTCCTGTAGCTGTTATCCACATGATGTTGGCAAAGAGGTGATGTCCACCCTCTGCTAGTGTCATCATTTCCCCCTGCCATCATAGAGCTTCCCCTCAAGTCTGTTAGCCAAAATAAACCTTTGTTTTCCCCATAAGATGCTCCTGATCAGGTGTTTTTTGTCATCAATGTGAACCTGACTGAAACAGTAAAGTTGGAATCAAAGGAGTGGGACTTTGTGGCTTTGACCTTTTGGAGCTGATTTTCAAGAGGAATGTGGAAGGATTTAAAACTGTGGCCTAAAAGATGCCTTGTAGTGCTGTACATTTAGTTTGATGGACTGTTCTGGACAGAGTTGAAAGGCCTGAATGCAGTAAGAACTATGGGCTGTGAGGTTTGGCTAATGAATATGAGAAAGAGCTTTGCCTGGAGTAGGCTAGAAGCAGTTTGTGTGAGAACCTTGATATTATTATGCCTGTGTCATGAGAACTTGTGCAGGGTTGCACTGCATAGAAATGGACTGGTATAAGCAGAGGATATTGCACAGGAAAAAAAAATGAAATCTTTGCGATAAAACTGATGCCTGTTCAGCTGCAATTGTTTGAGAGATTACAATCATTGAGATTGGACCAGCTGGCCTGTATTGGGACAATGTGAGGAACACAGACTCCTTGGAAGGGGCCTGAATGCTGAAGGAGTGTCCTGTTCTTCAAAGTCTGCTTTATTCCCCCTGGATTAACAAGTTGGCAGCCTACCTGGTATTGCCAAGTATAACAAATGCAGGAAAGAGAGGGTCATTGAATTTGCAACATGATTTTGTATTTTGCAAATGGCCATGGGCAATGTGAAGCAGGTCTGTTGAATTACCTGCATGAAGCCTAATGGAGCCATGAGGATGAACCATTAGTTGCAGTGGAGACCCAATGGAGCCACGTGGATGAAGCATGGTGTGGTGTTTTGATTCAGGTGTCCCCCATGAACTTAGATATTCTGAATGCTAGGTTCTCAGCTGATGGAGATTTGGGAACTAATGCCTCCAGGAAGCAGTGTATTGTTGGAGGTGGGCTTATGGGTGTTATAGCCAGCTCTCTCTTGCCAGTGTTTGGCATACTCTCCTGTTGCTATTGTCCACCTTATGTTGGCCAGGGGGTGATGTCCACCCTCTGGACATATAATTGTTTTCCCCCGCTATTGTGGAGCTTACACTCAAGTCTGTAAGCCAAAATAAACCCCCTTTCTCCCACAAGTTGTCCTTGGTCAAGTGTTTTCTGGCAACAATGTGAACCTGACTACAACAGTAATGTTGGTATGGAGGAGTGGTGTCATTTGCTGCTACATACCTGACTGTGTGGCTTTTGCCTTTTGGAGCTGATTTTCAAGAGGAATGTGGAAGGATTTGAAATCTTGGCCTAAGAGATGCCTTTCAGTTCTGTAAGTACAGCATGATGGACTAGTCTGGTCAGAATTGAAAGACCTGAATACAGTAAGAACTATGGACTGTGAGATTTGGCTTGTGAGGGTGAGAAAGAGCTTTGTCTGGAACAGGCTAGCAGCAGTTTATGTGAGAGGCTTACTGTTATGGCTATATCCCAAGAACTTGTGTAGGGTTGCATTGCATAGAATTGGACTGGTGTGAGATGAGGGATATGGCACAGAAAGAAATCTTTGGGCCAAAACTGCTGCCATTCAGCTGTAATTGTACGAAAGATTACAACCATTGAGACTGGGCCAACTGACCTGCATTGGGACAACAGAAAGAATGCAGTTTTTTAAATGGGCCTGAATTCTCAAGGAGTGTCATGTTCTTCAAAATCTTCTTTATTCCCCCCCTAGATTAACAAATTGGAACCCCACCTGGTATTGTGGAGTATGAGTAATGCAGAAAAAAGAGGGTCATTGAATTTGCAATGTGGTCTTGTGTTTTGGAAGTGGCCATGGGCAGTGTGAAGCAGGTTTGCTGGATGGCTGCATGGAGACCTGATGGAGCCATGAGAATGAACCATGGGTTGCAGTGGAAACCCAATGGAGATGCTGGAACCATGAGATGGCTGCCAAGGAGAGCTGCTGGCCCTGAATGAAGTTTTCCAGGACTGTGAGTAGCCTGGCTGGAGAGGTGGAATTAGAACGCCAGAGACTTTGTGCTGGTTAGAATTATCGGACTGGGAGACATGTAACTGGCTAGAGTTGTTGTACTTGGAGCTACAGTTTGGTGTTTGCCCTATTTAAATCATGTATTGCTTGAATGTTTCTTTGCTATGCCCAATGCCATCTTTTGCAGCATGAATGTTTATTCTGTGCAGTTATGGATTTCTTTAAGGCTTTTTTTGTATTATGGCTCAGTTAAAAGACCCTGGACTATGGGGATGTTTGAACATCATTATGATTGATTAAAAAAACTATGGGGACTTTTAAAGATGGACTGAATGCTTTGCATTTTATGTCTTGGATGGTTATCAGTTTATGAGGGCTAGAGGCAGAATGTGGTGTTTTGATTCAGGTGTCTCCCATAAACTTAGGTGTTCTGAATGCTAAGTTCCCAGCTGATGGAGATTTGAAATTAATACCTCCTGGAGGTGATGTATTGTTCGGGGTTGGCTTATGGGTATTATAGCCACTTTCCCCATGCCAGTATTTGGCACACTGTCCTGTTCCTATTATCCACCTTATGTTGGCCAGGGGGTGATGTCCACCCTCTGCTCATGCCATCATTTTTCCCTGCCATCATGGAGCTTCCCCTTGAGTCTGTAAGCCAAAATAAGCCTCTTTCTTCCCCCCATAAACTGCTCTTGGTTGGGTGATTTCTATCAGCAATGCAAACCTGACTGCAACACATGGGCTGCAGTGGAGATCCAGAGGAGATGCCAAGATAATGGGATGGGTGACAAGGAGAGCTTCGGGCACCAGATGAAGTTTTCTGGCACTGTGAGTAGTCTAGCTGGAGGGGTGGAATTGGAACTCTAGAGACTCATCACTGGTTAGAATTGTTGGATTTTGAGACTTGTCACTTACTAGAGTTGTTGGACTTGGAGCTGTGGAGTTTGATGTTTGCCCTGTTTGAATCTTGTATTGTTTGAATACTCTTTGCTATGCCTAATGCTATCTTTTGCAGCATGAATGTTTATTCTGTGCCATTATGGTTTTTTTTGTTAAAAGACCTTGGACTATGAGGATATTTGAATATCATTGGGATTGATTAAAAACTATAGGGACTTTTAAAGTTGCATAAATACATTGCATTTTACATCATGTATGGTTATCAGACTATGGGGACCAGGGGGCAGGATGTGATGATTTGATTCAGGTGTCCCCCATAAACTTATGTATTCTGAATGCTATGTTCCCAGATGATGGCAATTTGGGAATTAATGCCTCCTGGAGGCAGTGTATTGTGGGGACCAGTTTACGGGTGTTATAGCCAGCTTCATCTTGCTAGTGTTTGGCACACTCTCCTGTTCCTGTTGTCCACATGATGTTGGCCAGGAGGTGATGTTCACCCTCTGCTCATGACGTCATTTTCCCCTGCCATAAAGGAACTTCCCTTTGAGTCTGTAAGCCAAACTAAACCTATTTTTTCCCCAAAAGGTGCTCTTGGTTGTGTGTTTTCTGCCAGCTATGTGAATCTGACTGCAACAGAGCCATATAAACAAAAATGAGGATGTAGTCTCCATTAAGATAGCTGGTATTGGTTGCACAACCTGTCCTAACTGAAAAAATTCTGCTTTTTGTAATCATGCTTGCTTGCATTGCAAAATAGAATTAGGGGAGCGGGTGCTGGGGACTTTCTACACCATTGTAAAAGAATGTGCTTTGTTTCCTGACCATTGTAAAAGATTTTTTTTTTTCTTATAACCTCAATGATAAGTTAAGATGGGGCTGCTCTCCTCCTCAGCAGTTTGCTGTGAGGGGACAGTCATTGGTCAGCTAGTAAAGACTCTCCTTTTAAAATCTGTATTTGAGTGGTATTGAACTTAATTTCTGGTCTGGGACTCACTGCATTTTGGAGGCGCTAAACTGAACCCTGAGTCTGATCTCATAGAGTCTTGGTCACTTAGGACTCTCCTCCAACTGCAGGGTGGAGGCCCTGGGGGCAGCTGCTGAAAGACATTCCTCAGCCTCTGGGTCTTTCTCCAGGCCCCAGCAAGAAGGAGTGGTAGTCAGGAGATATGAACACTGCAAATGGAGAGTCATCTGGTCTGAAAAGCCTCCGGAGGTAAGGGGGATTCAGTGGAAGGCTGGACACGGCACCACTTCCCAAATCCCGGGCAGTGATGAGAGGTCAGCCAACCCCTTATCTGTCTGCTTCAGTTCAGTATGGCCATGTGTCTTTGTCTTTTTGTTCTCTGTTTGTTTTGTCATTCTGTGTCTAATTTTTGTTTGGTTTTCCCAGGAGGCCACCTATGGAAATTGACAACTCCACCATGGGGCAGACAAATTACATGTCTAGTCCTTTACAATGTCTCTTAACTAACTTCTCATTTTTCCAACAGAGTCTCTGACTTGGGTACCACCTGTAATGCCTTCTCCCTCAGTAAATTCTGGGAATTAGATTAACTATCCTTTGATGTATGGTGGCCACCAGAAAGAACATTTGACCTCCCAACTGCATATTGAGTTGAACAGGTCATTCTTGGGCAACCTGAACATCCTGATCAGGTTCCTTATATTTTGACTTGGATTGAGATTGTTACTGAAAAGCCCACTTGGTTGCAGAAATGTACTAAAAAAAATGGCCTAGACCAAGCTCTAAAATACTGCTCTCTGTTAAACCTAAGAGCCAGAAATCTCCCCCCTCCTCACAGGAGCCCCCTAAGCCAGTCCTACAGTAGGATTCACCTGGCAACGAATACCCCTCTCCTTTTTCTCTTCTTATCCGAGCCATCCCCCTTCTGGCCCTGATTCACTCCTAAGCCTGTTACACATCAGGAGTGGGTCCCCTTACCGATCTCCTGAGACACCCTCAGTCTCACTCCTACCCTTGCATCAGGCTCCTGGTGCTGGAGTCCCCTTCATAGTCTATGTCCCCTTTTCTATCATAAATCTCTATAATTGGAAACAGCAGAACCCCTCCTTCTCTGAAAAACCTAAATGTCTTATTTCTTTCCTTGAGACTATATTTTATACCCACCAACTAATTTGGGACGACTGTCAGAAGCTTGTGCAGGCTGTCTTCATGGCAGAGGAGTGGGACTGAATCTGGAGGGGAGCTCTAAAACATGTCATGGTACCCTGTCTGTCTGGAAAGGGCCTTCCCCCTCACCCGGCAAAACTGGGACCACAATTCAGATCATGGTAAGAGGGTCTTGACAATTACAAGCTTCTATTGATGGGGATCCAAGCTGCAGCACAGAAACACAAATTGGTCCAAGGTGAATGAGGTTATATAGGGACCTGATGGGTCCCCTGCAGCATTCCTAGGACATCTCTGGAGGCCTACAAGACATAAACTCCTATAGATATTGAAGCACTTGAAAATAAGAGCTCTGAATATTGCTTTTGTTTCTCAGTTGGCTCCAAATATTAGAAAGAAATTTCAAAAGCAGGAAGGATTTGAGGGAAAGTTATCATCGGAATTAGTGGAGATAGCTATACTATGCTATGCTAACAGAGACAGACCTGAGGATAACCAGGCTAAGAAGATTACCAGGATCATGGTGGTGGCTCTTCAGGAGCCATCCTACAGACCACCATGAGGGCAAAAAAAAAAAAAAAAAAAAAAAAAAAAAATTCAGAGGGGGACTTTTCCAGGCAAAATACTACAATTAGATAAACATCAGTTTGCTTACTGTAAAGAGAAAGGACATTGGAAGAACAAGTGCCCAAAGTGATAGGAAAGAGCCCCTAAGGTTTTACAGTTGAGCGTACAGGACTGACAGGGCCAGGGATCCTTATCCCCAGCCCCTCGAGTCCATGATCACACTAAAAATGGGGGGCAAACCAGGTATCAACCCCTGCTTTTAGACCAACTAAGGATCAGATTCTCAAACACAAATGCTCTCAACCCAGCCACCCTCCTGGTTGATGATAATCCGGAGGAACCAATTCAAAACTGCCATGAAAGCCTTGAACCTATTGAGGGACTCCAGCCTGATCTCATAGACATTCTATGAGACAACCTAGATGAGGTATTATTCACTGATGGTTCCAGTTTTGTTTCCCAGAGAGACAGGTATGTGGGGGTGGCAGTGGTAATATTGGAAAAGACAGTATGGGCTTAAGCTCTTGGGCATGAGACCTCTGCTCAAAGGCTGAACTAATAGATTGAGTCAGGCTTATGGAAAAGATGAGGATATAAATGGGCACACTGACAGCTGTTATGCCTTTGCCACGGTGAATGTACATGCAGCCCTTTACTGAGAACAGGGAATGATTACATTGGAGGGAAAACAACTTAAAAATACTCAAGAGATACTGGCCCTGTTTGAGGCCATTTTGCTCCCTTAAAGAGTGCCTATTATCCATTGCCGGGGGCCACCAAAGAGGGAGTCACCCAGAAGCACTGGGGAATCAGGCAGCAGACCAAGCAATAAAGAAAAGCCCCCCCCCCACTTCTGGCCAAGATGGTGACTGCCTAACTGCGCTGATTCAACTTCCCACTGTGCTTGAGCACAGGCTGATCTACCCATCTACGTGCCCATGCACTGTGATGGGCAGACCACAGTGCAAAAGAAATAACATGAAAAATCAAATGCAAGAAAGTCCAGTTAGATCACCCACTCCTACAATGAACATCTCTAATCAAAACATAGAAGAGTCATTAGGATCAGAACACCAGAATGAAGCTATGAGCAATGCAACTCTGACCAAGCTACTGGTAGAACTTGCAGAAAAGCAACAAAGGACCGATAATCATGTGAATGCTGCAATCACTAGATTAGACCTAATAGATAAGAAAATGGAAGGAATTCAAAGACAGTTAAGAGATATGAAGAATAATGAAAAAAAAGAGGACCTCAAAAATCAGCTGGTGATGCTAAATGAAGACATAAAGAAATGCAAGGATGAATTCCAAGAAGAATCAAGAAAATAAAATGATGTGAAAAGGGAGCTTGACAGAGGGATGGAAACTATACATAGTAAAGTAGTAGAAAATGTACACCTAATTGAACTCTCTAGAAGCTCTCAAGAATAGAGTCAGCCATGTGGAGGATAGAAACTCGGATCTGGAAGACAAGATGGAAGAAACAGTTTGAGAGTTCAAAAATTTCAGTAAGTTCAAAAGTTTCTGTGAAAGGAACATGAGGGAATTGTGGGATACCCTTAAATGTCCCAATATCAGGATCATTGGAATACCAGAAGGAGAAGAAATTCAGACCAAAGGGATGGAGAACTTATTTAACAAAATAATCGAAGAAAACTTCCCCAGTCTCTCAAAAGAAAGGCCCATCAAGATACAAGAAGCTAACAGAATTCCTAACAAACTGGACCAAAGGAGAAACTCTCCAAGATATATTGTCATTAAGACTCTAAACATTGACACCAAAGAGAAAATCCTAAAAAGCAGCTAGGGAAAAACAGCACATCACTTTTAAAGAATTACTCCGGACTTCTCAATAGAAACCCTGAAAGCTAGAAAAAGAAAAGCAGATTCTCCAACGGAGAGTAAGTTAGCACCAGGACAAATGAGATAACCCTTACTTCCCCATCATACCTCAAAAGGGCCCCAGCTGAAACTAAGAAAAATTGGCAAAACAAGTAAGGGTGCTGTTTTCCTGGTGAACCGAATACTAGCACAAGGGTGAAGGAGATCAACACAGAGAACAATCAACTCCTAACAAATCAGATATCCAGAGACACAGAGGCTCCCAACACCTCATCACTGAAGCAGACCAAACACGAACCCAACATGGCTCAGGGAAGTTTTGCAGAAGAGGGGGTGGAAAGAATGTCAGAGCCACATGTTGGGTCATGATATGCAGAGACATTTATCCTACCCATAACTATTGGCTAACTGCAGAATGCATGACCCATATACCTCAACAATGAGGGGCCTGGGGGAGGGGGTAGGACATGGATGAGCCTAACAATGGTACCAAATTGACTGTATTTGCTGAGCACAAAACTAATTAATATAAATAATAATAAAAAAGAAAAGCTCCCCTAGAACAAGTGGGACCCCTTGAGGTTCTAGTGGTGTCTTCTCCTCTTGAGTTGCCCCATCAACCTGACTACATGGAAAGAGACATAAAATTGGGGGACACACTCCAGGTGGAGAGAACACTCTCTGGGAAGAAGAAATTTCCTCCTTCCATGGATTAGGACATATATTGCTCAAGAATTTTCATGAGGGTACCCATTTGGGCCTCACAAAATTGACTGAATTATTTAGACAATGCTTCTACATCTCTGACCTTGGCCCAGTAACCAAAGATCTAGTTGCCAGGTGTGTCACCTATCAACAAGTGATCCAATATGGACTCCCCCACTGGCTGGTCCTGGGGTAGGATTCAGAGGAACTGTCCCAGATGAGCATTAGGAAATTGTTTTTACTGAAGTTAAGCCTGGGCTTTATTGATATAAGTGTCTACTGGTAATGGTGGATACTTTCTCGGGATGGACAGAGGCATTTCGTATAAAGACTGAGACTGCTTAGATAACCATGAAGAAGCTGTTACATGAGATAGTCCCCAGATGTGGCCTTCCCCTAGCCCTGGGGTCCAACAATGGCTGATCTTTCACAACCCATGCCACTAAGTAGGAAAAGCCTTAGGAATAAAATGGCACCTTCATTGTGCCTATAGGCCACATAGCTCAGGGAAAGTAGAGAGGATAAATAGAACTCTTGAAGAAATATAAAACTGATTTTAGAAGCCAGCAGGGATTTGGGTGAGTCTTCTTCATGCTGCCCTCTTCAGGGTAAGATGCACTCCTAGGAGAAGGGATTTACTCCCTTTGGAATTCTCTATGGTAGACCTCCCCCTATATTCCCTAAACTGGGGGGGGGGGGGGGAAACATCTGTCAGAAATTACTAATCATGTCCCTTCAGGTTCTTCAGCAGACTCTCCAGAAGATTCATCCCTTGGTCTGGGAGGCCAACAAGGGACATAACTTAGAACTGCTACTACTAAAGGAATACTATATATTTAATGTTTCTAGCTCATATTAATTTATATGGAATATAATCAGTGTATCTACAAGAAATGTATATGTACCTAAGACTTTCAGTGAAGTGATAGCTGTTGCACTTCCATCCTCTGAAACTGCAGGGGAGGGGGGGGGGGAGATTCCTCTGACTGTAGCTAACAAGAATTCTGTGACTCTGAGCCTTACCCCTTTGGACCATATATAACTTCCTTATCTCAGGAGACATCTGCCTGTGCTTAATCTTGTTTGACAGAACCCTACACTTACGGATGTAAATCTCTCGAGAATTCAGACAAAGGATTTAAAAGGTATATAAATCCAGCACAATCTGAATTCAGGGCCTCTGTCAGGTTTTTGGCATTATCCAGCAGAGGTCCACACATGAATAAAGGCTCTCTCCCTTTCTCTGAAGTGGATTTTGCCTGATTATTCTCATTGACTCATTAATTCCTATAACATCATCATCTTCATTTGAGCCTGGAGACCTGGTCTGGGTGAAGAGGCATGGTTTGGGTAACCTTGAGCCTCGTTGGCAAGGACCCTTCATTGTAGTCAGGGACCCAGATGACCCCTGAACTATCCACAAACCCGAGACCCACCAAGATCCTCTTAAGATAGGACTGTTTCATGTACTGTGTAAATGAAATATTGTCTTTTGTCTCTTTTTTTTGTTTGTACCATGCTTAAGCTAATGTTCTTGTGCTTAGCTTCCTTGGTTTTAGCTGATAATTATAACGTAAGTTCCCCTATTGGACCTCATGTACTGATATTATTCACCCAAGGCTGATGGGGATCACCAAGGCTATTTCCTGGTACCCCCTGTCTCAACTCTCTCCTCTTTGCTTATGAGGAATGGAAAAAACTTTGTGTATTAGTCCACATAGTCCCCCAGGTTTATTTATATGATGGAGATGTGGGAAGAGAATATCTGGGTATTCTTTCCCCTTCCCTTAATTATAGGCAGAAGAGAGGAGCCCCCGTTTTGGTACCCTTATTAGTAGGTTTAGGAATAGCAGACTCAGTGGCCATAAGAACCTCTGCTTTAGTTACTGGAGATAAAAATTTTAAAACCTTAATCTAATAGGCTGGTGCTGATTTGAAAGAATTAGAATCATCTGTTAGCCTCCTGGAGACCTCCATAGATTCTCTGGCAGAAGTGGTATTACAAAATAGGTGAGGGTTACACGTACTCTTCCTAAAACAAGGAGGACTTTGCTTTTAATCCCAGCACTCAGGAAGAAGAGGTAGAAGGATTGCCATGAGTTCAAGCCCACCCTGAGACTACGTAGTGAATTCCAGGTCAGCCTGTGTTAGAGCAAGACCCTACCTCAAAAAAAAAAAAAAAAAGGAAGACTTTGTATGGCCATAGAGGAGACCTGGTATTTCTATACAAACTACTCTGGAGTGATGTGAGAGAGCATGCTTATACTTAGAGAACATTTAAAAGACAGAGAGAAATTCCATAAAAACTCAGGTAATTGGTATGAGTATTTGTTTTCTTAGTCACCCTGACTCACCACTTTGATAACTACCATTTAAGGGCCCCTAATCTTATTACTCCTGGGATTAATTATAGGTCTCTGTATTTTAAATGCCCTGATCAAGTTCATTCAACAAAGAGTTTCCTCAAATGAACAGTCCTTAGGACTAGGTATGAGCCTATAGTGACTGATGAGGCTAAGATTTGATGCACTTATTAAAAACCAATGGGGAATGAAACACCCAGGTAACTTAACCTAAGGCAAGCCATCTTAAGATAACTATCCATTTTCATAACAATAAAAGAAAGCCTCACCTAGGTTAAATTCAACACAGAGCTATATAAACAAAAATGAGGATGTAGTCTCCATTAAAATATGTTATTTGTTTCACACCTTGTGTTAAATGAAAAATTCTACTTTTTGTAGTCATGCTTGCTTGCATTGCAAGATAGGATTTTGGGGGAGTGCTGGGGACTTTCCAGACCATTGTAAAAGAATGTGTTCCCTTCCATCATTGTAAAAGAATGTGGTGTTTTTGCCTTATAAACTCAATGATAAGTTAAGAGGGGCTGCTCTCCTCATCAACAGGTTGCTATGAAGGGACAGTCACTGGCTGGCTAATAAAGACTCTCCTTTTAAAATCCTTATTTGGGTAATCTTGAATTTGATTTCTGGTCTGGGATTTGCTACAGTTCCATAATGGCAGAAGAAGTCGGCCCCTTCTTAAAGGACTGAGAAGAGAGAGAAAAAGCCATAAGCCAAAACTCCAAAACCGCACCACACAGCACACTTCAGGAACTCCATGAGGAACTCAGGTGCTTTGCATATCTTTAGACTGGAATTTCAAATCCATCACCACACCTTAGGGCTGGACCCTAAGATCTACCCAATGAAACCTCCTCCACCTAGGTGGTTGCAGATCTAAATTATAAATTGGAATCAATCTGGTCAAAATGGCATCTGCCTAACCTCACCTCACCTCACAGGGAAGGAAAGGCAAGACCCTTAAGGTTCAGTGTTTTTTTTTTTCTTTTTATGGGGGTTGCTGATTCTAGTAGGCTTCCAGTGGGAGGGTGTGGAGGAGCAAAACAGGGAATCCTCTGATTCTCTGCTGGAGCCCACCGGCAGAGTTGAACAGTACCTGAGGGGGGAGTGAGGATTAAGAAAAAAAGATGAGAGACAAAAGATGAACTCGGGAGGGCTGTCAGTGAATACTGAAGCCCCGACTTTATTTAGTTCAGCTATTTTATACTTCTCAGAGCACAAGAATGCAAGCAGAAAAATGCTAATATATACATAGGATTTCTTGAGAAAGCCACATCCTCCTAAATTGGTCAAAGAACAGTCAAATCTTAGCCTCCAGCTCAAAATGTTACTTCTTTCTGAATTCCCAGAACCTCAGCTGATATCTAATCTCATACTTGGCAAAACATTCTGCTTTTCTCTTGCCCACTGTATAAGTGTACACTGATCATAAACAAATGTCCAGGCAAATGGCTCCCGACAGTTCTCACACTCTCGGGTAGCCCACCAATCCCCCAATCTCCTCAAGCAGCTGTCCTAGCTGCAGTCCCAGCAGGAGGTCCCTCCTGCACTAACTGCAGGCCAAGTGGACCCAAGCTGGCAGGCTAGGTCCTCCACTCTAGGCTTTCCTGCCTCTGCTCAGAATTCCATGGGCATGAATGCTGTCCCACTCGCAGTTCCGCCCTAGACTTTCTAATCCTTCCCAGTTGCTGATCCCACCCTAGCCTTTCTGAGCCCCATGCATGTGATCGCTGTCCCAGTTGCAGATCCCACCCTAGCCTTTCTGACCCCTGCACATGCGATCGCCAGTCCACTCACCTCCACCCCTTCCCCAAAAAGGGACACAGGCCAGCAGGCCAGTGTCCCTGCCATAGCCTGGTGTGAGTAGAGGGATATGGCCAGAAAAAATGAAATCTTTGGGTGAACTTCTGCCCACTCACCTGCAAATTGAAAGATTACAACCATTGATATTGGGCCAGCTGACCTGCACTGGAAGAATGTAGACTCTTTTGAAGGGGTCTGAGTGCTCAAGAAGTGTCCTGTTCTTCAAAGTCTGCTTTATTCCCCCCTGGCTTAACAAATTGGCACCCTACATGGTATTGTGGAATATAAGAAATGCAGGAAAGAGAGGGTCATTGAGTTTACAATGCAATCTTGTGTTTTGGAAATGGCCATGGCCAGTGTGAAGCAGATTTGCTGGATTGCCTGCATGGAGACTTGATGGATCCATGATGAATAGTGGGTGGTAGTAGAGACCCAGTGGAGATGCTGAGACCAAAAGATGGCTGCTAAGGAAAGCTGCTGGCCCTGATGAAGCTTTCTAGAACTGTGAGTAGCCTAGCTGGAAGGGCAGAATTTGAACTCCAGAGACTTGTTGTTGGTTAGAATTATTAGACTTGGAGATTTGTCATTGTCTAGAGCTTTTGGACTTGGAGCTACAGAGTTTGATGTTTGCCCTGGTTGTTTTATATCTTGTATTGGTTGAATATTTCTTTGCTATGCCCAATGCCATCTTTTGCAGTGTGAATGTATTCTGTGACATTATGGGTTTGGGGGGGGGTGTTTTGGTATTACTGCTCAGTTAAAAGACTTTGGATTATGGGGATGTTTGAACATCATTAAGAGTAATAAAAACTATGGAGACTTTTAAAGTTGGACTGAATGCATTGCACATTACATCATGGATGGTTATCAGTTTATGGGGGCCAGGGGCAGAATGTGGTTGTTTGATTCACGTGTCCCTCATAAACTTAGATATTCTGAATGCTAGGTTTCCAGCTGATGGAGATTTGGGAATTAAAGCCTCCTGAAGGCAGTGTATTGTTGGGGGAGGGCTTATGGGTATTATAGCCAGTTTCCCCTTCCCAGTGTTTGGCACACTCTCCTGTGGCTATTGTCCACCTTGTGTTGGCCAGGGGGTGATGTCCACCCTCAGCTCATGTCACCATTTCCCCTGCCATCGTGGAGCAAGTCTCAAGTCTGTAAGCCAAAATAAACCTTTTTCCACATAAGATGCTCTGGGTGAGGTGATTTCTGCCAGCATTGTGAACCTGATTGTATCAGAAGGGATGGCTATGTAGAGCATAGAGGATTATTGTGATGTGATATTCCTCTGATTATTCAGTGAAACTTTGATTCATTTATCAGGTTAATCTCTGATTAACAATTAAACTACTGTGAATGATACTGCAATGGTGAATACATATCATTATGTGTTTGTCCAAAATCAGAGTGTGTACCAAGAGTGAACCTTAATATAAAATGTGGATGTTAACAAAAACCTATCAATGTAGGTTCACCAATAGCAGCAAATGTACCTCACTAATGCAAAATGCTAATTATAGAAGAGGGGTGAGGTGTATATTTAAGGAGTGCATGTAAACTTTGTGATTTATGCTTATAATTTTTCTATAAACCTAAAATTATTTTTTAGAAGTGATCATTTTTGTTCTTCCATATTCTTTTTAAAAATATTTTATTTATTTATTTGAGAGAGAGAGAGAGTCAGATACAGAAAGAATGGGTGTTCCAGGGCCTCCAGCCACTGCAGAAAAAAAAAAAAACCTCCAGATGCATGAACCACTTTGTGCATCTGGCTTGTGTGGGTACTGAGGAATCGAACCTGGGTCCTTAGGCTTTGCAGGAAAGCACCTTAACTGCTAAGTCATCTCTCCTGCCTTTCTTCCATATTCTTGATTAAAGACAGGGTTTCAGCCATTGTGTTTCCACGACACTGTCTTTCCTCCAAAGAGAACAACATTTAGAAGAATTAAGAAGGAAACCTATTTATTTATTTGAGAAAGAGAGAGGAGAGAGAAACAGGCAAAGAGGGCCTCTAGCCACTGCAATGAACTTTGGATTACTTTGGGTAACATGTAGAGTGTGGAGGTCAAGCTAATTGGAAAAAGACTGATCTTCACATAGGCTAAGCCTGGGGACATGGAAGACTATGCACCTGGGGTGGGGTGGGTGGAGGGGGAAACTTCTTGAAAACAGGAGCTTCTCCAAAGATTTTGTAATGAAATAAACCTAAACAAACAATTCATGACCTGATCTGATGTGAACTATGATCTGTCTTATGCCTGAATCTAAATAAAATCCACAAGTACAGTCAGCTCAGGGAGCACTAGAGTGCATACCCCTGACTCTCCATTACATCATATTTTGCATGTTATGTGTTCATTTCACATTTATCCAAACACTGATGGACAGTGTACACAAGTGACATTTGGAACAGAGACATTATAACTCCGGAGGAGAAAAACACAAGAAAACTCAGAAACAAGGAAATAATAAATAAAATAATAATATAAATAAAAATAATAAATAAAACAAAGGGGAGCTCTCCAGCAGAACTATAAGTAGTGGTGAATTTTCTACCTGTCCACAGGGAGTGAGACAGTCAGGGTAACATGGAGGAATAATTTTCCACAGAACAGAAAGACTATATTAGAATTTTTCAACATTTAAAAAAAATCCTCAGAGGTTAAAATCTCAGAGTAATAACTTCTGAAGCTATTACAGACAGTAGTTGATGGTAATTTTTGGCATCCTGACAATGGCACAGTTTATCTGGGATTGTGGGCTCTGGTGGAGACAGGATGAGATGGGCTCAGGAAAAGGGAGACTTCCAATGTCACCCCCTCTCTGTCAGTTCTTTTCCCAGACCCAGGTCCTCCTGAATGTGTGTGTGGGGAGGGGGGAATCCTTCTCTTCCCATTAAACAGGACCACCCACCACCTTGGCTGGGCCTAAGGAGGTGACCAAACCCTCTTTAACTGTGCCATAGCAAATAGCAATCTCTTTTTCTTTCAAACATGTGTTGGATAATTTTACTTACCTCTTTCTACAGTGCATGTATGGCATTTCTGGTGGAATATCACATACAAGCTGATTCCAAAGATATTCTAACCACTCTCCTAACCTCGAGAGAGCAATGGAAAACACCATGAGAGAGCTACTCTTATCACAGGATATTCTGGATTTTTAAAAAATGTCTTCTAATCTTTCCCTGATTGATATGAGTGTGATAAATATTTAAATCTGTATTCTCACTGGGTGCTTAAAAGATTCCCTATTGAAGGAGGATAGGAGAAAGCTAGCTTTTCTTAGGCAGTTTCAGTTTCAGGGATTCATAAATTCTGGAAGATGCCTCCTGAACCCCAAAATTCTATATCACTATCTTTCAAAGGCAAAATATATGAACTCAATAAGAAAAATAAAGTTTTGAACTAAACTATTTAAAAAGATATTTCCATCTGTAAGGACTTCTCCCTTTATGTTGTTTAGCTCAAAAACAAATGGAGGGGCTGAAGGGATGGTTTAGTGGTTAAGGTGCTTAGCTGCAAAGCCAAAGGACCCAGTTTCCATTCTCAAGGACCAACATAATCCAGATACACAAGGTGGCTCATGTGTCTGCAGTTCATTTGCAGTGGATGAAGATCATGGCACACCAATTCTCTCTTTCTCTTCCTCTCTCTCTCTCTCTCTCAAATAAAAAACTAAAAATTTTAAAGTATTGAAAAAGCCTGGTCCTGGTTCCCTGCTCCAAACTGTGCAGGTGGGCACACCTGAGTGGAGTGAGTAGGCCAGACTCCTGTTTCCTGGCTCCTCCCAACTCCCTAGTCCAGGTTCCCTGGCACAGAGTGAGTAGGACAGACCCTTATTTCCTGGCATCTCCCAGCTACTTGATCTGGGTTCCCTGTGGACTGTGTACAGGTGGGCAGAGCCCTGTTTCAGGCTCCTCCAGCTCCCTGCCCCAGTTACCCTTGTGCAGGAGGGTGTGTGGAAAGACAAGGCAAGGAGTGAGTAGGCCAGATCCCTGTTCCCTGGCTTCTTCAAGTTCTCTGGTCCTGGTAGGCCCCATCGTGTCTTGCTTGGTTGAGGCCTGGTCCCTGTGTGGGCTTTGGAAACAGGCCTTTTGCTCTGGTATCCTGACAGTCCAGTAGGTACCAACATCCCTGTTCACCTGACTCAGAGGGTGCATGGGCCAAAGGACAAAAAAACTGCTTCCTCCTCAATAAAGAGTTTCCCTAAAATGTGTTGGCAAAAAAGCCAACAAAAGTCTGAAAACAGAGATCTCCATCAATTATGCCTAGTCCTACAATGGAAGCCTCCAATGAAATCATAGAGAAATCAACAGAAATTCCTTCCCAAAATGAAAACTCAACAACCATAGAGACCCTGATCAAAATGATCACTGAACTTGAAGCAAACCATCAAAGAAATAGCAATTGTATTAATGAAATTGAACATGATCATGTCTTAGAGCATTAATCTTTTGACAGTAGTCTTAACCTGGTTGAAGAAAACATTAGAAACCTCAAAAGAGGTATGAATGAATTGAAGTCAAGAAATAGAAGGTCTCAACAACTGGCTGATTGAGCTTAATGAAGACTTGATCAAATGCAAGAATGAACTCCAGAAAGCATCAAGAAAATCAGAACTCAAATTGAAATGGCACCTCAAAAATAAAAGGACATGATGCAAAATAACACAACAGAAAACAAAAAAATCAAATATAAATTATAAAAACCTCTCTAGAACCCTTCACCAACAGAGTTACTCATGTGGAAGACAGAACCTCTGACCTGGAAGGCACGATAAAAGAAATTGATTAGTAAGATAAATGTCTCTGCATATCATGACCCAACATGTGGCTCTGACATTCTTTCTGCCCCCTCTTCTGCAAAATTTCCCTGAGCCATGTTGAGTTCATTTATGGTCTGCTTCAGTGATGAGGTGTTGGGGGCCTCTGAGGCTCTGGATCTATGATTTGGTAGGAGTTGATTTATCTCTGTGTTGATCTCCTTCACCCTTGTGCTGGTATCTGGTTCATCAGGAAAACAGCACCCTTGCTTGTTTCGCCAATTTTTCTTAGTTTCAGCCGGGGCCCTTTGGAGGTATGATGGGGTGGCTCTCTCCTTAGGATCTACATCTATCTGAGAAAGAGAAGCAGATTCTCCAATGGAGAGTAAGTTAGCACCAGGACAAATGAGATAACCCTTACTTTTTTTATAGAGAATTTAATAGGTGTAGGCCTTCTTGTAGCCCATGACTGATGGTAGCTTGATATATACCTCAACAAGGAGGGGCCGAGGGGAGGGGGTAGGTCACGGATGAGCCTAATAATGGTACCAAACTGACTGTATTTGCTGAATACAAAACTAACTAATAAAGAAAAAAAGAAAAGAAAAAAAAAGGCTATAAGAGGAAATAAACCCTTTACTCCTAAAAAAAAAAAAAAAAAAAAAAAAAAGAAGAAGAAGAAATTGATTAGAAGGCCAAAAACTTTGCTAAGTTCAAAAATATCAAATGAAAAGAATACAAAGGAACTGTGGGATACTCTAAAATGACCAAATATCCAGATCATGGATATATCAGAAGGAGAGGAAGTCCAGGCCAGAGGCATAGAGAACATATTCAACAAAATTAATGAAGGAAAATTTCCCAAACTCTGAAAAGAGAGGCCATCCAGATACAAGAAGCCCACAGAACACCAAACAGACAGAACCAAAGAAGAAACTCTCCAAAGAAAATCATATGAACAATGAAAACAAAGAAAGAGTGCTAAAAGCAGCAAGAGAGAAGCAATTCACAACATATAAAGGGATTCCCATCAGAATTATTTCAGATTTCTCAATGGAAACCATGAAAGTCAGAAGGGCCCAGAATGTAGCACTTCAAAGTTTAAAAAACTGTGACTTCAAACCCAAGCTCCTCTACCCAGCAAAAGTATCCCACATAATAGATGGTGAAAGGAAAACATTCCATGAAAAAAGTCAACTCTATGATTATATGAACACAAAACCTACAGAGAATACTTGAGGGAATATTCCACACAGACCAGTCAAACAACCATTCTCAAGAGCCAACAAGAAGATCACAATAACCAAAAATAGACCAGGCTCAATATAGTACAAAACACAAGAAAGCATCAAATGCCCTAAATCACCTCATCATGGCAGGGATTAATTCAAACCTCACAGTAATAACCTTAAATATTAATGGCCTTAACTCACCCATCAAATGACACAGGTTATCAGGGTGGATCAAAAAATTGGGCCCTTCTATCTGCTGTCTTCAGGAAACCTACTTCACCATTAAAGATAGACACCTCTTAGGGTGAAAGGATAGAAAATGATATTCCAAGCAAATGGAAACAAGAAACAAGCAGGTGTTGCTGTATTAATATCTGATAAAATAGGCTTCAAACCAAAAGTAATCAAAAAGGACAAAGAAGGCCACTTCTTACTCATCAAGGGAATGATCCAACATGAGTTCATCATAGTCATAAATATAGATGTGCCAAACACAGGTGCACCACAGTTTATAAAACAAAATCTAACTGACAGTAAAACAGAAATAAAGGGTTGAAGGGATTGCTTAGTGGTTAAGGCACTTGCCTGCAAAGCCAAAGGACCAAGGTTTGATTTCCCCAGGACCCACACTAGCCAGATGCACAAGGGGGCACACATGTCTGCGCTCTCTCTCTCTCTCTCTCTCTCTCTCTCTCTCTCTCTCTCCATCTTTCTCTGTCAAATAAATAAATAAATAAATAAATAAAATATTTTTAAAAACAGAAATAAATACCAACACCATAATAGTTGGAGACTTCAATAATCCACTATCATTAATAGACAGATCATCCCGCAGAAAATCAACAGGGAAATAATAGGGCTCAATAACATCATAGATCAACTAGACCTAACAAACATCTACAAAACTTTCCACCCCAACTCTATAGAATATACATTCTTCTCAGCAGTCCATGGAACCTTCTCCAAAATTAACCATGTATTAGGCCATAAAGTGTGCTTCCATAAAGTCAGGAAAATTGAATTAATTTCCTGCATCAAGTCAGATCACAATGCTTTAAAGCTAGAAATTAACAAGAGATACATCAAGAAATCCACCAGCTCCTGGAGACTAAATAACAAACTTCTAAACAATGAATGGGTCTTAGAAGAAATAAAGAAAATATACTATAGGGCTGGGGAAAGGGCTTAGCAGTTAAGGTCCTTGCCTAAGAAGCCTAAGGATCCTGGTTCAATTCCCCAGGACCCATGTAAGCCAGATGCACAAGGATGTGCATGCATCTGGAGTTCATTTTCAGTGGCTACAGGCCCTGGCACACCCATTCTCTCTTTCTCCCTATCTACCTCTTTCTCTCTCTCTCCCTCTCTCTCTCTCTCTCTCTTAAATAAATAACTAACTAAATAAATAAATAAATAAATAAATAAATTTTTTAAACGTGTAAAAGTCCTAGAATTGAATGATAATGAAAACACAACCAACCAAAACTTATGGGATACAATGAAGGTAGTCCTAAGGTGAAAATTCATAGTCCTAAATACTTTCATCACAAAGACAGAGAGATCCCAAATTAATAACCTAACTGTCCACCTAAAGGCACTGGAAAAAACAAGAAGAATCCAACCTGAAGAGCTCTAGATGGAAAGAAATAATCAAGAATAGAGAAGAAATTAATGAATTGGAAACTAAGAAAAGAATTTTTTAAACTTGATGAAACAAAGAGCTGGTTCTCTGAAAAAATAAACAAGATTAGCAAACCCTTGGCCAATTTGATCAAGCAAAAAAAAAAAAAAAAAAAAAAGAAGTCTCAAATCAATAAAATCAGAAAGGAAAAAGGAGAAATCTTAACAAACATCAATGAAATTGGAAGAATCATCAGGGGATACTTCTAAAACCTCTACTCCACAAAACTGAATAATCTGGAAGAAATGGATGAATTCCTAGATACATACCACCTACCAAAACTAAACCCAGGTCAGATGAATCTCCTAAATAAACCTATCACATCCATGGAGATTGAAAAGGTAATCAAAGACCTCCCCAAAAAGAAAAGTCCATGACTGGATGGCTTCTCAGCTGAACTCTCTCAAGCCTTCATTGAAGAACTGAAACCAATTTTTCTCAAACCATTTCACATAATCAGAGACCAGGGAACCCTCCCCAACTACTTTTATCACTGTAATACCAAAACCAGACAGAGATCCAACAAGAAAAGAAAACTATAGGCCTATGTTCCTAATGAACTTAGAAACAAAGATTCTGAACAAAATCTTTGGAAACAGAATTCAACAACATATCAAAAGCATTATCCACCTTGACCAAGTAGCCTTCATCCAGGAATGCAGGGATGGTTCAACATACAGAATCAGTCAATGTAATGCACCACATAAATAAACTTAACCATAACAACCATGTGATCATCTCAATTGATGCAGAGACCTTTTACAAAATACAATACCACTTCATGATCAAAATGCTGGAAAGAATAGGCATGGAGGGTTTATATCTCAACACAATAAAAGCTATATATAAATCATCTAAAGCCCAAATAATACATAATGGGGAAAGACTCAAGGAGTTCCCACTCCTTGGGATTGGGAAAAAGACAGGAGTGCTCACTCTCACCACTGCTCTTCAACATAGTAATAGAAGTACTAGCCCAAGCAGTAAGACAAGAGAAAGAAATAAAAGGGATTCATATTGCAAAGGAAGAAGTCAAGTTAGCCCTATTTGCAGATGGCATGATCCTGTGACCCAAAAATCTCCATCTTAAAACTTCTAAAGGTGATTAATTTCTTCAGTAAAGTGATAGAATACAAAATCAATGCACAAAAATCAGTAGCTTTTTTATATGCAAAGGACAAATTAACAGAGAAAGAAATCAGTGAGGCTGTCCCATTTTCAATAGCACCAAAAAAATCAAATACCTTGTAATAACACTAATGATGTGAAAGACCCATATAAATAAAACATATAAATAAAACATAAAAAACCTGAAGATAGAAGTTGAGGAGAACTTGAGAAGATGGAAAGACCTCCCATGCTCTTGGATAGGTAGATTCATATTGTGAAAATGGTAATTCTACCAAAAGCAATATACAGATTTAATGCAATACCAATAAAAACATCATTCTTCACAGAGTTGAAAGAATGATCTCAAAATCCATATGGAATGGCAACAGGCTTCAGATATCTAAACATATCCTCAGTAAAAAGACACCTCTAGAGGTATCACTATAACTTATCTAAAGCTATATTACAAAGCTATACTAACAAAAACAGCATAGTACTGGAATAAAACAGAAATATAGACCAGTGGAACAGAATTGAAGACCCAGTCCTTAGGTCAAGTAACTACAGCTACTTAATCTTTGACAAAGTTGCCAATAATGTAGACTGGAGAAAAGACAGCATCTTCAACAAATGGTGTTGGACAAATTGGATTACCATATATAGAAAAATGAAATTAGACCCAACTCATCTCTCCATACACAAAAATTAAGTCCAAATGGATTAAATAACTCAACAGAAGATATGAATATCATCAACCACTGGAAGAAAAAATAGGAGGCACACTCTATGATATAAGACTGTAGACTGTACAACCACTATGGAAAGCAATATGGGGGCTCCTAAAAAGGTTGACTATAGAATTACCAACAGACCAAGTTATTCCCTTACTGGGCATTTACCCTAAAAGCTCCAAGCCTCAGTTCAGAGATATTTGCTCAATCATGATTATACCTGCTCAATTCATAACAGCTAAGAACTTGAATCTATGCAGGTGCTCATCATTAGATGAATGGATAACCAAAATGTGGTATATCTACATAATGGAATTCTACTCAGCAAAAAGAAAAAGTGACAAAATGAAATCTGTATAAAATGGTCGAACTTGGAACAGATCATACTAAGCGAACTCATACAATCACAGAAAGATAATTGCTGCATGGTCTCACTCATCTGTGGGTCAGCCCACATTGCTGACACCTGAAGGACAACTTGAGGTTGAACTATAGGGAGGCTTTGGGGAAGGGGAAGGTTACAGGGGGTGGACACAAATCTGAATCCAAATTGAACTGGTACTATAGAATCAATCCTACATCCTGGAAGTTAGTCTAAAAGGTTGAACCCTCAATAGGACCTTAGGGGGAGCACCTGACTTGAAGGGCCCTAGAGAGGGTGAGATGAAGCCTAACATTAATTTCTCCTGTTTATATTTTTTTCTTTTTCTTTTTTCTTTTCCTTGGCACTGGCCTGTAATTCCCTGTTCCAGGATGCAGTTAATATCCACAATAAGCTGTTGATTGAAGAGACCTACAAGGTCTCCCAAAACAAACAAGGTAGACTTCTGTAAGAGCACTTGATTACCCACCAGAGGTTTATGGTAAGACTCTACTGCTGAAGACTTCAAATGTTGTTGGCATCAGACATGGAGAGACCTGGTTGGAATCCAGAAGATAGCCAGTCCCCAGACAGCCCATCTAGAGCTATTGGGGGAAAGTGGCCAACATCTGTCTAAAGAATTCAAAGTCTAAGCTATTCAGAAGCAAATAATGTGATGTGATGTTCACACAAGTGCAATAGTGGCAGACAGCTATGATAGGAAACCGACTGCTCCTGGATTGGATAACAGATCCACTCAGTGTTAAGGAAATGGATATTTGGAAATTAATGCCTCCCAGAGGGAGTGTATTGTTGAGAGCAGGATTATGGGTGTTACAGCCAGTTTCTCCTTGCCAGTGTTTGGCACACTCTCCTGTTGCTATTGTCCACCTTATGTTGGTCAGGGGGTGATGTCCACCCTCTGCTCAGGCCATAATTTTCCCTGCCAACATGTTGCTTCCCCCTCTCTTTTCCCACAAGCTGCTCTTGGTTGGGTAATTTCTTCCAACAATGTGAACCTGACTGCAACACTATGTTTGTTGGTAACTCTATAGTCAACCTTTTTAGGAGTCTCCATGTTGCTTTCCATAGTGGTTGTACCATCTTACATTCCCACCAGTTCCTATTTCTCCACATCCTCACCAACATTTGTTTACATTTGATTTCCAATGCTTGCTATCCTTATTGGGGTAAGTTGGAATCTCATAGTTGTTTCAATTTGCATTTCACTGATAGTTAGGGATGTCAAACACTTTCTTAAGTGTGTGTTTGCCATGTGTATTTCTTCCTCTGAGAACTCCCTATTCAGTTCTCTGCCCCATTTTGTGAGTGGGTTGTTTGATTTTTTTATTGTTTAGGTTTTTGAGTTCTTTATAGATTTTAGAAACTAGGCCTTTGTCAGTTTTATAGCTGGCAGAAATTTTCTCCCATTCTGTGGGTAGTGTAATGGCTCTGCTAATGGTATTTTTGGCTGTGAAAAAGCTTTTCAGCTTCATGAGAGCCCAATGATTGAGTGATTGTTTTAACTTCCTGCGCTACTGGGGTTTTGTTAAGGAAGTCTTTTCCCACTCCTATGTCATGGAAAGTTCCTCCTGTTTTTTTCTTCCAGAAGTAGCAGAGTTTCTGGTTTTATATTGAGGCCTTTGATCCATTTGGACTTGATTTTTGTGGATAGTGAGATGTGTGGGTCTAGTTTCATTTTTCTGCATATTCAATTTGTTCAGCACCATTTATTGAAGATGCTGTCTTTTCTCCAGTCTACATTATTAGGACCTTTGTCAAAGATCAACTAGATGTAGTTTCTTCATCTAAATTCTGGATCCTCAATTCTGTTCAGTTGGTGTATAATCCTATTTTTATGCAGGTACTATGTTGTTTTTATTACTATGACTTTGTAATATAGATTTAGATCAGGTATGGTGATGTCTTCAGATGTGTTTCTTTTGCTGAGGATATTCTTGGATATCCAAGTCTTGCTAAAATTCCATATGAATTTTGAGATCACTTTTTCTATTTCTGTGAAGAATAATGCTGGAGTTTATTAGCATTGCATTAAATATGCATATTGATTTTGGTAGGATTGCCATTTTCACAAAGTTAATTTTGCCTATCCAGGAGCATAGGAGGTCTTTCTGTCTTCTCAAGTCCTCGTCAAATTCTTTCTTGAGTGTTCTTGTGTTTTCATTATATAAGTCTTTCACACCCTTAGTGTTATTCCAAGATATTTTATTTATTTATTTATTGTTGCTATTGAAAATAGGGGACTTCTGGGTCAGATGGCAGCATAGTAGTCTTGCCAAACCAGCCTAGGGAGGGATTTAAGCAAAACCACAACAAAATACACTCTTCTTCTGAAAAGTGAAGGAGTACAGGTTACTCTTAGACACAGCGGAGAAGCCAGAGAGACCAAGATCCACCAGAAAGGAAGAAAATGGCCAGAATCCCACTGAGGCGCTTGTGGCCCACTGTTCCATGTGCTTCACGCACCTGCCCAGCACTGACTCACAAGGTGCACCAAGCAGTGGCAGCAGCAGAGACCAGCAGAGAACAAGGGAATTTTTAAACTTCATCAGCCTTCTTGCAAAGTTAAGAAATCTGAAGATCAACTAAGGAGCTACTAAAAGGAATGTGGAACAGGTGGAACTGAATGAGCAAATCCAGAAGTCTGAACTCTCCCATCCCCCACCATCAGAACCATGAACCTCCCAGCATTCAGCCCCCAGTGGCAGTGCAGCTAGCACAGCTGACCTGAGCTCCAGCTCCACAGCACAAGATGGAGGGATTGATGTGGGCACTCAGCATTGGTGAGAGTGAAAGCCACCCCCAAGAAGTAACAAGGTTGACTGACAAAAAACAAAACCAATAAAACAGGTACATTAGGCCTGCATTGAAAGAACTAATCTCTCTTTCCTTGTCAGGGTAGGTTATGGGTTACATATTCTTGGTTGGCTTTAGCATTTTCAAATAAGCTGGATTTGGGGGTTGAATATTGTTGCTTTTGATGCTTTCATACTTGTGTGGCCTTTGTCTTTTACTTCTGTCATTATTGGGGGCAGGGTCTGATCCAAATCCAAGCTGACCTGTAACCCAATTCAGAACAGAAATCTCTACCTCCAAACTGAAAAGATTAAGGGTGTAAAACAACAAACACCTTTAGGGATTTGGGCTTTATATGACTATCTGTTTATTTTAATCTCCACAATTGCATACTTTGTGATGGTTTTTATTACGTGTGTATAATGCTCAGTTGAAGTTTAGAATTTGCTAGTAAATTGTTCCACCCAGTCCACTAGAATGCTTGCTTAGCAAGCAAATGCAACACCTAGGATTACTTCTGTGGCTAGATAAGGGAAGAAGCGCTACACCTGGAACCTTAAACTCATATCCTGAAAGTACATAAAGGTGGATTGCCACATCTAAGCACCCTGTACATTCAAGTGAGAAATTGCAGAAGACACAAGGAAATGAAAAGACATCCCATGTTCCTGGATTGGAAGAATCAATATTGTGAAAATGGAAATCTTACCAAAAGAAATCTACACATTTAATGCAATCTCCATTAAAATTCCAATGGCATTCTTCACAGAAATAGAAAAAACAATCCTAAAATTTATTTGGAAGCACAAAAAACTCTGAATAGCCAAAATGATTTTGAGCAACAAAAATAAGGCTGGTGGTATCACCATACCTGATTTTAAGCTATATTACAAAGCCACAGTAACAAAAACAGCATGGTATTGGCACAAAGACAGACATGTAGATCAATGGAACGGAATAGAGGACCCAGATTTAATCTAGGCAGCTAAAGCCCTCTGATTTTTTTTCTCAATTTTTATTAATACTTTCCATGATTATAAAAAATATCCCATGGTAGTCCCCTCCCCCCCCCACTTTCCCCTTTGAAATTCCATTCTCCATCATATCCCCTCCCCATCTCAATCTTTCTACTTACATAGATACAATACCAACCTAATAAATGCCCTCCTCCCTTTCTTTCTCCTCCCTTTCTTCTATCTCCTTTTTAACTTACTGGCTTCTGCTACTGAGTTTTTTTCTTCTCGCACAGAAGCCCAATCATCTGTAGCTAAGATCCACATATGAGGGAGAACATGTGGCACTTGGCTTTCTGGGCCTGGGTTACCTCACTTAGTATAATCCTTTCCAGATCCATCCACTTTTCTGCAAATTTCATAACTTCATTTTTCTTTACCGCTGAGTAAAACTCCATTGTATAAATGTGCCATATCTTCATTATCCACTCATCAGTTGAGGGACATCTAGGCTGGTTCCATTTCCCAGCTATTATAAATTGAGCAGCAATAAACATGGTTGAGCATGTACTTCTAAGGAAATGAGATGAGTCCTTAGGATATATGCCTAGGAGTGCTATAGCTGGGTCATATGGTAGATCAATATTTAGCTGTTTTAGGAACCTCCACACTGATTTCCACAATGGCTGGACCAGATTGCATTCCCACCAACAGTGTAGAAGGGTTCCTCTTTTTCCACATCCCCGCCAACATTTATGATCATTTGTTTTCATGATGGTAGCCAATCTGACAGGAGTGAGATGGAATCTCAATGTAGTTTTAATCTGCATTGCCCTGATGACTAGGGACGTAGAACATTTTTTTAGATGCTTATATGCCATTCGTATTTCTTCCTTTGAGAATTCTCTATTTAGCTCCATAGCCCATTTTTGATTGGCTTGTTTGATTCCTTATTATTTAACTTCTTGAGTTCTTTGTATATCCTAGATATTAATCCTCTATCAGATATATAGCTGGCGAAGATTTTTTCCCATTCTGTAGGTTGCCTCTTTGCTTTATTCACCATGTCCTTTGCAGTGCAAAATCTTTGTAATTTCATGAGGTCCCAGTGGTGAATCTGTGGTTTTATTGCCTGAGCAATTGGGTTTGTATTCAGAAAGTCTTTGCCAAGACCAATATGTTGAAGGGTTTCCCCTACTTTTTCCTCTAGCAGTTTCAGAGTTTCAGGTCTGATGTTAAGGTCTTTAATCCATTTGGACTTAATTCTTGTGCATGGAGAGAGAGAAGAATCTATTTTCATACTTCTACAGATATATATCCAGTTTTCCCAACACCATTTGCTGAAGAGGCTGTCTTTTCTTCAATGAGTATTTTTGGCATTTTTATAGAATATCAGGTAAGCCCTCTGATTTTTGACAAAAATGCCAAAAATATTCACTGCAGAAAAGACAGCCTCTTAAACAAGTGGTGCTGGGAAAGCTGGATAACTATATTTAGAAACATTAAAATAGATCCTTGTTTTTATCCATGCACAAGAATCAAATCCAAGTGGATCAGGCAACCTTAATGTCAGACCTGAAACTCTGAAATTGCTAGAGGAAAAGGTAGGGGAAACCCTTCAACATGTTGGCAAAGATAATGACTTTCTGAATGTAACCCCAATTGCTCAAAAAATAAAACCACTAATCAACCACTGGGATCTCATGAAATTACAAATCTTTTGTACAGCAAAGGACACCATGAGTAAAGAGACAACCTACAGAATGGGAGAAAATCTTTGACAGCTACACATCTAATAGGGGATTAATATCCCAATATACAAAGAGATCAAAAAACAGAACAATAAGAAATCAAACAACCCATATATAAAATGGGCTATAGAACTAAATAGAGACTTCTCACCCGAAGAAATAAAGATGGCACATAAACATCTAAAAAGAGTGTTCTACATCCTTAGCCACCAGGGAAATCAAATTAAAACTACCTTGAGAGTCCATCTCTGTCCTGTCAGAATGGCTGCCATAAAAAAAAAAAAAACAGATGACAATAAATGTTGGCGAGGATGTGGTAAAAGGGGAATCCTTCTACACTGTTGGTGGCATGTAATGTTGTATATCCATTGTGGAAATCAGTGTGGAGGTTCTTGAGAAAGCTAAAAATAGATTTACCATATGATCCAGCTACAGCACTCCTAGGCATATATCCTAATGACTCTTCTCACCACCTGAGAGATAATTGCACAACCATGTTGTAGTGGTTTGAACAGATGGCCCCCAATATATTCAGTGTTTTATTAGTTTGTAGTTTGCATCTGAAGCCACCTGGCTGGAGGTGATGTCACTGGGTGGATCTTAAGGTGTGATGGTGGGTTTCAGATTTCAATCTAAAGATATGTAAAGTGTGCCTAGCTGGAGTTCCTGAAGTGTGCTGTGCTTTGTGGCTTTTGGCTTTTAGGCTTGTGCTTTTCTCTGTGTGTTTGATCCTCTAAAAACAGGCCAGCTTCTGCCATTATGGAACTTCCCCTTGATCTGTAAGCTTCAATAAATCCCTTCCTCCATAACTGTGCCTGGTCTGGAAGTTCATCTCAGTGAACCTGAAGCTATCTGTTATAGATACTTGCACAACCATTTTATTACTGCTCTATTCACAATAGCTAGAAATGGAACCAGCCTAGATTTACATCCACAAATGAATGGATAATAAAGATGGGGTACATTTACACAATGGAGTTCTATTCAGCGGTAAAGAAAAATAAAATTATGAAATTGGCAGGGAAATGTATGGATCTGGAAAGGATTATACTAAGTGAGGTAACCAGGCCCAGAAAGCCAAATGTTGCATGTTCTCTCTCACATGGGGATCCTAGCTTCAAATGTATAGGCTTGTGTGTGATCTGGAACCAAAAATCAGTAGCAGAGGTTCATAAGCTAGAATAAGGCTATACAGTAGGGAGGAGAGGGACGGACTTTCGTATTGTATATACGGAAGTAGAACAGATTACAGGGAGGGGAAAGGCCTAAGCAAGGTCAGGGGAAGAGATTGTATCAAAGAAGGGTGGGGGGAGGGTCAATCAAAATTCAAGATATTCTGAAGAAGACATATGAAAATCTACTTTTTAAAATAATGGCACATCCAGGAGCCATAGATTGTTACTAGAAAATTTTCAGTGCCTAGGATGGGATACCTCCCAGTGAGTTGTTGGCCAGGGAGGTCCCTGTTGACCCCAAAACATTATAGGCTATTGCCAAGGCCCTTGGTTTCCCATGAGAAAGAGATGGTAAGACCCTATTGCTGAAGACCTCACATGCCTGAGCAGCAAAGTCACTGAGAAATTAAGCCAGTGCTGAGGTAGAAAACCTCCCTGTAGCCCAGCCAACTGAAGGATGGAAAAGGCTGCACTGTATGCAGCCTTATGGGAGACGGAAGTCATCAGTGGTGAAAACAGTGGACACTGGAAGCAAGTTGGGCCAGACAGGCCAAATGATTAAATGAGTGCAATAGTGGCATGTCTGCTGTGGGGAAAAACAACTGCTCTCTAATTGGACTAAAGGCCCGCTCTATGTGAGGGAATACATTCCTGGTACTGAAAACCTAATCAAAAGCCTATGGCAGGGAAGGTCATGAACCTTAGGGGTATAAAGCCTACTCTTACCTGGATAAATGCACATATTATTATCACCAAATTGCCCTGAAAGCACTACACTTAATGTTCATATTCATATATTAATGCTGCTCTCACTTCTGGTTACAGAAGCTTTTCTTTTCAGATGGTGATGACACTGGGATGACCCAAAAGGCAACATAGTGCTGAGAAGAAGGGACAGAGGAGTGTCCAGCACTGAAACATGTCACACCCTCCAAGGCTCAGGGTCCATTGCAGAAGAGGTGATGAAAAGAATGTAAGAGCTAAAGGAAGGGTACCACTCCTTACATACAACTATCTGGACAGAAATTGGCCTCGATATCCAAGACCTCACAGTGCCTAGCAATACCCACACAAGACCCTAATAATAGGTGAAAAAGATAATGACATCAAATTAAAAGAGAGACTAATGGAGAGAGGGAGGGGATATGATGGAGAGCAGAGTCATGAAGGTGAAAACAGGGGAGGAGAGGGGAGGGAAATACCATGGTTTGTTGTCTGTAAGGATAGAAGTTGTTAATAAAAAATATATACATATTAAAAAAACTTATCAGTTGCAGATATGAGATTATTATCATGATAAGAATTCTTCCTGTTATGCAGATTAATTGTGTTATGTTTGGCAGAAGTATGTCACTGTCTTCATTTGCAGATTGAATATGGTTTAAGGAGGTCTGTATGGGTGGTATGTTGGCAGAGGTAGATTAATGGCAGTGATATATATGTGTCAATTTGGGAGTCCACGTATTTGTTGAACAATTCTTTCTCGGTTTGTTTGCAAGGGTGGTTCTGATAAGATTAACATTTGGATTAGTAGTCTGAGTAATGTAAATTACCCTCCCTATTTGGAGGTGTGTATCATTCAATCCACTGAAGACCAGGATAGAATAAAAGGCAAAGCAAGAGAATTCTGTCTGCTTACCCATCCTCAAGCTGATTTTTAAATCAGAATTGGACATAAATTTGCAATCTTAGCTACTGTGTCTTGCAGATCATGGTCTCAGGCTCCTTAATCATGCAAAGCAACTTCTTAGAGTAAAGTCACATATTCTTTCTCTCCTCCCTTCCTCCTTCTCCTTCCTATTTCTTTTTTCCTTCTCTCTCTCTCTCCATATATAAGTAATTTTTAAATTTTGTTTGGTTACTTTTGTAAGTTTGTGCAAATATGTGTGTGTATGTATAATGTGTGTATATAGACACACACATGCCACTGTGTGTGTGTGGAGGTCATAGGCCAACTTTAATGTGTCTGTTGTCTCCTGTCACTTTCTTTTGAGTCAAGGTCTCCATGTAGTTTACCACTATTATATGTACCAGTTGAGCTGGCCTCCAATATTTGGTATTCTCTAGTTCCAAATGCTATTGCTGTAGGCACGTTGGGATTTGTTGGGATCACAGATGTGTGCCTAGTGTCTTGGTATCTGGCCTAGTGTGGGTGGTAGAGAGAATCAAACTCAGGTTGGGAAGGTAGTAGGTAAGCAAGCATCTTAAACTGCTGAGCCATCTCCTCAGCCCTCTTTTTTTTTTGTTGTTTGCTTGTTTATTTGTTTATTTATTTATTTATTTATTTTTTGGTTTTTCGAGGTAGGGTTTCACTCTAGCCCAGGCTGACCTGGAATTCACTATGGAGTCTCAGGGTGGCCTTGAACTCACGGCGATCCTCCTACCTCTGCCTCCTGAGTGCTGGGATTAAAGGCGTGCGCCACCACGCCAGGCTCTGTTTGTTTATTTTTTGAGTTAGGGTCTCACTCTAGCCTAGGCTGACCTGGACTTCACTATGTAGGATCAGGTTGACCTCGAACTCATAGCAGTCCTTCTACCTTTGCCTTCTGAGTGCTGGGATTAAAGGCGTGTGCCACCATGCCTGGCTTCATTTCTTTTTATGTAGGAGTAGGAGTTTTATTTAAAAGGATTCAGTGATCAACAAGACACCTGTTGGACAATAAAAACTACAATGAGAACATTCTCTAAAGACTAAATCTGTTGAACTTTGTCTATGAACTGTCTCAGCGCTGGTGAAATAACTTGCATTGTTAACACGGATGGCATTTAGCTTCCTCTTCCCTCTGCTTTGTACTTATAGGAGAGGAGTCAATCTGTGTTTGCAGGTATGTCCCAGGTAAGTACAACTCACCTTAATGAACTCCAGACAAAGTAGAGGAGATGTGCATCATCGTTGACAAGCAGGATTGGGTCATTGGAGGGGAAACCAAGGCGAAATGCTACCTAATGGAAAATATAGAGAAGGGTGAGCCGGAAGGTCCCATGTGTGTGCAGACCTGTACCATCAGCTACTCTCTGACAGTGTTTAGAAAACAAACTTCATGGGGGCTGGAAAGATGGTTCAGCAGTTATTAAGGTACTTGCTTGCAAAGCCTGCTGGGCCAGGTTTCAGTTTCCAAGCCATCCATGGAAGGGGGATGCAAAAAGTAGGGTAAGGGTCAGGCATTTGTTTCTTTGCAGCAACAAAAAGCCCTAGTGTACCTATATACACATGCTCACACACAAATGTATACACATACTTGGACACAAATAAATTAAGAAAGAAAGAGGGAAGGACGGAGGGAGAGAAAAGGAAGAAAGGAAGGAAGGAAGGAAGGAAGGAAGGAAGGAAGGAAGGAAGGAAGGAAGGAAGGAAGGAAGCCAGAAGTGATGGCACATGCCTTTAATCCCAGCACTTGGGAGGCAGAGGTAGGAGGATCACTATGAGTTCAAGGCCGCGTAGTGAATTCCAGCCTCGTCTAGAGTGAAACACTACCTTGAAACACACACAAAAAGAAAGAAAGAAAAAAAGAAAGGAAGGAAGGAAGGAAGGAAGGAAGGAAGGAAGGAAGGAAGGAAGGAAGGAAGGAAGGAAGGAGAGAGAAAGGAAAAGGAGGGAAAAGAAGGAAGGAAGGAAGAAAGAAAGAAAGGGAAAGAACAAATGAACTTGAGCAAAGATGGTCCACATGCTGCTACTATCTTTGAAGGATTTAGAAGAAACCCAGCAATGATATTCACGTTATTATGAACCCATCCAGGGCTTCCAATGTAACAACAGGCTCTAGAGCAGGAGAAGTCACTTTGTCCCTCTGGTTATCCATCTGCCCGGGCATTGTGGCAACAGTAACAGTAGAAGGGACAGGACCAGGTCCAAATCCTCAAATCACTCACTTCCTGACTTTCTAGTTTTCTGTTTACCAATGGACAGCAGTTGCAAGAGTCATTTCCGGTGATGCTGAGCGTAATTAAGTACTTGAATGCCCCAATGTTAAGCGTCTGGTAAAGAGACCTTGCCAGCAAGGGTCACCAACTGCTGTTGGTGCCACTTTCACGAGGTTTAGAGGAGAAGGGGCCATTTTTACAGACTCCACCTAAACCTCGATTTCATGCTAACGCCCATGCATTTCAGAGGGCTGATGCACCAAGGTTTCAGTGTCATCCTCTTAACATGAAAAACCAGCTTTTGATCCAGCAGGTAGCAGACACCAAGTACACTTTTCCTGGTGAACCCACTCAGCTGAAATGTAGAAGCATCAAGTTCACATAGGTGGAGAGCTAGTGAGCAAATCCATCAAAGCTCTCTGGGTTAATCAGTCCCATTCCAACTAAAGATGGAAGTGCATCAACATAATAGCATTTCACAGCTGGAATTGAGTCCAGGAATCTTATATATCAACATTTGTCCAACAGAAAATGAGCTGATGCTGTGGAAGTAAGTCAGAATTAAATCTATTTTATTCAGTAAGTAATAATGGCCAGGAAGGAAATTTCCTCCTATTTAGTAAAGGGGATCTTCCAATAAAGCAGCACTTTGCACATTTTTTTCATAAGCAAAGTTTATTCTAAATAAATCATTTTCTTTTTTTAAAATTTGTTTCCTAATTTACTTTTATTTATTTATTTATTGGAGACAAAGAGAGGGACAGAGAGAGAGAGTGAGAATGGGCCTGCCAGGGCCTCTAGCCACTGCAAACAAACTCCAGGTACATGTGCCACCATGCGCATCTGGCTTAAGTGAGACTTGGAGAATCAAACCTGGGTCATTAGGCTTTGCAGGCAAGCGCCTCAACCGCTAAGTCATCTTTCTGGCCCCATTTTTTAAAAATATGTTTTTAAATTTTTTATTTATTGATTGATTTGAGAGAGAGAGAAAGAAACAGGGAAAGAGAGAGGGGGGGGAGGGAGAATGGGCACTCCAGGGCCTTCAGCCACTGCAGATGAGCTCTAGGCATGTATGTGCCTCCTGGCGCATCTGGCTTTATGTGGGTTCTGGGGAATCAAATCCAGGTCCTTGGGCTTTGCAGACAAGTGCCTTAACCAATAAACTATCTCTCCAGCCTTGAATAAATCATTTTCTAATCACTGAAAGATATTTACCTGGCTATATACTTAACAAATTAAATTATCCAAACACACAATACAAAAATACCCACATTTTTTCAGGGTATTTTACTGACTCATGTTCTAGTAATCCTCTATACAATCCTGAAGAACTGGAAGAGAGCAATGCCATAGGAATGAGGAGGGTGGCCCTGAGACATCTGCAGGCTGAACTGGGCATCCCCCAGGAACAGGTACACAGTGACCCCCAGAAAGACAGAAATGTGGGACTCACATGAATCTTTAGATGCCTTCATGGATTTGTTTTCCAATTCTTGCTATTATATTTCCATGATGTCATAATTCCACTTCTCTACCTCCTCCTTCATGTGGAACAATAACAAGCCTGTCAATGGACAGGCTGTGCAACAATGCACCATACTTTTCACTATTCTGAAAAGTAATACATTCAGACATGGAACCAGTATAGCCATGCTCCACAGAACTATGTTCAGCTTTCCCATGTTCCATGTTCACACATGAAATAATCACGGCCAGAAATTTTGACCTCTTTTTTATGAACTACCCAATGTTCCCAATGTTTAATTAAATACTGTATGACATTCAGTGGGTATGATGTACATTTTGTTTGTTTGTTTGTTTTGTTTTTGTTTTTTGAGGTAAGGTTTTGCTCTAGCCCAGGCTGACCTGGAATTCACTATGTAGTCTCTGGGTGGCCTTGAACTCACGGTGATCCTCCTACCTCTGCCTCCTGAGTGCTGGCATTAAAGGTGTGTGCCACCACACCTGGCATTTTGTTTTGTTTTGTTTTTAATGAGGAGCTAGATGGTTTTCTAAATAAAATCTTATTCCCTATTATTGAATTAACACTGTATCAATTTTAACATAGATTTCCATAAAAGACATAATTTTTGTGTCCCAGAAGTACCATAAGTGTCAGTAGGATGCCATATAGGGAGAACATGAAATTGGCTATCTTCTGTTTGTGAGAAAAGACCACATAGTGAACCCAGACCCCACAGAAATCAAAGGATACTGCTTCATGAGCCTGGAAGAACTGGTGGAGCTCCTGACAGGCAGCCTGTGGTCAGGAGGTCACTCCATGGTTCAGGACCATTGTAGAAGACTTCTTGTTCCGTTGGTTGCCTTATTTGGAGGAGGACATCTCCCCATTCATGGAACCTAACAAAATATATGGACTGTGAGATACTGTGGGGAAAGTAAGTCTCAACGTATGCTATGCCCCCATAGTCTAAGAGATTTTTGATTTTGGAGTTGGGGAGATAGCTCAGCAGTTAAAGGAGCTTGCTTGCAAAGTAGTGGTTAAAATGGCCTACATGAGGAGGGTGACGGTATAAATATAGAAATGGGGAATTGAGCTGGGCATGGGGGCCGCACACCTTTAATCCCAGCACTCAGGAGGCAGAGGTAGGAGGATTGCTGTGAGTTCGAGGCCAGCCTGAGACTACATAGTGAATTCCAGGTCAGCCTGAGCTAGAGTGAGACCCTATTTCAACAAACCAAAAAAAAAAAAAAAAAAAAAAGAAGAAGAAGAAGAAAGAAAGAAACAGGGAGTTGAAATCCTATAATGTCTTCTACTACACTAAGATTCAACCTGCCAATTTTATCCTAATGCTAACCTTTTATTTCTCCATGGCTTAAATTTTTCTTTTTCATTTTATTTTTATTTTTCCGTTTTTCAAGGTAGGGTTTCACTCTAGCCCAGGCTGATCTGGAACTCACTATGTAGTCTCAGGGTGGCCTCAAACTCACAGCAATCCTCCTACCTATGCCTCCCAAGTGCTGGGATTAAAGGCGTGAACCACACACCTGGCTTCTTAAAATTTCCAATGACCATCTACAGAAAACATATTTTTTCTCCTAAAACATCCCCCTGGTGGTTACACTCCTTCCATAGATCCAGATGTAGACAGGCTCCCACAACAATCACGGCTCTCCAGGACATCTCTGTTGGTGCTTTCATCATTGTCTTTGAGAGCTTCTCCATTTACATACATGTTCTACATGATATTAACATGTATGAACAACAAAGAAACTTTGTTACTTTTGACCAGGTTCACAAATTTCACAAAAGCTACTATTTGTGGAGCAAAACAGCATAATTACAATTGCTTCTTTTTCTTTCTTTCTTTTTTGCACTAGCCCATAATTACCTACAACACAAAACATAGGCATATACATATATATATAAAATGACAAAATTAAATAGTTTGCTTTCCCTTACAATAGAGCAGGGGTGAATCTTTCTGGTAAAATGTTATGCACACACTTATCAAAAATGTTTATTTTCAGCCGGGCATGGTGGCGCATGCCTTTAATCCCAGCACTTGGGAGGCAGAGGTGGGAGGATCATTGAGAGTTCAAGGCCACCCTGAGACTACATAGTTAATTCCAGGTCAGCCTGGACCAGAGTGAGACCCTACCTTGAAAAACCAAAAAAATAAAAAAATAAAAAATAAAAAAATGTTTATTTTCCATTTAAAAACAACTGTAATTCATAATCTTCATATGTAAATTATGCTAAAATGCAAAATCTTGAATCATCAGAAAGTTTGAAAATGTGCCATTTTAATTCACTAATTTCTCTATGTTATTTTGGCCAATTAGAAAATTACTTTTATTTCATTGCTTGTTAAATCCTTTGCTATTTGTACGTGTACTGGGTTGTTGTTTTGAAAATAAATTTTAAAAATCAATTGGAAATTTCCTAATCCTTTGGGAATTCCATGGCCTAATGTCCTAAGGTCATGATTCCTACACTCACAAGGTAGAGTTTTCAGATGGAACTGACTCAGTTCAAGTGGAAGGATCCTGGCATTAGAATCCCAGGATAGCTTCCATCAGTTCCCCTGTTCTGTTGCACAGTTTAGTTAATGACTTTCTTCCAGAAATCTCTGGAAGAATGTAGAGTCTTTCCTAGGCCTCAACAGCTTCCCTCAATGCTCAGAGGAATCTCCAGAGAAAACAAAATTTAAAAAAAAAAATGGGCATATGTCTTTTTAAAATATAGCCAATAATTTTCTTGAAATAAGGAACTAGTCAAATTGGAATTATCAAATGTTGCAGTCAGGCTCACATTGCTGGTAGAAATCACCCAACCAAGAGCAGTTTGGGGAGAAAAGGAGGTTTATTTTGGCTTACAAATTCAAGGGGAGGCTCCATCATGGCAAGGGAAAACGGCATGAGCAGAGGGTGGACATCACTTCCTGGCCAACATTAGGTGAACAACAGGAACAGAAGAGTGTGCCAAACACTGGCAAGGGGAAACTGGCTCTAATACCCATAAGCCCACACCTAACAATATGCTGCCTCCAGAGGCGTTAATTCTAAATCTCCATCAGCTGGGAACCTAGCACTCAGAACACCTAAGTTTGTGGGGGACACTTGATTTAAACCACCACATCTGCCAACATCAAGTAGGAGAAGAAGAAAGGGGTTAAGAGGTTTGTAATAGAATATATGACCTTTAATTATAAAGACAAAATTAAAGACAATGCAAAAGCATTGTGGAAGCCCAGCACAGTGTGTGCAGTGGTGTCCAAGCTACTCAGAAGGCTCGGGTGGTAGAATGCTTGAGTTTTAAAGTTCGTGACTAACCTGGGCAACACAGAAACCTGTCCGTCTCTCTGTCCCTGTGTCTCTCCCCCTGCTTTTTATCCCCCTCTCTGGAGATCACACTCAGGGCCTTGTGTATGTTAAGTGAACACTCTAACACTGAGCTACATTCCTGGTCTTTGTATCTATATTTTTATTTTATTTGACAGGCACACCAGAGCCTCTTGCCACTGCAAATAATCACCAGATGCTTGTACCACTTTTTTTCTTTTTAATAGTGAAAGGCAAAAAAGATTTATTCAACATGACCACACTGGGAAAAGAGACAGATCCTGGAACTCCAAGTCCATCTTTTGGTCCTGACATGAGGCTTGGGCTGAAGTAGAGAGCCTCAGGTATGTATAACTAAGCAGTCCTGGTCTATGGATGATCCTGCCCATCTCTCCTGCAAGGTGCTGTGACAAGTTGTCAGCACTGTGTAAGATCCCTTTCTAGGGAAGACTCTTTTCCTCTTTGACTGGCACCACATTTGTCTGGGCCTTTTCTTTCTCACAGCATGGGATTCTTTTTATTATTATTATTATTATTTATTTTTAATTTTTATTATTAACGACTTCCATAATTATAGAAAATAAACCATGATAATTGCCCCCCATACACACTTTCCCTTTGCAACTCTACTCTCCACCATATCTACCCCCCTGTCAATCAGTCTCTCTTTTATTTTGATGTCATCATCGTTTCCTCCTAGTCTTATGTAGGTAGTGCCAGGAACTTCGCGGTCATGGATATCCAGGCCATTTTGTGTCTGGAAGAGTGCACTGTAAGGAGTCATATTCTTCCTTTGGCTCTTACATTCTTCCTAGCACCTCTTCTGCAATGGACCCTGAGCCTTGAAAGATGTGACAGAGATATTTCAGTGCTAAGCACTCCTCTGTCACTTCTCAGCACTATGATGCCACTGAGTCATCCCACAGGTCACTGCCATCTGAAAAGAGAAGGTTCTCTAACCAAAAGTGAGAGTAGCGTTAATATATGTGTATGGGTGTTAAGAAAACTGCTTACTGGGCAGTTTGGTGAGCGTAATATATGCATTTAGCCAGACATTACACCCCTAGGGCTCATGACCTTTGCCGTCATAGGTTTTCAGTATCAGGCATGTATTCCCTACCATGAAGCGGGCCTCTAGACCAATTAGAGAGTGGTTGGTTTCCCTCAGAACAGACATGCCACTATTGCACCTGTTGGCTCATTTAACCTGGCTGGCCAAACTTAAGACTTGCAGTGTCCACTATTGTTTGTCTTGACTGATGACTTCTCTCTCTCCCATGGAGCTACATGCAGCAGAGTTTTTCCTAGCTTTCTGTTAGCTGGTCTACAGGGAGAAGGTTTTCAGCTCAGCTCCAGCAAGTTTTCTCAGTGATCTTGTTTTTGTAATTAAGTTTTAAAGATTTATTTTATTTTAATTATTTATTTGAGAGAGAGAGTGAGTGAGTGAGTGAGGGAGGGAGGGAGGGAGAGAGGGAGAGGGAGAAGAGAGAATGGGTGAACCAGGGCCTCCAGCCACTGCAAATGAACTCCAGATGAATGCATCACCTTGAACATCTGGCTTATGTAGAAACTGGGGAACCAAACCTGGGTCCTTTGGCTTCACAGCCAAATGTCTTAACCACTAAGCCATTTCTTCAGCCCATAATTCAGTTTTAGAAGTTATGTATTACTGTTACCCATCCTTTATCACACATGAAATTTGTAAATATTTTCTCCCATTCTGTAGGTTGGCTGTCTTCTCACTGTTGATAATACTTTTTTATGCAAAAAGCTTTTAACTTTGATGCACTCCTATTTATCTGTTTTTATTTCTTGTATTCTTAGTGTCATATCCAAGAAATTGTCAAATCCTATATTATGAAGGTTTTATCCTGTTGTAAAAGTTTCATACAACACTAGATCAGACTGCCAACAAGCCTGTCATGGCTCATGGAACATCGCAGAAGAGAGGGCAGAAAGATTGTAAGAGCCACAGAGTTTAGGTTCCCCAAAACTCCACAGGAACTAACTGAGGCCTTCGTGACTCCCCAGTCAATCCAATAACCCCACTGACAAAGGCCCCCAGGGAATAGGAGCTAGGGGAGGGGATCAGAGTATAACCTGTTATAACTTATATATTTTAAAAAATTTTTTGGTTTATTTTTATTTATTTATTTGAGAGCGACAGACAGAGAAAGAGGCAGAGAGAGAGAGGGAGAATGGGTGCGCCAGGGCTTCCAGCCACTGCAGACAAACTCCACATGCGTGTGCCCCATTGTGCATCTGGCTAACATGGGTCCTGGGGAATCGAGCCTCCAACCAGGGTCCTTAGGCTTCACAGGCAAGCGCTTAACTGCTAAGCCATCTCTCCAGCCCCTATAACTTATATTTTTTAAAGTTTTATATTTTGGGGTGTTATAGTTAGATTTTTAACCTTTCTTGAGTCTTATAGAAATTATATTCTTGTTTCTGGGGCTAAATACCTGACCAGAAGCAATTTATGAAGGGGAAGGGTTTATTTCAGCTTTTAGTTTTGAGTGGAAGTTTATAATGGCAAGGAAAGCATGGTGAGTCTGTTACCTCCGGGTATCACATCTTGTCACATCAGCTTGAAGGAAACAGCAAGAGTGAGCAAACCAACACTGACAAGTGGTACTAGCTTTGAAAACCCCAAGGCAAAATTAAAACCAAAAAATAAAATAAAATAAAATTCCAAGGCCTGACCCCAGTGACACATCTCCTCCAGCAAGGCTCCACATCTGAAAGCCTCCACCAACTGGTGATCAAGTATGAGGCTTAATCACAAACACATGAGGCTAATGGGGGACATTTCACATTCAACCTTCTACAGGTACACAGTTGTAATGTGATATAAGGTGGGAGTCCAACTTCATTCTTCTCCCTAAATATCAACTTTTTCCTAAAGAGGTTGTTAGAGAACCTATTCTTTCCCTCACTGTTTAGTGTTGATCCCCTTGTTGATGATCATTTGATATATGTAGAAGGGTTTATTTCTGGCTTCTCTATTTGTTCCAACATACTACATGGCTACATACATGACAGTACCACGATGTCTTATTGATTTGTGGTATGTTTAAAACCACAATAAATGAGTCCTCCAATATTTTCTTTGTTTTTCAAAAATACAGATTTAGAGCTGGAGATATGACTTACTGGTTAAGGTGCTTGCCTGTGAATCTTTTTAAAATTATTTTTTAATTTTTTATGAATTAGTTTTGTATTCAGCAAATACAGTCAGTTTGGTACCATTATTAGGCTCGTCCGTGATCTACCCCCTCCCCTTGGCCCCTCCTTGTTGAGGTATATGGGTCATGCGTTGTGGAGTTAGCCCACAGTTAAGGGTAGGATAAATGTCTCTGCATATCATGACCCAACATGTGGCTCTGACATTCTTTCCGCTCCCTCTTCCGCAAAATTTCCCTGAGCCATGTTGGGTTCATTTTTGGTCTGCTTCAGTGATGAGGTGTTGGGGGCCTCTGGGTCTCTGGCTCTCTGATTTGGTAGGAGTTGATTTTTCTCTGTGTTGATCTCCTTCACCCTTGTGCTAGTATTCAGTTCACCAGGAAAACAGCACCCTTGCTTGTTTTGCCAATTTTTCTTAGTTTCAGCTGGGGCCCTTTTGAGGTATGATGGGGTGGCTCTCTCCTTAGGATCTACATCTATCTGAAAAAGAGAAGCAGATTCTCCAATGGAGAGTAAGTTAGCACCGGGACAAATGAGATAACCCTTACTTTTTTTTATAGAGAATTTAATAGGTGTAATTGCCTGTGAATCTTAAGGACTCATGTTTGACTCTCAAGATCCCACATAAGCCAGATGCACAAGGTGATGCAAGCACGCAAGGTCACACATGTAACCAAGATAGCTCACGTGTCTGAAGTTCTATTGCAGTGGCTGGAGGCCCTGGCTTTGCCAGTTCTCTCTCTTGCTTGCTCATTCTCTCTCTGTCTCATAAAAATATATGTTTATTTGAGAGATAGAGAGAAAGAAAGAGACAGCTAGGAAGAGAGAGAATGATGTGCCAGAGCCTCTACTCACTGCAAATGAACTCCAGATGCATGTGCTACTTTGTGCATCTGGTTTTATGTGGTTACTGGGGAATTGAACCTGAGTGCCTTACAGGCAAGTGCTTTAACCACTAAGCCATCTCTGAAGCCCTAATATTTTATTATGTACCAAGATTTTTGGGGCTATTTAGAATCTTCATAGGTTCCATGTGAATTTTAAGATGGATATTTTTATATGTGTGTGTGTAAAGAAAATATCATTGGGATTCTGATAGATGTTGCATTGAATTGATAACATGTTTAGGTAGTGCAGAAATTTTGACAATACTGTCTTTCAATCCATAAACATGGGGTGTGGTTTCCTTTTTAAATCTTTTTTGACTTCTTTTCATCAATGCTTTGGAGTTTCAGTATACCAGTGTTTTACATTTGGGTTAAATTTCTTCATAAGTATTACATTCTTTCTTAGAAGTAGGTTTTCTTAATTTGTGTCATGGATCTATCTTGTTTTGTGTGTCCTTAGAAACACAACTGAGAATTTTTGCATTGAATTTGTATCCTGCCACTTTGCTGAAATAATTTTTGGTTTTCATAATTGTCTGTAATCCTAACAGGTTTTTAAAGAGCTTTTATTTTTATTTATTTATTTGAGAGAGCAAGGAAGAGGAAGAGAGAGGGAGAGAGAGACAGAGAGGAAGAGAATGGGTGCATCAGGGCCTCCAGCCACTACAAAGGAACTCCAGATGCATGTGTAGCCTTGTGCATCTGGTTGACATGGGTCTTGGGGAATTGAACCTTTGTCCTTTGGCTTTGCAGGCAAGTGCCTTAGTCACTAAGCTATTGCTCCAGCCCTCCTTATACTTTTTTTTGAAATCCTTAATTTTTTTATTGACAGCTTCCATACTACAGACAATAAGCCATGATAATTACCTCCCCTCCCCCACTTTATCATTCACAAATCCACACTCCATCATATCCCCTCCCTCTCTCCATTTGTCTCTCTTGTATTTTGATGTCATCATCTTTTCCTCCTATTATGAGGGTCTTGTGAAGGTAGTGCTAGGCAGTGCGAGGTCATGGATATCAAGGCCAATTTCTGTCTTGACAATTGCATTGTAAGGAGTCCTATCCTTCCTTTGGCTATGACATTCTTTCCACCACCTATTCCACAATAGACCCTGAGCCTTGGAAAATGTGATAGATATGTTTCAGTGCTGAAAACTCCAGTTACATCTTCTCAGCACTATGGTGCCTTTTGGGTGATGCCAGTGGTCACCACCATCTGAAAAGAGAAGCTTTTCTAACCAAAAGCGAGAGTATCATTAAAATATGGGTATGAATGTTAAGTAAAGTGCTTACAGGGCAGTTTGGTGAGCATAATATGTGCATTTAGCTAGACAAGAGCAGGTGTTACACTCCTAATGTTCATGACTTCCCCCACCATAAGCTTATGATTAGGTTTTCAATACCAGGTTTGTATTCCCTCCCATAGAGTGGGTATTCAGTCAAATTAGAGAGCAGTTGGTTTCCCCTATAACAGACGTGCCACTATTACACCAGTTGGCTCATTTGGCCTGGCTGGCAAACTTAATACTTGCAGCATCCACTGTTTTCACAACTGATGGCTTATGTCTCTCTCATAGGGCTATAAGCAGTTCAGCTTTTTCCAGCTTTCTGTCAGCTATTCTTCAGGGAGAAGGTTTTCAGCTCAGCCCCAGTTTGACTTCTTGGTTACCTTGTAGCCCAGGCATGTGGAGTTTTCAGCAATAAGGTCTTATCATCAATTCCCACTGGGAAATTAAGAGCCTTGGCAATAGCCTATAATGTTTTGGGGGCATCAGGGACCTCCCTGGCCAAGAACGCACTTGAATGTATCCCATCCATACAACTGAAATTTTTCTAGTAGATCTATGGCTTCTGGGTGTGCCATTATCCAAAAATGTACGTTATCATATGGCTTATTCCCAATATCCTGACTTTGGATTAACCCTCCCCTACACTTCTTTTACTCAATCTCATCTCCTGACCTTGCTTAGGCCATTCCACCTGTAATAATCTGTTAATCTACTTACATATATACAATACCATACCCCTCTGCTTCCTCCCATATAGCCCTTTCTAGTCTACTGGCCTCTCCCACTGACTTTTACTCCAACTCACACACAACTCTGAACATTTGTAACTAAAATGCACATATGAGAGAGAACATGTGATGCTTGGCTTTCAGGGCCTGGGTTACCTCACTTAGTATAATCCTTTCCAGATCCATCCATTTCCCTGCAAATTTAATAATTTCATTTTTCTTTAAGACTGAATAGAACTCCATTGTATAAATGTACATCTTCATTATCCATTCATCAGTTGAGGAACATCTAGGATGGTTCCATTTCCTAGCTATTGTGAATAGAGCAACAATAAACATAGTTGTGCAAGTATCTCTAAGATAGTGAGCAGAGTCCTCAGGATAAATACTTTGGACAGGTATAGCTGAGTCATATGGGAAATCTATTTTTAGCTGTCTCAAAAACCTCCACACTGATTCCCACAATGGCTGCATGAGATTACATTCCCACTACCAGTGTAGAAGAGATCATCTTTTCCCACATCCTGGCCAACATTTATTGTCATTTGTTTTCTTGATGATAGCCACTCTGACAGGAGATGGAATCTCCAAGTACTTTTAATTTGCATTTCCCTGATGGCTAAGGATGTAGGATATTGTTAGATATTTATATGCAATCTGTATTTCTTCTTTTGAGAACTCTCTATTTAGTTCCTTTAGCCCATTCTTAATTAAGTTATTTAATTTCTTATTATTTAGTTTTCTGAGTTCTTTGTATATCCCAGTTATTAAGTCTCTGTCAGATGTATAACTGGCAAAGGTTTTTGTCCCATTCTGTAGGTTGTCTCTTTTCTCTATTCACAGTGTCCTTTGCTGTAAAAAAGCTTTGTAATTTCATGAGGTCCCATTGGTTTACTGCTGGTTTTATTTCCTGAGCAACTAGGGTTATATTCAGAAAGTCATGCCTATACCAATATGCTGAAGTGTTTCCCCTACTTTTCCCTCTAGCAGTTTCAGAGTTTCAGGTCTGCTATTAAGGTCTTTGGTTCATTTAGACTTGATCCTTGTGCATGGAGAGAGGTAAGGGTCTATTTTCATTCTTCTACATTCAGATATCCAGTTTTCCCAGCATCGTTTGTTAAACAGGCTGACTTTTCTCCAATGCATGTTTGTCACATTTTTGTTGAAAATCAAATGGTTGTAGCAACCTGGGTTTACATCTGCCTTCTCTATTCTGTTCCATTGATCTACATTTCTGTCTTTGTGCCAGTACCATGCTTTTTTTGTTTGTTTGTTTGTTTGTTTGTTTGTTACTATGGCTTTGTAATACAGCTTAAAATCAGGTATAGTGATACTGCCAGCCTTACATTTGTTGCTCAAAATTATTTTGGATACTTGAAGTTTTTTGTGCTTCCAATGAATTTTAGGATTTTTTTTTCTATTTCTGTGAAGAATGCCATGGGAATTTTAATGGGATTGTATTCAATGCATAGATTGCAGAGAAAAGTGGGGACAGTGGACACCCTTATCTTGTTCCTGATTTGAGTGGAAAATGTTCAAATTTTTATCTATTATGTTGGCTGTAGGTTTGTCATAAATAGCCTTTATTATGTTGAGATTTGTTACTTCTATTCCCAGTCTTTGTAGGACTTTTATCATAAAGGGATGTTGGGTTTTTGTCAAATGCTTTTTCTGTATCTAATGAGATGATCATGTAACTTTTGTCCTTCGGTCTATTTATATAATGTATTCTGGTAAGATTGACATTTTCACAATATTGGTTCTTCCAATCCAAGAACATGGGATGTCCTTCCATTTCCTAATGTCTTCTGCAATATCTCTCTTGACTGTTTTAAAATTTTCATTGTAGAGATCCTTCACTTCCTTGGTTAGGTTTATTCCAAGGTACTATTTTTTTATGCAATTGTGAATGGGAATGATTCTCTGATTTCATCCTCTGTGTGTTTGTTGTTAGCATATAGGAATGCCACTGATTTATGTGTGTTTGTTTTTTATTCTGCTACATGACTATAAATGTTTATCAGCTCCAACAGTTTGCTGGTAGAGTTTTTAGGGTTCTTTATGTATAGAATCATATCATCTGCAAGTAATGATATCTTGATCTCTTCCTTTCCAATTTGTATTCCTTTTATGTGCATCTCTTGCCTTATTTCTATGGCTAAGACTTCTAGTACTATATTAAATAAAAGTGGGTACAGTGGACACCTTTGTCTTGTTCCTGATTTTAATGGAGAAGGTTCAGGTTTTTAACTATTTAGTATTATGCTGGCTGTAGGTTTGTCATAAATAGCCTTTATTATGTTGAGATATGATTCTTTTATTTCCAGTCTCTGTAGGACTTTTATCATGAAGGGATGTTGGATTTTTGTCAAATGCTTTTTTTGTATTTAATGAGATAATCATGTGACTTTTATCCTTTGCTCTATTTATATAATGTATTCAATTTATTGATTAGCATATGTTTAACCACCCTGCATCTCTGGGATAAAGCCTACTTGGTCAGGGTGAGTGATACTTCTGATATATTCTTGTATTCTGTTTGCCAATATTTTGTTGAGAATTTTTGCATCTATGTTCATGACGGAGATTGGTCTGTAATTTTCTTTTTTTTTTTTTTTCTTGTTCTATCTTTGTCTGGTTTTGGTATCAGGGTGATGCTGGCTCCATGGAAGGAGTTTGGTTGAATTTCTTCCTTCTCTATTTTATGGAAAATTTGAGAAACATTGGTGTTAGTTCTTCCATAAAGGTCTGGTAAAATTCACCAGTGAATCTATCTGGGCCTGTACTTTTTTTAGTTGTGAAATTTTTGATAACTGCTTGGATCTCCATACTTGTTATAGGTCTATTTAAGTGGTTAATCTCATCTTGGTTTAATTTTGATAGGTCATAAAAATCAATTTCTTTCAGATTTTCAAACTTAGTGAAGTATATGTTCTTATAGTAGGTCCATATAATTTTCTGAATTTCTCTAGTATCTGTTGTGCCTTTTTTAATCTCTAATTTTATTAATTTCTGTCTCTTCTCTATTGCTTTTGGTCAGATTTTCTAAGGGTTTATCAATCTTCTTCAGCCTTTTAAAGAACCAACTCTTTGTTTCATTGATTCTTTGGACTATGTTTTTGTTTTGTTTTGTTTTGTTTTTTTTCAAGGTAAGGTCTCACTCTAGTTCAGGCTGACCTGGAATTTACTATGTAGTCTCAGAGTGGCCTTGAACTCTTGTGATCCTCCTATCTCTGCCTCCCGAGTGCTGGGATTAAAGGCATGCACCACCATGCCTGGCCTTCTTCTTTTTTCTATTTCATTAATTTCTGCCGTAATCTTTATTACTTCTTCCCATCTACTGATCTTCAGTTTGCCTTGCTTTTCTTTTTCCAAGGCCTTAAGGTGAAGCATTAAATCGTTTACTTGTGACCTTTCTAATTTCTTAACATAAGCACTTAAAGCTACAATTTTCCCTCTAAAGACTGCCTTTATTATGTCCCAAAGGTTTTGGTATGTTATGTTCTCATTATCATTTGATTCTATGAATTTATTGATTTCCTTCTTGACTTCTTCATTGACCCATTCAGCATTAGTACTGTATTGTTCACTTTCCATGATTTTGTGTATGCTGTATAGCTTTTCTTGCTACTGATTTGTAATTTAATCCCATTGTGATCAGATAGAGTACAAGGAATTATTTCAATTTTCCTATATTTGTTAAGATTTGCTTTGTGTCCTAATATATGGTCTATTTTAGAGAGTCAATGTGCAGCTGAGAAAATATGTATTCAGTAGCATTTGGATGGAATGTAGATATCTGTTAGATCCATTTGTTCCATGACATCATTTAATATACATTGTCTGTGTTTATTTTTTGCCAGGATGATGTGTAAACTGATGAAAGTGGGGTATTGAAGTTATCCACTACAATTATGTTTTGGTGTTATCTGTGACCTTAAGTTTAATAGTGTTTGATGAAATTTGGAGCACCCATGTTAGGTGCATGTATGTTTAGAATTGTAATGTCCTCCTGTTGGAGTGTTCCTTTAATCAGCATAAAGCAACCTTCTTTATCTTTCTTCACTAATGTTGGTTGAAGTCTATCCTGTCAGATGTTAGGATAGCAGCACCTGCTTGTTTCCTAGACCCTTTTGCTTGACATACCATTTTTCATCCTCTCACCCTAAGATAGTGTCTATCTTTTATTGAGTGAGTTTCTCTGAGGGAACAAACAGAAGGATACTGCCTTTTAATCCAATCTGCAAGCTTATGTCTTATAGTTGGGGCATTGAGACTATTGATATCAAGAGTTATTATTGAAAGGTATGCATTTATTCTCGCCATTCTTCTTATTTTGTAGTGCTTCTTGTTTTCCCTTTACTATCTTGTATTAATTGTTATTTGAGTATGGTTTATTTTATCATGTTTGCTTATGTGTGTGTTTTGCTTTCTCTTTGGCATGAATGATACCTTCAAGTATTTTCTATAGATCTGGTTTAGTTGTCATATATTCCTTTAGCTTGTTTTTCTTGTGGAATGTCCTTATTTCTCCATCAATTTGGATGGATATCTTTGCTGGGCAAAGTAATCTTGGTTGACAGCTGTTGTCTTTTAGAACTTGGAATACATCATTCCTAGCCCTTCTGGCTTTTAGAGTTTGTGTTGAGTAATCTGCTGTGATCCTGATGGGCTTGCCTTGGTATGTGACTTGCTTTATCTCTCTAAGTGCTTTCAATATATTTTCTTTGGTTTGCATGTTTGGTAGTTTAATTATAACATGGTGAGGAGAGGTTCTTTCCAGATTTTCTGTTTGGTATTCTAAAGGCTTCCTTTATCTACATGAGCATTTCTTTCCCAATTTGGGGAAATTTGTCTTCTATGATTCTGTTGAAAATTGGGCTGGAGAGATGGCTTAGCAGTTAAGTGCTTGCCTGTGAAGCCTAAGGACCCTGGTTCGAGGCTCAATTCCCCAGGACCCACGTTAGCCAGATGCACAAGTGGTGCACACATCTGGAGTTTGTTTGCAGTGGCTGGAGACCCTGGAACGCCCATTCTCTCTCTCTCTCTCTCTCTCTCTCTCTCTCTCTGCCTCTTTCTCTCTCTGTCACTCCCAAATAAATAAATAAATAAATAATGAAAAAAGAAAGAAAAAGAAAATGCCTACTATGCCTTGGAGTAAAATTCTTCTTCTGTTATACCCTGAATTCTTTTTTTCCACTTAAAAGTTTATCTGATGTTTATACCCTGAATTCTTATATTTGATCTTTTCATAGTGTCCTAACATGTTGAAATTCCCAATCATGCCTTTTTATTAGCTTGTCTTTCTCTTTGTTAGACTGTATTAGATCTATCACCTGGTTTCTAATTTAGATATTCTGTTCTTTCCTTCATCCAGTCTACTGGTGAGACTTTCTACCGAATTTTTTATTTGACTTACTCTGTTTTTCATTGCTAGTATTTCTGCCTGGTTTTTCTTCAGTATTTCTATTTCCTTAGTCATGTCTTCTATTGACCTCCTTATTTCATTAAATTGGTTTCCTGTGTTCTTCAGGAGTTTGTTTTTTTCTTTGATGTCTTTGAGTATAGATAAAAATCATTTTACTGAAATCTTTGTCAGGCATTTCATCTAAAACAGTCTCACTGGGGGCTGTTTCTAATGGATTTATAATTTTCGGTGGAATTGTATTGTCATGATTCTTTGTGTTTCTTGTATTACAATGTAGAGATTTTTGCACTATGAGTTTATTTGATGCTTGATTTTTCTAATTATGCAGAGTTCTTAGCTATGTATATCCAATTTTATATACCTTCAGGTTAGGAGAATACTTCCCAGAGTTACTTTTTATAAAGTCTCCCTTCCAACAGGGGCCACCCACTCTGGGGGAAGGGCTCCCCCTTGGGGGAGGATTCCTCCTTTAGTTAATCCTTCCTGGAAACAACCTCAGAGACCCACTTATGAGAAATGTCTGTGGATTCCTAAACAGATCAAGTTGACACAAACTTAACCATCACAAGGTGTTATAGCTCAGCCCTGCTTGCACTCAGACTCTTCTCTCCCTACTTCCTCCCTGATGATGTGACCATATGACCCTTCTCATGCCTTTTCAATCATAGGATTTTTTTTTTTCTAGCTCAGGCTGACCTTGAAATCACAGTAATCTTCCTATCTCTGCCTCCTGAGTGCTGAGATTATAGGCACCACCATGCCTTGCCATCATGATAAATTCTGTTCCCCAAACTGTAATATACCAATAAACCATTTCCTTCCATCAGCAGTTCTGGTCATGTATTTTGTCCCAGCAAGGAGAAAGTAACTGATACACAAGCAACAACAGAGCATTAAACTTTCCCAACAAAAAAAAAGACCAGGACTGTATGCATTCATTGCTGAATTCTACCAGACATTGTGTGTGTGTGTGTGTGTGTGTGTGTGTGTGTGTGTGTGTGTGTGTGTGTTGCAAATAAATGTCCATCTGGCTTCACATGGGTGTTTGGGGAATTGAACCCAGGCTGGCAGGCTTTACAAGCAAATGCCTTTAGCTACAGAAATTTAAAGAATAACTCACACCAATTCTCTTCAAACTATCCCATACAACAGAAAGAAAAGGAAGCCAGGTGTGGTTGCACATGCCTTTAATCCCAGTACTTGGGAAGCTGAGATAGGAGGATTGCTGTGAATTCAAGGCCAGCCTGGAGTTGCACAGAGTGAGTTCCAGGTCAGCTTGGGCTAGAATGAGACTGTACATCAGAACAAACAAATAACCAACCCCCCTCCAAAAAAAAAAAAAAACAGGAAAACCTTTCCTTTACTCAATCTCTTCCCCTGTCCTCACTTAGGCCTTTCCACCTCCATTAATCTGTTCTTCTACTTACATTTGTACAATATCATCCTATTATGCTCCCCCCACTACTTTCTATTCCCTTTATATCCCCTTTCTAGCTGACTGGCCTCTAACTGAGGGTTTTGTTTTTGTTTTTGTTTTTGTTTTTCTGATGTAGGGTCTCACTCTAGCTCAGGTTGACCTGGAACTCACTATGTAGTCTCAGAGTGTCCTCAAACTCAGAGCAATCCTCCTACCTCTGCCTCCTGAGTACTGGGATTAAAGGCATGTGCCACCACGTCTGGCTCTGTTACTGAGTTTTATTCCAACTCACATAGAAGTCCAATCATTTGTAGCTAGGATCCACATATGAGAGAGAACATGTGATGTTTGGCTTTCTGGGTCTCAGTTACCTCACCAAGTATAATCCTTTCCATATCCATCCATTTTCCTACAAATTTCATAATTTCATTTTTCTTTGCCACTGAGTAGAACCCCATTGTGTAAATGTGCCACATGTTCATTATCCACTCATCAGTTGAGGGGCCTCTAAGCTGGTTCCATTTCTTAGCTATTGTGAATAGAGCAGCAATAAACATGGCTGAGCAAGTATCTCTAAGGTAGTGAGACGAGTCCTTAGGATATGTGCCTAGGAGTAGTATAGTTGGTAAATCTATTTTTAGCTGTCTCAGGAATCTCCACACTGATTTCCACAATGGCTGGACCAGATTGTATTCCCACCAATAGTGTAGAAGGGTTCATCTTTTTCTACATCCTTGCCAGCATTTATTGTCATTTGTTTTCATGACGGTAGCCATTCTGACAGGAGTGAGATGGAATCTCAACATAGTTTTAATCTGTATTTCCCTGATGGCTAGGGATATAGAACATTGTTGTAGATGGTTATATGCCATCTGTATTTCTTCTTTTAAGAACTCTCTATTTAGTTCCATAGCCTATTTTTAATTAGGTTGTTTGATTTCTTATTATTTAACTTTTTTGAGTTCTTTGTATATCCTGGATATTAATCTTCTGCCAGATGAAGAGCTGGCAAAGATTTTCTCCCATTATGTAGGCTGTCTCTTTGCTCTTTTCACAGTGTCCTTTGCTGTACAAAAGTTTTGCAATTTCATGAGGTCCCAGAAATTGATCAGTGGTTTTATTTCCTGAGCAACTGGGATTATATTCAGAAAGTCTTTGCCTATGACAATATTTTGAAGGGTTCCCCCTACTTTTTCCTCTAGCAGTTTCAGAGTTTCACATCTGATATTAAGGTCTTTAATCCATTTGGACTTAATTTTTGTGCATGGAGAGGAATAAGGATATATATCCAGTTTTCCCAGCACCACTTGTTGAAGAGGCTGTCTTTTCTCCAATAAGTATTTTTGGCATTTTTGTCAAAGATCAGGTGGCTGTAGCTATCTGGACTTACATCTGGGTCCTCTATTCAATTGCATTGATCTACATGTCTGTCTTTGTGCCAGTATTGTGCTGTTTTTGTTACTATGGCTCTGAATAGGTTAAAATCTGGTATAGTGATACACTGGCCTCATTTTTGTTGCTCAAAATTGTTTCAGATATTCAAGGTTTTTTGTGCTTCCAAATGAATTTTTGGATTTTTATTTCTATTTCCATAAAGAATTCCTTTGATATATTGATGGAGATTGCATTAAATGTGCAGATTGCTTTTGGTAAGATTGCCATTTTCACAATATTGATTCTTTTAATCCAAGAACATGGGATGTCTTTCCATTTCTTAGTGTCTTCAGCAATTTCTGTTTTGAGTGTTTTAATGTTTTCATTGTAGATATCCTTTACTTCCTTGGTTAGGTTTATTCCAAGGTACTTTTTTTTTTTTTTTGGTTTTTCAAGGTAAGGTCTCACTCTAGCCCAGGCTGACCTGGAATTAACTATGTAATCTCAGGGTGGCCTCGAACTCATGGTGATTCACCTTCCTCTGCCTCCCAAGTGTGGGATTAAGGGCATGTGCCACCACGCCCAGCTTATTTATTTGTTGGGGTTTTTTTGATGCAAAAGTGAATGGGAGTGATTCTGTGATTTCATCCTCTGTGTGTTTGTTGTTAGCATGCAGGAAAGCTACCTATTTCTGTGTATTTATTTTGTATCCTGCTACATTGCTAAACTTGTTTATCAGCTCTAAAAGTTTGCTGGTAGAGTCTTTAGGGTCCCTTGTGTATAGAATCATTTCATCTGCCAATAATGATAATTTTATTTCTTCCTTTCCAATTTGTATCCCTTTTATGTGTGTCTTTTGCCTTATTGCTATGGATAAGACTTCCAGTACTATATTAAATAAAAGTGGGGAGAGTGGACACCCTTGTATTGTTCCTGATATTCATGGAAAAGCTTCAAGATTTTCACTATTTAGTATTATGTTCGCTGTAGGTTTGTCATAAATAGCCTTTATTATTTTGAGATATGTTCACTCTATTCCCAGTTTCTATAGGACTTTTATCATGAAGGGATGTTAGATTTTGTCAAGTGCTTTTTCTGCATCTATTGAGATGAAGATGTGATTTTTGTCCTTCAGTTCACTTATATGGTTTATTATATTAATCAATTTGCATATGTTGAACCATCCCTGCATCTCTGGGATAAAGCCTACTTGGTCAGGGTGACTGGTCTTTCTGACATATTCTTGTATTCTATTTTCCAATATTTGGTTCAGAATTTTTGCATCTATGTTCATGAGGGAGATTGGTCTGTAATTTTCTTTTTTTGTTCTGTTTTTGTCTGGTTTTGGTATCAGGGGGATGCTGGCTTCATAGAAGGAGTTTATTAGGATTCCTTCCTTTTCTATTTTATGTAAAAGTTTGAGAAGAATTGATGTTAGTTCTTACATGAAGGTCTGGTAAAATTCACCAGTCAATCCATCTGGGCCTGGATTTTTTTAGCTCAGAGATTTTTGATAGCTGCTTGGATCTCCATACTTATTATAGGTCATTTAAGTAATTAATCTCATCTTGATTTAATTTAGGTAAATCAAGGAAATCATCCATTTCTTTCAGATCTTCAAACTTAGTAGAGTATATGTTCTTATAGTATGTCCCTATGAGTTTTTAAATTTCTCTAGTATCTGTTGTGATGGTGCCTTTTTCATCGCTAATTTTAATTAATTTTTGTCTCTTCTCTATTTCTTTTGGTCAGATTTGCTAAGGGTTTATCAGTCTTGTTTATCCTTTCAAAGAACCAACTCTTTTTTTCATTGATTCTTTAATTTTTGTTTCTATTTCATTGATTTCTGTCCTAATCTTTATTATTTCTTCCCATCTACTGAATTTTGGTTTGCCCTGGTCTTCTTTTTCTAAGGCCTTAAGGTAAAGCATTAAGTTGTTTACTTGCAACCTTTCTAATTTCTTAATGTGTGCACTTAAAAATATAAATTTCCCTCTTAGGACTGCCTTCACTGTGTCCCAAAGGTGTTGGTATGTTGTGTTCTCACTATCATTTGATTCTATGAATTTTTTTTATTCCCTTCTTGATGTCTTTATTGACACATTCATCATTTAGTAATATATCATTTAGTTTCCATGTTTTTGTGTATGCTCTATAGCTTTTCTTGCTATTGGTTCATAGTTTATTCCCATTGTGATTAGATACAGTGCAATAAACTATTTCAATTTTCCTGTATTTGCTAAGATTTGCTTTATGCCCTAACATATGGTCTATTTTAGAGAATTTTTCATGTGCTGCTGAAAAGAATGTGTATTCTCCAGCATTTGGGTGAAATATTCTGTAGATATCTGTTAGGTCCATTTGTTCTATGATGTCATTTAATCCAGATATCTCTCTGTTTATTTTTGGCCAGGATGACCTGTCAATTGATGAGAGTAGGGTGTTGATGTCACCCACTACAACTGTGTTTGGTGTTATCTGTGACCTTAGTTCTAATAGTGTTTGTTTGACGAAATTGGGAGCCCCATGTGAGATACATATATGTTTAGGATTGTAAAGTCCTCCTGTTGTAGTGTTCCTTTAATAAACCTAAAGTGACCTTCCTTATCTTTCCTAACCAAGGTTGGTCTGAAGTTTACTGTCGTGGTTTGATTCAGGTGTCCCCCATAAACTTAGGTGCTCTGAATGCTAGGTTCCCAGCTGATGGAGATTTGGGAATTAATGCATCCTAGAGGCAGTGTATTGTTGGGGGCAGGCTTATGGTTGTTATAGCCAGCTCCCCCTTGCTAGTGTTTGGCACACTCTCCTGTTGCTATAGTCCACCTTATGGGGTGATATGGGGGTTATATTCACCCTCAGCTCATGTCATCATGTTCCCTGCAATCATGGAGCTTCCCCTTGAGTCTGTAAGGAAAAATAAACCATTTTTCCCACAGCTGCTCTTGGTCAGGTTATTTCTGCTAGCAATGAGAATCTGACTGCAACAGTAAAGTTGGTACCAGGAGTGGGGTTTCTGCTAGCACCTGACTGTGTGGATTTGGCCTTTTGGAGCTTATTTTCAGGAGGAATGTGGAAGGATTTGAAACTTTGACCTAAGAGATGCCTTGTAGTACTGTAAGTAAAGCTTGATGAAGTACTCTGGTCAGAGTTGAAAGACCTGAATGTAGCAATAACTATGGACTAGGTTTGGGTTATGAGGGTGAGAAAGAATGGACTGGGCTAGAAGAATTTGTGTGAGAGGCTTACTGTTATGCCCATGTCCTGAGAACTTGTGCAGGGTTCCATTGCATAGGAATGGACTGGTATGAGCAGAGAAAAATTGAAATCTTTGGGCCAAAACAACTGCCCATTCAGTGCAGTTGTATAAGAGATGACAACCATTGAGACTGTGCCAGCTGACCTGCATTGGTGCTGCAGAAAGAATACAGTCTTTTGAAGGGGGCTGAATGCTGAAAGACTGTCCTGTTTTTAAAAGTCTGCTTTATTCCCCCCTGGATTAACAAATTGGCACACACCTGGTATTATGGAGTATAAAAAATGCCAGAAAGAGAGGGTCATTGAATTTGCAACATGGTTTTGTGTTTTGGAAATGGCCATGAGCAGTGTGAAGCAGGTTTGCTGGATGCCTGCATGGAGACCTGATTTTATTGTGAGAAAGGATCGTGGGTTGCAGTGAGTACCCAGTGGAGATGCCAGGACCATGAGATGGCTGCTAAGGAGAGCTGCTGGCCCTGGATGAAGTTTTCCAAGACTGTGAACAGCCTAGCTGGAGGGGCGGAATTGGAACTCCAGAGCCTTGACAGTGGTTGGAATTATTGGACTTGGAGGTTTGTCACTGATTAGATTCACTGAACTTGGAGCTACAGAATTTCATGTTTGTCCTAGTTGTTTTAAACTTTGTATTGCTTATTATTATTATTATTATTATTTTTGCTATGCCCAATGCCATCTTTTGCAGTGTAAGGGTTTATTCTGTGCCATTATGGGTTTTTGGGGGGGAGGAGGGGATTTTTTGGTATTATGGCTCAGTTAAAAGAGCTTGGATTATGGAGAAGTTTAAACATCATTAGGATTGATAAGAAAATATGGGAACTTTTAAAGTTGTACTGAATTAATTGTATTTTATACCATGTATAGTTATCAGTTTATGGGGTCCAGGGGCAGAATGTTGTCACTTGATTCAGGTGTCCCTCATAAACTTAAGTAGTCTGAATGCTAGGTTCCCAACTGATGAAGATTTGGGAATTATAGCCTCCTGGAAGCAGTGTATTCTTGGGGGTGGGCTTATGATTATTATAGCCAGTTTCCCTTGTTAGTGTGTGGCACACTCTCCCATTGCTGTTGTCCACCTGATGTTGGCAAGTCCACCCTCTACTCATGCCTTCATTTTCCTCTGCCACCATGTAGCTTCCCCCCAAGTCTGTAAGCCATAATAAACCATGGTCCATCTTCCAAAGGCTCTTTCAGCCTATCAGGGCATCATGCCCTGCCTTATGCCACATCTCAGCAGCAGCTCCTGGAACCATGTGCAATTCATGACCACTCTTCACATTTTCCAAAGGCTCTTTCAGCCTATCAGGGCATCAGGCCCTACCTCATGCCGCATCACAGCAGCGGCTCCTGGAAGCATGCGCAATTCACGGCCACTCCATGCATTTTCCATGCTTCTGAAACCAATACCAGGTGTGCAGGACACAGCCATATTCTTACTTCAGGGACAAAACAAATCATAGCCTTGAAAAGCAGGTTCCTTCTCCAGTCAACTCTTTCCAAAAGTGTTTGCATTTCTATGATAGTCTTTCCTCGGGCATCCTTTCCATTGTTTTAATGTAAAGCAGTTGGAACATCTTCCTTAAGATTGCTAATGTGTTTGACAATAGCAGGTTCAATAACCTAAAGCCAGTCTCAGTGTCTGTAATTTTAACTTGCTTGAGGTTTTCCAGCTTAAAATCTTAAATCTCTCAGTCCAATATCTTTAGCCAAGCACATCAGTCCATTACAAATTTAACCTTGATCAAATTCTCTGAGCCTGGGCAGCAGGATGCAGCCAGCCCTTATGCCAGTATCCCAGTTCCAACAAAGTCCTCTGCAGTCTTTCCTTCCACTTAGAAAGCTCATAAGCCAAACCTCGAAGTTCAATGCTGTCTGCACTTAGCATTCTCAGACTCTCATCAGAATAGTCCATAAAACTTGGCTTACCACTCCAGAAGACATCTTCAGTTGCAAGCACCAAGTCCATGCCTATTCCTCCAAAACAAAGGTTCCAAAAGATCAACGTCCACATGGCCAGGTACATCTCACCCCACTCCTCCTGGTACCAAATTCTGTAGCAGACAGCTGCAGGTTCGCAGAGATGAACTTCCAGACCAGGCACAGTTATGGAGGAAGGGATTTATTGAAGCTTACAGATCCAGGGGAAGTTCCATAAAAGCAGAAGAAACTGGCCTGCTTTCACAGGCCCTAGCAGAGAGACAGCAGTATAAGCCTAAAGGTCAAAAGCCACAGCACACTTCAGGAACTCCAGCTAGGCACACTTTGCATATCTTTAGATTGAAATCTTAAACCCACCACCACACCTTAAGATCCACACAATGGCATTGCCTCCAGCCAGATGGCTAGAGATGCAAACTACAAACAAATAAACAACTGAATATATTGGGGGCCATCTATTCTATTCAAACCACCACAGTAGGTAATGTGAAACACTTTGAGGTCATGGATATTCAGTCCATTTTCTGTCAGGAAGAGCACATTGTAAGGAATCCCAATCTTCTTTTGGCTATTACATTCTTTCCACCACCTCTTCCACAATGGACCCTGAGCCTTGGAAGGTATGATAGAGAAGTTTCAGTGCTGAATACTCCTCTGTCACTCCTTCTCAGCACTATCATGCCTTCTGCATCATTCCAAGGCCACTGCCATCTTAAAAGAGAAGCTTCTCTAACCAAAAGTGAAAATAGCATTAATATATGGGTATGAACATTATGAGAAGAGCTTACCAGGCAGTTTGGTGAGCATAATACATACATTTAGGCAGATACCAGCAGATGTTATACCCCTAGGGCTCATACCTTCCCCTGTCTTAGGCTTTCAGTATCAGGCATATATTCCCTCTCATGGAGTGGGCTTCCAATCCAATTAGAGAGGGTTGGTTTCCCCCATAATAGACATGCCACTATTGCACCCATTGGCTCATTTGGCCTGGCTGTCCAAATTTAAGGCTTGCAATGTCTGCTGTTGTTTATCTCAACTGGTGAATTATCTCTTTTCCATGGAGCTGCATGCAACATAGGGTATTTTTTTCTCCAGCTTTCTGTCACCTGGTCTAAACAGAGGAGGTTTTCAGCTCAACTCCAGCAGAATTTCTCAGTGACCTTGCATCCCAAGCATGTGGAGTTACAGCAATAGTGTCTTAACACCTACTCCAGGTGGGAAACAAAGATCCTCAGGAGTGGCCTGTAATGTTTTAAGGGGACATCAGAGACCTGGGCTAAAAACTCACTGGAAGGTATCCTATCTCTGACAATGAAAATTTTCTAGTAATAATCTATCCTTCTGGGTACATCAAAAAAATGTCCAAAAAAGTATTTCCATATGACTTATTCATACCCTCTTAGATACTGATTAACCCTTCCCCAACCTTTCCTTTACTCAATCTTGTCCCCTGATCTCACTTAAGACATTTCACCCCCAGTATTATGTTCTTTTACTTATTGTATATGTATAAGTAGAAAACCTGTTTTTGTACTATCTCATATCTTATATTCCAAGGGTGATTTTTGGAAGAGTGCAAACACCATCTCTTGATCCTCAAAGTGCCTCTTTAAAGGATTAATGTTTTAAAATGTCACTGCTGGGCTGTAGAGATGGCTTAGCCAATAAGGCATTTGCCTGTGAAGCCAAAGGACCCAGGTTCAATTCCCCAGCACACCACATAAGCCAGATGCACAAGGTGGTGCACACATCTGGAGTTTGTTTACAGTGGCTGAAGGCCCTGATGTGCCCTTGTAGGGATAACTTTGCAGGATAAAATTATCTTGGATGACAGTTCTTATCTTTCAGAACTTGGAATACATCATTCCAAGCCCTTCTGGCTTTTCAGGTTTCTGTTGAGTAATCTGCTGTTGTTCTGATGGCTTGCCTTTTTATGTGACTTTATTTTTCTAACTTCTTTCGATATATTTTCTCTGATTTGTTTGTTTTGTAGTTTAGTTACATGCTTTCATGATTTTGTCTGTTTGGTGTTCAATAGGCTTCCTGTATCTGTATTGGCATCACTTTCCCTCCTTGGGGGAAGTTTCTTCTATGATTTTGTTGAAAATATCTCTTATGCCTTTGGAGTGAATTTCTTCTCCTTGTACTATGCCCTGAATTCTTATGTTTGATCTCTTCATAGTGTCCTGAATGTTTTGAAATTCATACTCATGCCTTTGTATTAGCTTGTCCTTCTCTATGTAGGACTGTATTACATCTGTCACCTGGTCTTCTAATTTAAATATTCTGTCCTCTCCTTGATATATTCTACTGGTGAGATTTTCTACAGAGTTTTCTATTTGACTTACTCTGTTTTTCATTTCTAGTATTTCTGATTAGTATTTTTTCATTATTTATATTTCCTCTCTCATTTTGTATTGACCTACTTATTTCATTAAGTTGGTTTCCTATATTCTCTTGGGATTCCTTCAGGAGTTGGTCCTCTTCTTTGATACCTTTGATTTCTTCTTTGATTTCTTTGAGGAGAGATATAATTATTTTTTTGACATCATTATCAGGAATTTCATCTAAAACAGTATCACTGGAGGTCATTTCTGATGGATTGATAATTTTTGGTGGGATTGTATTGTCTTGATTTTTTTGTTTCTTGTATTATAATGAAAAGATTTTTGCATCTTGAGTTAATTTGATGCCTCTGTTTTCTAATTATCTGCAATGTTCTTAGCCATATAAATCCAACTTTATATATCTTCATTGTAAGAATTTGTGGTGTCAGGTATAGCTTTTATACCCCAACAGAAACAGCAGAAGTGACTCTAGGTGTTGAGTTTGCCTGCTATTCAAGTGTTGTAGTAGACTGGGTGATGCAAATTACTGGCAAATTCTAAAATTCAACTAAGTAGTATAGACATTCAATCAAAACCAGTACAGAGTATTTAATACAAGCGTGGGGATTAAACTAAACAGATAATCTAGTAAAGCCAAAGTCCCTAAGGGTGTGTGTTGTCCCACATTCTTAATCATGTCCACCTGGAGATTGAGATTTCTAGTCTGAAACTGGTTCCAAGTCAGCCTGGAGCCAGTCAGTCTCTGCCCGCAATAGTAACTTAAGAAAAAGACAGAGGCCCTAAAAATCAGGAAATGTCCTCATTCTTATTGAACTTACCCAATCACAGAAAAAAAATCACCACATAGTCTCACTCATCTACAGCACCTAACCTGAATCTACCCAAGATACCTTACATATCCAGCAAGCATCTCGTGGACTAGACATTAGGATGGAAGGGGAGGGAGGGGAGGGCATCAAAGGGGTGGGAAACACAAATCTAGACCCAAATGGCAATGGTACCATAAAATGCTGCTTACTAAAAGACAGACCAAAGGGCTGATCCTTCACCAGGCCCTTACAGGGAACACCTGAACCACAAGACACTGGAGAGGGTAGGATCAAGACTAACTTTAATCTTCTACATCTTCCCTCCCTCCTTCTCCTCTCTCTCTCTCTCTCTCTCTCTCTCTCTCTCTCTCTTCTCTCTAACTCTTGTATATTAGTTACCTTTTTCCTCATTTTCTTAGTGGGCACTGACCTGTAACTCCCAGTACCAGCATGGGGCTATCATCCACAATGAGCTTTTGATCAGAGAGACCTACAAGGTTTCCTAAAAGACAGACAGATTTCTGTCAGAGTACTTGATGACCCACCAAAGGCTAGTGGTAAGACCCTACTGCTGAAGGCACCTTATGTGGTTGACATGCAAAATGGAATGGCATGGCTGGAAGTTGGAAGAGAGTCAGTCCCCAGACAGTCAGCGCGTCTAGTGCCAGAAGGTGCCACATGGGTGACTAGGGGAAAATGACCAATATCTGTCCAAGCAACTCATGGTCTAACCTACTTAGCAGCAAATAACTTGTTGTGATGCCCACACAAGTGCAATAGTGGCACACAGCCATGGTGGGGAACCAACTGCTCTTAATTTGGCTAACTGAGCTCCTCAGTGGTACGAGACCCATAGCTGGAGCTGGGAAACAAGTCAGAACAATATCCAAATATAAGCCCACTCTCCAATATCAAGCTACCATCAATCATGGGCTACAAGAGGGCCTACACCTATTAAATTCTCTATAAAAAAAGTAAGAGTTATCTCTTTTGTCCTGGTACTGACTTACTCTCCGTTGGAGAATATGCTTCTCTTTTTCAGATAGATGTAGATCCTAAGGAGAGAGCCACCCCATCATCCCTCAAAATTGGTGAAACAAGCAAGGGTACTGTTTTCCTGATGAACTGGATACCAGCACAAGGGGGAAGGAGATCAACACAAAGAAAAATCAACTCCTACCAAATCAGAGAGCCAGAGCCTCAGAGGTCCCCAACACCTCATCACTGAAGCAGACCAAAAATGAACCCGGCATGGCTCAGGGAAATTTTGCGGAAGAGGGGGCGGAAAGAATGTCAGAGCCACATGTTGGGTCATGATATGCAGAGACATTTACCTTACACATAACTGTCGGCTAACTCCACAATGCATGACCCATATACCTCAACAAGGAGGGGCCAAGGGGAGGGGTAGGTCACGGATGAGCTTAATAATGGTACCAAACTGACTGTATTTGCTGAATACAAAACTAATAAAGAAAAACAGAAATAGATAAAAATAAAAAAAATCAGGAAATGTCAAAGGCAACAATAGTCAACACCAACATACAGTTTATTTAAGAAAGGTAAAGGCAACCTAGAATCTATCAGTCAAATGTAATACAAACCTTTCCTGACATGGAAAAAGAGATTAACACTTCCAGTGCAGGCCTAAGTACCTGGCTTTGTTTAAGTAGGCCCTATTGCCTTTTTGGATGGTTTCCAATCTTACCAATGCTGAGTGCCCACCTTGGTCCCTGTCAGTGCTGTGTGCTAGGTGGCCAGGGATGAATGATTTCTCAGGAGTTTTATGGCCCTGACAGTTGGGGGATGGGAGACTTTGCCGAGTTCCTGGAGTCATACCGGAGCTGCTGGTCCAATATGTGTCTTCTTTATTAGCTGCTCAGCTGGTCTCTGGTATCTTTCTTAACCTTTTGAGGAGGCTGATGTGAGTGGAAAATCCCCTCACTTTGTTTCTGCTCATGTCGCTTTGTGCCGCAGAATGGACAGGACAGATCTTTCTGGAAGATCTTGGTCTCTCTTGATTCTCTTCTGTAGTTGATAATAACTTAACACCTCACTTTTCAGGAGAAGTGTATTTTGCTGTGTTTCTGTTTATTTCCCTCCCTAGGCTGCTTTGGTGTGGCTAGTATGCTGCCATGTTCAAATGAAAGAACTGGAAGGTATTTTTTTAATTTATTACAGCTTTTTATTTCTGTTGGGCTTGTCTTTAGCATTTCTATCTTGTTATTGAGTTCCATTCTTATTTTTGGCTTAAGTTGTTAAGTTCACTTAATTGTGTCCTCTTGAAGTTCATTCGGGTATTAGTTTTTTTCCTCTTTTAATTCATTCAGGTATTTATTGAATTCTTTCAGTTGGTTGTGTTCTTATATTTCACTCAGATATTTATTCATGAACTCCTTAAGTTTATTGTGTATATTTATCATAATTGCACTTTTGAATTCTGTGTTTGAAATTGCCTCTAAGTAACTCTCCTAGGAGGCCTCTACTATGGGAATAGACAGTCTTGATGGGGATATATTGCCTTGGTTTTAAATTTCACTTATTTATTTTATTATTTACTTATTTATTTACATACACAAAGAGGACAGGCCAGAGCCCCTTTCTGCTACAAATGAACACCAGGTACATGCGCCACTTTTTGTGTCTGGCTTTATATGTGTACTGGGGAATTGAACCCAGGGTGACAGGCTTTACAATAAAGTGCCTTTAACTGTTGAGTCATCTCTTCCAGCCCATGCCTTGGTTTTACAAAAATATTTATTATTTATTCATTTGCAAGCAGAGGAAGGAGAGAGGCAGAAAAAGGGAGAGAATGAGCACACCACAGTCTCCGGCTGCTACAAATTCCAGATGCATGCACCATTTTGTGTACCTGGCTTTATGTTGATTCTGGAAAATTGAACCCAGGCCAACAGGCGTTCCAAACAAGTGCCCTTATTTAACTGTTGAGCTATCTCCCAAGCCCTGGTTTTCCATGCTACTTGTTTTGTTGGAATTTGACCATCTGGAGATATTCTTTGTTGAGATGCCGGGTCTCACACAAGGCACCAGCAAGGTCAGAGGAAGAGCACATTAGGTTGGATGGGTTCACACATGGAGTAAGAATGAAGATTTAGAGTTACAAAAAGCACTGCAGCATGGTGGGTATTGTAAAAGCATGTGGAGTGGCCCAATATGGCTTTACTCAGGGCAGGTGGGATAAGAGCAAGCAGCACAGGACAATGTCCATGTAGTGACAGTGTGGTGGTATACATGAATGAGTGGGCAGGGCCCAGGAGAGGAGGGTACTGGGGAGCAGGGTTCACTGGCAGCAAAATAGAACAACTAGGCAGGCAGTGTGGGGGTAATGATTAGGGAATGCCAGGCATGGTGAGAGAGCACTGGGGAGTAGAGCACTCACTGGCAGTGGCGAGGCACAGAGTGACATAACTACAAGGGCAGGAAGGGTTCATGGGTGTGGATATGAGTTGGGAATGGTGTCAGGGGCCAATGTACTCACCCACAGCAATGTGAAAAGATTAGGAGGATGAAGATAGTTTGCTGGCATGGATGTAGATCAGGAATTATGCCAGGGTGAGGGCACTCACCAGTAGTATTGTGTGGTATGATTAGGAAGGCAGGACAGTTTGCAGGGACAGGTGCAGTAGGAAATGGTACCCAGAAGCAGGGAACTCACTAGCTGATCTGGAATTCAATATGTAGTCCCAGGCTGGCCTCCTACCTCTGCCTCCTGAGTGCTGGAATTAAAGGCGTGCACTACCATGCCCAGCTTTTATGTATTTTTATTTATTAATTTGCAAGCAGACAGAGGAGAGAGACAGACAGAATGGGTATGTTAGGGCCTCCCCACTGCAAACAAACTCGAAAGGCTTTGTGCATCTGGCTTTACATGGGTACTGGGGAATCACACTCGGGTCGTTAGGCTCTGCAGGCAAGTGCCTTAACCACTGAGCAATCTCTCCAGCCCCTCACTACTTTTAAATACAACTTTAACTTCTTAGGAAGACATGGACAGGATGCCAGAATATCACATGAAACTCAATACAACTTTAAACTCTTAGGAGGACATGGAGAGAATACCAGAATATCACATGAAACTCCAAGTCTTTGGATATGGAATCTATGAGTTGAACCTCCATAGTCTGTATTTCACTCAGCCTTCCAGTCTTTCAAACTCCCACCAGAATGGCCCACTGAGCTCTGCTTACAGTACCAAATCCATAATACTCCTGAAAAACAGTTCCAAAATCCTAAGAAACACATGGCCAGTTCATTATAGCAGCAACTCCACTCTAGGTACCAATTTTTGGAATCATTTACTTTCTCATTGCTGGAACAAAATATCTGGCCAGAAACAGCTTAAAGAAGAAAAGGATTTGCAGTTAGCTTACAGTTTTGCAGGTAGATTCCATTATGGTGGGGAAGCATGGGCGGAATCACATTGTCACATCAGCAAGGGAAAAGTAGAGATAGATAGCAAGCAAGGCTGGGTTCTAACACTTCAAGGTCTGTTGCAGTGACACACTTCCTCCAGCAAGGCTTCACCTCCTAAAGGTTCCACAACCTTTCTGCACATCCAAGCACAGGAGGCTATGAGGGTCATTTTACATTCAAACTATTACAGTTCAGTATAAAAACATCTGGTTTCTTTTTTTTTTTTTTATCATTTCTTGGTTCATTTTTTGTAAGTAGATGCATCCATTTCCTCTAGATTTTCTAGTTTATTGGAATACAAATTTTCAAAATAAAGTCTGCAATAATATTCTGGATTTCTTTCCTTTTTTGTTTGTTTGTTTCTGTTTGGTTTTTTCTAGGTAGGGTCTTGCTCTAGCCCAGGCTGACCTAGAACTCACTATGTAGTCTCAGGCTGGCCTTGAACTCATGGCAATCCTCCTACCTCTGCCTCCCAAGTGCTGGGATTAAAGGCATGCACCACCATGTCTGCTGGATTTCTTTTTTTAATATTTTATTTATTGATTGATAAGAGAAAGAAAGAGAAAGAGAGAACAGGCATGCCAGGGCCTCTAGCCACTGCAAACTAACTCCAGATGCATATACCACCATGTGCATCTGGCTTATGTGGGTACTGGGGAATTGAACCTGGGTCCTCAGACTTTGCAGGCAAGAGTCTTAACTGCTAAGCCATTTTTCCAGCCCTGGATTTCTTTTCTTTTTTCTTTTTTTGGTTGTTGGAGGTAGGGTTTTGCTGCAACTCAGGCTGACCTGGAATTCACTATGTAATCTCAGGGTGGCCTCGAACTCTTAGCAATCCTCCTACCTCTGCCTACCCAGTGCTGGGATTAAAGGCATGTGCCACCAACCCAGCTTTCTTTTTTTTTTTTTTTTTTTTTGTTTTTTAATGTTCATTCATGGGGGGCAGGAAGAATGAATGGGGCCTCTTGCCACTGCAAATTAACTACATATGCATGACTTTACATAAGTACTGGAGAATTGAACCCAGGCCAGCAGGCTTTACAGGCATATATACCTGTAACAACTACTGAGCCATCTCCCCACTCCAATCTTCTAGATTTCAATGGCATCTCTGTAAAAGCCACCTTTTACTCTAATTTTATTAATTTGGGTCCTCTATTTAGTTTGCTTTGCTAAGTATAAAAGTAATAATTACTTTTTAATTAATATTTTTTATTAACAACTTCCATTATTGTAAACAATATCCCATGGTAATGCCCTCCTTCCCCCCACTTTTCCCTTTGAAACTTCATTCTCCATCATATCCCCCCCCCCCAATCAGTTTCTCTTTTATTTTCATGTCATGATCCTTTCCTCCTATTGTGATGGTCTTGTGTAGGTAGTGTCAGGCACTGTGAGGTAATGGATATCCAGGCCATTTTGTGTCTGGTGTAGTACGTTGTAAGGAGTCCTACCATTCCTTTGGCTCTTACATTCTTTCCACCACCTTTTCCACCATGGACCCTTTTTCCTCTAGCAGTTTTAGAGTTTTGGGTCCGATGTTAAGGTCTTTAATCCATTTGGACTTAACTCTTGTGCATGGACAGAGAGAAGAATCTGTTTTCATCCTTCTACAGATAGATATCCAGTTTTCCCAGCACCATTTGCTGAAGAGGATGTCTTTTCTCCAATGAGTATTTTTGGGATTTTTGTCGAATATCAGGTGGCTATAGCTACCTGGACTTACATCTGGGTCCTCTATTCTGTTCCATTGATCTACATGTCTGTTTTTGTGCCAGTACCATGCTGTTTTAGTTACTATGGCTCTGTAGTATAGGTTAAAATCAGGTATGTTGATACCACCAGCCTTATTGTTGTTGCTCAGTATTGTTTTAGATATCTGAGATTTTTTGTGCTTCCAAATGAATTTTTGGGTTGTTTTTGCTATTTCTGTGAAGAATGCCATTGGAATTTTGATGGCGATTGCATTAAATATGTAGATTGCTTTTGGTAAGATTGCCATTTTCACAATATTGATTCTTCCAATCCAGGAACAAGGGATGCCTTTCCATTTCCTAGTGTCTCCTGCAATTTCCCGCTTGACTGTTTTAAAGTTTTCATTCTGGAGATCCTTTACTTCCTTGGCTAGGTTTATTCCAAGGTACTTTTTTTTTTTTTGATGCAATTGTTAATGGCAATGATTCTCTGATTTTATCCTCTGTGTGTTTGTTGTTAGCATATAGGAAGGCTACTAATTTATGTGCATTTATTTTGTATCCTGCTACATAGCTAAAGGTGTTTATCAGCTGTAATAGTTTGCTGGTAGAGTCTTTACAGTCTTTTATGTATAGAATCAAACTTGATCTCTTCCTTTCCAATTTGTATCCCTTTCATGTGTGTCTCTTGCCTTATTGCTATGGCTAAGACTTCCAGTACTATATTAAATAAAAGTGGGGAGAGTGGACACCCTTGTCTTGTTCCTGATTTTAGTGGAAAAGTTTCCAGTTTTTCCCCATTTGGTAATATTTTGGCTGTAGGCTTGTCATAAATTGCCTTTATTAGCCGGGCGTGGTGGCGCACGCCTTTAATCCCAGCACTCGGGAGGCAGAGGTAGGAGGATCGCTGTGAGTTCAAGGCCACCCTGAGACTCCATAGTGAATTCCAGGTCAGCCTGGGCTACAGTGAGACCTTACCTCGAAAAACCAAAAAATAAAAAAATAAAATAAATAAATAAATAAATTGCCTTTATTATGCTGAGATATGTTCCTTCTATTCCAAGTCTCTGTAGGACTTCTGTCATAAAGGGATGTTGGATTTTGTCAAATGCTTTCCCTGCATCTAATGAGATGATCATGTGATTTTTTTGTCCTTCAGTCCATCTAGATAAATGTATTGCATTTATCAATTTGTGTATGTTGAACCATCCCTCCATCTCTGGGATAAGGCCTACTTGGGGGTTGGGATGAATGATATTTCTGATATATTCATGTATTCTGTTTGCCAATATTTGGTTCAGAATTTTTGCATATATGTTCATGAGGGAGATTGGTCTGTAATTTTCTTTTTTTGTTCTATCTTTGCCTGGTTTTGGTATCAGGGGTATGCTGGCTTCATAGAAGGAGTTTGGTAAGATTCTTTCTTTTTTTGTTTTATGGAAAAGTTTAAGAAGCAATGGTATTAGTTCTTCCCTGAAGGTCTGGTAAAATTCACCAGTGAATCCATCTGGGCCTGGACCTCTTTAGTTGGGAGATTTTTGATAACTGCTTGGATCTCCATACTTGTTATAGGTCTATTTAAGTGATTAAACTCATCTTGATTTAATTTAGGTAGACCATATAAATCAAGGAAATCATTCATTTCTTTCAGATTTTCATACTTAGTGGAGTATGTTTTTATAGTATGTCCCCATGATTTTTTGAATTTCTCTGGTATATGTTGTGATGCTGCCTTTTCCCCTTCTAATTTTTTTAAATTTTTGTGTCTTCTCTATTTCTTTTGGTCAGATTTGCTAAGGGTTTATCAATCTTGTTTATCCTTTCAAAGAACCAACTCTTTGTTTCATTGATTCTTTGGATTTTTTTTTTTGGGGGGGGGGTTCTATTTCATTAATTTCTGCCCTAATCTTTATTATTTCTTCCCATCTACTGATTTTTGGTTTGCCTTGTTGTTCTTTTTCCAAGGCTTTAAGGCAAAGCATTAGGTTGTTTACTTGTGACCTTTCTAATTTCTTAATAAAGGCACTTAAAGCTATAAATTTCCCTCTTAGGACTGCCTTCACTGTGTCCCAAAGGTTTTGGTATGTTTTGTTCTCATTATGATTTGACTCTATGAATTTTTATTTCCTTCTTGATTTCTTCATTGACCCATTCATCATTTAGGAGTGTATTGTTTTGTTTCCATGATTCTTTGTATGCTCTATTGCTTTTCTTGCTATTGATTTGTAATTTTATTCCATTGTGGTCAGAGAGAATGCAAGGAATTATTTCAATTTTCCTGAATTTGTTAAGATTTGCTTTGTGTCCTAATATATGGTCTATTTTAGAGAATGTTCTGCTGCTGAGAAGAATGTATATTCTGCAGCATTTGGATGAAATGTCCTGTGTCCATCTGTTAGGTCCATTTCTTCTATGACCTCATTTAATCCAGATGCCTCTCTGTTTCTTTTTGCCTGGTTGACCTGTCAATTGATGAGAGTGGGGTATTGAAGTCACCGACTACCACTGTGTTTGGTGTTATCTGTGACCTTAGTTGTAATAGCATTTGTTTGATGAACTTGGGAGCCCCCATGTTAGGAGCATATATGTTTAGGATTGTAATGTCCTCCTGTTGGAGTGTGCCTTTAATCAATATAAAGTGACCTTCCTTATCTTTCCTAATTCATGTTGGACTGAAGTCTACCTTGTCAGATATTAGGATAGCAACCCCTGCTTCTTTTGTAGGCCCATTTTCTTGAAACACTGTTTTCCAACCTTTCACCCTAAGATAGTGTCCATCCTTTGTAGAAAGGTGAGTTTCTTGGAGGCAACAAATTGAAGCATCCTGCTTTTTAACCCAGTCTGCAAACCTATGTCTTTTGGTTGGGGCATTGAGGCTGTTGACATATTATGAGATATTATTGTAAGGTGTGTATTTATTTTTGCCATTTTTTTCTTCTGGTTTTAGCTTTGCTCTCTTGTATTAACTAGTATTTGAGTATAGTTTGTTTTTTCCAGGTTCCTTATATGTGTGCTTTTCTTTCTCTTCAGCATGGAGGGTATTTTCTGTAGAGCTGGTTTTGTCTTCAAATGTCCCTTTAGCCTGCTTTCGTTGTGGAATATCCTTATTTCTGTCTATTTGAATGGATAGCTTTGCAGGATAAAGTAACCTTGGTTGACAGTTGGTATCTCTCAGAACTTGGAATACATCAGTCCAAGCCCTTCTGGCTTTTAAAGTTTGCCTTGAGTAATCTGCTGTGATCTTGAGGGGCTTGCCTTTGTAGGTAACTTGATTTTTCTCTCTAACTGCTTTCAATATATTTTCCTTGGTTTGTATGTTTGGCAGTTCAATTATAATATGGCGAGGAGAGGTTCTTTCCAGGTTTTATCTGTTTGATGTTCTAAAGGATTCCGGTGTCTGCTTTGGTATCTCTTGCCCAATTTGGGGGAAGTTTTCTTCTATGATTGTGTTGAAAACACCTACTATGCCTTTGCACTGAAATTCTTCTCCTTCTACTATACCCTGAATTCTTATGTTTGATCTTTTCATAGTGTCCCAAATACCTTGAAATTCCCATTCACACTTTCCTGTTAGTTTGTCTTTCTCTTTGTTGGACTGTATTAGATCTGCCACCTGGTCTTCTAGTTTAGAATATTGTGTCCTTTCCTTCATCCATTCCACAGGTGAGATTTTCTATGGGGTTTTTTATTTCCTTGACTTTGTTCTTCATTGCTAGTAATTTTGACTGGTTTTACTTTATTATTTCTATTTCCTTATTTATGTCTTGTATGGACCTATTTCATTAAGTTGGTTTCCTGTGTCTTCATTGATTCTTCAATTTCCTCTTTGACCTCTTTTTTTTTTTTTTTTTTTGTTTTTTGTTTTTTGTTTTTTGAGGTAGGGTCTCACTCTACTTCATGCTGACCTGGAATTCACTCTGTAGTCTCAGGGTGGCCTCGAACTCACTATGATCCTCCTACCTCTGCCTCCCGAGTGCTGGGATTAAAGGCATGCACCACCACACCCGGCCTCTTTGACCTCTTTGAGTATGTTTATAATCATTCTTTTGAAATCTTTCTCAGGCATTTCCTCTAATTCATTATCACTGGAAGTCATTTCTGATGCATTAATACTTTCTGGTGGATTTATATTGTCTTGATTTTTGGTGTTTCTTGTGTCATAATGTACATATTTTTGCATCTTGGATTAATTTAATGCTTGGATTTTCTAGTTAGCTGCAGTATTATTAGATATATCAGTCAATCTGATGTTATATATCTTCAGGGTAGGAGCTTAAGGTGCTAGGTATGGCTCTTAAGACTCTCAGAGTATCTACAAAAGTGATCCTTGATGTTGGGTTTGCCTGCTATGAGAATATTCAAGTAGGCTGAGTGGAACAAAATACAGGCAGATTCTAAAATTTGACTAAGCATTGTACACATTCAATGAAAAACAGCAGAGTATTTATGCAATAGTAGGCATTATGACAACCAGATCCTCTAACAAAGTCCCTTAGGGTGTGTGAGACCCATACCCTTAATCCTATCAACTAAGAGGCTAAGATTTCTGGTCTGTAGAGGGTTCCAAGTCAGATTGTGACCAAGTGAGACCCTTCCCTAATGAACAATAGAAAACAAAGCCACTATAAATCAGGAAGCAACAAATGACAAGCCCCAAATATAGCTTATTTAAGAATGGCACATCAGATTTAACATATAATTTATCCTGATATGGAAGGTGCAATTAGCACTTCCGATTCAAGCCTACATAACAGGTTTACTTGGTGGGTACTGACCTGGTGTAATCCCAGTTACCTTTTGGGATGATTTTGGTCTCAGTTTTGCTACACTCCTGCTTGGGTCCCTCTCTGGGGTGCTGTGGGTTCAAGTAGGCTGGCTGGGTTGCTGGATTGCTCCTCTGGTTATCTGTACTGGGTGCTGTGATCTCCCTTCCCCAGATCTCTGGTGCTTGCCCTGGCAGTGGGGTAGAGGAGGCTGTGGATGGTGGTCTAGTTCTCCCGCTGGTTTATGTGGTCCTCTACTTTGTGATCTGCTCCTCCATTGGTCGCTGTGGTCCTCCCTTCACATTTCTTGAGTTTGCGAGGAGCTCCAGTGTGAGTGGCAAATCCCCTCACCTGGCTTTTCTTGCAGTTCAAGCTGATATACAGTCAGTTTGATACCATTATTTGGCTCATCCATGACCTACCCCTTCCCCTTGGCCCCTCCTTGTTGAGGTATACGGGTCATGCATTGTGGAGTTAGCCTACAGTTATGGGTAAGCTAAATGTCTCTGCATATCATGACCCAACATGTGGCTCTGACATTCTTTCCACCCACTCTTCCGCAAAATTTCCCTGAGCCATGTTGGGTTCATTTTTGGTCTGCTTCAGTGATGAGGTGTTGGGGGCCTCTGAGGCTCTGGCTCTCTGATTTTGTAGGAGTCGATTTTTCTTTGTGTTGATCTCCTTCCCCCTTGTGCTGGTATCCGGTTCATCAGGAAAACAGCACCCTTGCTTGTTTCGCCAATTGTTCTTAGTTTCAGCCAGGGCCCTTTTGAAGTATGATGGGGTGGCTCTCTCCTTAGGATCTACATCTATCTTAAAAAGAGAAGGAGATTCTCCAACGGAGAGTAAGTTAGCACCAGGACAAATGAGATAACCCTTACTTTTTTTTTATACAGAATTTAATAGGTGTAGGCACTCCTGTAGCCCACAATTGATGGCAGCTTGATATTGGAGAGTGGGCTTATGTTTGGATATGGTTCTGACTTGTTTCCCAGCTCCAGCTATGGATCCCATACCAATGAGGGGATCAGTTAGCTAAATTGAGAGCAGTTGGTTCCCCACCATGGCTGTGTGCCACCACTGCACTTGTGTGGGCACCACCACAAGTTATTTGCTGCTAAGTAGGTTAGACCATACGTTGCGTCGACAGATATTGGTCATTTTCCCCCAGTCGCCCATGTAGCACCTTCTGGCACTAGACGCGCTGACTGTCTGGGGACTGACTCTCTTCCAACTTCCAGCCATGCCATCCTAATTTGCATGTCAATCACATAAGGTGTCTTCAGCAGTAGGGTCTTACCACTAGCCTTTGGTGGGTCATCAAGTACTCTGACAGAAATCTGTCTGTCTTTTAGGAAACCTTGTAGGACTCTCTGATCAAAAGCTCATTGTGGATGATAGCCCCATGCTGGTTCTGGGAGTTACAGGTCAGTGCCCACTAAGAAAATGAGGAAAAAGATAACTAATATACAAGAGTTAGAGAGAAGAGAGAGAGCGAGAGAGACAGGGGAAGTGAAGGAGGGAAGATGTAGAAGATTAAGGTTAGTCTTGATCTTACCCTCTCCAGTGTCTTGTGGTTCAGGTGTTCCCTGTAAGGGCCTGGTGAAGGATCAGCCCTTTGGTCTGTCTTTTAGTAAGTAGAAAATTATGATACCATTGCCGTTTGGGTCTAGATTTGTGTTTCCCACCCCTTTGATGCCCTCCCCTCCCTCCCCTTCCATCCTAGTGTCTAGTCTAGGAGATGCTTGCTGGGTATGTAAGGTATCTTGGGTAGATTCAGGTTAGGTGCTATAGATGAGTGAGACTATGTGGCGATTTTTTTTCTGTGATTGGATAGGTTCACTGAGAATGATCTGTTCCAGGTTCAACCATTTTTCCTCAAATTTCATTGTGTCATTTTTTCTTACTGATGTATAGAATTCCATTGTGTAGATATACCACATCTTAGTTATCTATTCTTCTACTGATGGACATCTGGGTTGATTCCAGCTCTTAGCTATTACAAATTGAGCTGATATAAACATGGTTGAGCAAATCTCTTTAGCCTGTGGTTTGAAGGTTTTAGGGTAGATGCCTAGTAAGGGAATAACTGGGTCTGTTGGTATCTCTATACTCAGCTTTTTCAGAAGTCTCCATATTGCTTTTCAAAGTGGTTGTACCATCCTACATTCCCACCAACAGTGGATGAGTGTTCCTACTTCACATCCTCGCCAGCATTTATTTTTATTTGATTTTTTGATGTTTGCTATCCTTATTGGGGTAAGGTGGAATCTCATAGTTGTTTTAATTTGCCTTTTCTGATGATTATGGATGATGGACATTTTCTTAAGTGTGTGTTTGCCATTTCTATTTCTTCCTCTGTGAACTGCCTGTTCAGCTCTTTGCCCCATTTTGTGAGTGGGGTGTTTGACTTCTTACTGTTTAGATTTTTGAGTTCTTTGTAGATTCTAGAGACTGGGCCTCTATCAATTGGATAATCCTCAAATATTTTCTCCCATTCTGTGGGTAATCTATTGGCTTTGCTTATTGTATGCTTGTCTGTAAAGAAACTCTTCAGCTTCATGTGATCCCATTGGTTGAGTGAGTGTTTAAGTTCATGAGCTACTGGGATTTTGTTCAGGAAGTCTTTTTCCATTCCTATATCATGGAAAGTACTTCCTAAATTTTCTTCCAGTAGTATTTGAGTTTCTTGTCTTATATTGAGATCTTTGATCCATTTGGACTTGAGTGTAATGCATGGTGAAATGTATGGATCAAGTTTCAGTTTCCTGCATATGGTTATCCAGTTTGTCCAGCACCATTTGTTGAAGATGCTGTCTTTTTTCCAGCCTATATTGTTTGGGCCTTTATTGAATATCAAGTAGCTATAGTTGCTTGACCCAAAGTCCGGGTGCTCAAGTCTATTCCATTGGTCTATACTCCTGTTTTTATGCCAGTACCATGCTGTTTTTATTACTATGGCTTTGTAATATAGCTTTAGATCAGGTATGGTGATGCCTCCAGAGGTATTTCTTTTGCAGAGGATATGTTTGGAAATGCGAGGCCTTCTGCCTTTCCATATGAAATTTGAGATCAGTTTTTCTATCTCTGTGAAGAACACTGTAGGGATTTTAATTGGAATTGCATTAAATCTGTATATTGCCTTTGGTAGGATTGTCATCTTCACAATGTTAATTCTGCCTATCCAGGAACATGTGAGGTCTTTCCATTTTCTCAAGTCGGCCTCAATTTCTTTTTTGAGTGTTTTTGTGTTTTTGTTGTATAGATCTTTCACTTCCTTGGTTAACGTTATTCCAAGGAATTTTTGTTGTTGTTGTTGCAATTGAAAATGGGACTATGTCCCTTATTTCTTTCTCTGTATCTTTGTCATTTGCATAAAGGAAGGCTACTGATTTTTGTGCATTGATTTTGTATCCTGCTACTTTGCTATAGGAGTTAATCACCTTCAGGAGTTTTGGGATGGAGTCTCTCGGGTCTCTTACATATATAATCATGTCATCAGCGAATAAAGCTAACTTAACTCCTTCCTTTCCAAATTGTATCCCTTTTATTTCCTTCTCCTGTCTTATTGCTTGAGCTAGGGCTTCCAGTACTATATTGAAAAGCAGAGGTGAGAGTGGACAACCCTGTCTTGTTCCTGATCTTAATGGGAATTCCTCCAGTCTCTCTCCATTAAGTATTATTTGGACCTTCAGAGCTTCATATATTGCCTTTATTATGTTAAGATATGAACCAACCATGCCACTTTTCTCCAATGTTTTCAACATGAAGTGATGTTGAATCTTGTCAAAGGCCTTTTCTGCATCTATCGAAATGATCATGTGGTTTTTATGTTTAACCTTGTTTATGTGGTGTATTACATTGACAGCTTTCTGTATGTTGAACCACCCCTGTGTTCCTGGAATGACTCCCACTTGGTCAAAGTGGATAATGCTTTTGATGTGTTGTTGGATTCGGTTTGCAAGGATTTTGTTTAGAATCTTTGCATCTAAATTCATCAGGGAAATAGGCCGGTAGTTGTCTTTTCTTGTGGCATCTCTGCCTGGTTTTGGAATTAGGGTGATGGTAGCTTCATAAAAGCAGTTGGGTAGCTTTCCCTGTTCTCCAATTGTGTGGCACAGTTTGAGGAAGATTGGTTTGAGTTCTTCCATGAAGGTTTGATAGAATTCAGCTGAGAAGCCATCTGGTCCTGGACTCTTCTTTTTTGGGAGGTTTTTTTTTTTTTTATTAATTTTCAATCTCCATGAGTGTGATGGGTTGATTGAGGTGATTAATCTGCTGTGTGTTTAGCTTTGGTAGATGGTATGCGTCCAAGAATTTATCCATCTCCTCCACATTATCCAGTTTTTTGGAGTAGAGGTTTTTGAAATAAGTCCTGATGATTCTCCCAATTTCACTTATGTCTGTTGTGATCTCTCCTTCTTCATTTTGAATTTTGTTAATTTGAAGCTTCTCCTTTTTTTGCTTGATCAGATTGGCCAGGGGGTTGTCAATCTTGTTTATTTTTTCAAAGAACCAGCTCTTTGTTTTGCCAATTGTCTTGTTTCCTTCATTTCCAGTTCATTGATTTCTGCTCTGATTTTAATTATTGCTTTCCTTCTGGAGCTCTTTGGGTTGGATTTTTCTTGTTTTTCCAGTGCCTTTAGGTGGATGGTTAGGTCATTGATTTGGGACCTTTCTGTCTTTTTTATGAAGGCATTGAGTGCTATGTATTTTCCCCTGAGGACCGCCTTCATTGTGTCCCATAAGTTTTGGTACAATGTGTTCTCATTGTCGTTCAATTCCAGAAATTCTTCAATTTCATTTTTTATTTCATCCACTATCCATTTATTGTTTAAAAGTGTGCTGTTCAGTTTCCAGGTGCTGTTGGGATTCTTGGTGGGTCTTTTGTTGTTGATTTCTAGCAATATAGCATTGTGATCTGATATCATGCAGGGAATTATGTCAATCTTCCTAAATATGTGGAGGCAGTCTTTGTGACCCAATATATGGTCTATTTTAGAGAATGTTCCATGGACTGCTGAGAAGAATGTGTAATCTGTGGATTTGGGATGGAAGGTTCTGTAGATGTCCGTTAGGTCTAAGTGATCTATGGTTTTGTTGAGCTCTCTTACTTCCTTGTTGAGTTTCTGTTTGGATGATCTGTCTATTACTGATAATGGTGTATTGAAGTCCCCAGCTATGATGGTGTTTGTGGTTATTTCTGTTTTATTGTCAAGTAGGTTTTGTTTTATGAACTGTGGTGCCCCTGTGTTTGGTGCATACAGATTTATGATTGTAATATCCTCTTGATGGATCGTTCCCTTGATAAGTAGGAAGTGGCCTTCTTTGTCTTTTTTGATTATTTTTGGTTGGAAGTCTATTTTATCCAATATTAGTATAGCTACACCTGCTTGTTTCTTATTCCCATTTGCTTGGAATACTGTTTTCTACCCTTTCACCCTGAGGAGATGTCTGTCTTTAATGGTGAGGTGGGTTTCTTGAAGGCAACAGATTGAGGGGTCTAATTTTTTGATCCATCCTTTTACCTTGTGTCTCTTGATGGGTGAATTAAGGCCATTAATATTTAGGGTAATGACTGTGAGATTTAATTTGATCCCTGCCATATTGTGATGGTAAATGTGGGTTGGTGTTTTCATGGACGTTGAAGTTTTTTGTGCCTACTCTGAGTTTGGTTGTTGTGATCTGCTTCTTGTAGGCAATTGTGTTTGATTATTTTTTTTTTTTCTTCTCTGTGGAGAATTTCCTGAAATACTCTCTGTAGGTTTGGTTTTGTGTTCATATAATTGTAAAGCTGAGTTTTGTCGTGGAATGTTTTTCTTTCACCATCTATTATGAGGGATACTTTTGCTGGGTAGAGTAGTTTGGGTTGGAAGCCATAGGTTCTTAGACTTTGCAGTGTTTCATTCCAGGCCCTTCTAGGTTTCTGGGTTTCCATTGAGAAGTCTGAAGTAATTCTGATGGAGTTACCTTTGAAGGTGGTGTGCTGTTTTTCCCTAGCTGCTTTTAGGATTTTCTCTTTGGTGTCAGTGTTTAGTCTTAATGATAATATGTCTTGGAGAGTTTCTCCTTTGGTCGTCTGTTTGGAGTTCTATTGGCTTCTTGTATCTTGATGGGCCTTTCTTTTAAAACACTGGGGAAGTTGTCTTCAATTATTTTGTTAAATAAGTTCTCCATGCCTTTGGTCTGAATTTCTTCTCCTTCTCGTATTCCAATGATCCTGATATTAGGACGTTTAAGTGTATCCCACAATTCCCTCATGTTCTGTTCACAGGAGCTTTTGAACTTACTGAAATTTTTGAACTCTCTAACTGTTTCTTCCATCTTGTCTTCCAGATCAGTTTCTATCCTCCACTTGGCTGACTCTATTCTTGAGAGCTTCTAGCGAGTTTTGGACTTGTTCAATTAAGTTTGCATTTTCTATTACTTTTCTATGTATAATTTCCATCCCTCTGTCAAGCTCCCTTTTCACATCATTTTCTGATTTTCTTGATGATTCTTGGAGTTCATCCTTGCATTTCTTTATGTCTTCATTTAGCATGGCCAGCTGATTTTTAAGGTCTTCTTTTTTTTCACTCTCCCTCAAATCTCTTTAACTCTCTTTGAAATCCTCCCAATTTCTTATCTAATCCTTCCAATTTCTTATCTATTAGTTCTAGTTTCGAGATGGCAGCATCCATACGATTATCGGCCCTTTGTTGCTTTCCTGCAAGTTCTCCCAGTAGGTTGGTCAGGGTTGCATGGCTCATAGCTTCAATTTGGTGTTCTGGTCCTATTGGTTCTTCTATGTTTTGGTTAGATGTATTCATTGTGGGACTGCGTGATCTAACTGGATTTTCTTTCATTTGATTTTTCATGTTATTTCTTTTGCGCTGTGTTCTGCCCATGACAGTGTATGGGCAGGTAGGTGGGCGTATCAGCCTGGGCTCAAGAACAATGGGAATCTTATGCAGCCTGGAGCAGTTGCCAAGTAGCCTGGGCTTTGGCTCTCACTTGCCAAAGCCACCTATCTACTGCCTGGCAGGGGCGCCAAAGTTGCCTGAGTTCTCAAGCGGTAATGTGCCAAAGCTACCTGCATTCGAGCTAGGAGTGGCACTGAGGCACCAAGCACTGAAGCAGCCTGAACTCTGGCTGGGAATGCTGGGAACTGGAAACAGTCTGCGCTCCCCCGCCACAGGACAATGGCAGACGGCCGGCGTGGCAGGCAGGTAGGGGATGGCACCGGAGCTGGCACAAGCGAGAGACACAGTCTGAGCTTGCGTGGAACCTGCTGTGGGACTGGTCTTGCTCAGTAAGTGGCGAGTGGAAGAAAGTGCGGAGCAGTCTAAGCTTCGGCACGCAGGGAACAATCGGCGCGCGGTGGCAGCAGTGGCGGCCAGCAGCAGCGGCGGTGCTTTGAACACGGCAGTTATTTGGGGTGAGGGGTGGCTACCCGCTCACAAGGGGTTCCGCGATTTTGTTGCCCCGCCTCTGTGCCCTCCCAGATTTCTCTCTCCTAAAAGCCACTATGTGCCCTTAATATCTTGCCTTTCTTTCCCCGGGATTTGCAGCGCAGCTAGGCAGTCACCATCTTGGCTGGAAGTCTTACATGGCCATCTTAATGGGAAGTCCCCACCAGCTTTTTTTTTTTTTTGAGGTAGGGTTTCAGTCTAGTCTAGGTTGACGTGGAATTCACTATGTAGTCTCAGGGTGGCCTTGAACTCATGATGACCCTCCTACCTCTGCCTCCCGAGTTCTGGGATTAAAGGTATGTGCCACCAAGCCCAGCCAAAAGTAACAAATTTTATTTCATTGATCTTTTGTTTAGCCCCCATTTTATTACTTTCTATCCTGATCTTTACTTACTTTCATGTTTCTTGCTCATGATTTTCTAAAATTTGGTTTCTTATCTGATTAAATGTAGACACAGCTATAGGTTTCTTAGAACGGCTTTTATTGCATTCCAGAGGTTCTTATGAGGGCTTTTCATTTATATTTGACTCTGGGAATTTGTAATTCCATCCCTGCTGATGTCTCCAATGATCTGCTGTCATAGTCAGCTTTGTTGCTGGGATGAACTTCTAAACCAGGCACAGTATATGGGAGGAAGAGAATTATTGAAACTTAACAGATCCAAGAGAAGTTTAGTTCCATAATGGTGGAAGAAGCTGGCCCTTTCCACAGATCCATGCAGAGAAAGAAACACCCCCACCATCACCATAAGCAAAAACTCCAGGAACCCCAGTCAGAGCTCAAGTACTCTGCATAACTTAGACTGAATTTGCAGACCCACCCCCAAACAAGCCTTGAGAGCTGGACCCTAGGATCTGCCCACAGTGACACCTCTTCTAGCCAGGTAGCTGGAAATTCAAGAAGCTTTAATAAAACTGAATTTATTGGGTGAGATCCGTTCAAACTATCACACCTACTAATCATCTTCAAACAGACTATGTAATCTCCATGTGTTTATACTACAGTTTTGTAGTTTCTGTTGCTACTTATTTCTTTTAGTCCATTATGATTTCATAAGATACAAGAAAATAAGATACAAAAAATAAGTTCTTTAGAAAAATATTTATGTACATACATGAGAGAGAATGAGCACACCAAGCCACTGCAAACAAACTCCAGACACATGTACCACTTTGTACATCTGGCTTTATGCTGGCCTTCAGGCTTTACAAGCAAGAGCCTTTAACCACTGAGTCATCTCTCCAGCTCCAGATTTTTGTACTTTTTTTTTTTTTGGTTTTGGGGTAGGGTCTCACTTTAGCTCAGGCTGACCTGGAATTCTCTATGTAGTCTCAGGGTGGCCTCGAACTCATGGTGATCCTCCTACCTCTGCCTCTCGAGTGCTGGGATTAAAAGGCATGCGCCAGCACGCCCGGCTCAAATTTTTGCACTTCTTAGAACATGCTCTATGATCTGAAATGTATGCCCACACACATATGAACACAAATACATGCACGCCCACAACACACATACACATGCAAAAAAAAAAAAAAAAGAATATTTGGAAGAATGAAGCAACAAATAAAAATCTGATTACAAGAGGCCGGAGTTACTTTAGAGGTTAAGGAGCTTGCCTTACAAATTCTAAGGACCCAAGTTTGATTCCTCAGGACCCACATAAGGCAGATGCGCAAGGTGGCATATGCATCTGAAGTTCGTTTGCAATGACTAGAGGCTCTGGCATCCCCATTTTCTATTTGCCTCTTTCTCTCTCTCTGAAATAATTTTTTAAAACTCTGATTACCAAATAAAAATATGCAAATAAAATTATACAAAAGAATTAAAAATAAACACAAAGCAAAATGAAAGCAATACTAATAAATATAATCAAGGAAAAAAAGTAAGGACTGGGCCAGGCAGAGTGCTTTTGTTGCAAGCATAAACCACTAGTTTAATCCCCAGCACCACATAAACTGGGTGTGGTGGTTCATGCATGTAATCCCAGCACTTAGAAAGTAGGAGGATCTGAAGATTAAACTCACTTCAGCTACATTGTGAGTTTGAGATGAGCCTGGGATACATGAGATGGAAATGGAGAGGTTAAGGAGGGACACAGGCCAGAGGAAGGGCGAGACTGATTTTTGAAAAGCAAAGAAGAAGAGAAGCTTCTCTCCAAGTCCTTTAATGATGGACTCTGTCAGGCATTTTTTGGGGGGAGGCAGTGGGTAGTGGGTTACAGCTGCAGTCTATTGTACTCCCCTTTTATCTTCAACATTCAGTTCTGTGCTATAGACTGCCTGTAGGATATGTTGTCTGTCAGGGGTGCATTAACTGTAGAAGCTTACTTTCATTACACACAGGGTGCTGCTGGTAGCTCACTGATGGCCAGGCAGATTCCCACTCACTCCAGAGGCACATCAGTCTGCACCCAGGAACAACAAACACGCAAGCACACTGAAATGCAAGGAAGCAAACAGTACTGAGTTCTGCACTGGAAGCAGGGAACCAAAGGAACCTGTATTCTACCTGATGGTCTCAATGTTTCCACACCCCTCCCTGAGGGATGGAGAAGACAGCGAAAATAGTGTTATCTGCTAGAGCTGGTCTCACATCTCAGACCTATTCATGTAGGGTTTCACTCTAGCTCAGGCTGACTTGGAATTCACTATGCAATCTCAGGCTGGCCTCAAACTCATAGCAATCCTCCTACCTCTGCCTCCCAGTGCTGGGATTAAAGGCATGTACCACTATGCCCGGTGTGATTCATTCTTATTCCTCCTCACACTTCAGGACCAGACAACTCCACTTTAGGGTCTCACTCTAGCCTAGGCTGACCTGGAATTCACTATGGAGTCTCAGGGTGGCCTTGAACTCAGGATGATCCTCCTACCTCTGCCTCCCATGTGCTGGGATTAAAGGTATGTGCCACCACGCCTGGCTTCCCTTTTGTTTCTAAATGAGACTTTCGTTCTATTCAACACTGAATTCCTGATTTTGTCCATGTCCCCTTTGGCATTTTGATCACAGTCAAGATTTGTTTTCAAGCCATTACTACTAGTCTGGCCATCAGTCTTTAAGAGCAATTTATCACTTCTCTTCTTGAGTGAGCCATACACAACTCATTCTTTGTATACCTTGTGATTTCATTATTGTTCCTTGAAATTTGACATTTTGGTCTTATGTGTTATGTGTGAAAATCATACTCTCTCCATTCCCTATGGCCTGTAGTTCTGCTGGTGTTGGGTGATCTGTGCCAGAGAACCGCCTGAAATATAAGCTGAAAGTCTTCTCAGGTCTTTCCTGAGTATATGTCCTTACTACTCCCTTGGGGAATGCACACTTATTTTATAGTTGCTTTTCAAGTCCTTAGTATTATTTTTTGTTTTTGTTTTTTGTATTTTCTTAAGAGAGACAGAATTGGTACACCAGGGCCTCTAGCCACTGCAATTGAACCCCAGACCTATGTGCCACCTTGTGCACATGTGCGACCTTGTGAGCTTGCATCACCTTGCGCATCTGGCTTATGTGGGACCTGGAGAGTTGAACTTGGATCCTTAGGCTTTGCAGGCAAGTGCCTTAACTGCTAAGTTCTATCTCCAGCCCACAAGTCTTTATTCTTAAGCCCTCAAGTCCTTCTTATGCTTTTGAAAGTTGCAATCAAATGGGGAAACATATAAAACTGCAGTGGCCCTTTAAGTTCCCTGATGTTCGTTATACCTAACTGTGCTAAGGTCTGAATGGACAAAGAGAGTCTGCAGCAATGCTCAATTAGAACATAAGGTTCCATAATATGGAAGACAAGGGTCTTGGCGTAGTCTTAAGCTGCTAAGCAACTTGAGGAATGTACCTCCCTGCAACAGGACTTGGGGGTAGCTAGGGACTACTATGCTAAAGGCAGAAATGGACTGAAGTTAATTTCAGTTTACTAGTTGAACAGACTCAAGTTTTAAGAGCTCTACCAGAGAGATTCTACTTTTAACTGTTGTCAAGGTTTAGAGATGGATCCCTGGTACTTTCTACAGTATCAACTTCCCTGAAATCACTTTGAGTTCCTCTTAATATAAACTCCTCCTGCAGATCTTTGTTTTCAGCATGCAATACATGTAAGCACATCTATCCCTATGAGGGAAATCTCTGTATCACAAAAACTACACTATTACAGTAGTAATATACAGGTATACTTTGAAAATGCTCTGAGCATAAAAGGCTCAATGAGTAGATCATCTGTTTTTTAACTACATGCAAGGTTAAAAGTATACTGGTGTTCCTTTGTAGTCAAGAAGTGGTATCTTTAATAATCTAGTATCTCTGCTGGGCGTGGTGGCCCAAGCCTTTAATCCCAGCATTCTGGAGGCAGAGGTAGGAGGATCACCGTGAGTTCGAGGCCTCCATGAGACTACATAGTGAATTCCAGGTCAGCCTGGGCTGGAATGAAACCTCAACCCCCCCCCCAAAAAAAAATTAATAAGCTTCCACAGAGATAGCTTTTATGGAGGTGCTGGGGTGTTATGCTTCATTAAACATGTAATTTTTCAGCAATGATCTACTACAAAAAGAGATGGCACATTTAACTGCTGTAGTATCTAGGGTATTTTATTCTCTCCCAATTCATATTATTTGTTCATTTTGCATTTGGCCGGTAATAGTGTTTTGTAATAAACCAAAACAGAACTAAGTAAATAAAAGCTATTTTCCTTTGTATGTTTATTTTGGATAAAATTGTTGAAGACAAGCTACAATGATACAGTGTACAAAAAGTCTAGAGAATAATTTAAGAGAGTATTTTAAGTACTCAGTTCTGATATACTCATAAAAGTGCTTGCTCTCAAATCTGTAGGACAGGGCTGGCAGCCTTCTGCCTACAACAACTAAGTGGAGAAGCTTTCCTTACAAAAAATGGGTTCTTCATGTATAATGAACCAAGATTTTTAAAAAAGTTTCTGCTCCACCAAAAAAAAAACACCCTACTTGTGGCAATAAATCTTTCCAGTTCTGCAATATGAAGAAATCAACATTCCATTAATGCAGAAACACAGTGTACTTAAAATATTTGTAGTATTATGCATTGACAAAAAACTCCCCACACCTCTATAGGGTTAACCAATTTTCAGGTAAGCAACAAGCATTTTGTTTCTTTCAGTTATTAGAACATGATTTCAATTTTATAAAACTATATCACACCAAACCAAGAAATAAACAGCAAAAGTCTAGTCAAGCAAAGTCCACTGAGAAGGACACTATCTCCTGTCCTTTTTACCAGCTTTCCTTTTCCCAGAGAGTAAGTGCTTGGGCTTCATATCAAACACATGTCTATCTGCCTCCCCCTTCCTCCCCAAGCGATTCATCTTCTTCTGAGCATTCTTCATCATTGTCTTGGCTTTCTTCAGCATCTATAAAGGGATGAGTGGAGATGACATTAATGAACACTACATTTCCACTGCCTGTTCTGGTAAATTTCATTCACCATTTACTCTCAGGCCCATGCAGGAACTCAGTAATTATTCATGTATACCTATGACATTTCAGAGCTAGAAGATTCCACTGATCCAACCACTTACACAAACCAACACACTGAAATTCTGGACTCTCAGACTACTGATAACTACAAATGCCAATAATAAAACCCTTATTTCACTGGTGTCATTACAGAATTTGGGAGGCTGAGGTGGGAGCACTCAATTTGGAGGTCAGTATGGACTACACAGCAAATTTTAGGGCCACCTAGAAAACATAGTAAAACTGTGTCTCAACCAAGACTTCCAAAAGAAATGGCATGAGAGAATGAAAACCTTGAGCTTCTATTAGAGACTGGTTTTCCAGTTAAAATAGATTTTCTCTTGTATCTGGAGTTTTCAAAATGCTGAAACTAAAAGTTTTTGTTTTTAAGACATTTCAGCAAAAAAGAGATTTTGAAAACACAAAACATCTTTGCAAAATCACAATTATGGTAATCCAAACTACAAATCTGAGGAACAAAAAGTTAACATAATAATGTGAAGACACACAGGATTACCTGATGATCATGAAGTCATTCCCTATGGGATGCTTCCTCACAAGGCATTGCCCGGACTGAGGCCTCCGTGATGCTGAGGAGGCTATGGCCTATCAAGCTGGGATGTAAACTCACACTGCCAATCTTGTATGAGATTGTTTTGGTCTATTCTCCAAATCAAGAAACTATTGCAAGATGGTCCACCTAGTGTAACTGTCCAGGGGCATTGTGGTGGTTTGATTCACATGTCCCTTATAAACTTAGGTGTACTGAATGCTAGGTTTCCAGCTGATGGAGATTTGGGAATTAATGCCTCCTGGGGGCAGTGTATTGTTGGGGATGGGCTTATGGGTGTTATAGCCAGTGCCCCCTTGTCAGTGGTCGGCACACTCTCCTGTGGCTATTGCCCATCTTATGTTGGCAAGGGAGTGATGTCCACCCTCTGCTCATGCCATCATTTTCCCCTGCCATCATGGAGCTTCCCCTTGAGTCTGTAAGCCAAAATAAACCTTTTTTCCCACAAGCAGCTCTTGGTCAGGTGATTTCTGCCAGCAATGCAAACCATCTAATTGTCACTCCCTGGCTCAAGCTCATCATTAAAGGTTGTCAAGAAACTAGGAAATGAGACACATAGTTAACCCCTTAATCCAACAGCCCTTACTCCTTTGCACAATAAAACATTGTTCTTTCTAATGTTCTTGTGTTCCACATCAGACACTCACCTTGACATCTCTTAGACCAGAAACATCACGTGGCATTCGAGAGCAACTCCGACTGCGGTCTACAGAAGAGGGTGGAACAGATTCTTCCCGCTTTCTTTTCCTGGTGACGCTCCGAGATCTTCTTGCCTGCACTGCATAATGGGCCTGAAATGTACAAAAGAGCAAATTTTAGCACTCCGGACCCCAGCCCTACTATGAGTTTTAGTGACAACCAAAATTAATCCGACAGAAAGGGAACAGCTGATTTTTTTTTTTTTTTTTTTGGTTTGGTTTTTCGAGGTAGGTTTCACTCTGGCCCAGACTGACCTGTAATTCACTATGTAGTCTCAGGGTGGCCTTGAACTCATGATAGAGAAAGAATGGGCACACCAGGGCCTCCAGCCACTGCAAACGAACCCCAGACGCATGTGCCCCCTTGTGCATTTGGCTAACGTGGGTCCTGGGGAACTGAGCCTCTAACTGGGGTCCTTAGGCTTCACAGGCAAGCGCTTAACCGCTAAGCCATCTCTCCAGCCCTCAGCTGAGGTTTTAATAACCATTTTCATGCAAGCTAAAGATCTTTAAGACAGACATAGTTACTTTCACATTAATTAGTGATGAAATATTCTTCACATAACACAAGTTATTTGATGTCACAAAGCCCAAGTTCCCATTGAAAACTATTATTGGACAGCATTTCAAGGTGGTTTGATTCATGTGTCCCCCATAAATTTAGGTATTCTGAATGCTAGGTCCCCAGCTGGTGGCAATTTGGGAATTGGAACCTCCTGAAAACAGTGGGGTAGGATTATAGGTGTTATAGCCAGCTTCCCCTTGCCAGTGTTTGGCACATTCTCTGGCTACTATTGTCCATCTTATGTTGGCCAGGAGGTGATGTCCAGCCTCTGTTCATGCCATAGATTTCCCCTGCCATCATGGAGCTTCCCCTGGAATCTGCAAGCCAAAATAAACCCTTTCCTCCCACAAGCTGCTCTTGGTCAGGTGTTTTCTGCCAGCAATGCAAAACTGACTGCAATACTATGTATATATATATACGTTTATATACATACCAGATAGCCTAGGTATATGGTAGGCTACACCACCAAGGTTTATTAAGTGTATGTTAAGATATTTACATGATGAAATCACTTATTGGCAGATTTCTCAGAATCAAGTAAAGTTAAGTAGGGCTTGTGGCATATGTTTGCAATCCCAGCACTCAGGAAACTAGCAGGAGAATCCTTGGTTTGAATCTAATCCAGGCTACAGAGCAAGACCTCTCAAAACAACACAAGGACAACTGAATCTGAAACCATCCCTCCCTACACACTTACCTTGTCTTTATCATCCATGTCAACACCAAGACTACGCATCTCATTCTCCAAATCTGCTCGCTGAACCTGAAGTGGAGAAGGGAAAATACTTGCTAAAATTTAAAAATAAAATAAACAAAACACAAAACCCACAAAGGTGAAACATATAAGATAGGCTATCATGTATTTTGGTTTTTGTCCGCACCACCTGGCTCCTATCTTCCCTAGCCTTTATTTCCTAGGTGACTAGAGCAATAAAGTTAAAGCATTGGCCTTTCAAAGTCCTTGGTTCCATAAGCAACTTGAGGTGAAGGAATCGTCTTCTGTTGTAACGGAGGTGCTTTGGGTCTTAGAAAAGCTCTTTTGGGCTTCCTCCCTCCCTGCCAACTGACCCTTCTCCTGACCTTTCACACACTCCTTTTTCTTCTCAAAGAATCTATTATTATTCTTCCCCAAGACCTGTCACAGAACTTAAAACTACAATCTCAATGAGTGTGGTGGCTCACATCTTTAATCTAAGCACTTGAGAGGCAGAGGTAGGAGGATTGCCATGTGTTCCAGACAGTAAGGGTCTCTCTTTACCCACATTTATGCTAGCATGGTATATTGTCATTTGTGTTCTTGGTGATAGCCATTATATACGGGGTGATATAAAGATCTTAAGCAGTTTTAATCTGCATTTCCCTAACAGCTAAGGATGTTGAAGTTTTTTTTTTTTTTAAGTTTCTACTTGTTAGTGAAATTATCTGAGCAAAAGAGATCTGGTCCAACTGCCAAAATCTCATCAACAATCACAAAAGCATTCAAATGCCATGAAACAGATTTGAAACTATAAACTACCAGAAAATAAAAGCTTGAAGTAAGTTTTACAAGGTCAGTTTTCCAAAGTGTGAAATAAACAGCAAATGTGTTAAATTTTAACAGCTATGCAATTTTAACACATAACATGTATGTTTTGGATAAATACTTTCTTGTTAAAGTAAACAAAAAAGTTGAATCCATCTAAAGAAATCAATTAAGTACTAGATCTTGAAAGAAAAATATGTATGTGACAGAACTTCAGAAAACTCAGATTTAAGAACACCTGTTTCTAATATTCTAGGTCACTGTTCTTAGTCCTAGGCTACACTAACAAACCACTAAGGAAAAAACGTTTTGTAGCTTAGATATAATTAAAACTTTTGAGACAGGGTTTCATGTAGCCCAGGCTGGTCTTGAACTCACTATGTAGCTGAGGATGACCTTACACTTAAATCCCTCTGCCTTCTCCAGTGCTAGGATAAAGCACTAGTTTTATTTAGTGTTAAGGATCAAACCCAAGACTTCATGTACACTAGGCAAGTACCCTACCAACTAAGGTATGCCCCTAGCCATTATGTATGTATGTACATATGTGTATATATATTTGATTTTTCAAGATGAGGTTGCACTCTAGCCCAGACTGACCTGGAATTCACTATGTAGTCTCAGGGTGGCCTTGAACCCATGGTGATCCTCCTACCTCTGCTCTTGAGTGCTGGGATTAAAGGCATGCACCACCACGCCCAGCATATGTATATATTTTTATATTTTACAATGAAAAGCTATGCCACCTCCTTCCCCACCCCTAACACAGACATCTGTACTCCAAAATAGTGAAGAAGTAGGCAGGGAGGGCAGTTCGACATGGAAGTGGTCACTTTTGAAAGGATGGACTTGGTTATATAAGAAATCGCATGTTAGAATTTGGGGTAGGATTGCACAACAGACACTACATCATGGGATGTTGTGATTGAGAAGAGTCAGGACAGCAAAAAAAAGGGCAATGTTTCAAAGAGGAAAAGAGCATCTGGCATCACCAAGCAATGATATGACAGCTGAGAGGTGAAGCCACATAGGACAGCTCTGCAAAAGGAAGAAACACAGGGCTACAGTGTGTGACTCCCCAGGGAGGGAGGGGCAGAAGCCTCATCTGAAAGGTAAGCTAGGTGGCCAGGTGAAGAGAATGACAATCATACCCATAGGACAGGCCCATAGTTCTCTCAAACCTTAATCCAGTTGCAGGTTTTGGTGAGATAGTGACTCCTTTGGCCCTCTCCAGAGCAGTGAACAAGCACCACTTTGAGAGGTAGCCTACACTTTACAAATGAGCTATCCCAGAGGACAGAGAACAAGGAACAGTTACTAGTTAGAAGTCCTGAAGTCAACCTGCCACACAACCCCCCAAACCTCACCCCAGAAGCAGTAGTGGAGAGGTGGAGGGAGGTGGAGGGTAGTGTGAGGGCCCTATACCCTTACTCAGTGCTCAGGATCTGAACTCTTCACCTGAGAGTCACTGAACCTGCTAGCTCCAAGCTGGGGCCAGTGGGTGATGTACCTCTGGAGCCACCTGTTTCCCACAAGGTTCAATGGCCCAAACTGAGAACTCACGTTCCAGGGGACTGTCTGGTGTGTGTGGTTACACTCCTTCAAGGAGGATATTTAATACTTACCAGGTTTTCAAAGTAGAGGCAGGTCCACCTATATAGATAGCAATGTTTGCTTCCCTGACTCCCAAAACATTAATGAAATGGCCCCCACTAGATTTGGCCACCCTACAGAGTACCAACAGGGGAGTCTCAGGGGGATGGGAGAACCTACCCGGGTCACAGACTCTGGAGTTAAATGTGGCCAGCAGAGGCAACCCAAACACAAAGAAAGAAAGCTATAAGGGCTGGAGGGATGGCTTAGCGGTTAAGGCGTTTGCCTGCAAAGCCAAAGGACCCAGGTTCGATTCCCCAGGACCCACGTTACCCAGATGCACAAGGGGCACATGCGTCTGGGGTTTGTTTGCAGTGGCTGGAGGCCCTGGTGTGCCCATTCTCTTTCTTTCTCTCCCTCTCTCTCCCTCCCCCCCGGTCAAATAAATAAATAAATAAATAGTTAAAAAGAAAGCTATCAAAGAAGACAGCTTGAGAAGATACCTGACACTTGTGGAGTGCATGCTCACTATCACATAAACTGTAGAAAAAAAACCAAGATTCTCTAGGATCAAATTATACATTCCACATCCACACTGCAGATTCCAACTGTAGAGACCCCAGAAAGAGGCCACTCCAACATTTCATTTTGTGCCCTTATGTTCAACAACCCCCTTTTTTTGCTATATTTTAGTAGTATTTTGACTTTAAAATTTTTTATAACCTTTCTTATATTGATCTAATTTGTTCATTCATTTTTCATTATTGGCAGTTTTAAATGCTCTTGCACTTTCCCTATTCTTCTTTGTTTACACTTCAATTATTTATGCATATATGAGCAGATGTGTGCACGCCATGCCAAAGCTAGAGAACACTGGCCATCTTCCTCTATAGCTCCTCACCGTGATTGATATGGATCTTTTACTATTTTTCAGACAGACTGGCTAACCAGGAGGACAGGGACCCAGCAACTCTCGTCTCTACTTCCCACAGGACTGGCGTTATAGGTGTGTGTGCCATATCCAGCTGTCTAAGTGGGTGTTGGAGAATAAACCCCGAGCCAATCAAGCCTTTATAATTGCATGACAAACCCTCTTTCCTACAGAGCAATCTCCTCAGGCCCATTTCTTTTATTTTAGCCATGCTTCTCCTCTATTTTCCTTTTCCCCTGCCCCTCTTCCCTTTATTTAGTTCATTTACTGTTTCTACACTTACACTAAATTATTTTAACTTCACAGCACACTCTGCATATTATACCACAGTCAATTTCAGTCACTGGTGATGTATTAATGGGGTATTTTTTGTTTGTTTGTTTTTGGTATTTTGAGGTAGGGTCTCACTCTAGCCCAGGCTGACCTGGAACTCACTATGTACTATCAGGGTGGCCTCAAACTCACAGCAGTCCTCCTATCTCTGCCTTCCAAGTCCTGGGATTTGAAGACTTGTGGCACCACACCCTGGGTATTAGTGGGTTTTAACTGGCCATAAATGTATTTCTGTGTCTTGCTCAGTTTGGTATTATTGCCATTACAGTAGTTTAATGTCTTTCGAGAAGCTCTGGGGACTGAGCTCTCATGAGTTGGCTGCACAGTAAGATCTCTAAATTAAAACACATCTCAGAAGTCACTGGTTGAGTCTTTCACAGACTGTCCCTCCATTTAAGATGAACCTTGTGAAAGCAAAGAAACTATGTAAGACAACTATGGTCATGTCACAAGAACACTGGAGCCATAGGAGAGGAAAAGTATGTATGGGAGGAGAGGCAACAATCTTGATGGCCAAAGATGGGACAATGTTAAGATCAAAAGAATGAATGGGGACTGGAGAGTTGGCTTAGCGGTTAAGTGCTTGCCTGTGAAGCCTAAGGACCCTGGTTCAAGGATCAATTCCCCAGGTCCCATGTAAGCCAGATATACAAGGTGGCGCACGTGTCTGGAGTTCATTTGCAGTGGCTAGAGACCCTGGAATGCCCAATTTTTCTCCCTCTCTTATAAATAAATAAAATATTTTTTAAAAAATAAAAAAAGAGAGCCAGGTGTGGTGGCTCATAACTTTAATCCCAGCACTTGGAAGGCAGAGGTAGGAGGATCACCATGAGTTAGTTCAAGGCCACCCTGAGACTAAAGAGTGAATTCCAGGTCAGCCTGGGATAGAGGGAGACCCTACCTTGAAAAACCATATATATATATATAAATATATGATATAAATATATAATAAAAAAAATAAGAAAAGAATGTCTGTGCTCATAATATAGATGACATACTAGAGACACTAACGTGCTCTCCAAGGCTCAAGGAACATTGTGGAAGTGGGGGTGGAAAGAAGAATATAAGGCACACTGTCCTACCAACAGGAACCAACTGGTAGATTCATGACCCTACACTGATTACTGATACCCTCACTGAGGAGGACCCTCAGTAGAATGGCTATATAGGAGAAAGGGTCAAAAGAGTATAGCCCAATGGGAATACAGCCAATTTACAGGGTCATATATTAAAGTTCCAAATAAAACTTACGTTTCAACTGGGCATGGTAGCACATACCTTTAATCCCAGCACTCAGGAGGCAGAGGTAAGAGGACTGCTGTGAAAGTCTCAGACAACATACTGAATCCCAGGTCAGCCTGGACTAAAGTGACACCCTACCTCAAAAAGCAATCCCCCCAAATTTCTTTTCAAAACAGTTAACTAATGGCTTAGAATTTATAATGATCATAAAATACAGTGGTTTGTTTTATTTTTTGAGGTAGAGTCTCACTCTAGCCCAGGTTGACCTGAAATTCACTATGTAGTCTCAGGCTGGCCTCAAAGTCACGGCAATCAACCTACCTCTGTCTCACGAGTGCTGGGATTAAAGGTCTGCGCCACTACACCCAGCTACAAATTACAGTTTTAATTTGCACAACTGCCAAAAAAAATATTTGGATCACTGTAATGTTGTACTTGAGGCTGAAAGTCACCAAGAAAAGGACAATAATCAGAATCTTATAATTCAATTCAAAACATCTTGCAGGTTAATATACAACAATAAATCAATCTCACAGTGGTTGAAGGCTGTTTCTAGGAACGATTTACATCCAGTAAGCAAGATCAGCCCTGCCTCTCTAGAATATACAAAACTTGCCTTCTTAGCAGTTCGGGGCATCCTGGGTCCTTGGGTATTCTTTTCTTTGGACTGCAGAATTTTCAACTTCTTTTTTTCTCTAATTTGTTTTGCCAGCTGCCGGATTTCCACCATTTCCTCATCTTCACTTTCAGAGTCACTATCATACTCCCCAGCAGCTGTTCTTAGCTCTTCTTCCTTTTCTAATTCTTCTAGTTTCTTTAAAAGAGTCATCATTAAATAAGATTAACAAAGGAAAACTTACAAGGAAGTAGGTACAGCAACATATATGTGGGAATCATATTTTCTCTAAGCTTTGAAGATATGACAATACCACAGTACAGTAACAACTGGGACCCGACTATGTACAGACCTACTCTCTCATAGGAATGGGGTGCTATGAGGAACATGGAGACAACATGAACATTTCTTTTTTATAACAAACTTCAAGGATAAAAATGCATGGGCTGTAGAGATGGCTTAGCAGTTAAGGCACTTGCCTGCAAAGCCAGAGGATCTAGGTTCAATTCCCCAGGACCCTCGTAAGTCAGATGTACAAGGTGGTACATGCATCTAGAGTTTGTTTGCAGTAGCTGGAGGTCCTGGCGCACCCATTCTCTATCTGCCTCTTTCTGTCTTTTTCAAATAAATAAATAAAAATATATATTTTTTAAAAATGCAGAGCCCACCATAACCGAATGCTCCCAGCAGATAAAAGAAATAAACAACATCCTAAACATAATCTTATGTGCTGCAAAGACAAAATGAAAATGCAAAACTATATACATGTATCTCAGTGACATAGTATAGACATAGTATGCAGACACAAAGCCCTGGGTATAATCCTAGTTAGCACTCAGGAGGCTAACATAGGAAGACTGCCATGGGTATGAGAGCCAGCTTGGACCACAAAGTAAGTTCTAGACCAACCCATTCTACAAGTAAGACTTTGCCTCAAACAAACAAAAACTTAAAATTTTACATTCTACAAAAAAAGCAGGTATGAACTAGGTACCAAGGCAGGAGAAAGAGGTCAGTGACGAAACAAAGCTCTTGAGAAAAGAAAAGCACCCTCTTTCAGATTAGGAACCACAGACCAAAGTTAATGCCCATAACTTAATTTTCTTGATGTGATGCCTCCTGCTGGACTGGCAGAAAGAATCAATAGCAGGAGGTCTGAAAAGCTATGAAAACCTCAGTCACTGAGGGAAGAAGACCCAGTCTGTGATAGGCTCCACAGAACAGCAGCAATGCCAGCCAAGATGGCATTGTCAGAACCAGGCAGGGCAGAGGCGACAGACATAGTGTCATCTGAAGTAGAGGGGTGCTGATGCCTCCAAGTAAATGGAGAACATGGATAGGAAGATGCTTCAGAAAAGTTGTGCCCACACTTTCTAGTAGAATCATGCTAAAAAGAGGAAAAAATTTTAAATAATGCAGACCTTCATGATAGCAGGATCAATATAATCAGCAACATTATGGCCTTCCCAAATCTCTGGTATCTTATCATATTTCTCAGACGAATTCATTAAGTCCCAGTATTCTGAAGTTTAAGGAAAGAAAAGTTACATTTATCATACTTCCTAATATCTTGACATACCATGTGCCTAAAGTGCATTTTTCTTGATGTGACATCTTATCCCTCTACAAAGACAATAAAGCAGTTATGCTCAACACTGTATACATTATTAAAAAGATGAACAATGACCAACATAGATGTGGTCAACTTTCACATGTCATGAGAGCTATAAAATCAAACTCAAAAAGAACAGAAAATAACCTGGAAGGAAAACACTCTACAGAGCTCTCCAAGAACATGCCAACTTTAAATCTTTGTTGTTGTTGTTGTTGTTTTTTGGTTTATCGAGGTAGGGTTTCACTCTAGACCAGGCTAACCTGGAATTCATAGTGATCCTCCTACCTCTGCCTCCCAAGTGCTGAGATGGCATGCACCACCATGCCTGGCACAACTTTATAAGAAATAAGAACCTGCTTCTACATGCCCACCAGAACTAGACAGCAAGACTCTAGCAAGACACAGGTTGGGTACAGAACACTGAGAAATCAAGCTGGAGCTCAGCTGGAAGAAGCCTCCTCCCGCTTGACCAGCTATCACAGTGCTGGAAAGAGCTATACAGTTTGCTGGTCGGGGGGTGGGGGGCATGGGGGGATAGTTAGCAATAGTCTCAACTATCAGTAGATGCTGCAATATGCTACATAGCTGGCCACCCAGGCAAAAATGTGCTAATGGGGACAATGGTGGCATATCTGTTATGGAGGAAACCAACTGCTTTCTGAATGGATTTTAGGCCTACTTCATGGGAGGGAATTCATGCTTGGTATTGAAAATCTATTCAAAAGCCTATGGTTGGAGAGGTCATAAGCCCTGGAGGGAAAGCTGTTGTACGGCTAAATGTACATATTATCCCCACTAAACTGCCCTCCAAATATTTACATTTATGCCCATATATTAATGTTACTCTCACTTTTTTTTTTCCTTTTAAAAGAGGCAAAGAAAGAGAGAAAAAATGGGCATGCCAGGGCCTCCAGCCACTGCAAACCAACTCCAGATGAATATGCCACCTTGTATATCTGGCTTACATGGGTCCTGGGGAATCAAACCTGGGTCCTTAGGGTTTACAGGCAAACGCCTTAACCAGTAACTGATCTCTCCAGCCCTACTCTCACTTTTGGTTACAGACACTTCTCTTTTCAGATGGTGTAATAACTAATGGGGAGATTTAAAACTCATCAAAATGCTGAGAGGTGCCACTGTATTCCATACTAAGTGAGACCCCCCCCCCAATATTCAGGACCATTGTGAAAGAGAGGATATAAGAGCCAGGCACGGTGGTGGACGCCTTTAATCCCAGCACTTGGGTGGCAGAGGTAGGAGGACTGCTGTGAGCTCAAGGCCACCCTGAGACTACATAATGAATTCCAGGTCAGCCTGGGCTAGAGCGAGACCCTACCTCAAAAAACCAAAATAATTAAGTAAATAAAAAAAGTTTAGGCCAGGCATGGTGGTGCACGCCTTTAATCCCAGCACTTGGGAGGCAGAGGTAGGAGGATTGCCATGAGTTCGAGGCCACCCTGAGACTACATAGTGAATTCCAAGTCAGCCTAAGCTAGAGTGAAACCCTACCTCGGGGAAAAAAAAAAAAAGTTTAAAAAAATTAAGAACCAGCAAATATGTCTGTAGATGTTTACTCATTAAAGCCCCTTCTTGCTTTTCTGAAATACTTTACATGTAGCTAACACTAACTCCCCATTACCTTCTAGTACTTACTCTGAAGATCCAAAATATACTCATCTCCCATTTCCAGCTCAAGATCTCGTTCCTGCAATGGAAAAAAAATTATAGTTTTATTTTACCTTTTATGCCCCAAAAATGTGTTGTCACCTCCTGGCCACAAAGAAATAATCTCCAATCCTTTTAGATTTGTGGAGTTCTATTTATATTTCAATAAGAAAAGCAGATTTTGCCCACTGGTAGATCATATAGCCTGTATATTTCATTGATTACAATGTAACATCAAGTGAAGGTTTCATGAGATCAGGGACTTTTATTAAAGATTCGCAGCTGGATCCCAGAATTTTACAGGGTTCCCCAGTGTCAAGCCTTCATATTGTTCCACACTGTCACTGGTACACAGGCAGCCTTTTGGTTTCTCCTCCTTAAGAAACCTAGAATCAGAGTAACAGCAACCTACCCTTTTCTTCTTAGACACCCCAATTTCCATTTTCCTTTTGCGTGCCACCACTCCTTCTGGGATGAAAGGGGGCCTCTCCTAAGAAGATATTATTGAAAATATTATATGAAATGTTTTCTTGAGTGTTAAAGAAACTTAAAGAACTATAATCAAATTCTCAAAGTAAAATATAAAACTGTACTCATACTAATTAAAAACCAATGGCTAGGGCTGGAGAGATGGCATAGTGGGTAAGGCCTGTGAAGCCTAAGCACCCAGGTTCAATTCTCCAAGACCCACGTAAGCCAGATGCACAAGGTGGCACATGCATCTGGGGTTTGATTGCAATGGCTAGAGGCCTTGAGTTACCCATACTCTATCTTCATCTCTCTCTCTCTCTCAAATAAATAAATACCAATGGTTAAAGAAACAAGAACAATTATTCTGGTGGAACGGGTTTCAAGGTCAGGTTGGGCAAAGAAGCCTGCAGGGCCTCACAAATTGATTCTATAGCCATGTAGAAAGAACAAACAAAAATACAAAACAAAACAGTATTATTGAAAAAAATTCTTTAAGAAAATAACATAAGAGAGAACAGTATGATCAATGAATCAGAAACAGACATAAACCTAAGTGTATATAAATTCAATGAAAAGATATTCAATGATCAGTTCTGAGACGAATGACTGTCACATGAAACAGAACTGCCTAATAACCTGCACCTCTTTCAGAACAAAACGATGACTTCCATACAAAAGATTTTAAAAAAGTGGTGGCACACTCTTTTAATCCCAGCACTCAGGAGGCAGAGCTAGGCAGATCGCTGTGAGTTCAAGGCCACCCTGAGAATTTTAGAGTGAATTCCAGGTCAGCCTGGGCTAGAGTGAGAGCCTACCTCGAACCCCCCCACCCAAAAAAAAAGACAGGGCAGTCTAGATGCCTGTGAGGCCTAAGGACTCATGTTTGACTCTCCAGGTCCCACATAAGCCAGATGCACAGTGATGCAAGCATGCAAGGTCCCACAGGTGCACAAGGGGGCACACACATCTGGGAGTTTGCAGTGGCTGGAGGTCCTAGCGCACTAATTTTTTTTCTCTCTCTCTCCCATTAAAAAAAAAAAGGCAGTCAGTTAAGCTTGCCTCAAAAAAAAAAAAAAAAAAGGACAAAAACACAGAAATAGGGCTGGAGAGTTGGCTTAGTGGCTAAAGAGCTCGCCTGTAAAGCCTAAGGACCCCAGTTCGAGGCTCCATTCCCCAGGACCCATGTTAGCCAGATGCACAAGGGGGTGCACATGTTTGGAGTTCGTATGTAGTGGCTAGAGACCCTGGCGTGCCCATTCTCTCTCTCTCTCTCTCTCTCTCTCTCTGCCTCTTCCTCTGTCACTCTCAAATAAATAAATAAAAACAAACAAACAAACAAAACCACAGAAATAGCCAAACATGGTGCACATCCTTAATCCTAGCACTCAGGAGGCTGAAATACAATGATTGCTGTGAGTTGAGGCCAACCTAGGCTAGAGTAAGTTCCAGGTCAGCCTGGGCTAGAGTGAGACCCAGCTTCAAAAAAAAAAAAAAAAAAAAAAAAAAAAAATCAAACACACACACACCAGAAATATGGAAAAAAGACTAAATAATTTGAAAATGGATAGCAGCCCTCAGCCCTTCCTCTGTAGGACACAAAATACAGCAACCATAACAAAATATGTTGATGGCTTAGTGGTTAAGGCATTTGCCTGCAAAGCCTAAGGACGCAGGTTAGATTGCCCAGTACTCACCTAAGCCAGATGCACAAGGGGGCATGTGCATCTGGAGCTCATTTGCAGTGGCTGAATGTCCTAGTGTGCCCACTCTCTCTCTCTCTCTCAAAATGGATAAATAAAATTCTTTAAATTTTAATAGTTTGAATATAAATATATTCGATGCCACTCCTGAAATTCAGATTTATTTGCAGTAACATTAAGGTACATGTAAAAATATATGCAAGAAAATAGAAATTTAAATCTAATAAAATTCCATGTGCTTTTTAAAAACTCCTCCAACATCATTTCTGAATGACGAGCTGACAGCAAAACCTGGTAGAGTGAGAAGGGTTCACAAGGCCCTGTAGATTCTCTTCTTCACTTCAGCAATTCTTTCCCACATACACACATAACCTCACCATGAGTGACAAACTGAAGCCTGTGCATGAAGTTCATCTGTGTGCATGCAACGATGTGCAACCCCCAGGAAAGGACCCATGGCCCAGCATCTAGTGACTGTGTCAACAACCCAGAACTCTCCAAGGCTCCCTTCCCACAAAAAGCCACTTGCCTTATCATCTCTCTTGTTTGGTACAGCTAAATGCAATCTGTTCAGCACATCATTCACTTTATTTCCCTTCATTTTGGTTTCCACTCGATGAGCCAAAAGTCTATCACAAGCCTATAAAAAGTATAAAAGCAAGGCAGTCACAAACACATATACCACCAGCCCCCTCCACATATCCCAAGGAAGAACTAAGTCCCCCACTCACTGACGGGTGACAATGTGGTTTGGAACTTCCTAGTACTTAGGATGGGCCAACTTTTTCTGGACCAAGGATCAACCTGAGGCAAAATTCCAAAGAAACCCCACCATGTCCCAAGTAGGCCTTGCTCCTTAGTGACTAGTAAACAGATTCAAGAGCCCTTACCTGCTCTTTCTTACAAAGATGCCATGCTCCTGACTCAGACACTAGAGACTTAAGCAACTAATCCTTTCTGAATAAAAATAACATACTGAAGCAGAAAATAATTAAGATAGCACAGAAAATTAAACAGAAAATTGCTTTACCCACACTATTTGTTTTTTAGATTACTTTTTTCCTTCTATTCCTAAACAGGTTTTATAAATCTTTTTTTTTTTTTTTTTTTTTGAGGTAGTGTCTCACTCTAATCCAGGCTGACCTGGAATTCACTATGTAGTCTCAGGGTGGCCTCGAACTCATAGTGCTCCTCCTCCCTCTGCCTCCTGAGTGCTGGGATTAAAGGCGTATGCCACCACGCCCAGCATCACATTCAACTATAGTTGCTATAGGACTATTTAAAGATTAAAAGGTCAGTAGCCATTTTAAATTAGTATTTCCAGCTGTGGGAACTGTCAGGTACATCTGCCCCTCCTCCATGGGTCCCACATCTATGAAATCAGCCAATTAAAAACCAAAAATATTAGAAGAAAAAAACTGCTAAACATAATCACTTATTTTTCTTGTCATTATTTTCTAAACAATGCAGGACAGCAACTATGTGTGTATCATTTTAATATATGAGGTGTTACAAGAACTCAAGATGTGATTTTTAAATATTACATAATTTTATACAAAAGACTTGAGTATCTGAAAATTTTGGTATGGAGAATGTTGTCTTGGGACCAATCCCTGACAGATACTTCAAAACCCGTCAATCATGTGAGTAGGACAAGGATCAATGTTCTGACAGTATTCTAAATCTACCCCATAGTGTATCATTCCTGACTGGCTATGTGAGTGTTTTGAGTGCTAATAATTCCTGGGAAGAAAAATATTCTTCCTGTTCCCTAAAATATAAGAAAAAGAATGGTGCTTGAATTAAAAAGTACTGACCTCTGTTTTAACTTGAACAACACCTTCCTCAGTCAGGGTGCTGGTCTCGATTACAGGTAATCCCTCATTCTGCAAGTCTGTAAATTTTCTGGGAATGCAGCAAAAAAAAGTAAATCATGCATCACTCATTTCCAGTCCCCTACAGAAGAAACTACTGTTCTGTAAATGGAAGTTACAAACACTATTCAGACAGCTGTAATTTTTCAAAAATATTTTAATCTTATCTTTTGAGAGAGTACCCAAGAGAAGGAGAGGAAGAAAGGTTATCATCTATTATCTACCTACCTATTAATTAGAGAGAGAACAAGGGAGGGAGAGAAAGAATGGGTGGCCAAGGCCTCTAGCAGGCTACATAGGTACTCCAGATGCATGTGCCACTTTGTGCATCTGGCTTTATGTGGACAGTGGGGCACTGATCCTGGGCCAACAGACTTTGAAAACAAGCTCCTTTAACAGTTGAGCCATCTCCCCAGCCCCAGTTTTGATTATGTTTTAACCCTTGAAAATCAGATATCTGTACGTTTTTTTTTTTTCAAGAATCTTCTGCAACTTAAAAAAAAAATGTGAAAAAAAGACATAAAAACTGGATCAAATGTGCCACAAAGTAAAATCAGAGTTCTATGGAATATTCTTTAGCTAAGATCATGATTCCCCACCCTGCTTTGAGACAGAACCTTGTTATTTAGCTCAAGCTAGTCTAGAACTCATTATTCAGGCTCAAACTCACAATCCTCCTGCCTCAGCCTCCCAAATATAGGGACTACAGTTATGTAATACTATTTATTGCCTGATGAAGGTCAATTTTTAAAGTCTTCAAGGGCCAGAGACATGGCACATTGGTTAAAGGTACTTGCAAAGCCTACCAGTCTGTGCTCCATTCTCCAGTACCCGTGTAAAGCCAGATGCACAAAGTGGTGTATGCATCTAGAATTTATTTGCAGAGGCAAATATACCTATTCTCCTTCTGTCTGCCTGCAAATAAATAAAAAATATTTTTAAATGTTTTCAATGCTATTTCCTTTTTAAAATTTTGCCATCACACCCTAAGAGAATTCTTCAGAAAACAAAAAAAGCCAGGCATGGTGGCACATGTCTTTAATCCCAGCACTTGGGAATCCCAGCACCCAGGAGGCTGAGGTAGGAGGATTTCTGAGTTCAAGGCCACACTGAGACTACATAGTGAATTCCAGGTCAGTCTGGGCTACAGCAAGACCCTACCTTGAAAAACCTAAATAAAAAACATAAAAACATTTATGAATCTGTATAGTTATCAATCACTGACTCTAAAAGGGAAATGGTGTGTGTCCAATCAATCTCACCTTAACATCTAAGTATAAATATCACTCAAATTTTAGAGACAGATGATCAACGCATGATATTAAAGCAGCTCACAGACAAGAGATAGCTCAGTAGATAATGCACTTGTCAAGCAAGTGTAAGTACTTAAGTTCAGATCTCCAGAGCCCATGTGAAGCTAGATGCACTACTGCAAGCATCATAAAACCAGCACACCCATGGTGAGATGGGAGGCAAATCGCCTAGAAGCTTGTGGACCAACTAGCCTAGCAAATAGCAGTGAATAAGAGAAACCTTGCCCCAAACAAGGTGAAACGTAAGGACCAACACCCAAGGTTGTGTTCTGACCAGCTATAGCATGTGCCCACTCGAACTCCTCCCACACACCCACATGCACACAAAAATTTAATTTCATTTTTTAAAAAAGCTAATCAAGAACAAGGTCTACTTCCATTATCAAAGGACCAAAGCAGGGGCTAAAAGATGGCTCCGTGGTTAAGGCGCTTGCCTGCAAAGCCTAAGGACTCTGGTTCAATCCCCAATACCCACAGAAAGCCAGATGCACAAAATGGCAGCATGCATCTGGAATTTGTTCATTGCAGTGGCTAGAGGACCTGGCATGCATATTATCTCTCTTGTATCTGCTTCTTTCTTTCTCTTTCTCAAATAAATCAATAAATAAAGTATTTTTTTAAAAAAAGGACCAAAGCAATGGTATCACATAGTCAAGTCTGAGACCCATGTATCAGCATATGACCCTGGTCAAAACAATTACTGAGCCTACCTACCATGTGTCACCATCACATAAAAATAATGGTGATGGCCAGGCATGATGGCACACTCCTTTAATCCCAGCACTCGGAAGACAGAAGTAGGAGGACCACCGTGAGTTCAAGGCCACCCTTAGACTACATAGTGAATTCCATGTCAGCCTGAGCTAGAATCAAACCCTACCTGGAGGACAAAAAAAAAAAAAAAAGGTAATGGTCATGCTGGAGGGCTCCTAAGTAAAGAGCAGGCTCTAAAACATAAGCATTAAAAAAACAGTAGAGTCTACTTTCCGATCTCATGAAACGTCAACAACCAAAGATACAGGCACAACCTCCACTGGACAGATAAACCAAGGATTGAAAATGACTTTACTTCCCTACCACACAGCTGCCAAATAGCCAATTAGCCTGGTATTTGCTTCAATAGACAGACCTGGGTCTCAACAGAGTGGAGGTGCTTTCCCACCACATAGCTGGGTAAGTAACCAATAATGCAGACATCACCTCTACTAGATAAAACAGAGCTCAGAAGGATGACCTCACTTCCCTATCACACAGCTGAGAAGTAGACTCTGGACCTGAGCCTAACTCCCAAAGCATAAACACCTGACCACAGCTGGTCTCTTAACTCACTTCTTAAGCCATCTTACTGTTACCCTCTCTTTTCCACCCTCAAATATGTAAGACATAAGGATTCTTTCAAAGACAAGTTCATTTTCTGACATCAGTGTTGACACAATTAGAATTTTTTTTTTTCGAGGTAGGGTCTCACTCTAGCCCAGGATGACCTGAAATTCACTACGTAGTCTCAGGGTGGCCTCGAACTCACAGCAATCCTCCTACCTCCGCCTCCCGAGTGCTGGGATTAAAGTTGTGTGCCACCACGCCCAGCTATAATTAAAATTTTTTAAAATATACTATCACACCCTGAGAAAACCAGTATGACTAATTAAGACAAATTAATCCTCACGAAACATAAAATTCCCAAAGAGACACTAAAGAAGAAACAACATGCTCCTTGTACCTTAGGACCTTCTACTTAACTCAGTCAATGAAAAAGGCTCCAAAGATACAGCTAGACAGCATTCTAGTGCAGTGGTTCTCGGACCTCCACTGTGCATTTGTCACATGGACAACTTGCTGCCACATCTTATAGCCTGATGTGCCCAAGGATTGGCATTTCTGACAAGTTACCTGGCAAAATTGAGTAGATGCTGCTGGTCTAAAGCCAGTGTGAGTACAGCAGACTAGTGCATGTTTCTCAAAGCACTTATCTTAAAAGCTGCCTCTTAAAAGGATTGCAGGATCAAATTACTCTGAAAAGATCAAGCCTACCAATATTACCCGCTTAGTGGAGAATGTTAGTAAACACCTCGTGCTTCATTCACAGTTCTGAAAAGCTATCTTATAAGAGTTATAGACCTACATTTTCCTTAACTTAATCACTCACTTCCAAACTAATTTAGCCACAGAAACTCTTTATTATTAACAAAACCCTGTAAATACCCATCCTAATGAAAACCTTGTTCTTGCTGAGTGTGGTGGCACACGCCTTTAATCCCAGCACCCGGGAGGCAGAGGTAGGACTGCATGAGTTCGAGGCTACCCTGAGACTCCATAGTGAATTCCAGGTCAGCCTTGGCTAGAGTGAGACACTACCTCAAAACAAACAAACAAAAAAAACCCTTATTCTGGAAAATGTGCCCTAGAATCCCTAACAGTAAGACCTGGAAGAGATAAAGCACATATCCAAGCACACAGCTTCCTGGAAGAGGAATTTGAGAGCAGCCCTTTCCTATGAAACCACATTTTCCAAGTTTTTAAATGTATCAATCCATCAAACACAGATATTTCCAGAGTCAAGAACAGAATAGTAATCAGGAAAACCATGTTTCTGGTTTTTAAAATGTCACCAATCCACTGAGATTAAATCACTTATAAAGTAAAAACCTGGTTGAGAATGACTAAAATTCCTTCTAATCTTTGCCTTAGAATACAAAATAAGTAAAAAGTATTCAAAACACTAAGGTGGCCAGGCGTGGTGGCACATGCCATTAATCCGGGAGAAGAGGTAGAATTGCTGTGAGTCCCAGGCCAGCCTAGGCTAGAGGGAGACCCTACCTTGAAAAACCAAAAAAATAAACAATCCTAAGGTGATTTACCTGTTCATCTTCAGAAAGTTCAGATATTCTCTTCATATCACATTTGTTTGCTACAACTATAAGAGGCTGCCAAAAAAGAAAAATAATCATTACTTGCATATTTCAGAATAATGCTGCTGTCCCCTCCCTGTTTATAGACTTGCTTTCTATAATTTCATTTATCTGAGCTAAGATGAACCATGACTTAAATAGAAAATTCCAAAAATAAATTCACAAAAGTTTAAGTTGTGCATATTCTAAGTATCCATGCCTGTGCTCCATTCTGCCTACAACAGGAACATCCCTTTGTTCAGCTTCTTCACTCTTTGTACGCAATCAGCCAGCCAGTGACTTAGGAGCCTTATCAATTATCAGATCAACTGTCATGGTACTGCGTTGCTTATGTTCAAGTCCTTCAGTCCTGTCTGTACCATCAGGTATCCACAGGTATCTGAGCATGTTATCCAAAATAAAGGAGAACTAATGTTTCCCTTCCAATTAAAATACTAGTTACAACACTTACCTTGTTGATAAAGAGAGGTTTGATATTCTGGAAGAGTTCTAATTGTTCCTTCAACCCATGTCCACATTGCTCAGACAAATCCATCACATACAGAACTGCAGCACGAAGGTGGGCCAGGGCTGTGATAGCCTGCATTTCAATGGTGTTCCGATCCTCCAAAGGATGATCCAAAATTCCCGGAGTATCTACAACCTAAAAACCAGGCTTCATTGTATTCATTTAAAAACTGTCATTCTCACACATCCTAACCAGAGCTAACAAAACTAGTAAATAAATAGATTTCTGGGGCTGGAGAAATAGCTTAGCAGTTAAGGCATTTGCCTGCAAAGCCAAAGGATCCCAGTTCAACTCTCCAGGACTCACATAAGTCAGAAGCACAAGGGGGCACATGCATCTGGAGTTCATCTGCAGTGGCTGGAGGCCCTGGCGTACCCATTCTCTCTCTCTCTCTCAAATAAATAAAATATAATTTATTTTTTCTGAAACTGGTCATGATATGATTTTAAAAAAAGCAGTGAGAGAGAACACTGTCTTTCTACAGTAAAAGAACAAGAACCAGGTGTAGTGGCCCATACCTACAATCCCAGCACTGGAGAGGATAAAGAACAATTGCCTAGAGTTTATGTCCAGTCTGGGGTAATACATAGTGAGTTCAGGCCAACGGGAATTACTGAGTTCATTAAAGATTCATGACCTTGTGTAAAAATAAGCCCTCTTTTCTCACTACCATCATAAAATGTAAAAACTGGAATACCTAACCAGGTGTGATGGCATACTATATTCATCCCAGCACTTGGGAGGCAGAGGTAGGAGGATCACTTGTGAGTTTGAGGTCAGCCTGAGACTGAGACTATAAAGTAAACTCCAGGTCACACTAACCTTCAGCAAGACCCTACCTTGAAAAAAGTCAAAGCCTGGAATACATGACAGACTCGTAGATGTGAGGGATTATGTTCTTCATAATTTATGTATCTTTTATTTTTTTAATATTTTATTTTTATTTATTTGAGAGAGGGAAATAGGCAAAGAGAGAGAGAGAGAATGGGCATGCCAGAGCTTCTAGACACTGCAAACGAATTCCAGATGCATGCACCACCTTGTACATCTGGCTTACGTGGGTCCTGGGGAATCGAACAGAGGTTCTTTGATTTTGCCGGCAAGTGCCGTAACCTCTAAGCCATTTCTCCAGCCTCATCATTTATTAACTTAGATTTGACTATGGAACTAGACTGATGCTTTTAAATAGTAATGTCATTTCTAGTGACAATAGTTTAAAACAATACAAAGGGAATTTCATTTAACTATAGGGATCACTGCTACAGAATACAGAAAGCTATGTGGAAGCTGGTTGCTGCTTCTGAATTACACACATTTGAATTGTCCTTACCCATCCTGAAAGCTCAGATAAGTTTTCTTCATGGTGATGGAAGTTCTTGGCAATATCAGAGAAACTATTTCTCCACCTCCTAGAATTCTCCCTAGGGGATGTTGCTCACAGCTGACTATATAAGTGCATTATAGAATGAACATGTGCTATAGATCTTTACAAGTCATCAAATTAAGGCAAATCCCAAGGTGTTTGTTGCATATTTAAAGATAGAAGTCTCACCTGCCAACGCAGATACTTATAATCCATGTGTCCAACAAACAAAGACTTGGTAGTAAATGCATAGGGCTGAACATCCACATCTGCTCTAGTCACCTTCAAAGAAAAGAATACTTTTATAATCTCAAGAATTCCAGCCGGGTATGGTGGTGCATGCCTTTAATCCCAGCATTCAAGAGGCAGAGATAGGAGGATCACTGTGAGTTCAAGGCCACCCTGAGACGACATAGTGAATTCTAGGTCAGCCTGGGCTAGAGCAAGATCCAACCTTGAAAAACAAACAAAAAGAATTCCATAGCACATGGATGCAAGAATGGCATCTGCTCATTATCAAGTCTGATTTATGTCCATCCTTGATGTTGAATGCCTATGGTCAGGAGGTCTGTGCATTCAAGGCCAACCTTGGACAACTTAGAATTTATTTCAATATAAAAATTGCTAGGGTTATCAGCTCAATGGTAGAATGCTTCCCTAGCATATAGAGGGGCCCTGGGTTCAAACCCTAGCACTTAAAAAAAAAAGGTCTGGGGAAATTGCTTAGCAGTTAAGGCATTGCCTGTGAAGCCTGAAAACCCTGGTTCGATTCCCCAGGACCCACATTAGCCAAATGCACAAGGAGATGCATGCATCTGGAGTTTGTTTGCAGTGGCTGGAGTCCCTGGCACATCCATTTTCTCCCTCCTTCTGTCTCTCTCTCTCAAGTAAATAAAAATTATTTTTTTAAAAAAAGACTAATTTTCACTTGGGGGGGGGGGTTGGGGGGGGGAACGATAACCTTCCACAGATTTCATGTGATTAAACTTTGTAGGACAGGTATTATCAACTTTTTTTAAAAAGAAATTATTTATTTGCAAGCAGAGAGAACAGAGAAACACACAGAGAGAATGAGAATGAGTGTGTGTACCAAGGCCTCTAGCTGCTACAAATGTGTTTCTAGCTTTATGTGGGTACTGGGGAATTAAACCCTAGTTGTTAGACTTTGCAGACAAGCACCTTAACCACTGACCCATCTCTCCAGCCCAGTATTACCAACTTTTGAGAAATGTCTCCTGGCTCTTCTTTCTGCCCAGCACCATGAGCCCACCACCCCTCAGTTATGTAGCAACCTTCATTTTCTCTCACTCCACCTTCACTGATGAGGGAAATGCTCTATATCTGCAGTCTAATAGGGCCTGTAGTAGTTTGAATGGATGTCCCTCAATAGATTTAGGAGTTTTATTACAGCTTGTAATTTAGATCTTCAGCAGCCTGGCTGCAGGTGCCACTGTGGAAATATCTTAAGGGTCCAGGCCTAAGACGTGGGAGTGGATTTAGAATTCCAGTCTAAAGACATACAAAGTGCTGGAGCTTTGTCTGGAGTTCCTGGAGTATGCTTGCTTATGGTGCTGGTGATGGCTTTTCTCTCTGCTGGGATCTGTGGAGGACCAACTTCTGCCATTATGGAACTTCCGTTGGATCTATAAGCTTCAGAAAGTCCCTTCCTTTCATAAACTATGTCTGGTTTGGCAGTTCATCTCAAAAATGTAAGGCTGACTATTACATAATTGGTACCAGGAGTAGGGTAGAGTTGCTGAGATGAATCTGACCCTGTGAATTTTGATCTTTTTGAACATTTGTTTTGGAGGAATGCACAAGGACTTTGTACCTGTAACTGAAGATGACTTTTGGAGTGGTAAGCCAAGTATTATGGACTATTCTGATCAGAGTTTGAAAATGCTAAATGCAGAGAAAATTGTATTTGGAAACTTGGCTTATGAATTTTCTAAGGAATTTTATTGGAACTAGGCTACTGGCATAATGGCTGGCTGCATTCTACTGCCTATGCCCAGACAGTCTGATCAAAGTTAAATTTGTAATGGACTGATGTGCTTGGCTGAAGATACAGGACTAAGAGATATAAGACTTAAAATTGGAAAAGTTAAAACAAGTTTAAAATTTACTGGCACAGAGACTGGTTTTAGGTTACTGAAGCTGCTATTGTTAACACATTAACAATCTCAAGAAAGATGGGAGATGGAACCTGGGATGAGGTGGGGTTGGGGGTGCAGAGAGGGGCTGAGGGTATCTACAGGAGACAAAGAGCAGGTGAGAATGGGCTAGAACCTGTGATGGAAACAGGGAAAAGAGAGACTGGAGTACACAGATGTTTCAAGGATGAAACATGAAGAGAGAGCTTTCAGGGGTACAAGTGGGGACCACCAGAGAGGAGACAAAGATAAGAATCAGAGAAGGGCAGGAAAAGACAGGCATGGAGACAGAAGAGAGACAACAAGATGCAGATGGCAACAAGGACTATGGTGGAGAGCACGAGAGGGCTGAGACCAAAAAAGGTAGTTGTAGTGTGATACGTACACACCCAGGATAGCCTCAGAGCAACAAGGCCTGGGACTGCAGAGGTGCATGGGTGGACAGAACAGCCTCTGGGGAGATGGGACCTGAGAGTCGGAGGAGCTCAGAGGATGCCAGGGCAAAGTGGTGGACGGGGCTGAGGAGGGATTTTGGGGGGTTGAGGTCTCTCCCTCACTTATTTCAAGGGGTATACAAGGGCACATCAGGACCTCTCTTGCCACTGCAAACAAACTCTGATGCATGAGTCACTTTGTATACCTAGCTCCACATGGGTATTGGGGAATCGAATCCAGGCTGCAGGCTTTGCAAGCAAGTGCCTTTAACTGCTGAGCCACTTCCCCAGCCCTCCATAACTCTTGATCTTGTAAAACCCAAACTCCACACCTATTAACCAATAACTTTCAGCCAGGCATGGTGGCACACACCTTTAATCCCAGCACTCCGGAGGCAGAGGTAGCATGATCACCCTAGGTTCAAGGCCAGCCTGAGACTACAGAGTGAGAGAGAGTGAATTTCATGTCAGCTGGGCTACAGAGAGATGCTACTTCAAAAAACAAAACAAAACAAAACAAAACGCTGGGTGTGGTGGTGCACGCCTTTAATCCCAGCACTTGGGAGGCAGAGGTAGGAGGATCAAGGCCCCCTGAGACTACATAGGGAATTCCAGGTCAGCCAGGGCTAGTGAGACTCTTCCTTGAAAACAAAACAAAACAAAACAAAACAAAAAAAAAGGAATCTGCTATTCCAGGTCACAATTTCATCCCTGAATTAAAAACACGGCTGTGTCTTGCACACCTGGTATTGCTTTTGAAAACATGAAAAATACACAGAATGGTCATAAAGTACACATGGTTCCAGAAGCTGCTGCTGAGACAGGACATATAGACAAGGTGTGATAACCCTCATAACGAGATTGATAAAGCCATTGGAAGATAAGACTGTGGTTTACATGGAGACCCAAAGATGTTTTAGATATACCAGGACTGTAAAAGGGCTACCATGGAGCTCTGTTGGCTCAGAATGAAAGTTTTCCCTGGCTATTCAGCATAGTTAGAGGGACAGAATTAAAAATCCAGCAACTGTAGATGTTTGCTTCATGGCTGAGTTTACATTGTTCCAATCTCTCCCTGTTATGCCTTACAGCAGTTAGAGATGTTTATTTATTTATTTTATTTTGGTTTTTCAGGGTAGGGGCTCACTCTAGTTCAGGCTGACCTGGAATTCACTATGTAGTCTCAGGGTGGCCTAGAACTCACAGCAACTTGAGTGCTGGGATTAAAGGTGTACACCACGCCTGGCTCTGTATCTTCATATGTTGAAAATATGACATTTGTTTTGATTTTACAGGACTCACAGCTAAGAGATGATCTTAAATCTCAGAGGAGACTTGAGACTTTAGAACTATCTTAAGCTGGCAAAAACTGTGAGGACCTTTAAATTTGGAATACAATTAATACAATTTACAATGTGAGAGGGTCACAAATCTATTGGGGGTCAGAGCTGGAATATGGTGGTTTGAATAAATGGCCCCTCCCAATGGATTCCGGAGTTTTATTAAAGCTTGTTATATAGATCTTCAGCAGCCTGGCTGGAGGAGGTGTCACTGTGGTAGATCCCAGGGTCCAGTTCTAAGGTATGGGGATGGATTTAGAATTCCAGTCTAAAGACATACAAAGTACTGGAGCTTTGTCTGGAGTTCCTGAAGTGTGTTTGCTTATGGTGCTCATGGTGGCTTTTCTATCTGCTGGGATCTGTGAAAGGGGGACCACCTTCTGCCATTAGGAAACTTCCCCTGGATCTACAAGCTTCAATAAATCTCTGCCTCCCATAAACTGTATCTGGTATGGATGTTCATCCCAACAACATGAAACAGACTGCTACAGGGCCCACCAACCACTCACTGCTGAGGAGGGGGGAAGGAGAGAGAATGAATGAGAATGAGGATGGGCACACCAGGGTCTCTAGCCACTGCAAACAAACTCCAGACTCATGCATCACCCTGGCTTATGTGGGTACCTGAAAATCAAACCTGGGTCCTTAAGCTTTGCAGACAAGTGCCTTAACTGCTAAGCCATCTCTCCGACCCCTTAGATGCTGTTTTTACTCCTTTTAGGTTCTTTAGACTCAAAATGCTTTAATGTACCAAATTACTGAGTTACTCAAATGTTAAAATTGGATCTAAGTCTTGATTGGTGATTCACATTGACTCAAGAACAGAATTTTTCAATTTGCCAAATTAACTTAAACCACAATTGAAAAAGTTACCTGTGGCCATTTCAGAGCATGCCAATAAGCATTTAAAACTTCAGTTAGGACCCCTGAGAGCTTTGCTATTGCCAGTTGGAAGCTGACATAAATGCTATTTTTTAAAATATTTTATTTATTTACCTGAGAGAGAGAGAGAAAGGCAGATAGAGAAAGAGGCCAGTGTCTCTAGCCACTGTAAACAAATTCCAAACTTATGCACCACCTTGAGCATCTGGCTTATGTGGGTACTAGGAAATCGAACCTGGGTCCTAAGGCTTTACAGGCAGGTACCTTAACCACTAAACCATCTCTCCGGCCCCTTAAATGCTGTTTTTACTCCTTTTAGGTTCTTTAAGCTCAAATTGTTTTAAAGTACCAAATTACAGAGTTACTCAAATGTGAGAATTGGATCTTAAGAATTCTAGTACATACCAGCCCTTGGACGGCAAGGGATAGTAGAATTGCCAGGTTCAAGGTCAGCACAGGCTACACAATGAGGCACAGTTTCAAATCAGCAAAAACCACATAAGGCAACAATAATAAAATACAGACTCAGAAAACTCACTACTAAAATGGACATCACAGTTCTTAGGAAAGCTAACATAGCCACCAATAGGACTAACACCCAGGCAGCTTCACACTGGGAGGCTCCCTAAGTGTTACCTGACAAAATCATTTTCAGAGTGCACTAACACACTCAAGAATAAAAATGAATGAATTGAAAAGCCCTCCATTTTGTTGAAAAATACATTTCAGCTGGGTGTGGTGGTGCACAACTTTAATCCCAGCACTTGAGAGGCAGAGGCAGAGGCAGAGGCAGGAGGAGCGAGCAACATGAATTCAAGGCCACCCTGAGACTATATAGTGAGTTACAGGTCAGCCTGGGCTACAGCGAAACCCTACCTCAGGAAAAAAAAAAAAAAATCAATTTCTCAAATTACTTTAAAAAATTGTAGTAAGAGCTTCTGGTCATAGCTCTATAAATCTAGGTTCAGACAATGAGTTAAACCTTCCTGAGAGGAACCTGGACATACTCAAGTAACAGGGACCTTTTCAACACAAAGGTAATGTTTACCAAAGGACTATGTTGTCAGTCAAAAATATACCAAGTTCACCCCAAATCCCACAAATTGATTAAAAAACAGACGTACCTTATTGATGAAGCTGGATTTCCCAACATTTGGATACCCACATAAAAGCAGAGTCCTTGTATTTGGATCAATGGTTGGCAAGCGGGATAAATGCTGACGGACTATAAAAAGTGTAAATTGAAAAACAAACTCAAAATTCAAGATTTGCATAAAATTATGTTTTCAGTTTAGTTATGCTCCAGGCTCATAGTTATATTAACAATATCCCTAATTCCTTATCCAACTTTTGTTTGAGGAAGGGGCACACTGGCTATTAAGCCTTGTACATATTAGACAAGTAGTCCTCTTTTTATTCAATTTTATTTTTATTTTTTATTTTTTTTTCTTTTTCTTTTTTTTTTCTTTTTCGAGATAGGGTCTCACTCTGGTCCAGGCTGACCTGGAATTAACTCTGTCATCTCAGGGTGGCCTTGAACTCATGGCGATCCTCCTACCTCTGCCTCCCGAGTGCTGGGATTAAAGGCATGCGCCACCACGCCCGGCATTTTTTATTCAATAAAACACAGTCTTAATAAGGCTAGCAATCAACTCACTCTATAGCTCAGAGACCATGAACTTGTGATCCTCTTGCCTCAGCCTCCTGAGTAGTTTGGCCTATAGGCATGCAAAACCAGGTCCAGTTGACTCTTAACTTTTAAAAAATATTTATTTATTTACCTGAAAGCATAGAAAAGAGGCACCAGGGCCTCCAGCCACTGTAAACTGACTCCAGATGCATAAACCACTTTGTGCACAGACTTTACATGGGTACTGGGGAATCAAAACTAGGTTGTTAGGCTCTGAAGGCAAGCACCTTAACCATTGAGCCATGCCATTTCTCTAGCCTGGCTCTTAACTTTTAAAATAATGGAGAAAACCTAAGTGGGTGAAAAAGAATAAAGGCATGGACTCAAGCATGCACACATCCACGCAATAGTACTTCCCAACTATGGCCGTACCAAGAGATCATATATTCAAGCCTACCAAACTGCTACTTTATTTCAATGAGTCAAAAATGGGGCCAAAAACCGTATTTATGAGAAAGGGGCCAGATAATTAACATTAAACAAAATTGTTTGGATAATAGTATTATTTTGGAGCAAGCATGCAAGCTGCAGCATTATATGTGAACTATTTCCATTTAGTTGCCTCATGTGCAATACCAACACAACTCTAGTACAGCACCCAGTAGGCTATCATGAGGATCCCACAGATCTGTAGGAAAGCATTTTTAAGAAGCTACTATCATAAGCCTTGAAAAAAATCATTTCAGCCAGGTGTGGTGGCCCACGCCTTTAATCCCAGCACTTGGGAGGCAGAGTTGGAGGATTGCTGTCAGTTCGAGGCCACCCTGAGACTACATAGTGAATTCCAGGTCAGCCTGGGCTAGAGTGAACCCTACCTCAAAAAACAAAAAAACAAATCATTTCAAGGCAAAGAGAATAAAGCCAAACAAGTCAAAAAGTTTCTTCCTACCCCTGGCTCCTGAGTGCTGGGATTAAAGGCATTCACCGCCATGCCCAGCTTTCAAAAAGTATTTTTAGAACTGGAGTATAGAATATAGCTCAGTGGTAGAATACTTGCCTAACATGCCCAAGACCCTCAGTTCAATCCCCTCCCCAGGGGGAGGGAGGGTGTGTGTATGTTTGTTATATAAAAATATATGCAGGTATGAAGACAATTTCTTAATGTCTTATTTATTTATTTGAGAGGAGGCACAGAGAATGAGCATACCAGGGCCTCCAGCCATTGCAAACAAATTCCAGACACATGTGTCACTTAGGGCACATGGCTTATGTGGGTACTAGGCAATCAAACTGTGTGCTTACACTTTGCAGACAAATGCCTTAACCTCTAAGCCATCTCTCTAGCTCAGGGAAATTTTTTTTTTTCTGTAAAATTCAACATTAACTCAGAAACTGTTACTCAGACACTTAAATAAAAGTATTTCTTTAAAAAAATTAGGGGGCTGGAGAGAGGGCTCAGCAGTTAAAGAGCTTGCTTGCAAAGCCTAACAGCCTGGGTTCAATTCTCCAGTACCCTCATAAAGCCGGATGCATAAAGTGGTACATGCGCCTGGATTTTATCTGTAGTGGCAGGAAGCCTGGGTGCATCTATACCCTCTCTTGCTCTGTCTGCCTCTTTCTGTCTCAAATAAACAAATTAAAAAAAATTCTTTAATTTTTAATTAAATAAAAATGCTGGGCTTGGTTAATGGCTCAATGGCTAAAAGCACTTGCTTGCAAAGCCTGACAGCTCAGGTTCAGTTACCCAGTATCCATGTAAAGCCAGATGCACAAAGTGGTGCATATATCTGGAGTTCATTTGCACTGGCAGGAGGCCCTGGTACACCTATCATCTCTACCTCTACCAGCAAATAAATAAAATATTGTTTAAAAATGTCACTGGGGGATGGAGAAATGGCTTAGCGGTTAAGGTACTTGCCTGCAAAGCCTAAGGACCCAGATTCATCTCCCCAGCACCCATGTAAGCCAGATGCATAAGGTAGCGCATGCATCTGGAGTTCGTTTGCAGTGGTTAGAGGCCCTGGTGTGCCCATTCTCTGTCTCACTCTCAAAAAAATAAATAAATAAAATACTTTTTAAAATGTCAGTAGGTAAATCTATCAGCCATTCTATTCATTGTTCAGTATTTCTCACATTCATGTATTTACTTATTAAATGCTAAAGACATACATTCTCTGAATAGGAATATTAGATTGTAGGCACTGTAAATGGCAACTTTTTTTGAGAGAAAGAGAGAATGGGCTACCCTACTAGACTCTGTTATCAGGCTCCAAAAAGAAAAATTGATTCTGTCACCTCTAAAACAAACAACACAAAAATCTCAAGAACAAGACCTAAATATGAAATACATTCCTGCTTATGTGTACCAGGTACCTTGTTCCAAATACTCCAAACTCTGCCTCTGTCTCTTGATGATAGTGCACATCCGTCCAAGGGCAGCACGCTTCAGCTGCTTGCAGCGGTACAGAGAATCGCCATACTTCATAAGCCGCACATAGTCTTTAGCAACACTTAAAAAAATATTAAGTAAGTAAGCTTACACCCCTGAGTTTGAGCAGAACTTAAGACATTATAAAATAAGAAATCACCTTACTTGTCCACCAAATTTTTGGCAATATTTATTTGTCCTAGAGCCAACTTGTAATGATCCTTGTCATAGAGGATATTCATTAAATCAGCATAAAATGGATGGATATCCTATAACAAACAAAATGCATAGCCATTATTCTGGTCCACCGACAGTTTCTTATGCTAATGTTAATAGCACATGGAGAATACCTCCATGCAGCTTCATCTGCCCAGTACCCTCTCCCAGCCAATGACCCTGTCAATTTACTCTTCTAAAGAAATACAGACACTGAGCATGGTGGCACGCACCTTTAAGCCCAGCACTCAGGAGACAGAAGTAGGAAGATCACCGTGAGTTCAAGGCTAGCCTGGAACTACAGAGTGAGTTCAAAGTCAGCCTGGGCTACAGTGAGACTACCACAGGAAAAAAAAGGGGGGGGGCAGGGGGCTGCTGGAGAGATGGCTCAGCAGTTAGTGCTTGCCAGAAAAGTCTAAGGACACAGGTTCAATATCCCAGTATCCACATAAGCCAGAAGCATAAGTTGGCACATGCATCTGCAGTTCATTTGCAGGGGCTATAGGCCCTGGCATGGCCATTCTCTCTACACCTGCCTACCTCTCTCTCTCAAATAAATAAAAACTTAAAAAAAAGAAAACAAGAAATACAAGTGTCCCCAGGGTGTCAACAGTGGTCACTTCTACTCACCCTAACCTCCATTCTCTAGACAATTCCTACTCCCATGATTTAACTTCATTTCTTTTATGAGTCGCCATACATTTTTATATTTACTACACTTTCTCCCCACTGGTTTGTTGGAGGTAGGGTCTCTCTCTAACGCAGGCTGACCTGGAATTCACTATGTAGTCTCAAAGTGGCCTTGAACTCACTGCAATCCTACCTCTTCCTCCTGAGTGCTGGGATTAAAGGCGTGCACCATCACGGCCAGCTTCTTAATTTCTATTTTTTTAATTTAATTTTTAAAAGGTTATATTCTTATTTCTCTTCTCCCTTTCCCCCAATTTCTATTTTTCAGTATAATTTTAAAAATTAATTAATTTTGGTTAGGTTTCGTGTGGAATCTAGCTACGCATCAAACTTGAGACCCCCCCCCCACACCTCTGAATAAGAACTTTTATTACTACTGTATCCCTAGTACTTGAAACCAAACCTACCATGTCCTAAGTGTTTAGTGAATGACAACTTTGTCCTCAGACAAATGAAAACTATGCTTATCTAAGAACAATTTCTGAATAGAGGGTAACAGTTACTAGGTAACTGAGTAGTAGTAATAGGATGCTTATACCTCTGAACTCTCCCACCCTAATGTATAAATAACAATGAAAAAATTAACTTCTTACAAGGAGCCACAAGAACTTGATGTAAATTACATTAAAATAGATTGCTAAAACCAGATGTTTCCTAGCATATCAAGTCTGTTTAGAATGATTTCATTCTTAATCTATTTTTTTTACACTCAGGTATTCTCTAGTACTTGACTTTTCCCAAGAAATCATTCATTTATTCAACTTGACTTGAGTACCTGTGTGAAGCCCTAGAAAAGGCTCTAGTAGTAATTTTTACTTTGTTATTTTACACACCTCTACAATTTTAAAATGATAAGCCTCAAAAGTATCATGCAAACCAACCCTTTCCCTCTGCCTCACCTAACTTCAGGGACAATTGTGGGGCAATGGCTCTTAGACTATACTAATCTCCATATTCATCACAACCCCAAATAACCCACAGACACTCATAAGACTGTTTATCAAGCTCTGACAAGCAGTTTCCACTCTGCATTTTGGTTTTTTTTAAAATATTTTTTGTTTATTTGAGAGCGACAGAGAGAGAAATAGGCAGATAGAGAGAGAGAGAATGGGCGTGCCAGGGCCTCCAGCCACTGCAAACAAACTCCAGATGCATGTGCCCCCTTGTGCATCTGGTTAACGTGGGTCCTGGGGAATCGAGCCTTGAACCAGGGTCCTTAGGCTTCACAGACAAGCACTTAACTGCTAAGCCATCTCTCCAGCCCTGTTTTTTGTTTTTTGAGGTAGGGTCTTGCTCTAGCCTAGGCTGATCTGAAATTCACCATGTAGGCTCAGCGTAGCCCCAGACTCATGATGATCCCTCTAACTCTGCTTCCCAAGTGTTGGGATTAAAGGTATGAGCCACCATGCCCAGCTCCACTCAACATTTTTGAAGCTTGACAAACCATATGATGCCAACTACAGCTTTCAGCTTTTTTTCAAAGCTCCCCATGCTATCCCTTCGTGCCTGAAGGAGAACATCAGTGCTGAACTGACCACAACCAAAAGGACCACAAACCATGGTAGGCCTTGAGCCATTAACTCTGAATAAAAGCCTCAAATACAGGGAGTAGATGAAGTCTGGACAATCCAACAGGCCATCCAAGAATTCTGGCTTCCACAGCTTTCATCTAAACTAGGGCTGGCCTTAGCAAGTCCAGAGGCTGCAAGGGAAGCTAAGGATTCAAAAACCCTGGATTCTAAACCCAGCTTTGTCACTGAATTAGAGTTACTGACAAAACAATTATTTTGTTTCTTTTTCTGCCAGTAAGTACACTCAACACTGATTCTTTGAAAGTTTCTATTTACACAACCACATATATAACTTACATCTAATTTCGGGAAATCTGTCAGAATCTGTGAGAGTCTGTCATGGTAATTCTGTTGAGTAAATTTGACTTTTCTCATATAAAAATGTCTAATACGATGAATTTGGTAATGTTTATGAATAACCGTTGGAGTCTTTCGTTGAGTCTTCGATAATGTCAGGTCAATAAAGTCCTGCAATTAAAAAAAAAACACAATTCAAACATTTACTTTCCATCAGCTTATTTGTAACTTTAATGCTTAAAACACTACCCTCTAACAATACTACATATTTTTATTTTAAACTACAAAATTTGCCGGGTGTGGTGGCGCACGCCTTTAATCTCACCACTTACTTGGGAGGCAGAGGTAGGAGGATCACCGTGAGTTTGAGGCCACCCTGAGAATACAGAATGAATTCCAGGTCAGCCTGGGCTAAAGTGAGACCCTACCTCAAAAAAACAAAAATTATAAATAAATAAATATTACACTATAAAATTTAATTTTTCCAACTCAATATTTTACATGCAACTTAGCTGACATTCTAAGTTTTGGACCATAAGAAATACTAGCCAAATGGCTGCTGAAATGTATTTTTACTCCATTCTTTCTTGGTACCATTTTAGCTTCAAATACCTATAGATATTTGAAACAAACACATAAGTCAGGAAAAAAAAAATACTTTAGACCATTTTTGTCACATCTGTCAAGTCCCAGGAGACATTATGGAGGAAGAGGTGGATTAAACATGAGCGCTGCTCTCACTGCTAGCCTGAAAACCTCCTCCAGGGAGGTAGCAGTAGACTATGAGGAGACCCAAAACTCAGAGCAGAAAAACAAAGGAAGCAGAGAATAACATTAAAGAAGACCTATAACCTGTCTTCTAAGGCTCAAGGAACATGATGGAAGTAGGGGCAGAAAGATTTTAAGAGCCACAGCGTGGAGAGGAGTACTAACTATGCCCCCTACAAAGACTGACTGGTGCAATCATGATCCCATAGTGAAACAGCAGCCCTCAGTATAATGGGGCAGAGGAAAGGAAACATTAAGAGTATAACCCAGTGGTAATATGACTAATATGTAATATGTTCAAACAGTAAAGTTCACAATAAATTTTTTTAACTAATTTTTTAAAAGATATTTTATTTATTTATTTGAGAGAGAGAGAGAATGGGCAGGCTAGGGCCTCCAGCCACTGCAAACAAACTCCAAATGCATGCGCCACCTGTGTATCTGGCTTATGTGTGACCTGGGGAATCGAACCAGAGTCCTTTGGCTTTGCAGGCAAATGCCTTAACCACTGAGCCATCTTCTCCAGCCCACAATAAAATTTTTTTGATATCTTTTTTTTTTTTTCCGAGGTAGGGTCTCACTCTAGCTCAGGCTGACCTGGAATTCATTCTGTAGTCTCTGGGTGGTCTCGAACTCACAGGGATCTGATCCTCCTACCTCTGTCTCCCAAGTGCTGGGATTAAAGGCATGTGTCACCACAGCTGGATCACAATAAAATTTTTAAAAGCATTAGAAAATAGGACAAAATACTTCAGAAAAAGACAAAATCCTTCAATTTCAATAGGTATAGCTTTGAATTTAAGAAGATGCAAAAAAGGAGTAAAATTAAACCCATTGTTTAAAATATCCTATGAATATGGAAGGCAATAATCTGAGGGTTTTAAAGATTTGTCCATTCATTCTCTAATGAACAGTGTCCCTCTTTGTGTTTTTTTAAATTTTTATTTATTTATGACACAGAGAAAGAAAGAATATGGATGTGCCAGGGCTTCTAGCCACTGCAAACAAACTCCAGACGCATGTGTCACCATTTGCATCTGGCTTATGTGGGTACTAGGGAATTGAACCTGGGTCCTTAGACTTCATAGGCAAGCGCCTTAACCGCTAAGCCATCTCTCCAGCTCCCCTATTTGTCTTTAATAGCAACTCTATCCTCATGCTATCTTGATCTCTTGCACCCTTAAACACGTCTATGAATTCAACAGTAGTGATCATTTCCTATAAAGAATGAGAGCATACTCAAGTGCTAAAGAAAAATAATGAACAACGAAAAAATTATCCTTCAAGAAACTCAGGATCCAGTCATAGAAGAGTAAGTAGGTAAACACAATAGAGGGCACAAATGGCCATACCTCTGTCCCTATAAACGACATCTTTACGCTTCTGAAGAATCCTCACATCTTGCCGGGCGTGGTGGCACAAACCTTTAATCCCAGCACTCAGAAAGGTAGGAGGATTGCTCTGAGTTTGAGGCCACCCTGAGACTACATAGTGAATTCCAGGTCAGCCTGGGCTAGAGTGAAACTCTACCTTGGGAAAAAAGAAAGAAAGAAAAGAAATCTCACATCTTTAAGTAACCAGTTTAAAAGTTACTCACTTCAGAAAGTTTCCCCAGACTCACTCACTCATCATAGCTAACTACACTCTTGTGTGTGAGAGTGTCAGGTCCAAGGCCTCCTCTCCCCACCAAAACATAGATGGATGAGTTCATTATATACTTACATAGAATCTACATATATCCGGAATATACTTTAATCTCTAGATTACTTATAACATCTAATACAACATAAATATTATGTAAATAGTTGTAACACTGTTTAGGGAATTTAAAAAGTTTGCACATGTTCAGTATAGACACATTTTTCAAAAAGTTGTTTTGAAACATAGTTGGTTCGATTTAGATTTGGAACCTACAGATACAGAGGCAATTAAATACACTGCACATTCCTCCATCATTAACAATCTGTGTCTTTTCTACTATGGTTACAAGTGCTTCTACTTACCACCCTAGAAATGACTTCTAAAGACCCAGGTACTTTACCTTACACATTTTTATACATATCAGTGACTCAACAGCGTCTATGACAAACTGTCCAATACTTTTCTGAAGTGAACTTTTACTTTCATCTATCAAAGCATTTCCACAACTATCTTTAAGTCAACTAATTACATGAACAGCATTCATGTGATCCAAAGATCTCTATTTCAGATAAAATAAAAAATGTGAGCAAGAGCTGGAGAGATGGCTCAGAGGTTAAGGCGCTTGCCTGCAAAGCCTAATGACCTGGGTTCGATTCCCCAGTACCTACATAACGCCAAATGTGCCAAGTAGTACATGTATCTGGAGTTCGTTTTCAGTGGCTAAAGGCCTCGATGTGTCGCTCACTCTCTTTTTCCTTGCAAATAATACAATTTCTTTAATTGATACTAAAAATGTGTGCAAATTGCTTGAACACACTTGGGAGAGGATTAAGATATATCATGAGGGCCAAAACCATATTATTCCAAATATGAATTCTTCTTAAACCCTAGAAATATGGTGAGATGTACCAGAATGATTATCAAGATGTGGAAGAAGTGAGAAATGGCAGAAAAGTGAGGAAACAATTCTGTGTGTCACAGACGGAAAATAACTACTTTACAAAACTTTTCAAGGTAATTTCATTCCATCCTTAGTACTTCAAGAAAGTAAGACTGTGGCCCGGCATGGTGGCGCATGCCTTTAATCGCAGCACTTGGAAGGCAGAGGTAGGAGGATCACCGTGAGTTCGAGGCCACCCTGAGACTATATTGTGAATTTCAGGTCAGCCTGGATTTAGAGTGAGACCCTACCTCGAAAAACAAAAAGAAACAAAAAAAGAAAGAAAGAAAGGAAAGAAAAGAAGCATTTGAGAGGCAGAAGTAGGAGGATTGCCCTGAGCTAAAGGCTACCCTGAGACTACATAGTAAATTCCAGTTCAGCCTGGGCTAGAGCGAGACCCTACCTCGGAAAGCCAAAAAAAAAAAAAAAAAAAAAAAAAGACAGTGAAGGTTTTCCACATAAAAATATAATAGTCCTGCCCTAGGCTGGAGTGATGGCTTAGCGGTTAAGGCACTTGCCAGCAAAAGCAAAGGATCCAGGATTCCCCAGGACCCACGTAAAGTCAGAGGCACATGGCGGCGCATGCATCTGGAGTCCGTTAGCAGTGGCTAGAGGCCCTGGCCTCTCTCTCACACACAAAATGGAAAAATAAAAATATTCTTTAAAAATAGCAGTCCAAAAACTCGATACTTTCTAAGCCAATATTTTTCGGACTGTACTTTGCTGCACAAAATAACACCATACAAATTTAGCTTGGCTTTGTTATTTTGGTATGCCTGAAAACCGCATTTTCCAAGTCCAACAACAAATGACAACTACTCTACAATTAAGACGTAGTAACGTGTGACTGCAGTGAGCTAGGTTTTAGCGAGAACCGGGGTCACTGAGCCGACCGTCCTCACGTAGGAGTCTCGGCTCATCACCGACCACCCGCAGGATTCCTCCCTCCCAGCGCGGGGTCACCACCTCCGCCCGCCCACTCGGTCATCTCCGTAGCCCGACAGTAGTCACGGTTCCCTGGGGGCTCGGGGGCCCCTGGACCGGTGGGCGTTGGCCTCGCTTCGGAGGGTGGGCTGGGTTCCTGAACCAGGATCCCAACAGGACAAACTCAGCAAGGCAGCGCGGGCCGGGCGGACCCACGGTGCCTCCCTACCCCGACTTCAGGGCCTTGACGCCCCTGGTGACCTGGCACGGACAAGGGCGGGAGGCGGGGACACCCGCAGGCACCTCGTACCTTGGCCGAGGGCACCACCGTAATCTTCTTGAAGTTGTAGTGCGCCATGCCGGCGGTGGGATGCACGAGGAAACGTGAAGCGACAGACCGGACTTCCGCTGCCGAGAGCAGGCGGGACTTCCGCCGCCGGACGCGAGCTTGAGCGTCACTTCTGGAATGTCCGCCGGGCGTGGGCGGCCCGGCTCCAGGGCGCCCTCTAGTGCCACAGAGTTCCCTCCTGGCCCCGAGCCCCGCCGCCGGGAGCTGACAGCCTCAGGTGCTCTTAGGCAGAAGACCGCTGGATTTGGGAGATCACGGAGGTCTGATCCTTCCCCAGTGAAGGAGGGACTCCAGACAAGCCACCTGGATGTCGCCCGACACGCACCCCGAGGCCAGCTCCGGGGACCACCCCTTCAGCGAGAGTGCGCAGAGGAAGCTGCGACGCCGGCCTGACGTGACTGTGCGTCAGCTCGCAGCCAGGGCTCCCGCCTGGGTCTAGGAAAAACAACGGAATAAGAGCTCGTCCAGTGGAGGAAAATGCGTTGTCTCCGGACGGGTCGCAATTTCCTCTCGACTCTGCAGCCAGATGGCGATCTGCAGGTGCGCAGCCTGCCCTGGCACGGGCCCCCTGAACCTCTGCCCTGCACAGCTGCCCTGAACAAGGCCAGCCCTGACTCATAGTCATGAAGTCCTTGACCTACAGAACCCCACGGTACAATAGATGCCTGCTTGTCCACTTCCGTTTTCCTGCCAGGTTACTTAAGCCACCTATTTTCTTCAGATCCTTGCACTCCTTGCTGGCTGGTTCCATCTGTTCCCTTCTGAGAGAACATTCCTGTCATCTAATCTTAAATATATAACCATTTCTCAGGTACCCTTTCCATCCCCTTCAAACCTTCTTCTGTAACATGACGACATCTATTATTCTGGTTCTGAATATCTAGGATTCAGTCTTCTTTCCTAAATTACTTTTGCAGTAGCCTTTCCATGACTGCAAATATTCCTCAACATTTTTGTCCTCGTCTTTTGCTCTTTCTCTTCAAAGCCTCCTTTTTCCAAAGGGTGAATTTCCAGATTTCACATGAACCACTCAGAGCATAATAGATTCTTTTTTCAGCTTAATTTCTTTCTGAATTCCAACCGGGCACTCTCAGTCAGTTGTAGAATTCCTACCTGTATGATTCCAGCTATGGAAAACTCATAACTGAAAATTAAGTTTTTTTTTGTAAATAAAAGGAGTCCCTGTGGGAAAGGAGAAGAAACACCTTGACTCAAAACTCCAGAACAAGACTGGGCACAGTACCAAGAGCAGAGCTGACCAGCTGCTTAAACCTTGAAACAAAAGATAGTGGATGAAATATCTAGGGACAAAGGTAAGATCAAGAAACAGATGGTTCCAAAGATGTTAAATCCCTGGAATAAACAGGAGAAGAGAAGGAAAAGTATAATCTAAGGCAAAAGAGCTGCACCTAGTCCCACACAATGCAATAAGGAGCCAGTTGTCAGACCCCGTTCTCCAGAATCTCAAGAAGGTGAAAGTGGACACATAGCCATTATCAGTATGATCACTCTGAAGGTAACCCAGAGTCACATACATAGGGCTGACTATGAGTCAAGCACTGTTCAAGGCGCTTGGCCCAAATTCACTCATTAAACTACAACAAACTTAGGAGGTAGGTAAGGAAATCAAGGCACTGCAAGGCCAGTAACTATCTTATTGCTGTACAGTTAATTGGCAACAGAGTGAGATTTAAACCTAAACAGCTTCTGCAAAACTGTTAACATATGGCTTCTTAGTTGTCACAGATGCCCCTCACTTCCCAAATATTTAACAAGTCCTGTTTGGTGGCGGTGGTATTTTTGAGTGCTTGAGATTGAACTCTTTTTTTTTTTTTCTTTTTTTTTTCCTATTAATCCAGCATTTAGGCAAAACAAGTCAATTCTTTGTTTCAGTTGGGCAGCCATCCATTCTTTGGGTCTTAATAATAGGACAGTAATTGAAAGATAACTTACTTTTGTCTAACATTAATGTTTGCAAAGTCCTTTACTTAGTATTTCAAAATTTCTCCCAATAATCTGCTGATCTGGTGCCTAGATAAGAGGCTTGCTTTTTATTCACAGTCACATAGCTGTGAGTGGTAGGCAGAACAGACCCTGCTGAGGACCAATGTTTTTTCAGCTATCTCATAAACATAATCACTTATTTATACAATATACATAGAGGGCAGAAGTTTTTACAAAGAGTATAAAATGTCAGTATATGTAATCTTACTGGATTTATGCAACACAGTTGAAGTCCATTTGCTTATACAGAAAATAATTGTTAATTAACAGAAACAAAGATTACCTTTGGCAGAGAGAAAATGTGTTAACATTAACTAAATGTGAATGGATTTATAAATCCCACTAATAAAAAGTTGATGGGTTTCAATATTTTTACTATTTTCCTGGGTAGATATTGTCAAATAAGCCACAGTTTTGAAGAAGAGTGAAGAGACCCAAGTTCATGCTCCAGCTCCAATTGACAGGTTCTGTGAGCTGGAGCAAGTCATTTCATTTCTTAAAGCTCTGGTTCCCTCCTTAACAAAACAGGTCAAATACTTCATACCCTTAAAGGATTGCTTATGGCAGCAAAGAAGGATATGAACATATAAGTGAGGCACAAGTTGACAGGAATTAATGATCATCAGTCACAAAATTTCTTTCTCAAAATTCCTTTTGGGGGCTAGAGAAATGGCTTAGGAGTTAAGGTGCATGCCTATGTAGCCTAAGGACCAAGGTTCAATTCTCCAGGTCCCATGTAAGCCAGATGCACGTTGTGGCACATGTGTCTGGAGTTCATTTGCAGTGGCTGGATGCCCTAATGCCCCCATTTCCCCCCCCCCATCTATAATCAATAAACAAAACTAAGTCTTTTTAAAAATTCCTTTTGGTCAAAGTGTATTGGATACTATAGCAGACAGCTTCAGGTTCACTGAGATAACTTTCAAACCAGGCATAGTTGTGGAGGAAGGGATAGTTACATAAACTTACAGATCCAGGGGAAGTTTCATAATGGCAAAAGAAGTGGGCCCTGCTTTCACAAGTCCAAGCAGAGAGAGAGAGAAACCACAAGCCCAAAAGCCACACATGGTTCAGAAACTCCAGGTAGAACTAGGCACTTTTCATATCTTTAGATTGGAATTTCAAACCCACCACCACACCTTAAGGTTTGCCCAGTGACACCTCCTCCAACCAGGTGGCTGCAGATCCAAACTACAAACTAATAAAACCCTGAATATATTGGGGGCCATCTATTCAAACTACCACATTCTGGCCCTGGCCCACAATAAATTAAAAACCATCTCAAATTTGAAATTGTAGTTAGTGCAATTTCAAAGGTCCCACAGTTTTTACCAACTTAAGATAGTTCCAAAGTCCCAAGTCTCATTCGAGATTTAAGATTGTCTCTTAGCTGTAAGCTCTGTAAAAATCAAACAAGTTAAATACTTTCAACATATAAAGGCACAGAGTAAACATTTTCAACTGGTACAAGGCGTAACAAGGAGAGACTAGAACAATGCAAACTTAACAACCATCAAGCAAACATCAAATCTTTGCAGTTCAAGTCCAGTATAACCAGAGACTGACAGTCTCCAGATTTTCCAATTCTGCCCCTCCAGCTGGGCTGAATAACCAGGAAAAACTTGCATCCCTAGCCAGTAGTCTCCACGGCAGCCCTTGCATAGTCCTGGTATATCCATAATGTCTTCAGTTCTCCTTGCAAACTACAGTCCATCTTCCAATGGCTTTTCCAGTCTATCAGTATCATCATACCCTGCTTCATGCCACGTCTCAGCAGAGGCTTCTGGAACCATGTGTGCACTTCTTGACCCACTCCATGCATTTTGCATGATTCCAAAACCAATACCAGGCCAGGCGTGGTAGTGTAAGCCTTTAATCCCAGCACTCAGGAGGATCACTGTGAGTTCAAGGCCACCCTGAGACTACATAGTGAGTTCTAGGTCAGCCTGGGCTAGAGTGAAACCCTACTTCAAAAAAACAAAACAAAACAAAACAAAAAAAGCAGGTGTGCAGGACACAGCCATATTCTCAATATAGGGAAATAAATCATGACCTTGAAAAGCAGGTTCCTTCTCCAGTCAACTCTTTCCAAGAGATTGAATTTCTATCAGTCTTTCGTCGGGTGTCCTCTCCATTGTTTTAATGCAAAGCACTTGGGCCATCTTCCTTAAGATTGATAATACGAGCACGGTGTGGTGACACATGCCTTTAATCCCAGCACTTGGAAAGCAGAGGTAGGTAGGAGGATCACCATGAGTTCCAGGCCACCTTGGAGACTACATAGTTAATTCCAGGTCAGCCTGGACCAGAATGAGACCCTAACTTGGGGGGAAAAGAAAAGATTTCTAATATGTTTTGACAATAGCAGCATCAGTAACGTAAAACCAGTCTCAATGCCTGTAATTTTAACTTGCTTGAGGTTTTCCAACTTAAAATCTTAAATCTCTCTGTCCAATATCTTTAGCCAAGCACATCAGTCCATTAAAAATTTAACTTTGGCCGGGCGTGGTGGCGCACGCCTTTAATCCCAGCACTCGGGAGGCAGAGGTAGGAGGATTGCCGAGAGTTCGAGGCCACCCTGAGACTACAGAGTGAATTCCAGGTCAGCCTGAACTAGAGTGAGACCCTACCTCGAAAAAAAAAAAAAAAAATTTAACTTTGATCAAACTCTCTAGGCCTGGGCAGCAGAATGCACCCAGCCCTTACACCAGCAGCTCAGTTCCAACGAAGTCCTCTGCAGCCTTTTCTTCCCCTTAGAAACCTCATGAGCCAAGCCTTCAAGGTCAATCCTCTGTGCACTTAGCATTCTCAAACTCTCATTAGAATAGTCCATAATACTTGGCTTACTGCTTCAGAAGCCATCTTCAGTTGCAAGTACCAAGTCTGTGCCCATTCCTCCAAAACAAAAATTCCTAAAAACCAAAATCCACGTGGTCAGATTCATCTCACCCCACTTCTGGAACCAATTTCTGTAGCAAAGAACTTCATGTTTGCTGAGATGAACTTCCAAACCAGGCACAGTTATGAAGAAAGGGATATTTACTGAAGCTTACAGATCCAGAGGAAATTCCATAACGGCAGAAGAAGCTGGCCCTGCTTTCACAGGTCCAAGCAAAGAGAGAGAAACCACAAGCCAAATGCTGAAAGACACACAACCCACTTCAGGAACTCTAGGTGGAACCAGGCACTTTGCATATCTTTAGATTGGAATTTCAAACCCACCACCAAACCCTAAGATCCACCCAGTGACACCTCCACCAGCCAGGTGGCTGCAAATCCAAGCTACAAACTAATAAAACCCTGAATATATTGGGGGCCATCTACTCAAACTACCACAGATGCCAAGTTTCTTATCAGGAATTCTTACTTCCCAGATATCCCAATACAGTCATCTCTTAAATTGCCTGTGAAACTGAAGGGAAACCTGAACAAACCTAACTTTCCTTGCTTTTAGTTGACTTTAAAAACCAGTAATTCCAGAGGTCATGCAGTTGAACAATGTCTTATTAGTCTCCTGGTAGCTTTTCTATAAATAACCCCCCTTCTTGATAATGGTCATGATGATTATAGTTGCCTAGTTTGCTTTTCAGGGAATTGTAGGCTGTTTTTTTCTGAGGCCACTGACTCTTTCCTTAGGGGTGCATACGTGTCAAACAGTTGACTTATTTTGTTATGCAGTGAAAAACCTCATCCTGAGATAATGATAAACCCACAAGCTTCTGAACATGATTACACATATGTTGACCATAGGTTACTTCACCTCCAATCACCTTCTCCATGCTTTAAATAATCTTCTTTATCCAAATATTTTCAAATCCTATTGTCAGTGAGATGGATTTCAGATTTGGCTCTTCCATCTTTTACCCATAACAGTTAGAATAAATATCCCCACCTTTTGTTACAAAAACTTATCACGGGGGCTGGAGAGACAGCTTAGTGGTTTAAGGTGCTTGCTTACAAAGCCTAAAGGCTTGGATTTGATTCCCCAGTACCCACATAAAGCCAGATTCACAAAGTGGCACATGTATCTGGAGTTTGTTTACAGCTACACTCATATTTATTCATTCTCTCTCTCTCTGTCTCCTTCTCCCTCTCCTCTCTTTAAAAAGAAATTTTTAAAAATGTAAGGGGCACACACATCTGGAGTTTGATTGTAGTGGCTGGAGGCCTTGGCACGCCAATTCTCCCCCACCTCACATAAAACAAAAAAGTCCAGTCTATTGGACTTGCCTCATGAAAATAAAAAATCATCATTTTAATAACTGGCACACTAAAAAGTAGGCAGAACAGGCCTGGTATAATAACATGTAGCCATAGAGAACCTAATTTATTTGTTAACTTCAAGGGATAAGAATTAGCACAGGAGGGCTGAAGAGATGAGTAATCAGTTAACATGCTTGTCTGCAAAGCCTGACAGCCCAGGTTTAATTCCCCAGTATCCACCTGAAGCCAGGTGCACAAAGTGGCGCAAGTGACTGGAGTTTGTTTGCAGTGGCTACAGGCCATGGCGTGTCCATTCTCTCCCTCTTTCTCTCTCTGTCTCATAAATAAATAAATTATCTTTTTAAAAGAATTAGACCAGGCATGGTGGTGCAGACCTTTAATCCCAGCACTTGGAGGCAGAGGTAGGAGGATCACCTTGACTTTAAGGCCACCCTGAGACTACGTAGTGAATTCCAGATCAGCCTGGGCTAGAGTGAAACCCTACCTCAAAAAACCCACAAAAAGAATTAACACAGGGAAAGCAGAAATGAAACACCTCTGTTTATCTGTGAGTGTCAAATTGGAAAAGGGAGTTTGGGAAAACAAGACCACTTATCAGGAACTATCTGCTTTTAAATTGTTCACCCAGCTGGATTGGGGGGGGGGGGTGGTACACGCCTCTAATCCCAGCACTTGGGAGGCAGAGATAGGAGGATTTCCTTGAATTCAAGGCTACTCTGACACTACATAGTGAATTCCAGGTCAACCTAAGCTTGAGTGAGACCCTACCTCAAAAAACTAAATAAATAAATAAATAAATAAATAATTGTTTACCCACAGAGGATGTCTGTGAATGCACAAACATCACGACTCACCATGGGCCAGGGATATGTTACTAATGATGAGCTACCAAGCATCTTACACCCCCTGCATATAATTGCAAATTACCATTCCTCCCCATTCCGCCTGTGAGTTCCCTGCCTTGGTGTGGCATCCTGGAGACAAATGTGTGTCTCACATGACCAAGAACAAGTTTCACCATGAACCATGCTGATACCTTTCTCCAGGGTGAACATACTGCTGGTTCCCAGGAAATCAAGCCATTAAGCAACCCCTGTTTTTAATTATACAGGTTACATTGAGGCCATTTTCATGCAAGTATGCAACATACTCAAGACTTTCTGACACCTCCACATCCCAGTAGTCCTCTTTGTTCCCTGGAGAGTTTCACTTCTACTTTTGGGTGAGCTGTACAAAGTCCAGGATCCACAAATGAGAGAAACATACAATATTTGTCTTTCTGAGACTGGCTTAATTTGCTCAGTATAATTATCTCTTGTTGCATCCATTTTCCTGCAAACAGAACTCCATTCTTTAAGGCTGAAAAAAATCCACTGTGCAGCTAAACCATATTTTTGGTTCCATACCCTAGCTATTGTGTACAGGGATGCAATAAACAGAGGTGCAAGTATCTTTGGTATGTTGAATTAGAGTCTTCTGGGTAAATTTTGAGGAGTGGTATAGGTAGGTCATATGGTAGGTCCATTTGCAGTTTTTGAGAGACCATAACACTAATTTCCATAGTGGCTGGACTATTTCATATTCCACCAGAAGTGTACAAGGGTTCTATCAAGAGTTTGTTTTTTTTTTTTATAGGAAGGCTGGAAAAAGTACCTGCAGCAAAAGTCAAATTGCCAGTTCTCCATGACATTGTAAAGGAATCCAGTTAACCAGAATCAGTGCATGCCTTATGACAGAGAAAGGCAAGCTTGGCTATAGTTCTCAAGGGTACTCTGCCAAGCTTCCACCTGCAAAGTGTGTCATGATAAAAAGTCTTGTTTTTCAGCCTCCTTTCATTGTAGGCTTGATGGGCTTTATATACATGTTACTATAACATTGATTGATGAAAAATACATCTTACTTCATACTCTGTGCCAGTGAAAAGTAACTAAACTTCTTGACTAAAAAGAGCCTTTGTGTGAGGATTAGCCATAGGTAGTTTTCCTGACTGACAAGATGTTAGGAGTGACTTAATATGGGTATAGGTCATTTCCCTAGATCTTCTTAGAAACTCGGGCAATGAATTAGTATGAATCATACACTGTTTTCTTGATATGTAGAACCCCCCCCCCACTATATCTTATTTCCAAAAGAGATCACTAGCTCTTTGAGGGCAGGCACTGGGCCTGTTTTGCCATTCCTCACAGCAAGCAGCCTGCCCTGAACGTGCACAATGACTATGGGACTCCAATGATTGTGAACTAAGCTAAGGTCCTGGTGCAAATACAGAGAAAACAGTTAAGTCCATGGCTTCTGTACTCCTCAGGTCATCTTACTGAATTTACAAAGCTGCCAATACCTCTGTGCATATTCCTGAAATAGGTCAGGACTCTAGACTCATCACAGGTTAGGAAAACACACTGGCCCCCGGCCAAATGACATTTGGGACCCACTCTACTGCAGGCCCCTAATATAACTGGGACTTGCTTTGTGCATGAGGCATTGAAGACTGATCCCCTGAGATGACGAGAGATGTGGATGGAGCCCCTCAAGTTCATGGGCTGCAGCTTGAATCTTGGAAGTAGACTCTTCTACCTGTGTTTTGTTTACAAACTGCTGATCCAGCATGAGTATGTTGAAGTAAAAAAAAAATGCAGCTGAGAAGCCCATGGAGCAGATACGATGACACCTCATTGACCTACACATATGCACACCCCATCCCAGAACAGCCAAGTTCTATCCCACAGTATTGCTCCGACTCTTGGCCCAAGGCCTCCTGGCATAAGCTCATAATCAACTCTTCAACAATGGCATAAGTTGAACCCACATAAACATGTGTTTTGGGTGTAGAAGCAATTGGTTATGAAGATAACTCATTGAACAGAAGAGGGGTTAAAGTTTGCTCATCATGGTTTTTCTTTAATATTATGAACTGAAGGCATGGGGAATTTCATTGGAATTACTTATCCAGCAGATTATATTTATACACACACTAGATTTGTACAGTGTCTGTAAACACAATTCTTTCAACAAGGAAGTCACAGGAAGTATCCTCATTCATGGAGCTTAGGGATGACATTACGACCACCTTCAAAAGTATTAACCTAGGCTGGAGAGATGGCTTAGTCATTAAGGCACTTGCCTGCAAAGCCCAAGGATCCAGGTTCAATTTCCCAGTACCCACCTAATCCAGATGAACAGGATGTGCATGCGTCTGGAGTTCATGTGTAGTGGCTAGAGGCCCTGGTATACCCATTCTTCCTCTCTCCTGTCTCTCTCTAATATATAAATAAAAACAAAATATTTTTAAATGTTTGTTTTTTAAAAAGTATTAACCTAACATTATCTTCAGAGTTATGTGCGAGTTTATGAGTGTGTACTCTATTGTTTTGAGAACAAGCTCCAACCCCATGTGGTCCTGGACAAATATGTCAGCTTCGGTAAATTGATAATAAGAATAATCCCTATAGGATAGGTTAATGTGAAATTAAGCTAATAAATGTAAGGTCTTTGCTATGTATATGGCATATTAGTCGCTTTTATTAGTGCTGAGACAGATATCTGACAACAGCAACTTAATGGTGTAGAGGTCTGAAACAGAGGTTCTGTGACCAGTTTATTGATATATTAGTGGCTCAGTGTGGGGTCATTCAGGGTGGGGGGGGGGGCAAGGAACTAGGAGAGTTGTGTGCCAGGTGTCAGGGAGAGTGAGAAGAGGGTAGGATAGGCTTATGAGGCATAGGGGGGAAAAAGAGAGAAAACATGAGAAAATTTCATTGAACCTTAGTAATTACAATACAAAGAATCACTACTATGTAACAGGTAAGCTATTTTTAATTCTCCCCCTGAGAGACCAAATGTAACTATTTTAAGTAAAAAGGCCCAGGCCTGACTTAGATAGAGAACTAGCCAGCTAATGTGCTGATCTTTTGCTTCTGTAAACTTTGCTTGCTTGCTCAATTGCTGCCTTTCCCCCTAAAGAAACTGAGGAATCTCCACTTCAAGGATATTGCAGAAACACTCCACTGCAGTGGGCCTCCGGCCACCGACCAGCTGCTTAGATAAGAAACTCCACTTCAAGGACAATGGAGATTACTTCATCTGCCTGGAGTGCCCCTAGCTCCTGCCCCCAACTTTGCCCGCTGAAACCCCAAGCCAATCAGAACTGTTTAAATCAACCAATCATGTATCTATCCCCTACTTCTTTGTTCGAATTCCTATATGAACCCCTTCCCCCAAAAGAAAGGGGCTCTCTCCCTCACTACCGCTGTGCTGGACTGTGTGGACAGAGCCCAGGCCTAGGCTTGCAATAAAGAAACCTGTTGCTATTACATTCGAGTGTCTCGGCTTCTGTGGCGGTTCTCTAGGTGACTCCTGGGTGACTGGGGGTCTTGGCTCCTGGTCAGGGGTCTTGGCACAACACCCCAAATTATACAGTGGACATGATCATCTCTATCTCATAGATAAGAATGCTGGTTTTGACTTGGGCATGGTGGGTGCCTGTAATCCTAGCTACCTGAGAATCAGAGATAGCAGTATTGTGAGTAGTTCCATGCCAGTGTGGACTTCATAGTGAAACACCCCATTTCAAAAAAAAAAAAAAAAAAATGCTGGCTTGGAAGGGGCTAAGTGGCTTGCTCATTGTTACTACTGCACTACTGTAAATGGATTTCAGACCCATTGAACTGCAAAGCTACATTTTCTATTATATTGCCTTCTAGGAGTGACTGTTTTTTCAAGTTATTACCTTCATTTATTTATTTGCAAGCAGAGAGAGATGGAGAGAAAAAAATCAGAGAGACAGAGAGTATGAGTGCACCAGGCCTCCAGCCACTGCAAACTCCAGATGCATTCACCACTGTGCATCTGACTTTATGTGCGTACTGGGGAATTGAACCCAGATCATCAGGTTTTGCAGGCAAGCACCTTAACCACTGAGCCACCTCTCCAGCCCCCAAATTATTACCTTTTCAGCTGCAGTTGCCATGACACCTTATGTGTGAGTAACCCCACTACTAAAACCACACACACACACACACACACACACACACACACAGTTTCTTTTGTGAGAATGCTTTGTTTCTGTCACTAGCATATAATACTCAGGTATGGTTGCTACCTGTGCTAATGAACTTCTTCCCTTGCTCATGCCTGTAGCTATTGATAAGGGATGTTTTCATATGTTAATTATAGCACCAATATGTGAATCATCCACTGTATTAACACACAGTTAAAACACAATTTCGTAAAGGTCCTTTTATATTTAATAAAAATCCTGCAATCTCTCTTCTCAGAAAAGATTGTGATGGAAAAAGGTTTGGAATCTGTATATTTATGTTTGAATGATCAGTGGACAAATTATTTCATATCAACAGGCAGCATTCTTTTTTTGTTTATTTTTACTTATTTATTTGAAAGTGACAGACAGACAGAGAAAGAGGCAGATAGAGAGAGGGAGAGAGAGAATGGGCGCACCAGGATCTCCGGCCACTGCAAACGAACTCCAGACGCGTACGCCCCCTTGTGCATCTGGCTAACGTGGGTCCCAGGAAATTGAGCCTCGATCTGGGGTCCTTAGGCTTCACAGGCAAGCGCTTAACTGCTAAGCCATCTCTCCAGGCCAACAGGCAGCATTCTTAAGATCAGCATCCTATGCCATACCTCAAAAGACTCAGGATAAGCACAGACAAGTTTCATCTTGGAGCATCTTGGAGTGGACATCTGGATTTATGAAAGCTAGTTAAGCAGCTACTTGTTCTATCTACCCCTCAGGGCAAAAACACAAAAAAATAATATTTTTTCAAGATGTGATATTGTCACAAGTTTACAAGTTACAAGCAGATTATGAAAGTCTGCATGAGGAAAGGGTGATGTTCTAGCAATTACAGTTTCCCGAGAGAGAGAGAGAGAGAGAGAGAGAGGGAGAGAGACGAGGAGGAGGAGGGGGAGCAAGAGGAGGAGGAGGAGCAGGAGGAGGAGCAGCAGCAGCAGGAGGAGGAAGAGGAGACTTAAAGTTTCTATCTCACCCATGCCACTAATTTATTAGTATTAGAATGCTGATTACTTCACTGTGATTTATTTGTAATTAAAAACATAATAGCTATCAGGATTTCTCAGTCTGGGTAGTTCAGAATTGTCCAACATTTTGGCTTCTTTGGGGCACACTGGATGTAGAATTGTCTTGGGGCCAAACATTTAGGTTATGCTGTAGTAACAAACAATCTCCAAATCTCAGCATTATCCTATTTCTCTCCTAAGTTACATTCCCATTTCTGTGCATGGAATTTTATCCTTCCTACATGTACAAGCTGAAGCCCTAAATCCTAATGGATGGTCTTTGGAGATGGACATTTTGAGAGGTGATTATATTTAGAAGAAATCATGAAGGTGGGGTCCTCATAAGATTAGTATGTTAGTAAGAAGAAACAGCAGACAGCCTGCTCTTCACCTCCCTCCATGTGTACACACAGGACAAGTCATGTGTGCTCAGAGAAAGCAACCACTGGCCAGCCAGGAAGAGAGTGTCCACCAGAACCCAGCCAGGAAGGGAAACTTCCAGTCTCAAAATTGTGAGAAGTTTTTTTCTTTTTTTTTTAGTAAGTAGAAACATTGTATGGACACATCATATGTTGGTATCATCATTTCCCTCATCCTTGCCTCCTCCACTGAAGACCCTCCTTAGTGGCATTCTTGGTATTCACTGTGGAGTTGTGGGTTATGAGTTGTCAGAGCAGCAGTCAGTCATTGTGTGTGTGTGTGTGTGTGTGTGTGTGTGTGTGTGTGTGTGTGTGTGGTGGCGGGAGGAACAATGTCTCTGGATATTCCCTCCCACCCTGTGGGTCTTACATTATTTTTGCCCCCCTCTTCTGCAAAATTCCCTGAGCCATGGTGGATGTGTTTTAAGTCTACTTTAGTGTTGAGTGCTCAGCAGCTTCTGGATTTCTGCTCTGGTGCATTTTGAGTATCCTCAGTGTTTGTCTCCATCACCCTGGCACAGGTTGTCAGGCTCATAGTTGAAGCAGCACTTTTGCTCATCTCACCAGTTTCTCTGTAGTTTCACCTGGGCCCTGACTGCTGTGCAAGGAGTGGTTCACCTGCTAACAAGGAGTCATCTGCCCTTGTCATTGATAAATTTTAATTATCCTTGGTTCTTGCTGCTTTCTGAAAAAGATTAATGCATGCAGTGTGGTTGTGCAATCAGCCACTATTGCCAAGTTTTCTGTTTAAGCACCCAGTCTAAGGTATTTTGTTATAAAATTCCAAGCTGTAGGTCAGCAGGGGCTCTATTTAAGATGATCACTGAAGGAACAGGATACTACAGCAAAGGCTGGCAGTTGCCATACCTAGGACAAGAGTGAGCAAGCCTTCTATTCATCCACCTCAGATTCACAACCATATATCATAGCTGTTCCTTCATTGAAAAGCTTTAGAAACACCTCTCCCTGGAGACTGTAAAGGAGAAATTGCAAACTCTTTTTTTTCCCCTTTTTTCGGTTTTTCAAGGTAGGGTCTCACTCTAGCTCAGGCTGACCTGGAATTCACTATGTAGTTTCAGGGTGGCCTTGAACTCACAGCAATCCTCCTACCTCTGCCTCCCAAGTACTGGGATTAAAGGCGTGCACCACCACATCAGGCTTGCAAACTCTTAAGTGAGCATAAAGGGACTCTGGTAAATTAACTTCTCCCCAGTGTTCTAGGCCTTCCTGTTAGCTTTGCCCTTAAGTGTGCCTCTGTTGGTATCCATTTTCATAGCTCACTGTCCCCTAGATCATTCACACACTTTTCTGTGTGGTGTTATCACCATGTTGAAAATTTTAATGGAGAAATTCTGCATCAAGATGCAGCAAACATATTGAAATACATTTAAGACAGAAAAGTGCTAGAGTGCATATGTAATAGATGTAATGCATGCATATGTAACAAAAAATTTAAACTCCAAAATTTTAATAATTTTTAAAATATTTATTTATTTATTTGAGAGACAGAAAGAGGCAGATAGAGACAGAGAGAATGGGCAAATGAACTCCAGACACATGCATCACTTTGTGCATCAGGCTTTACATGGGTCCTGGGGAATCAAACCTGGGCCATCAGCTTTTGCAAGCAAAAACTTTTAAGCATTAAGCAATATCACCAGCCCCCCAGAATTTTAATAATTTTAAACAATAAGTCTAGAGAAATAAAGGCATGTAAAACCATCATGATTTGCTGGGTGTGGTAGCACACACCTTTAATCTCAGCACTCAGGAGGTAGAGGTAGGAGGATCACCGTGATTGATACATGTTGTCATGAGCAAATAAAATATAGCTAAGTTACTTGAAAATAAAAGACCAAAAGCTATAGGTTCAAGAAGTAAAAACCAAAGATAGCTTTAACTAGTGCATATGCTAGATGCAGGCTCCCCCCCACTGTGTGGAGATGTGGGCCTTTTCAGCTTTCTTGCGCTACTCACAATGACACATTTTAAAATAAAGAAGCCTTATTTTCTTCACACCATCATCTAGGAATCCAAGTCTGTCTCACTTTGAAAACAACCAAAAATTCCAGGTGTCATGGCTCACACCTATGATCCCAGCACTCAGGATGCCGAGGTAGGAGGATAGCTATGAGTTCAAGGCTACCCTGGGCTACAGGTCTACAGATCAGTGTGGGCTAGAGTGACACCCTGCCTCAAAACAGCAATAACAACAATAACAAACTCAAAACAAGTGAAGTTATCTGAAACTGTGAGCAGTAAATTCCTGCTTTTTAACCTGTAAGTCTTTGGTTGGTTTGTTATAGAACCCTAGGAAACCAATACATAAACATGTCAGAGTGTTAGGTATCATTGTCACTTTGTACTCAGATATTTGGCACTGTTTATCATGGTATTTCTCAAATGCTACCTGCCTTAATTTAATGAACAATAAAAAATGAAGTCTAAAACAAAATGAACCATACATTTAAAAAATTCATTCTGGGCAGGAGAGATGGCTCAGCAGTTAAAGATGTTTGTTTGCAAAGCCTACTGACATGTAAAGCCAGATGCACAAAGTGGCACACGTGTCTGGAGTTTGTTTGCACCTACAAGAGATTAATAAGAATTTTAATGACATGTCACTAATCAATTTATGCACATTTGCAGCTGTTATATCACAAAGCTATATTATGTATGACATTGAATGGAATATAATATTACACCTCAGCTAGCCCGAGGAATTTTTTTTTTTTTTTTTGGTTTTTTGAGGTATAGCCCAGCTGACCTGGAATTCACTATGTAGTCTCAGGGTGGCCTTGAACTCACAGTGATCCTCCTACCTCTGCCTCCCACGTGCTGGGATTAAAGGCATGCACCACCACACCCGGCTTCCAAGGAATTTTTGTTTTAACTGGGGAAAGAAGAACTGATTGTCAGTCAGAAACACCATTTATATTTATACAGTCACAGCTCCACTCATTCCCTTTACCCTTGTGTCCTGTTTTCTCCTTTCATATTCTTCCCCTTGTCCTTCATAACAACTACTTTCCCCTCCTGAATTCCCCATTGACATATGTACACACACATACACATCTTTGCTCTCACTCCAAAGTGAATCAGACAGTGACACTTGACAGTACTATTAGTACTCTTTAAGTTCTGTGAAGTTCCACAGTACGCAGGTGTTCTTTGCACTTTAATCTGATTACATCACTGGTAGAATGTTTGTGTGAGCTGTTCCAAGAACATAGCCATTTTTTGTGATACTGCCTATGGAAAAATAAACTTAAGTCCAAAAATTAACTGAAAATTTAAATTTCAAAGCTGTTTTAACCCAATTCCATGAGAACTGCCTGTATAGTATAGGTCAGATTAGAAATATAAACCAATGGTTCTCCAATTCCATTTTATGACAAATAGGTAGAAAGGAAGAATACCAAGTAATGGGAATGGGGGATGGAGGATGTAGCCCAGTTGGTAGAGTGCTTGCCTATGTGCACATGCCCTGGGTTTGGTCCTCAGCACTATATAAATCCTAGTGGCAAATGCTTGTTGTAAGGGAAGTATATGAGAAAAGTGAAAGAGAACACCAGACTTGATCTCTACAGACAGACTGTTTTTTGGGAGGTGCAGAGAGGGGCAGCAGCCTTCCCATGGGATGAAGGCTGAAGCACTAAGTTACGCTGGGGTTCAGACTTATTAGGCAGATCCTAAGACAAACACAGTGACTCAGCTTCAGGTCCAAGGGAAGTAGGTAAGGAATCAAAGTTATTTGTGACCTTGCTCAGAATAGGCTTTTTTTGCAGAATTGTCTAGGGAGGACTGGATGTCTCCATTCTTTATGGCCTTCTAATCTTAATGTAAGTTATTAACTCTAGTTCCCTCTAGTTTTCAGGAAAGGCTATTAGCCGTTCACTTGTAATCCCAGCACTTGGGAGTAGAGGGAGGAGAATTAGAAGTTCAAGGTCATCCTCAGCTACATAGTGAGTTTGAAGCCACCATTGCCTACATGTAACCCTGTCTCAAAATAAAAAGTGAAAACACATCATAGATGTAAAGTGTTTGGGAAACTGATAGGGGACAGTGAAGGACCATGTATCAGTGTCATTTATTTATTTATTTTTCTTTTCAATTTTTTTATTAACAACTTCCATGATTATAAAAAATGTTCCATGGTAATGCCCTCCCACCCCCACTTTCCCTTTTGAAACCCCATTCTCCATCATATCCTCTCCCCCTCTCAATCAGTCTCTCTTTTATTTTGATGTCATGATCTTTTCCTCCTATTATGATGGTCTTGTGTAGGTAGTGTCAGGCACTGTGAGGTCATGGATATCCAGGCCATTTTGTGTCTGGGGGGAGCATATTGTAAGGAGTCCTACCCTTCCTCTGGCTCTTGGATTCTTTCTGCCACCTCTTCCACATTAGACCCTGAACCTTGGAGATATTGCAGTGCTGAGCACTCCTATCACTTCTTCCAGCACCATGATGCCTTCTGAGTCATCCCAAGGTCACTGCCATCTGAAAAGAGAAGATTCTCTACCAAAAGTGAGAGTAGCATTAATATATGGGTATTAAGAGAAGTGCTTACTGGGCAGTTTGATAAGCATAGTATATACATTTAGCCAGACAGCAGCAGATGTTACACCCCTAGGGCTCATGATTACCCCTGTTTTAAGTTTACAGTATCAGGAATGTATTCCCTCCCATGGAGTGGGCCTCCAGTCCAATTAGAGAGCAGTTGTTTTCTACCATGACAGACGTGCCACTATTGTACCCGTTGGCTCATTTGGCCTGGCTGGCCAAATATAAGGTTTGCAGTGTCCACTGTTGAATATCTTCACTGGTGATTTCTCTTTCTCCCATTGAACTGCATGCAGAATGGCTTCTTCTAGTTTTCTGTCAGCTGGTCTACATGGAGGACGTTATCAGCTCAGTTCCATCAGGATTTCTCAGTGGCCTTGCAGCTCAAGTATGTGGAGTCTTCAGCAATAGGGTCTTACCATCTATTCCTGGTGGGAAACCAAGGGCCTCATCAATGGCCTATAATATTTTGGGGGCATCAGGGACCTCCCTGGCCAACAACTCACTGGAAGGTATCCCATCCCTGGCACTGAAAATTTTCTAGCAGTAATCTACGGCTCCTGAGGGTTCCGTTGTCCAGAAAAGCAAGTTTCCATATGATTTATTTATATCCTCTTAGATTTTGATTAGCCCCCCCTCCACCTTTCTTTTACTCAATCTCTTCCCCTGACCTCACTTTGGGCCTTTTCACTCCCATTAATCTATTCTTCTACTTACATATGTACAATACCATCCTATTAAGTACCCCTCCTCCCTTCCTTTCTCTTCCCTTTATATCTCTTTTCTAGCTTACTGACCTTTGCTACTGAGTTTTCTTCCTACTCACACAGAAGTCCAATCATCTATAGCTAAGCTCCTGCTTGGGTCCCTCTGTGCACTGTGGGTTCAAGTAGGCTGGCTGGGTCATTGGATTGCTGCTCTGGTTGCTGGTGCTGGGTGCTGTGATCTCCCTTCCCCTGGTCTCTGGTGCTTGCTGGTGCTTGCGCTGGCAGTGGGGGAGGAGAGGGGAGGCTGTGGATGGCGGATCTAGTTATCCTGCTGGTCCATGTGATACTCTACCTCATGATCTGCAACTCCATTGTTGGCTGTGGTTCTCCATGTTTCTTGAGTTTGTAAAGAGCTCTGGTGTGAGTGGAAAATCCTCTCCTGGCTTTTCCTGCAGCTCAAGCCGAGCCTTGCAGCTGTGGCCCCACGCACCTGGTGCTCCCACTGCTGGAGCAGCTTCTGCCTGCCTATGTGGGCTCTGGATGATCAGGATCTCTCCTACTTCTCTGCTGCCACTGGTAATTTCTTATACACCCCACTTTTTGGTAGAAGAGTGTATTTTGCTGTTTGGTTTTTTTTTTTTTTTTTTTTTTTTTTGCTTTTTCTCCCCTAGGCTGCTTTGGTTCCTATGCTGCCATCTTAACTGGAAGTCCCTATTTTTTATTTTGTATCTAATGGCCAATGCATATGGTACCTATAAGGCAAAATATAAAATGATCTCTTAAATGTTTTTTTCTAACACTATTTACAAAATGCATCATAAAGAGACAAGTTTAACATTCTCTGAGCACCTGGTAAGCAGTAATGTTCTTGTATTACCTCATTTAATCCTCACAGTAACTGTGAAGGTGGGTCAGGAACCTGAGGGGTGTGGAGACTTTTATTATCTCTGGCTTGCAGATGAAGAATGATGTGCTTAAGGGGGGATTATAAAAATGGTGCAGAAAAAAAAAGCATATGCCCAGGAGCTTCCTGTCTTCTACCCAAGTTAGACTGTTAGACTCCAGAGCTTGTGTCCTACCTCCACACTGCTCTGTAGACTCCTGAGACAAGATCCTGGAATAAATGGTGACTCCTCCATCCTCCTACTTATAGAAGCAGAAAGGACTGGGCTGAGAGATGCATGTGCACTGACACATGAAAGGTCTAGGAAAAGGTGAAAGCAATGCTGAAAAAAGGTGCATCAATGCACATGGGAAATGATGGCACAAATGATGTTTATTTTATTTAATCAGTGGCATTATATTCAACTGAATAACTCTTTGGGTGGGTGGAGATATATAACCTGCATGAATCTTCTCTTTCTGAGTGAGCATCTCTCCAATGGAGACACTCATTCACTGCTGCCAAGGATAGAGTTCAATGAAAACCAAGAGAGACCATAGTTCTTGAGACTAGCTCACTTCATTTATTTCTGTTCCTCAAAACTTTTGAAAGCAGTATTCCTAAGTGAACAATGATGAGGATGGTCAGAAATGAGTCTGTTCAATATAAAGATATTTCACTGCTTCTACACATACACCAAGCTGTGCTAGGGTAAAGGTGTACACATTTAACAAATGGTGCTGAGTAATTGAATTTCCACATATAGAAGAATGAAACGATTCATATCTCTCACACTGCACAAAAATCAATTCAAAATGGGTTAAAGACCTGAATGTAAGACCTGAAACTTTGAAATTACTCTGTGCAGTAAAGGAAACCATCAGCAGAATAAAGAGACAGACTTAAGAATGAGAAAAAGAAATCCTTGCCAACTACACATCAGATAGGGGATTAAGATCTAGAACATACAAAGAACTGCAAAAATTAAACACCAAAATAATCATCCAATCAATACATGAGCTGGTGAACTTAATACAAAGCTCGTCTTAACCCAAAGTTCTCAAAAGAAGAAATACAAATAGCCAGCAAATATTTGAGAAAGTGTTCAACATTCTTAGCCATCAGGGAAATACAAATTAATACTGCTTTGAAGTTCTGTCCCACCCAGTCAGAATGATTATCATCAAGAAAGCAAATGGTGGTGTTGCAGTCAGGTTTGCATTGCTGGTAGAAATCACCCAACCAAGAGCATCTTGGAGGAAAAAAAGAGGTTTATTTTGGTTTGCAGGCTTGAGGGGGAAGCTCCATGATGGCAGGGAAAATAACCAGCATGAGCAGAGGGTGGACATCATCTCCTGGCCAACATAAGGTGGACAATAGCAATAGAACAGTGTGCCAAACACGGGCATGGAAAAACTGGCTTTAACACCCATAAGCCCGCCCCCAACAATACACTCCCTCCAGGAGGCATTAATTCCCAAATCTCCATCAATTCAGAACACCTAAGTATATGGAGGACACCTGAATCAAACCACCACAGCTGGGAAAAGAAAAATCTTTGTTCACTACCATAAGAGTTACTAAGTCTGGGGTCCCAGCAATTATTAGAGTCACAGGAATTACTGGGACATGCTGGCCCTGGAACGGGCTTTACCACAGAGAAAATTCTTTGGGTTGTGAACCATATCCTGATAAGGTCACATGCAGGGCACAGGAGGCATGGGAATTTGCTATCATCAAAGAGCTAGTCAAAACCTAAGAGTCCTACCTTAAAAAAAAAAAGAAAGTCGGGCTGGAGAGATGGCTTAGCGGTTAAGTGCTTGCCTGTGAAGCCTAAGGACCCTGGTTCAAGGCTCGACTCCCCAGGACCCACGTTAACCAGATGCACAAGGGGGCACACGCGTCTGGAGTTCATTTGCAGTGGCTGGAAGCCCTGGCGTGCCCATTCTCTCTCTCTCTCTATCTGCGTCTTTCTCTCTCTCTATCTGTCACTCTCAAATAAATAAATAAAAGTGAACAAAAAAATAAAAAAAAAAGAGAAAAGAAAATGGTTCAGATGAAACCATAAAAAAAAAAAAAAGAAAGTCAACAAAGGAAATGGCTCTGTTACATCCCTTTCCCCACTCTCTGCCCTGCTTGTCCCTGTTAAAGTCCATGTGAGAGAATTACAGACAACTACGCTTTTGTAGCCAATTTAGAGTCCTTTTTTATAAAGTCAGCAACTGAGAGGGGCTCATGCCAGAAAATGCTCTTAGTGCAGAAGCTCAGGGGCACAGCATTTTTAAAGGAAAAAGACCATAACAATTACAAGGGCATCAGTTCTAGATGTAGGTCAGGGTATCTTTAGGATTGCAGGCATTCCACTCCCTATCCTGTAATTATCTTTTTCTTTTTTTTTTCCTGGAATTATCTTGAACTTAAACACCTGGGCCACACTTGGCTCATGGGAAGATCTAAGAGTGTTTACAATGCATACTTCAGCCTTGGCCTCTCTGGGTAGTTAGGGAGTTTGCAACTGAAAGGTGCCCTAGCAGATAAGTGTTAGCTTAGCTATTTTATTTCCCCAATAAATGGAGTCAGGGACTGGTTAGGGCAGGATGGCATCATCTTAGCTATTTCAGTTCCTTCCTTTAAATATCCAGCTCAGATGCTTCTGGGCACAGCAGCCTCAAACCCAGGGACAGGGCTGGCCATGCTTTGCTGTTCACTTGTTCTCCATAAAGAACAACCTGCTGTTGAGGTTGTATATTCACTCTCCTTATTTCCATGCCCAACCACCCTCCTGGGTAGTCCACAGGACTGTGCTCTCCTATATCCTCTTCCTTCCCTTTCATAGTGGGATCCACTGAGAGCTCAAACATATGCCGTGCTTCCTACACAGCCTTAACAGTTGCCAGAACGCTACCTGAAGCTTCAGCTTTTGCAATGTTTGTCTTTGTAAGTGGTCCAGGCCCCATGGAATTGAGGTCTTATTGACACTTTTGAGTAAACTCAGCCTCCAGTCTGTTAGCCCTCTCCAGGCCCCCTGCTCACTTTCCTATCCCTATCAACCTCCAGCACAGGCCTCTTGCCATTTGATCCTCCATCCATTCAACACTCCATCAAAATTCATTAAGACAAGGCCCCAGACTCAGTCTAGAGGTACCCTAGACTGTCCTCCTTCTGGACCTCAGGGGTCCTCTGGCTCTTTTGCCTCGGGCTTTATGGCCCCCAGAGGGTGAAGACTGGGCTGGGGATGCCATTCTCCACTCCTGGGATCTCCATCTGGGTCTAAAGCTTCTGGCTTTATCAAATGAGGACTTAATACCAAGATAGAGCCCCACCTTACCTATCCATAAAAATGGGTTCTAAGTGCTCCATCCTTGGGTTACCTAAAATCAAATCTAAAATCTGACTTTGACCTCAAAGCCAAACTTATAATTTGGCTCTCTACACATGACCCCAATTTGGAACTTTCAAATTACAAGTCCTTACTGACTTGGACAACTTCATAAGATGAAATGGCAGGGGATCTGAGGTTCCTTATTTTCAGGTCTTTTTCCATTTGTGCGTGAACCTCTCTCTTTGTCTAGACTTCTCTGCTAACAAGATTTTCCTTTTCCTCCTCTCTCCATGCAGACAACTGCTTCCAGGGCTTTTCATCCACTGCCTGCCTTTTCTGAGTTTGATCCTGCAGCTGAATCCCCTCCCTTCTAAACCCATGGCTCACTCCATGATGGCCTCCTTTCCAGAGATTATCTTGGTTCTTTCCCTCTCTATCCCTCTCTCACCAGACTCAAGCCATTCCTCCAAATTGGGTACAAATTCTTCTAGACTGCCCCACATCTGCCTCCCAAAGGAATGCCTGTCTTTATTGGGCCTCTTAAACTTCTTCTGCATATGTATACCTAATTTCTTTCTCCTTGCTTTTCCCCTTTCCCACCAGAGAAAAACCTGCAGGGGAGGTGGACAATCACAGCAACTGCCTCACAGCTAGATAAAATAAAAAAAGACAGGCACCTAGGGAGGACCATGCCTGTGGCTAATGGCTAATAGAAAGAAAGAAAGAAAGAAAGAAAGAAAGAAGGAAGAAAGAAAGAAAAAGAAAAAAAATAGAAAAATTCAAACTAAGGACAGCTACTGTCTTGTTATGGTGGCTGCCTGTCTCAGGACCAAACTGACTTCCCATACAGTTTCTGCTACTCACCCTATCTCTCTCTCCTTTCACCCTGATAAATTGCTTGAAAATCCCAACTCCCCTGGGCTCTCAAAACTCCCAGGTGGTTGGAACAAATCTTCAACAGCCAGATAGAATAATTTACCTGCCCTGACTCCAACCATAGAGAGGCCATTTGCCATATCCACTTCATCTTTAGCCTTAAGAGGGAATGAATAAGCCTCCATCCATCTGTATTCATAAGGTACCTAGGAAGACAGACCTGGATCCCTTTTCTTGTCCTTGGAGGACTTCCCTAGGATCCTCTATTCAGAATGCCTGCTTGCCTTCTGAACCCCCTGTCCTCCTCCAGGAGAAAGTCTCCAACCTATGTCTTCAGATCAGGGACTTCAACCCATCCAGATTCATGCTGGCTGCTTTCTCCCTCCTCCTGTGAGACAGCTCAGCAGCCAGGGTCCCAATAAACAGCTCCTTTCCTGCCTCAGAGTTGTCTTGCATGGTCTTGTCATTCACAAACCTTGCATCTTGTGCTGTGACTCGGATAGGAGGCTCCCAGTTGCCCTCTCAGATGACTGGACCTCCTTTCCCCCAACAAGACCACTGAACTGACACTGACCCTCTGAAGGCCTCAGACCATCTGCTTGGAGGTGGCTCTTCCACCCACCACAATTTGGCTTCACTCCTTCTCCTTCCTTCATCCTCTTCTCCTTGGTAAGTTTCTTTCATGGGTTGGCCTGCACTCAGAAATACACTCGCTTGTTCTCTCTCTTCTAAGTCATGCTGGAATGCTAGGACACACCCCTCTCACCCACTTCTGGGCCCCCCAGTATTGAGAAAGACACACTCTCAACACTTTAGGACTCTCTCTCTCTCTGGCCTACTGAGCCTTAAGGGGTGTCTTTTGGCTCAGTTTGCTGGCTTCAGGACACATTCCTCCTCCCCTCTCCTCCTCCTCCATGCCAAACTTCCTTAGCAGCCCTCAGACAGGAGCTGACACTCTCCCCCATCTTCCTCCTTTCCCCTCCTCTTCTGCTTTTCTGCCAAGCTTTCTCAGCCTCCTTGGGAGGGGACTCAACATTTTCCTCCTTCCTCCACCTGGGGGTATATGCCTGCCACTGCTCCACAGTACCACAGGGCTTCTGTCTCAGTGCTGTGACCAGCCTTGGCTCTGAGTTCCTGACTGCCTTGGGCATGAGTGGCCCTGAGCCACTCTGACCTGCATGTACCTGGCTTGGTCTCCTGAGCTGCTCTGATCTATGCACCCCAGCCCAGCCTCCTGGGGAGCCACTGCCACCCCACTGAGGCCATAAAAAATCCTTGCCACCTTCCTTCTCTCCCTTCTCCTCCTGAGATCTTATCCTTCACCACAAATTGCTCACTCCTTTTGGAGAATGCCTTCCTTCTCTCCCTCTTCCTCCTGAAATCTCATCCTTCATTGCCAGTTGCTCAATCTTTGGGAGTATGGACACCTGCCTTGCTCACTAAGAGGTTAAACAGATGTCAGCCCAACCTGAACAGCCTTTGACTATGTGAGAGACTTAGGCCCCATTCACCTTCATAGGTCAGAGGGTCATATTGGTGTTTTTCCATGTAAATGCAGATTGAGCTCTGATTGTTTCTTCTCATTCTAATTTCTCTCCTTTCCTCCTTTCCTTTAGGACAGCCTCCTCCTAAACCCTCTCCTTCCTGTCATGTGAAATGGGAAATCAGGATTCCAAAACTGTCCCTAGGCTTGTCTCCTTCAAAAACCTAAAGAAATTAAGGCTCTAGCATGATATTAAACATCTTCATTTAATGTTTTACTGCAACATGGCCAGGCCTCAATATAAATTGGACAATGAGTCCAGATGGCCTGAAAATGGTACTTTTGATATCCAAATTCTTGGGTTTTTTAAAAAATATTTTATTTATTTATTTGAAAGAGAGAAAGAGGCAGACACACAGAAAGGATGTGCATATCTGGGCTTCTAGCCACTGCAAACAAACTCCAGATGGATTCACCACCGTGTGCATCTGGCTTTACATGGGTTCTGGGGAGTCAAATCTGGGTCCTTAGGCTTTGCAGGCAAGCACCTTAACCACTAAACCATCTCTCCAGACCTTGATTTCTGAATTCTTACTAATTTAGATAACTTCTACCACTGCTCAGGCAAGTGGTCCAAGATACCCCATATTCAAACATTTTTTGCTCTACACACCCATCCTTCTCTCTGCTTTGCTTGCCCTACTCACCAGATTCTTCTATCCAAGGCCTCAGGGACAAAACCAAATTCAACACCCCCTTCTTATTCTCCTGCACCTTCAGCTCTCAATCCTGACACCATCGACAACCTGCCCCCTACTACTTCTCCTGCTCTCAACCCTCTAACCTACCACCATCTGATCCATCCTCACCATCTCCACCCTATTCTTCCCCTCCTGCCCAATGTACCCTACTAGTAGAAATAAGCCTTTCCTCCTCTATACCAGGTACAGAGCTAGCTGCAGGTGTGGCAGTGGAGCTGGGACACAGCCTGATCTCTTATCATCAGCTTTCCACAGAACTGAGTACTATAGCCCTCCACCTGCTACAGCAGTAGTTCACGTCATTGGCATCAATAGTGCTTCACAACTGTTGAGCCCTCTACCTCATTGCAGCCGAGAAGGGAGGAACCTGTCTCTTCCTAAATGAAGAATGTTGCTATTATATAAACCAACTTGGTAAAGTAGAATTAGAGGTAGAAACAACCTTCCAAACTCTGGCTGACAGATTCTGTCCTGGTGCCCCCTTGTCCTCAGGACCATGGGGTATCTTTGGAACTATTTGGTCTTGCCACTACCATTATTTGGGCCATTAATTGGGTATTTCTTTTACTCTTGACAGCCCCTGTCTTTGGAAATGCATCCAAAACCAGGTACATAATTTTACACATCACTTGTTCAACCAACTTCTATTAACCTATCTTTCATTCAATACCAACTTCTAGCCTCCTCAGACTTGAATCCCCATTGCCTGCTCCAAGGGGACTTGCCAGCCACTGACACCAGCATCCCCTGAAACACCTGATCAACACACCCTCACAGCAGGAAGCATCAATGAGAAATGAACTCTGCCCTCTTATCTTTAACAAAAGCTGGATGTTAGGTAGGCCAAGAGTCCCAAGATGGAGTCAAGATGAAGGAAGAGAACAGCAGCATGATTGATGCAACTTTAGATGTTTACATGGCCTAACCCTTACTCCCCTGACCTAACAATGCCCTCGGCTAGTCTCATGCCGATCATATCTTAGAGACAACCTGGCTCCTCTTTTTTTTTTTTTTAAATATTTTATTTATTTACTTGAGAGGGGGGGGGGGTATTCCAGGGCCTCTAGCCATTGCAAACAAACTCCAGATACATGCACCACCTTGTGCATCTGGATTATGTGGGTACTTGGGAATAGAACCTGGGTCCTTAGGCTTTTTAGGCAAGCACCTTAACCACTAAGCCATCTCTCCAGGCCCTGGCTCCTCTTCTGATGGCAATACATTCTCTGATTGATTACCTCCTCAATTTGGGCCCTGTCCCCCTGATTAATTACTTTCTCTGTTTGGTCCCTGTTCTCCCTTGAATTCTTCAGTCCTTTTGTCCTCTGTATCTCCTCTCAAAAGAAAAAAAAAAAAAACTATAAAAATCCAAACCATCCAGACTCATGACAGCTGCTGTCTTTCTCTCCTCCTGTGAGACAGCCCAGGAGCTCAGGCCCCAATAAAATGTTCTTTTCCAGCCTCAGAGTGGTCTGTTGCCCCAGCCAGCAGGGCTTCAATGGGAGCATGGACCCCAGAAAACCTGAAATGAAAGGGACAAGAGACACAAGGAACCGACAGCAAGACAGGAGTCTGATCAAGCTGCAATTTTTATTTTTCTCAGGGTGCCTTTTATACACCAGAACAGGGAAGTTTGTCAGCAGTTTAGGTATTGCTACAGTTCTGTTTCAATAGGATAAGGTCCTGGCCCCAAAGTCACCAAGATGTTCCACAGGATAAGGCCCCAGCCCCAAAGCCACAAGATAACAACTTTCTCATTCTTTATGGGTTACATTGTTCTTTCTCCGTGCATGGGTTAACAAACAACTGCAGACCTTGTGACTTTCCAGAACAGACAACTTATCACAAAATGGAGTCATTATTCAGGATGGAGGCACTTTTGGTTTCCTAGTGCCCAATGGTTCCCCACATCTCCTCCCTTTCTATTAGTTTTAGAAGGTGTTTTCTGTGGTGGCCAATTTTTGTAAACTTTGTTAGGACTCCCAGGGTTCCATGATTTCACGGTGGGCCTGTAACCAACTGGGGGAGCATTGACCAGACTCCTCCTGTGGGGTTCTTACCCCACCTTGGTTGCTCTTGGTACATTTTGGGGAGGGGAGGCAGAGCCAACACAGAAAGTACAGTACCAACCTCCATGCAAGTCAGGTTTGACTCTCAGGGAATTCAGAAGTGGTCAAAGGGGACCTTCCCTTGCGGTGCTATGCCTTGCACCCATGTTGGTGCCCATATTGTACTCACACATTTGTGAGTCAATATGCACAGGTCTGACTCCTGTGCAGTTCCTGTCAGAGGGGAGTCACTCAGATCATTTTAAGTTTAGACAAGTGCCAATAAGGGAGGAGATATGGGGTACACCTGCAAACTAGGGCGAAGGTTCAGCACCTAGGCCAGGGAGCGGTGACAGCCAGGGGCAACATAGAGGGAGAAAGACTGTAAGTAGGACTTCTGGTAAGAATTATAACATCCCCCTTCACCATAAGAGTGGTGAAGATCAATTTCAGGAGCAGTATGTTGTGTAAAAATGGTGCCAAGTCCCCAAGCATTCGGGCTGCCGAAGGCCATTTTGCAGAGGTCTGGAGTTAGGGTCAGCCAAGCGATGGTCTGAGAAACTGTAGAGTGGGCCCAGATCACATCACCGACTTCACTGAGCATGGTCCAGGTGAAATTCATGGGTCAATGGTCAGCGGTGATCAATCCAGATCCCAGGAACAAGAGGCCAACGAAGGCAGGGGCAGCCATAGTCCTGAAAAGGAAAGCACAAAACCTCAGGGGGGCGGCGAGCCTTCCCTGGGAGAGGGTGAACTTTTAAGGGGTGAGGGTGGTGTCCATTGGTGAACTAGACGTTCTGGGAGCCAACGAGGCCCATCATTTTGTTGATCATAAACACAAGCAGAGCCGCATCCCCAAATGAGGACAGGATCAGGGCCATGCCACTGAGAAGTGAGGGGATCACGCCACCTAACGAGGGTGTGAGTGGAGGCCGTGGTGGGATGCCAGAGGCGGTCAGTGGCTGATTTGCCAGAACTGTCAAGGCTTAAGAAATTAAGAACAAACAAAGCATGGGCCAAAATGTTTCATGGGGTATTTTTTATACCACAAAAGGGGTGAATTTTTAATTTACTAAGTGTAGCCTTAAGGGTTTGATTAGCCCTTTCCACAATGCCCTGTCCCTGAGGGTTATAGGGAATGCCAGTGACATGTTTTATCTGAAGCATAGAGCAAAAGTTCTTGAAGGTATGGCTAGTGTATCCAGGACCATTGTCTGTTTTAATGATTTTTGGAGTTCCCAATGTAGAAACACATTGAAGAACGTGAGAGATGACATTTTTGAAGCTTCACCAGCGTGGAGAGAGGCGAAAATGAAACCACTAAAGGTATCAATTGTAACATGAACATATTTAAGCTTGCCAAAATCTGAGAAGTGAGTTCCATCCATTTGCCATATCTCATTGGGAAGAAGACCGCGTGGGTTGACTCCCAAATGGGGAACTGGTAAGGAGATGGAACAATCGGGACAGGACTTAACTATTTCCCTAGCTTGAGCACGGGTGATCTTGAAGGCAAGGTGGAGGGTTTGAGAATTTAAATGATGTGTATTGTGAGCCTGTTGTGCCGAGGAGAGAGGGTCAGTTAGGGCTATGAGAGCAAAGCGAGTAGCAGCATCCGCATCAGCATTGCCCTGCGTCAGAGGGCCTGGCAGAGAGGTATGAGCACGTAAGTGGCCTATATAGAAGGGGTGAGACCGAGCACAAATGAGATCCCGAAGGAAGCGGAACAACGCAGAGGCATTAGTGGAAGGTTTGATATAGGGCGTTGTCTCCAGTAGGGGGACTGACTTAGCAACATAAGCACTGTCAGTAAAGAGGTTGAAGGGCTGTGAAGGGAATTGTTTAAAAACTTCAAGAACAGCGCAAAGCTCCACTAATTGGGCAGAGGAGTATGGGGTATGGAGAGAAGTTGGTTGTCCGTTTATCACGTATGCAGCTGTACCATTAGCTGACCCATCAGTGAATATAGAGGGAGCATCCTTAATACGGTCATAAGAAGTATTAAGGGGAAAAACAAAAGAGTGAATGTTGGCAAACTGAATAAGGGGGTCAGAAGGATTGTCAATAATGCCCATAAAGGCAGAAAGTGCTATAGGCCAATCATCATCAGTCTGGAGAAGCCAGTTGAGTTGGTCAGGACCGTAGGGGAGGAGGATTGTATTTGGATCTTTGCCAAAATGTTGGCGGGAAAGCTTGCGAGCCTTTATGATGAGTTGAGCAACCAAAAGGGGATAAATGGCTATGACTTTAGTATGAGAAGAAGAGAGGTGAACCCAAAGCAGGGGAGAGCCACGATTGTGGTGAGGATGCCTTTGCCAAAATACACCAGTAGGTGTACGGGTAGTAGGGCAAACAATGAAAACCAGGGGAAGGGCATAATCTATCTGTTGGACAGTCTGGAGGTTAATGGCCTTGTTTATTTCTTTTAAGGCAGCAAGGGCCTGAGGGGTAAGTTGTCTAGGGGATGTAGGGCTGGGGTCTCCATTTAAGATGTCATTGAGGGGTAGAAGAGCAGCAGTAGGAACCTGTAAATAGGGTCTAAGCCATTGAATGTCCCCAAGCAATTTCTGGAAGTCATTGAGAGTGGAGAGATGAGAGGTGTGAAGTTGAATTCGGGAGTTAGTACCTGTTGATTTTTGAGCTCATGGCCCAAATAAAGGTAGGGGTCAGTGGTTTGAACTTTGTCAGGGGCAACTTGAAGCCCATATGATTGCAAATTAGACAGTAGGCGCTGGAGGCAGGAGGAAAGCAGGTTCTGGTCACAGGCAGCTAAAAGAATGTCATCCATGTAATGAAGAATGTAGACAGAGGGAAAATTCTCCCTGAGGGGGTCAATGGCCATGGCCACAAACTTTTGACAGAGGGTGGGGTTGTCAGCCATACCTTGGGGTAAAACCTTCCATTGAAAGCGAGGCATAGGGCCACGAAAATTTACTTGTGGGATGCTGAAGGCAAAGCAGGGCCTATCCTCAGGGTGTAGAGGGATGGTAAAAAAGCAATCCTTTAGATCAATAACTATTTTGAAGGAACCATAGGGAATGGCCACCGGGGAAGGAAGTCCTGGTTGGAGTGCCCCCATGGGAACCATGGCTTTATTAACAGCTCTCAGGTCCTGTAGCAAGCGTCATTTGCCAGATTTTTTCTGAATGACAAAAAATAGGGGAGTTCCAGGGGGAGGTAGAAGGCTCGATGTGGCCAGCGGCAAGTTGTTCCTGCACTAACAACATTGCAGCCTCTGTTTTCTCATGTGAAAGCGGCCATTGGTCAACCCATATAGGGCTTTGGGTTTTCCAAGTAATTTTATCAGCATGGGGTGCAGGGATGGCAATGGCTGCTAGGGAAAAGAAGACTCAGGGGCATACCCAAGGCCAGAGCGATCGAGTTTTCAGGGAGGAGAAATGGGCTCTGTTATGCCTTGTAAATTTTTTCCAAGTCCTTTCCCTGGAATAAAACCCTGACTAAGCATTTGGGAAGTGACAACACTATTGGGGCTAAAGAGAACCATATTCATTTGTGAAAGAATGTCTCTTCCCCACAAGTTGACAGGCAAGCCTGGAAGAACAAAGGGGGTGACTTGTCCTGAATTACCCTCCTCGTCAGTCCAAGTAAGGATGTGAGAGCTTTGTTGAGGGTTATTGGATTGTCCAATGCCCTGTAAATGGGTATGAGAGGCAGTCAGGGGCCAGGACTTAGGCCAATGTTTGAGGGAGATTATGGTGGCATCAGCACCAGTATCCACAATTCCATCAAAGGGCTTGCCATCAAGAAGCAACCTTAAAGTAGGGTGATCCAGCATAACAGAGTGCACCCAATAAGCGTCAGAAGAGCCAGGTTGATTGTTATTATGACTTGGGGACATATAATTATTGTTAAGAAAAGTGAGGGGCAACAGGACAAGTTGGGCCACTCGATCCCCAGGCAAAATTAGATGGGTTCCTCTCTGGGAGGTGACTAAAACTTGGATATTGCTGGCAAAATAGTTATCTATAACTCCAGGGATGACTTGAATACCCTTGAGAGAAGCACTAGCCCTGCCTAGGAGAAGGCCAAACATGTTGGGGGACATAGGGCCGGACACATTTGTTGTGATTACTTGAGGACAAGTCTCAGGGGTGACTTGTGGGAGGTGGCACAGAGGTCCAGTCCTGCGCTGCCTGCTGTAGCGCGCCAGAGTGGACACTGATTCTCCGGTGGGTTGGAGGGAGGGACAAACCTGACCGCCCCAAGATTTGTCCGTGGAGTAGGGGCCTGGAGCTGGCCCCGTTGGAAGTTTCCCGGGATAGGAAGAGGTTTTCCCTGAGAGGCCGATAGAGGATGGCCATGAATGTCAGTCCTGGAGTGACATTCAGAGGCCCAATGTTTGCCCTTCTGGCAACGAGGACAGGGTGTAGCAGGGGGAGGGTGAAGAGAAGCAGAGAGCTGTTTAGGAGCGGTGCATTCATGAGAGAAGCGTCCAGGTTGTTTACAATTATAACATGTTTGCGTACCCTGAGTGAGACCAGCAGAATGGAGAGCAGCTCCAATTGCTAAACCCATGGCGTGGGAGGAGCTCACGCCTGCACATAACTTGATATAATCAGATATGGTCTCCCGCTTGTGAGAGCGGAGAATAGACTGACAAGCAGGATTAGCATTCTCAAAGGCCAGGTGTTTGATAAAGGGGCTGTTGGTTTCCCCAACACCAAAAAGGCGCTCAGCAGTTTCATTAAGTCTACTAATAAAGTCACTGTAAGGCTCTTCTGGACCCTGTCTAATATTAGCCAGGGAGGCGGTGGCAGCCCCTTTAGGAGGGAGGCGCCGCCAGGCGGCGAGGCATGCCTGTTGTATTTGGGCTAAAAGTCCAGGGGGATAGCGTGCTTACCGTTCATTGGAATCGTAGGGATGTTACCCCAACAATTTTTGTTTTGTCCAATTTCTAGAAACAGCCTTTTGTAAATTACGGCGAGCAAAGTCAGAGCAGTTTTCATTAAATTCAGTACACCATAGAACAAAATCTCTGCCGGAGAGAGCCGCACGAGCAAGGCGATACCAGTCATTAGGCATAAGCCATTTGTCACTATTACTTTCCAGAAGAGTAAGAGTAAAGGGAGCCATGGGCCCGTAATTGGAGATGGCTGCCTTCAGCTGCTCAAGAAACTTTAAATTTAGACTTTTATGTTTAGGTTGGGGAACAGGTTCTGGGGCAGGTTCATCTTCAGAATCAGAGGAGGCAGCATTCCCATCAGCTGGAGCAGCCGAGGGAGGAGGCTCCTCATCAGAGTCCGTATTGGATGCAGGGAGGGAAGCAGAAGCGGGATCAGAGCGGGCCTGTGTGTGAGTAACAGGAAATGCAAGAAGGCCAGTATTGCGGGTGTGTGGGTCTGCTTTTGTTTTGCCCCTATGGCTGTCAGAGGAAGGATTAGAAAAGGCAGCAAGTTCTTTTGTGACAGAATCAAGTCCCTGGAGAAGCTGCAGCTGAAGATTTTTATCCTGAAGTGCCCTACGGAGGTCAGAGACAGAAGCTAATGTGGTAGATTGTAATTCTATGAAGGGAGAGTCAGCAAGAGGTTCGGCAGGCACAGAGGGAAGCAGGGTGGTGGAGCGGTCGAGGACGGGAGCGCAGAGTGGCAGACAATAGGGAGGAGGTGATACTAGAGGAGCTTTACTTGTGGGGCCTACATCAAGCAATGGGGGAAGGGGAGACCCAGCTTCAATATCCATTAGCGAGGGATAAAGGTGACAGGAAGGCTTTTCAGAGGCAGAAGATTTAGGTCTCTCTTGAGTTTCATCTTCAACAATGACAGAGGCGCAAGCAGAAGGGGGCCTAGAAGAGCATTTAAGAGCAGCCTCTCCCTTATTGACAAGGACCTGTATAGCCATAGAATGATTGTGGACCTTAAGAACATCATTTATAAGGTTCCAATAAGAGTAGGCAGAAACAGGGACCTTCTCGGGGCCAAAGGTATCATAATAATCACGTAAGCAATCTCCAACTCTTAACCAAGTTTTTTCATTTATAGTCCCTTCCTTTGGGAACCAAGGACAGAGATCACCAATATAATCTAAGAATATTTTTAAGTCTTTTCTTTTAACCCTAGTTCCTCATACCTTGAGAGCTTGTTTTAGCCCAGTCACAAAAGAGTCTTCTTTTGAAAATGCTTGTCCCATGGTAAAGAAAAAACTTTACCTCACCTTCTGAGTGTTTGAGCGGATCTGTCTCACGGGCAGGCAATTCCGTGGTGATCACCAGCGGGCAAGTGTCTAACCCTCTCTTCGGGTCACGGCAGCCTTGGTGTGGGATCCCAATGGGCAGGTAGCAGACAGTGTTTCAGGCGATCCTAGGTTCGTGCCCCACGTTTGGGCGCCAGTTGCCCCAGCCAGCAGGGCTTCAATGGGAGCACAGACCCCAGAAAACCTGAAATGAAAGGGACAAGAGACACAAGGAACCGACAGCAAGACAGGAGTCTGATCAAACTGCAATTTTTATTTTTCTCAGGGTGCCTTTTATACAGCCGAACAGGGAAGTTTGTCAGCAGTTTAGGTATTGCTACAGTTCTGTTTCAATAGGATAAGGTCCTGGCCCCAAAGTCACCAAGATGTTCCACAGGATAAGGCCCCAGCCCCAAAGCCACAAGATAACAACTTTCTCAGTCTTTATGGGTTACATTGTTCTTTCTCCGTGCATGGGTTAACAAACAACTGCAGACCTTGTGACTTTCCAGAACAGACAACTTATCACAAAATGGAGTCATTATTCAGGATGGAGGCACTTTTGGTTTCCTGGTGCCCAATGGTTCCCCACAGTCTTGCATGGTCTGTTCATTCATGAACCTTACAGGATTTGTAATGTTCCATACTGCACAGTCTTTTGTATTGATGTGAATGACCTTCTGGACCTTTACAATTCTATCAATTCACCTCAAAGATTCCTAAAACAAACTAACTCCATCTATATGGACCAATTTTGATTGTTCTCCAAGGCCTAAAAGTCAGCATGATTAGAGACCTCCCTCCAAATTTTCCTTTCACTGTCCCACATCAGCTTGAAAAAGTCAGGCTTAAATCCACCATCCATCATCCAAAAGACTTGGGATCTCTCTCCACTAACATTAGACTTGGGGGTTATTTAAGTCCAGATTCAATTTCCTTTTTCCCTGGTAACATTAAGACAGAGAGAGAGAGAGAGAGAAATTGCCTCCTGACCATTGATCTGATCCTAAACGGAAACATAAAATATGTAATATGTGCTGATAGACTAAAAGGGTTGTAAAAAGATCTCTAATTGAGATAATTAAGTTATATCCAAATGCTAGGCTTGTGTGTTTTCCATCTGATAAAGCCTATATTTTGTTGCATAAAACACTTGTTTGTAACAACAGGTTTCTAAAGTGTTCTACTTTTATATATTTTCCTATGGGTAAAACTTTTATTTTTTTTGTTATAAACTTATTATACTAGATAAAAACTGGGCCTAATATGAAATTTAATTGTTCCTGTAAAATACAGTGATAATATACATTATCAAGACTAATCAAACATTTAGACTTTCCAGCCTAACATATTTCCATTGGCTCTTCTAAAACTAAGACCTTTTGATCTCTAGGCCATGTAAGTACTTCCTACCTTACCTAAACCAAATATTCACGTTTCCAGAAATTTCAACCAATTCCCTATCCAAGTTAACAATTCCTTTTTCCTTAGAGATAGTACCCCTGTTTTCTTTTTTAAATTATAAATTAACAATTTATTTAGTACCTCTGTACTCTTACCTACCACCTATGTTATTACTTTTCAACCTTAGATATAATATTCATGCCACCTATATATGTCATGTCACATACAAAAAAATCATACATAGATATATATTGACCAGATCATAATGGCTAATAGATTTAACATAATCTAGGAGTTTCTTTCCTAATGGCTCTGATAAATACCACTCTCTTGAGGAGCTGCCATCTTACCTGTTCATAAAAGCCACATGGAACAACAGCCTGCTATGTGCACCATGCAAAATCAAATGGAGAGCCAAAATCTGAGGCTCTCAAAAGCCACACCTTGTGACTAAAACGTCAATGTTGCACTGCAGCAGTTTTGAAGAAATAAATGTTACCAGTCCAGAGCCAATAATATTTTGGGCTATCTTAGCCATTTTAATGGCCAATAATATTATTTTTCTGTTTATGACATGACATCTCTCTGTGACCAGCTAAGATATCTGTTGCTGTAAGAGATAGCTTAGTGGTTAAGGTGCTTGCCTGAAGCCAATGAACCCAGGTTAAATTCCGCAGTACCCACATAATCCAGATGCACAAGGGAGCGCATGCATCTGGAGTTCATTTGTAGTGGCTAGAGGTCTTGGCATGCCCAGTCTTTCTCTGTCTGCCTCTCTTCTCTCTCTCTCCCTCCCTCCCTCTCCCTCTCCCTCGTCCTCTCCCTCCCTCTCTCTCTCTCCTCTCTCACTCACTTGCAAATAAATAATTTTAATTTAATTTTAAAAATACTCCCTTCAAGTTGAACCTATCCTGTCTCTTACATGTAATTTATGCCCATATATGGTAGGGCTCCTCCACACTCACAGTTTAGCCTCTTCTTTGTCTCTAGTCCAACAGATTCAGTTATTTCCTCCTTGATAACCATTCTGTATTTATAGACCCCCTCTCTAGCCTCCTGTGTTTCCAGATGTGGATTTCTGTACCTTGACAAGACATAGGCCCTAAAGCTCTCCCAACACAGCTCCATCTCTGGGTACCACTGTGTCTTAGGGCTTCTTGACAGCCCTCTCTGCTGTTTTTTCCTTTTGTGTATAACCAAAGATGCTAAATGTGGCACCAGAGTTCCCCCTCCCAAATTGAGAGGAATAGATTAAGGTTTCTTTCCTATGATAAAGGGCATATGTCACCTGCTTAATATTATGCAACCAGAACTGGCCAAGGACTGCTGGTCCTGCCTCAAGCCCAAACCCCCCTTACTATGTAGGTCTGATTTATCAGACAATGAATCAACTCTGTAAAAATAATGTACTTCAGCACTCTCAATGCCACTGTACTCACAACAGATAACCCCTAATAATGTGCCTCTCACCTTCTATCCTATTTCACTAATATCAACAAACAAAAAATCAAAACATCATGCCCAAATGCTCCCAACTAAAATGGACATCAGGCCACATCTGAATCAAGCAAGAGTCTGTCCTGATCCAGATACCAGAGAGACAAGACTACCCTGCCCCAACTCCATCGCACTGGTCAGCAGGAAGCAGTTCAGAAATGCAACATGTTGCTCCCTTTTCTTTTACTTGTCCTCAGGGTCTGGAATGTAAAGGTTAATAAATGTGGGGTCCCAGCAATCATTAGAGTCACAGAAATTACTGGGACAGGTTGGCCCTGGAATAGGCTTTACCACAAAGAAAATTCTTTTGGGTTGTAAATAATTTCCCAAACCACAACCTGGGACACAGAAGCCATGGAAACCTGCTACCATCAAAGAACTAGTCAAAACCTAAAAGTTCTACCAAAAAAAAAAAAAAAAAAAAAAAACTCAGGTCTGGAGAGATGGCTTTGCAGTGAATACCAGCAACCCACCAACCCAGCCAGCCTACCTGAGTCCACATAAAAAGGGACTCAAGCAGGTGTGCAGAATAGCTGAGACCAAAGCCATCCCAAAAGGTCATAGGACATACTTACACCAGACCTGCATTGGAAGTGCTAAGTGTGCCTTCCATACCAGGGTAGTTTATGTGTAAAAAGGTTAGATTTTAAATTTTACTACTGAGTCCCATGTCTTTAATGCTCCAATGACCTTCTATTAAATCTTCCAGGTCTATAAGCCTCACTATCCCACTGCCCAAGAAGAAGAGAGTCTTAGATCATATAAGAAACCAAAACAGGCTATCTCATCAGAATCAATAGCAAGAAAAGCTATATAGCATACATGAAATGATGGAAACTAAACAATACACTACTAAATGATTAATGGATCAATGAAGTAATCAGGAAGGAAATAAAAAATCTCATATAATCAAATGATAATGAGAACACAACATACGAAAAGCTTTGGGAAACAATTAAGGCAGTCCTAAGAAGGAAATTTATAGCTTTAAGTGGCTATATTAAGAAATTAGGACTTCCAGGTAAGATGGCAGAGTAGGAGCCATGCCAAAGCAACCTAGGGGGAGGGAATAAGCAGAAAAACAAGAAAATACACTTGTTTACAAAAAAGTGAAGGTGTATAATAAATTATCAACCACAGCAGAGAAGTAGGAGATATCCAGAGCTTGTAGAGACTGCAGAAGCAGGCAGAAGTGGCTCCAGCAGCACTGTGGGTCCATGTGGTCACCAGGCTCTGCATGAGCTGCAGCAGAAATGAGGTGGAGGGATTTTCCACTCATACCAGCCTCCTTGCAAACTCAAGAAATCTGAAGGGGAAGACAGCAAGGACCAGCTCATGAAGAAGATGATAGCAGGGACCAGCCACACAGCTCTGGTACAACTTCAGCCACCCTCCATAGTCTCCCCTCCCCCAACCACCAGCACCAGCAACCACCTGATACCTGGGAAAGGGAACTCAGCTACACAGCACCCAGCACCAGTGATCAGAGTAGTGACCCATGGAGCCAGCCAGCTTACCTGAGTCCACAGCACAAGAAAGAGGGACCTAAGGGGGCATACAGCATAGCTGACACTAACGCCATCCCAAAAGGTAATAGGGCTTACACCAGGTCAGTACTCACCAAAAAAGCCTAGTATATAGGCCTGAATTGGAAATGCTAATTGCACCTTCCCTATCAGGGCAAATTATGCATTAAATCTGATGAGCGGTCAGCTTTTCCATTTTTAAATAAACTGTATTTTGGGGTTGTCATTTATTGCTTCCTGATTTATAGTGCTTTTGTCTCTTTCTCTGTCATTCATGGGGACAGGGCCTCACTCTGCCACAGGTTGAACTGGAACACCTACAGACCAGAAATCTCAGCCTCCCAATTGACAGAATTAAGGGTTTGAGGCAACACACATCCTTAGGGACTTTGACTTTGTTAGATGATCTGTTTGTTTTAATACTCACTCTTACATAAATACTCCATGCTGGTTTTGATTGAATGTGTATATTGTTCAGTTAAATTTTAGAATTTGCCTGTATGTTGCTCCACCCAGCCTACTAGAATATTTGCATAGCAGGCAAACTTAGCACCTAGGGTTACTTTTGCTGTTACTCTAAGTCATTTAAGAGCCACATCTGGCACCTTAAGATCCTACCCAAAAGATATATAATGTCAGATTTACACATCCAAGAATACCGCAGATAATTAGAAAACCCAAGCATCAAATTAACCCAAGATGCAAAAATCTCTACATTATAATACAAGAAAAACAACAAATCAAGACAATATAATTCTACCAAAAACTATAAATTCATCAGGAATGACCTCCAGTGAGACTGACTTAGATGAAATGCCTGAGAAAGATTTCAAAAGAATGATTACAACTATGCCAAAGAAATCAAAGAGGAAATCAAAGGAATCAAATAAGACACATAAAATCAATTTAATGAAATAAGGAGGTCAATATAAGACATGAGTAAGAAAATAGAAATACTGAAGAAAAAACAGGCAGAAATACTAGCAGTAAAAACCCAGTAGGTCAAATACAAAACTCTGAAGAAAGTGTCACCAATAGAATTGATGAAGGAGAGAACAGAATATCTAAACTAGAAGACCAGATAGACCAGATCTAATATGGCCCAACAAAGAGAAAGACAAGTTAATAGGAAGGTATGAATGGGAATTTCAAGACATTTGGGACACTATGAAAGGTCAAACATAAGAATTCAGGAAGCCAGGCATGGTGGCACATGCCTTCAATCCTAGCACTCAGGAGGCAGAGGTAGGAGAATCACCATGAGTTCAAGGCCACCCTGAGACCACATAGTGAATTCCAGGTCAGCCTGGGTTAAATGGACACCCTACCTTGAAAAAAAAAAAAAAAACCTAGGGTGTAGTAGAAGGAGAAGAATTTTACACCAAAGGCATAGTAGGCATTTTCAACAAAATCATAGAAGAAAATTTCCGCAAATTTGGAAAGAGATGCTAATGCAGATACAGGAAACTTTTAGAACACCAAACAGACAAAACCTGGAAAGAACCTCTCCTCACCATGTTATAATTAAACAACCAAACAGGCAAACCAAAGAAAATATACTGAAAGCAGTTAGAAAGGAAAAACAAGTCATATTAAAAGGCAAGTGCATCAGAATAACCTTTTAATAATAACTCTTAATAGCAATGGCTTCAATGCCCCAACCAAAAGACACAGGCTTGCAGATTGGATTAAAAGGGAGGATCCTTCTGTTTGTTGCCTCCAAGAAACTCATCTCTCCATAAAAGACAGACACTGTCTTAGAGTTACAGGATGGAAAATAGTATTCCAAGCAAATGGGCCTAGAAAACAAGCAGATGTTGCTATCCTAATAGCTAACAGGATAGACTTCAAACCAACATTAATGAGGAAAGATTTTTAAAAAGTCACTTTATATTGATTAAAGAAAAAATTCAACAGGAAGACATTACAATTCTAGACATAGATTCACCTAACATGGGTGCTCCCAATTTCATCAAACACTATTAAACTTAAGGTCACAGATAACACCAAACACAATTGTAGTGGGTGAATTTAATACCTCACTCTCATCTATTGACAGGTCATTCCAGCAAAAAACAAAGAGTGATATATCTAGATTAAATGATGTCATAGAACAAATGGACATAATAGCTATCTACAGAACATTTAATCCAAGTGCTACAGAATACACATTTTTTTTCAGCAGCACAGTGATTCTCTAAAATAGAACATATATTAGGATACAAAGCAAATCTCAACAAATACAGAAAAATCAAAATAATTCACTGTACTCTATCTGATCACAATGGGATTACACTATAAATAAGCAACAAGAAAAACTACAGGAGATATGCAAAATCATGAAGACTAAACAACACACTACTGATGATGAATGAATCATTGAAGAAATCAAACAGGAAATAAAAAAATTCAAGCCGGGCATGGTGGCACATGCCCTTAATCCCAGCACTCGGGAGGCAAAAGTAGGAGGATCACCATGAGCTCGAGGCCAGCCTGAGACTACATAGTGAATTCCAGGCCAGCCTGAACTAGAGTGAGACCCTACCTTGAAACCCCTCCCCCCGCAAAATGCATAGAATCAAATAGTAATGAGAATGCAACATACCAAAACTTTTGGGACACAATGAAGGCAGACCTAAGAGGAAAATTTATAGCTTTAAGTTCCTATATTAAAAAATAGAGAGCTGGGCATGGTGGTACACACCTTTAACCCCAGCACTCGGGAGGCAGAGGTAAGAGGATCACTGTGAGTTTGAGGCCACCCTGAGACTGCATAGTGAATTCCATGTCTGTGTGGGCTACAGTGAATCCCTAGATCAAAAAAAAAAAAAAAAAAAAAAAAAAAAAGAAAGAAAGAAAGAAAAATGGCAAGTAAGCAACTTAATTCTTCACATTACAGCCATTGAAAAAGAACAAGGTAGACCACAAATCAATAGATGGGAAGAAATAATAACAATTATGGCAGAAATTGATGAGATAGAAAACAAAAAAAGAAAATCCAAAGAATCAATGAAACAAAGAGTTGGTTCTTTGAAAGGATAAACAAGATTGATAAAGCCTTAGCAAGCCTGACCAAAAGAAAGAGAGAAGAGACACAAATTACTAAAATTAGAGATGAAAAAGTCACCATTACAACAGATACTAAAGAAAATTCAGAAAATCATAAGGACATACTTTCAGAATATATACTACTCTAAGTTTTAAAATCTAAAAGAAATGTATGTTTTCCTAGATTTCTATGACCTATGAAAATTAAATTAAGATTAAATAAAGCAAATAAGTAGGCCTATAACAAGTAAAGAGATCAAGGCATTTATAAAAAATCTTCCAACTAAAAAAAGTCCAGGCCCAGATGGATTCACTGGTGAATTTTACCAGACCTTCATGGAAGAATAAACACCAATGCTTTTCAAAATTTTCCATGAAACAGAAAAGGAAGGTATACTACCCAAATCATTCAATGAAGCTAGCATCACCCTGATACCACAACCAGACAAAGATAGAACAAAAAACAAAATTACAGACCAATCTTCCTCAAGAACATAGATGCAAAAACTGTCAACAAAATATTGGCAAACAGAATACGAGAATATATCAGAAAGATCATTCATCCTGACCAAGTAGGCTTTATCCTAGAGATGCAGGGGTGGTTCACCATATGCAGACCAATAAATGTGATACACTATATGGACTGAAGGACAAAAATCACCTGATCATCTCAACAGGTGCAGAAAAGGCATTTGACAAAATCCAAAATCCCTTCATGGTAAAAGTCCTATAGAAACTGGGAGTAAAAGGAATATATGTCAACATAATAAAGGCTATTTATGACAAACCTATAGCCAACATAATACTAAATAGGGAAAAACTTGAAGCTTTTTTGACTAAATTCAGGAAAAAGACAAGGGTGTCCACTGTCCCCACATATATATATAGTACTGGAAGTCTTAGCTATAGCAATAAGGCAAGACACTCATAAAAGGGATACAATTTGGAAAGGAAGAGATCAAAACATCCTTATTTGCAAATGATATGATTCTATACACAAAGGACCCTAAAAACTAAAACACTCAAATGAGAAATGCAGAAGACACTAGGAAATAGAAAGACATCCCATGTTCTTGCATTGGAAGAATCAATATTGTGAAATGGCAATCATACCAAAAGCAATCTTTTAATATAATCCCCATTAAAATTCCAATGGCATTTTTCATGGAAATTGAAAAACAATCCTAAAATTTATTTGGAAGCACAAAAAACTTTGAATAGAACAAAACAATTTTGAGCCACAAAAATAAGGCTGTCAGTATCACCATACCTGATTTTAAGCTATATTACAAAGCCATAGTAACACAAGAAAGCATGGTACTCACACAAAGACAGACATGTAGAGAATGGAACAGAATATAGGACACAGATGTTAGTCCAGCCAGCTACAGCCATTGGATTTTTTATTAAAATGCCAAAAATATTAACTGGAAAAAAGACAGCCTCTTTGACAAGTGGTGCTGGGAAACCTGGATATCTATATGTAGAAGGATGAAAATAGACCCTTGTCTCTCTCATGCACAAGAATCAAGTCCAAATGGATCGGGGACCTTAATGTCAGACCTGAAACTCTGAAACTGCTAGAGGAAAAAGTAGGATAAACCTTTCAATATATTGGCATAGGCAATGGCTTTCTGAATATAACCCCAGTTGCTCAGGAAATTAAACCACAAATCAACCACTGGGATCTCATGAAATTACAAAAATTTGTACAGCACAGGACACTGTGAATAGCAAAGAGAAAACCTACAGAATAGGACAAAATCTTTGCCAGCTATACATCTGACAGAGGATTAATATCCAAGGTATACAAAGAGCTCAGAAAACTAAATAATAAGAAATAAAACAACCCAGTTAAAAAATGGGCTATGGTGAGATGCTGACATATCTAATAAGCATCTTGAGGACCTATAGGGAGAGTGGGGTGGAAATGGAGGGTAAGGTTGGGGGGGGGACACAAAAAGGACATCAGGTCCTTAGAGGGAACATCTGAATCACAAGGGCCTGGAGAGGGTATGATGAAGACTAACCTTAATCTTCTCCTGTTTCTCTCTCTCCCTCTTCTCTTTTATATTACCTATCTTTTTCTTCCTTCTTTTTCCTTGGCACTGGCATATAACTCCCAGTACCAGCATATGGTTAACATCCACAATGACCTGTTGATTAGAGAGACCTACAAGGTTTCCCAAAAGAAGACAGATTTCTGTCAGAGTATTTGATGACCCACCAAAGGTTAATGGTAAGACCCTACTGCCGAAGACACCATGTGCTGTTGGTATGGAACATGGAGTGACCTGGCTGGAATCTGGAAGAAAGTCAGTCCCCAGACAGTTAGCTTGTCTAGTGCCAGAAGGTGCTACATGAGTGACTGGGGGAAAATAACCAACATCTGCCCAAGCAACTTGTGGTCTAAACTTCTCTGCAGCAAACAACCTGACGTGATGCTCACCCAAGTGCAATAGTGGCACACAGCCATGGTGGGTAACCAACTGCTCTTGATTTGGCTAATGGATCTGCTCAGTGAAACAGAACCCATAGCTGGATCTGGGAAACAAGTCAAAACCATATCCATAAAAGGAGACTACTCTCCATTATCAAGCTCCCATCGATCATGGGCTACAAGAGGGCCTACACCTATTAAATTCCCCTCTAAAATAATAATCATTATCCCAGTTCTCTCCATTGGAGAATTTGCTTCTCTTTTCAGAAGGACACAGAATGTGAGGAGAGAATCAGCCCATCACACCTCTCCAGGGCCCCAGCTGAAACCATAGAGTAATTGGGGAAATGAGCAAGAGTGTAGCTTTCTTGGTGAACCTGGTACCAGTACAAGGGTGAAGGAGATAGATACAGAGAACACTCAACTCCTACCAAACCAGATATCCAGAAACACAGAGGCTCCCAAGACCTCATCACTGAAGTAGACCTAAAAGGAACCCAACATGACTCAGGGAAATTTGTGGAAGGGGGAAGAGATTGTTAGAGCGACATGTTGGGACATTATGCAGAGACATTGCCTCCTCCTCATAACTGATGGCTAACTCCACAATGAACGACCCACATTCCCCAACAAGGAGGGTCCCTTCAGAGGGGGGAGGATAGGCAGGAGGCTAATGATGGCACCAACATGGCTGCATACACACTGTGTACATAACTAATAAAAAAAATTGGGCTATGGGACTAAATACAGTTCTGAAAAGAAGAAATACAGATGGCATATAAACATCTAAAAGAATGTTCTACATCCTTAGCCATCAGGTAAATGCAGATTAAAACTACTTTGAAATTCCACCCCACTCCTATCAGAATCACTATCATCAAGAAAACAAATGACAATAAATGTTGGTGAGGATGTGGAAAAAGAGGAACCCTTCTACACTGTTGGTGGGAATGCAATCTGGTACAGCCATTGTGGAAATCAGTGTCAAGGTTCTTGAGACAGGTAAAAATAGATTTATCATATGACTCAGCTATAGCACTCCTAGGCATATATCCTAAAGGACTCTTCTCACTATCTTAGAGATACTTGCACAACTGTGTTTATTACTGCTCTATTCACAGTAGGTAGGAAACGGAACCAGCCTAGATGCCCCTCAATAGAGGAAAGGATAATAAAGACGTGGTATATTTACACAATGGAGTTCTATTCAGCAGTAAAGAAAAATGAATTATGAAATTTGCAGGGAGATGGATGGATCTGGAAAGGATTATACTAAGTGAGGTAACCCAGGCCCTTTACAAAGCCAAACATCACATTCTTCCTCTCTCTCTCTCTCTCTGTTTTTTCAAGGTAGGGTCTCACTCTAGCTCAGGCTGACCTGGAATTTATTATGTAGTCTCAGAATGGCCTTGAACTCATGACGATCCTCCTACCTCTGCCTCTTGAGTGCTGGGATTAAAGACGTGCACCACCATGCCGGCTTTCACATCTCTCTCATATCTGGATCCTAGCTACAAATGTGTAGACTTGTGGGTAAGCTGAAACCAAAAATTTGTAGCAGAGGCCCAGTAAGCTAGAAAAAGGCTGTAAAGGTGGGAGGAGAGGGAAGGACTTAAGGGGATGGTGTTGCAGTCAGGTTCACATGGCTGATAGAAATCACCCAACGAAGAGCAGTTTGTGGGAAAAACAAGGTTTATTTTGGCTTACAGGCTCAAGGGGGAAGCTCCATGATGGCAGGGAAAATGATGGCATGAGCAGAGGGTGGATATCACCCCCTGGCCAACATCAGGTGGACAATAGCAAGAGGAGAGTGTGCCAAACATTGCCACAGGGAAACTGGCTATAATACACATAAGCCCACCCCCAACAATACACCACCTTCAGGATGCTTTAATTTCCAATTGCCATCAGCTAGGGAAACTAGCATCCAGAACACCTAAGTTTATGGGGGATACCTGAATCAAACCACCACAGATGGTATTGTATATATGTAAGTAGAAGAACAGATTAAAGGGAGTGGAATGGCCTAAGTGAGGCCAGGGGAAGAGACTGAGTAAAAGAAGGGTTGGGGGAGTATAAATCAAAATTCAAGATATTGTGAATAAGACATATGAAAGCCCACTTTTTTGGATAATGGCACACCCAGAAGCCATAGATTGTTACTAGAAACTTTTCAGCACCAGGGATGGGATACCTTCCAGTGAGGTGTTGTTCAGGGAGGTCCCTGTTTCCCCAAAACATTACAGGCTATTGCCAAGGTTCTTGTTTTTCCACCAGAAACAGATGGTAAGACCCTACTGCTGAAGACTCCACATGCCTGGGTGGCAAGGTCACTGAGAAATCTTGCTGGGGCTGAGCTGAAAACTTCCTCCTTATAGACCAGCTGACTAAAAGCTGGAAAAAACTGCATTGCATGTAGCCCTATGGAAGATAGAAGATATCAGCAGTGGAAACAGTGCTGGAACACTGGAAGGCTCAAGTTTGGCCAACCAGGCCCAATGACCAAGCAGGTGCAATAGTGGCATTTCTGTTATGGGGGAAACCAACTGTTCTCTAATTGGACTGGAGGACTGCTCTATGGGAAGGAATACATGCCTGGTACTGAAAACCTAATCAAAAGCCTATGATGCAGGAGCTCATGAACCTTAGGAGTGTAATGCCTGCTCTTGTCTGGCTAAGTGCATATGTTATGCTCACCAAACTGCCCAGTAAGCACTTCACTTAACATTCATATCCATATATTAATTCTACTCTCACCTTTGGTTAGAGAAGCTTCTATTTTCAGATGGCAGTGACTACTGGGATGACCCAAAAGGCACCACAGTGCTGAGAAGAAGTGACAAAGGAGTGTTTGACACTGAAATATCTCTATCATACCCTCCAAGGCTCAGGGTCCATTGTGGAAGAGGTAGCAGAAAGAATGAAAGGCCAAAGGAAGGGTAGGACTGCTAACAATGCAATTGTCCAGGCAGAAGTTGGCCTCATTATCCATAACCTTGAAGTGCCTAGCAATTCCTTCACAAGAGCCTCATAATAGGAGGAAAGGATGATGACATCGAAATGAAAGAGAGACTAACACAGAGAGGGAGGGAATATTATGGAAAGTAGAATTGTGATGGGGAAAGTGGGGAAGGGGAGGGAATTATCATGGTTTATTGTTTGTAAGTATAGAAGAAGTCAATTAAAAAAAAGAATTTATCCAGGCATGGTGGCACACACCTTGAATCCCAGCACTAGGGAGGCAGAGGTAGGAGGATCACCATGAGCTCAAGGCCACCCTGAGAATACATAGTGAATTCCAGGTCAGCCTGAGCTAGGGTGAGAGGCTACCTCATAAAACCAAAAAAAAAAGTCAAAAAGGTAATGACCCTGTTACATCTCTTTAGCTTCTGCCTTCCCCCATTATCTGCCCTGCTTGTCCCTTCCTTTAAATATCCAGCTCAGATACTTCTGGGCATGGGAGCCTCAAACCCATAGACTAAGGCTGGCCATTCTTTGCTGTTCACTTACTCTCCAATAAAGAATAGTCTGCTGCTCAGGTTGTATATTGTCTCTCTTCATTTCCACATTGCTCTAATTGGTTCAGCCCAACTCCGATCCAACAAATACTGGTAGGAATGTATAGACTAGTGCAGCCATTGTGGAAATTAATATATATAATTTTCATAAAAGTAAATATGCAACTACTATACAACCTGTGATAGTTAAGGTGTTGTCAACTTGATCTGTTTAGTAATCCACAGGTTGCTTCTAGGAAGGATCAACTAAAGGAGGAAGTCTTTCCCCCAGGGTGAGCCCTTCCCCCAGAATGGGCGGCCCCACCCAGAGGGGGGGCTTGATACAAGGAAGCTCTGGGTAAAGAGTCCCTTCCTTCCTTCCTTCCATTTGGCTGCCGGAGCTGCTTGCTACCTTCCAGCATGGATTGAAGACCAGTGCAGATGAAAGACCAGCATCAACTGAAGACCCCCGTGGATCGAAACCCAGCAGCTCCTCAGGAAGCCTCTAGGCTTTCCAGCACCATCTGCAGTGCCAGGTCAGGACTGCTGAGGCATCTGGCCACAAGGACTGAGCAACTACCAGGTTCGGTGATTCTCAGGCCTGCAACTGCTATTGGACTACTGTAAGCTGATCCAATAAATTCCCTTTTAAAATAATTCATTCTAGCAGTTCTGTTCCTCTAGAGAACCCTGACTAATACACAACCTTATTATATTATTCTTCAATATGTATACACAAGGATTCTCAGTCAACACATCACAGAGATATTTGCACATCCATGTTTAGTGCTGTACTGTTCACAATAGGCATGAAATAGAATCATCCTAGATGCCCATCAACAGATGAGTACATAAGAAAAATGTAAATATACACAATGCATTTTTATGCAGCCATAAGGAAGTGAGATCATCGTATGTGGTAGTTTGAATGCATTCCCCCCATAGGCTGAGGTGTTTTATTATACCTTGTCTCTAGCTTCCTGGCTAGAGAAGATGTCACTGAGGGCAGATCCTGAGGTCTAGCCCTAAGGTGTTGTAGCAGACAGCTTCATGTTCACTGAGATGAACTTCCAGACCAGGTACAGTTATGGAGGAAGGGATATTTATTGAAGCTTACAGATCCAGGGGAAGTTCCATAAATGGCAGAAGAAGCTGGCCTGCCTTCACAGGACCAAGCAGAAAGAGAGAAGCACAAGGCAAAAGCCACACAGCACACTTCAGGAACTCCAGCTAGGCACACTTTGCATATCTTTAGATTGAAATCTGAAACCCACCACCACACCTTAAGATCCACCCAGTGACACTGCCTCCAGCCAGGTGGCTATAGATGCAAACTACAAACACTAAAGAACTGAATATATTTGGGGCCATCTATTCAAACCACCACATTCTGCCCCTGGCCCCCAATAGATTTATAACCATCACACATTGTAAATTTTACTCAGTTCAGTTTCAAAGGTCCCCACAGTCTTGACCAATTTAAGATATTAAGACCTGTAAAATCAAACAAGTTAAACATTTCTAGCATATAAAGGCACAGAGTATACATTTTCAAGTGGTATAAGGCATAGCAAGGAGAGACAAAAACAATGCAAACTCAACCACCATCAAACAAGCATCAAACTTCTGCAATTCAAGTTCAATGCAACCAGGGACTGACAGTCTCCAGATTTTCCAATTCTGCCCCTCCAGCTGGGCAGAGTAGCCAGGAAACACTTCCATCCTATGCCAACAGTGCACTCTATGGTAGCCCTTGCATTGTACTGGTATGTACAAAACATCTTCAGGTCTCCATGCAAACCACAGTCCATCTTCCAAAGGCTCCTTCAGCCTATCAGGGCATCAGGCCCTGCCTCATGCTGCATCTCAGAAGCAGCTCCTGGAACCATGTGCAATTCACGACCTCTCCATGCATTTTTCATGCTTCTGAAACCAATACCAGTTGTGCAGAACACAGCCATATTCTTAATTCAGGGACGAAATAAATCATAGCCTTTGAAGTGCCAAGACCCCCAGATGAAGTTGGGGTCCTCGTGAGTCACCCAGTGAACCAAGAAAACCGAGACACTCAAATGCAACAACAGCAGGATTCTTTATTGTCAAGCCTAGGCAGGGACTCAATCCACACAGGCTGATGCAGCGGGAGTGGGAGAGAGCCCCTTTCTTTAGGGGGAAGGGGCTTATATAGGAATTCAAACAAAGAAGTAGGGGATAGATACATGATTGGTTGATTTAAACAGTAACTGCACTTGTGCTCTTCTGATTGGCTTGGGGTTTCAGCGGGCAAAGTTCGGGCAGAAGCTAGGGGAACTCCAGGCAGATGAGGTAATCTCCATTGTGATTGGCTAAGCAAGCAACGGTACATTATGACTTTTGAAATGATAGGTTTCTTATCTATCAGTTGCAGGTGGTCGCAGGCTGGAGACCCCCCATGGTGGAGTGTTTCTGGAATGTCCTTGAAGTGGAGATTCCTCAGAAACTGACCAGGGAGGGGCAGCAATTGAGCAAGCAAGCAAAATTTACAGAAGCAAAGGTCAGCACATTAGCTGGCTAGTTCTCTATCTAAGTCAGGCCTGGGCCTTTTTATTTAAAATGGTTATATTTGGTCTCTCAGCCTTGAAAAGCAGGTTCCTTCTCCAGTCAACTCTTTCCAAAAGTGTTTGCATTTCTATGATAGTCTTTCCTCAGGCATCCTTTCCATGGTAAAGCAATTGGACCATCTTCCTTAAGATTGCTAATGTGGGGCTGGAGAGATGGCTTAGCAGTTAAGCGCTTGCCTGTGAAGTCTAAGGACCCTGATTCAAGGCTCGATTCTCCAGAACCCACGTTAGCCAGATGCACAAGGGGGCACATGCATCTGGAGTTCGTTTGCAGTGGCTGGAAGCCCTGGCATGCCCATTCTCTCTCTCTCTCTCTCTCTCTCTCTCTCTCTCTCTCTCTCTTTCTCTCTCTGTCACTCTCAAATAAATAAATTAATTAATTAATTTTAAAAAAGATTGCTAATGTGTTTGACAATAGCAGATTCAGTAACCTAAAACCAGTCTCAGTGCCTGTAATTTTAACTTGCTTGAGGTTTTCCAACTTAAAATCTTAAATCTCTCAGTCCAATATCTCTAGCCAAGCACATCAGTCCATTACAAATTTAACCTTGGTCAAACTCTCTGGGCCTGGGCAGCAGGACACAGACAGCCCTTATGCCAGTAGCCCAGTTCCAACAAAGTCCTCTGCAGTCTTTCCTTCCCCTTAGAAAGCTCATAAGCCAAGCCTCGAAGTTCAATATTGTCTACACTTAGAATTCTCAAACTGTCATAATAACAGTCCATAAAACTTGGCTTACCACTCCAGAAGGCATCTTCATTTGCAAGCACCAAGTCTATGCCCATTTCTCCAAAACAAAGGTTCCAAAAGATAAACATCCACATGGTCAGGTTCATCTCAGTCCACTCCAAGTTCTGTAGCAGACAGCTTCAGGTTCACTGAGATGAACTTCCAGACCAGGCACAGTTATGGAGGAAGGGATATTTATTGAAGCTTACAGATCCAGGGGAAGTTCCATAAATGGCAGAAGAAGCTGGCCTGCCTTCACAGGACCAAGCAGAGAGAGACAAGCACAAGCCAAAAGCCAAAAGCCAAAAGCCAAAAGCCAAAAGCCACACAGCACACTTCAGGAATTCCAGCTAGGCATACTTTGCATATCTTTAGATTGAAATCTGAAACCCACCACCACACCTTAAGATCCACCCAGTGACACTGCCTCCAGCCAGGTGGCTATAGATGCAAACTACAAACAATAAAGAACTGAATATATTTGGGGCCATCTATTCAAACCACCACAGGTGTCAAAGGGGGAAGATCTTATTTCTAGCCCAAAAGTATGTAGAGCAGTCTGAGTTCTGCCTACCTGGGTCTCTGCTACTTGTTGCCTTTTTGTGCTTGTTGCTTTTGGTGTTGGCTGGCTGGTGATGGTTTCTCTCTGCTTGGATATATGGAAGCAGCTGCTTCCACCATTGATGGAACTTCCCCCAAAATCTGTAAGCTGAAATGAACCCCTTTCTCCTATAAACTGTGTTCGGTTTGAATGTTCATCCCAGCAACATGAAGCTCTCTACAACATCACATTTTTAGGAAAATGGATGCAGCTAGAAAACAATGTGTTAAGTGAAATAGGTCAGATTCAGGAGGACAAATACCACATTGTTACTTATATACAGATTTTAGACATGTGTGTGTGTGTGTGTGTGTGTGTGTGTGTGTGTGTGTGCGTGCACCCAAGTCATGAAACTAAGAAGAGGATTGTGAGGGGGGGAAGAGATCTTAAATGAGGCAGGAAATAGAGAGGGTATGGAACGCATGTAATAAAAAAAGCAGAAAGTGAAACTAACTGAAGAAAAAAGGAAACCAGCCAGAGGGGGCAGGGTAGGGAGGAAGGAGAACAAATGAGAACAAAGCATAATGACACATATGTATTAAAAGGTTATAATGAAGACCAGAAATAGTAGCACATACCTGTAGTCCCAGAACTCAGAAGGCTGAGAGAAGAGGATTACCATGAATTTGAGGCTATCCATGGCCTACAGAGTAAACTCCAGGTCAACCTGGGCTAGAGTAGCACCCTATTTTGAAAAAAAAAAAAAAAGAAAAGAAAGAAAGAAAGAAAGAGAGAAAGAAAAAGGTCGTAATGAAACTCATTACTTTGTATGCTATCTGAAAAACTAATAATAGGGAAAAGAGTCTGTTAAATATAAAGACATTGTGCTTCTTCTAAACTAAACCACACTAGGGTCAGTGTATGTGTAGTCAGGATTCCTTCTAAGTGTTTGTGTAGTCAGGATTCCTTCTAAGTGTATGTGTAGTCAGGATTCCTTCTAAGGCTGAATGCTGTGAGTAGTGAGGTCCAAATGAAAGGGCTGAGGTTTGTTTTCATCTCTCTTTAAACAAAACAGCTGTGAGCTCTAAAAGTGTTGGGAAAGAAAGGAACTAAAAGACAGCACATTACAAATCAGATAATGTGCTATGATCTGATAGCTGTACAATGCTAGTTTTTACAAAAGAAATGAAGCACACTAGAATAATATATTTTACGATTTAGAGAGGCTTTACTAGATTAAGACAAGGAAATACAGAGAGCTCATGCCCTGTGGAAGGTAGGAGGGGACAGAGAGCCCACATGGGAACAGGGTTCCTCCCACCTCAACCCAGTAGGACAGAGATGAGTGGGGGTTACCAGAACAGGGTCCTGAATGTTCAGGAGAGGTGAAAAGCCAAAAACAGAGAGAGAGGGACCTTCCCACCTGGTAAGCATCTACTTGTAACCTTGTGTTGGGCTTTTCCCTCAGGTGAGTTCTGAGAAAGAGATCATTGGTCTGGGCTCAGGAAGAGGTCAGCCATAACTCCAAGTTTTGGGGCTGAGCTTAACCCCAACCACAACACCAGAATCAGATTTAGACCCTAATTCTAACAATGTGGAACTTCTTCCTAGGGAAGGACTCAGGTCATTTATGGAAAAACAGGTCTAGGTGACTCCTTTAATTAAGAGGTAAGAAGAGATCCTTCTCTGGTCTCTAGCAAAGCTGAGACTGCAAGGACAGGCCCAAGGACATTCGTGCTTTTTTTCTTTTTTCTTTTTCTTTTTCTTTTTCTTTTTCTTTTTCTTTTTCTTTTCTTTTTTTTTTTTTTTTTTTTTTTTTGAGGTAGGGTCTCGCTCTAGTCCAGGCTGACCTGGAATTCACTATGGTCTCAAGGTGGCCTCAAATTCACATCAATCATCCTGCCTTTGCCTCCCAAGTGCTGGGATTAAAAGTGTGCGCCACCACACCCAGTTTACATTCATGCTTTTTTACTTTCAGAGCTCAGTCACTCCAAACTGCCTCAATCTACCCTCTGAAGAAGTAACCCTAACTGCCATTAAGGAATTGGGGCAGAGACTGATCTGGCTTCTTCAAGCTGAGCGGGGTCATTGGGTGTGGCAATTGGGAAACTGGGAAACTTCTCCAGTGGGACTATGCAAGGGACCCTGAAAATGTATTGGTGGAATGCAGGAAGACAATCCTGAAAGAAAATTTTGTAGGGGAGAAAGAATAAAAGCAAGGAGTTAAGGGGACTTGGCACACAGCAAACTGAATGCCTTGAGGGTTCCCATTTTTATTTTCTTTTCTTTTGAGGTAATGATGCAGGATTTTGACATTCAGAAGGGGTCTTCCAGAATTTATGAACCCCAAGTTTTGGGTTCTTTCCTACCTTTAATAACGTTTTAATAGCTCCTCCCCCACCCCGCCTGCTCGGAGGCGGAGGCGGCGGCAGCTGCAGCGGTGCTCCTGCCCCTCCGCCACCTCCCCCGCAGCCTCTTCCCCCGGCCGGCGGCATTGGCGGGGAGGGAGCAGTAGTTGTAGACGCCCGCCCCTGCTCAGAGAAGGTGAAGGAGAATAAGATACTGGACAAAAGTAGATGCCTGCCTCATGGTACAGTCTTCCTTTGGGGAAAGTTCATGCTGAAAAACTGAAGCAACTAGTGGGTGAATATGATCAAATTTCTCTACCAAGCTGTCAGTCTGATAAAGAAAAACCCTTTTTGTCACCCTAATGAAGCATTCAAACACGTCCTGTGACTCTTTTCAAGATGAACTTGAAAATTACATTAAAGCTCAGAAAGCCAGAGGCCTAGAGCCAGAGACTTCTTTCAGAAGGATGGGAGAGGACTATCTAAGAAATGGTAGGTACAGAGAAGAGGCTGATTCCAGACCCAGGTATAGAATGTTTGACCCAAGATTTCCATCTGGAACCATCCAGACCTATCCAAGATCATGCAGTATTTCACAAACCGTAGAGAACCAGTTCCCAGCTCATGACAGCAAGCTGTCACTAGACTCTCTGGGCTACTGTCACTTTAGCAGGGACTATTTTTCAGAGAAAACAGTGCCCCTGAACTTTAGTCGGCAAGAATACAATTGTGGCTCATACAGCCTAGAATTTGGAGTTCACAAACACCTCTGCTCAGGTTATAGCGCCAGCGACTCTCATGCCAGTCATAAACATATGCATCCAAAAAGGAAAAGGCACCTAGAGGAAGACAGAGAAAGAACTGAGAAAGAGCGGCCCAAGCATGAGGGAAAAAGAAGTTCTGAGGAAATGGATTTAAACAAACAAAAGAGCATCCAAAGAAAGAAACCAAAGGGAGAAACAGAAACTGAACCAGTCAGTACAGAAAAGCTTAAGACTCGAAAAGAGAGAAAAGGCTGAGATGAAGCCTCTAAGAGAGAGGAGCGCAAGCGCAGAAAGGAGAAGAAGGAACAGGGCGAAGCAAGGACAGAGGAAGAAATGCTTTGGAACCAGTCTATCCTTGGATTTTGAAACTCTTCAATTGGTTCTCCTGGGATTAAATTGAAAATATTTGAGGAGCTTGGTTTCATGATATTCATGCCACTTATCCTATGTCAAGAGTTACTTTAATTTTTGACAGTGAGCACAAAGTATTTAGTTTGCTTGTTTTCCAATATGAAAATTACATTTTCTAAAAGCATCATTACATCTTTCTTACATATAATTTCCCTTTATGAGAGTGGCTCTGCTTTTTGTTAAATTGCTGTGATCGAATTATTTTCCCTTCGGAGACCATTTACTTTAAACTGGAGGATTAACACTTTGCAGAATCTATGTTTTGGTTGGGTTTGTTTTAGTTTTGTGTCAGGTATTTTTATGCTCACTGGTTTTTTGTGAAGCAATTTAGGCTTCCTTTGTTAGATCTAACTTGCAACGTTGGAGAGTGAAATACATTATAATAAGCTTATCTTACATACAGTTCCAAAAGTTTCAGCATCTTCACACAAATTCAGTTTCTAATCTGGGAATGTTTATAATAAAGTTCTAATTTCTGAAAAAAATAAAAATAAAAATAATTTTAAAAAATAACGTTTTAATAAAGAGGGACTCAAAAAGGATAACTTATTTGAATTATTAAGTTTATTGAAGAGAAAAATCACAAATTGTAGCCAGGTGTGGTGGCACATGCCTTTAGTCTCAACAGTCAGGAAGCAGAGGTTGAAGGATTACCATGAGCTCAAGGCCACCCTGAGAATACAGAGTGAATTCCAGGTCAGCCTGGGCTAGAGTGACACCGTACCTCGAAAAACCAAAAGGAAAAAAAAATCATAAATTGTGGAGTTTATTTAAGGGAGATTAGGATCTAGGAAGTAAATCTAGAACATAGTCATAAAAATGTGAGCAGTAGGAAACACGCTGTCATGTGAAAACACTGCATAGTTTATAAGGTTCATTTAAGAGAAATTGAGGTTTCGGGCGGAAAAACTGGAATAGAGCTACAAATACGTGGGAAGTAGAATCTAGGAATTCATGTAGAGACTTTGGAGGAACCCGCATGGCATCTGCCATGTGTTTTTAGAGAAGTTAAGAGGTTAATGGTGAGGCGCAAGGAAAAAAAAAATGAGAGGGCAGATATCAAAGCAAAGTCTAGGAGATTCAGAGGAGAAATGATAATGAAGAGAGTTACACTCATGGATACCCTGAGTTTAAAGAAATTACACAGGTAGCAAGGCTAGAGTTGGTGAGAGCATCCACGTGGTAGATCTGGAATGTAAGAAAAAATATGTACATGGCACATTCAGAAACCAGAGGAAAATCATGTATAGTTAAAGAGAGAAGTTTTCCCAAACTATAAAGCAGAGACAAGCAGAAAAGTCTATCCAAGAGCCAGGCGTGGTGGCACATGCCTTTAATCCCAGCACTGGAAAGGCAGAGATAGGAGGAGTGTCATGAATTTGAAGCCAGCCTGAGAATACATAGTGAATTCCAGGTCAGCCTCGGCTAGAGCAAGACCTTACATCAAAAAAAAAAAAAAAAAAAAAAAAAAAAAAAAAAAAAAGAGAGAGAGAGAGAGAGAGAGAGAGAGAAGCATCCAAACCAAGTAACAGTTGTATGCTCTCCTCCTTCCTTCCCCCGCCCACCACCCAAGCAGGCTGGGCGAGGGGTAAGCTGGACTCATGCGTATCCTTGTGGCCCTAACGAAGAGAGAGGTAGGCAGGCCGAGCAGAAAAGAGAATCTGAGCTGAGCTGAACTGAGCTGAGCAGGGTGGTTAGCAACAGGAAGACAGGAGCCTCATAGGCAAGGGGAAGTAAGTCTCAATTGGTTGGTAGATTGAGGATCCCTGGGCCAGCCCATCCAGGGTTGTCTAGGTAGCTGCTAGACTGGGCAGCAGGGAGTGCTGTAAATCAGTCTTGATCAGACAACAAAGTTCCATTTTTGTGGTGGTATGTGGGGTGGCATTTCATGGTTTTCTTTGAGCCTCAATCCCTAACTAAAACTGCCTTTAAAAAGCTAGCTTTCAGGCTGGAGGGATGGCTTAGCGGTTAAGGCATTTACCTGCAAAGCCAAAGGACTGAGGTTCTATTCCTCAGGACCCATGTTAGCAAGATGTACAAGGGGGCACATGCCCCTGGAGTTCGTTTGCAGTGGCTGGAAGCCCTGATGCGCCCATTCTCTCTCTCTCTCTCTCTATCTCTATCTCTTTCTCTCTCTCTCCCTCTTTCTCTGTCAAATAAATAAAAATAAAATATTTAAAACAAAAAGCTAGCTTTCCCCTATCCTCCTTCAGTGGGGTCTCACTCTAGTCCAGGCTGAACTATGTAGTCTCAGACTGGTCCTGAATTGTGATCCTCCTACCTCTGCCTCCCAAGGGCTGGGATTAAAGGCTTGCACCACCATGCCAGGCAAGGGTTCCCATTTTTGTAGCCTTTTAGGCCTTGGAGAGCAATCAAGGGAAATTGGGTAAATGGAATTAGATTGTCTCAGGCCATTTGAGTGTGACTTAACTATAAACAAGCACAGATAATGTTAAAACAGCAATTGAGTATACAGGATCCAAAAATTAACAGCATAACTATAAGGGTTATGATAGGCATGATTTTTCCACCATAAAAAAATCTGAGCTGGGTGTGGTGGCACACACCTTTAATCCCAGCACTTGGGAGGCAGAGGTAGGAGGATCACCATGAGTTCAAGGCCACCCTGAGACTACAGAGTGAATTCCAGGTCAGCCTGGGCTAGAGTGAGACCCTACCTTGAAAAAGCAAAAAAAAAAAAAAAAAAAAAAAAATCTTAGATCCACTCCCAGAACCATTCACAGTGATCCTTCTACCTCTGCCTCCCAAATGCTGGGATTAAAGGCATGCACCACCATGCCTAGCTTTCAAACGTATTTTTTAAGGATCTCATCGTAGAGCCAGGTATGATGGTGCATATTTGTAATCCATTTAGAATACTGAAGCAGGAGAATCCTGAGTTCAAGGCCCTAGTGAGCTATACAGTGAGATGCTGACTCAAAAAAAAAAAAAGAAAAAGAAAAAGAAAAAAAGAAAAACACATCGTGAATTCCAAGTCAGTCCAGGATGCAGCAAGACCCTTCCTCAAAAAAATGTGCATTTTACAGATTTGAGAGTGAATTCTCCAAATCAAATGACAAACCTGGATTCTCCTAACTGCAGATGAAGTCTCCTGAGTATGTACCTATTTTCTGTCTTGTACTTCACCACACTGCCTTGATTCTATCACTCCCGTCTCCAAAACCATGATCTGTGTATATCCAGACTATTTGCCACTCACTGGAGCTCCCTCAGCACTACTTCTTTTCAATTAGCAGTAAATCACACCTCAGATAAACCTCATTGGATACAATACTCCCACTGGGCAAAGCTATTATTCCTTTACTATATCTAAGAAAACAGTAATTCTATCTTTCCTCAAATCTAAAGCTTTTTATGTGAAAGTCTGCAAAGAGCCTGTGCTCCAGTGACTGAGAGAACAAGGCATGTGAAATTCTAGGAGTATACCCTTTGAGTATTTGGTACATTATAATTTCAACTGAATAAAATATTAAGTCCTGGCTGTGTGATAGGCACAGCTCTGACTTCTTAGAAGATATCAGTATCTTAAAAAAAATATTCCTGCCCTTGGAGCATACTTGTTGCTAGTGGAATACCACAAGTAGATGCTAATAACTCAGTTAAGTTGTGATAATTAATTTAAACAATCATAGAACTGGCAACTGTGTTGCAATCTTTGTTAAAGATGGGGTCTCACTATATAGCCCAGACTGGCCACAAACTTGCCATCCTCCTGCCTCAGCCTCCTAAGAGCTAGACTTATAAACATGCTCCACTGCAGCCCCACTTGGTAACCCATTTCTCATTAATAAATTTGTTCTTTTGATTCTGAATACTATGAATTTCTAAAAGTAATTTGTAGATATTCCCAGTTTAAATGCTAACAAGTCTATCCAAATAGTCTCATCTAGCATGCAGATATTTCTATATGTTGTGTATATCAGTTGTGGCCAAGCTCATAGGACAAACAAAGAAATTGGCACTGGGAGTCAAGAGGGTCCAGCCCACATTCCTAGACAAAGAATGATGCTAGATCTTGACTCTTGGCCTTGCCCCACCCCACCCCATTGCTATTTTCCCAGTTGTTGTGACATATCAAACCTGTTCCCAAGCCCTTTAATGATGGGGTAGGCAAGTCAAGTATTTGCATAACATTAGCAACAATAATAGCTAACATTTGTTGAATATATGTTGCATGCCAAGTTGGGTTCCAAGTATTTTATGTACATAAGTTCTTTTCATCTTCACAATAGCCCTTAAGGTATATATTTCATAGTGTAGGTAAACTATAAACTTTTACATGTCTGTAAACATCAAATAGTTTATAGTGAGAGCCCTAATTAGATATCTCACATTATTCCAGTGTTCTGAGACAAAAAAGGTGTGGGCAGGAGGAATTATTACAGGTAATTATTATAGTGCATGTGCCAGATACTTTCCTTCACATAAATTATTCCTAATCCTTACTGTAATGCTTCAAGAGGGGCTTTATAATTGTCATTTTATAGATAAGGAGACCAAGGCCCAGAAAAACCAAGTAACCTATTTGAGATCACACAGCTAGTAAAGGGGCTGAGGTCACAGAAGTCCACGCTTTCAGGGTGAAACTCTGACACATTTTCCTACAATGATGTTCCTCAGGAAGATACTGTTGAGGGAAGCTCAGTTCATTCAGGAAAAAGAATCAGTAGGGTGAGAGATAGAAACTTCTCAGGGAAAGCAAATAAGAAGAAAAAAAAATGGCTCCAGTCAGTGTTGAATCTTCCTGAAAGGGCAGTGCTGTGGGAGGGTGCTGCTTGGTTATAAAGAGTTGTGCTGAGTCATTCCTCAGGGGACCTTGACCAGACTGCTCCCTCTTGTTTGTCTCTGCTCCTCAGTGTGATGAATGAATGTGGTGTTTGCTGTTGCATACCAACCTTCCCACACCTTAACAGAAAAGGTGCTATGTTTGATTAGCCATGTGGAACCACTCTCGTTTCCCATGTACTCTGGATTACTTACCACTTCTTTTCTTTTTTTTTTTTTTCTTTTTAACCACTAGCATTACATCTTTGAGATGTTAGAAAGTTATTTGATATTTGTGTCATATTGGTTCAGTCCTTGGAATTTTGGAGGTCATTATAGGACCAATAGGTATGAGGAGTCTAGGCTTGTCCCAATTACTGAAGGACAACTTGAAATATTTACTCCTGGTAAAGTTAAACTCCATCTAATTTCCAGGAATAGATCAGATTTAAGATGACTAGAAATATTCCATTAAGCCATAACACAAATAAGAGATCACAAGGGCTGGGGAGATGGCTCAGTAGATAAAGTGCCTGTGGTGGTACTCTATGTACCTGAGTTTGGATCCCAAGATCCCATGTAAAAGCCAGAATCTGTGGCAGGCACATTCCTGAACTCATGAACATAAACGTGTGTGCATGCACATGCACACTAAGTAAATATTTTTAAGAGATCCCAAATCTAGGATTATTGTGCAATGGGGTCTTTCCCATATCAAGGAACATAATATACACACTCCCAGGATTCTGAACATGTTTCAATGAAAGCCCACTCAGAGGGAATGAGCATGCCAGTGCCTCTTGATGCTGCAAACAAACTCCAGATACATGCTTCACATTGTTCATCTGGTTTTATGTGGATACTGGGGAATCAAACTTGGGCCAGGCGGCAAGTGCCTTTAGCCACTGAGCCTCCCCAGCTCCAAAGAAATTTATTATTATTTTTTTAGTTTTTTTTAATTGACAACTTCCATAATTATAAACAATAAACCATGATAATTCCCTCCCCACTCACTTTCCCCTTTGTAACTCCCCTGTCAATCATATCCCCAATTAGTCTCACTTTTATTTTGATGTCATCATCTTCTCTTCCTATTATGAGGGTCTTGTGTAGCTAGTGCCAGGCACTGTGAGGTCATGGATTCCCAGGCTATCTTGTTTCTGAAAGAGTAAAGCATGCTATCCTTCCTTTGGCTCTTACATTTTTTTCTACCACCTCTTCCACAATGGATCCTGAACCTTGGAGGGTGTGATAGAGATGTTTCAGTGCTGAGCACTCCTTTGTCACTTCTCAATACTATGGTGCCTTTTAAGTCATCCCAGAGGTCACTGCCATCTGAAAAGAGAAGCTTCTCTAACCAAAAGTGAGAGTAGCATTAGTATATGAGTATGAACATTAAGGAAAGTGCTTAGTGAGCAGTTTGGTGAGCATACTATATGCATTTTGCCCGATACCAGAAGGTGTTACACCGCTAGAGCTCATGACTTCCCCTGTCGTAGGTTTCCAGTATCAGGCATGTATTCTGTGGAGTGGGCCTCCAATGCAATTAGAGAACAGTTGGTTTCCCTCCATAACAGACATGCCACTATTACACATGTTGGCTCATTTGGCCTGGCTGGCCAAACTTAAGGTTTGCAGTGTCCACTGTTGTCTATCTCCACTGATGATTTCTCTCTCTCCCATAAAGCTGCATGCAGCATAGCTTTATTCAGCTTTCTGCTAGCTGGTCTACAAGGAGGAGGTTTTCAGCTCAGCTCCAGAAAGATTTCTCAGAGACCTTGCAGCCCAAACATGTGGAGTCTTCAGCAATCGGGTCTTACCATCCATCTCTTGTGGGAAACCAAGAGCCTTGGCAATAGCCTGTAACGTGTGGTGGTTTGATTCAGGTGTCCCCCATAAACTTAGGTGTTCTGAATGCTAGGTTCCCAGCTGATGGACATTTGGGAATTAATGCCTCTTGGAAGCAGTGTATTGTTGAGGGCAGGCTTATGGGTATTATAGCCAATTCCCCCTTGCCAGTGTTTGGCACACTCTCCTGTTGCTATTGTCCACCTTATGTTGACCAGGAGGTGATGTCCACCCTCTGCTTGTGCCATTGTTTCCCCCTGCCATCATGGAGCTTCCCCTCAAGTCGGTAAGCCAAAATAAACCCTTTTGATCCCAAAGCTGCTCTTGGTCAGGTGATTTTTTTTTTCAGGTGGGTCTCGCTTTAGCCCACACTGACCTGGAACTCAGTAAGTAGTCTCAGGGTGGCCTTGAACTCACATCAGTCCTCCTACCTCTGCCTCCCAAGTGCTGGGATTAAAGGTGTGCACACACCCGGCTTTTCTTTCTTTCTTTCTTTTTTAGGTAGGGTTTCACTCTAGTCCAGGTGGACCTGGAATTCACTATGTAGTCTCAGGGTGGCCTCGAACTAATAGTGATCTTCCTGCCTCTGCCTCCCAAGTGCTGGGATTAAAGGCATGAGCCACAACACCCGGCTTAGTTGGGTGATTTCTGCCAGCAATGCCAAATTGACTGCAACAGTAATGTTGGTACCAAGGAGTGGTGCTATTTGCTGCTAGACACCAGTCTGTGTGGCTTTGGCCTTTTGGAGACGATTTTCAAGAGGAATGTCGAAGGATTTGAAACCTTGGCCTAAGAGACACCTTGCAGTGCTCTAAGTACAGCTTGATGGACTATTCTGATCAAACTCAGACCTGAATGCAGTAAGAACTATGGACTGTGAGGTTCGACTTATGAGGGTGAAAAAGAGCTTTTCCTGGACTGCACCAGAAGCAGTTTGTGTGAGAGGCTTGCTGTTATGCCCCTGTCCTGAGAATTTGTGCAGGGTTGCATTATGTAGAAATGGATTGGTATGAGCAAAAGGATATGGCACAGAAATAAAATCTCTGGGCTGAAACTTCTGCCTGTTCAGCTGCAATTGTATGAGAGATTACAACCTTTGCCATTGGGCCATCTGACCAGCATTGGGGCAACAGGAAGAATGTAGACTCTTTTGAAGGGGCCAGAATGTTGAAGGAGTGTCCTGTTCTTCAAAGTCTGCTTTATTCCCTCATGATTAACAAATTGGCACCCCACCTAGTATTATGGAGTGTAAGAAATGCAGGACAGAGAGGGTCATTGAGTTTTCAACATGGTCTTGTGTTTTGGAAATGGCCATGGGCAGTGTGAAGCAGGTTTGTTGGATGCCTGCATGGAGACCTGATGGAGCCATGAGGATGAATGGTGGGTTGCAGTGGAGACCCAGTGGAGATGCTGGTACCATGAGATGGCTGCCAAGGAGAGATGCTGGCCCTGGATGACGTTTTCCAGGACTGTGAGTAGCCTAGCTGGAGGGTAGAATTGGAACTCCCAAGACTTGTTGCTGGATAGAATTATTGGACTTGGAGATTTGTCATTGACTAGAGTTGTTGGACTTGGAACTACAGAGTTTGATGTTTGCCCTGTTTAAATCTTGTATTGGTCGAATATTTCTTTGCTATGCCCAATTCCATCTTTTGCAGTATGAGTGTTAATTCTGTGCCATTCTAGGTTTTGGGGGTGATTTTTTTGTATTATGGCTCAGTTAAAAGACCTTGGATTATGAGGATGTTTGAACATCATTAGGATTTTTTTTAAATTAGTTTTGTACTCAGTGAATACAGTCAAGTTGGTACCATTGTTAGCCTCCTCACTGACCTCCCCCCTCTGCAGGGACCCTCCTTGTTGTGGAATATGGGTCGTGCCTTGTGGGGTTAGCCATCAGTAATGAGTAGGAGGCAATGTCTGTGTGTATCATGACCCAACATGTGGCTCTGACATTCTTTCCACCCCCTCTTCCACAAATTTCCCTGAGCCATGTTAGGTTCATTTTAGGTCTGCTTCAGTGATGAGATCTTGGGAGCCTCTGTGTCTCTGGATATCTAGTTTGGTAGGAGTTGATTGTTCTCTGCGTCTATCTCCTTCACCATTGTGCTGGTACCAGGTTCACCAAGAAACCAGCACTCTTGCTTGTTTCCCCAATTATTCTTAGTTTCAGTTGGGGCCCTTTTGAGGCATGATGGGTGGTTCTCTCCTTAGGATCTGCATCTATCTGAAAAAGAGAAGCACTATGGGGACTTTTAAAGTTGGATGAATGCATTGCATTTTACATCATGGATGGTTATCAGTTTATGGGGGCCGGGGCAGAACGTTGTAGTTTGATTCAGGTGTCCCCCATAAACTTAGGTGTCCTGAATGCTAGGTTCCCAGCTGATGGAGATTTGGGAATTATTACCTCTTGGAGGTAGTGTATTGTTGGGCGTGGACTTATAGGTATTATAGCCGGTTTCCCCATGCCAGTGTTTGGCACGCTTTCTTGTTGCTATCGTCCACCTTATGTTGGCCATGGGGTGATGTCTACCCTCTGCTCATGCCATCGTTTTCCCCTGCCATCATGGAGCTTCCCCTCAAGTCTGTAAGCCAAAATAACTCCTTTTTCCCCCAAAGCTGTTCTTGGTCAGGTGATTTCTGCCAGCAATATGAATGACTTTTTTGTGCATATATATCATTACACTTTGCTTATATTTGTGCCCCCAACATCCCTTCCTTGTCACCCCTACCATTTGTTCTTTTCTTTCCCCAAATAGTCTCCTTCCTGATTTTATGTCTCTTTCTCTCTCTCCTTTCTCTCTTTCTGTCTCTTTCTTTCTCTCTCTCACAACACACACACACACACACACACACACACACACACACACTGAAGACCTTGAATTTCTCATGTCATCTCTAAGAAAAGAGGTCCTCAGCACATAGTGGATAAATGAATGACCAGTGGACCAGGCATTTGCCCTTTGACTTCCACCCATAGGGCTCCTGTTACTGTCAGCTCTGAACAACCTCCTTGGGCAACAACAGCATTACAGTGGCTGGCAACTGCCAGCTCAGTGAGCAGATCCAACACTTAAGCTTACATGAGCAACATAACAGAAAAGCTCTCAGTGGCTCACTTGACATATCTCTTCAGGAAACTCACTGTGGCAGAGAAGTGAGTCCTCCAAACAGAAAGAGCAGTTAGGTATTCTCATGCCAAGAGGTATTGGACAAGGCTCATGATGATGGAAGAAGGGAAGAAGGCACCAACCAGTGGCTGTCTCTGTTTTTGGGGGCCACTTTTCTCTGCCTTTTGTCATTTATATATTTACCAAGGTGGGCTCTAGGCTCAGGATATTTTACTTCATTAATAACTAGGTCTTATCCATGAGAGGAAAAGGGCTTAAAGAGAAATAGAGTGGCTGGAAATCTCTATTACTTATTTCCCAGTCAACTAACTGATGCTATAAGTAGTTGTAATCTTTGGTCTTTCTGTGGCTTTTCGCCCTGCCCCAGTTTTTCTTTCGGTGAGATCTCCCTGTGCTTCCCAGTCTTTCTTTGAAATCCCAGGTTCAAGCAATCACTCTGCTTCAGCATCCCAAGTAGCAGGACTAAAAGGCTCATCATGGTACCTTGATCTTTCTTTGATTTTTTTTTTTTTTTTTTTTTTTTTTTTGGTTTTTCAAGGTAGGGTATCACTCCAGCCCAGGCTGACTTGGAATTCACTATGTAGTCTCAGGCTGGCCTTGTACTCACAGCAATTCTTCTACCTCTGCCTCCCAAGTGCTGGGATTAAAGTTGTATGCCACCACACCAGGCCCCAATTACATCTTTCAATGACTCTTAAACAAGTGTGTGTTAAAATTACGTGAATGACTGACCCCTCTAAAAATATAACTAAAGCTGCAGTCTGACAAGAACAAACATGTGCTTATTCTATACATCCTGGCCAGCAATCTCAGGAGGCTTGGGAACATTGCCTACCCTTGTGATTTGAAACTTCCCCACAGCAAATAAAAAAAACCGCTTCATCTCTGTGTATACAAGCTCTCAAGCTTTATATTGCTAGCTTAGACTGTGACTATGTATATAGTAATTTTACATATACTATCTGTGGCAACCTTGTCTGTTATGTGGCCTGGGGTAAAGGACTTCATCACTCTGAACATCAGGTTCCTCATGTTTCTCATTTAATACTTGTATTGCTGTTGCTGGTAATACAATATTTAAATAAGCATGTGAAGCACTCATAATTCCTGGTGCATATAAAAATTGTCCCATAAGCATCAAATCAGTTCTGATTTCTCACATGTTTTCTTCACATTACATCATTTTCCAGCTTTATGCCACATGTCTATTTTTTTCCCAAACCAGAAACTTTTTCCAGAGTGATTATTGCATTAGAGAGAAAAATCTCTGTGCAAGAATTCAGAACACAATTTAGCTTCAGCCTTTATTTTTACATTTTTATATTTATTTGCAAGTAAAGAGAGAGGAGAGTGAGACAGAGAGAGAGAATGGGCACGCCAGGGCCTCCAATCACTGAAAATGAACTACAGACACATGCACCACTTTATGTATCTGGCTTTCTGTGGGTACTGGGGAATTGAACCCAGATTGTTAGGCTTTGCAGGCAAGTGCCTTAATCACTGAACTATCTCTCCACATCCTGCAGCCTTTAGTAATAGATATCTGTCTTTTCTTCCTTCCACTAGTCATTATAAAATACCTACCATTAACTTCTTATTACAGGGAGTAAAATGTACCCACCTTTTCCAACTCGTTTCCTCCAGATTTTTTTCAACTCATGAACTTAAAATTCCAGGCTCTGCTTCTACCTGTGATGTAGTGACAAATTTTATAGGCCACTTATTCCAGTATCAGGAGCAAGTACTAGGGATGCAATCTGAATTGAAGCAGCACTCACAGGCTACTGTTCCCAAACTGTGTCATAATTCAGCCTGTACCACTAGCAGACATCATTTAGTTTAACCAACTGAGCTCAACATTAGCTACCAAGCTGAGAATGCCCACAGAAGAATTCAGACACATGGAGGCAGACATGAGACTCCTGGACCTCACTTTGGCCTCCAGAGTCAAGATCTTCCTTCTGCTTGCTGAAGCATCACACTAAGACAACCTGTGTGTTATTCTCATTCTTTTTTTTTTTTTTTTTTTTTTTTTGGTTTTCCGAGGTACGGTCTCACTCTAGCCCAGGCTGACCTGGAATTCACCTGTGTAGTCTCAGGGTAGCCTCGAACTCATGGCGATCCTCCTACCTCTGCCTCCCGAGTGCTGGGATTAAAGGCGTGCGCCACCACGCCCGGCTGTGTTATTCTCATTCTTCCAGGCTACTGCTTAAGATTCTAATGAACAAAACTCTTTCCTGCAGATAGCCATATATGGAAACTTAAGTAGCTTCTATTGCTTTAATTTATAAGATAGGGGAAATGATTTTTAAGCATAGGTGAAATTGACAGAATGTTTTCTGCATATGTAGTATGTATGGTGTGGTATGTGGTGTATGCATTTGTGTGCACGTGCCCCATGAACATGTGTATGGAGGCTAAAGGGACATACCAGGCATCCTGTATTGCTCATCTATGAGTACCCTAGAGATAGAGCTACTTCTCTTTGCTGCCCCAGCAATTCTCCAGTCTCAGCTCCCCACTGGACTGGGACTACAGGAATACATGACCATGTCAAGATGCTTATATGAGTGCTGGGGAATTGAATTCAGGGTGAACCAGGCCCTCAGGCTTACATGGCAGGCAATATAACTCACTGAGCCATCAACCTAGCCCCAGAAATTGACATGATGCTTAACAAGAAAGACAATATGGCAAGAAATAGAGTGAATAGTTTGAATAGTTAAAAGAGGTTGTGGTGATTTGAATTAGGTATTCCCCATAAACTCATATATCCTGAATGTTTGATTCCCAGCTGATGGCAATTTAGTAATTGAAGCCTTGCTGGAGGAGGTGTGTTGTTGGGTGTGAGCTTATGGGTTGGTGTTAAAGCCAGCTCCCTTGTGCCAGTGTTGGGCACACTCTCCTGCCGCTATTGTCCACCTGATGATGGCCAGGAGGTGATGTCCAACCTCTGCTCATGCTACATCTTCCCCTGCTATGATGGAGATTCCCTTCAAGACTGTAAGCCAAAATAAACCCTTTCTGCACATCAGCTGCTTTTGGTTTGGTGCTTTATGTCAGCAGTGAGAGGGTAACTGTAATAGAGGTCAAGCAAAATGAGGGACTTAGGGATTAAGTTGCTTGTTTTTTTCTTTTGGATTTTATTTATTTATTTGAGAGAGAAAGAGGCATATAGTGAGAGAGAGAATGGTCATGCCAGGACCTGTAGCCACTGCAAATGAACTCTAGACACATGTGCCACTTTGTGCATCTGGCTTACGTGGGTACTGGGGAAATCAAACCTGGATCCTTAGACTTTGAAGGTGAGTGCCTTAACTGCTAAGCCATCTCCCAACCCTCTTTTGTTTTTTCAAGGTAGGTCTCACTCTAACCCAGACTGACCTGGAATTCACTATGTAGTCTCAGGGTGCCCTTGAACTCACAACAATCCACCTAACTCTGCCTCTCAAGTATTGGGATTAAAGGCTTGCACCATCATGCCTGGCTAAACTTGTCTTTTTGTTGAGAAATTTTAAAAAATATTTTACTTACTTGAAAGAGAGAGAGAGAGAGAGGCAGATAGACACACACAGAGAACAAGCATGCCAGGGCCTCTAGCCACTGCAAAAAGAACTCCAGACACATGTGCCACCTTGTGCATATGGCTTATGTGGGTACTGGGAAATCAAACCTTGGTCCTGAGGCTTCATATGCAAGTGCCTTACATGCTAAGCCATCTCTCCAGCCCTTTATTGAGAACTTTAATACATAAACCTATTCAAATAGGTCATATTTCCACTTGGTTATACTCTTGTGTCCCCTCTCCCTCAACCCCATTCCCATTCCACAGAGGGCCCTCCTCAATGCAGTTATCAGTACTCACTGTGGTGTCATGAAGTCACCAGTCTATGTGGGGAGGGACTGTGCCTCAGGATACACCTTGCAGCTTGTGGCCCTTACATTATTTCCACCACCTCTTTTGCAATGTTCACTGAGCCTTGTAGGGATTGTTAGAAGTCTCTTTTAGTGGTGCACTCTTGGCAGCCTCTAATTTTCTGCTTTGATGAGTTTTGAGCCTCCTCAGTGTATACCTCTATCTCCCTGGAGGATGTTCTCAGGCTACTAGTGAGAACGGAACTCATATTTCTGGGTCCTGGCAGATGTAATAGAGATGACTCGTCTTATGCTAGGCATCTAGATTTTTTAGATTGTCATTCTGATGGGTCTTGGGTCACCCTAATATTTACTGCCATCTGCAAAAAGCAGATTCTCTAGCCAAAAATGAGATCAGCGTGGATCAAAGGGGATAAACAGACATTAAGGATATGTTTTGATGGATAAAACTTCTCCTTTTAGCCAAAGTACAGTGAAAGTTTGCCTTTAGGGTCTATGACTTTATAAGCCATAGCTTCTGACTTGGTTCTCAATACCAGTCATGAATTTCCTTCCACCATAGGCCTCATACCCAATTAAAGTGCAGTTGATTGTCCTCATAACCTATGTACCACTATTGAGTGGTGGGCATATCTTGCCTGGCTGGTTGATTGTGTAGCTTGTAGATTCCACTGCCTGTTCACACTGTTGGTGAGTTCAATCCCCCAGCAGCTCTCATAGTACATTCATTCGAGCATTGTGAGAGCTAGCCAGCAGTGACCTGGCTTCTATCTCAGTTTCAGCATCATCTCTTTACACTTTATTATAGATATATTTACTCAGCCATGTTTGTTGCTACTCTATTCACAATAACTAGGAAATGGAATCAGCCCAGATGCCCATCAAAAAATGAATGGTAAATGAAGATGTGATACATATACGCAATGGAATTCTACTCCACAGTAAGGAAAAATGAAATCATGAAATTTGCAAGAAAATGGATGCACTTGGAAGAAATCATAGTAAATTAGGTTACCTAGGCTCAGAAAGACAAATGCCCCATGTTCTCTCACACATGTGGATCCTAACATGGGAAGTTTTATTTGTTTATAAGTTATAGTAAGCTTCAGTAGTAATGGTAAGGAAGCTAGAATGAAGCTCAGAAAGAGGAGAAGCAGGGAGGGATCAGAGGAGGGGATAGTAGACAGGCAAATGGGACAGAATACAGGGGTGGAACAGCCTGGGAGGGAGAGGGGTAAGAGAGAGTGGACATGAATCTGACAGTATGAATCAGTACCATAGAAACCTACCTCTTTGTAAGCTAATTAGAAGATACAACTCTTCTAAAAAGAGGGTGTGAGTGATAGTTTGGGCAGAAGCATTCTGCAGGGGTGGGGAAAGCTTTATCCTAAAACCATAGACTGTTGCTGGTAAATCACAGTGCCAGTACTGGATTACCTCCCACAGTGAGTTGTTGGTTAGGGAGGCTCATGAGGCCCAAAATAATGCAGGCCATTGCCAGAGCAGTTAGTTACCCAGCAGAACTAAATGGCAGTACCCTATTGCTGAACACACTGTAGGTTGTGGTTGCATGACATTGACATTTTTATTTACTTATATTGTTTAAAAGATGCCCTGCATGCCTATAAGCATACCAGTATGTTTGTTGGTATGATAGCAAAGATAATGACTCTCCCCCAAAGACATTCATGTCTTAATACCCAGAACCTGTGAATCTGTCGCTTTTATGGCAAGGGGAATGAATTAAAGCTGTAGATGGAATTGCAGAGCCTAACCAGCTGAGCTTGCAGTAGGGAGACTGTCCCACATTGTCCAGATGGGCTGGTGTAATCTCACAGTCCCTCTGTCCCAGAAGATGGAGACAGAAGGCTCAGAATCACATTGATATGGTGTGAGACACATCCAGTTCATCTACTGACTTCAAAGATGGAAGGAGAAAGGGATCTGAGCTAAGAAATGTGGAGATGTCTTCAAGCTGGAAAGACAAAAGAATATACTCTTTACTCTCCAGACAGAATATAGTCAGCGAATGCTGTGGCTTTAGCCCAGGAAAACCTAGTTTAGATGTCCCGCATAAAGAACTATAAGGCAAGTAATTTATTTTTATTTAGTCAAGTTTATGGTAATTTATTACAGCTGAAATAAAAAGCTAACATGGAACCAGTTTTTTTAAAATTTTTTGCTTTATTTTTATTTATTTATTTGAAAGCGATGGACAGAGAAAGAGAGAGAGAGGCAGATATAGATACAGAGAGAATGGGCGTGCCAAGGCCTCCAGCCACTGCAAACGAACTCCAAACGTGTGCGCCCCCTTGTGCATCTGGTTAACGTGGGTCCTGGAGAATCAAGCCTCAAACCGGGGTCCTCAGGCTTCACAGGCAAGCGCTTAACCGCTAAGCCATCTCTCCAGCCCTGGAACCAGTTTTATTAAATTAGACTGCCAGTCAATATTTACCTTTCTAAAGAAAAATAAATAAATAGATAGATAAGACATAATCTTGAGAGGCAAACCAATTCTATGAATTGTGTGTAGACATGTATTCAGGAATGTAGGTTTATATATGTTACCTGAGCAAAATAGAAGGTCTGAACACAAAAGGGAAATGAGTAAAAGGCATCATCTGAGGGTGGGTTATCCTTTATTGTAAATCTTGTTGGGGCTCAAAATGGCTTATATGCCGTCCTTAGAACTGAGTAATTGCTGGATTTGGCTGCTGCCCCATCTCTCCTTGATTTAACCTGTGGCAAGATAACAGCAACATGTTCTTCTCCCCAAAGAAAGGGCATTTACATTCTCACCAACAATTATTACAAGATGTCAGAGTTCTTGTTGCCAAAGTCATGTGTCCTCCAAGTGATATGTGTAGCTCATTCATGGAGGGAGGTAAGGGACAAGCAATGGCATGCTTTCTGGGAAGTTCGTGTCACCTGCTGGATGTGACAGTGAGTGGCCATTCTCACTAAGTTTGGTAGTTTCTGTTAGGACTGTGAAGTTCTACCCCTTCCCTACATTTTTAAATGCTTCCAATTCTGTTAGATTGGATAATGTCAGATTAGGATATTGCTTAAATTGTCAAAATTGTCACTATATCTGAACATGAAATGGCTATTGTGCTCACAAACCCAAAGCAACTGTGGTTACCTGCACAAGATTAGGCCTATCAACATTCCATCATGAATGAGGGGGCACTCATGAGGCTTCACCCCTCCTGGAGGAACTGTTGACAATTAAGGATGGTTTGGGAAGAGGGATTCCTTTCTTCAGTTGTATAGCCATTGGTAAGTTACCTGTGCATCATGGAAACAACCCTAATTAAACTTAATGGGTGAAAAAAGTAAAAAAGACAGGAAAGAAGGCGGAAGAGTAGTTGTAAAGAAGAAAGAGTTCAGCAGGAGGAGAAAGAGGAGCAAGGGTAACGGGGGGGGGGGGAGGATCAGTATGGACAAAATATACTAACTACATGAAAATTTTCAAAAATATAAATTTAAAAATAAAGTAGACTCATACTTGAAGAGAAAAAATTATACTCATGATAATGTGAGCCATGTATTTTCAATTTTAACCCAGATCTAAGTTTGAAAATGTCCTTGAAGGTGAGATGCTCCTTCCTGAGGATTCAGAAAGAATATGCACATCTGCTTGTGCTAGCTATCAACACTTCCAGGTCTAACTTGGGTTCACTCGCGATGACCTTCACCAGCCACCTAAAACTCTAGCTGACAGTTTCGTTTCTGAGTATGATTGGAAGGTTCCAGAACACACTGTCTGAGAAATGCTGGTGTGCTTCCTAGCACCAAGAAAGGCTGTTCTTTAGCATGTAATCATTTACACTGCTCCTGGAAAACCCGGTAATTAAAGGCTTAGTCACCTAAGAAACCTGTAAATGTCTGCCTGGCATTTGCCATGTATTTCTATGGCTTTATTTGATGCTTGCTGCTAAGAATCTGAGACTTTGGAACCAATAGCTTCCTCAGAGACACTAGGACAGGGGCCTCTGAACAGAGCCTAAGGCCACTGGATGGTTTCTATGCTGCCTCCTAGCCTGCTGCTCCTGGGAACATGTGCCCCTCAGTTGGAAGGGACAACCCAGGCTGCTTCTTGACCCTGAAGCAGCTCAAGCCTGCAGGGCTGTCCTGCCTCACACATTCCTGGAATGTTGTTCTATTCCCAGGCTCAACTCTTTCTCTAAGAGGGTCCTATAGGCAGAAGTGCAGCTGCAAGGACTGGCCGTGTGTGATGGTGGAGTGCAAGTTACTGAGAATATAGAAGACGTTGCCCATGTGTAGGCAGAGCGAGTCCCAAGAAGTGGAAAGAATTTCACTGCAACTGGTGCAGATGCCTTTTTATGACATGAAGAGGGTGTGCACCAGAAAGAAGCCAGAGCTTCCCACCTCTGCCAATGTCCCTGACCTTTCCCACCTGTGGATTTACCAGCAGAGCCAGTCAGCAAATAGTCCCTGAGAATCCAGAGGGCCCCCATTCTAAGTCAACTCAGTGTTAATATTGACTTTCTAACATGCACTCATGCTAACATTTTTCTACATTATATAAAATGTCCTTGGTAAGATCATATTTCGGCCAAAGAATGAACACCCTCAGCCAATCATGCTGTATTTTGTCCACATCTGAAACTTACGTACCAAAATAAGATAAGGTATCTGTTAATACTGTATCTGTTAATAATAACAGTAATAACAATAGTGTAAGAATAATACACCTGTAGTAGACTTTCAAGGAGAACACTATTTGCCTAACTACAAGAACACAAGAGAAAGGATCATGAATTGAATCAGAAAGTTATAGGCAAAGCCTGGGTGTTCATCCTGAGAAAGTCTCCAAGGATCCTCTCAGCAATGGATGCCTAACACAAAGGCTCTGAGGCCTTGCTGTGCTTCAAATCCCAATTCCTAGATTATACCCAGAGCAACTGGTAAATTTTCTGAAAGCAGGATCCAGGCACAAGTTTTTAAGTCTCCAGTGTGCAGCCTAGATGGGGACTCTGCCACTGCAAGGGGCTTAGCTTACAGTGGAGTGGGAAGGTAAGGAATGTTGGCCCCATCTCCATGAACTATCAGCTACACAAGACTGTCCATAGTTTTCCTAATTCTTTTAAAGGAGTCACCTTTCATTCCTTCCTTTCCATCACATTCTATATCCAGCTTTTTCAGTACAAGCCTTATACATGGGCATAAAATGTGTCTGTTTCTTCTTTGCTTTTGTCTTAGGCTAGACTGATGCTGTCTTAACACTGCACCACTGACCAGGTAATGCTTCCCCTTGATCCTCCTTATGAGTCTGTAGTGAGCAGACATACCTCACACCAGAACATTAGTATAAGGGGTGAAAAACATCCCATACATCATTTTTATATATTTTTTAAATATTTTATTTTTATTTATTTATGACAGAGAAAGAGAGATAGAGAATGAGAACTCCAGATGTGTGTGCCCCCTTGTGCATCTGGCTAACGTGGGTCCTGGGAAATTGAACCTGGGTCCTTTGGCTTTGCAGGCAAATGCCTTAACTGCTAAGCCATCCCTCCAGCCCCCATTTTTATATTTATTACATGTCAAAAAGGTAATATTGGGCTGGAGGGATGGCTTAGCAGTTAAGGCATTTCCCTGCAAACCAAAGGACCCAGGTTTGATTTCCCAGTACCCACATAAGCTAGGTGTACAAGGTGGCACACACATCTGGAGTTGCAGTAGCTAGAGGCCCTGGCACACCCATTCTCTCTCTCTCTCTCTTTCTCTTTGTCTCTCTCTGCCTCTCTCTCAAATAACTAAAAATAAATAAAATATTTTTAAAAGAGGGTAATATTTTTATTGTATCAGATTGAATAAAATGTATATTAAATTTTATGCTTATGTTTAGATATACCTTATCTATATGTTGGGATTTACCAGATCATGTCAGATTATGACTGTGGCCTGAGCTACATTTCCATGGGACAGTGATGGTCAAGGATGCTCATTATTGCTTACCAAGGCTAGCCTTCTAATTTGGGTCCTCATTCTCTGTTCTCCACCCAGAATCCACTCAGATAAAATCTGAATACCTCACTCCTTGTGTCTACCCATCATATCACTTCCGTCACCAACAAGGTAAGGTCTTATCACAGAGCTCAGCCATGATGTGGGCCCTGCTTACTGTTTGCCTCCTTGTCTTGGTCTGGGTATACCCTCTCCTGGTACAGTTGGCACCTTCCCTCCCCACGTCCTGTTTCCTCTGTTTGGAATTTTGTAGAGGAAGTTTCCCCATGTATCAGTGAAAATTCTGACTCATCCTTCCTTCTCTTTCACCAACAGAGGCAGAGCACTATTCTCTCGACCTTGCATCCTACGTACCAAGTACTGTGTATATGCCCTCCTTGCACTGATCGTACACAGTATCATAGTTAGGTGGCATCCACCCTGCTTCTATTTTGTTCCTTAAAGGCAGAAGGTAGCTGAGTCTCAGTACCATGCTTTGTACTTATTGGAAACCAAAAGATGTTGATGGTTAGGAAAAGAAAGGAATGAGTGATATAATTATGAAGACTGAGAGGAGACCTCTTACTCTTTCTGATAGCATGTATTTTATGCCAGTGTTACTCAGGTGTTACTGGGTAATCTTATTTTATGTCTCCTACACAGATATCTTTCTCCAGTGGCCATTACTCAGTCATCTATCATTAAGAGGCAAAGTTATAGATGAAGTACCCCACCTTCAGGGGAACCCTGCCCTAAGCTCAGTGGTGGGATTTGAAAACACGGACTTTGAAAAATTACCTCACAGGCCACATGCTTGATGTGATGGACTAGAGACTTCCTCGGAGGAAAGAACTGACAATGGAAAAAAGAGAGGCAGGAATCCTAGTAGCCGAAGGGTACAGAGGAGAACCACACTCTTCTAAGCTACAACCACTCCCAGAGTTCACAGCCTAAACCTAGCTGAAGGACATCTACCTCAGGCCCAGCCTTAGGCTATCACCTTCTACCATCTCCATATACAACAAGTTTCATCAAAGGAACCAGAATCCTTGAGGTGAGGGATGTCATACACACAATGATATCCACACCTTGGTCCTTGGGACCTATGAATGTGTCATCTTCAATGGGAAAAATACCTTTGCAAATACAGTTGAGATTGTATAAACTTGAGATGGAAAGATTATTCTAGATTATCTAGCACCAATATATTCCTGAAAGTGAAGAATATTTTTCAGTTGTGGTGAGAGAGAGAGAGAGAGAGAGAGAGAGAGAGAGAGAGAGAGAGAGGTGACTAGGGAAGAAAAGCCTTCAAGAGACTCAATGTTGTCGACTTTGAAGATAGAGGGATAAGGCCACAAGCCAAAGACTGCAGAAACCTCTAGAAGCTGGAAAGGCTAGGCTCTCCTCTTGAGCCTCCAAAAGTAACCAGCTCTGTTGACACCTGAACTTTATCCCAGTAAGACCTATTTTGGACTTCCTATGACACATTTGTGTCCTTTTAAGCCACTAAGTTTGTGGTAATTTGTTACAGCATCGATAAGAAATTTATATTTATATTACCTCATTGGGTTGCTGTATTAGCTGAGATCATATGTTAAACTACTTGGACTAATTCCTGATAAACAGTAAGTATTTTAGAAATATATGCACATGCGGGGCTAGAAAGATGGCTTAGTGGTTAAGGCATTTGCCTGCAAAGCCAAAGGGTCCCAGTTTAATTCTCCAGGACCCACAAAAGGCAGATGCACAAGGAGGAGCACGCGTCTGGAGTTCGTTTGCAGTAGCTGGATGCCCTGGTGCGCCCATCCTCTCCCTCTTCCTCTCCCTCTCCTTCTCCCTCTCTCTCTCTCTCTCTCTCCCTCTCCCTCTTTCTCTCTCTCAAATAAATAAATACATTAAAAAAAGAAACATATGCACATGCAAATGTATCTACAATGCATGTGTAGTATCCAACTTTAGCAGTATTGACACATAGGGAGCTGTCCTATGCTTTTCATCAATGCCCTCTGACCATTAGATGCCAGTATAACTAGGCCCAGTTATATAATCCATAAATGGATTTAGATCTTGTCAAATATCCCATAGCAGGCAAAATCAGCCTTAGTTGGGAATCAGTGATGTGTACATTATCTGTTGGTGAGAATACCACCAACAGAGATACAATATTCTTCATTTTGATATATTGGATTTCCTTTGTTAGCAACAATGGTTCAAATAAAAATGTATGGGAAACAAAGTGAAAAATGACCAAGGGTTAAGGAGATGACTCAGTTGCTTAAGTGCTGGCCATGCAAGCATGAAGAACAGAATTGAGATCACCAGCACTCATGTCAATGCCAGTTGGGCATGGCAGCTGCCTATAAACCCAGCACTCAAGCGGCTGAGACGGAGAATCTCCAGGAAAAACTAACTAGTGAGATTTTCTGAATAAGCAAGCTCTGGTCTCAAGTGAGATCCTGAATTTGTAAAATGAAAATAAAGATTTAGGAAGTGACCCAACATCAACCTCTGGCCTCCACATGTGCACTAACATGTATGCACACCCCCACACATGTACGTACACAAACATACACCATGCCACACATATACACACAGAAAAAATGACCGGATCTCAGACTTGCTAATAATTGTCTGATTACAAACTAGATTATGATGTCCACATCAGCGTATGAAACCAGGAGATGTCCATGCTTGGTATTGGAGCAAACCCCAAAATGCTAGGCTCATAAAACAATGGAATAAATGGGCTGGAGGGGAACTTTCTGATGAAGTCTTTCTGTCATTGATAAACAATCCCCACATGCTGATCTGGCTGGATGGAAGGGTGGATTGATATAGGTAGGTAGGTAGGTAGGTAGATAGATAGACAGACAGAAAGACAGATAGGCGATAGATGATAGATAGATAGATAGATAGATAGATAGATAGATAGATAGATAGAGATAAATATAGGCAGATAAATGAAAACTAGTTCTGATGTGCCCCTGGATGGGAGGGAATAACTCCTATATAGCTATATGTGGTAAGGTAAATGAGAGGACAGACCTCTGTGATTCTTATTTCTTCACAAAGCCAGCATCAGATTGACCATCTTAGAGAAAGGAATACATGACACCACACAGAGAGCTAGCACCTGCTCAGGGAGAAGTCTGGTAAGAAAGGCTCAGGAGTATGGACAGAAGCATGCCAAGTATCCCTTTCCAAGACTCAATCAGAGACATGATCCTCAAAATCTTCCCTTTGGGCTCTAATTCTACTGTATTACTGGAACCATATGTAATACAGAATCAGCATAAAATGCCACTTGCTGTTGGCACATTTTGAAAGTTGAATTTCTTTCTTATGCTCCTAAGCCAATTGGCCATGAGTTTACTCAAACTGAAGCTCTTTTTTTGTTTGTTTGTTTTTTGTTTTGTTTTTTCCAGGTAGGGTCTCATTGTAACCCAGGCTGGCCTGGAATTCACCATGTAGTCTCAGTGTGGCCTCGAAATCATGGCAATCTTCCTACCTCTGCCTCCCAAGCACTCAGATTAAAGGTGTTCACCACCACACCTGGCTTGAAACTGCAGCTCTTATAGTGCAACTTTACATACAGGTGCAGACTCCAAGAACAACTGAGAAAGACACTCATTGTTGATTTCTAATTTCCACATGTGCAGGCACATACATATATGCCCACAATTACAAACACATATACATGCAAAAATGATTGGATTTTCCCTTTCCAAGGCTTAATATTCACATCACATTATCTTGTGATGACTTTATAATAATGAACAAAAAGACTTATAGAGGATTAGACTTTCAACATTTAATTCCTAGGCATCCTAAAGAATTTAGGATCAGTTATGAAAATAAACTATTTTTAAATAATGCCATTGGGCCTAAACCACTTCCAAATTTTGTTGTTTTCTTTCTTCTAATGAGTCAACAGCTATCAAAAAGACAACATGAAGTGGTCCATAGTACCATATCTTTTTGGCAATAATAAGCAAACAATACTTAACATCACCTCCTTTTGGAACATCATTGTCTTCTTATTTGTCTATGTAATGCTGTTTCTTCCTTATTTTGAACAGTAGTGTCAGATCTCAACATATCACCCAAAGTTATCATGCAAATCATTAAGCAACACTCATGCTCTAGCCATGAAAATGTCAGCCTTGTGCCACAGGCAGACACCATGAACCCCCTGAGTTGTAAGAAACAGATGTGCCAGGCGTGGTGGTACACACCTTTAATCCCAGCACTCGGGAAGCAGAGGTAGGAGGATCACTATGAGTTCAAGGCCAGCCTGGAACTACAGTGTGAGTTGCAGGTCAGCCTGGGCTACAGTGAGACCCTACCTCAAAAATACAAAAAAAAAAAAGAAAAAGAAAGAAAGAAAGAAAGAGGGAAAGAAACAAAAGAGAAGAAATAGAGATATTATTGAACCTATAAAGCATTGCAGATGGATGTTAGCACATTTTTGTAAAATCTCAGTAAACCAAGGAAGACAAAGAATCCAAAGGATTAAAGCTTCATTTTTTATCTCTGTGTTAGAATGTGCTAGAATGTTCTAGAATGTTAGGTCTAGTAGATCAGAGTAGATTCATGTATCAGTTATGTTTTCATGGCTGAGACAAAAATACTCAAGAGACCAACTTCAGAAAGAAAAGATTTATTTCAACTCACGGTTGCAGAGGTTTCAGTGCATATTCTTATCTCCACTGACTTAGGCCTGCGGGACATGAGGCAGTGTGAGCATGTGGAGGAGGCTGTTCACCTCATGGCCAACAGAAAGCAAAGAGTAAGGAAGGGACTGAGGACTAGCTATGACCTTCAAAGGCATGCCCCCAATAACTTCCTGTAAATTTTCTACAGCCATTAGCAAAGGACTAAATGTTCAACACACAAGCCTTTGGAGAACATTTCATGTGCAAATCATCCATGGAGGGTTCCTGCAGGGATCTCTCCCAGTGGTAGTTTCTAGCTTTGGGAAGAAGGAAACTATGAGGCATGTGTCACCCGTACTTCCCTCCTATAAACACTTGAGTCATATTCACAATGTCTTGAATTTTGATTGACCTTCCCCCCAACCTTCTTTTACTCAATCTCTTCCCCTGGCCTCCCTTAGGCCATTCCACTCCCTGTAATCTGTTCTTCTACTCACATATATACAATACCATCCCCTCAGTCCTTCCCTCTTCTCCCTCCCTATTGCCTTTTTCTAGCTTACTGACTTCTGCTACCAATTTTTGGTTCCAGCTCACATACAAGTCTACATATTTGTAGCTAGGATCCACATATGAGAGAAAACATGTGACATTTGGCTTTCTGGGCCTGGGTTATCTCACTTAGTATAATCCCTTCCAGATCCATCCATCTCCCTGCAAATTTCATTTTTCTTTACTGTTGAATAGAACTCCATTGTGTAAATGTACCACATCTTCATTATCCATTCATCTATTGAAGGACATCTAGGCTGGTTCCATTTCCTAGCTTCTATGAATAGAGCAGCAATAAACATGGTTGTGCAAGTATGTCTAAGATAGTGACAAGAGTCCTTTAGGATATATGCCTAGGAGTGCTATAGCTCAAACATATGATAAATCCATTTTTAGCTATCTCAAGAACCTTGACACTGATTTCCACAATGGCTGTACCAAACTACATTCCCACCAACATTTATTGTCATTTGTTTTCTTGATGATAGCCATTCTGATAGGAGTGAGATGGAATCTCAAAGTAGTTTTAATTTGCATTTCCCTGATGGCTAATTATTCATTGTTGCAGTCAGATAACTCATTGCCTCATCTTGTAGAATCCTGAAAGTGTGCTAATCTTCCTCATTTCTGCTAATTTTTTTCTATTTTCTTTAATCTCAGAAGGCAGTATCTCTTCATGTGTTATCCGGCTTATAATGTTCTTTAGTCAAATGCTTTTTGAAAAATGTATATCCTTATTGTTTTTTTTCAAATCAACTTTCTAATTTTAGAAGAACATGGTGTGATGGTTCATTTGGTTATCAATTTGTTTAGATTGAGAGCATTCCAGGACATACTTCTGGATATGTCAGTGAACGCATTTCCAGAGATTAGCTAAGAGGTGAAGACCTGCCTAGAATGTGGGCAGCACCAAACTATAGTGAGACAGTCAAGGTGTAAAAGATCCCCACCAAAAGTGGAAGCTAGTAATGTCCTTGAGCCTATACAGGAAAAATCGGTTTTTTCCCCTTATTTCTTTTTTCCTAAAACCTCTCCAGAGAAACTGAACAGGTGCTTCTGGTCTTATCTCTTTTTTTTTTTTTTTTTTTGGTTTTTCGAGATAGGGTCTCACTCTGGTCCAGGCTGACCTGGAATTAACTCTGTCATCTCAGGGTGGCCTTGAACTCATGGCGATCCTCCTACCTCTGCCTCCCGAGTGCTGGGATTAAAGGCGTGCGCCACCACGCCCAGCTGTCTTATCTCTTTATTTAAAGATTGTAAAGGGATTATTCCTTTCCTGAGAACCTGGTTGTACCCAAGCAATTGAACTTGGGACTGAACTGATCAATTCAGGCTCTACCCACAAAACTCCCTTAAAAGTCCCCATTCTGGGATTCAAGGAAGGTAGTTTGTCCCATTTTCTGGGAGCCCTGATACTGCCCCCTCTTGGGCAGGAGTTGTATATTCTTTCCTTCTCTTAAACTCTTATCTATTTAATCTCTGTAATAAAATCTTTCTAAAGTTTATCTTCTGGTCTGTGGGTTTTACTTGCCAAAATTCATATTACAAGAACCCAGAAAGCCAGGCATAGTGGCACACACCCTTAATCTCAGCACTCAGGAGGCAGAGGTAGGAGGATTGCTGTGAGTTCAAGGCCACCCTGAGACTACATAGTGAATTCCAGGTCAGCCTGGACTAGAGTGAGACCCTACCTTGGAAAAGGGGGGGGGGGGGAAGAACCTATAAGGCCACTGACTCAGTGGAAGCTCCATGTGACTGTGACTGTCTGGCACCTTAGCTCCTGAGTTATTGTCCATTCAGGAGCCAAGATGCTCTCAATAACACTCCATACTCACCATATATGCACACTTAGCATATCAATAGGTAAGAGGCCCTCAGGGAATAACTGGAAAAAATGGAGAAATCCCACTAACCCAGCCATTTTCTCCCTTTCCTTCTTGGGCACCCTGATGCCAACTTCCCTACTGTATGTGCTCCACCAAGATGGACTGAAATCTCTGAAACAATGAGCAAAATTTATTCTTCCTCTCTTAATTTGTTTCTGACAGATATTTCATCACAGTAACAAAAAGTTTAACCCATATATTATTAAGCCAAGAATTTTCCAAATCTCTAAATTCTAGTTCGTTAACAATTCTTTTTTAAATATCTTATTTTTATTTATTTACTTATTTATTTGAGAGAGAGAGAGAGGGGGAGAGAGAGAATGGGCATTCCAGGGCCTCCAGCCACTACAAATGAACTCCAGACACATGCACCACCTTGTTCATCTGACTTACATGGGTCCTGGGGAATCAAACCTGGGTCCTTTGGCTTTGTAGGCAAGTGCCTTGCCTGCTAAGCCATCTCTCCAGCCCTTTAAGAATTCTTTCTATAATGTCTCCTTCTCATCACATTTTATAATCATCAAGAAAAAACAAGGCCATGCTTTCAACATTTTGCTTAGAAATCTCTGCTAAGTATCCATATGCACATCACACACACACACACACACACACACACACACACACACACACACACGTACACTACAAAAAAAGAGAAAGATGCAGAGACAAATAGATTGACCGACTGACGGATTGTAAGGTGTTGGCTCTTGTGATTATTTTTTGACAAATCTAAACTCTGCAGTTCAAATCCAAAGATCATCTGTTGGCTGAATTCCTTCCTGTTAGAGAGAAATCCATCAATTTTTCTTTTTCTATTTCAGGCTTTTGATGGAGCAAATGAGACTTGCTCAGTTATGGAGAACAGTCTGCTTTACTCAGATACCATTTTAAATGTGCATCTCATCCAAAAATATCCTCTCAGATGCGCTGACTAACGTATGATCATTTATCCAGCCTGGTTAAACTGACACTTAAAGCTAATATTTATATCCACCACACCTCTTTTTCAATTCTTTATTTTTCTTATCATTGTTATCATAGCTGTTTTCTCATTAATCCAAAAGAGAAATAGAAAGTGAGCCAGGAAGATTGGTAACACCCCCTTTCAAATAAGGAAGCCTGGCTGCAAAGAACTACCAAGCATGTAGCACCCCTCATTCCAGCCACACCCTTCTCTCCTCAGAGGATGAAAGTGTAGCTCGAGGCAGTTGACAGAAGCATGCCAACAACTGTGATTTTTCTGTGTAGCAACAAATAATTACCACAAATTGTTGGAATTCATTTAGCCTCTTGTAGGTAACATGGGACAGTGAAGCCAATAGCAAAGTCAAAGTATTTTTGAGGCAAGCAAAGCAAATATTCATAGGACACAAAATCCAAAGGGTGTGAGAGAGGGCATATTTGGGTGATAGCTCTAAGCTATTTTTTCTCTGAGTTTACTTTCTCAATCAATTATCTCTACATAGTAGATAAGTATGGTATACCAACTGGGTGTGGTGGAGCACTCCTGTTATCCTAGCATTTGGGAGATGGAGGAAGAAGTACCAAAAGTTCAAGGTTATCCTCAGCTATGTAGTGAGTTTGATATTAGTCTGTACTGCATCGGACTTTGTCTTGAACAAACAAAAAGTATAGTATACTTGTCAGTATACTACTAAAGAAAGTGAGCATGTTTCAATGCTGGCTGTATTATCAAGTTACATTTAAGGTCATTCTACATAAATTAGAGTCTGCATGGTACCTTTCCCCCAAGGGTGAACTAATTATTGGTTTATTCTAGAAAATTTTTTGAAATAGAATCTCACTATATAGCCCAGACTAGCTTTGAACTCATATTATTCTGCCTCAACCTTCCAAAAATATACAACCAAGTTTATTTTGGGGGGGATAGGTTTTGAGGTAGGGTCTCACTCTGGTCCAGGTTGACCTGGAATTAACTATGTAGTCTCAGGGTGGCCTCAAACTCATGGCATCCTCCTACCTCTCTCTCCCAAGTGCTGGGATTAAAGGCATGCACCACCATGCCTGGCCTTCAAGCAAATTTTTACACATGTTCATGTGTGTGTAGGTAAACCCTCATGTGGAGGCCACAGAACAAACTCGGATGTCAATCCTCAAGAACACCATTCACCTTTTATGAGACGAGATCTCTCGCTGGCCTGTAGCTTACCAATTAGGCTAGACTGGCTGGCCAGCAAGCCCCAGAGACCCTCCTGTCTCCACTTCCCTAGCACTGGCATTTTAATATGGGTTCTAGGGATAAAATGCATGTCCTCCTATTTGTGAGGTAAGCATTATACTAACTGAGCTGTCTTCCCCAGCCCTACACACATTTTTTAAATCTTTCTAGTATTTTTAAATTTTCTCTAAATTTTTATTTATTTGTTTGAGAGAGAGAGAGAGAGAGAGAGAGAGAAAGAGAAAGAGAGAGAAAGTGATAATGGGCACACCAGGGCCTCTAGCCACTGTAAACAAACTCCAGATGCATGCATCACCTTGTGTGTCTGACTTACGTGGGTACTGGGGAATCGAACCTGGGTCCTTAGGCTTCATAGGCAAGCAGCTTAACCGCTAAGCCATCTCTCCCATCCTAAATATTTCTTTTATTTTATTTATATATTATTTATTTATTTGTTTATTTATGTGAAAGAGAAAGAGAAAGAGGCAAAGAGAGAGAAGTAGATGGCGGGGGGAGACAATAGGCATGCCAGGGTGCCAGGGCTTCTAGCCACTGCAAATGAACTCTAGATGCATGCACCACTTTGTGCATCTGGCTTACTTGGGTCCTGTAGAATCAAACCTGGGTCCTTCAGCTTTGCAGGCAGGTGCCTTAACCACTTAGAAATCTCTCCAGCCTACACAAACAATTTTTTTATGTTATTAATATGACTTTGCTTATTTAAGGTTAAAGTAAATGCTGTCTATTTTTTTTAAGTTACAAAGAAAAGAGGTTCATTTTGGCTTACAGTCTGGTCCAAGGTTGAAGGCCTATTTGATGATGTCCTTTTTTTCTGGAAAATGTGATGCACAATATCTCATGGCAGGAAAGAGAGAGAGAGAGAGTAGTAAATATATTTTAACATTTTATGTAAAACCTTATCAGCAAAACAATTGGCATTTTGCAGAATAATAATTGGTTGCATTAGTCCTATCCCAGGCTCTTGGCTTTTACTCAACTTGAGCACATGTCAGGAGACATGTTTGAGTAAAATTTAAAACTAAAGTCCACAAGCAGTAAGCCCCCCACCCACCCACCCACTACCTATACCCTTGGAGAGGAGGGTGAGCTGACTTGGAGATCATTGTCCAAAGAGGATTTGTCTGGGAGTCCTGATCATTGGACAGTCATTAATACTGTTGACTTGGTTAACCCACTAAGCAAAAGCATCTAGTGCTTTATCAGGCCAAAAATCCAAGATTAATGATTGGAATGAATGATTATATTTATCTACATTTGCACAGCAATTACTAAACACCAATGATTTTTTTAAAAAAATTAAATATCTTATTTATTTGAGAGAAAGAGAGAGAAGGGGGGGAGAGAGGAGCAGAGAGAGAGAGAGAGAGAAAATGGCAAGCCAAGGTCTTTTGCCACTGCAAACTCCAAATTCATACACCACTTTGTGCATCTGGCTTTACATGGGTACTGGATAATTGAATACCAGCCAGCTGGCTTGGCAAACAAATGCCTTTAAATGCTGAGCCATCTCCCCAGCCCACAACATTTTAATTGCCTTTTGTAACAGTCTCTATAATCAACATGATTCAATTAGGAATCAAGTATGAGACAAGCTTTTGAGGCAGATCTAAGAAGGCATTTCCAAGAAGGATTAATGGAGGCTGGAAAGTTTTTCCCCAGAATGGACAGTCCTTCCCATGGTAGTCTAAATATAAAGAGTCCAGGAAAAAGTGACCCTTTTGCTGGGTTCCCTTTTTTCTCACTGGTGAGTTCATCTATCCTGTTGCTTGTCGCTACCCTTCCCGTCCAGCGGAATAAGGCAACAGCAATCGGAACTCTTCTCGAAGCAGTTTATTCAGGAACCATTTACATCAGGAAGCGGAGGCCCCGATCCCAAACCCTCTGCCCTATATATAGCCAGCCTGACCCAATCAGCAGCTGCCACGTGGGTGTGGACAACAGGGCGCAGCCAACCACCTGATGGTGGTCTGATCTTGCGTAGCGCTGTACATGCGCACTTTGCAGTGTGTACGTGTTTACTCAGAAGGGGAAGCAGGAAATGGTGCTTAGTCATGAGACTTGGCAGCCAGCCCAGGCGCCATTTTGGAATGGCCACCACACCTGCGGAGACTTGGCAGCCAGCCCGGGCACCATCTTGGGATGGCCGCTACACCTGCTATCCACAGTTGCTGCCCTCTTTTTTAAATATTTTATTTTTATTTATTTATTAGAGAGAGAAAACAAGACAGAGAATGGGCATGCAAGGGCCTCCAGCCACTGCAAGCAAACTCCAGATGCATGTGCCAACATGTCCAAGTGGCTTACATTGGTTCTGGGGAGTCAAACCTTGGTCCTTAGGCTTCCCAGGGAAATGCCTTAACCACTAAGCAATCTCTCCAGCCCCTGCTGCCATCTTTACTGACATTGAAACTCAGATTCTTTGGCCTCCCAATGTGAACTGAAAACCAGTGGCTCTCCACGAATCTTTCAGGCCTTCAGCATAAAATTGGTTCTGTTGAGGGATCTAGCCATGTATACTGAGCAGCTAGCGGGTCCTTAGCCTCTACAGGGTGCAGGCAAGACAGCCATTGTTGGACCATCCAATTTATATTGTATAAACTGATCTAATGAATCTCTTTTGTAATACATATTCGTCTTATCAGTTCTGTTTCTCCATAGAGCCCTGACTAATACACTTTACAAATATTAAAAATTTAATCCAAAAAATTTAGTCCTCATAACTGTTCCATATATGTGCAAGTACCATTATCAACCCCATTTCACAAATGAGAAAATTGAGGCACATGGTGTTTATACAACCTAAGTAATGTCACACAGCTCACCAAAGGCAGAGCCAATTCTGAGTCATAGCATTCACAACTATAGATGAATGAATGAGTGACTGTGGAAACAAGTTTGTCCTTCAAAGTGACTTGGAAGCCATTAGGGACCTATCTATCACTGTGGTAGTTGCCTAGAGGTTACTGGACAAAGGCTTGAGTACCTTAGAAAACAGCCTTGATCTTGATGTGAACTGTGATCTTGGGTAAACAGCTATCAAATGACCAATCTTCCCAGGACCAGGTACTGAGCAGAGTCTCATGATCACATAAGCAATTTGCTATAGGTTTATAGTGGCCAGAGGAACAGAATAAACCTGGTGTATCCAATGTCCAGTACAGCTGTGGTCACCTTTGGAAAAGAGACTTTTAGTTGTCACTAAGCAGAAACCACTGTGGTTGGTACTCAACATATTTGTAGAACCAGAGGTCACACATTAATGACAGTGGGTCCTATGGATAGAGTACTTATAAATGATGTCAACCCAATACTGTTCACCAAGCAAAATAAAAATAAAACTCAAACTCTCATTCTCTGGGTGAAGATCCATGAGAAAATGCTTAGAAATTTAAGGAAAGCCCCTTTCTCATGCCACTCAGTCATTAAAGACCAATCAGTCTACTCCATGAACAGACTCAAGAGACAGGTGAAAAAGATATTCAGGAGGCTTACACAAGAGCAAAAGGAGAAAAGAGAAAATTCATCTTCAGGGAGATGCAGGTGATGCTACAAATCTTCCAGCATCAGGAAAATAAGGCAGCCACCATGAGAAACATATCCAAGAACTATTCCTTTGCTTTGTGGTAAAGCTCCTTCCTGTGGAGCCCTCTGATTTGAAATTTGTGATAACTCAGAGTGTCTTTCATCATCTGAGCTGGATCTGACCTTTGTCCTGAGTCAACAACAAGACTCAGTGAAAGCTACTCAGTGGCTCTGAAAGCTAGCCAGTGCCTAAATCAAGGTCAGCCATGCCAGCAAGGACCTGCCCTAGAGCAATTCCCCTGAGTATATAGCTCCCTGACAATGCCACTCTCAACTGCACTTTCTATGGCACTTCAAACATCACATTTCAAAAACAGAATGAGAATTATAATTTACAATAAGAAATTTTAATTAGAGACTTTTCAGTATTTAGAGAACATATGTTAGTATTTTTGATAGATACCACTTTAAGGATAAGAATCTTGAAGTTTGGGAGATGGCTCAGTGGATAAGGCACATACTACACAAGTGTAAGGACCAGAGTTCTAATCCGCAGCATCTACATACATGCTGGGCAGATGAGAGGGGATCTCAGGGAAAACTGGCTAGCTACACTAGCTTGAATCAGTGAGATGTGGGCTCAAGTGAAAGATCCTACCTCACTCAGTCAAATAAAGAGAGAAGCCACCTAGGAAGACACCCAGCATCAATCTCTGAAACATACACATACACCACCACCACCCCTCATGCTCCCACACAAATATGAACACTCATACACACACCTCACCCTCCACATGCTTGCACAAAATTATAAACACGCAGCTGGGCGTGCTGGCATACACCATTAATCCCAGCGCTTTGGGAGACTGAGGTAGGAGGATCAATGTGTGTTCGAGGCCAGCCTGAGAATACATAGTGAATTCCATGTCATCCTGGGCTAGAGTGAGACCTTACCTCAAAAAAACCAAATGAAAAAAAAATGAACATGCATACACATACACATGTCAGAAAAAAAATCTCCAGTTATTATTTCTAACTCCTCATGTCATGTTAACTATGACATTCTTCTAGGAATATATGTAAGTATTTGGGTTTTTTTAAGAGTAAATAGCTCTTTTAAATGGCTTTATGGGCAATCCTTTATTTTATTCCTAGCACTTGTCAAGCTTTTGGCTACCCTTCCTTTCAGTAAGACCATAGAGAAAAATGAGAACTTAATCCAGAAAATATGACCGAGCCCATTTATAGTAGCAAATGCAAAATTAGGCAGTCAAGAGAGTGGTGAAGACATTAATGGATACTCAAAAGAATGATTTGCACATTGGAGTTTTCTCTCATCCATGAGTGAACTCTGCAGAAGATATATGGGTCCTGACATCTTGGTTCAGGTGGCTGAGAGAGGATGATGTCCACAAATGTGGGGATAAATGTTGTTAACTCTGGATACAGTTGAGGATTGGACTGGGGTATTGGAGAAAAACAATCAGGTTGCTGTCTGGTTTGAGTCCAAGCATCTGGAAGAAAGTACTACACGTCACTGAGATGGTGAGCAGGAGCTGGCTTAAAACAAGCATATGGAGCTTTGGGACATGGTATCTGTGAGAAACATGTCTCTGGTGCAACATGCTGTTGAATATATAAACTGAATTCAGTGGAAAGGTCTTGGAGAAGATGAAAATGTAGGCAGTAAAAACATACCAATGGTAATGGCGTTTAAAGCTATGAGACCAGATAAAATAGCTACAAGGGTGAATGCAGAGATGAAAAGTAGAGAAGAAGGGAAGAAGAAAGGAACGGCGGGGTGGGGGTGGGGGGAGGAAGGGCATGCCTATCCTGAACCTTAGGTTCAATACTACAACTTCTACCCTGCTCCAATGGCCTCTGTTATTTTTCTTGCCTAGTGCTCTGACTCCTGTCCAGAGCTGGCATGCGGCGTGACCCTAGCCTGCTTGGCTAGAGTCCTGTGACTGTGTTGGTCCAGCCTTGCCCCCAGGGATCTGGCTTTTTTTTCTGAGGTAGGGTCTCACTCTGGCCCAGGCTGACCTGGAATTTACTATGGAGTCTCAGGGTGGCCTCAAACTCATGGCGATCCTCCTACCTCTGCCTCCCGAGTGCTGGGATTAAAGGCATGCGCCACCATGCCCAGCGGGATCTGGCTTTTGACTGCTTCCCCTGTAAGGAAGCAGATTCTCCAGGATTGAACAGTGGACTGTTTGATGCTGAACACCTTGTCTCTGCCCTCCTTGTTGAACATTGGCACCATATGGATGACCTATAGTAACACCCTGGCTACCCAAATCCAGTTAATCCTTTCCATGGAGCCAACCCATGGTGCTGGTCTCCTCCCATCCACATGTCCACAGAGATGGCTCCATGGTAGCTGGGCTGCAGAGTCATCTAACACTGTCCACACAACATGAGCCTTGCACATTCCAATGTCATCGGAAATCTCCAAGTGCAGTTGTGTTTTCAGGACACAGGTCTATGAGTGAATAAAAATATTATTTCTAATGGCTGAGAGGAAGAGAAGAAAATAATATAACTGAGTACCTGGTACATACCAGCTCTTGGCTAAAGATTTTTCTGATCTTATATGCAATTAAATCTCACAAAATCCTATAAAATTGGTTTTATTCCTACTTAGTAGATGTAGAAACTGGAAGAACTTTTATTAGTTACGTGATAGGAAAAGGCTGAACTCACACTTGGAGTCAGGCCTGAATGGCTTTTAAAAAAGAAGCTAAAGCTGGGTGTGGTGGCGCACACCTTTAATCCCAGCACTTGGGAGACAGAGGAAGGAGGATGGCCATGAGTTCGAGGCTACTCTGAGACTACATAGTGAATTCCAGGTCAGCCTGGGCTGCAGTTGAAACCCAAACTCAAAACAAAACAAAACAAAAAGCAAAGAAGAAGTAGTTAAGGCAAGATAAGGCAGACTTGGGCTGGAGAGATGGCTTAGCTGTTAAGGTGCTTGCATGCAAAGCCAAAGGACAAAGGACCCAAGTTCAATTCCCCATGACCCATGTAAGCCAGATGCACAGTGTGGTGCATGCGTTCATTTGCAGTGGTTGAAGGCTCTGGCATACCCATTCTCTATCTGTCTCTCTCTCAAGACAAGGCAGATTTTATTCAGGTCATTCCTGGGAGGCATGGGGGCAACTACAACAGGATCTCACAAAGAACCCTGTTAAGTCCAAAACGAAGGGTTCTTACTAGCCTGACTTAACAGGGTTCTTTGTCAAAACTGGGTGTCATAAGCCAACATGCAGATGGGCCTAACAGAAGAATCAGAAGCCTAACATTTGGCCAGGCAGACAGCCTTTGTCAGCTCAAGACCAGTTAATTTCAGAAACATTCTGGGAAGTGTTCCTGCCTTACTAAAGAGCAGTCATGCAGAATGAAGACCATGTCGATGGAGTCTGTGCAGTTCAAACACACAGCAATCTCCAGTTACCAGCTACAGTTTGAACATTGTGTAAACTGATGAACCCACAAAATCTCTCTTCAACACACTGAGCTTACAGGTCAAAGACCAGAGCATAAAGGAAGGTCAAAACTCGCACTTCTCTAGACTCCAAAAATCTTCCAGAGTCTAAGACTAGGAGGGGCTCTTGGTTTTCATGGGGTCAGAGCTTTCAGATCTAGGATCAAAACAAGTCCAGGAAATAAGCCAAGGATCTGAAAGGGTATTTTTTTTTTTCATGAAAAATATCGTGTGTGTGGGAGTGTGTGTGTGTGCTGTAAGCACATGCATGTGCAGATGTGCATGCACGAGCATGCAGAGGCCAGAGGAGAGCTCCAGGCCCTTCTCTATTGCTCACCTGTGCACTTCCTTCCTCTCTCCCTCAGCCCAGTCAGTGAGTCTCTGGTCTCTATCACACCTCCCAGGCCCCGTGCACTGGGATTACAGATGTGTGTGGCCACACCCAACTTTTCTATGGGGTCTGGGAGTCAAACTTGGATAGTCTCAGGTCTTCAGGCTTAAGCAGCAAGTGCTGTTAAAGCTGAGGCATCTTCCCAGCCTTGTTGAACAAGGAGTAGAAAATAGACAGGCTTTCATTCAGCTGTCCAGAATTTGTCCACATTTCCAGTATTTCAAATATAGTTCAATCAGTTCCCTCTCCCATTCTCAATCTCTCTCCCTTCCTCTTTCTGTGTCAAATAAATAAATAAATATAAATAAAATATTTAAAAAATATGAAGGAAGGAAAAGTTACTTTCCAACACTTGAACCAAATGGAGCTCTTGGAGCATTCAAGGAAATGAAATCAAATATTCGTTATAATATTGTATTAATTATAATTAAAGAAAAATTTATCCTTTGAAATTTCTGCTCAAATAACTCTTTTCTAAAGCTCTGTTTGCGCTTGAATAACTGCCAAAGGAACTGGGCATGTAACACTGCTCAAGGCAGCATGGTGTGTGAGTGTCTGTGTGTGTGTGTGTGTGTGTGTGTGTGTGTGTGTGTGTATTTATGCTACTTTAATTGGTTTTTGCAACTAGTGACAATTGCACCTGATACACTGCAGAGCAATCCCAGGACAACTAAGCCAAGTGTAACACTTGGACACCGAATTATTTCATGTCATAAAATTTTTTGTTTGGCTTGGGATTGATATTTGTGATGTTTTCATTCTTTCTTCTCAATTTGTCTTCCCTTTCCTGATCCTTCCAGTAGTACTTCCTGCACATACATCAGAAGTGTCTCTGGTTGCTTTGTCTATATAGTGACCAAGACAATAAGAGAAAACACATTCTATAGACATTAAGAAAGGGAAAAAAGTATCACAACTTTGAGAACAATCAAAGCAGACATGGCTGCCTATCCCCCACTTGGAAATGAGTTGATTAGCCTACTCTAAAATCTGAGTAAAACAAACACTTCAGTTGCTATTCAGCACAAAGTGGTATGACACAGAACACTCAGTGATTGTTTCCAAAGGGGTCCTGTGCAAATATTTGCTAGCTACTTGGATTAACTATTCCACTCCCACTTTTGAGCCAGGGAGTCACAATCACAGGACCCTAGCACAGGAGGAGGTGGAAGAGATCACTTAATCTATCACTGTCCCACCTATCATACTTCTGAAAGGTGGACATGGAGTTTCTGCTCTGTGACAGGAGCTCATGGCCTTTGAAAGCCATCTTTTCTATTGCTAAGTAGGGTCAATGGTTAGTTATTTCTTTCTTAGTCAGGTGTGGTGGCTCACACTTACAATCTTAGTACCTGGGAGGCTGAGTTAGAAAGATTGTCATGAGTTTGAGGTCAGCCTGAGGCTGCAGACTGAGTTCTAGGTTACTCTGGACTACAGTGAGACCCTGCCTCAAAAAAAATGGCTGTCTTATAGTAACTAGAAATGTCCTTCTAGAACCTTCTATATATTTATCCTTTCAGTTTAAATAAACAGACTTTTTGGTGAGTGTGTATGTGTGATATGTATGTGTACGGTATATGCATGTATGTGTGTAGATGTATACATCTCATGTGCATGCATGGAGAGGAGGCTAGAAAACATTGAGTATTCTCTCCTATCACTTCCCCACCTTATTTCCCTGAGACAGAGTCTCTCACTGGATCCAGAGCTCATCATTTTTCAGTTAGGCTGGCTGATCAGGGAGCTTCAGTGATTTGTCTCTGTCCCTCTCAGTGCTGGGGTTACATACATGCATGGCCATGCTTGACTTTTTACATGGGTGCTCCCATGAACTCAGGTGCTCATGCTTGTGTAAGAAGCACTCTAACCTATATAGCCATCTCCCTAGGCCTCTATGTCTTTAAGATATACTCTGCCAGATTTACTAATGTACTATGTCAGAACTTATCATGTTTTTAAGTCAGTTCACATTCATAACTCAGCCTCTTCTTGGCAATGATGGTATCAGTATTCCATCTTGGTCATTATCATGTTTCCAGCCACTGTCCTTTTACCATGTAGCAATGAGAAGGTCCCTGCATCTTATTCACTGCCAAATATTCAGGGAATATCCTTAAACCCATCAGTCCATACTTGTTACTCTGAAATGCTCAGATCTCCTTGAACTTCTACATCTCATTTGGGGCTGTTGTGGTAGTACAGGCTGCTGCCACCCAAGTCAGATGTCCCTGAAGTTCTACTTTACTGGGACATTCTGTAGCATGAGAACCAAGTAGCCTGTAACCTTGGAACAAGTACCCTACTTCTGTTTCCTTCCTCTAAGCTGTTGCTTTCTTTTTATTATTAAAAGTACCACCAGCCATAATGGCACACACCTTTATTCCCAGCACTTGGGAGGCAGAGGTAGGAGGATTGCCATGAGTTCAAGACCACCCCGAGACTACATAGTGAATTCCAGGTCATCCTAGACTAGAGTGAGATCCTACCTTGAAAAAATATGTACCACTCCTCTCTCTACTCCATCACTTGAAACCATTTATTCAATTTCTTCTGAGTCATTTTTTGTATGTGTGATGTGTGTGTACACTGTATATGTGTGTGGGTGGGATGCACATGCATGTGGAGGCCAGAAGTGGACTTTGAATGTCTTCCACTATTGCTTTTCTGCCTCATTTTTTCTGAAATAGAATTTCTCACTGTGATAGTTAAGGTGTTGTCAACTTGATCTGTTTAGTAATCCATAGGTTGCTTCTAGGAAGGATCAATTAGAGGAGGAAGTCTTTCCCCAAGGTTGAGCCCTTCCCCCAGAATGGGCGGTCCCGCCCAGAGGGGGACTTGATACAAGGGAGCTCTGGGAAAAAAGAGTCCCTTCCTTCCTTCCTGCCCCCCGTCCATTTTGGCTGCCGGAGCTGCTTGCTACCTTCCAGCGTGGATTGAAGACCAGTGCGGACGAAAGACCAGCATCAACTGAAGACCCCCGTGGATTGAAGCCCAGCGGCTCCTCAGGAAGCCTCCAGGCTTTCCTGCACCATCTGCAGTGCCGGGTCGGGACTGCTGAGGCATCTGGCCACGAGGACTGAGCAACTACCAGGTTCGGTGATTCTCGGGCCTGCAACTGCTATTGGACTACTGTAAGCTGATCCAATAAATCCCCCTTTAAAATAATTCATTCTAGCAGTTCTGTTCCTCTAGAGAACCCTGACTAATACACTCACTGAACCTGGAGTTCTCCATTTTGGGGGGGTTAGACTCTGGCCAGGAAGACCCACATGTCCCCACCTTCTCCCTCAGCACTGGGATGCAGCACGTGCAGACATGCCCAGCTTTTTACATGGATGCTGCAGAGCTGCAGATTGAACTCCAGTTCTCACATTTGCACAACAAGTGCTCTTACCCACTGAACCATCTCTAAGCCCTTCTTTTTTGCTTTTATAAAAGTCAGACAAGGGCTGGAGAGATAGCTTAGCAGTTCAGGTGCTTACCTGCAAAGACAAAGGATCCCGGTTCAACTCTCCAGGACCCATGTTAGCCAGATGCACAAGGGGGTGCATGCATCTGGAATTCGTTTGCAGTGGCTGGAGGCCATGGCATGCCCACTCTCTCTCTTTTTCTCTGTCTCTCTTTCCCTCTTTCTCTCTCAAATGAATTAATGAATTAATTAATTAATTTAAAAAGTCAGACAGAGCCCTTGTCATTATGCTTCTCCAAAAACACTCTCAGTATAGAATTCAGGAACTGGCACTCACATGAAATTAACTTGGATGGAAGGAAAGACAAGTAAGGAAGGGAAATGCAGGAAAACCAAATACAAGTTGTAATTGCCATACTCAGTATTCTGGTTTGGATCTGAAATGCCCCACTCAGGTTTATATGTATAAATACCTGGTCCTCAACTGATGCCACTGTTTTGGGAGGTCATAGGGCCTGGCTGAAAATGGTAGGTTACTGAAGTCAAGCCTTTGAAGGCTATAGCCCAGTCCTGTTATAGTTTATATCTGCTTCCTTTTCAGTGATAATGTGAAAAGCTACCACTGCAAGTACACACTACTATGGACATCTTCATTCTACCAATCTTACTATGCCGTTTTTTTCTTTTTGGTTTTTTTGGGGTAGGGTCTCACTCTAGCCCAGGCTGATCTAGAATTCACTATGTAGTCTCAGGGTGGCCTTGAACTCATGGTAATCCTCCTACCTCTGCCTCCCGAGTGCTGGGATTAAAGGTGTGTGCCACTACACCCAGCCAAACCATGCCTTACCATGATGAATTCTACCCTCTGAAATTGTGGCCAAAACATATCCTTCCTCCCTTAAGTTGCTTTGTCTAGTATTTGGCCACAGTGGTGAGAAAAATAATATGCCAAGTTGTTGTTTTTCAATGAACCATTTTCTGAGCTTGCTTTCTTTCTTTCTTTCTTTCTTTCTTTCTTTCTTTCTTTCTTTCTTTCTTTCTTCTTCTTCCTTCCTTCCTTCCTTCCTTAAGGCAGGGTCTCACTAGCCCATGCTGACTTGGAAGTTACTCTGTAGCCCAGACTGGCCTCAAACTCATGGTGATCCTCCTACTTCAGCCTCTCAAGTGCTGAGATTAAAGGTGTGACCAACCATGCCTGGCTGAATTTTCTTTTAAATGTTTGAAAATGTCACTGTTTCCTAAGACCATCTCCAATCCAAAAATTATTCCCATTTCCTTCAACCAGTCCTCATAAAACATAGTTTCCAGAGATTTCTTTTCACCCAATCTTAGCCTGCTACTATTTGTCTCAAGTCTATCTTGATGTATAGAGCCCAAGAGGTGGTCTGACCTAGGCAAAGAAATCTTCTGGCTATGTATAGTCATTATTCTGGGAGACACACAAATAAAGCTTAAGATGATTTAAATTGTCTCCCCAGACACATCATACTGTTGACACTGAATGTACAGTCAAAGTAAAACACTCTCTCTCTAGGACTTTCCCCAAGATGCTTATTTCCTGTCACAACTGAAGAAACCCACTTCCACTGCCACCACAAAGTCCAAGAAAAACAAACATCATTTTGCCCAACATTTCCATACTTTCATTCTGTCAGCCAAGTTCTTCCTTGTGGTTCAGAAGGATATCCGCTTTTTTGTTTGTTTGTTTTACTTGAGAGCAACAGGCAGTGAGAGAAAGAGGCAGAGAGAGAAAGAAAAAGAGAGAGAGAAAAAATGGACGCACCAGGGCCTCCAACCACTGCAAATGAACTCCAGACATGTGTGCCACCTCGTGTATCTGGCTTATGTGGGTCCTGGGGAATCGAGCCTCGAACTGGGGTCCTTAGGCTTCACAGGCCTAACCAGCATAACCACTAAGCCATCTCTCCAGCCTGGATATCCATTTTTTGAGAGATGGTCAATAAGCCAAGTGAGGTGGTCAGGTGCTGAGTTTTGGGGGAAAGCAGATTCACAGCATCTGACAGGCAGTCAAACTCCCCATCCTCAGGGTTGTATCTTCGTGTTTATTTTGTTTGTAGGAACCTCATTAAAATCCTCTTTCTACAGCTATACTTACAATGCCTGCATAGGGTAGGACCCTACCAATCTAGGTTAATTGGAGAAAAGACCAATGGAATTAATGAAAAGACAAGCATTATGCTAATCCAGGGTTGCTAAGAAGAATAACATTCCATGAAAACTAACTCTAAGAAACTATCTTAATTACCATGCAATTTTTTTGTGTGGTATATCTATAACATTTGACCTCAATCTAATCCCAGCAGCACTGCTTGCTTAGAAAGCTTTTTTATTAGCTTAAAAGTACACTATGACTTGAGCCTAGTATGGTTATTACAAACTATGAATTACCTGGTTTCAAGTTATTGTTTTCATGCCATTAGGATTATAGGGTCTCAGAGAAAGAAGGACTCTTAGTGAGAAATGAATCCAGTTTTCAATCAATTTCTCAACAGCTCTGCTTAAATATTTCTGGAGAAACATGTAAATGAAGATACAACATAATCCATTTAAAATATGCTCTATAAAATAGAAAAATATACATCAAAGGACAAACACATTTCAAGTTATAAGCACACACACTCAATAAATTTAAATTGAATAAAAGTGAATGCTTCATTTGCCTAAACTGTTAAAAACCAAGTTTACTTTAATATTTGAGATGATGGAGCCTACCATGTATAAAGAATGTAAGATATGAGCGCTATTATTTTCCTTGTTCTCAGGAAGCCATGCTAATATTTTTTACCATCCATAACAGAGACCAAGGGTATTCTCACCAGAGATCTTTGTAGAGAGTATCACTCGACTGATAATATTTCACATAAAGAAAATGTCCTTTAGAAGAAATGCAGATGAACCAAGAGTGGTTACAGAAAGTTCTATAAGCATCCCCAGATAAGGTTGGTATACTCTTGTCTGCATTGCCATCTAACTGATCTTGATTTTACAGAATGCCTATGCACATTAGATGAAACACCAGCATGCCTACCTTACCTATGGGCTAGAGCAGAATGGCGCCATACTAAACATTAAAGGGGCAGGAGAAGGGCAGCAGGGATATTTAAAGGACATCAGGGAACAGACACAAGGAGAGAAGCAATGGCCATACAGTGACCAGTGCTAGGAGTAAGCAAGAAATTTCATGAGGTGTTACTGTCACTGCCTCATATAGTAGTGACACAGAGCACCAAGGCAAGAGCCCAGATGCCCCCAGCCAGGCATAGTTGGGGCAGATCTGCTTTGACCTCATTGAGCAAGTAACTTAGTTTCCTAAACTGGAAGGGTAATATATTTCTGAATTGATTATACCTAATTTTTAGGGCATGGTAGGGATTACATAATTATATATAAATATATTGACACAATTTCAAGCACACAGTAAGCACTCAAAATTTGCTCTTTATTATTTTAACATATATATATATGTTATGTATATATATATATATATATATATATATATATATATATATATATATTCTTATATCTATTCCATATATATATGAAGCCATTTCTGACCTAGCATCAAGGTATTCGTAACTGTGAATGCTAATGGCAAAGCCTTTTGTTTGGGTTGTATAAAGGGCACAAGCAAATGCAGAATTAGTTAATGAATTAATTATTTAATATTTTAGATATCATTCTATAGCTCAGGCTAGCCTTGCACTTATGGAAATCCTGCCTCAGCCTTCCAAATGCTGGGATTACAAGTATGAGACACCATGACTGTTTTTTTCTTATTGATTTAAAATTTGTCTTTACATGAGTTTGAGATACATGCTTATCATGACAAATGCTGGTTTTCATAATAAAATATTTTTAAAGGACATCATATATTTACAAGTGAGAATGGTATGACATTATCTAAGACTTTGATCTAATTCTGTAGAGGTGGATGTAAAAACATATTAGGTGCAGGTTGGCCAGCCCCATTGAGCCCCATTCCACTTCCCAGAGTCAACTTCTTTCAATATTTTTAGCTGTGGTTTTGGAGGAAAAAGGTAAAGAGATATTGACCTCTCTTTTTCTGAGTACTTATAATACTACCTCTTGCTCCTTTCATTTTAGGTCTTCTCCATGGACTTTCATCTTGTATGATAGCTATTCTGCTGGCTGCTGCTCAGAACCAAATGCATACATGCACACACAAACATATACACAGATACCCATCCACATGCACATACATTCTAGCTATCATAGTCCCACCATGTGTTATTATAAATATTTGGTTGTTCAACTTGTGTATTGGTTTCCTTCCTCATTGCTGTGACCAAATTCCTGACAAAGTGAAACTTAAGGGAAGCAGGGTTTATTTTGGCTCACAGTTGAAGAGGCTACAGTCCATGAAGGCAGGAAAGGCATGGTGGCAAGAGCAGCTCCTGCCTGTAGCAGCAAAAGCATGAGGTGGCAGTATTGTGTCCACAGTCAGGAAGCAAAGACAGAGGCATGCTGGTTTCTCTTTTCTTCTTTCATTCCATCTAGGACCCTGGCCCATGGTATGGTATTGCCTGCATTCAGAATGGCTCTTCCTTCCCCTGTTAAACCTTACTGGAAATACCCTCAAAGACACAACAAATGTAGTCCTGGGTGACCCCAAATCTAGTCAGGCTGACAATGAAGATTAATGATCACAATATATATCCATGTGCTATAGTCAGGTTCGCATTGTTGGTAGAAATCACCCAACCAAGAGCATCTTGTGGGGGAAAAGAGGTTTATTTTGGCTTACAGACTCGAGGGGAAGCTCCATGATGGCAGGGGAAAACGATGGCATGAGCAGAGGATGGACATAAGCCCCTGGCCAACATAAGGTGAGTCTGCAAGTTCAGCAACAGGGCAGTGTGCCAAACACTGGCCTGGGGAAACTGGCTATAATACCCATAAGCTTGCTCCCAACAATACATCGCCTCCAGGAGGTATTCATTCTCAAATTTCCATCAGCTAGGAACCTAGCATCCAGAACACTTAAGTTTATGGGAAACACCTGAATCAAACCACCACATTCTGCCCCTGGCCCCCATAAACTGATAACTATACATGATATAAAATGCAATGCAATCCTCCAACTTTAAAAGTTCCCATAACTTTATCAATCCCAATGATGTTCAAATATCTCCATAATCCAAGCTCTTTTAACAGGGTCATAATACCAAAAACTCCCCCCAAAAAACCCAGAATGGCACAAAATAAACACACTACAAAAGATGGCATTGGGCATAGCAAAGAAATATTCAGCCAATACAATATTTAAACAGGGCAAACATCAAATTCTGTAGCTCCAAGTCCAAAGTGACAAGTCTGATAATTCTAACCAGCAAAAAGTTTCAGGAGTTCCAATTCTGCCCCTACAGCTAGGCTAGTCACAGTCCTGGAAAACTTCATCCAGGCCGGCAACTTTCCTTAGCCGCCATCTCATGGTCCTGGAATCTCCACTGGGTCTCCACTGCAAACCATGGTCCATCCTCACAGCTCCATTGGGTTTCCATGCAGGCATCTAGCAAACCTGCTTCACACTGCCCATGGCCATTTCCAAAATACAAGACCATGTTGCAAATTCAATTAACTCTCTTTTTCCTGCATTTTTTATTCTTAATAATATCAGATAGAGTGCCAATTTGTTGATCTAGAGGGAAATGAAGCAGACTTTGAAGAATAGGATAGTCCTTGAGCACTCAGGCCCCTTCAAAAAGAGTCTACATTCTTCCTGTTGCCCCAGCGCAGGTCAGCTGGCCCAATCTCATAGGTTGTAATATATCAATTGTAGCTGAATGAGCAACAGTTTTGACACAAAGATTTCATTTTTTCTGTGCCATATCCCTCTGCTCAAATCAGTCTGTTTCTACTCAAAGCAACCCTGCACAAGTTCTCAGGACATGAGCATAACAGCAAGCCTCTCATACAAACTGCTTCAAGCCCAGTCCCACTAAAGCTCTTTCTCACCCTCACAAGTCAAACCTCACAGTCCATAGTTCTCAATGCATTCAGGTCTGTCAGCTCTGACCATAATAGTCCACCAAGCTGTACTTACAGCACTGCAAGGCTTTTCTTAGGCCAAAGTTTCAAATCCTTCCACATTGCTCTTGAAAACCATCTCTAAAAGGTCAAAGCCAGTCAGACTGGTGTCTAGCAGCAAATGACCCCACTCCTCAGTACCAACATTACTGTTGCAGTCAGGTTCAAATTGCTGGTAGAAATCACCCAACCAAGAGCAGCTTATGGGAAAAAAGAGATTTATTTTGGCTTACAGACTTGAGGGGAAGCTCTATGATGGCAGGGGAAAACGATGGCATGAACAGAGGGTGGACATCATCCCCTGGCCAACATAAGGTGGACAATAGCAAAAGAAGAGTGTGCCAAACACTTGTATGGGGAAACTGACTATAACACCTGTAAACCTGCCCCCAACAATACACTGCCTCCAGGATGCATTAATTCCCAAATCTCCATCAGCTGGGAAACTAGCATTCAGAACACCTAAGTTTATGGGGAACACCTGAATCAAACCACCAAAGCATGCATGTAAATAGTATCTATGTGTTAGATTATGATAACTGTTCTTTCTTATACACCCCTTTCCCCCTGAAAGGGAATAAAGAATGTCATTTTCTATTATCTATTCAGCTTTTTATAAGTATATTATGAATCTGTCCCCAAGCTAGACAAGGAACATCAATCTCCTCTTAACTTGTGCAGACACATCTGGGGTTCTGCTTGTTTCATTTCCTTGATGTTGGTTTCCTGGACCTCTGGCTTCTGGCTCCAATCTAGATTGGGTTTCCTGGCTCACCCTACTAATCCTACCCATTGTCTTCCCCTCTCTCCCATATTAGATTCATTCTTTGCTGAACCCAATGTCTTCTCTCCCTTATTTACTCTCTTGTTCAGTACAAACACATCCTCAGTGAAGTTCCTATGAAAAAAGAGTGCATAGGAGGTGAATACATGATGTTCTTCAATCTTGCTTGGTAGCATGGGGGAGTAAAGAATGAGGGGTGGTGACTCATGCTGGTTATCCTAGTACTCTGGAGAGCAAAACAGGAAGATTGCGAAAAGAAGAAGGAATGGAAGGGAAGGAAAGAGGAGGGGAGGGGAGGGGAGGGAAGGAGAGAGGGAGGGAGGGAGGGAAGAAGGAAGGAAGGAAGGAAGGAAGGAAGGAAGGAAGGAAAAAGGGTGGGCAGTGATTTGCCTATAGAGTGTAGACTTGGCTTTATTGTATTCTGAAGCTCAAGGCTACTTGGTTCTTGCTCATTTTCTTCCATTTTCACCAGAAGCTCCTGTTTCTGTTAAATGTTTCCCCTGAGCTACAAATATATATTTATTCTTTTTTTCTTTATCTCTGGACTATTGGATTTTACTTTCTGAGGAATTTTTTAAAAGCTTTTACCTTCTAGTCTTTCTACTGAGGTTGGCATTTACATGATTATAGAATTTCTTTTTTCTTTATTTTTTTCTCCAATAATCCCCACCCCACAGTATGTTCCTTTTAAAGATATTCTGTTCTTGTTTCATGACTACAGCATCTACTTTTTTCTCTCAAAGGGTGAAAATTCTAGTATTTTCATCTCTTGGGGACCTTGTCTTCCTACTTGTTTCCTCTGGATGGTTTTCTGTCTGTACCAGAGTCTGGATTCAGCATGGATGCTGTCTTTAAGCACCTGATGATCTGGATTATCCACTCACAAGATCAGGTACATCATGACAGCTCTGTGTAGGAGAACACTGTAGAGCCATCCACATGCAGGGAGGCTCCACCCACCTGCAGGGAGACTCCATCAGGAATCCCTCACTGAGACCCTAGGATTTTCTCATGGGCTAATGAGATTCTTCAAAGAGAAATGTTTTAACATATTGCCTGGAAGATGATAATCCTCAGTTGCAGGTGTCCTGAGAGCCATACAAAGAAAGGCAGGTTGGTGGGGGGTGTCTTCTTTTCCCTTCCAACACCAGCCCCCTTTCACTAATTTGAATCATTCCATTACTGGTCTTTTTGATCCCAGCTGATTTTCTGTAATAAGAGGTAAGAATCACTCACACTCTTGTGAGTTATGAGAAAAGAGCAATGTGCTTCTTATTAACTGAGCAAGGAGACTTTTATTTACAGGCCTGCCTCTACTACTGCTTCCTGAGGCCTGGATATCTATCTGTGTCCCTCTGCAGTTTTGCAGTACAGATCTGTTAGCCTACTTTTGTCAAAAGACTTCCTTATACTGGTAACAATGGTGAATCTCTTCTAACTTATGCCAAGACATCCTTAAGTAAGTTCTGAGACCAAAAATATATTTGTACAGCCTTTAATGGCACCCAATGTCTCTATGGTACCAATCTTCAGCCCTGGCCAGCCCCAGGATGAATTTTAAAAGGTACCAAGGTTAAATGTTGTATATATGTTTCTAATACCTCTGCTAATATGTCATCTGTTTTACAAGCCATATGGAAACAGATTCAGGCCATGTCAAACACTACTGTGCCATTTGATGAACACTTCCAGAAGAAAATCTCAGCCAGCTCATGCACAGATGGTCCTGAGACAATCCAACTGTGCCTACCTGGGTTCCCTCAAATACTCCCCAAGACCTAGAAGTCCACAAGAAGGATAGCCCTGAGGGTGACCAGTTTGCTGTGTGCTCACTTCTCATTAACTCCTTACTTTTATTCTTTCTCCCCAATGTTCTCTTCTAAGACTTTCTTCCTATACTCTGTCAATACACTTCTAGAGTTATTTAGAGTAGGTCCCCTCTCTGGGAGAGATTCTAACTGCCACAACTTCATGCCCATTCAGCAGGAAATAGTTAACGATCTGACTTGATTGCCCCCTTGTCTTCTAATAGCAGTTAAAGTGTCTTCTCATGAGAGGAAGAAATGAAAGGGGGTAATTATGGTGACTGGACCCCTGATGATAAAAATGGCAGAAAAGTCTTTCTTATCTCTTGCACAGTTCCAAAGAACTTTTTTTCCACAAATGGTCAGGACCCCTCCTAGGTGGGAGGTCAAAAGCCAAAAACCCTCTCTAACTTTATATTAAAAACAAAAGTGAACCTGGGAAGAAAAATTCCTGACTTCATCGGGGGTCCCACACAGGGCCCAGATCTCTGCCAGCCTACATTGCTGCCATCATGTGTGCCACGTCCCTGGCTCTGCAAAGGACAGGCCTCGCTCTCTTTTATGACAGTCAAGGCATGCCCCTGTGCCTGTCCAGCTCCAAGCCAACCAGAGCTGAATGCCTCCTCAATATTTCCATAACCAGGACCACTTGTGTCAAGACACCCACTCTCCTTTTGTGCAAACAGGTAACCAACCCATGCATAAATGTTTCCTCTCCCACTTGTGTTCCCCAGTCTTGACTGTTCCACATGTGTATCTCTATAAGGAAGAAGAAGCAGCCTACCAGCTCTGTCTGTGCCAACCAAGAGAAATTTTCAGCCCTCTGCTGGTAGGTGTCGGTGTGACCCTGTCCCTGGGTGCCTCCTGTGCTGCAGGAGCCACTCTTGTCCAGACCAGCCACCTCACAGGGGACTTCCAAGACAAGCTTGACCAGGCCATGATATCTGCTACCAATAGCCTCACATCTCTCCAGAGACAATTGAACTCTCTCATGGGTGTGGTACTTCAAAACTGAAGACCCAGGCTGGAGATGGCTTAGCAGTTAAGCGCTTGCCTGTGAAGCCTAAGGACCCCAGTTCGAGGTTCAATTCCCCAAGACCCACATTAGCCAGATGCACAAGGGGACGCATGTGTCTGGAGGTCGTTTGCAGTGGTTGGAAGCCCTGGCGTGCCCATTCTATCTCTCTCTCTCTATCTGCCTCTTTCTCTCTCTGTCTGTCACTTTCAAATAAATAAGTAAAAATAAACAAAAAAAAATTTTAAAAACTGAAGAGCCTTAGACCTCACTGCTGGATATGGGGGTACATGTGTGGTCTTGGGATAAAATGTTTTTAAGTTAATGAATCAAATATAGTTGAACAAAATGTTAAAAATCTCAAAAAACTCTGCAAGATGCTGCTTGACTGCTACAAGCCTGAGGACCTCACCACCTGGTTCTCTAACCCTATAGCCACTTGGCTCTTTGCCGTCCTTAGCCCCCTCCGTGCCATGGGAGCCCTATTATTTGTAGCCCCCTGCCTCATCAAATTTCTCAAACAACAAATAACTAATATTGCTACAGTAGCTACTAATCAGGTCCTGATGCACCATCTAGCTCTATCTGGACCTATGATAGACTATAAAAACCTCACACAATATGATGCCACCACCCCATTACAAAAACAAAGGGGGAGCTGTTGGGCACAAGCAGGGTTCTGTGTTAAGGCAAGTCTAAACTATCAGACATGACTAGGGCCCCCAGGCTAAGGAGATCAGCAGGAAGTAAGGCCACTCCCTGCCCCCCAACATCCTAGGGCACCTGGAAGTCCTGCTTAGACTTATGCTTCCTCAAAAGCCCTGTGACCTTTGGCCAGTTGGCTAGGAAACTCCCTATATAGTATCAGCCAGCAGCCTTCACACAGCCCATCCCCATGTGACCCATACCCTATACCTCTTGCCGCCACTACATAGATCATCTGACCCTCTCCCTATGTGCTGGAATGAACATCCCTATATGCCAACTAGGCATTGGCAAGCAACCTTTGAACCCACCAATCCCCTTAGGACCCTCTTCCCACTCTCTCTCTTAACTGCTTATAAAACTCAGTCCCGGGCTGGAGAGATGGCTTAGTGGTTAAGCGCTTGCCTGTGAAGTCTAAGGACCCCGGTTTGAAGCTGGATTCCCCAGGACCCACGTTAGCCAGATGCACAAGGGGGCACACGTCTGGAGTTCGTTTGCAGTGGCTGGAGGCCCTGGCGCGCCCATTCTCTCTCTATATGTATCTGCCTCTCTCTCTCTCTCTCTCTCTCTCTCTCTGCCTCTTTCTCTCTCTGTCGCTCTCAAATAAATAAAAAAAATTAAAAAAAAAACATTTAAAAAAAAAACCTCAGTCTCCTGACAAATAAATGAGCTGTTCTCTGAAGCTGACTCCCAGGTGTTTCTTCCTGTCGCACTCATGCCCACTCAAGACTGTTCCACAGTTGCCTGGATGCCTCTGGGGAGCCGGTGTTGAATGGGCCCCTGATGAACCAGGGACCCACAGGCCAGCAGCTCCCCTTAGCAGCCATCTTGTGGTCCCTGCATCTCCACTGCAACCCACAGTTCATCTTCATGCCTCCCTCAGGTCTCCAAGCAGGCAATTCAGCAAACCTACTACATATTGCCCATAGCCATTTCCAAAACCCAAGACCATGCTGCAAGTTCAATGACCCTCTCTTTCCTGCATTTCTTATATTCCATAATACCAGGTGGCATGCCAATTCGTTAATCATGGAGGGAATAAAGCAGACTTTGAAGAACAGGACACTCCTTCAGCATTCAGGCCCCTGTTGTCCTAATGCAGGTCAGCTGGTCCAATCTCAATGGTTATAATCTTTCATACAATTGCAGCTGAATGGGCAGCAGTTTTGGCCCAAAGATTTCATTTCTGTGCCATATTTGTCTGCTTACTCCAGTCCATTTCTACACAAAGCAACCCTCTATAAGTTCTCAGGACCTGGGCATAACAGCAAGCCTCTCACACAAACTGCTTCTAGCCCAGTCCAGACAAAGCTCTTTCTCACTCTCACAAGCCAAACCTCACAGTCCATAGTGCTTATTACATTCAGGTCTTTCAACCCTCATCAGAATAGTCCATCAAGCTGTAGTTACAGTACTACAAGGCATCTCTTAGGCCAAGATTTCAAATCCATTCACATTCCTCTTGAAAATCAGCTCCAAAAGGCCAAAGCCACACAGTCACATGTCTAGCAGCAATCCCACTCCTCTGGTACAAACTTTACTGTTGCAGTCAAGTTTGTACTGCTGGCAGAAATTACCTGACAAAGAGCAGCTTGTGGGGGAGAAGGGGGGGTTATTTTGGCTTACAGGCTCAAGAGGAAGCTCCGTGATGGCAGGGAAAAATGATCGCATGAGCAGAAAGTAGACATGACCTCCTAGCCAACATTAGGTGGACAACAGCCACAGGAGATTATGCTGCACACTGGCAAGGAAAAACCGGCTATGGTACCCATAAGCCCACCCCCAACAAAATACTGCCTCCAGGAGGCGTTAATTCCCAAATCTCCATCAGCTGGGAACCTAGCATTCAGAATACCTAAGTTTATGGGGACACCTGAATCAAACCACCACAATGTCACTTTAGAGAGAGCTCACATAGGAGTAAAGAATTAGCTACTCTTGGTAGTGCAAGTTTATAATCCCAGCATTTGGGAGGTGGAGGGAGAAGGGTCAGGAATTGAAAGCCATTCTTATCTACATAGTGAGTTCAAAGATAACCTAGGCTCTGTCTGAGGAAAGAGAAACTATATATTCAATTTCCCATTCCACTTCCGTTCCTTTCAAGCAATGTTATGTTCCAAAGTGAGAGAGAAATTAAAATAATGTACAACTTTTCTATGAAGCTTTTTCCAGAAATCCTCCTGCCTCAGCTTCCTAGTACCTGAAATTATATGCCCATGTCACTTCACCAGAAATGCTTTCTCTTCTAAGTAGCAGTGTGTGCTACCACTAGCAATACCCTAGAACTCTGTTTCTCTTAGTCCTATCTTTTTTTTTTTAGTCCTATCTTTTACTTGATATAAATCAACTGATGATTCCTAAAACCTGAATGAAAATGTCATCCACTTAACAATTGATGTGACTTCCATGCCATAAGCCATGACCCACCTCATGCAACATGGTTGCTATGTTTTCTTTGTATCTTTAGGCCCTGAAATCTAGTAGGTACCAATTAACAAATAGTAATTCAACAATCTGGTGAATAAGCAAGAGCCTTGTTAATCTTTTGACTTTTCAGCAACTGGTTAGTATAGAACTGATACAACTTGGCTTATTTCTTCTCATTGTTAGTTTGCTTTTACTTTTATATTTTATTTATTTATTAGAGATAGAGGCAGATTAGATAGATAGATAGACAGATAGATAGATAGAATGTGGGAAGGCCAGCATCTCCAGTCATTGCAAATGAAAGCCACATGCATGCACCACCTTGTGCATCTGGCTTTACATGGGTACTGGAGAATCAAACCTAAGTCATTAAGCTTTGCAAGCAAGCACTTTAACCACTGAGCAATTTCTCCAGCTCCCTACTTGCACTTTTATACAGATATTTGTGATTTGCTTATTCTCTCATATCTTCTCCTGTATTTTTCTTGGCTTCAGACTTAATTATCTTATTTTTTTTTATTAAGTTGCAAGTGTGTGTGTGTGTGTGAGTGTGTGTGTGTGCGTGCATGCATGTGCACCAGTGTCTCTTGCCATTGCAATGAATGTAACATGTACATGTGGAATACCTATTGGGTATATTCCACTTGGGAAAGTGAGGCAGGCAAGATCAAGACCAACCTAAACCCTAAAAAAAATCTAATTGGGGAGATCCAAGATCCATCAATATGACAAGAAAAGACAGTTGAAGGCTCACCATGAGATGTATCACCTCTACCACATTTACTGGGTTCTAGAAGAAACTGCAGAAGATATAGAGAGGAGTATTACTTCCAATGCTAGCCCAACAATCACCTCCAGGGAAACAGTAATAAACACTGGGCAAGCAAAAGCACATCATAACAGAAATACAGAGGTTACAGAGAACTCAACACTAAAGACAAGCTGCTAACACAGTAGCCAAGTCTCAGGGATTGTTGGGGAACAGGGGGCAGGAAGATTGTAAGAGCCACAGGGTAGATAGAAATATCCTGAGGAAGAGCCCTCCCCTTAAAGACTAAAAGAGACCCTAAGTACCCCCCAGTGAACACCAACAACTCTACTGAGGAGGGCCACCAGGCAACTGGGGGTCAGGGAGAAGGGACATAAGACTATAATCTATATTAAAAATATATATGTATTATTTGAGGCAGGCATGATGGCACACATGCTTTTAAATATATATATTTTTTATTTTAAAGAGAGAGAGAGAATTATCACACCAGGACTTCAGCCACTGCAATCGAACTCCAGATGCTTGCACCACCTAGTGGTCATGTGCAACATTGAGCTTGCCTCACCTTTGTGCGTCTGGCTTACATGGGACCTGGAGAATGGAACATGGGTCCTTAAGCTTCATAGGCAAGTACCTTAACCACTAAGCCATCTCTCTAGCCTGGCACATGCCTTTAAACCCAGAACTCAGGAAGCAGAGGTAGGAGGATCACCATGAGTTCAAGGCCACCCTGAGACTATATAGTGAACTCTGGGTTAGCTGGGCTAAGAGCGAGAACCTACCTCAAAAAATATTATTTTAAAAATATCTAAAAATAAACTATGGATTCTGTTAAAGGGTCATGAAAAGAGGAAGAGCAAGTGCAGTACACTTGAGGTCATCAAAGGGCTCTTCAACTGAAGTAGTGAAAGAAGGACAGAGACTTTCAGGATAGAACAGAGAGGAAGCAGAGGCCAGAGGCCCTGGGCCTTGAGTTGACAGTTTGGTTTTTATATTGTTTTAAAAAATATTTTATTTGTTTATTTATTTGCAAGCAGAGACAGACAGAGAGAAGGGACACACCAAGGCCTCCAGTCACTGTAAACAAACTCCAGATGCACATGCCACTTTGTGCATCTGACTTTATGTGGACACTGGGGAATCGAATGGGGTTATTAGGTTTTGCAGGTATACACCTTACCCAATGAGCAATCTCTCCAGCCCAAGAGTTTGGTTTTTAACTCTGCCATAGAATCAGCACCACTGTCTTCTGTCCTTTGAAACTCCACAGGACAACATGACCACAATAGAAACTGAAAGCCAAGTTTGGGGTTCTTGGCTTGGCTCTGCCTCACAGTCTGCTAGGCACTCCCACCTCAACAGAATAGTGAGTGGGGACCTTTTCTTCAGAGGAAGACAATGAATTAGGGAATAGGAACGAGTGGATTTGGAGCAATAACCACAAATGTGTATCTGCTGCCTCTAGATAGAAGTATTTCCTGGAGGAGGAAAGTGGGAGGCTCGTGAGACTCCTGAAGCTCACAAGAAACTTATAGGTCACTTGAAGTCCCTCTCAGAGGTTATGTAAGCAGTTAACACATACCAGGATAGAGGAGACTCTGGTATTGCAGTGGCCTTCATGGGGACCCTAGTGGTCACCCATGCTGGGGTAGGCTTTTCTGTGATGCAGCTGCCCAAGTCACTCATGCTCCCATAAGTAACCTGAAAAACTCAAGGATTCACCAAGTCAGATTTGGAAGGAACAATCCCTTTGGTCTATCATTGCCTTCTCTATCTGGGTAAATAGAAACTCTCCCCAGGAGAAGTCATGCAACAACTGTCCGCTCAACCTGATGTGGTCCCTTCTGCTGCTTCTCATCTAGCTTGAATGAGTTATCTCAGAGGCTCAGGTGGAAGCTCAGGGCAGGGTGGAGGCACAGGCTTGGTGTCATTTTTCTTTGTCAATGTGTCTACACCAGGTGTGTGTCAGTGTTTCATAACCCTCTCTCTCAGAGCTTACACTAAGCCCTCTCTCCCATGGTGGTGACTTATTTTTCCATTTCTTTTTTAAGAGCTGTGCTTTCCTGGGTTGCCTACTCTGGCCAAGCCCCACTCCTACGCTGAAGTTATTGCCTCTTGAAAGCTTGGTCTCCCCTGCAGCTTCAGCCTCTGCCACAGTCAACATCGTCTGGCTACTGTCACCTTTTCATCTGAAACACTTTTTTTTTTCCTTCTGCTCTTTGTGCTGCCAGCAATGCTCTCCTCACAGGCACCAGGAAACCTGGAGTCACTCTGGGCTTGGACCTTGAACCTTGTTTTGTGGCTCATATGACCTTTAACCCTGACTTGGCTTTTGACCTCAGCCTTGTCTATTAACTAGGCCTCTGATTCCCACCAGTGACTTCCAGTTTCTATTTAGTGCAAAGTGAATATTTGCAGCAACAGCATTTGGCAGGTGTTAGGTGTCCTCTCTTATTGCTGTTGTGCCTTATTGTCCTGAGATAGAATTTCTCACCGAACCTCAGCTTCTTTCATCTGTCCTGGTTTCTAAGCATGCAGTCTACCACTGAGCTACATTCCCACCACTATCCTTGTCCTAATCTGCAGATTCCTGGGGCTTGTGCCTTAGCCCATGACCAAAAGAAATGAGTTATTATTGCTATTATTCTTTTTTTTTTTTTTTTTTTTGGTTTTTCAAGGTAGGGTCTCACTCTAGTTCAGGCTGACCTAGAATTCACTTTGTAGTCTCAGGGTGGCCTTGAACTCAGGGTGATCCTCCTACCTCTGCCTTCCGAGTGCTGGGATTAAAGGCGTGTGCCACCACACCCGGCTATAATTCTTTTAAAAACTTAACCATATTAGGGACTGGAGAGAAGTCTCAGTGTGTAAGAACATTTGTTGTGCAAGCATGAGAACTTGAGTTCAACATCTAGCACCCACATAAAAAACTGGGCATGGCCACACATACCTGGAACCTCGGTGCTGAGGGAGCCAGAGACAAGTGGATTGCTAAGGCTCACTAGTCAGCCAGTCTAACTAAAAAATAGCTCTGGGTTTGGACCTTGAACTTTGTGTTTTGTGGCTGTGCTGAGCTCTCTCAGTGACAGAGTTCATCTCAGGAAAATAAGATGCCAGAGCAATCCAGAAAGACATCTGACATCTTTCTGTCAGTGTGTGCATGGGGCACACACATCTGCACACACACATTGCATATACCACACACACATACTACTACACACACCAAAATAAATAAATACATAAATACATACCAGATTAATGTCAACTCAAAAACTAACTAGATTACTACTGATTCAGGGGCAGTCATCCTCAGTTGTTAGGAAAAATTGGTACTAGTAATTCCTGCAAATACCAAAGTCCACAGATGCTCAAATCACTTATATAAGCTGATAAAGTTACATATTACATACATACTTACATAGACCATAGGCATATCCTCCTATACACTTTAGTTTTTAAATTTTTAAATTTCTTTAAAAATTTTAAACTATTTTTAAATTTTTATTTATTTATTTGGGAGGGAAAGAGAGAGAGAGATTAGGCATATCAGGGCCTTCAGCCACCACAAACAAACTCCAGATGCATGTACCACCTTGTGCATCTGGCTTACATGGTTCCTGAGGAAATGAACGTAGGTCCTTTGGCTTTGCAGGCAAGTGCCTTAACTGCTAAGCTATCTCTCCAGCCCCTCCTATACACCTTAAATCATCTCCATTTACTTATAATACCTAACACAGGTAGATGGTTACTATAGTGTGGTTTCTAGGGAATAATGATGAGAAAATTCTTTACATGCTCAGTATATATAACATTCTTTTTTATTATTTTGTTACTATTTTTGATTTATGACTAGTTAAATGCACAGATTTGGAACATTCAGTTACCAAGATCCAATTGTATTGGACATCTACATTTTCATTTCCTTAGAGCTATTTTATGGAATTTATATTACTCCTAATATTGTCACTTTGGATTGAATTTATGAATTCCTAGAAGATAGGAACTGTAATTCATTCACTTTTCTATTTCCCAAATTTCCATTTGGATATCAGAGAAATTGCTACAGTTTAGTGCATCTAAAAGCCATCCGTGAACTTGCAAATCCCAGACCTCATGCTGGTGTTTTGATTATGCATTATCTGAGACAACGCTCATTGATATGCATTTTATGAGCTCCCAAGCAAGTGGTTCACACTGATAAACAGAAACCTGACGAGGAAAAAAAACAGAAAAAGAAAAATAAGAAAGATATGAAAGAAAGCCAGGCTCGGGATGCAGCTCAGTGGAAGAACCTTTGGCTAGCATGTTCAAGGCCTTGGGTTAAAGGGGAAGGCTATTTCTTCCAGAACCAAGCTATGGGGCTTTGACTTGATTCTCACTATCTTGTTTAAAATGTGTAAACAGAAGGTAGTTGTGATGATCCAAATAGAAGAAGGTAATACATGTGCTGAGCTTACCCATCTCAGGGATGGAGAGAGTAAGTGACATGTAGTAGAGAATCATGGTCTGGACTCCAATGGGATGCTGGCAGGATGGGTAAAGGATCATGGTCTAATCTCAACCAATCCTTCTCAAAGTTCCACTGTATAGCCACTACTGGCTGTGTAAGAGTCTGGGATATGAGGCCTTTCTCCCAATGTGTCCATTCATACAATCTATAGTAGAACTTTCAGGTGTAAATTGTGATGAAATTGGTAGCTAGAAATCTATACCTCAAGTAAGGGGAAACTTTGATTGATCATTTCTTTTTTTATATATATATAATTTTGAGAGACTTTTTTTTCAATTTTTTTGTTCATTTTTATTTATTTATTTGAGAGTGACAGAGAGAGAAAGAGACACAGAGAGAGAGAGAATGGGCTCGCCAGGGCTTCCAGCCACTGCAAACGAACTCCAGACACGTGCGCCTCCTTGTGCATCTGGCTAACGTGGGTCCTGGGGAATCGAGCCTCGAACCAGGGTCCTTAGGCTTCACAGGCAAGCACTTAACCGCTAAGCCATCTCTCCAGCCCTGATTGATCATTTCTGAAGAAGAGCATTTTGCATTGTTTTGATTTTGGTTTTGGTTTTATGAGGTAGGGTCTCCTTAAAAACAATCTGCCTGCCTCTGCCTCCTGAGTGCTGGGATTAAAGGCATATGCCACCACACCCGGCGCAAAAAAATAAAAAATTTGAATGGCAAGGTCTCAGAATGGAAATGAATGCCATTGTCAAATACATCAATCAATAAAATATTTGGTAAAGATGGTCAATTTCACATAGATTATCAGATTTCTAGTCAAGAGTCTGAAATTGTCACTCCCATCCTCACAATAAGAAAAAAAGTGGAGCAAACTGAAACTTGACAATTCTTTTAAGACCCATCAGAGGGCAGAGGTCACAGCAAATTACACCCCAAAATTGGAGAGGCAAGGGAACTGTAAGAAGCACAGCTGGCTGGCATAGAAGTCTGCCATGAAGACTACTGGTAGTAAAACTATACAGTATCTGATCATTGCTAGACAATTGGAATGGAAATTTTAAAAGCTCTTTGTCCAGTAAAATTGCCCTTCGAGAGTGAAGGATAAAGACTTTCTCCAACAAACACATATTGAGGGACTATTTTACCAGTAGACTTGCCTTGCAAAAAGTGTTAGAAGTTCTTCAGAGAGAAGAAAGATGATATCAAACAGAAACATATCTACATAATGGAAGAAAGAACTTCCTAGAAGGAAAGTATGAATGAAAGATAGAATTTTTAATATTTCTCACTCTTAACTGATCTGACAGGTAACCATCCACTCAAAATATTGATATCAACTATGCAATGGAAAATAAGCTGTTGATGAGTGAATGAATGCCAGCAATTTATAAGGGATGGCAAGAAGGAACTGAAGTACTTTAAGTTACCAATCCTGCCCATAAGGTGGTATGATGGTATAACAGAAAAAAATATAGTTGACATGTTGAAGAAAAGAGAAAATGGAATTTCATAAAATGCTCAAATTAACTAGGGAAAGAGTGGCAGACAAAGAACACACATTCAGGCAACATATCAAAAATATAATAGATACTAATCCAGCTATCTCAGTAGATAGTATTTCATGCAACTAGAAGACAGTGAGACACAGGTCAGATCTTCACAAAAGTTTCTCCCTCCCATCCTCCATCCTAGCCCTTTTTCAACTTTGAGATGAGGACTTGAGTGAAAAATTCCCAAGTTCCTTTAATGTCTATGATTACAGTGCTGTCAAATGTGATCAGACACACAAAAACAAAAAGCAACTTGCAGATTGTGCCATTTTCATTGTTTGGATCTTCACAGACTTTCTTCACTTCATGAATTTTGCTACTTTGTTAGATGTTGCGTCATTTCCTCTTTAATTTCTTTTCACCAGCCTAGCCCTTGCCTTTACTCTCAGGGATGGAGGTGAACTAACACATCTCACTATTGAGATGCCTTCCAATCATCCTATAATTTTCTCAAAAGCAAGTCTTTTCTTCTGCCTCTAAAGGCTGCGGTGTGGTGCTCATGAGCTGACCAGGTCACCAGGAACAGACAGAGCATGTCTTACGTGCCAGGCCTCAGGTAGCCAGCCTCAAGACCTGAGAGTCCATCTTGTTGGAAGTCCTTGTAACACAGGACTCCATTTAAACAAACCTGATGATTGCTGCTGGCTGCCTTATCAAGACAAATTGGCAGCTGCTGCCAAACTCTATCATGGATCCCAAGAATACTACTCTGTGCCTACCTCAAGCTGTTTCTTATACAGTATCAGTCTCCCTTTGATAGTTTACTTCACACACATACAAAAAACTGTCTTTATGCTATGTTTTCTCTTCATATTCCTTTTTTTCTGAGTTCCCTTACTCTTCACCTTTTTTTTTTCCGCTTATGTGTGGTGTATGCATGTGCATGTGTTCCTCTGGCATGCCATGCACTTGCCTGTAGCAGAGTAGAACTGTCTACACTGAATGGAGTGGAACATTAGGAGTCTGACTCCATTGCTTTTTTTTTTTTTTTTTTCTTTGTGCCCATTCTTATTTGAGCTGGAGTCTCACTATTCTGGAGCTTCCTGTTTTTATCACAAGCTCCAGAGATTCCTGGGTCTCTGCCCCTATTGGACTGGGGTTACAGGCATGCGTGGACAGGCCCAGATGTTTAACATGGGTTTTGGAGATGGGAACTCAGGCGGACTCAGGCAAGTACTCTGTCTACTGAGTTACATCCCCAACCCAAGAAAGGCCACTTTGATGTCACATGACTTACTAGAGGGATCCAAGGAAATAACAGCAAACAGCTTGGCCTGCTGAGTGGAAACAAGGTTTTCATAACTACTATAAATAAACTTATCAGAGTTCATGACAAAAGGTAGAGGAGCCGGGCGTGGTGGCGCACACCTTTAATCCCAGCACTCGGGAGGCAGAGGTAGGAGGATCGCCATGAGGTCAAGGCCACCCTGTGACTACAGAGTTAATTCCAGGTCAGCCTGGACTAGAGTGAGACCCTACCTCAAAAAAAAAAAAAAAAAGTAGAGGAATATTCTGGTTTCTCTTCAGATCATATAAATCTTTCACTTTTTAAAAAGGCAGAGGACAGCCCAAGCCACCCCAGATAGAATGGTCTTTGCCAGATACTACAGTGTGTCCACCCATATAGGAAGCATAGGCCATGTAAACAAAAGGGCAGCCAACCCTGTGCACAGGTTAGCTCTAACTGGGCAGACATCAATGGACCATTGTAATCTCGAATCCATATACATAATGATGTCTAGGATTTTCAGTGATCATTTCCTAATGCTTTCTCACCCCCCCCCCCCATCACTACCACTACATTCCATTCCTTCCACCCCACCAAAGCAATAGTGAGCAAATACCCCAGGACATTCTGTTTACTAAATCCCAATGGTACCTTACAACTCCTGATCTCACTTGACATTTATTTTGCATTTAATGCTGTTGTCAACTTGGTTCTGACAAATCTCTCTTCTCCTGCCTTCTATGACATCACCCTGTACTGGTTCCTGGAAAATCCCTGGTAGCATCCTCAGGGCACTACTGTCCATCTGCATGCTCTGCCTGCACTTCCCTAAATGTGTATGCTCCTGGCAGTACATCTATAGCCATCAATTCTTACCTCACATTCTCTATGGGAGACCCATGGCTTCAGATATTGTCTGAACAACTTCCCCAATAGCATGACCATAGATACCACAACCTTAGTATGTCCAGAATGAGACCTTCCCTTCAACCCTTTCCAAGAATCTAACTATATAATATACTTTGAATAATGACATCATCAGCTATCATTTTTCTATAGTGCTAATATTTTGTTTTTTATGTGTGTGTATGTAGACAGAGTAAAACCTCAGGTGATTGTCTTCAGAAATGCTATCCACCTCCTTTAAAAACAGGTCTCTCGTGCTCACTTCGGCAGCACATATACTAAAATTGGAACAATACAGAGAAGATTAGCATGGCCCCTGCACAAGGATGACACGAAAATTCATGAAGCGTTCCATATTTTTTCTCCTACCCATAACTGAGGGCTAACTCCACAATGTATGACCCATATACCTCAACAAGGAGGGGCCAGGGGGAGGGGGTAGGAAATGGATGAGCCTAACAAGGGTACCAACTTGACTATATTCACTGAGTACAAAACTAATTGATAAAAAAAATTTTTTTTTAAAAAAAAAACAGGCCTCTCATTGACCTGGAGTTCATGGATTAGGCCAGACTGGCCGGCCAGAAAACTCCAGAGCCCATATGTCTCCATTTCCTCAGCACTAGGCACACACCACCATGCCCAGCTTTAATCCCAGGACTTGGGAGGCAGAGACAGGAGAATCACCATGAGTTTGAGGCCACCCTGAGACTACATAGTGAATTCCATGTCAGCCTGGACTAGAGTGAAACCCTACCTTGAAAAAAACAAAAAAACAAAAAACAAAAAACATGGATACTAAGGATCAAACCCAGGTTTTCATATTTGAAAGAAAGCACTTTACTTATTGAGCTATCTCCCCTGCTGCTGTAGTGTCAATATTTTCCATATACAAAGAACTCTAATAAAGTAAAAAATATCAACACTAATAGGAAAATGGGCAAAACAGATGAATAAGCAATTCAGATAAGTCTCTAAAGGGATTCAGTGGAGGGGAAAAGGAGGATGATGAGAGGGGTTTATGATTATGGTGTATTGTGTATATAGTGTTAGGGTTTTCAAAGGTTAGAGAGATGGCTTAGTGGTTAAAGCACTTGCCTGCAAAGCTTAAGAACCCATGTTCAACTCTCCAGATCCCACATAAGCCAGGCATCAAGGTGACACAAGCACAAGATTACACATATATGCAAAGTGGTGCACATGTCTGGAGCTCGATTGCAGTGGCTGAGGCTCTGGTGCACTAATTCTGTCTCTCTCTCTCTCTCTCTCTCTCTCTTGCTCTCTTATTAAAAAAAGAAAAAAATTAAAGTTTTTAAAAAGGGGGGCTGGAGAGATTGCTCAGTGGTTAAAGGTGCTGTATTGCAAAACCTGACCACTTGGGTTCAATTCCCCAGTACCCATGTAAAGCCAGATGCACAATTTGCACATGCATCTGGAGTTCCTTTACAGTGACAAGAGACCCTGACATTCTCTCTCTCTATATATATATATATATAAATATATAAAAATAAAAACATTTTTTTAAAAGTTAAAAAATTTCAGGCTGGAGCGGTTGCTCAGTGGTTAAGGTGGTTGCTTGTAAAACCTGTTGGTCTGGGTTTGATCCCCCAGTACCCACATAAAGCCAGATGCACAAAGTGGTGCATGCATCTGGAGTTCATTTGCTGGAGGGCCTGACATGCCCATTCTCTCTCTCTGTCTCTCTCTCTCTCTCTCTCTCTCTCTGTGTGTGTGTGTGTGTGTGTGTGTGTGTGTGTATCTGTCTGTCTGTCTCTGCTTGCAAATAAATAATAATTTTTTAATGTTAAAAAATTCATCCTTCCTAGCATTCATAAAATCACCAGTAAAAACAATGAGATACTTTCCTTTGCTTTTCAATTTGCAATGATTAAACAACATAATCACACTACATATTTGGGGGGGGGGGGTTCAAGAAAACAGGCACTTTCAAGACTGTTTAGGTCTCAATTAGTGTAAGTTTCCCAAAGTATACTGAGTGCAGACATATCAGCAGTTTTATTTGCTGCATAATATAACCTAGTCATCTGACTCCAAGGAATGTTCCTTGTATAAGTAATTATGAATATACACAAAGGTATATTTACAAGGACACTCATCACAGCATTATGTATAATGAGTAAATATTCAGAAGAAATACTAGTGTCTTGTGATAAAGAGCCCTTTATTGACTCATAGTTTATGCAGACCTTGGGCCACTCAGTATATTTAATAACAAAGAATGGTGGTTTTCATGTAGAAAAGGGAAAACCACTATACAAAGTATCATCTCTACATTATAATGCCATTTTATAAACATACACATTAGAAGGACTTATCGCAACAACTAAGTGTTTATTTCTTGGTGTTGGGAATATGAGAAGTTTTAATTGTCTTCTTTGAGATTATGTACACTTTCCATATTAATAGGAAAAGAACATATTTGAACTAGTTTTATAAACAGAAGAATTCAATGCAGAGCTAAATGTAGTGGTGCACACTTAGCCAATCTTAGAACTTGGGAGGATTATGAAGGCCATCATGGGCTACATAGCAAGACTCTGTTGAGGGCGCGCAGAGAAGGGAAGGGGAAGGAAAGATTCAAGACCAAGCATGATCATTTGTACTTGTAATTTCAACACTCAGAAGGCTGAATTAAGTAAATAGCAAACTTAGGATTATATAGTGAGGTCCTATCTCAGAAAAAGAAAGAAAGGAAGGGAGGGAGGGAGGGAGAGAGGGAGGAAAGAAGGAAGGAAGGAAAGAAGGAAGGGAGGGAGGGAGGGAGGGAGGGAAGGAGGAAGGGAAGGAGGGAGGGAGGAGAGAGAGTAGAAACAAAAATTCTAATCCAATACTAATTATTTAAAGAAAGGGGGAAAAAAGAAAAGGTGGGAACATCTAATCAAAAGGCCAATACCACGAAACCAAGAGGGTGTGAACAGGGAAAGGGATAAAATTAGAAGATGGTTAGGAGAAGGACCAAGGTCTATGCCCAGACTCCCTGGGAGAACCAACATTTATTCTCCCATTGTCACAAACATTTATGAATACTGAGAGGAAGTGCTAGGTGTGAGATTTTAGGCTTAGTTATACTTTAATTTGGAATTATTCCCATTACAAATGACAGAATATAAAGGGACAACACATGAGCCCCGTCTCATGCCATATGCTAGGCCAAAAATGTCAATACCAGGAACTTGAAAATGTCAAGCTCTTAAGTGTCTACATTGTAGCCATGCTCTATTTACTTTCCTGGCTCCACTGACCCCAGAAAATAAAGAACACCTGTGACGTTCTCTCTTTTCCTATTCCTTGCCCTCAGTGCAGGCCTCCAGCCACACCCATCCCCAGAGGGGACTTTCCTGTTGGCTAGTGGGACTGTGGTTCCAGCCACAGGTGAGGGTTACAGCCAGGTAACCTGTGTCTCAAAGAAGCAAGGAGGGACCAGTCCAGTCAGAACCTGCTGAGTTTAGACTGAACAAAATTATAAGTTAAAGACATTCTGAATTAGACTGTACTGCCAGGGTCTCTTGGATGTAGGTGTAGCCTTGGGCACACAGACAAGAGCCTGATAAGTACTCTGCTAACATAACCATGTAGTTTGTAGTTTGTGGTCCATAGCAAACTCCAAGCTGCCATTACACCTAGCTGTAGGGGTTGGTGCCTGTATAATTTGATTTAATCTGTCAGGGTTCATGGGGTCATTAACAGTTTGGGAGTAGAAAGACTGTCTGAGTCAGCTCCTGGAGCAGCTACACAAAGAAGGCGCCAGCTTGATGGTTAGACCAGAAAGCTGGCTCGGAGCCTCCTCTCCTGCAGAGTGATGTGTGTGCCCTCTACCTCCCAGGGCCTCTTGGCAGGCAGTGGTATATACAAAGTGGGAGATGCATATTTTAAGGACCAGAATAGGGAAGGAGAGAATTCTCAGCCAGCCAGTAACAGTCTATGTCAGGTGGGATTAAGAGGGAGAGATGGAAGTCCAAGCTTCCAAATAATATCTCATATTTCTTTCTTGCCAAGGGTTTCAAAGGATTATATATATATTTTAAGTGAACAGTGTAGTTTCAACTTCTTCCAGTTACCAGGGTAGTATTTTCTTTGTTTCCTGCTGCAACCTAAAGAAGAAAGCATATTAATTCCTATACATTTTGAAATCGGGCAGCTTGGAAAAGCACTTCTAAAACCATGGATTTAGGACTGGAGAGATGGCTCAGCAGCTAAGGCACTTGCTAATAAATCATAACAACCTGAGTTTAATTCCCTAGTACCCACATAAAACCCGATGCACAAGTGGTGCATGCATCTGGAGTCCATTTACAATGGCTAGAAGCCCTGGCACACCTATTCTCTCTGTCTGTTTCCTATTTCTCTCTGCTTGAAAATAAATAAATAAAAATATTTTAAAAAATAAAACCATGGATTTAGAAAACGTAAACTTCCCATCCCAGGTAACAAGTAGACACATGTTGCTTGGGCAGCAAAATATTTTATTGAAAAGGCAATGACTTCAGTCAAACTCTTTAGGAGTAAACATAAGATCATATCAGTAGATTTCTTTTTTTTTAAACATTTTTTAAATTTTTTTTTTGTTTATTTATTTATTTGAGAGCGACAGAGAGAAGGAGGCAGAGAGAGAGAATGGGCGCGCCAGAGCTTCCAGCCTCTGTAAACGAACTCCAGATGTGTGCGCCCCCTTGTGCATCTGGCTAACGTGGGTCCTGGGGAATTGAGCCTCGAACCGGGGTCCTTAGGCTTCACAGGCAAGCACTTAACCACTAAGCCATCTCTCCAGCCCGATTTCTTTCTTTTTAAGTTTTTTTATTTATTTACTTATTTGAGAGGGGGTGGGGAAAGAGGCAGCTTGAGAGAGAGAATGGGAGCGCCTGGGGCCCCAGCCACTGCAAACGAATTCCAGAAGTATGCACCATCTTGTGCATCTCGCTTTACGTGGGTACTGGGGAATGGAACCTGGGTCCTTTGACTTTACAGGCAAGCGCCTTAACCATTAAGCCATCTCTCCAGCCCCATTTATTTCTTTTTTGAGGTAGGTCTCACTCTAGCCTAGGCTGACCTAGAACTCACTCTGTAGCCAAGGCTGGCCTCAAACAGGTGGTGATCCTCCTACCAAGCATGAACTATCACATCTAGCTTTATCCATCTTTTTCTTGAGAAAAGTTCTAACTATGTAGCCCAGGCTAACCTAGAACTTGCCATGTAGCCCAGACTCTCCTCAAACTCATGCTCTTCCTGCCTCAGCCTCCTGAATGCTGGGATCACAGATGTGTGCTACCACATCTGGCTTTGTATGTAGAATGTTTGAGGATAATTAACTATTGTTATGGTTTGGTCAGCATCAAAAACCACAGAAAAAGGAGCATGTCAGGAAATAGGACTGTGAAAAGAACTTCCAATCACAGCAGAGTCTGAGAACAAGGACAAATCATCAGGCAGTTTACTGGGAACTCACACAGGCTCCCCATCACCATACCTTGTGGCCTGATGTCTGTAGCCTGACTCATCACTGGGTGAAAGTCACAGGTAACATGAGAGGCCAGTGGAGAATGAAGGGGTGAGATATGGGAATCTGACCCCCTAAATTCAAATGTCAAAATCACACCATGAGGGCTGGGGATATGGCAAATTAAAGTGCTTTCTTTGCAAGCACGAGGGCCTGAGTTTGGATCTCCAGTACCAACATAAATAAATGCTGGGTGTGGTGGTACATGCCTGTAATGCCAGTGCTGGGGAGGTGGAGATAAGGGTTCCTGGAGTTTGCTGGCTATCTATTCTAGCTGAATAGGTAAGTCCAGTGCAGTAAGAGACTCTGTCTTCAAAAAAATGGGACTGGAGAGATGACTTAGTGGTTAAGACGTTTGCCTGCAAAGAGTAAAGACCCAGGTTTTATTGCCCAGGACCCACGTAAAGCCAGATGCACAAAGTGGCACATGCATCTATAGTTCATTTGCAGTGGCTGGTGGTCCTGGGATGCCCATTCTGTATCTCCCTCAATCTACTTCTGTCTCTCAAATAAATGAATAATAAAATATTGAAAAAATGTATTAAAAAATAAAGTTAGAGTGACTGACAAAGACACCTGACATTGAACTCTGGCTTCCACATAAATGCACTCACACACATACAAACATGCATATATACATGCACATACACCATAAACATGTATTTAAAATGACAGCATATGGGATGAGAAAGATTTAAGAGGAAATTAGGGTAAACATATCTGCCACTGGCAGTGTGTTGGATCACCATGTGCTGACTAAGCATGACTTTTGTTACTTGAAGAGCATGGCTGAGGCTCATGACCACTCTTACCTGGACCTATCATATCATACTATGACCTCTGCCTTACCTCAGTGAGCCAAAACTATGTCCTCAGACTCTCACTCTTCCCTGACCCCTGAACCTTTTCCACAACTCCCTCCTCTGACCATCTAGTCTTAAAAGGGCCCTGCAGCCTTTAACTGCTCTACCCCAAACCATACCATATTTTCTAGCATGTATCATTACCTAAAACTGTCATCTTGTGTATCTTTCCTAGTTGTTTAATTGTCACTTCCCTCTCCCTAGATAAGTATGGCATAATGCAATAATTCTTCTTCCCACTTGGCTAGGGGTGGGCAAGCTCTGAGAAGGCCAGACATTTAGACTTGGAAACTTGATGCTTCCTCTGCCTGTGCAGTTCAGAGAGCCTATACAAAGCATCAACCAATAAACCCATGTTGTGGAAGGCATGAATCTGCAAAGCCCCAATGACATAGCCTCAGGACTTAAGACCTTCTGGAACACTCTAAGGGTATTCAACTTGAATGCAACTGTCCAGGGGCTGACATGCTGCTATTGGGTCACTGTCTGCCCTTGCAGGACCAGTCTCTTCAACTTGTTCTCCTGGCCTGTGGGCTAAGTGAAGTTCCATCATTGCTGCCCTCTTCCAGATCAATGAAAACCTTCAGTACCAAAGCCTGTTCCTGTCCTTCTCTGGATTTCATTTAGGAGTTCCTTGTTATCTTGTCAGTCCTCTGACAATTTTCAAAAGATTTTTAATGTGCAACCTCTTCTGTATCTTCAGGAATGAATTACCAGTCCACAGTACTGATGCAGAAAACTTCAGTCTCTGTGTGGTCTTAATGCATGTCCTAGGAAAGTTCCAAAATCTAATCCAAAGGATTACACCTTTAAGCATAGACTGTTATGCAGTAAATGCCTTGAAATTTGTAATTTGTGGTTTCTAATTTTTTTCTTTCGGTTTTTTGAGGTAGGATTTCACTTTAACCCAGGCTGACCTGGTATTCACTATGTAGTTTTAGGGTGGCCTCTAACTCACGGCAGTCTTCCTGCCTCTGTCTTCTGAGTGCTGGGATTAAAGGTGTATACAACCATGCCCACCTGGGTTTTAAATTTTTTTTTATTTTGAGGCTGGAGACATAGCTCAGTTGACAAAGTGTCTGGTTCACAAGCATGAGGTCCAGAGTTTGATCCACAGCAACTTAAAATGTTGAGTGTGGGAGTGTGTACCTGTAATCCCAGGGCTGGGGAAGTAGAGACAGGGAATCTTGAAGGCTTTCTGATGAGCCGGTTTAGGGTAGTTGGTGAGCTTTAAGCTAGTAAGAGAGCCTGTCTCAAAGGATATGGACTGCACTCCTGAAGGTGGCTCCTGAGGCTATCCTGTGGCTTCTGAATGCATGCATACACATGAGTACCTGCATAAGAAAAAGTCATATTTTATGTAAATTGGCATAATGGTCCATTAGTCATTGTCCACACTCATTCTCACTCTCACTCAGTGGAAAAGTATATTCTCTACTATGCAACAAACTACCTCTCTTCTACACTAAAAAAAGTTACACTTGAAGACTGGATATAATTCAGTTGTAGAGCACTAGCCTAACATACACAAGGCCCTGGGTTCAATCTCCAATACTATAATAAATTAAATAATATATGCACATATATCTATATTTATGTACTATATACGTGTACATATGTATAATATATATATATATATATTCCTTAGAACTGTCCCTCCCTTCCAACACTCAAATTCAAATATATATACATGCAAGCAGAGAAGAGACAGGGAGAGAGGAGGGGAGAGAGAATGTGTGCACCAGAACCTCTACCTGCTGCAAACAAACTCCAGATGCACATGCATGTGCCACCTTGTGCATCCAGCTTTAAATGGGTACTGGGGAATTAAACCTGGGTTGTCAGAATTTGCAAACAACAGCCTTAACCAAAATCTCCTCAGCCCCTCAATACTTTCTTTTTAAAAATGTTTTATTTATTTATTTATTTGAGAGAGAGGGAAAGAGAGAGAGAATGGGCACACCAGGGCCTTCAGCCACTGTAAACAAACTCCAGACACATGTGCCACCTTGTTCATCTGGTTTACATGGGTCCTGGGGAATTGAACCTGTGTCTTTTGACTTTGCAGGCAAGAGCCTTAACTGCTAAGCCATCTCTCCAGCCCCTCCTCCCAATACTTTCTTGATATCACTAATCACACCATTAGTTTTGCCATTGTTTACCATTGTAAAATACTTGTCTCTTTTCTGCGTTAGCACCATTACATCTGGGCTTGATTACCCTCATTCTACCCATGAGTCTTCTGTTTCATGCTGTGATTTTTTCCTACTTAGAGGTCCTTAGAAGTCTGTTCAACTTTATACATCAGAAATAAGGCCTTTAGCCTTCAGAGGTTCTTAGCCTTCACAACCAATGTGCAATTCCTGGGCAGTTGTATAGCTCTGTTGTGTCTGCCCTCTTCATGTTTCTTCATTTTCATCTGTTTTGAAAGTGACTTGTATTGGGCCCACACATCAATGACAGGCAAAATGGAACTATAAATAGATGCAAAGAGCCTCAAAGTAATGTTAGGACTTAGAGTGTTAAAGGAAAAAAATGTTTCTGGATCATGAGTGAGTCCAGATCTTTGTTTCAGTTCCATATTATTTCTCTCTGGGCTAATTCACTGTTTCTAGGTAGAATTCTAGAAAAACAGTTGTAGCTTACAACTATCAATTTACATCATGCTTCATTATCATAGTCTTCTGTAGCTGCAAAGTATTCTTTGGATCTGTGGTGGTTTGAGTAGAATAGATGGCCCCCAATATATTCGGTTGTTTGTTTGTTTGTAGTTTGCATCTTTAGCCACCTGGCTGGAGGCAGTGTCACTGGGTGGATCTTTAGGTGTGGTGGTGGGTTTCAGATTTCAATCTAAAGATATGCAAAGTGTGTCTAGCTGGAATTCCTGAAGTGTGCTGTGCTGTGCTGTGGCTTTTGGCTTTTAGGCTTGTGCTTGTCTCTCTCTGCTTGGTCCTGTGAAGGCAGGCCAGTTTCTTCTGCCATTATGGAACTTCCCCTAGATCAATAAATCCCTTCCTCCATAACTGTGCCTGGTCTGGAAATTCATCTCAGTGAACCTGAAGCTGTCTGCTACAGGACCCATATTTTTTGTGAACAAAGACATGTAGATGTAGCTAAGGGAAGAGAGAAGATGGTCTTCATTGGAATCAGGTTCAGAGCCTTTAAATAGCAGTGTTATTTGTCTATAGCTGCAAAACCCTGTAAGCAAATACCACATCTTTCCTTCAAGCACTTTCCTCTGATAGCAAAAATATAAACACATCTTCTCAGTGAGAATGTTTGAAATGCTACAGTTTACTATTATGCTATAATTAAGTGAAATGTCCCTGTAGGAGGTGAAACCTAGGGTAGGAGTCACAAAAAATCCACAGGAGCTATATTTTCAGCAGCTGGTGAGTCACTACCCTCAGAAACAAATGGCTCAAGGCAGAACATTGTACAAAGCTTCCTATATAGAATTGTTTTCACTAGTATTGAATGCAGTCTGTTTTAAATGGAAGGACTTCAATTATGAATCAAGACTTTCTTGGGCATGTCTCTGCTATCAGTTTCTGTTTCTGATGGCAGAGGTATTTCAGAGGCATCTGCCAGACATACTGTTCAGCCTCTTCAAATTACAAAGAATCCCAAAGCCAGTCCTTGACTAAGGTTATAAATGGTGTTCCCATTCCCAGCTGATTCACTGAATAAATGGAGGATTAATCCTATGTCTTTTAAAAGTATCTTTGCATAATTCATATCAAGTATCAACAAGAAGCAATCATCAATTATGACTATTGAGTTCTGTGATAATGATATTGCTTTGGGTGGATAAACCAGAGTTCCTGATTATTGGGTAGCACATGGGTTAATTACTAGACACTAAACAACCTTGTAAAGCAGTATGGTGATCCCATTTTACAGATGAGTGAACTGGGGTTCAGACAGAATAAGCAATTTTGAGTTCACCATTAGGAAAGAAGCTAGCCGGGCGTGGTTGCGCACGCCTTTAATCCCAGCACTCTGGAGGCAGAGGTAGGAGGATCACCGTGAGTTCAAGGCCACCCTGAGACTCCATAGTGAATTCCAGGTCAGCCTGGGTTAGAGCGAGACCCTACCTTGAAAAACCAAAAAAAAGAAAGAAAGAAAGAAAGAAGTTAGACCAGAGCCCTGTCTTACATGCTATAGACTGGCCTGTATAATATTCTGCAAAAATCACTGTGATGGTTTATCTCTGCTGTCAATTTGACAGGATTTAGAGTCACCATAGAAACAAATCTGTGGAATGTCTGTGAGGGATTTTCTCAGTTAAGTTAATTGAAGTGGGAAGGCTCACCCTGACTATAAACAATTCCATGGGTGGTGTCCTAAACTGAATAAAAAGGAAAAACCAAGCTAAGCAGTAGCATTTGTAACTCTCTGCTTCCAGATTGCAGATGCAATGTGACCAGCTGCCAACTATATGAGCACACACACATACATATGCAAAAGAAAAAAATAAAAGGCTGAGTCCTGAAGATATAAGCTATATGACTAGAGAAGAGAAGGGGCCTTGGGAGAGAGCATCCTCCTCCTTTTCTTTTTGCAAGCCATGCTGGGACAAATTCTCCTTCCCATCTGGTATTTATCTCTGAGATGACAGGGTTGCTTGCATGCACACTAAAGCTCAGCTGCATTTCCTTCTCGATGACCATCCTGATTCTGCTGGCAGCTGCTCTCCTACAATGTGACTGAACATCCTTGGTGTGGCCTTCCTCATCATGACTGCCAGTACACACCAGCAAGAACAAAACCTTCAGGCAGCATAACAAAGGGAGGGGACTGTGGGGAAAGGAAAAGGCATGTTGAGGTACTTGGCAGATGCATTTCTCAAGACTACAGATCCTCTATCCATACCATGTATATTTCCACCACAGTAGGATGTGAGGCACCACTCTGTCATTTGGTGTCATGAGCCAGGGCCTGTCAGTAAATTGCCATAAAAGGAATGAGAGGCTGGCTTTGGCCCTGAGTGGAGTGCTAGGACTTCCTTGGAGGCATGCTGATTTCTAATCAAGCCTAGCAAGATGTTGTTGTAAGTAGAAACCCTGCAGTCTCTAAATCAAATCATATTGATGTTCTGATTAGAGACCAATGTTTCTGCTTCATGCTCAGCAGCCTTCTTGGCCTTTTCAGAGCATGGCAGGGTTCTCTGCTCTGGTCTGCTCTGTTGTTCTTCTTCTCTATGATAATGTGTGCTTCTCTTTTCAGCTGCTGCGTTTATCTTTCAGTAGGTACATCATGTAACAGAGGAACAACTTGCTTGTATTATACTGAAATTTTTCGCCCTGAGACTACATAGTGAATTCCAGGACAGCCTGGACTAGAGTGAGACCCTACCTTGAAAAACCAAAAAAAAAAAAAAAAAAAAAAGAAAGAAAAAAAACTTTTTCATGATAAAAAGGAGTTTAAAGTAGTTCAATTTGGAAAAGCCCACAAAATAGTCTTAGCTCAACCTACACAGTGCTTATTGAGCAAGCATGAGGACCTGAGTTGGGATCCCTGACACCCATGGAAAAGTCAGGTGTGGTGATGCATGCCTGTAACCCCAGAACTAGGGAGACAGATAGGAGGATCTCTAGACCTTGCTGGCTAGCTAATCTAGCCAAATTGGTAAATTATAGATTCAGTGACAGACCATGTCTCAAAAAATAAGGTGGAGAGTAATTGAGAAAGATCCCTGAAGTCAACCTCTGGCCTCTGTGCCCACATACATGTACCAGCATACACACATGCACCCACATGCATGCTACGCACATATGTATACAGAAAAGTCCATAAAATCAAACTACATATACACATAGAATGTGTTAAAGAAGAGATAGTTCTTTTTTTTTTTTTTTTTTTTTTGATTTTTTGAGATAGGGTCTCACTCTAGCCCAGGCTGACCTGGAATTCACTATGGAGTCTCAGGGTGGCCTCAAACTCATGCGATCCTCCTACCTCTGCCTCCCGAGTGCTGGGATTAAAGGCGTGCGCCACCACGCCCGGCTGAGATGGTTCATTCATAACCAGGAAGCAAGGTGAAGATCAGCATGAAAATTACTAGGATCAAAGGGCAAAGGGGACTCTGGCTAAACTGACCTGACAGGATTCTTGCTGAAGAACTAAGGCCAGGTGATCAGATATTACCTAGGGGTGGTGGAGGGTGAGGTACCTATCAGATACCATGAATGATCAGATATCCAAGATGTGAAGTTCTTGCTAAACTGATTTCACAGAGTTTTTTGTTTTGTTTTGTTTTGTATTTTTTGCTCAAAATAGATTTTTTACAAAGAAGTGACTTAACTGAAGATTTAGAGAGCTGACTAACATTTGGCCAGAGAATTTTATCAGACTTTATATATATATGATTATTCACAATTAATGTTCTATGAAATAATATGTAATATTAGCAAATGTTAGTCACACTCTAGATTTCTGCAGAACACCACAGCCATCAAGCAGAAAGGTACCAGCCACAGGAGATCCCTTTGATGACTAGGGCTCAGGGTGAATGTCAGGCAAGGGTGTTGCTTCAGAAACTTTTTGTTTTTTGGTTTTTGGTTTTTTTGTTTGATTGGTTGGTTGGTTGGTTTTTCAAGGTAGGGTTTCACTCTGGCTCAGGCTGACCTGAAATTTCACTATGTAGTCTCAGGGTGGTCTTGAATTCATAGCAATCCTCTACCTCTGCCTCCCAAGTGCTGGGATTAAAGCCATGTGCCACCACACCTGGCTGCTTCAGAAACTTTTACCATCACTCTGGGCCTTGCCCACCTTGTACTATAGCCAAGAATCCAAAGGCCATGCAAGTCTCTTTAATTATTCTGAAAACAAACATCAGTATTTCCAAAATTACAAACTTGATGAATAGGATGGAAATGCAGCTTTAAAGAAGGACTATGCTGGTTGTGGTGGCGCACACCTTTAATCCCAGCACTCAGGAGGCAGAGGTAGGAGGATCGCCGAGAGTTTGAGGCCACCCTGAGACTCCATAGTTAATTCCAGGTCAGCCTGGACCAGAGTGAGACCCTACCTCGAAAAACCAAAAAAAAAAAAAAAAAAAAAGAAGGATTATATCTTAAAATAAAGATTATGTTTTCATGTAATAAATATCATTTTCATCAACTTTAGTGATCCAGTTAAAGAGATTACAGATTTTAAAAAAAAGAATGTTTAATGTTGGGTCATGATATGCAGAGACATTTATCTTACACATAACTGTGGGCTAACTCCACAATGCATGACCCATATATCTCAACAAGGAGGGGCCAAGGGGAGGGGGTAGGTCACAGATGAGCCTAATAATGGTACCAAACTGACTGTATTTGCTGAATACAAAACTACCTAATAAAGAAAAATAAAAAATATAAAAAATTTAAAAAAGAATGTTTAATGAATATTAATGAATTCAATATAGGTATATCTCAGGCTTTACCCTGAGAACATTTTGGTGATCTTCTTATCTCCTAAGCAGACACATCAGTTTTGATTATTCCAAAATAATTTCTGTATTGAAGACATCCACATTTCTACATTAAGTCCCTGCATCTCCTTTGAGCTTCACACAAGAGAATTGACACTTGCACTGGGGTATGCTGTGATTATCTCAAAACAAACATGTCCAAAATGGAAGTCTCCATCTCCTCTATGAGACATATGTTTTCTGGGGCTGGAGAGATGTCTCAATGGTTAAAGGCACTTGCAAAGCTTGCAGGCCTTGTTTCAATATCCCAGTGCACACATAAAGCCAGATGCACAAAGCGGCACATACATTTGGAGTTCATTAGCAGCGGAGACCCTGGCATATCTATTCTCTCTCCTCCTCTTCTTTTTCCTCCTTCTTCTTCTCTCACTCTCATACACACAAGCTCCCACATGCAAATAAATAAATAATTTTTTTTAATGCATGCTTCCAGTTTTTCCATCTATTGCAGTCGGGTTCACATTGCTGGCAGAAATCACCTGACCAAGAGCAACTTGTGGGGGAAAAAAGGGGTTATTTTGGTTTACAGACTCGAGGGGAAGCTCCATGATGACAGGGGGAAATGATGGCATGAGCAGAGGGTGGATATCACCTCCTGGCCCACAAAAAGTAGAAAACAGGAACAGGAACACTGGCAAGGGGAAACTGGCTATAACACCCATAAGCCTGCCCCAAAACTGCCTCTAGGAAGTGTTAATTCCCAAATCTCCATCAGCTGGGAACCTAGCATTCAGAACACCTACGTTTATGGGGACACCTGAATCAAACCACCACACCCTCTGTGTAAGTAAGTCCCTGCCAACATGGTTACTCAGAGATCTGGGACTTCTGCTTGGTTTCTGCCTTTCTTCCCATCAGCCATTTTGAAGCTGCTTGCAGACATTCGCTTTTCCTATCCACCTAGATGCTGCATGAGTTCTCAGCAGCCCAGGCACCTTTCCTCCTTACTCGACAGTTTCTCAGCAGCTCTGATGTTCCTTGATGAGGGGCAGGACTGTGAGGAAAGCAGGACATCTGGTGCCTAGCAAGATGTAAGCCTCATTCCTGACCTCCACCCACCAGATTTCAGCAGCTGCCTTCCACTGTAGCCACAGTTATCATCAGCAAAAACATTGCTAGACATTGTCAAATATTCACTTAGATAGAATCACCTTAGGGATGAGAACCACTGCTTTATTTCAATCTATTTTTCATCTAGAAGAAATTATAAAGCTATGCTGTTTCTTAAGTTCTTATTGGATCAGTTCAGTCTCCTGACTGAACACTCAATAATTCTCTATTGAATACAGAATACATTCCAAACCCTTTATGATAGAATGTCTAAGGCCTTATGTGACCAGACACTTATATACTGTCTAACCTCCTTCCTCCCTCTCCACACCTCTAGCTGATCCAGTCTTCTCTCACGAACTGAGACTTGCAAGGCCTTTTGCTATCAGGGCCTTTGATCATGCTTCTGACTGAAGCTCTTTCCCTCAGGCTTCAAGCCTAGATAGAAATATCTCCATCTCAAAGAAATCATTTTCTCACATTCCCCAACTGTGTCCCATAATTCTCCAACTTAGCCCCTGTTTATCCTCTGTCAGGTAATGACAAGCCCTGGTTCCATGTTCAGCTATGTAAAACAAAACAGAAGGTGTGTCCTAGGCAGAGTAAAAAAGTACCCAAAAGCTCTCTGACAGGAAAAGACCCATAGTATGTGGAGGCAGCAAGTGAAGATGAGGAAGAAGATGGGGCCAGATCACATAGGAGCCTGTAAGACTGCATTATGTATTAAACGCTCAATTATGTTGCCTAGGTCTCCTGAGTGTACCACTGTGATGATGGGTAATCTCAATTGTCAACTTAATTGGATCAAGAATCAAGAAAGAGACATGTCTCTGGGCAGGCCTATGAGGGTATTTCCTGGAAAGACTAACTGAGGGAGTAAGACCATCCTTCGAGTGGGCAGTACCTTCTTGAGGAAGCCAAGATCTAAGGAGATCTAAGGGGATGCAGGGCTGCTTTTCTTGCCAGCTCTTGCTCTTTTCTAGTGAGTGTTTCCACCCTGTTGCTGCCGTTCTTCACTGACATTTGAACTCAGCTTCTTTGGCCTTCCAGTGTGAACTGAAGCAAGCAGCTCTCCAGGATCCTTCAGATCTTCAACACCAGATGGGACTGCTGGGGAATCCAGTCTAGTGAACTAAGTGCACTAAGCAGCTATCAGGTTCTCATTCTCGTCAGTGTTCATATAGCCATGGTTGGACTACCCAGCCTGTATCATGTCAAGTCAGCCTAATAAAGCCTCTTTGCAATATGTATTCATTCTATTGGCTCTGTTATTCTACAGAACCCTGACTAATGCAACGGCCACACCTAGCTTTAGGATTTTCAGTGTTATGTGGACAAGCACATTTAATACAGTGGATCACTTTGCTTACTTATCGCTGAAGGAGTATCTAATTCCACTTTGTTATGATGCCCCTTTGGAGTGTGGGTTAAGAAAGGCCAAAGTCCAAGATCTATGGTGGGAATTCACATGGTAACTCCATAGAAAGAGCTTCAGGTTTATTTGTATGGGCATTCTTCTTGAGAAAGTCTTCATTACTTCCCTTCAATTCTGGAAGAAGCTTGTGATGCCATAAATATGCTGAAATACATTAAGGCATATGTCAAATTTTATCTCATATAAAATATAAAACTCAGGCTGGAGAGATGGCTTAGCAGTTAAGGTGCTTGTCTGGGAAGTCTAAGGTCCCAGGTTCAATTCCCCAGTACCCATGTAAGCCAGATACACAAGGTGGCACATGTGTCTGGAGTTTATATTTGCAGTGGCTAGAGGTCCTGGAGTGCCCATTCTCTCTTTACATATATATCTGCCCCTCTCTGTCTCTCTCTGTCTCTCTGTCTCTGTCTCATAATATATAAAATATAAGAAAAATAGAAAACTCCTTGTGCAGACTGGAGGGATGGCTTAGTGGTTAAGGTGCTTGCCTGCAAAGCCAAAGAACCCAGATTCAATTCTCCAGGACCCATGTAAGCCAGGTGCAAAGGTGGCACCTGCATCTGGTGTTCATTTGCAGCAGCTGAAGGCCCTGGCATGCCCATTCTCTCTCCCTCTCTCTCTCTCTCTCTCTGTCTCGTAAATAAATAAAAGTTAAAAATATTTTAAAAAATAAAACTCTTTGTGAGTTCATGAATGTAATGGGCATGTCTAGAAGACAGCATTCCACAGCACTCTTCTTTATCCTCTGGCTCTGAATATTCTTTTTGCCCCCTCTTCTGCAATGTTTCATGAGTCGTGGAGGGGGAAAAGATGTCCCATTTAGAGCTGAGCATACACCTGTGGTTTCCTGTACAAGACTGAACCCATCAACTTTCCAGAGGAGGAGCCCAAAAGACCCCACTCATTCTGGAGTGACTTTCAGCAGTCAGTGGTTGCTGGGGGAAGGTGTTCATGCTCTCCAGCAGAGTCTGCCTGTCTCTGCCTCCCCAGAGTTGGGATTACAAATACCTGCTACTATGTTCAGCATTTTCATGTGGGTTCTGGGGATTAATGCTTCTCATGCTTGTGAGGCAAGCACTTTACCAATGGAACTTATTCCCTAGCCTTTATTATTCTTTAAAGAAATAAATGATAGAAAATAAGAGTGACTCTTCATCTACCTTTGGGATCTGGAAAAACAACACTTAACAGCAACCCTAAAACAAAGTAGAGCAGGTTTTATTTTAGACTCTTGTGAAAAGTACACTACAACAGGAACCATTAGGTTGGATGTAGTGGCTCACACTTGTAATACAAGCATTCAGGAGGCTGAGGCAGGAGGATTGCTGAGAGTTCAAGGCCAGCCTGTAATACATAGTAAGATTCTGTCTCAAAAACAACCCTAAGATAAATAAAACCATGAAAATTATTTAGGTTAGATATTTATTTTAAGATTTCCCAGTGACATTTGTAAGTAAGAACATTCTTGAACTTTCTTGAATGTGGAAAGAATGATAGCCAATTAATATATCTCACCAGAATTCTTGACTTCCAGGAAAGAATCTTATGTTAAGAAATGATCTTACAAAGCTGGGTATGGTGGCGCACGCCTTTAATCCCAGCACTTGGGAGGCAGAGGTAGGAGGATCGTCTTGAGTTCGAGGCCACCCTGAGACTACATAGTGAATTCCAGGTCAGCCTGGGTACCTCGAAAAACCAAAAAATAAAAATAGGGCTGGAGAGATGGCTTAGCGGTTAAGTGCTTGCCTGAGAAGCCTAAGGATCCCGGTTCGAGGCTCAATTCCCCAGGGACCACGTTAGCCAGATGCACAAGGGGGCCCACACATCTGGAGTTCGTTGGCAGTGGCTGGACGCCCTGGTGCACCCATTCTCTCTCTGTCTCTCTCTGTCTCTCTCTCTCTCTGCCCCTTTCTCCCTCTGTCTGTTGCTCTCAAATAAATAAATAAAATAAACAAAATTTAAAAAATAAAAGGAATGATTACTTTAAGATCTTCTTTATCAGATGTTCTATTTTCATTTCTCTCCAAGTATGTTTAAGAAAAGTTTGTGAAAACATTGACTACATACCAAACTTCTTATCTCAGAAGCTGACTTTTCTTTCCAAAATTAAATGTTGACATTTCTCAACTCACAAGCCCATGTGAACATTGGATGTTCCCGTTGCCTAAAACGAACCAAAAGAAAAAGGTTGGGGACAAAGACAAAAAAAAGTCAAAGATAAGATGTTGTAGTCAGGTTCACATTGCTGGTAGAAATCACCCAACCAAGAGCAGCTTGTGGGAAAAAGAGGTTTATTTTGGCTTACAGACTCGAGGGGAAGCTCCACAATGGCAGGGGAAAATGATGGCACGAGCAGAGGGTGGACATCACCCACTGGCCCACATAAAGTGGACAATAGGAACAGGAGAGTGTGCCAAACACTGGCAAGGGGACACTAGCTATAACACCCATAAGCCCACCCCCACCAATACACTCCCTCCAGGAGGCATTAATTCCCAAATCTCCATCAGCTGGGAACCTAGCATTCAGAGCACCTAAGTTTATGGGGGACACCTGAATCAAACCACCACATAAGATGTCATGGGTCACATATACCTCAACAAGGAGGGGCCAAGGGGAGGGGGTAGGTCACAGATGAGCCTAATAATGGTATCAAACTGACTGTATTTGCTGAATACAAAACTAACTAATACAGAAAAAAAGAAAAAAAAAGAAGTTACAAAAATGTGAGCAAGTACAGGTTATACCTATTAACTCAAGAAATATGATTTTCTGTATGCCTTTCACCATCAAAAGCATGAAAGGTTCACTGGTTTGAATGATAAATTGTATAACCATGTGCTACAATCCATAGTTATCTGGAGACAACTGAGTATAAGTAAGTTCAGGTTTTGTTTGTTCACTTTAATTTCATCTTCTTCCCATAAAACTGAAAAACCATACAAAGTTTCAAAACATTTGCCAAACATATTTTTTATATCTGACCACTTATCTATAATTAAAATGTCTCTAGTTAAAACATTTCTTGCTTATAATATGTTCATGATCCCATGTTTTAGAAATTCCTTGCATGTCTTCTTTTCAGTGGAACAAAAAACATCCCCAAAGGAGATGAACTTTTCACAATTGTAATAAACAGTGCCATTCTCATGTCTATTTAACACTTGTACTTTCAAACTTTGAAAATTAAAACAATGATTTCTGATTGTCTCAAAAAAAAAAAAAAAAGATGTCATGGGTCAAAAGTCTTTGGGTCTCTCTTTACTCCAGTCCTTTGCTCTGGCAACATTTTACATATTGCTGTTAAGATTGTGATCATGTGGGGTGGGGGGATGGTTCATGGTTAAAAGCACTTGCTTATAAAGCTTACCGGCCTCAGTTCAATACTGTTTGTTATTGCTGTTGTTTGTTTTTTCCAGGTAGGATTTCACTCTAGCCCATGCTGAATTCACTATGTAGTCTCAGGGTGGCCTCAAACTCACGGCGATCCTCCTACCTCTGCCTCCTGAGTGCTGGCATTAAAGGTGTGTGCCACCATACCCGGCTTAAAAAATATTTTTATACCCAGACATGGTGGCACATGCCTTTAATCCCAGCACTCAGGAGAGAGAGGTAGGAGGATTGGCTGTGAGTCCAAGGTCATTCTGAGACTACATAGTGAATTCCAGATCAGCCTGAGCTAGAGTGAGACCCTACCATGAAAAACCAAAAAAAAAAAAAAAATTATATATATATATATATATATATATATATATATATATATATAATTTATTTATTTATTTGCAAAGAGAGAGAGAGACAGATAGAGAAAGACATGGGAAGACCAGGGCCTCCAGCCACTGCAAACAAACTACAGATACTTGTATCCCTTTTGTGCATCTGGCTTTATGTGAGTACTGGGGAATTGAACTTAGGTTGTTAAGTTTTGCAGGCAAGTGCCTTAACTGCTAAGACATCTTTGCAGCCCCATATATGCAATTTTTTAAAAAAGACTATTACCATATAACATTCACCCATGGCAGGGTTACCTTCCATCTTCCCAAGCTCATGTCATTGAGCCTCACATATCCTTCAGTTTTCCCATAATGGTCCTGATGCTCTTGATATGGGCAAGCAAGGAGACAGCGAATAAATAAGACAGAAATTGAGCCGGCTTGTTATGGCCCTATCTGGGTACTCACTGCATGGCATCCTGCTATTGCATCTTGCTGTGCTCTGAAGGAGAATTACCTGTGCCCTGCACTTTATGTATACCACTCTTTTTCAATTAAAAAAGTCAGGCTGGAGAGATGACTTAGCAGTTAAGCGCTTGCCTGTGAAGCCTAAGGACCCCAGTTCGAGGCTCCATTCCCCAGGACTTATGTAAGCCAGATGCACAAAGTGGCACATGCATCTGGAGTTCTTTTGCAGAGACTGGAGACCCTGGTGAACCTCCCCTTCTCTCTGTCGCTCTCAAATAAATAAATAAAAATAAACAAAGCGCCTCCTTCCTATCCTTTAAAAAACAAAAAAGTAACATAAAGGCTGGGTGTGGTGGAGCACGCCTTTAATCCCAGCACTTGGGAGGCAGAGGTAGAAGGATCAGAGACACAGAGTTTGAGGCTAGCCTGAGACCACATAGTGAATTCCAGGTCAGCCTGGGCTAGAGACCCTACCTGGAAAAGCCAAGCAAACAAACAAACAAAAGTAACATAAGTAAATGTACTTGCATCACTGTGCTCCTCAATCCCACTTGGCACCTTGAGGGCAGCTGGGTGCAGTCCGGAGTCCTGTGCCCGGCTGGGCTGTAGCCTCCCCTCAGCCAGGTGTGTTGACTCAGCCTCAGCCTCAGCCTCAGCTTCCTGCTGAGTGCTGAGACCAACCTTGCCTGGGAACATGGCTCCGTTGGCCAAAGTCTTGACACTTTTAGCCAGTCTCCGCAATCCCTGGCCCTTCTCCTTAACCTACTGTTCCAGGAACTGCTCTCTTGTGACCTCCTGCAGTGCTAATCCAAAAGTTCAGATAGAAGCCGGGCGTGGTGGCGCACGCCTTTAATCCCAGCACTCTGGAGGCAGAGGTAGGAGGATCGCCATGAGTTCAAGGCCACCCTGAGATGACAGAGTTAATTCCAGGTCAGCCTGGACCAGAGTGAGACCCTATCTCGAAAAACCAAAAAAAAAAAAACAAAAAAAAAAAAGTTCAGATAGAGAACTCATGAACTTCTGATTCAAAGTTGCTATTTTATGTATGCACTTCCCTCCAAATTAGCATCTTTGTTTTGAAAGATCCTTCTTAGTCAAACAGCTCCTCCTAATTGCCAGAAACCTTCATAATTATGTGCATATGATTATCATAAGTTTTCTCTTCAACCAATAAAAATCCCAATTCCTGAGCATTTGGGTCACTTAGCAGCTTAGTTAGTGCCTACTCCCTTTTGGGAGAATTTTTCCTTTTGCTTCAAATAAGTTTGTTTTTGCTTAAGTTTCCTCTGTATCTGTCCTTAAATTCTCCCTCTGATGACACCAGGAATCTCTGAGAACGTTGAGTCCATTGACTTTCACATGTCCACATCTATGGACACGCAGAGGAAGCAAGAGGGTTTGTCTCCTCATCCTTCTGCTCTTAGAAACCTCTGCCTTCCTTATTAGGGTTGAATATGGCTTTATGATTCAGATCATAACTCCACCAAATTCTTCTGATTAACAGCTATACCTTTATTTAATTATACCAGTAAATGCATCCCAACCAAGAAATATCTAAATACTATTTGCTTAATTAGAAACACTATAGATGATATTAGACACAAGAAATGATCTAGCCACTTTGAAATTAAAATAAATTAAGATTATATAATTGAAGTTCAAAGAGACGGACTAAGGGCCATAGCCATATTAATGATATTCACGGCAACTCAGAGGGATGAGGTGACTTTTACTCTATTAAAACTCATGGTTACTACAAATGCTGGAGCCACAGTGCCTTGACTGTGAGGAAATGAGGAAGAGGAAGCCAGGCTGTCAGAGTAGGCTATTGATCCAAATGATAGGTTGATTTCTCCAGGGTGTACCACAGTCCAGACTGTAGCTTTCAGACCTGAGTTAAACAGAAATTCACTTCCTGGAAGAGAGCAACAAGAAGGCGGGTCACAGCAACAAAAGCAAACAATGGAGGACTCTCAACATTGCAGGAGGTCACAAGAGAGCAGTTCCTGGAACAGTAGGTTAAGGAGAAGGGCCAGGGATTGCGGAGACTGGCTAAAAGTGTCAAGACTTTGGCCAACGGAGCCATGTTCCCAGGCAAGGTTGGTCTCAGCACTCAGCAGGAAGCTGAGGCTGAGGCTGAGTCAACACACCTGGCTGAGGGGAGGCTACAGCCCAGCCGGGCACAGGACTCCGGACTGCACCCAGCTGCCCTCAAGGTGCCAAGTGGGATTGAGGAGCACAGTGAATTATCTTGATGCAAGTACATTTACTTATGTTACTTTTTTATTTGAAAAAGAGTGGTATACATACAGAAAAATAAATACAAACTATAAAAAAATAATGTATAATAAAAATAGGTGACTGAATAGCAAGATCTCCAGGCCCAGAGGTTTTTCCCTGTAGCATTCTATCAAACATTTAAAGGGATACTCCCAACCCCTCACATTTCTTATATTTCTAGGGGATATAAGAAAGAATACTTCTCCATTTCATTCAGGAAGAAGTGTTCCCCCATACTAAAAGCTAGGCAATTACCGTGGAGAGAAAGACGGGGGGGGGGGAGGGCAGGGAGAGAGAGAGTCCTACAGACCAACATCTCTTATCAATATAGGTACAAAAACTCATGTCAAATAAAAAATAAAATTTAACATAAGTAGGGGCTGGGAAGATGACTCAACAGTTAAAGGCACTTGCTTGCAAAGCCTGCTAGCCAGAGTTCAGTTCCCAAGCCACCCATGTCAGCTGGATGCAAAGAGTTGCACAAGCATCTGGCATTGTTTGCAATGACAAAAGGCCCTAGCATGACCATACACATCCACACCCACATGAACAAATAAAAATTTACAAAAAAATTAGCATATGTAAAAATGATAAACTACACAGTTAAGTTTACACTTAGGGATATAAGATTAGCTCAACAGGCAAATATCAAGCAATGTAATCTACAGGCTAAGGGAAAAAAATTAAATGATTATATCAATTGATACAGAAAAAGCTTTTAACAAAATCAATAGTCATTAATGACTTTTAAAAAAGCAGGGCTGGAGAGATTTCTCAGTGGTTAAAGGTGCTTGCTTTCAAAGCCTGCTGGCCTGGGTTCAATTCTCCGGTACCCACATTAAGGCAGACACACAAAGTGGTGCATGCATCTGGAACTTGTTTGCAGTGGCAAGAGGCCCTTGTGTGCCCATTCTCTCTTGATCTCTCAAATGCTTAAAATAATTTTAAAAAATAGAAACAAACTCTGGGAAATAATAACAAAAAAGCACCCTTAATACCTACAGCTAGCAGTATACTTCAATGTGCTTTTCTCTAAGATCAGGGCCAATGCCTTTGTCCTGCTTATTCAACAGTGTTGGGCATCCTAGACATTGCAATAAAGCAAGAGCAGAAAATAAATGGCACCCATATCAGAAGGAAAGGGAGGGATGGACAGTGAGAGACAGAAAAAAGATGGATTGCAGGCTAATATGTAAAGTGAAAAATTAGAAACACCTTAGTAAAAATAAACAGAAAATCATTTTCAGAATCTCTTGCTAAACAAAGAGTTGACAGACTTCACATCATGTAAATGCAAGAAAAACTGAGAAACTTGACCTCAAAAGTAAAAAATTTTGTTGTCTTTTTATGAAAGTGAAGACATTCTACAAACAAAGAAAGTATCGACAAGGCACATATTCAACAGATTAATATCTCAAATATATAAAGAATTTTCAAAAGTTGCCTGACATGGTGGTATGTACCTTTAATGCCAGCATTTGGAGGTAGAGGCTGGAGGATCACTGTGAGTATGAGGCCAGCCTGGGACTACAGAGTGAGTTCCAGGTTAGTTTGGGCTATGCCTCGAAGAAAACAACAACAACAACAATTCAACATTTATAAATGGGCTGTCTAATTAGAAAATAGGTAAAAGACATAAGGGAAGATCTCACCAAAGATGGTAGAAGTTGGCAAATAAGCACATGAAAAGATGATCTACATAACAATATTAAATATAATGAACCTTAAGGAAAATTACACACTGTGTCCTATCTATCAGAATGACTAAAATGAAACCCAGGCTACAGGTATAGCTCAGTGGTAGACCATTTGCCTAGTACATGCACATTCCTGGGTTTTATCTCCAGCATCAATGAGGAAATAAAGAATGGCTAAGACTACAGTAGCATCTCCAAATACTGGAGGGGAGTGGAGAGAAACCAGATTGCTCATATATGCATTGCTGCTGTATACACAAGATGATAGCCACTCTGAAAAAGTTTTTTTTCCTTAATATTTTATTTCTTTTTTATTTTTTTATTTTTTTATTAAAAACTTCCATGATTATAAAAAATACCCCATGGTCATACCCTCCCTCCCCCCACTTACCCCTTTGAAACTCCACTCTCCATAATACCCCCTCCCCATCTCAATCAGTCTCTCTTTTACTTTTGATGTCTTGATCCTTGAAAAAGTTTTTTAATAAACCAAATATACAGCTAACATAAAACCCAGTGGTTGCACTCTGGGCATTTACTCCAGAGGAATGGAAACTTGTATTCACACACAAACACTGATAGCAGTTTAATTTGTGATAGCCCAAGCTGGAAACCACAGTCATGCTTCAACAACTGACTGATTAATCAAACAATGCTAAGTCCATGTTATATAACACTACTTTCGAATAAAAAGAAGTAAAAAAAAACCTACAGAAATATGTACCATGTTATGAATTATTCTCAAGAGCATTATAGTGAGTGTTCTAAGGAAAACAATACCAAAGTTTACGTACTGTAAGATCCCACTTATAGAACATTCTGAAAATGACAAAATCATAGAAATAGTGAGCACAAGTGGTTGCCAGGATTAAGGAGGAAGGGTTGGTGGAGGTAGGTGGGTGTTTCTATAGCAGCAGGAGAGAATTGTGAGAGATGTTCACTGCCTTAGCCTGGTAAATGTCAGGCTACAGGTATCATATTGAATTCCAGAGGTAAAAGGCACACAAGACCTTTTGGTACTGTTCCTCACAAGTAACATATGAATTATAACTGTCTCCAGTGGAAGATTTACATTTAAAAAATAAGGCAGGGGCTAGGTAGATGGTTCAGTGGGTAAAGTTTATCTAGCAAGCATGAGAACCTGAGTTTGATCCCCAGTGCCCATGTAAAATGCTGGGTTTAGCTGAGTACATCTGTAATCCCAATGCTGGGAAGGCAGAGAAAGGAGGACTTTTGGGGTTTGCTGGCTAGCTAGTCTAGCCGAATTGGTGTGTTCCAGGCCAATGAAATACCCTATGTCAAAAAAAAAGGTGGGGCTGGAGAGATGGCTTAGCGGTTAAGCACTTGCCTGTGAAGCCTAAGGACCCCGGTTCGAGGCTCAATTCCCCACGACCCACGTTAGCCAGATACACAAGGGGGTGCACGCGTCTGGAGTTTGTTTGCAGTGGCTGGAGGCCCTGGCACGCCCATTCTCTCTCTCTCTCTGTCTGCCTCTTTCTCTGTCTGTTGCTCTCAAATAAATAAAAATAAACAAAAAACATTAAAAAAACCATTTAAAAAAAAAAAGGTGGATGGTGTTCCTAAGGAACAATACCCAAAGAAATTCTATGGCCTACACACAAATACACACACATAGATGCACACACACACATGCACACACACGGCAATGTGCCTTTGTAATTGGAGTCATGACTGCATACAGTACATCCCAGGACCAGTACATCTCTCTACAAAGCAGAAAGATTACCCTCTCACTTGTCTTCTGTTAAACCCTATTATGTCCCAAGATCATAATATACCAGCAGGCTTACCAGGATACATGTGAAGCCAACTTTTATTTTCTTTTTTCTTTTTTTGAGGTGTGGTCTCAATTTTGCTGAGGCTGACCTGGATCTCACTCTAGTCCCAGGCTGGCCTCAAACTCATGGTAATCCTCCTACATCTGTCTCACAAGTGCTGGGATTAAAGGCATGCACCAGCACACCAGGCACCCAATTTTGCTTATTTTATTTAGTCATAAAAAGTTTAATTAATTTCATGAATTAGGGAACTATTTATATTACAGAAGATATCACTATTCATCAGTCAATCTGGACTATAGCAGATAAAATGTTTCAGAGTTAATGTTATGGCCATTTTCATTTCCTGTCATCTTGGGTTGAAGTTCTCATTGCTGGATATTTTCCCTCAGAAAATACATTTTTGAGGGATTTAAAAAAAAGTCAAATGTGTCTGCTTTGCTTAGCCACAGTACAATTTCGTTTGGCATGTGTGTGTGTGAGTGTTGTGCAAGTATACATGTTCATATGTGTGTGGGCACATGTGTGTGTAGGGGGTACATGTGCATGTGTGTGGAGACCAGAGGTCAATTTCAGGTGTCTTCCTCAATTGTTTTCCACCTTATTTTTAAAAATTATTTATTTACTTGCATGTGTGTGTGTTGTGGGGGGTGCACCAGAGTTTCTTGCCACACACAGATGTCTGTCCAGCTTTGTGTGGGTGGCTGGGAAACTGAGCCCAGGATGACATGCTTTTTTTTTTTCATGAGAGAGAGAGAGAGAGGCAGCACCTTGTGCATCTGGCTTACGTGGGTACTGGGGAATTAAACCTGGTTCCTTAGGCTTCACAGGCAAGTGCCTCAACTGCTAATCCATCACTCCAGCCCCTTATATGATTCTTTTTTAATCAATCAATCAATTAATTAATTAATTTTTATTTTTTTATTAATTAGTTTTGTACTCAGCAAATACAGTCAATTTGGTACCATTGTTGGGCTCATCCATGTCCTACCCCAGCCCCTCCTTGTTGAGGTGTATGGGTCATGCATTCTGGAGTTAGCGCACAGTTATGGGTAGGATAAATGTCTCTGCATATCATGACCCAACATGTGGCTCTGACATTCTTTCTGCCCCCTCTTCTGCAAAATTTCCCTGAGCCATGTTGGGTTCATTTTTGGTCTGCTTCAGTGATGAGGTGTTGGGGGCCTCTGGGTCTCTGGCTCTCTGATTTGGTAAGAGTTGATTTTTCTCTGTGTTGATCTCCTTCACCCTTGTGCTGGTACCCGGTTCACCAAGAAGACAGCACCCTTGCTTGTTTCACCAATTTTTCTTAGTTTCAACCGGGGCCCTTTTGAGGTATGATGGAGTGGCTCTCTCCTTAGGATCTATATCTATCTGAAAAAGAGAAGCAGATTCTCCAACGGAGAGTAAGTTAGCCCCAGACAAATTAGATAACCCTTACTTTTTTTATAGAGAATTTAATAGGTGTAGGCCTTCTTGTAGCCCACGATTGATGGTAGCTTGATAATGGAGAGCGGGCTTGTGTTTGGATATGGTTCTGACTTGTTTCCCAGATCCAGCTATGGTTCCCATACCACTGAGGGGATCAGTTAGCCAAATCAAGAGTAGTTGGTTTCCCACCATGGCTGTGTGCCACTATTGCACTTGTGTGAGCATCAGGACAGGTTATTTGCTGCTAAGTAGGTTAGACCATGAGTTGCTTGGACAGATATTGGTCATTTTCCCCCAGTTGCCCACGTAGCACCTTCTGGCACTAGACGCGCTGACTGTCTGAGGATTGACTCTCTTATATGATTCTTTAATAACTAGAGACTACCAGAATCATTACCCTAAAAGTTGTAAGAAAAGTAATTTGTTCATCTTCTGTGATGGTTAATTTTAGATGTGCCAACTTGGCTAGATTAAGGACTACCTAGAAATCTAGTAGAGCATTTATCTTGATGTGTCTGTGAGGATGTTCAGAGGACATTATCAGGCAATTTTGAGTAGACTGGGTGGATAGGATCAGTGCTCACTGTGTGTGTGAAACATCCAGTCAGCCCAGGAGACCAGAGACTAGAGAAGGCAAATCGATCTGTCTTCCTACCCTCCAAGAGTTGGGACACTTGTCTCTCGTTGTGAGCATTTTCCATGGTACTAAGGGGCCAGAAGCTAGAGGTGCAACAGAGGTTTTGGAGTTTATAGAGATACCAACAAGGAAACTAGAAAAGTTGTCATTATTCTTCAAATGGTGTTGCTTTCCCCAGGATCTCAAATGTCAGCACTCCATTATCCTCACTGTCTACTTTCTCCTTTACAGTTTTTTTTTTGGTTTGTTTGTTTTTTGGAAGTAGGGTCTCACACTAATCTAGACTGACCTGGAATTCACTATGTAGTCTCAGGATGTCCTTGGACTCAAGCGATCCTCCCACCTCTGCCTCCCAAATGCTGGGATTACAGGTGTGTACATTTTACACCTGGCTCCTTTACAGTTTTGATTTTTTTAATACTTATTTTTATTTATTGACAGAGAAAGAGGGGGAGAGAGAGAGAGAGAGAGAAAGGAGAGAGAGAGAGAATGGGGCACCAGGGCCTCCAGCCACTGCAAACAAACTCTAGACACATGCACCCCCTTGTGCATCTGGCTAACGTGGGTCCTGGGGAATTGAACCTGAGTCTTTTGGCTTTTCAGGCAAACGCCTTAACCACTAAGCAATCCCTCCAGCCCTACAGTTTTGATTTTAAAGACTTTATAATGTGGATCTTAGCTCAACCAATAGCCTTTAAGTATTAAAAAAAACATTCTGTTCAGAATGAAGGCCAAACATTGGTCCTTGATTCATTTTTGCATATGTACAGCAGCTTACTATCCAGGGTAGAGTCGGTAGCATGGATCACACAGAAAATCAAGGAAAATAAAGAAAGGAAACAAACAAGGAGACTGCTTGGAACCAACTCTCTGCATCATATAAACCAACAGAGCTCCATCATTTCATTTCAGTTAGAGTCAGGAGTTCTCAGAAGAGGGCCTCCATGGCTATGATCCTCCCATATCCTTAAGCTATCTATAGCTGTTGTCTTTCTCCAAAGTGAGTGATCCAAGAAAATTTACTGAGTCTAAACATGCTATTAAATGATGAAATTATTGGAACTTATATTGATTAAGATCTTCATGTAGAAATTCCTATTCACTCAAGCTGAATACTATTAATGTTCCTAATATGGGAGCCATATTAGCATTATTTTTCTGTTTTCAGTATAATGTAGTGTCATTCATCCTTGTATATACTTTGAAGAGGCTGCTTTATCTGAGAGTGAGCCAACTTTCAGGAAAGAAGCCTTTTTAAGTTTCTAGCTTGAGTTTTTCAAATAGGATGCTTGGGAAAAAAATTCCTTATTTAAGTGTTACTCTCACAAGTTGAGCACCTAAGGAAATTGATCTGCTCAAGTACAGAAATAAAAACCAGAAAGGGGAGAAACAAATGAAATCCAGTCCTAGTAAGAGGGGGTTAGAGTTAGGGTGACTGGACCCCTGAAGGTAAAAACAAAGGTAGGAAAGTCTGCACTTACTGGAAATCAAAGATGATATGACTTCTTATCTCTTGCCTAGTCCCCTAGACCTGTTTTTCTACAATCAGGACCCATCCTGGGAGGGAGGTCTTTCACAGGATTTAAACATTGTGGATGATCAAGTACAGCCGCCAGATCTTGCTGTCAGGTCTACAAGCCTCTTCCTGAGATAGCCCCTAGCCCTAACCAATCAGCTGTCCCTCTGGTTCACCTGAACCAGAAGACAACCCACCACAATAAGGTTATAGATACCTTTGTAAGGGAAGGCCATGCTCTCTGACCACTTGGGAACTTCCAGACCCTCCAGCTCCCCACATGGCAGGAGCTCCTTGAACTCTCTTTTTTCTCTTTTCTTTCCACAGTTTTTTAGGCCCTCCATGTGAGATCTCTAGCCATGTGGGTGCCTTTCCCTGGCTCTGTACTTCCCTCAATAAATATAATAATTTAATAATTATCCTTCTCAGTCTTTTTTTATTCAATTCGTTGATTGAAATTATAAATGAACCTAGGCTTTGGGATTCAAGGACTTTCCTGGGCCTCAACCACCCCATTACACTAAGATTCCTTAGGGGTCCAGCAATGAGGAAGTAATTTTGGATATTTACACCCATTCCCTACCTTTATCTCCCTATATTCTCTACTATCTTCTTATTTTAGTTAGCATAATTGTCTCATACCTCTTCCATTTCTAAACTGTCTCAGAGACTTTTTTAAAAAAAATTGGATCTAGGGCTTGAGAGATGGCTCAGTGGTTAAGGCATTTGCCTACAAAGCCAAAGGACCCTGGTCTGATTTCCCACTACCCACATAAAGGCAGATGCACAAGGCGGTGCATGCATCTAGAGTTGTTTGTTGCAGTGGCTAAAGGCCCTGGAGTGCCCATTCCCTCTCTCTCTCTCTCTCTCCCTCTTTCTTTCTCTCTCTCAAATAGATAAATAAAATATTTTTTTAAATGTGGATCTAGAGCTGGAAAGATGCTAAGTGGTTAGAGGTGCTTGCTTGTAAAGCCTGACTGCATGGATTTGATTCCCCAGTTCTCACATAAATCCAGATGTACAAAGTTGTGCATGCATCTAGAGTTCATTTTCAGTGTCAAGAGACCCTGGTGTTCCCATTCTCACTCTCTTTCACCTTAACCACTAAGCCATCTATTCAGCCCTCACAATCATTTTTATACACTTTATTTTTCCATGTTGCTAACCCCCCCATCATTTCAGGTAACATCCTTCATCCTTTTTTAAAAAAATTATTTTTGGCATTTTTTTTTTACAGATAATAAACCATGATAATTCCCTCCCCTCCCTCACTTTCCCCTTCACAAACCTACTTTCCATCATTTCTCCTCCCCCTCTCCCTTAGTCTCTCTTTTATTTTGATGTCATCATCTTTTCCTCCTATTATGAGGGTCTTGTGAAGGTAGTACCAGGTACTGTGAGGTCATGGCTATTGAGGCCAGTTTCTGTCTGGACAATTGAATTGTAAGCAGTCCTACCCTTCCTTTGGCTCTTACATTCTTTCTGCCACCTTTTCTGCATTGCACCCTGAGCCTTGGAAGGTGTGATAGAGATGCTTCAGTGCTAAACACTCCTCTGTCACTTCTTCTCAGCACTATGGTGCCTTTTGGGTCATCCCAGTGGTCACCACCATCTGAAAAGAGAAGCTTCTTTAACCAAAATTGAGGGTAGTGTTAATATATGGTTATGAACATTAGGTAAAGTGCTTACATAAAGTGAACATAATATATGCATTTAGCCAGACAAGAGCAGGCTTACACTCCTATGCTCATGACCTCCCCTGCCATAGGCTTTTGATTAGGTTTTCTGTACCAGGCATGTATTCCCTCCCATAGAGTGGGCCTCCAGTCCAATTAAAGAGCAGTTAGTTTCCCCCATAACCGAAATATTGCACCCATTTGGTCTTTTGGCCTAGTTGGCCAAATTTGAGGCTTCCAGTGTCCACTGTTTTCAACACTGATGTCTTCTGTCTCCCATAGGGCTGCATGTAGTATAGCTTTTTCCAGCTTTCTGTCAGCTAGTCTACACAGAGGAGGTTTTCAGCTCAGCCCCAGCAAGATTTTTCAGTGACCTTGCAGCCCAGGCATGTAGAGAGAGGTAACATCCTTTTAAAATTCCTGGTTACCAAGTCTGGAGAGCAGAGATCAGTGTCCTGTTCCATCAGTAGAGTAGGTAGTCTCCTCTTCCTGGTTTTAACTCCCCTAAAATTCATTAAGTGAAGATGCCAAGTCCCAGCTTTTGACCCAACATTGAGTACTTTCTCTGCAGTATTTGAGTCAATCTATCTTCATACCTACGCTCAACACTTTGCAAGTGAGACTTACCTTTCCAAAGTCTTCCAGCAGTCTTTCAGAAGCAGTTGAAAAGCCTTACTCTGGTGTGGAAGGGCCATCATAACCTGGGGCTGGCTAACATGTCTCATTTTACCTCTTGCCACCTCCCCCATCATGTAGTCTGATTGTCACAAGTGCTGAAATTACACTTTTTCCTCTTTTGAATACTTTTCAATATGGGAATTCAAGTCCATAATTTCTTCTTGTACCCATAATGTCCATAGTATGTTGTTTTTGGTGTGGTGTGGTATTGTGTGTATGTAGTGTTGCACACATGTGTGTGCTGATGAATGTGCCTGTGTCCAGAGGCCAGAGTCAAATATCAGGTGTTCTCTAACATTCTTCAGACTTAATTCCTTGAGACAGACTCTCTTAGTAAACCTGGAGCTGCCATTTTTGGTCAGAGAGTCTGAGCAGTGAGTACCAGTGATTCTCCAGTCTCTGTCGCCCCTCAGGACTAAGGTTACAGTTATGCTTGAAGGACTGGGGTTATAAGTGCATGCATAGGACTGGTGTTGCAGATGTGCGTGGAGGGCTGGGGTTACTAGCATGAATGGTCTTGCTCAATATTTTATGTAGGTGTTAGGGATCAATCTCAGGTCTTCATGCTTGTGTTGCAAGGGCTCTTATCAGCTGAGCCATCTCTGTAGCCCTGTAACATTCATTATTTTTATTTTTTAAGTATTTGTTTTTTAAACCATGTAATACATCTTGTCTCCTGATTATTTAGTATTTCGTTGCATATATATGTATGTTCATACATGTCTCCTCTGTCCCCAAATGCAGGGAGCCACATCTAGTCGCCATCACAAGATGGCGCTGGCACTGCAGGAAGCCACATCTAGTCGCCATTACAAGATGGCGCTGGCTTCCTGTTAACCTCATGGTGTTCAACTTCATATACGGCAGTGCCTTGGCGCCAACCGTGTTCAAGGTATGCGCATGCGCTTGACGCAACCTGTCCTGAGCCTATCCCGTGGCGCCTGGTGGTGGCAAGCGGATAGCAGCCAATCAGTAGGTGCCTCATTGCCTATCCCCTATAAAAGTAGCTGCACATCCCGCCCCCGGGTCCTTCCCCGTCAGCTCTCCTGTTAACCAAGAAGCTCTCCAATAAAGCGTGATCAAGAAGGATCCTCGTGTGGTGATTGTTCTTTTCCCGCTGGTCGGGGGGCTCGCCGCAAAGTGGTGCCGAAACCCGGGAAGGACCAAAGGAGGATTCAGAACTTGACACACGGAGAGGCAGGCGCCGGTAAGTCATTCTGTCTTTTTCTGTGTCTCAGTCATGTCCGTGTCTGAGGGCCTCGCTGCTCTTGCTGTTTTCTGTTTGTTTTGTCTGGGTCTTTCTATTGTTTTGCGTTTGTTTCTATCTTGCCTAGTCTGCTGATAGCCTGGACCGGTTAAACCCATGGTAGATAACGCGGCTCTGGTCCTTGGAGCCTCGAGTCAGATAAATCCTCGGTAGATAACGTGGTGCTGGCTGTTAGTTTCACTTCCAGCCTTCCAGCTCGTGATGGGTAATACATCGAGTGCCCGGTATTCTCCCATTGATTTTACTCAGCCTATAAAGGAAGTTTTGAAACAACGTGATCTAAAGATCTCTAATGCCACTATTAAAAAGATCGTTAAAGATATTGATGCTGCTGCTCCATGGTTCGCGGTGTCCGGAGATCTCTCATTGCCCTCATGGGAAAAGCTGGGTAAAGACCTTGAGGCGGCTAGGGAGGAGGGTCACTTAGGTCGAGGTACCCTCCCTTTCTGGAGGATGATACATTCTTGTTTACGTTCTGGAAGCCACCCGGACCCACTTCAGGAGGGCCGGAGACGGCTCATACAACATCAGGATAGTTTGTCAGAATCTGATGCAAGTGGGGATAACAAACCCAGATTATATCAGGAAGTACAGGAAAAAAGGGCCAGTCATTTCCCGGGAGGAGTTCCCAATATGGCCAGTCATCTCAAGGAAAAGGTTCCCTGCCATGTAGAGGAGAAGGCACCCCCGTTAGAAGAGAGTAATGAGGGCTCCGGCTGTATGCACAGGAGGGGTGAGGACTTCCCTAGGGCCCCGCCGCAACAGGGGGCTGTGGGGTTATATCCTTCCCTACAGCCGCTGCAACACCTGAGTATACGAGATGATCACGGCAGTAGTTCTGCTTCTGATCAGGAGGGAGAGGAGGACTCCAGTGGGTCAGAGGGACAGGATTTAGAGGAGGCAGCTTTGCATCGTGCTCAGGATCCTCAATTTGTGGGCGGGCGTGTCTGCCCTCCCGCGGTTAGGGGGAGGAGTGCCTTAAAAGAGGAAGTTGGTATTCGGAACCGAGCACCGCCTAGTGCTCTGCCACGCCCTCATGTTCCCCCCCCCCTATGTCCCAGCCGAGGATCGCTGCCATTTTGTTAAGCCGTGGACATGGACCCGCCTGGCCTCCGCTTTCCCGGTTTTTTTGAATACCACTACCAATCAAAGAGATTGGGAGCCAATCCCCTATACGGAGCTTAAGGATTTAGTTCAGGCCTGCAAGGATTTTGGACCCACTGCTGACTATTCTCTTATGCTGCTTCGCAGACTCACGCAGCGCACCCTTACTCCTGGTGATTGGTTAGAATTAGCCCGAGCTTGTCTAACGAGAGGGCAATATTTGGATTTCAGATCACTGATTTCTGATAAAGCCCAAGAACAAGCTAGGCAGAATATTAAGAAAGGGGAATGGGACTGGACTTCTGATATGCTTCTGGGGACTGGTCCCTATCTTACAGATCAGCTCAATTTCCATCCAGACGTGTATGTCCAAATTAATAACATTCATTATCAGGCTTGGAAGGAGCTCCGTAACAAGGGAGAGGTCGCAGGACAGTTGACTAAGATTGTTCAGGGCCCTACAGAGCCATTTTCTGATTTCTCAGCTAGAATGCTGGACGTGGCAGAAAAGACAATTGGCCTTGCTGACCACACCATGCCGTTTATACAACAGCTAATATTTGAACAGGCCACTAAGGAGTGCAAAAAGGCTATACAATCAGTAAGAAGGGGAACATTGGATGACTGGCTCAAAGCCTGTCGAGAGATAGGGGGTCCTCTGTCTAATGCAGGATTAGCGGCAGCGGTCATAGCTGCCGCTAAGGCTCAACGGACAGGGAATCAAAAGGGCTGTTTCCGATGTGGTCAATTGGGACATTTTAAACGCCAGTGTCCTCAGGCGGATGGCCCAGCCCCTGTCCGAGATGCGGGACCGACACAGCGCCCCCCTGGGACTTGTCCTAGATGTAAGAAGGGAAAACACTGGGCTAATGAATGTAGATCTGTGAGGGATATTAATGGTCTGCCCCTCCCCCCTCTTTCACGTAATCAGGACCAAAAAAACGGGGGGAAGGGCCCACGTCCCCAGGGCCCACAAATCTATGGGGCAATGCAGACACCTCAGGTCCCGGTGACTGTGGCGCCAGGTCCCCCGCTGCCTCAGCCCGGAGAGCAACATCGGGCTTCGCAGGCCTGGACCTCTGTGCCGCCTCCGGACTGGTCCTAACCCCGGAAATGGGCGTCCAAATTTTGGACACGGATGTGTCTGGCCCGTTACGGAGGGACACGGTTGGACTTCTCTTGGGGCGATCCTCTTCTACTCTAAAAGGTCTCTTGGTTCTTCCTGGAGTAATTGATCCGGATTTTACAGGTGTCATTAAGCTCCTTTGTCACTCCCCATTTGGGGCGGTGTCTATAGCCCCTGGGGACCGTATTGCCCAATTGCTGATTTTGCCTTCTAACCATTCTCTATTTCCTGCACTAGATAAGGAAAGGGGTGGCAAGAGCCTTGGGTCTACCGGTGTGGACTTGACCTGCTTGTCTTTGGAGTTGGATCAAAGACCCCTTCTGCGCCTGACCATAGAAGGAAGAGAATTCTCAGGACTGGTGGACACTGGGGCAGATAAAAGTATAATAAAATTGGATTCTTGGCCAAAAGCCTGGCCCTTGCAGAGATCAGCTCAGATCTTGCAAGGCTTAGGGTTTGCTAAAACACCACATATGAGTGCAAAGGAGTTAACATGGACCACTACAGAGGGTCAAAAGGGAAAAATCCAACCTTTTGTGTTGGATGTTCCCATTAATTTATGGGGAAGAGATATTCAGACCCAGATGAATCTCCGCTTGACCAATGATTATTCAGAAGCTAGTAAAAACATGATGAAAATTCAGGGCTTTGTTCCAGGCTCAGGTCTAGGGAAGCACCTTCAAGGGCGACCTCAGCCCATCATCCCGGAGGAGAAGTTGGATCGCTTTGGGTTGGGTTTTTCTTAGGGACCACTGAAAATTCTGCTTCCAATTTTGAACAGGTGCCCATACCCTGGATGACTCATAAGCCAGTGTGGGTTCCTCAGTGGCCCCTCTCACAGGAAAAACTGGAAGCAGCCCAGAGGTTAATTGAGGAACAATTGCAGTTAGGCCACCTGGAGCCCTCTATTTCCCCTTGGAACACACCTATATTTGTGATCAAAAAGTCCTCTGGAAAGTGGCGATTATTACATGATTTGAGGGCTGTCAATGCTCAAATGCAGGTCTTGGGCCCAGTTCAGAGGGGCCTGCCAGCGCTTTCTGCTCTCCCCAGGGAATGGCCAGTGATGGTTTTAGATATTAAAGACTGTTTTTTCTCCATACCCCTTTGCCCTCAGGACAGAGAGCGTTTTGCTTTCACATTACCAGCTGTAAATCATGAGAAGCCTGATGCCCGCTTTCAGTGGCGTGTGTTGCCACAAGGGATGGCCAACAGTCCTACTATGTGCCAGCTTTATGTAGACTCAGTGTTATTTGTAGTAAGACAACAGTTCCCCTCTTTACGTATGATCCACTATATGGATGATATCCTACTCACAGCCCCTACCTTAGATGTTTTGCATGTCTCCTTTCAGGAGGTCGTCAAGGCGTTGGAACATAAGGGTCTTTTTATTGCCCCAGAGAAGGTCCAGCAAACGGATTCAGTAAATTTCCTTGGGTCCGTCATTGGCCTTCAGTCTGTGAAACCTCAAAAAATTTGCATCCGTACCTCCCACTTGCATACATTAAATGATTTTCAAAAACTTTTGGGGGACATTAATTGGTTGCGAGGTTTTCTCCATGTCCCCCGTGCAGATTTGTTACCATTGTTTTCCATTTTGGAGGGTGATCCTGAGATTACCTCTCCTCGTGTGCTCACTGAGCCAGCTCGTCAGGCCTTAAACAAGATAGAAAAGGCCCTTATGAAGGCACAGCTTGAACGCTTTGACCCTTCTAGTCCGCTTCTTCTTTGTATCCTAAAAACAAGGGATGTCCCCACGGGAGTGATATGGCAGGACGGCCCTCTTTTGTGGATTCATGGACATTCCTTGGGAGCTCGCACCCTGCAGTACTTCCCACAGTTGGTTGCCCAACAGGCTTGTTTGGGTCTGAAATCGTGCCTAACTCATTTTGCAAAGTTGCCTGATAAGCTTATCATCCCCTATACTAAGGAACAAGTAGAGACTCTATCCGGTACGGTTGATGAATGGAGCATTCTTATGTGTGCTTTTCCAAATCCTATAGATAACCATTACCCAAAAAGCCCCATTCTGTCCTTCGTGGAAAAAAATTTAGTCTATTTTCCCCGGGTCACATCAAAGGGCCCTTTGCCCTCAGTCCCTGCCATTTTCACTGATGGTTCAAAAACAGGTCGCGGAGCTTATATGGTTCAGGGCTCAGAACCTGTGGTGAAGTTCTATAGGCCTGACTCTCCCCAAATTGTGGAATGCATGATTGTCTTGGAGGTGTTTCAGACCTTTGGTAGTCCCTTTAATTTGTTCACAGATTCACAGTATGTGGCTAATGCAGTTGTTGGACTGGAAATTGCTGCCTCTATTCGTTCTGCTAGTCCTGTCTCAAACATTCTTTCTCAAATTCAATCTCTCATTTGGCAACGCTCCTCCCCCTTCTATGTTACCCATGTTCGTGCTCACTCCTTGCTACCAGGACCTATATCTCAAGCAAATGACTTGGTAGACAAAGCCACGCGGATGACCATGTTAGCCATGAGTAGTCCTAAAGATATGGCCACCGAGTTCCATCGGCTGTATCATGTTCCTGCTAACACCTTAAGAAAGACCTTTGCCATTTCTAGGTCCGAGGCACGTGATATTGTTAAGGCTTGTCAATCCTGTGTCACTTTCCTGCCTTCTCCACATGTGGGTGTGAACCCACGGGGCCTAAGACCTGGTGATCTTTGGCAGATGGATGTTACTCATGTCTTGGAATTTGGCAAGCTTAAATACCTGCACGTCTCGGTGGATACTTGCTCAGGAATCATACATGCTTCTCCTCTTGCAGGGGAAAAGGTTACTCATGTAAAAACTCATTGTTTGGAAGCCTGGGCGTCTTGGGGAAAACCGCGACGCCTAAAGACTGACAATGGCCCTGCTTATGCTTCCTCTGGCTTTCGTGCCTTCTGTGCCCAGATGCAGGTTGCCCACGCTACTGGCCTACCTTACAACCCACAAGGCCAAGGTATTGTGGAGAGAGCAAATAAAAGTTTAAAAGCTATCCTTTTTAAACAACGAAGGGGGATAGCGGAGAATGCAACCCCCAAGGAGAGAGTCTCTCTAGCACTCTATACCCTTAATTTTTTAGTCTTGGATGTTCATGATAGGTCTGCAGCAGACAGACATTGCCACCAGGGGGCACAAGCACATCTGGAACTGGTCATGTGGAAGGATGTGTTGGATAATAAATGGAAGGGACCGGATCCTGCTTTGGTAAGATCCAGGGGAGCTGTTTGTGTCTTTCCACAGGACCAGGAATCGCCACATTGGGTCCCGGCCCGGCTAGTCAAGACGCTGACATCAACTCCAGAGGAGAGTCCAGGGGACGAGGATGGCCATCCAAGTACGAGTGCCAAAGATCCTGTGGATGCTGATCCTTATGTGCCTGGAGACCAGTAGAGGAGAATTACGCTGGGGCATCCTGTCTGTTTTCCCCAAGCCCCTGCCCGTTCGCCACACGGCGAGAGTCTTTCCTCGGTTCTTTACCACTCAGAAAGGTCTCAATCTCCCTGCGGTTGTTAAAGACCTGACCCTTGCCCCCCTGGGGGAGGCTCGACACTTCGAGGAAAGTGGAAGTCTCTGCTTTACTCTCGCCCGTGAACGTGACTCTTGTATACAACTGGAGATGCAGGCATTTGCTTGGTTTAAGGGGGACAGGAAATGGGGCCCAGTATCTACCTCTCGGAATTCGTCCCACAAACTTTCTAGTCAGCCCTTCTCAGAAGAGGCGATATGGTTCAATGGTACCTTTTTTCGTGGCCGGAGAGGTACTGTGACTCTGCCTCAACCACGCCTGGCACCTCACTGTGTGGGAACTTATGAAGGGGACCTTTGGCCATGGACGGAATGCCAGTCCAGTACTGTGGGCTGGGCAGATGTGGGACGGACCTTTACTTATTCCCCGAATATGAAAGGGCCTTTTCCTTTAGATTTTTCGTGGACGGAGGGACCATTTCTACAGGATGATACTATGAACCCATTTTCAAAGTGGGTTCTGTGTGGGGTTAATGGTAGCTGCACAGATATGACACCCTTTGTTTTATTACGGGGGGGGGGGACAGTTGCCCGTAATAATGTGTCTGGAGTGATCCATGAGCTAGAAACGAGCGGATTAATAGTTGATTTCTTAGATAGGACAGTCCCTGGATGGCAATTTGAGAGAGTGTTTGGGGGTGTCACCCGGATAGGAAACTACTTAGGAAAAAATGCCTCTTATGTCCCCACCCCGGTGTGTGTCCATCCACCATTCCTGTTTGTCCTTAGTAACTTTTCTTTCAGCAATTGTTCTAATGCTTCTTGTCGTTTGTCCCAATGCTGGGACGCAACACTCTATCACAGAGCCATGGTACTTAGGGTCCCCCGTTAGGTCCCCGTGCCTGTAGAGGCCCCTAGTACATTGTCTTTGTTCAGGCATAAGAGAGATTTTGGAATTACGGCCGCTGTTATTGCTGCGGTGGCGGCTGCTGCTGCCGCAGCTACAGCCGCAGGTGTAGCCATGGCTTCTTCAGTTCAAACCGCCTCTACCTTAAATACCTTGGCTTCTTCCACAGCTGCCGCCTTAGACACACAATCAAATTTAAATTCCCAACTCAAAGGTGGCATTATGATCCTAAATCAAAGGGTGGACCTAGTTCAGGAGCAAATTGATGTTCTTTGGCAAATCGCTCAGTTGGGATGTGAATGGAAACTTAATGCCTTATGTATCACTAGTGTTCAATATGAAAACTTTACAAGAGCAGCAAATCTGTCAAAGCAACTGTCCTTGTACTTGGCAGGGAATTGGTCCCTAGATTTTGATGCGGAATTGGAAGAACTAAGAAAAGCTATTGTTATGATCAATTCCACGCAAGTGGACCTTAGCCTGGCTGAGGGTTTTACCTCTTGGCTTTCCTCTGCCTTTTCCTTCTTCAAGGAGTGGGTAGGGGTAGGGATGTTTGCAGTTTGCTGCCTTGGAGGCTGTGCGCTGTGCCTCTGGTTGATTTGTCGCCTGCAAGCCCAGACCAGGCGGGACAAGGTAGTTATTTCTCAAGCACTTGCCGCTTTGGAGTATGGATCCTCCCCCCAGATTTGGCTGTCGGCCCTGAAAAACACCTAGTTTTTCCCTGGCCCCTGCCCCCTTAGGGCCTGAGGTGCCCATTACACTAGGATGAACAGAGGGTTGGTGTTGGGAACACGACATTTATTGGCGCTCAGGCTGTGAGACAAAGTACTGCACATGAGGTATGCTCTTAGCAGCCTCATGGAGGGCATGTTTGATTGCATATGGGTTGGTACCGACATCCCATCTCTGAGAAAAGGTACCGGACAGGTGTGGCCCTTTCCCCGTCGCTCTCCTGTTAACCAAGAACTCCCCAATAAAGCGTGATCAAGAAGGATCCTCGTGTGGTTTTTTGTTCTTTTCCCGCGGGTCGGGGGGCTCGCCGCAAAGTGGTGCCGAAACCGCCCGGGAAGGACCAAAGGAGGATTCAGAACTTGACACACGGAGAGGCGGGCCCGCCGGTAAGTCATTCTGTCTTTTTCTGTGTCTCAGTCATGTCCGTGTCTGAGGGCCTCGCTGCTCTTGCGTTTTTGTTTGTTTTGTCTGGGTCCTTTCTATTTTTTGCGTTTGTTTCTATCTTGCCTAGTCTGCTGATAGCCGGACCGGTTAAACCCATGGTAGATAACCGGCTCTGGTCCTTGGAGCCTCGAGTCAGATAAATCCTCGGTAGATAACGTGGTGCTGGCTGTTAGTTTCACTTCCAGCCTTCCAGCTCGTGATGGGTAATACATCGAGTGCCCGGTATTCTCCCATTGATTTTACTCAGCCTATAAAGGAAGTTTTGAAACAACGTGATCTAAAGATCTCTAATGCCACTATTAAAAGATCGTTAAAGATATTGATGCTGCTGCTCCATGGTTCGCGGTGTCCGGAGATCTCTCATTGCCCTCATGGGAAAAGCTGGGTAAAGACCTTGAGGCGGCTAGGGAGGAGGGTCACTTAGGTCGAGGTACCCTCCCTTTCTGGAGGATGATACATTCTTGTTTACGTTCTGGAAGCCACCCGGACCCACTTCAGGAGGGCCGGAGACGGCTCATACAACATCAGGATAGTTTGTCAGAATCTGATGCAAGTGGGGATAACAAACCCAGATTATATCAGGAAGTACAGGAAAAAAGGGCCAGTCATTTCCCGGGAGGAGTTCCCAATATGGCCAGTCATCTCAAGGAAAAGGTTCCCTGCCATGTAGAGGAGAAGGCACCCCCGTTAGAAGAGAGTAATGAGGGCTCCGGCTGTATGCACAGGAGGGGTGAGGACTTCCCTAGGGCCCCGCCGCAACAGGGGGCTGTGGGGTTATATCCTTCCCTACAGCCGCTGCAACACCTGAGTATACGAGATGATCACGGAAGTAGTTCTGCTTCTGATCAGGAGGGAGAGGAGGACTCCAGTGGGTCAGAGGGACAGGATTTAGAGGAGGCAGCTTTGCATCGTGCTCAGGATCCTCAATTTGTGGGCGGGCGTGTCTGCCCTCCCGCGGTTAGGGGGAGGAGTGCCTTAAAAGAGGAAGTTGGTATTCGGAACCGAGCACCGCCTAGTGCTCTGCCACGCCCTCATGTTCCCCCCCCCTATGTCCCAGCCGAGGATCGCTGCCATTTTGTTAAGCCGTGGACATGGACCCGCCTGGCCTCCGCTTTCCCGGTTTTTTTGAATACCACTACCAATCAAAGAGATTGGGAGCCAATCCCCTATACGGAGCTTAAGGATTTAGTTCAGGCCTGCAAGGATTTTGGACCCACTGCTGACTATTCTCTTATGCTGCTTCGCAGACTCACGCAGCGCACCCTTACTCCTGGTGATTGGTTAGAATTAGCCCGAGCTTGTCTAACGAGAGGGCAATATTTGGATTTCAGATCACTGATTTCTGATAAAGCCCAAGAACAAGCTAGGCAGAATATTAAGAAAGGGGAATGGGACTGGACTTCTGATATGCTTCTGGGGACTGGTCCCTATCTTACAGATCAGCTCAATTTCCATCCAGACGTGTATGTCCAAATTAATAACATTCATTATCAGGCTTGGAAGGAGCTCCGTAACAAGGGAGAGGTCGCAGGACAGTTGACTAAGATTGTTCAGGGCCCTACAGAGCCATTTTCTGATTTCTCAGCTAGAATGCTGGACGTGGCAGAAAAGACAATTGGCCTTGCTGACCACACCATGCCGTTTATACAACAGCTAATATTTGAACAGGCCACTAAGGAGTGCAAAAAGGCTATACAATCAGTAAGAAGGGGAACATTGGATGACTGGCTCAAAGCCTGTCGAGAGATAGGGGGTCCTCTGTCTAATGCAGGATTAGCGGCAGCGGTCATAGCTGCCGCTAAGGCTCAACGGACAGGGAATCAAAAGGGCTGTTTCCGATGTGGTCAATTGGGACATTTTAAACGCCAGTGTCCTCAGGCGGATGGCCCAGCCCCTGTCCGAGATGCGGGACCGACACAGCGCCCCCCTGGGACTTGTCCTAGATGTAAGAAGGGAAAACACTGGGCTAATGAATGTAGATCTGTGAGGGATATTAATGGTCTGCCCCTCCCCCCTCTTTCACGTAATCAGGACCAAAAAAACGGGGGGAAGGGCCCACGTCCCCAGGGCCCACAAATCTATGGGGCAATGCAGACACCTCAGGTCCCGGTGACTGTGGCGCCAGGTCCCCCGCTGCCTCAGCCCGGAGAGCAACATCGGGCTTCGCAGGCCTGGACCTCTGTGCCGCCTCCGGACTGGTCCTAACCCCGGAAATGGGCGTCCAAATTTTGGACACGGATGTGTCTGGCCCGTTACGGAGGGACACGGTTGGACTTCTCTTGGGGCGATCCTCTTCTACTCTAAAAGGTCTCTTGGTTCTTCCTGGAGTAATTGATCCGGATTTTACAGGTGTCATTAAGCTCCTTTGTCACTCCCCATTTGGGGCGGTGTCTATAGCCCCTGGGGACCGTATTGCCCAATTGCTGATTTTGCCTTCTAACCATTCTCTATTTCCTGCACTAGATAAGGAAAGGGGTGGCAAGAGCCTTGGGTCTACCGGTGTGGACTTGACCTGCTTGTCTTTGGAGTTGGATCAAAGACCCCTTCTGCGCCCTGACCATAGAAGGAAGAGAATTCTCAGGACTGGTGGACACTGGGGCAGATAAAAGTATAATAAATTGGATTCTTGGCCAAAAGCCTGGCCCTTGCAGAAATCAGCTCAGATCTTGCAAGGCTTAGGGTTTGCTAAAACACCACATATGAGTGCAAAGGAGTTAACATGGACCACTACAGAGGGTCAAAAGGGAAAAATCCAACCTTTTGTGTTGGATGTTCCCATTAATTTATGGGGAAGAGATATTCAGACCCAGATGAATCTCCGCTTGACCAATGATTATTCAGAAGCTAGTAAAAACATGATGAAAATTCAGGGCTTTGTTCCAGGCTCAGGTCTAGGGAAGCACCTTCAAGGGCGACCTCAGCCCATCATCCCGGAGGAGAAGTTGGATCGCTTTGGGTTGGGTTTTTCTTAGGGACCACTGAAAATTCTGCTTCCAATTTTGAACAGGTGCCCATACCCTGGATGACTCATAAGCCAGTGTGGGTTCCTCAGTGGCCCCTCTCACAGGAAAAACTGGAAGCAGCCCAGAGGTTAATTGAGGAACAATTGCAGTTAGGCCACCTGGAGCCCTCTATTTCCCCTTGGAACACACCTATATTTGTGATCAAAAAGTCCTCTGGAAAGTGGCGATTATTACATGATTTGAGGGCTGTCAATGCTCAAATGCAGGTCTTGGGCCCAGTTCAGAGGGGCCTGCCAGCGCTTTCTGCTCTCCCCAGGGAATGGCCAGTGATGGTTTTAGATATTAAAGACTGTTTTTTCTCCATACCCCTTTGCCCTCAGGACAGAGAGCGTTTTGCTTTCACATTACCAGCTGTAAATCATGAGAAGCCTGATGCCCGCTTTCAGTGGCGTGTGTTGCCACAAGGGATGGCCAACAGTCCTACTATGTGCCAGCTTTATGTAGACTCAGTGTTATTTGTAGTAAGACAACAGTTCCCCTCTTTACGTATGATCCACTATATGGATGATATCCTACTCACAGCCCCTACCTTAGATGTTTTGCATGTCTCCTTTCAGGAGGTCGTCAAGGCGTTGGAACATAAGGGTCTTTTTATTGCCCCAGAGAAGGTCCAGCAAACGGATTCAGTAAATTTCCTTGGGTCCGTCATTGGCCTTCAGTCTGTGAAACCTCAAAAAATTTGCATCCGTACCTCCCACTTGCATACATTAAATGATTTTCAAAAACTTTTGGGGGACATTAATTGGTTGCGAGGTTTTCTCCATGTCCCCCGTGCAGATTTGTTACCATTGTTTTCCATTTTGGAGGGTGATCCTGAGATTACCTCTCCTCGTGTGCTCACTGAGCCAGCTCGTCAGGCCTTAAACAAGATAGAAAAGGCCCTTATGAAGGCACAGCTTGAACGCTTTGACCCTTCTAGTCCGCTTCTTCTTTGTATCCTAAAAACAAGGGATGTCCCCACGGGAGTGATATGGCAGGACGGCCCTCTTTTGTGGATTCATGGACATTCCTTGGGAGCTCGCACCCTGCAGTACTTCCCACAGTTGGTTGCCCAACAGGCTTGTTTGGGTCTGAAATCGTGCCTAACTCATTTTGCAAAGTTGCCTGATAAGCTTATCATCCCCTATACTAAGGAACAAGTAGAGACTCTATCCGGTACGGTTGATGAATGGAGCATTCTTATGTGTGCTTTTCCAAATCCTATAGATAACCATTACCCAAAAAGCCCCATTCTGTCCTTCGTGGAAAAAAATTTAGTCTATTTTCCCCGGGTCACATCAAAGGGCCCTTTGCCCTCAGTCCCTGCCATTTTCACTGATGGTTCAAAAACAGGTCGCGGAGCTTATATGGTTCAGGGCTCAGAACCTGTGGTGAAGTTCTATAGGCCTGACTCTCCCCAAATTGTGGAATGCATGATTGTCTTGGAGGTGTTTCAGACCTTTGGTAGTCCCTTTAATTTGTTCACAGATTCACAGTATGTGGCTAATGCAGTTGTTGGACTGGAAATTGCTGCCTCTATTCGTTCTGCTAGTCCTGTCTCAAACATTCTTTCTCAAATTCAATCTCTCATTTGGCAACGCTCCTCCCCCTTCTATGTTACCCATGTTCGTGCTCACTCCTTGCTACCAGGACCTATATCTCAAGCAAATGACTTGGTAGACAAAGCCACGCGGATGACCATGTTAGCCATGAGTAGTCCTAAAGATATGGCCACCGAGTTCCATCGGCTGTATCATGTTCCTGCTAACACCTTAAGAAAGACCTTTGCCATTTCTAGGTCCGAGGCACGTGATATTGTTAAGGCTTGTCAATCCTGTGTCACTTTCCTGCCTTCTCCACATGTGGGTGTGAACCCACGGGGCCTAAGACCTGGTGATCTTTGGCAGATGGATGTTACTCATGTCTTGGAATTTGGCAAGCTTAAATACCTGCACGTCTCGGTGGATACTTGCTCAGGAATCATACATGCTTCTCCTCTTGCAGGGGAAAAGGTTACTCATGTAAAAACTCATTGTTTGGAAGCCTGGGCGTCTTGGGGAAAACCGCGACGCCTAAAGACTGACAATGGCCCTGCTTATGCTTCCTCTGGCTTTCGTGCCTTCTGTGCCCAGATGCAGGTTGCCCACGCTACTGGCCTACCTTACAACCCACAAGGCCAAGGTATTGTGGAGAGAGCAAATAAAAGTTTAAAAGCTATCCTTTTTAAACAACGAAGGGGGATAGCGGAGAATGCAACCCCCAAGGAGAGAGTCTCTCTAGCACTCTATACCCTTAATTTTTTAGTCTTGGATGTTCATGATAGGTCTGCAGCAGACAGACATTGCCACCAGGGGGCACAAGCACATCTGGAACTGGTCATGTGGAAGGATGTGTTGGATAATAAATGGAAGGGACCGGATCCTGCTTTGGTAAGATCCAGGGGAGCTGTTTGTGTCTTTCCACAGGACCAGGAATCGCCACATTGGGTCCCGGCCCGGCTAGTCAAGACGCTGACATCAACTCCAGAGGAGAGTCCAGGGGACGAGGATGGCCATCCAAGTACGAGTGCCAAAGATCCTGTGGATGCTGATCCTTATGTGCCTGGAGACCAGTAGAGGAGAATTACGCTGGGGCATCCTGTCTGTTTTCCCCAAGCCCCTGCCCGTTCGCCACACGGCGAGAGTCTTTCCTCGGTTCTTTACCACTCAGAAAGGTCTCAATCTCCCTGCGGTTGTTAAAGACCTGACCCTTGCCCCCCTGGGGGAGGCTCGACACTTCGAGGAAAGTGGAAGTCTCTGCTACTCTCGCGCCCGTGAACGTGACTCTTGTATACAACTGGAGATGCAGGCATTTGCTTGGTTTAAGGGGGACAGGAAATGGGGCCCAGTATCTACCTCTCGGAATTCGTCCCACAAACTTTCTAGTCAGCCCTTCTCAGAAGAGGCGATATGGTTCAATGGTACCTTTTTTCGTGGCCGGAGAGGTACTGTGACTCTGCCTCAACCACGCCTGGCACCTCACTGTGTGGGAACTTATGAAGGGGACCTTTGGCCATGGACGGAATGCCAGTCCAGTACTGTGGGCTGGGCAGATGTGGGACGGACCTTTACTTATTCCCCGAATATGAAAGGGCCTTTTCCTTTAGATTTTTCGTGGACGGAGGGACCATTTCTACAGGATGATACTATGAACCCATTTTCAAAGTGGGTTCTGTGTGGGGTTAATGGTAGCTGCACAGATATGACACCCTTTGTTTTATTACGGGGGGGGGGGACAGTTGCCCGTAATAATGTGTCTGGAGTGATCCATGAGCTAGAAACGAGCGGATTAATAGTTGATTTCTTAGATAGGACAGTCCCTGGATGGCAATTTGAGAGAGTGTTTGGGGGTGTCACCCGGATAGGAAACTACTTAGGAAAAAATGCCTCTTATGTCCCCACCCCGGTGTGTGTCCATCCACCATTCCTGTTTGTCCTTAGTAACTTTTCTTTCAGCAATTGTTCTAATGCTTCTTGTCGTTTGTCCCAATGCTGGGACGCAACACTCTATCACAGAGCCATGGTACTTAGGGTCCCCCGTTAGGTCCCCGTGCCTGTAGAGGCCCCTAGTACATTGTCTTTGTTCAGGCATAAGAGAGATTTTGGAATTACGGCCGCTGTTATTGCTGCGGTGGCGGCTGCTGCTGCCGCAGCTACAGCCGCAGGTGTAGCCATGGCTTCTTCAGTTCAAACCGCCTCTACCTTAAATACCTTGGCTTCTTCCACAGCTGCCGCCTTAGACACACAATCAAATTTAAATTCCCAACTCAAAGGTGGCATTATGATCCTAAATCAAAGGGTGGACCTAGTTCAGGAGCAAATTGATGTTCTTTGGCAAATCGCTCAGTTGGGATGTGAATGGAAACTTAATGCCTTATGTATCACTAGTGTTCAATATGAAAACTTTACAAGAGCAGCAAATCTGTCAAAGCAACTGTCCTTGTACTTGGCAGGGAATTGGTCCCTAGATTTTGATGCGGAATTGGAAGAACTAAGAAAAGCTATTGTTATGATCAATTCCACGCAAGTGGACCTTAGCCTGGCTGAGGGTTTTACCTCTTGGCTTTCCTCTGCCTTTTCCTTCTTCAAGGAGTGGGTAGGGGTAGGGATGTTTGCAGTTTGCTGCCTTGGAGGCTGTGCGCTGTGCCTCTGGTTGATTTGTCGCCTGCAAGCCCAGACCAGGCGGGACAAGGTAGTTATTTCTCAAGCACTTGCCGCTTTGGAGTATGGATCCTCCCCCCAGATTTGGCTGTCGGCCCTGAAAAACACCTAGTTTTTCCCTGGCCCCTGCCCCCTTAGGGCCTGAGGTGCCCATTACACTAGGATGAACAGAGGGGTTGGTGTTGGGAACACGACATTTATTGGCGCTCAGGCTGTGAGACAAAGTACTGCACATGAGGTATGCTCTTAGCAGCCTCATGGAGGGCATGTTTGATTGCATATGGGTTGGTACCGACATCCCATCTCTGAGAAAAGGTACCGGACAGGTGTGGCACCAGCCTGGCTGGCCACTTGGCCTGGGGTCTTCACAATGTCCTTTTGTTTATCAGAGATCAAACCTCTGCCTTCGCCTGCTGCGCTTTATAATAGAAAGGGGGAACTGCAGGGAGCCACATCTAGTCGCCATCACAAGATGGCGCTGGCACTGCAGGAAGCCACATCTAGTCGCCATTACAAGATGGCGCTGGCTTCCTGTTAACCTCATGGTGTTCAACTTCATATACGGCAGTGCCTTGGCGCCAACCGTGTTCAAGGTATGCGCATGCACTTGACGCAACCTGTCCTAAGCCTATCCCGTGGCGCCTGGTGGTGGCAAGCGGATAGCAGCCAATCAGTAGGTGCCTCATTGCCTATCCCCTATAAAAGTAGCTGCACATCCCGCCCCCGGGTCCTTCCCCGTCAGCTCTCCTGTTAACCAAGAAGCTCTCCAATAAAGCGTGATCAAGAAGGATCCTCGTGTGGTGATTGTTCTTTTCCCGCTGGTCGGGGGGCTCGCCGCACCCAAACATTGTAGTTTCTTTAAGAACTCAGTCCATGTATGCTGTTTTTCTTTTGTATACTTAAAAAACAAAAGTAATCTGTTGTAAATCCTATAACAAACAACACAGTGCTCAAGATTAGAATGGAGGTTTTGGACACTGAATAATCCTAGAGGAGAGATAAGTCAGGGAAACATATCAAAATGTGCCACATTTGCCTGAATTTAACCAAATTCAAAGGGTATAGTGATAGGACTATAGTGAAACTCTCAAGACTGAAGGAATTCTGATTTCCATTAGATTTCAAATAACTTTTATCTTCATTTAACTCAAGTCATGCAACTGGAACAAGATACATTTATATCTTTTAGTGAAAATGAAGCTATTCTTCTCTGGGCTGAGATATCACAGTCTGACTGAACTACAAAAGAGCAATATATTAAGCCTGATTACTTTTTTATATAGAAAGCTATTGTCTTCCACTTTGCTATGTTAAACAAGGCATATAGAAAAAAATTCTACTGAATGAAATGTGAAATTTTCATATGGTGCTGGAACTTCTACTCTATAGACAGAGAACATAGAGCAGACTCTGGAGTTCTAGCCTACTTTTCCATTTACTTGGTCTCTGAGTTTCACTTTCATTTTTTATAACATGCTAATAGCTTATATTTCAGTGTCATTTTTAAGGATATGACTTACTTAAGAGTATAACTTTTAAGGATAGAATAAGGATATGAGAGATGTATGAAACAAATCTTTCATTTCAAAGTTGTAAATACACAATATTCATAATTATTAATCTTATTATTTAAACTCACTTTGTATTTTCTAGTAAAATAGAACTGAAAATAGCATCTTCACCAATATTAACATTAAGTTAGATAATCACAATGCTGGAAAGAGCTAAGCAGCCTGTTTGAGGAGAAAAGTCATCAACAGTCTTAACTGGTAGTGAACACTGCAAGCTTTACAGATGGCCAGACAGGTCAAATGTGCCAACTGGTACAATGGTGGCATGACTGTTATGGGGGAAACCAACTGTTCTCTGATTGGATTTGAGGCCCGCTCCATGGGAGGGAATTCATGCCTGGTACTGAAAAACCTAGTCAAAAGCCTATCGCTGGAGAGGTCCTAAGCCCTAGGTGGGGGATACTAATACTGTTGTCTGGCTAAATGGGTAAATTATGCCCACAAAACTGCCCTCTAAATACTTGTTTATGCCCATATATTAATGTTCCTCTCACTTTTGGTTAGAGAAGCTTCTCTTTTCAGGTGGCATTCATCACTGGAAAGACTCAAAACTCATCATTGTGTGAAGTCACAGTGGAGTATTCAGCACTAAATGAGACATCTCCATCACATCCTCCATGGCTCAGGGACCATTGCAAAAGAGGTGGCAGAAAGAATGTAAAAGCCAAAGGAAGGGGAGGACTGTTTTGCAATACTGTCTTCCAAACACAAGCAATCTTGGTATTCATGACTTCACAATGGCTGATGTTACCTACACATGACCTGTATAATAGGTCAGCCTGGGTTAGAGGGAGACCCTACCTTGAAAAACAACAACAACAAAAAATTATTAATTTATTTGAGAGAGAGAGAATGGGCATGCCAGGGCCTCTAGCCACTACAAACAAACTCCAGACACATATGCCACCTTGTGCATCTGGCTAATGTGGTTACTGGGGAATCGAACCTGGGTCCTTAGACTTATCAGGCAAGTGCCTTAACCGCTAAGCCATTTCTCCAGCCTTTGATTTGGTTTTGTTCTTTGAAACAGAATTTCACTATGTGGCATAGTCTGGCCTTGAACTCAAAATCCTCCTGCCTCTACCTCTCAAGTGATGAGATCACAGGAGTGCATCAGTATGCCAACTCCTGCACATTATTATTTTTATGATTAAAATAACTGTGGCTTCAGTTTGAATACACACTCCTTCCTTATTGAGCCACAGACTCACCACTCCCTTTCCTCTTGCTCCAACCAGTTCATATACACTGATATTCACTGCCTAATCCCTAAAGGGGAGTTTGAAATCCCCATCATTAAAAATCACATTAATTAACTTAATCACATAAAAATTTCAAATTAGTGAAGGAAATATAATTTACTAACATACAACTAAGTTATAATTTCTGAGTAAGGCTTCAAACTTGTCCTTCAAAAACAATGAATTGTGCATACACACACACACACACACACACACACACACGTATATATATGGCGTTATTAGCTTGGTTTTGCTCACTCATTTTAATTATGCTATTTGCAGTTCTTTAGGGAGACAGAATCCAGTGAGTTGTGTGAGAATCAAAAGAATAACTTTTAGCATCCCCATCCATCAGGTCAGCATTTCACCAGCAGTGAGCTCTGACCATTAGTGAAGCAGATAAATTTAAATGGTTGCAACTAGAATGAACAACAATAACACAGAACAGAAGCTATGAGAGAAAATGGCACAAAAGTAGAACTATTATGTCGTGAGAATTTTAAAAATACAGTTAAAATTGTACTAGTTTTCTCATTGCTAAGAGAAAATACCTGACTAAAGCAACTTAAGGGGGGAAAACTCATTTTACCTTATAGTTCAAGGTAATACAGTACATCATGATGGGGAAGGCATGGCAGCAGGAATATGAAGCAGCTTGACATATTCAGTCTATGGTCAGAGATCAGAGAGTAATGAATGTTCATCTTCCCATCCCTTCCCTTCCCCTCTCTTCTTTCCCTCCCTCTCCCTCTTTCTTTCTTTCTTTCTTTCTTTCTTTCTTTCTTTCTTTCTTTCTTTTTTTCTTTCTTTCCTTCGGAAGAGTCTCACTGTAGAGCCCAAGCCGACCTGAAATGCACTTTGTAGTCCCAAACTGGTCTCAACTCACAGTGTTCCTCCTATCTCTGCCTCTACCATGCCCAGCATCATGCTGATCTTGCTTTCTCCTTTTTACTCAGCTTGGGACCCCATGCAGTGGTGTTACCCACAATTAGGGTGGGTCTTCCCACCTTAATTACCAGAATCTAGAAGCTCCCTTATAAACAAACCAAGTTTATTTCCATGGCAATTCTAAATGCCATCAAATTGACAATCAAGATTGATCATCAATGGGCTAGGGAGATGGCTCACTGGTTTAAGACACTTGTTTGCAAAGCCTGATGACCCAGGTTGAATTCCTCAATATATAAAGCCATATGCACAAAATGGCACACATATCTAGAGTTCATATGCAACAGCAGGAGGCCTTGGCATGCCCATACTCTCTTTCTCTTTCAAATAAATAATTAGATATTTTGAAGAAAGAAAGAGATTGATCAGCACAATTAAAAATCTATCAGCTTAACCATTTAAGTGTACAATTCAGTGCCATTAGGTACCTTCATGATGTTGTACTAACATCACCAATATTTCACAAAGCTTTTGTTTCAGTTCTGTTTGTGTCTCTGTGTAGTAAGCTGTAACGTAGCATATATATCTTATTATGGATCAGGTTTATACAAAAGCATGAATCATTAATCTCAAATTTTCCATATGTAAAATAGTGGATAATTCACTAGCTATCTGACTTCCTTGAAGCTTGAACATTAGGGAAGAACTTTAAACCTAAAACCCAAAATAGTTTAACAATGAGAAGATACTTCTAAAAAAAAAAAGATAAATTTAGACAATTGACATAAAGAAGAATTTGAACTGCATATTTGTTTCTCTCTGTGATATGCATTCACTTATATAACAGGTGCATGAAAATTGTATTAGGTGAAATAGTAGCACATCCAGGGAAATGGTATTGTTTGAAGTTGAAGGTGAGAATGAACATGAGATGGTTTGGTTTCCCAGTCTACTGCCACGCTTCCTGCCTGCTATATTGACTGATAGTGTGTTATTTATGAGCTTCAAGTGTTTTCCAAAGAGGATCAAGGAAACAGTTTTCTAAGTCTAATCAATGTGACTAGTATATCCAGAGGAAATTATGATTGCAATATGATTGTTATATAGAAAATTATAAGTTAGTTGGCTATATTATATGGTATCTATGGTCATAATGTTTGTAAAACAAAGGAACAAAGATAGCTATCCCCATGGAATCCACAAACAGGGTGGAAATGGTAAAAAAAAAAAAAAAAAAAAAAAAAAAACAACTTCCAGGTCTACTGGATTCACTATATTGAGTGGTGTTAAAAATAGAAGAAGCTCACTAAGAATTTGCAGAAATTGTCGGGCGTGGTGGAGCATGCCTTTAATCCCAGCACTTGGGAGGCAGAGGTAGGAGGATCGCCATGAGTTCGAGGCCACCCTGAGACTACATAGTGAATTCCAGGTCAGCCTGAGCTAGAGTGAGACCCTACCTCGAAAAAAAAAAAAAAAAGAATTTGCAGAAATCTATGAGCTGGCAAATGAGCTAACAAAGCTGAAATGGTGATAGTTTGTGAAGGCTTACTGACTTCTACTCATTGTAAAAAATGAAGATACCAATTCTAAAGATAAAACTCTTGCCTTTAGGATGGTGTAGGCAAAAAGAAGATTAGAACACTAACATATAAATGGAGGTTTGTCTACAACACAGTAAGTGAACACAGGAGGCCACCAAACCAACATCTATGATGCTGTGCTCAGGACAGACAGCATCTCATAGGGGATCATAGTGTCTGAGGCAGTGGTGAATGTGACGGAGACAACTTCCCAAGAAGGAAGAGTAAGACAAATAGGAAGACACAACGGGATGTAATAAAATAATGGAACCTGCTGTTATTTGGGACCCCTTTCTAGACCTCATAAGAATCACTATTAGCTGAGAACAGGAGCCACTCCACCTATGTTTCTGAGCAAGCATGTCCATTTCCTGAAACAATAAGGTCTTCACTGGGACACCACAGTTCTCAGAGGTTCTCACCTACAGTGGTGAGTAGGAAGTGACCTGGTATTACTCCATGCTCCTATTATTCTAGAGGCCCTATGAAACTCTAATTAAAGTTCTAATTTGATGGGTGGGGGAATCCATAAAGCAAGAAGTGACCTGCATTGGGAACTAGGAGAGAAAACATGAAGGAGGGTCAATATTTACTGTGTGTAGTTCAGAAGTATAGAAACAAGAAATGAGCTCCAAACATTGGTGTTTTTTTCTCACTAAAGGAATTCACCTCACTTCTTAAGAAATTGTGTGTCCATGAATGGGTTAACATTTGTATCCACTTTCAAAAGGAAACCCTTATACACTGCTGGTGAGAATATAAACCAGTCCAACTTCTATAGAAATCAGATGGGAGTATTTCAAAACTTAGAAATATATCTACCCTGTGACCCAGCCATACCATTCCTGGGTATTTACCAAAGGACTCCAAGTCAACATATCACATAGATACTTGCACATTAATGTTTATTGCAGCACTATCCCTAGTAGCTAAGTTATGGAACCAAACTAGGTATACAAGAATAGTAGAATGGATTAAAAAAATGTGAGCCGGGCATAGTGGCGCACACCTTTAATCCCAGCACTCAGGAGGCAGAGGTAGGAGGATTGACATAAGTTCAAGGCCACCCTGAGAATACAGAGTAAATTCCAGCCTAGACTAGAGTGAAACCCTACCTGGAACCCTCCCCCCCACAAAAGAAAGAAAGAAAGAAAGAAAAATGTGGCATACATGTAGAATAGATTTGTTTTCAGCCATAAAGAAGAGTGAAATTATGGTGTTTACAGGAAAATGGATGCAACTGGAGGCAATCTTTTAAACAAATTAAGCCAATCTCAGAGAAGCAAATACCATATGCTAACCCTCATTGTGGTTCCCAGGTTTTATATAGCCTCATAGAAATTATAAATATATATATATATATATATATTAAATGAAAGTAGAAGTGAAATTGTCTAGCAAGACAAGGATTAATAGGAAGAAGAAGGGCAAGAAAAGGGAGGTTAGGAGAGAAACAGTTGGTGAGACAAGGATGATATGTTCAACAGGCAATACATACCTGTAAGTAATTTTTCAAATGTGTTGGGGAGATGGCTTTGTGAATAAATCACTTGCTGTACAATTATGAACTGGAGTTTGGATCCCCAGATCTCACATAAGAGCCAGAAGCCTTAGCAGGCTTCTTTAACCTTAAACATGCTAACTACAAGCTAGAAAGCAGAAACTGAAAATTTTCCTGGAAGGTCAAAAGCTCCCAGAACAGCTAGCTTGTGAGTGCATCAAAGAATAAGAGAAGAAAGACCTGCTTCAAACCAGGTGGAAGACCAGTACTCACCCCCAAGAGTTGTCCTCTGATCTCCCTGCATGCCTCCACTCACACACATGAGCTCTCTCTCTCTCTCTCACCTACACACACACACAGACACACACACACAGACACACACACACACACACACACATACACACACACACAATGTGTCCACTTTGTTAGGTCTCCAGGGCTTAAAATTCTCTCAGGGCAATAAACTCACAAATGCCTATGAAGCCTGCTGCTTGGCTTGAGATATTCAGTCACAAGTTGGGGAAGTCTCATCAACTCATTGTTTCTTTGTGAGAGCCACAGTCAGACAGACAATCAAGGTGAAAATGTAGCCTTTCCTCAGGCCTAGGTGATCATTTCATGCCCAGGTATAGAAAAGTACTATATAGGTGACATAGTGTGAATATGAAGTGTCCCACACAGACTTACGTTCTGAGCACTTGTTTCTGGGCAATGTTGTTTTGAAGGAGGTGGAGCCTTTAGGAGGTGGAGCCTGGTTGGTGGAAGTAGGTCCCTAAGTGTTGGCCTGTGAAAGTTTTACCAAACCTTGGTTCTCTACTGCCTGGTCTGTTGTTGCCATGTGAACAATCTCCACCTCAAGCTCCTGCTGTCAAGTACAGAGCTGGTATGATGGACTGAAATTCCCTGAAAGCACAAGCCAAAAATAAGTCTTGACTTGTAAGTTGTTTCTGTCATGTATTTTGGCTATAGTAATGAAAAAACTAAAACAGTAGGCCACTCATCCCAGCAAGATCCACAAGAAACATTGGTCCAAGGAGCCGATCCAATTAGTGTAGGCTAGAAGGACATTTCACTGTCAAAGAAAACACAAACCCAACTTCAGAAGCCTTGCTAGAGCAGCCCAGACCTTTTCTGTAAACATGACAACTCTCTGTATTCCAAAGCACAGCATAGAAAAATGTTTCTCAGAATTTCTCTCTAAATATGATCTCTTTTTCCAAGATTGTGTGATCATGCAAATCCTAAATCACTCCGGTAGGTCCTCATCCATCTGGTTCCTTCATCCATTGCTGCTTCCTGAGTCATTCTGAGACAATGCTATTTTTTATTGTTTTATTTATTTATTTGCAAGGAGAGAGAGAACTGAGAGAGAAAGAGAGAGAGAGGATGAGAATGGGCGTGTCACAGCTTATAGCCACTGCAAATGCATGTGCCACTTTGTGCATCTGGCTTTACGTGGGGGTACTGTGGACTTGAACCCTGAGTCATTGGGTTTTGCAGGCAAGTGCCTTAACCACTAAGCAATCTCTTCAGCCCTGAGATAACTCTTATTTTGAAGACTTTTATGGACAGACAAGTTGTAACCACTTATGTATAGAGCTCTTAGATTTATCAATTAAAATTGTACTCAGGAGGCAAAGGTAGGAGTTCGAGGACACCCTGAGACTACATAGTGAATTCCAGGTCTGCCTGAGCTACAGTGAGACCCTACCTTGAAAAAAAAAAGATACATATATACACAAATTATATATAATGTATAAATATGATATTATATATATAATCCCACACACATACATACACCTTACATTCCTGTGGGTAGATGTATATTTACGAGAATGTTGCATATATCTTGAAACTTCCGTTTCTGTTTCTTAAGATCAAAAACATTTACTTGCTTTGCTATGAAACAATCACCCAATTTAGGAAATTTGACTTTGATTATGAGGCTTGTATACAGCCCATATTAAAATACCAATCATGTCCATTATATCAAATTTTCACTCTATTCTAGGATCTAGTTTAGGATTATACATTACAGTGAATTGTTTTTTTTCAAACTCCATTAATTTGGAAAATAGCCTTCGCCATTCACATTCTCTTTTATGATCTTGGCATTTCTGAAGAGTATGGGTCAGTTATTTTAAGGCTGTGCCTTAATTGGAGTTTGTCCTATTGGCACGCATCACTTGTTTTTGCATTTTTGGTATCATTCCACATAACTGAAGCAGTCACATGAGGAGAGCATATGAGGTATTCAGGAAGCCATTACTAGTGATGCTAATGTAATTCAAAAATTCACATATTTATCCACTGTAAAAATGTCCCTTTCCCTTGAAATTGTTAATTATTAAACTATTCTACATGTAGCCAGGCATGGTGGCGCACGCCTTTAATCCCAGCACTCGGGAGGCAGAGGTAGGAGTGTCACCATGAGTTCGAGGCCACCCTAAGACAACATAGTGGATTTCAGGTCAGCCTGGACTAGAGTGAGACCCTACTTCAAAAAACCAATATATACATATATATATCACTGCCATTGTAAATTCTATACTTAAGACGTAGTGAGTTAAAAAAAAACCACTTTTCTTCATTTATTAGCATTCTTCTGTAAAGAGCTTTCCCTTTCATTTCTTCATCTTGATTATTCATTTATATGCCTTTCAAAGGATCTGTGAACTCATGCTTTTTTGCGGGGGGGCGGGGTTCAAGGCAGGGTTTCACTGTAGCCCAGGCTGACTTGGACTTCACTATGTAGTCTCAGGGTGGCCTTGAAGTCATGGTGATCCTCCTACCTCTGCCTCCCAAGTGCTGGGATTAAAGGCATGCACCATCACAACTGGCCTTATGCTTTTTTTTTTTTTTTTTAATTCAAAGGATTCTAATGTATGACTGTCATTCATTTTGATACTTTCACCTAATTTGACTAAGCCAGTTCCTTGAGGAGTTTTTATTCTGGTCCCTATTGTAGCAGGAGAAATTCCCTACCAAAAGCTTCTAAGGGCCCCTCCTTGCCACATAAAATCTTGAGTCACTGAACAGGACTGGTCTGTCTCTCTGTCTCCTACTTCACTCCTGATGCTGTTCTGTGAGGAAGGCTTGTGGGCAGCCCTTCCACTCTTTTGTCTTGGGCTCTGAATTACTAATCACTTCCTCCTTCCTTCTCAAGTTGGCTTAAAACCTCCCCTCATAACTCCTACCCTCTTTTTTCCTTACTGTTTTTCAGTTGTCTCCTCAGTTTTTTTCTCCTGGCTCCAGTACTTAACAGAGTCTAAGGAGGAAATACTTAGTGAATATTAGTTTAAAAACCAATGAGTAGGACTGGAGAGATAGGTTAGTGGTTAAGGCATTTGCCTGCAAAGTGAAAGGACCCAGGTTCAAGTCCCCAGGATCCATGTTAGCCAGATGCACAAGGGGGCGCACACATCTGGTGTTTGTTTTCAGTGGCTGGAGGCCCTGGTGTGCTCATTCTCTCTCTCTCCCTCTTTCTCTGTCAAATAAATAAATAAATAAACATTAAAAAAACAATGAGTAGTTTAAAATCATTAGAAATATTTTGGGGCCTGGAGAGACGGTTCAGGGGTTAAAAGCACCTGCTTGCCAACCCTGTCAGCCCTGGTTCTATACTCCAATACCCATGGATATCCAGATACACAAAGCGGCACATGTGTCTGGAGTTCTTTAAGAGGCCCTGGCGGGCCCATTCTCTCGTAAATAAAGAATTTCTTTTTCTTTTTCTTTGAGGTAGGGCTTCACTCTAGCTCAGGCTGACCTGGAATTCACTATGTAGTCTCAGGGTGGCCTCGAAGTCCTGGTGATCCTCCTACCTCTACCTACTGAGTGCTGGGATTAAAGGCATGTGTCACCACGACCGGCTCAAGAAAAAAAAAAATTTTTTTTTAAGAAATGTATCTTTTGGTGTGCGTCTGTGATGTGCTGAGGCCAGAGGAGGGCATTGGGTATCATCTTCTATTCCTTATTTCCTTGAGACCGTGTAACTGAACCTGGAGCTTGCATTGTTTTTTGGTTAGATTGACTGACTTGTGAGTTTTTTGTTTTTGTTTCTTGGGTTTTTTTTTTTTTTTTTGTTTTGTTTTTAAGGAAATGTCTCTTGGCACTATGGATGGTGAACAGCAGTAGAGACTAGTTGCTATACTAGGAGAACAAAATGTGGTGAGAAGTAAACAGAGGTAAGATTGTGAAGGAAGGGGTGAAGAGCTTTTAAGTCTTCTGTGATTTATTATCTTTAGCATACTGGCTATAAGTAGGGCATGGAAGCCAGAGGCTGTACTTGTACTACTTGGGAGACTGAGGCATGATGATAAATATGATTTCAAGACAAAGTTTGGGCTACACCGCGAGTCTTCCATCTCCAAATAATAATAAATAATGAGGAAGAAGACGAAGACGACGACGACGACGACGACGACAGCGAAACAAGGCTATGAATGTAATTAACCAGCAAATTTTCTGAGCGCTAGGCTGTGAGGAAGGATCACAATTACAAGCATAAACGTTGAAGGCAACACAGGATGGACCCAACACACCGGAGCCAATCGTCAGTATTTAAATGAGTAGGAACAAACACAGGTACACAAGTCTAGATTCAGAAGACGTTTTGAATAGGAGAAAACCCATAAAATTGAGAATAAGGGATTATATACAGTAAGTATAATTATTCAGTACAGGAATTCAGGAAATCAGGTAGCAAGACTTAAGGAAATGCAGCATTTTTTTTTTCTTATAAAATTGACCAGCAAGGGACAAAGGTATCACCATCCCCACTTAAATCACAGGAAAGCGACTGAGAGCACCATCACATGCTACAACCGCAGTGGGACACTCGCTCTGTCCCACACGCCCAGCCACCTGCACGTTCAGGATAGGATGCAGGGCACCTGGGGTCGCCGTTGGGGTCACAGTCCCAAAAGGCAAAGGGTGTCCGGGTTTGGGATACTGGTGGAGGGAAATGGAAATGGGGCAGAAGTTGTGGTCCGCCACCCTCTTGGCAGGTGCCGGCTGGGCAAGGGTCGCCGCCGCCGGGATGGGGGCGAGGCAGGGGCCAAGGTCCCGGGAGGAGTTGCCCTCCGAGGAAGGTTGGGAAGATCAGCGGTCGTGGTCGTGGGGGACGCGACCAGGGTAAGGGTGTCCATTCTGGGTGTGTGGCACAGGAGTTGAGGTCTTGAGGACAGCAGAGCAGGGACAAGGGTCTCTCTTGCGAGGACATCGCCGGCCTGTGAGGATTGGGCCGTCTGAGGGTCGTACGCGTGGGCGGGCGGCGCAGACTCAGTCCTCTCAGGGAACAAGCTCCAGGACAAGCTTGCAGAGTTTGGTGGTCCTGAGAAACGGAGGGGCGGGGCCTACAGCATGGGCATGTCGAGGTGGGACCTGTGGCGCCGCGGCGCGAGGCGGGGCGTGCAGCAGCGTGAGTCAGGAATGAAGTGCGAGCGGGGCGGGGCGGGCGGGCCCGGGAGGTGTGCGCACAGCGGGCGGGACGGGCCGCATACGCGCATGCGCCAATCGCAGATGCCGCGAGAGGCGTGCGCGCGGAGAAACCTGGGGGAGCCAATCACCGCGTCGCGGCGCCATGACGTGAGGCCCTCCTGGGCGCCAAACGCCAGTCGGCGGGCCCCGATGGGTGAGGGCGCCGGGGTAGGTCGCGGCGCCGCGCGAGAGGGCGGAACTTCCGCAGGTCCCCGGAAGTGGGAGCTGTGTGTTCTCATGCGAACGGGAAGGAGCGTTGGGGATCTGGAGTCTCGAGGTTGAGACATCTTCGGGCCCGAAAGGGGAAGAATCCGCCTCCACTGCTGCCAGCCCGCGTACCCCTCTTCTTTCCTGCCTCCGGCCCGGCCCGGCCCGGCCCGACCGTGCCGTCTCTTCCTGCCGTCTCCCTCCTCGGCCGTCCCCGCGTGTTGCGCGGTCGCCGGGCACCGGGGCTGCGGCGAGGAGCCCGCGGACGGACGGGCGGCCGGTCGGGCGGGGCGGGGCGGGGCGGGGCGGGCGGCGCTGACAGGTGAGCGGGTTGCTGTCGGCCGACGGCAGGGCGGCTTCCCTGTCTGACCCATGTTCGGACCCTCGCCTGCATCCGCCTGTCACCGGGCCGCCATCTTCCCGGAGGGACTCGACCGGCGGCAGGCCGGGCCGAGGCCCGGCTGGGGTCGGAAGGAGCGAGTGAGGGTTGGGACCGCCGGGGGCTGGGTCGGGCAGGACCGTGGCCGGGACCTACCGGGAGGACCTTGCGGGCCAGAGGCGGGATGAACCGAGAGGGCTGGGGCCGGGTCGGGTCATAGCGAAGTCCAGTGTCGCCCCGAGGCCGTGTCCCCGATGTCCTCCCGGTCTGTCCTTGCAGCCAGACGAGAATGGGCTGGGGTCGCAGGCCGCGAGCGCCCCGAGGCCGGGCCACCGTGGAGACCCGCAGTGCGGCGCCCGGGCCTCGCCCCCTCGGTCCCGCCGGCGACCGGCCAGGCCGGCAGCCGCGTAGCCAGCCGCTCGCGGAGACGGCTCCTGAGGGAGTCGCGTTCCTTCCGAACCAGGAAGTCAGGATCCTGTTGCTGAGCGTGTTTGGAATGCTCCCGTCCCCCGCCCCACTTGCAAGACTTGAGCAAGGCAGACTTTGAAGGAGTTAAAGAATAAAAATCCTTGTGGACACTTCTAGTTTGGGCGTGGAAACCTCGTACCACCTGCGTCTCTGGTGTACAGTCCGAACATAAGAGTTTTTCAGAGTTCAGGCCATTTCGTATTGCGACTCTCAGAAAATGTAGTCTGCTTTCTTCCTTATTTTTGTGTAGAACGGTCTTGGTTTTTGACTGACAGGAGATGTGAGGAAAATTATCTCTAGAAAATGATTACTCCTATTTCATTGGAGTCCATTACCTTAACCATAAAAGTTTGAACTTTTCCGTAACTGAATTAACTGGGACAATTTCCCTTGACTACAGTAGAGTTGGTTTACATAAGGATGAGGGGTTTTAATAGAGGTAGGACCAACTTCAAGTTATTTTCATTTTCGAGACTTTTTTTTTTTTTAGGATATTTAGCTACACTCTTGGAATTGTGTTGAGTACTTAAAATGCACTTGAAATTTGTGCTGAGTTATAGTTTGCAAAGACCACAGGGAGAAGAGTGATGTTCGCATTTTCTGGTGGGCAGATAGTATATACAATATGCAATTTCCATACTTCCCCAACCTTATTAGCTCCACCAATTTACAGTCGGGGTAATTTACAGAAGTTGAAATAGTTGTGGCTTTCCCCCTGGGTTTAATACCCTGAAAGACAGTTTTGTAATCAAGCTATTCAGCTTAAGGAGGTTTGCTTGAATTGCTAACATCAACTTTGTGAAAGGCATAAGATTAACGGGTGTACTGTTCAACCACGAATTTGAGCTACATAATTACCCTTGAAACTTACATTAGTTAGAAATACATTTCGTTTTCAAATATTAAGGTGACTTGAGCTGACTTATTTTACGACTTCTTGGTCATTAAAAATTGTCCTTTTGGTATTTGAGTTTAGGACTGAAATAACACAAGCATGTAGATGGTGGCTGTTTTGCTATTTTCATTATTACTGAATTGTTATTTTTAATACTCTACCTCTTTAGCTTTCAGCCTTAATTCATTAGCAGTTTTTTTTTCTTGATCACATGTATCTGTCATAGAAGACAGGTTATGAGTGGAAAAATGTAAATTTAGAAAATAGAAGTTACATTGTATTTGAATAGGATCCAGAGAAATTAGATAATTAGGTAAATATAGATGTCTTCTAGCATTCTGAAGTAGAATAGCTGAAATTAAGTGATAGCAGATTCAGGGAAAATTTTACTTATTGTTCCTGGCACACTTAAAAAATGAGATTTAGAGAATTTATTGAACTTTTCAGTGATTTCCGTAAATCTGCACAAGTTTTTGACAGAGATACATTTGAATTCTTTGGAAAGAAATATTTTACATAGTCACCTGTTTTCATGAAGCAGTCTTCCCAAAATAACCTGAAACATCATTCTGGAGTGCATTTAAGTTGTTAATGGTAATTACAATAAATGGTGCCTTCAAGTAGCTGAAATACTCAGATATAGATTTTATAACAAGACTTAGAAACTTTTGTAGTAATAGGCTTGGTTGACAAACTCACTGTTACTTTAAAGTGTCAAGTTGGCATTCATACTTCCATCAGAATATGAACTACAATTATAATCTATGTGTTCCAATTTTAGTAAGATCTTTGTGATAAGTATTTTGAGGTTGGACAAATGTTGTGTAGGTATGCTACTGTGATCCCATTTGCTCTCACCTTAGAGTTAAAGGCACCACTAGTTTTATTTATTTTTTTTAACTATTTAATTTTTATTATTTATTTGAGAGAGAGGCAGATAGAGAGAGAATTGGTGTGCCAGGGCCTCTAGCCACTGCAAACAAACTCCAGACACATGCACCATCTTGTGCATCCGGCTTTATGCTGGTACTGGGCAATCAAACCTGGGTCCTTTGGCTTCTCAGGCAAGCACCTTAACCACTAAGACATGTCTCCATGTTTTAAATGTACTTTCATAACACATGCTATACTCTTGAAGATTTCTCTTATTCTTTTTAGACTGGTAAAAGCTCGGAAATCTCATTTTCTTTTTAATTTCTGTTACTGAATTCTCAAAACAACCTTTTACTAATGGGTAGAGGAAAATACAAACAGTAAAGTTGTATCTGTAGGAAATAATGTTAAAAACAGACACTGCTACGAGGTTTGCTCATCTATCTATGAATTCTCAAAACAACTAATGGGTAGAGGAAAATACAAATACTAAAGTTGTTTCGGTAGGAAATAATGTTAAAAAGAGACAATGCTACAAGCTTTGCTCATCTGTCTTCTTATGTAAAGAGTTATTTTTTTCTGTAAAAATTAATTTTAGAGTACAAAGTGAGGCACTGTCTTCTGAGGGTTAAATTCATGAGACCTGAGTTTAAATTTGCTGTTTTTTTCTTTTATTCAGTACTGGGTATTGAACCCAGTGCCTTCGGCATTGCTAGGCAAGTACCCTGCCACTGAGCTACATCCCCAGACCTCTTGTTACTTTTTGTTTTTTCCAGGTAGGGTCTCACTCTAGCCCAGGCTGACCTGGAATTCACAATGTAGTCTCAGGGTGGCCTTGAACTCACAGAGATCCTCCTACCTCTGCCTCCCAAGTGCTGGGATTAAAGGCGTGCGCCACCACCCCCGGCCTTGTTACTTTTTAAATTTTAAGATAGGGCTTACTGAATTGCACAGGCAGCTGTAGCCCAGGCAGGCCTTAGTTTGTTATCCTCCTGCCTCAGCCTCCACAGAAACTGGAAGTACAAGCCTGTACCACTAGGTCTATCTCATTTTGCTTTTGTTAAGCTTGTTGATTTCTTTGAAACTGCTTTACTTTTGAAGATGTGTTGATTGGAATATGAATTTTTTTTAATTAGGACCTGGAAGGTTGAACGCTGCTAGCTTGCCTTATTAAAAGAAAGGAATATAAATTCTAACTTGGACCTTTTTTTCCCCTTGATATTCTGCTTTACAGCTGCTTTATTTTCCTGGGTGCAAATGTCTTTGGAACAGAGAAAATTATTAGCTCAGCTGTTTCCTTCCTTTCTGTTCCTTGACACCCTCCCCCCCTAGCTCTTACAGCTTAGTGCCTTTATAAACTCTGCCTTGGCACCATGTTTCCATTGGAGCTGTCATGACTCCCATTTTCATCATGAAGGATTTGCAGTTGAGTGATGCTGCTGACTTTACATCTTTTCTTGATGTTTGTTTTCTTTCCTGCCAGCGCTACCATCTCAGCTACTGATATCTGGGCCATAGCAGTGTGATGTTGAAAGTATTTCATTTGGGTGTGGTGGTGCATGCCTTTGTTCCCAGCACTCCCAGGAGGTAGAGGTAGGATCACAGTAAGTTCAAGGCCAGCCTGAGACTATATAGCGAATTCCAGTTCCGCGTGGGCTAGAGCAAGATCCCACCTCGAAAAATGAAACAAACGAAAATATTTCATGTTCTACGCAAATGGGAACATGCAAATAATGTTTTAGGAGGAGTTTAACTTATCGATACAAAACTTAGTCTCCGCCAAAAAAGTTCTTTGTGAAGCCTGATGTGCATGAGTTTTGCCTTAATACTGTTTAATTAGTGTAATATTTATTTGCTTGATAGCAATAAAGTGCTCTTATTTACACAGGTTGTTTTAGTGATATTTCTGACAGCTATTGCTTTATTTAATTTACTTAGGTGTACATGTATATAATATGCATGTGTGTGTATGTGTTTGTATGCATGGAAACATTTGCACATGGGGTGTGTGTATGTGTGTAGAGGTTAGTGGTTTATGCTGGGTGTCTTGGAGATAGGGTCTTTCACTGCACCAAAAACTCAGATTTGACTAGACTAACTAGCCAGTGACTCCCAAGGATTCCTGATTTCTGCCTCCTGAATGCCGGGGGTTACAAGTGCCCAGCACTTTATGTGGGAACTAAGGATTTGAACTCCGGTTGACTAGCAAGTACTTAACCCAATAAGCTCTCTTTCCAGCTCCCTTATAAACTACTTTAAAGGTATAACCCGATAGCTTGGTCCTTTCTAGAAACTCATCAGGGCTGCCCTAAGGTGCCACCAGCACCTTTCATTCCTTGCCCAATCTTTTTGGCTGGAGCACTGCCTGCCTTTCCTCTGCCCCCATCTCCCACTCCCTGAAACTGCAAATATTGCTATCTTTGCTCTTTGTAGTTTCTTTGCTTGAAATTGGATGTATTTTTTTTTCCTTTCTAGTTTTTAAAAGTTTTTACTTAGCTTTAACTATCTACAAGAAGGCTTTTCAGGAATCATTGTTTCATTTTTTTTTTCTTTTTCTCAAGGTACAGTTTTACTGTAGCCCAGACTGACCTGGATTTCACTATATATCTCAGGGTGGCCTTGAGCTTATGGCAATCCTCCTACCTCTGCCTCCTGAGTGCTAGGATTAAAGGCGTGTGCCACTATGCCTGGCTTGTTTTAATATTTTTAAATTTTATTTATGAGGGAGAGAGACAGAGAGAAAGAATGGGCATGCCAGGGCCTTCAGCTGCTCCAAACGAACTCCAGACACATGTGCCACCTTGTGCATCGGGCTTACATGGGTCCTGAGGAATTGAACCTGGGTCCTTTGGCTTTACAGGCAAGCGCCTTAACCACTAAGTCATTTTTGAGTTTAGTGTGAATGCTTTCTCTGTTTCTGCAGTATCCTAAGTGTACCTTTGTCTTATTTAGAACATGAATAATTAATGTAAGATCCTGTGGGCAAGACTTATACTTAAAACCTTCTTGCCCAGTGCAAGGCTTGGCATATGGTGAGGGATGAAAGCATGCCTGAGAAAATAAGAAATAAGCCCATCATCTATTTGCATGCATCTGTAAACAAAGAATTTTCACTTGAGAATGACACGTTAAAAGTCTCTTCTAGTTTATGAAAGTTACATTGACACACTTTTAACTGATTTTATAGCTGCATTTAGTGCATTAATTAGCCTAGGTGTAATATTAACCATGGGACCTGAAAGTTTTACTGTCTCTAGGTCTTTAAAAATATGCCCTTTGGTAGAATTTTTTTTTCTTTTTTTGCTTTCTGTATTTACTTTAAAGCTGTATTAACTTTTAAGCAATTTTAATATTCCAAGTGTACTTTTTTTTTTTTTTTTGAGATAGGGTCTCACTCTAGCCCAGGCTGACCTGGAATTCGCTGTGTAGCTATGTAGTCTCAGGCTGGCCTCACAGAGATCCTCTTACCTCAGGAGTGCTGAGATTAAACTCATGTACCACAACACCTGGAGGGGGGGGGGATGGGTGTACCGGGACATCCAGGTACTGCAAATGAGCTGCAGTATGTGCCACTTTGTGCATCTGGTTTTACATGGGTACTGGGGCATTGAACTTGGGTCGTTAGCTTTACAGGTAAGCACATTAACTGCTGAACCATCTCTGCAGCCCTCCTAGTGTACTTTTAAGACTATATGTTGCTTACAGTCATTGCTATTTGGATGCTGATGACAGCTCCATGCTTCCTTGGGTAGTCAGATCCCTTATAACTGTCACATTTATTGTAGTATATCCTGCCCCAGGTTCTCCTCACCTCCCTTCCTTGTGTTCTTTTATCTTTGTTTTGTTTTGTTTTTTAAATATTTATTTAAGAGAGAAAGAGGCAGATAGAAAATGAGCATGCCAGGGCCTCCAGCCACCACAAACAAACTCCAGATGCGTGTGTCACCTTGTGCATTTGCCCTTATGCGGGTATTGGGGAATTGAACCAGGGTCCTTTGGCTTTGGAAGCAAGCACCTTAACCGCTAAGCCATCTCTCCAGCTCTTTCTTTCTTATTTATTTATTTATTTATTTATTTATTTATTTATTTATTTTGAGGTAGGGTCACACTCTAGCCCAGGCTGACCTGGAATTCACTAAGTAGTCTCAGGATGTCCTCAAACTCATGATGATCCTCCTACTTCTGCCTCCTGAGTGCTGGCATTAAAGGTGTGTGCCACCACACCCGGCTTTATTTATTTATTTTTGAATATATTTTATTTATTTGTGAGAGACAGTGGACGCGCCAGGGCCTCCAGCCACTGCAAACGAACTCCAGATGCATGCACTCCCTTGTGCATCTGGCTTACTTGGGTCCTGGAGAATTGAACCAGGATCCTTTGGCTTTGCAGACAAATGACTTAACCACTAAGCCATCTCTCCAGCCCTCTTTTTTCTTTATAGTACTTATGACTTGCCATATAAATGTTGTGTGGTCTTATCATCTTGTTCTAAGCTTTATGAACTATAGATTTTGTCTGATTTCTCCATTGCTATGAACCCAGGCTGCAGGAAAGTATCTAGTACATAGTATGCCCTAAATTATTTATCCATTTTGTAGTGCTGGGGATTGTGTCCAGAACCTCACACATGCTAAGTAAATGCTCTATCATTGAGCTATCCATGCAACTCCCCAAATAATGATTACTAACTTCTAGCATTGTAATGGTGAGCAAAATAAACTCTGCCCTCTTTATTGGGAGCTTGCCATCCATTGAGGCAGGTGAACAATCACATAATAAAATATAAAAGTGGGATGTATTAATATTTTAGAGGTAGAGGCCACCTCAAGTAAGTACTATGATTGGAGAAGGGATGAGAGAACAGCCTTCTCAGCAATGAGAAGTGACGTCGCAGTGACTTACCAAAGTGGAAATGGCTTAATGAGAATGGAGCTGGAAGAAGTAGGTAGGAGCTGGAGGGCTGAGGACGCCCCTGTGGAAGTTGGGAATTTTGCTGTTTATCCTGAGAACATTGGGAAGCAGGTTTGAGGGTGTGTGTGTGTTTTAATGAACATGTCTTCATAATCCAGTCCATAATTTAACATCTCTTATTTACATGTCAATGAGAAATGACCAGCCACTCTGAAAAGAAAATTTACATCACAAAAGAACAAAAAAACTAGAAAAAAGGTTCCATTAAAAATACATCTGACTGGAAAAACCTTCCCCATGTCTTTACATCTTTCCTTGTGTATAGTACAATTTTTCTTTTAAGTAAATCCATCCCTGTACCTAATCTTCAGCTGACCATTTACATATTCATTTTTAAAAATATTTATTTATTTGAGAGTGAGAGACAAAAAGAGGCGGGGGGGGGGGGCAGGCCTCTAGCCACTGCAAACGAGCTCCAGATGCCTCATGTACCACCTTTTACATCTGGCTTATGTGTGCCCTGGGAAATCAAACCTGGGTCCTTAGGCTTTGCAGGCAAGCACCTTAACTGCTAAGCTATCTCTCCATCCCTCCTTCACTTCTCGTGCTATATTCGTAGCCATTCAGGTAGGCCAGGACCCCACAATAACCCACACCAGAACTTACTTTTTTTGTTTTGTTTTTCGAGGTAGGGTCTTGCTCTAGCCCAGGCTGACCTGGAATTTACTGTGTAGTCTGAGGGTGGCCTCGAACTCACAGCAATCCTCCTATCTTGTCTCCCGAGTGCTGGGATTAAAGGAGTGCACCACCACACCTGGCTCACAAGTAAATTTTATCACATCTGCCGGCTAATGATTTGCTTTGAGTTACTAGGGGCTTGCTTCCACAGACTCATTTTTAACAAATTTAGGAGGCAGGAAACTAGAGTTCTAATCCCAGGTCTGCTACTTAATTAGCTGTGTGGCTCAAGTAAGTCATCCTTTTACCTTTCTTGGACTCAGCTCCTTATCTTGTAGCTGGGATCCAGACCCCAGGTGTTGCAAGAGCTGAGCCTCTGGTAGTTTTCTTCTTTTTTTTTTTTTTTCCCTCTGCTAGGTTTTAAAGTAATTTATATATTTGAGAAAGAGACAGACAGAGAGAGAATGGGCACTATTGAGCCTTCTGCCATTGCAGATGAACTCCAGACACACATGCCACTTTATGTATCTGACTTACATCTGTACTGGGGAATTGAGCCCAGGCTGTTAGGCTTTGGAAGCAAGAGCCTTTAATGGCTGAGCCATCTCTCCAGCTCCTTCCCTAGGGAGCCCCCCCCCCCCCAGGTAGGGTCTTACACTAGCTCAGGCTGACTTGGAATTCACTGTTCAGTTTCAGGGTGGCCTCAAACTTCATGGCGATACTTCTACCTCTGCCTCCAGAGTCCTGGGATTAAAGATGTGTGCCCCCACACCCTGCTTTGCTAAATTTTAAATTGGAGCAATTTGGGATCAGAACTGCCTTTTAAAAATGCTTTTTCCACTTTATGGGATGTGATACTCAGAGGAGGAAGGAATGGGTGCACACAGATGGATGCCAGGTGGCAAGGTGCAAAGCCCTCTTACTGGTTTCTGCTTCTTTTGATCTTAATTGAAAAGGCCCAGGCCTTATCTAAGTGAGGAATAGTTTGCTTAAAACACCTTTAGTTTGTTTTGCACAAAATCTTGCAGGTTTAGACAGTATTTTAAAAACATGCCTTTGGGCTGGAGATACGGCTCAGCGGTTAGAAGCACTTGCTTTCACGGCCTGCCAGCTTGGATTTGACTCCACAGTATCCATGTAAAGCTAGATGCACAAAGTGGCACATCAGCTGGAGTTCATTTGCAGTGGCAGGAGGCCTTGTTACATGTGTGTCTCTTCCCTCCCTCTTTTTCTCTCTGCTTGCAAATAGAAGTATTTAAATAAAAACATGCCTTACATCTGCTAGCATTTATTAGTTGCTTAAAGTGTATTTGTTACTTCAGATTTTATTAAGAAAATCTCACAAATTCTTCTTTAGGACCATCTCTGAAAAAATGGGAACATTTTGTTTTCACATTTCAAAAAGCTTTGCCTTTATTGTGAGTGATCAAAGTCCAGGAATAAAAACCTAGTGACCATCTTACTACAAATTTAAAGTACAGTGATTGTTATCTCTTTTTATTTAATTAATTAGTTAATTTGTTATTTCAGTGAGAGAGAGGAAGAGGCAGATAGAAAGAGAATGAGTGTGCCAGGGCCTCTAGCCATAGTGAATGAACTCCAGACGGATGTACCACCTTTTACATCTGGTTTATGTGGTTACTGGGGAATCAAACTTGGGTCGTTAGGCTTTGTAGGCAAGTGCCTTAACTGCTAAGCCATCTCTCCAGCCCAGTGATTGTTACCTGTTACCTCTTACCTCTTAATGATTCAACATTCTCTTCAAAAAAATCTTAAAACTTTTTTGAAGGGTGGGACTAAGAAAATGGCTTAGTGGTGCAAAGCTTACAGGTGGGTTAATTTCCCAAACTGCCCATGTAAACCAGACACAAAAAGTTTCATTTGGAGCGGTACACTGGTGCACTCCACTTGTGTGCAAATAAATAAAAATTATAAAACAAAAAACCTTTTCTAAGGCTATGGGGAGATGGTTTAAGAACACGTGCTACACAAACATAAGGACTTGATTTCAGTCCCCAGCATGCATGTGAAAACTCCAGTACAGCCTCACTCACAGTGCTGAGGGGAAAGGAGACAGGAGAGTTCCTGGGGTTCCCTGGTCAGCCAGTCTAACTGAAAAATGTTGAGCCCCAGGTTCAGTGAGAGACTCTGTTTCAGGGAAATAAGACAGAAGAATAATAGAAAAGGACATCCTATGTTCTCTGGCCTCATGTGCGCAAAGGACACACACACATTAAACTTTTCTATAAGTCAGGCATGATGCTGCATGGCTTTAGTAGTATTTGGGAGGTGGAGACAGGAGGATCAGGAGTTAGCTCAGGGTCATCCTCAGTTGCATATTGAGTTCTAAGCCAGCAAGGGCTAAATGAAACCCTGCCTTGAAGAGCAAAAAATCAATCAATCAATCAATCAATCAGTCCTGCTTACCTCCTCCATCCCAGTCCCATCTTTTCTATAAAGGCTTTGTACTTCTTGAACATTATGTTCTTTTGTCTTTATTGATTACATTATATCTGTATTTGGTTTGTGTTATATCTGCCTTACTAGTCTTGTTGAAAGCTCTCTGTGTGCATGTTGTGTTTGTGCACGGGTGCATGCATGCATTCATCTGTCTCCACACAAACTGTATTAAAACTCCCTTGTAGTCCATTCCAGTAATCTGTAGAAGTATTTGGAGTTTTTGTTTCTTTATTTTGAGGGGTACTCCAGATGAGAGAGAACAGGCGCACCAGAACCTCTAGCCACTGTAAACGAACTCCAGACATAAGCTCCATGTTGTACATTTGGCTTAAGTGGGTCCTGGGGAATCAAACACGGGTCCTTAAGCTTCAACAGGCCTTAACCGCTAAGCCATCTCTCCAGTCCGCTTGTTTGTATTTTAACTTGTTCTATAAAGAAGGAAAATTTTGTCAAGTTGAGGAACAGTGGCATTTCTTCCTAAAAGAAAGTATCAGACCTTCAGGCTTTTAAGATGTTCGTAGATTTTCTTTCCAAAGGCAGGCCCCATAGTTGGCAGAATTTGAACCTGTTTGTGGTATAACACATGGCTTAAATTGCTTGGATGTGACTGTGTTACCAGTAACTTTTAAAAGTAGATTTAGTAGCTGGGCATGGTGATGCATGCCTTTAATCCCAACACTCCGGAGGCAGAGGTAGGAGGATCACTATGAGTTCAAGGCCTCCCTGAGACTGCCTAGTGCATTCCAGGTCAGCCTGGGCTAGAGTGAAACCCTACCTCAAAAAACCAAAAAAATAAAGTAAGAGTAGATTTAAAGTTCCTGTGGAAAAAGTTACCTTGTAAGTATTTAGAAAGGTAAAACCATTTTATCTTTGTAGGAGGTTAAAAATACTCAAAATTGGGAGTATTTTAATTATCCTTTCATGTATTCATGAGTACTGCAATGTGAATGCGTGATAAGTCTTGGCTAAAACTTCTTGTCATAATTGTAAGTTTTGTTACCCTAGGGTCAGTATCCATACCTCCCCTGGTAATTATTAGGCTAGAATGAAAGTTCATGTTGCCCTTCAACAGATCACTTGGAGTCCAGACCATGATGTATCTGAGTAACGGATGAATCAGCAACATTGCTTCTTTGACCCTTCCCTTTCTAGGAAGGCAGAGGACCATCACAGAGAGGGGCGAGTAAAGGTTGAAAGTGGTGTTTATGTATACCTATGTCCGGCAGTTTTTCATGGTTCTTTCTATATATTTTTTGGTCTATATTGATGAACTTAAATCTATTTCACTAAAGTCATTATCCCAGCTCACTGCAAGTGAGTCAAATCTAAGTATGCAAAGACTGGAAGTAGAAACTATAATAGCCAAAAACAAATACACAAAAGCATTCAGGCTCATAGAATTTAAGTCCGCGCTGTGGGCAATTCCAGATAGAGTAAACTGTTTGTGCAGAGTGCCTGGGGGTTCAAAATGACTGTAAGTTTTAGAATGTTTCAATCAAGCCCAGGGAAATTCTTAGTAGTAGTTTTTCAAGCTTAGAATATTGAAAGCATTTGTCATTGTGGTAGGTTAATATTATTGAGTATACATTTTTCATGACATCACATGAGATTATAGCTCAAGAAAAGCTATGTAGATATTTTTGCAGAGGCATTATATGCCCTCAGTTTGTATTACCATGTAATTTCAAAAGGGAGCAAAGAAGCATTGGATCATTTAGCTTACATTATTCAGTTTGGTGTATGGAGGTGAGAGGTTAGATACATTTATTGTGAAATATTTACCAATTTTTTTTTTCGAGTTAGGGTTTCGCTCTAGTCCAGGCTGACTTGGAATTCACTGTGCAGTCTCAGGGTGGCCTTGAACTCACAGTGATCCTCCTTCCTCTGCTTCCTGAGTACTGGGATTAAAGGTGTGCACTACCAACCATGTACCCTGCCCAAATGTGGTTTGTTTTTTTTTGTTTTTTTTTTTTTGGTTAAATTGTTTTTACTGATTTATTTATTAAGAGAAAGAAAGAGGGGGGAGAGAGAAAATGAATGGGCACTCCAGGGCCTCTAGCCACTGCAAATGAACTCTACATGCATGTACCACCTTGTGCTTCTGGCTTTCCAAGGGTACTGGGGAATTGAACCTGGGTCCTTTGGCTTTGCTGGCAAGCACCTTAACCACCAAACCATCTGCTCCACCCCTTTCTTTTGAGGTAGGATCGCACTATAGTCGTCCCAGGCAGGCCTCAAACTCAGAGCAATCCTCCTTCCTCTGCCTCTCAGAGTCCTGGGATTAAAGGCATGTGCCATGCCTGGCCTAAGTGTTTAATATTAATTATCATACCATTTAATAAATTTTAATTAAGGTGTATGGAGTATTTTGTTATTAAGCAATGTTTTTACCTATCATAAATTACAAGGTTGAAAGGAGAAAACCTCTTTGTAACTATCCATACAGCATTAGGTGTGAATAAATGGCACTTGGAAGTAATGCAGTCATTTTCTGAGACTTGAGTTTTGATCTACAGTTTTGTCAATTGAGATTTGATAACTAGTTTCTGAAAGTAACTGCCAGAAAAACAGTATAATATTACAGTTGCAGTTTTAGGATTTTAAAGCTTTTCTAATGACTCAGAAGCTGAAGTCCACAGAGGTAAACTTAAAAATACAGCTTGTTAGTTGGTAGCAGAGCTAGCACTTATAAGTGATCGTCCCTCTAAGTCCTGTATTTTATTGCAGTCCATGGCTAGATGTGTAGCTGAGACTGGCTTCCAATTTGATCTGTCCTCCACCTTCCCTGTGCTAGGATCATAGGTGTGTGACTCCAGGTTCATTTCACTCTTGGTTGCTATGCTCACTCAACACTTTCGAGTCTGTACAACAAATCTTGACATTGTTGAAAGCATTAGCTTTATTTCTGTTATAGTCTTAAGTAAACATCTGAATATATCTAAAAGAAGATTCTTAAAGTATATTTGAAAAAGATTAATGGGGTTGGAGAGACGGCTTAGCAGTTAAGGCGTTTGCCTGCAAAACCTGAGGACCTAGGTTCAATTCCCCAGTACTCACGGAAAGCCAGATGCATAAAGTGGTGCAATGCATCTGGACTTCATTCACAGTGGCTGGAGGCCCTGGCACACCTATTCTCTCTCTGTCTGCCTCTCTTTCTCTCTGAAAGAAAAAGGAAGGAAGGATGTTGCTTAAAATGGGGAGAGGTTCTGAAAATGTAGGTAGGCTATTTCATGACTGTAAATATCATTGAATGTTTAATGCAAACATAGGTGATACAGTTCAGTTGACCATCATGGCTTCCTGATGCAGCCATAACATGGCATACTATTTTTTTAAAAAAATTATTATTTATTTATTAGAGACAGAGAGAGAGAGAGAGAGAGGACAGAGAGAGAGAATGGGCATGCCAGGGCCTCTAGCCATTGCAAACACATGTGCATTTGGCTTATGTGGGAGGAGAATCAAACCTGGGTCCTCAGGCTTCGCAGGTATGCGCCTTAACCACTAAGCTATCCCTCCAGCCCATGGCATACTACTTTACAGTAAGCTATTGGTAAATAGGAATATACTCTTAGTATATAAACTAGTGTAAACTAGTAAAGCTCATTTATTATTAAGTATTAATCTGTACATGATTGTTTGTGCTATACTTTTTTTGTTTGTTTGTTTTTTAGGTTTTTCGAGGTAGGGTCTTACTCTAGCCCAGGCTGACCTTCATTATGTAGTCTCAGGGTGGCCTTGAACTCACGGCGATCCTCCTACCTCTGCCTCCCGAGTGCTGGGATTAAAGGCGTGCACCATCTCGCCCGGCAGGAATTTTCATCTCCATTATAATTTATAGGACCACCATTGTATTTGCAATTGTCATTGACTAAAAATCATTATATGGTGCATGTCTGTATTTATTTCAGGAAAGTTAAGGATTTTGTCATTTTAGATAATCCATTAATTAATCCTTAATCCAGATAGGGAAGTGCTAATGGGTGTTCTCATTAATACTCTCCAATTTGTATAATACAGGCTGTAGCTTACAGTTTGTCTTTGAGAACTCACAGGAAATTCACATAAATAAAATGATTTTCTTGCTAAAACATTCAGACCATTTTTCATTTTTATTTTTATTTATTTATTTATTTGTTTTGTTTTTTTGAGGTAGGGTTTCACTCTAGCTCAGGCTGACCTGGAATTTACTATGTAATCTCAGGATGGCCTCGAACTCATGGCAATCCTCCTACCTCTGCCTCCTAAGTGCTGGGATTAAAGGCATGTGCCACCATGCCTGGCTCATTGTTCATTTTTAAAAGTATTTTATTTATTTATTTGAGAGAAAGAATAGAGATAGAATGGGCATGCCAGGGCCTCTAGCCACTGTAAATGAACTCAGATGCAGGTACCACCTTGTGCACCTGGCTTACATGGGTACTGGGGAATCAAACCTGGGTCCTTAGGCTTTGCAGGCAAGAACCTTAACCACTAAGCCATTTCTCCAGCCCCATTGCTCATTTTAATATCCACAGTGCTAACATAGGGGCCCAATGTCAGCATCTTGAATTCATAATCATGGCATTTTTGTAAAGGGAACTTAGAAGGAAAGTGACAGAAAGCTCTTGTATTTAGTTTCCTGTCTTCAAGCAAAGCAACTGGTGTGCATGTGTTACAGTTGAACAGTTTTTTTTGTCTGTGTTTTTTGTTTTTTGGTTTGGTTTTTCGAGTAGGGTCTCACTCTAGCTCAGACTGACCTGGAATTCACTGTGTAGTCTCAGGGTGGCCTCAAACTCACCGCGATCCTCCTACCTCTCCTTCCTGAGTGCTGGGATTAAAGGCGTGCTCCACCATGCCCAGCTTTGAACATTTTTTTTTTTTACAAAATGAAAAATGTACATAGATTGCAACAGCTCGTATACCCTCAACAAGTGTTTGGCTTACAGTTCAGAAGACTGAACCATATTTCATTTATTTATTTACTTATTTTTATGTTTTCCAAACTGCTTTACGGTTTTGGAATTAGTTTACAGTTTGGAAAGTTTGCTTTCCATCATGCAATATAGGAAGAGTAGAAAGTAAGATGTGTCTCATGCTTTAGGAAGGTCAGTCTGTATGATAAGAGTCCTGGGAAGTGGCAGGAAAGGAGACTTAAGAATTTGAGGACTAACTCAGTTCAGAGATGGTTTTCTGAGTAATGTAGTAACAGTTGGGATGCAGAAATGAATTTATCCAAAAGAAAACTACAAATGCATTTCCAGACTTCTGGCTTGAATAATTAGATAGGTAGTATATACTTGAAATAGCAGGGCTTGTTTATCATGTTTTGTTTTTTTTTTAAAAAAAAACTATTAGTTTTTGTTTTTTCAAAGAGAAGCAGAGGGGTATGACTTTATTTGAAACATTTGATTTATATTTATAGTATCATATATCTATTGTATCATAAAAATTTCACTGGATGTTTGTTTAGAAATTCAGAGTATGTTATAACTGAAGCTATGAAAAATGAACACAGGGCTTATAGTAACTCCAGGGAGAAGAGATAGAAGTTCCTGACTCACATGATCCTTGAATATGTTTACCAGATTGATACTCTGTTCTGTGAAACCTGGAGTACCTGTGAGATACTCAGTACAGTGATTTGCAGGCTTCACTTTATTTAGTAGGTGTCTCTTGAAGTTGAGTTGTCTGCTCACTAGAGTCCCTGAAGCTTGTTCATGGTTCTTGTACAATTAGTGCAATTATATAATTTTTTAAAATATTTATTTTCAAGCAGAGAGAGAGGGAGGGAGAATGAGTGAATGAATATGGGCACACCAGGACCTCCAGCCACTGCAAACGAACTCCAGATACATGCACCACTTTGTGCATCTGGCTTTACATGGGTACTGGGGATTTGAACCCAGGTCACAAGGCATTGCAGGCATCTCTTCAGCCTGCAATTATGTAATTTAAGTACTACAGACTGATGTTCTATCTCATAAATGAAAATAGAGATGCTTTGAATGTGTTCATCACAAATCATAAAATTGTGATGACAGATAACCTTAAAAACATGGTGTCAAAGCAGATACTCATTCGAAAACTTTGGAGTCTCAAAAACTCAATAACTTTTTGTTGAACTAGAAGTGTGGAAAGTGATTTAAAACAACTCAGAGACGACTCTTTGCAGTATTGTGCCATGTAGAATATTTTTCAGGTGCCTCAGTTGTGCATTAAGAAGTCAGTAAAGGGCTGGAGGGATGGCTTAGCAGTTAAATGTGGGTACACGTGGCTGGAGGCCCTGGTGTGCCCATTCTCTCTTTGTCCCTCTTTCTGTGTTAATAAATAAATAAAAGAAGTCAGTAAAGCTGGGCTTGATAGCTCACAACTATAACCCCAGCACTCTGGAGGGTCTCATCGAGTTCAAGGTCATCCTGGGCTAGAGATAGGACCTGTCTCAAAAACAAAATGAGTGAAAATACTAGACAGTGCAATGGGAACATTGACTAGAGTGACTTAAGTCTAGGGAAAAGGCTCAAATTAAGGAGCACATAAATTAAAGTGGTTAAATATGCATTTATTAATTTTTACAATTGTGTATTTACCTTCATAATTCTTCTTGGTTACATAGAGTAAGAGCTTTTGTTATGTGTAGCATAAAGAAAAGCATTTGAGGGAGGTTGAGAGACTGACTAGACAGGAGGAGAGAGGGAGGAGGCCTGGCCCTTCAAGCAGCACAACCACCAGGAAACTTAATGGCTGGTGCTGTTAGGAGAACATTTTTAAGGGAGGCTGCAGAGAGCAACAGGTTGGGGAAGGTATGTTAAAGAGACCACTTTCCAAAAGTGAGGCCAGGACATCATAGTCAGAGTGAATGGATAACCTATATGCTTTTAGTTTTTTCCTCCTTCCCTGCTTCCTCTCACTTCATTGTTCCTTTCATTTTATGCCTCTTGAGTTAGAATAGATTTGGGCATGTTTAAATATTGACAGTGAGGGAAAGGTTGAAATTGAGGAAAGATAGAAGCAAATGGGATTCAAACCATAGATGAAGGACTAATGTTAGGATTGTTGATCCTTTGGTTAGTCATTTGGTTTCTCTAAACCTTTAATGTAGAAACTATTGAGAACAAAAAAATCCATTTTCTGTTTTTATTAATTATTAGATTATTATATATATTGAAGGAAGTAGAGCCAAAGAAAGGCACCCACATGACTAGAGATCACACATGGAGGGCCTGGGACAAAAGCATGAAGAGAAAAGAGAGCCAGGCGGGCGTGGTGGCACACACCTTTAATCCCAGCAGAGGTAGGAGGATCACTGAGTTCAAGGGTAGTGAGACCCTACCTCAAAGAGAGAGAGAGAGAGATAGAAGAAAGTTCAAAGAGCTCCTGCTATATGAATGAGGAGCTGGAGGTTATAAAGAACCCATGCTGAGAGTAAGAGCTAGGGGTCTGTGGTAGGTGGAATAGATGGCCCCCAATATATTCAGTTTTTTATTGTTTGTAGTTTGCATCTACAGCCACCTGGCTGGAGGCAGTGTCACTGGGTGGATCTTAAGGTGTGGTGATGGGTTTCAGATTTCAATCTAAAGACTTGCAAAGTGTGCCTAGCAGGAGTTCCTGAAGTGTGCTGTGCTGTGTGGCTTTTGGCTTTTAGGCTTGTACTTCTCTCACTGCTTGGTCCTGTGAAGGCAGGCCAGCTTCTTCTGCCATTCATGGAACTTCCCCTGGATCTGTAAGCTTCAATAAATATCCCTTCCTCCATAACTGTGTCTGGTTGGAAGTTCATCTTAGTGAACCTGAAGCTGTCTGCTACAGGGGCCCTCCCAGCAGGGAGGTCCCAAGTGATCCAAGAGGGAGAGAGTCTCCCCTCCCCCTGCAAAGGTATTTATGACTTTAGGGGTGGTGGGCTGTCTCCCACCTTGGGTGAACCAGAGGGCCAGCTGGTTGGTTAGGACTGAGAGGTATCTCAGGAACAGGTTAGCTTTGGCACCAAGTTCCAGGGGCTGAACTTGACCAACCACAATGTTTAAATCCTGTGAAAGACTTACCTCCCAGGAAGGGTCCTGGCTTTGCAAAAGCTGTTCTATGGAACTAGGCAAGAGATAAGAAATCAAATCATCTTTGATTTCTAGCAAGTGCAAAGTTTCCTGCACTTTTCACTTTCAGGGATCCAGTCACCCTAACTCTACCCGTGTCTCATTTCCCCTTCTCATGAGAAGACATTCTAACTGCTGTTAGAGGACAAGGGATGATGTTGTCAGATAATGAACTGTTTTCGGCTGAATGGGGCATGAAGTTGTTTGTGGCAGTTAGTCTCTCTCCCAGAGAAGGGAACTACTCTAAAGAACCCCGAAAAGTGTATTGGTGGAGTGCAGGAAGATAGTCTTGGAAGAGAATGTTGGAGAGAAAGAATAAAAGTAAGGAGTTAATGAGGAGTGAGCATACATACAGCAAACTGGTTATTTTCAGGGTTATCCTTCTTGTGGACTTTGAGGTCTTGAGGAGCGTGAGGAACCCAGGTAGATGGAGTTGGGATTGTCTCAGGACCGTCTGAGCATGAGGTGGCTGAGATTTTCTTCCAGAACTGTCATTGAATGACACAGTAGTGTGTGGCATGGCCTGAATCTGTTTCTGTATGGCATGTAATGAGATACTAACAGTTATTAGGCCCAGATGAGGGAAAAAACTCACCCATAGCTGGAAGTTCAGAAGTGATCAGAAAGAGAGAGAGAAATCTAATGTTTTCATGAAGGTTCTAACTGTCATATCCAGCTATACTTACCTGCATTATCTGAACTCATGTGGTGTGATTTTCAGAAGTTATATAGGATTTTAATTGTTAGGGAATATTTCCCTTTGACTGAAATACTAAATATAGACATACCGTATGTATGTATACAAAACATTAAATTCCAGAAAAGAAAGCTGCATATTCACGTATATCTTGAAATAAGGCAGTTTAGTCACCACTAATGCTGTTACATGATTTATTATTCATTTGATTTTGAGATAGAGTCTTGTTGTGTTGCCCAGACTTGTCAAAGTGGGTCATAGTGATCTTCCTGCCCTAGCTTCGCAAGTAGTTGTGACTGCATGTGGACCACCATCCCTGGCTTGGTGGCTTTTGTTTGTTTGTTTGTTTGTTTGTTTGTTTGTTTGTTTTGTTTGTTATTTGGTTTTTCAAGGTAGGGTCTCACTCTAGCCCTGGCTGACCTGGAATTCACTATGTAGTCTCAGGGTGGCCTCGAACTCATGGCGATCCTCCTACCTCTGCCTTCCAAGTGCTGGGATTAAAGGCATGCGCCACCACACCTGGCTCTTGGTAGCTTTTCATTTTAAATTTTAAGCAAGGTGATTTGAATGTTCACCTAACAAGGCCTGAGGGAATATAGTAAGGGTTGTAGTTTAGGTTAGGGCAGTGGTAAGGACTTGAGGAAGACAGGATACCACCTTTATAATTACTATTTGTTTTGTCATCAGCAAATAGTTACTGTCCATTCTGGAGCTTCATGGCCTGCTGCATTTCACCACCTTTCATTACCTATTCCAGTTCTTGCTTAGCTTGACTTATTGGTTGATTAGTATAGATGAGAAGTATCTTTTTCCCCAAAATAAAATTTTCTTTTAATTTTAGTACTTTAAGAAATTGGAATAAAGCTGTGACAAATTTTATTTGGGGCGGGGGAAGGAGGCGGGAGAGAGAGAATGGGCATGCCAAGACCTCCAGCCACTGCAAATGACTCCAGATGCATGCATCATCTTGTGCATCTGGCTTATATGGGTCCTGGGCAATCGAAGTTGGGTCCTTTGGCTTTATATGCAAGCACCTTAACCGCTAAGCCATGTCTCTTTGAGTCCCATTTTTAAAAAAGAAATTGGTCCTTTACAAAATAATGAAATACGTTGCCAGTTTCAGATGTGAAGGTTTTTTGTTGTTCATTGTTCAAAGAGTACAAACAAATATTCTAAAAATTGGAGTGCATTCATTTCCCACCCCCCAAAAGGTATGAGGGTAGTATAGCTGGGACATATGTCACTCAACTGTCTCCAGGGTTGATTGACAAATCTAGCTGGCTTGGTGGATGTGTTCTTGCCCTCTCTCTTGCTCTATATGCTTTCCTCTAAAAGCTGCATGTGTGTACTCTGTTCGTCTTCCCTGATAGCAGGAGGGCTATGCATACAAGTAAATATGCTCTCCTGCTAGAACCTCCGAACAAATTTCTCCAGAGTCCAATTGTGGCTCTCTAATACCATTCCTAGGAATTAGCAGAACAGGGTTAGTGCAGCTTTGAGCTGTTTTCCTGTTCTAACATTATGTCATTCTTAAAAAAGTGTTCAGTTTTAAGTTTGCTTACCACCACCCTGTCTTACTCTGTGTTTTATGCTAGACTGTTAGTTATGTGATTATAAGTTAGAATGTGCAGTAGAATATAATCTGCAGTCATTGAAGACATAGGGTGAGGTAAATGGAGATTTTCCTCATTCAACAGTGAAGCAATGCTTTCTTCCGGGTGTTTATCTTAAGTGGGTATCTGGGGCTCTCCTGTGTTATGGCACTGATTCTGAATTCCTTGAAACAGATACATACTAATATTATGACATTTTCCATTGCTTTTCAAATAATAAATGAGAGTGGAGATTTTATTTATTTATTTGTTTGTTTGTTTGTTTGTATGTTTGAGAGAGTAAGAGGCAGAGAGAAAGAATGGGCGCACCAGGGCCTCCAGCCACTGCAAACAAACTCCAGATGCATGCGCCACCTTGTGCATCTGGCTTACATGGGTCCTGGGGAATTGAACCGAGGTCCTTTGGCTTTGCAGGCAAGCACCTTAACCTCTAAGCCATCTATCTCTCCAGCCCCGACAGTGAAGGTTTTTATGAAGAGCATCAATAATCTCAAAATAATCACATTCAAAATGGAGTTAATAAATGTTAACAATGAAGAAAGAACTACATATATATAGCTTCCTAAGGTTAAAATACACACACACACACACACACACACACACACACACATATATATATATATATATATATATATATATATATATATATAAAAAATACTGAGTCAAGAGCTCTGCTCTTAGTCTGAAAAGTTACTATGTATATGAGATGTCATCAGCAAGTTTCTCTTTTTCTCTGGAGTCTATATTTGATTTTTATTATTTTAAGACATGGTCTTGCTGTGCAGCCTACACTGGTCTCTAACTTGATATCCTTCTGCCTCTGCTACCCAAGAGCTGGGATTACATGTAAATTCTATGATGCCTACTCTTTATATATGTTCCATTTGCCATCAGATCAACAAAGTTAGTGAATGTGTGGCTAAGTAAAGAAATAGCATGAAAAAACAGAGGTCCAGAGGTTAGTTGGAAGTGCATATACAGCAGATGACTGGGAAACAAGGGCTAAGAGGGATGGAAAGGAGGGGGTCACTAGGCAAAGTTTGATTAGCAAGGTTTAATGACTGCTAGGTTAGACTTCGAAGGCTGACACTTCAGGGGTTGGCATGTTTGACCTAGGAAGTCATATTTAAAGGAAAAATTGCCAACAGACAGGAAAATAGAGGTCAGAAAGCATTCTAAACAGTTACTGGCAGCACACATCTTTAATCCCAGCACTTGGAAGGCAGAGTTGTAGGAGGATCACTGTCAGGTCAAGGCCAGCCTGGGACTGCATAATGAGTCAGCCTGGGCTAGAGTAAGACCCTGGCGTAACCAAAAACAAACAAACAAAAAATAAATAGTTGGGCTTTTCAACTATGGAACCTCTCCCATTTCCTACTTAAATGCTGATTAAAGGCATGTACACCCATGTCCAGCTTGGAATTTTAACTTTTTTTTTTTTTTTGGTTTTGTGAGGTAAGGTTTTACTCTAGTCCAGGATGAGCTGGATGGAATTCATTGTGTAGTCTCAGGGTGGCCTCAAACTCACAGTGATCCTCCTACCTCTGTCTCCTTGATATTCATGAGAAGGTGCTGGGATTAAAGGCATGCGCCACCAGACCTGGATGGAATTTAACATTTTTTTATTAAAATTTTTTTTTGCTTATGTGGTATTCCATCTACTTAAGGTTAAATGCAGTATAAGTGTGCTATATTGTACCCTGCAGTGGCTACAAGTTTGGAGTATAGTATTTCCTCATTTCTTTCATGATCAAGGACGATGCATGAAGTAGCCAAGCCTGCATTTTAGGAAGATAATCCTAATGTAGTTGTCTGCTGTTACACCTCTGTTTTCCTTTTGGGAAAGTGTATGAAAAGCTTATAGAAACACTTCCCATGTTTATGAGAAGGTGCACAGTGTAGGTAACATAGGAGCTAAACTTTCTCCTCTGAGAACAGAAGGGCTACATTTGCAGTTTTGGGCTTGGGTAAAATAATCTTTGTTCCAGGACCACTTAAATTCCATTACAGTCAGTGCAAAGTGAGGAGCATTTTTTCATCTTTGTATTGCTGAATTTGGTTCTAAATATTTTATTTAGGTTTCCTTAAAACCAAGTGTTGAGATGGTAATTTGGAGTTTGTCAGAGGTTTAATGGATAAAACACTTACGTGCTAGCCACAGGCTTCAAAGATTTTTTTGTGTGTGTTATATAAAAGAATCCTAACTAAAAGTAATCATTTCAAGAAAATTGTCCATTTTAGAAATTAATATGTCATAGGACCATCATAACTATTTAACTTTTTTTTTTTTTCCGAGGTAGGGTCTCACTCTAGCTCAGGCTGACCTGGAATTCACTCTGTAGCCTCAGGGTGGCTTTGAACTCACAGCGATCCTCCTACCTCTGCCTCCCGAGTGCTGGGATTAAAGGCGTGTGCCACCATGCCCGGCTGTGTATTTAACTTTTTTATTGACAATTTATATACATAAATGTATTTTGATCATAATTCCCTCCCGTTACCTTATTTTGGCCTCTTTTCTACCAAATATTCTCTTCCAATGAGTTCCTCTTCTACTTTGATGTCTTTTTTCCCACTCTTCTCCAGTCCATAATGGAATCAGTATTACGCAGGTAACAACAGCTACTTTGAGTTCATGAATGCAATAGTCACTTCGTGTCTGCAAGACCACATTCCAAAGCGTTCTTCCACAGTGTTCCTTGAGCCTTGACAGATGTGATAGAGATGTCTTATTTAGCAATGAGCACTCAAACAGTCACTTATTGTCAACACTTTTGAGTTTTGAGTCTCCCCAGTAGTCAGTGCTGTCTGCAAAAAGAAGCTTCTCTGACCAAAAGTGAGAGCAGCACTAATCTGTGGGTATAGACATAAGTACTTATAGGACAATTTAATGGGCACAACATATCCATTTTGTTGAGTAACAAAGCTAGCTTCCTTCCTATAGCTTATGACCTACCCAGCCATAGGCTTTTGACCAAGTTTTCAGTACCAAGCACAAATTCCTTCCCATAGAGCAAGCTTGAAATCCAATATAGAGTAATTATCCCTATAGCATTCTTGACACTTTTGTTCCAGTGGGCGCATCTTGCTTGGCTGGTCAGTTGTATAGCTCACAGTTCCACTGCTGGTTAAGAACAGTTGATGTCTTTTCTCCCCCAATAATCTGAATAGCACTTTCTGGCACTATGGTGGCTAAACTGTGCGGAGGAGGCTTTCAGCTCAGTTCTAGCTTGATTTCTTAGTGCTCTATAACTGAAGGAAATCATAAGTACTTAAAACTAGAGGGGACTTGTGCATGCATGTGTGATTAATCCATAAGTTCTTAAAATTAGAATCTATTAATGCAAGGTTTAAAAAATACAATTTTAGCCGGGTGTGGTGGCACATGCCTTTAATCCCAGCACTTGGGAGGCAGAGGTAGGAGGATCACTGAGTTCGAGGCCACCGTGAAACTACATAGTGAATTCCAGGTCAGCCTGGGCCAGAGTGAGACTCTATCTTGAAAAACCAAAAAAAAAAAAAAAAATAATAATAATAATAATAAATAAATAAATAAATAAAATATATATGCATGCTTCTTAGGTGGGTAACTTTCCTATCAGATTTTGCTAATAAATAGTTGCCTCTGTGTCTGATTTTATTCCTTCCCTTAGAGTAGAGCTGTCTCAAACTATAAAAAGTAAATCACAATTTTCTGCTGCTGGCCTTTTTAATAGAAACACAGGTGATGTTCAGAAAATTTATCTTGAAGTTTATTGGCAGCATCTGCTTAGGAATGCTCCAATGCTGGGTGCCAGTGCAATATATAATGCAATTGCATTGATTTCATCTATCAGTGTCTTTGATTCATTTACTCTAAGAACACTAATTGTTAAGAAGGGGCTATTACAGAGATACTGAATCTTAAAAAATAAAAGATTAGAATAACAGCTTTCCTGGAGACAGCAGTCTTTTGCTCTTTAAATGTTTGCGCTGTTCAGGCATATGAACTCATTTGAGTATAAGCTGCAAGTTGCAAGGAAGAAACAGAATAATCTGCCCTAAGGTACTCCTCAGTTACTTTTTTTTTGTGTATAAAATAAGGTTGTGCTTTTTAAATATTTCAAAGTGATGCTGGCAGTTAGGAGATAGTATAATAACACACTGCACTTCCTATTGTCTTACTTCCTTATATCTCTTAAGAGATGGGCATGTCGAATTCATAAAAGAAATTTCTGTTACTAAGAAATAGCTTTCCTTCTAATCCTAAAGTACTGTCTAACAATGTGGAGTTCTTTGGAAGAAGTGTCTGTATAACAGCATCTTTTTGGATTTTTTTAACATATATTTTTTATTTTTATGTATTTGACACAGAGAAAGAGGGGGGGAGAGAGAATGGACACACCAGGGTCTCCAGCCGCTGCAAATGAACTCCAGACGCATGCACCACCTTATGTATCTGGCTTACATGGGTCCTGGTGAATCGAACCTGGGTCCTTTGGCATCCCTCCATCCCCCCCTTTTTTGGTATTTTTTTTTTATGTGTGAGAGAGAATTGGTGCACCAGAGCCACCAGCCATTTGCAATCAAACTCCAGACTCATGCACCATTTTGTGCACTTGTGCAACCTTGTACCTCTGGCTTATGTAGGATCTGGAAAGTCAAACATGGATCCTTAGGCTTCACAGGCAAGCGCCTTAACTGCTAAGCTATCTCTCCAGCCCTGTATAGTAATATCTTATACTTACTGTCACCTTTGTGCATTTTCATCCCTGAACTCACTGATCCTAGTCATTGACATTCAGAGTTGAGACTATAGCATACTTTGTACGTAAGTCATTTTATGGATACAGATGGGTCAAATACAGACACTGTAGTAGACAGCTTCACATCGCTGAGATGAACTTACAGATCAGGCACAGTTATGGAGGATTTATTGAAGCTTATAGATCCCAGCGGAAGAGAAAAGCCACAAGTCAAATCCCAAAAGACACACCACACCACACAGCACACTTCAGGAGCTCCAGATGGAAGTCAGGCACTTTAGACTGAAATTCCAAATCCACCACCACACCCTTAGGTCTGGATTCTAGGATCCACCCAGTGACCCCTCCCCAGTCAAGTGGCTAGAAATCCAAGTGTAAGGTTTGACTAAACTGAATCTATTGGGGGACATCTATTCAAACTACCACAGATACCGCTGAGATGCCATAAAACAAAGATCATTAGGTCAGGTTGTGTACAGCTATATTCTTGGTGTGGTATGTTTGTCACTTTGAAACCTTGAGAAGTAAACATAGGGTGAGAGGAACAGATGTAATGGATGAAAGGTGGGCTCTTTCCTCTTGCGTATTATAAATAATACTGATCTGAATATTCATAAACAAGGGTTTGTGGGATATTTTCAGTTCTTTTCCACATATACCTAGGAGTGAAATTACATGTTAGCTGTTTCTATATTTTGAGAAACTGCCAAGCTGTTTCTCAAAGTGGCTACATCAGTTTACCTTTCCACCAACAACATGTATTGATTGTGATTTCTCTGCATCTTCACCAACACTTGTTATTACAGGTTTTTGTGATTATAGTCATCACAGTGATACAGAGTGAGCTTTCATGTTTCGGTTTGAATTTCCTTAGTGACTCAGGATTGTGGAGTATCACTTCATGTGTTCATTGGTCATTTGTGTATTCTGACCCTGTGCCGATTGTTTTACATGTATTTTAATTTTTTATTTGAGGGAGGATGATGGGCATGCCTCCAGGGCCTCCTGCTACTACAGAAGGCCTCCAGGTGCGTGTGTTACTTTGTGCATCTGTCTTTATGTGAGTGCTGGGGAATTGAACACAGCTGGTGGGCTTTGCAAGTGCCTTTAACAGTTTTAACCGCTGAGCCATCTACCCAGCCCTGTGCCAGTTTTAAAATTAGGTTGATTTGTGTGTGTGTGGGGGGGGGGTGTCTGTATGTATGCATGTTTGTGTGCACATGTGGTTGCATGCATGTGAAGTCTAGAGACCTCAGGAGTTGTTCCACAGGTGCTGTCTGCCTCTTAGTGAGATGGGGGCTCATTAACATGGTGCTTACCAATTTGACTAGAGTGGCTGTCCAGCAAGCCTTAGGGATCTGCCTTCTCTGCCTATATGGCACTATGGAAGATTGTACTGCTATGTCTGTACTTTTACATGGGTTTTGTAGTCGAACTCAGGTCCTCATGCTTGCAAAGCAAGCACTTTACCCACTGAGCTATCTCCCCAGCACCCATTAGTTTGACACTTTTATTTTTTATTTCCTCTGAGGTAGGGTCTCACTCCAGCCCAGGTTGACCTGGAATTCATTGTGTAGTCTGAGGCCGGCCTCCAACTCACAACAATTCTCATACCTCTGCCTTCTGAGTGCTGGGATTAAAGGTGTGTGCCACCATGCCTGGAAACACTTACTTTTTGTGTTAGTGTTGTAATTGTTATTGTATTTTGGAATATATGTCCTTTATTAGATATATATGATTTGTAGTTTTTTTTCTGTGAGATATCTTCTTCACTTTTGTAATTATGTGTGTTATAATTTTAATGTGGTTTGTCCTTTTCAAAATTCAGTTTGCATTTACAATATGGCAGGATTAAAACATGGAGCCTTTAAAAAGTGTCATGGCCTGGGCATGATGGCGCACACCTTTAATCAGAGCAGAGGTAGGATTGCAGAGTTTAAAGACAGCATGAAAGTACAGAGTGAGTTCCATCCCATTCAGCCTGAGCTAGAGTGAGACCCTACCTTGAAAAAAATGTATCATGGGCTGGAGTGATGCTCAGAGTTTAAAGGCCCTTGCCTGCAAAGCCTGATGGCCTGGGTTCGAGTCCCATTACCCACATATTGAAATCAGGAAGTGTGAGTCCTCCAACTTTGTTCTTACTCAAGATTGTTTTGGTTATTCTGAGATCCTTGCATTTCTGGTAATTTTAACATGAGCCCATCAAATCTGCTTTTTTATGAGCCTATCAAAATGCTTCTGTAAAAAAAGGGGGTAGAATTTTGTAGAAATTTCATTGACTTTGAAAGTCAGTCTGCGGATTATTGGCATTATAAAAATATCAGATAGTGCCAGTGATCATGGGATGTCACATCATCCATGAACACAGTTCTTGTTCGTCTCATTCTGAGATTTGTCCTATCGCAGAAGTACTCAAACTTTTGGTATAATAATTCTGTATTTTTTTTTTGTTATTTTTATTTATTTGAGAGCGACAGACAAAGAGGCAGATAGAGAGAATGGGCGCGCCAGGGCCTCCAGCCACTGCAAACGAACTCCAGATGTGTGCGCCCCCTTATGCATCTGGCTAACGTGGGTCCTGGGGAGTCGAGCCTCGAACCGGGATCCTTAGGCTTCACAGGCAAGCGCTTAACCACTAAGCCATCTCTTCAGCCCCTGTATGTTTTTATATAAAAAGATTTTGAATAACTATATTTAACACACTAGAAATTAAAGGCCTGGAGAGATGGCTCAGCAGTTAAAGGCACTTGCTTACAAAGCCTGACAGTGTAGGTTCGATTCCCTAGCACCCATGTAAAGCCAAATGCACGAAGTGGCATATGCATCTGTAATTAATTTGCAGTGGCAAGAGGCCTTGGTGTGGCCATACTCACTCACTGTGTATCTGCCTCCCCTTTATCTCTCTGTCTCTCAAGTAAATAAATATTTTAAAAAGTCGAGGGCTCACTGGGCATGGTGGTGCATGCCTTTAATCCCAGCACTCGGGAGGCAGAGGTGGGAGGATCTCTATGAGTTCGAGGCCACCCTGAGACTACATAGTGAATTCCAGGTCGGCCTGGACTAGAGTGAGACCCTACCTCGAAAAACCACCAAAAAAAAAAAAAAAAAATGTCAAGGGCTGGAGAGATGATTTAGCAGTTATGTCACTTACTAACAAAGCTTAAGGAGCCAGGTTTGATTCCTCAGTACCCATATAAAGCCAGATGCACAAAGTGGTGCATGCATCTGGAATTTGTTTGCAGTGGCTAGAGGCCCTGGTGCACCCATTTTGTCTTTCTGTCTCTCAACTAAGTAAAAAAAAATTTTTTAAATGAAGACTCACTAAAACTTTTAAAATGTACACATATTTTAGTAATATTGTCAAATTCATTACATGTTAACAAGTAACTATGGAACATGACATACTTTCAAAAAATAATTTAGTGTGAAAAGTATTATTTTTGAGCCGGGCATGGTGGCACAAGCGTTTAATCCCAGCACTTGGGAGGCAGATGTAGGAGGATCACCATGAGTTTGAGGCCACCCTGAGATTACATAGTAATTCCAGGTCAGCCTGGGCTAGAGTGAAACCCTACCTCGAACCCCCCCCCAAAAAATTATATTTTTAAGTCTCTTTAGTGTCTGACAATAGAATTTTATTTAGGTTCTCATATACAATTGCATTTTCTCTGTTAAAGTTGTTTTGTTTGGGGCGTAGCAGTTAAGACATTTGCCTGCAAAGCCAAAGGACCCAGGTTCCATTCCCTAGGACCTACATAAGTCAGATGTACAAGGTGGCACATGTGTCTAGAATTCCTTTCCAGTGGCTGGAGGCCCCAGTGTACCCATTCTCATTCTCTCTCCCACCCCCCTCTCATATACACAGATAAAAGAAGCAAGTTGAAAGCTGGGCATGGTGGCGCACGCCTTTAATCCCAGCCCTCGGGAGGCAGAGGTAGGAGGATCGCCGTGAGTTCGAGGCCATCCTGAGACTCCATAGTGAATCCCAGTCAGCCTGGGCTAGAGTGAGACCCTACCTCGAAAAACCAAAAAAAAAAGAAGCAAGTTAAAAAAAAAAACATTTTGTTTGAAGTATATGATGGAATATACGGAGTATAGTTTTTTCATATAACCTTGAATATTATTATAATAGTATATCAAAACTCCCATTTTCCTTTTTTTTGGAGGGGGGGACTGATTTTTGTTACATAGTCCAGACTGATCTCCATTTCAAGATCCTCCTGCCTCAGCCTCCACTGTTTTGGGGTTACAAGTGTGTGCTACCACATCTAGCTCCCACTATACGTTTGTTAGAAAATGAGTGGAACAAAGGAAGTGGTGTTTTGGCATTATTATGTGAACAGTTTGATCATCTGCTATCATGGGAAGGTCTCTAGTACCTTCGATGATACACCAAACCACATTTTGAAAACCAGGCTCTTAGAGACTATGACTGAATGGAATAGTTTTATAAGAAATTGTGCTCTTGGACCAAAACCTTAAGGAATCTGTATTGAAGAACTGCTAAATGTCACAGATTTTTTTTTTTTTTTTTCGTTAATCGTGCACGAGAGAGGGAGGGAGAGGAGAGAGAATGATAACATGCATGTGGGCACACCAGGACCTCTTCCCCTGTGTGGTGGTTTGAATAGATGGCCCCCAATATATTCAGTTGTTTATTTGTTTGTAGTTTGCATCTTTAGCCATCTGGCTGGAGGCAATGTCACTGGGTGGATCTTTAGGTGTGGTGGTGGGTTTGAGATTTCAATCTAAAGATATGCAAAGTGTGCCTAGCAGGAGTTCCTGAAGTGTTGTGTGGCTTTAGGCTTGTACTTCTCTCTCTCTGCTTGGTCCTGTGAAGGCAGGCCAGTTTCTTCTGCCATTATGGAACTTCCCCTGGATCTGTAAGCTTCAATAAATATCCCTTCCTCCATAATTGTGTCTGGTCTGCAAGTTCATCTCAGAGAACCCGAAGCTGTCTGATACAGAATTTGGTACCAGGAGTGGGGTGAGATGTACCTGGCCATGTGCATGTTGATCTTTTGGAACCTTTGTTTTGGAGGAATAGGCATGGACTTGGTGCTTGTAATTGAAGATGTCTTCTGGAGTGGTAAGCAAAGTTTTATGGACTATTCTGATGAGAGTCTGAGAATGCTAAGTGCAGACAGCATTGAACTTCGAGGCTTGCCTTATGAGCTTTCTAAGGGGAAGGAAAGACTGCAGAGGACTTTGTTGGAACTGGGCTACTGGCGTAAGGGCTGGCTGCGTCCTGCTGCCCAGGCCCAGAGAGTTTGATCAAGGTTAAATTTGTAATGGGCTGATGTGCTTGGCTAAAGATATTGGACTGAGAGATTTAAGATTTTAAGCTGGAAAACCTCAAGCAAGTTAAAATTACAGGCACTGTGACTGGTTTTAGGTTACTGAATCTGCTATTGTCAAACACATTAGCAATCTTAAAGGAAGATGGTCCAATTGCTTTACTATGGAAAGGATGCCTGAGGAAGGACTACCATAGAAATGCAAACTCTTTTTGGAAAGAGTTGACTGGAGAAGGAACCTGCTTTTCAAGGTTATGATTTTCTTTCATCTGTGAATTAAGAATATGGCTGTGTCCTGCACTCCTGGTATTGGTTTCAGAAGCATGAAAAATGTGAGGAGTGGTCGTGAATTGCGCATGCTTCCAGGAGCTGCTGCTGAGATGTGGCATAAGGTAGGGCCTGATGCCCTGATAGGCTGAAAGAGCCTTTGGAAAATGTGAGGAGTGGTCATGAATTGCACACGGTTCCAGGAGCTGCTGTTGAGATGCGGCATGAGGCAGGGCATGACGCCCTGATAGGCTGAAAGAGCCTTTGGAAGATGGACCGTGGTTTGCATAAAGACCTGAAGATGTTTTGTATATACCAGGACTGTGCAAGGGCTACCATAGAGCGCCCTTGTTGGCCTGGGATGGAAGTGTTCCCTGGCTACTCTGCCCAGCTGGGTGGGCGGAATTGGAAAGTCTGGAGACTGTTAGTCTCTGGATATATTGAAGTTAAACTACAGAAATTTGATGTTTGTTTGATGGTGGTTGAGTTTGCATTGTTTTAGTCTCTCCTTGCTATGCATTATACCAGTTGAAAATGTTTTATTTTGTGCCTTTATATGTTAGAAATGTTTAACTTGTTTGATCTTACAGGGGACCTTTGAAATTAAACTGAGTACAATTTACAATGTGTGATGATTATAAATCTATTGGGGGCCAGGGGCGGAATGTGGTGGTTTGAATAGATGGCCCCCAATATATTCAGTTGTTTATTTGTTTGTAGTTTGCATCTGCAATCACCTGGCTGGAGGCAGTGTCACTGGGTGGATCTTAAGGTGTGGTGGTGGGTTTGAGATTTCAATCTAAAGATATGCAAAGTGTGCCTAGCAGGAGTTCCTGAAGTGTTGTGTGGCTTTAGGCTTGTACTTCTCTCTCTCTCCTTGGTCCTGTGAAGGCAGGCCAGTTTCTTCTGCCATTATGGAACTTCCCCTGGATCTGTAAGCTTCAATAAATATCCCTTCCTCCATAATTGTGTCTGGTCTGGAAGTTCATCTCAGAGAACCCGAAGCTGTCTGATACACCCTGCAAACAAACTCCAGATGGGTGTACTCTTTTCTGTATTTAGCTTCATGTGGGTACTGGCTTTGCAAGCAAGTGCCTTAAACTGCTGGGCCATTACACCAGCCCTCCATGCTTTCTTTGTTGATGACCATGTGTTCTATCTATAAGAAGGATGACAGGGAACATTAAGGATTAGGTGATTGCTTGATAAATATAGAACCAGTCAGCTAGATGTTTAAGATGAATAATAAATTGAGTGATTGAAGAGAACACACTGCAGAAAATTATCCTTTTGTTAACATTTTATCACATATTATTAGTCTTTGGGATGTTTCTAGTTTCTTTTGTTTTAAAAAACTTGCAAAATTAGGTCATGTGCCTGGATTAAGGGTTCATGCCACCATGCCTGGCTGCCTTTTAAAAATTTTATGCAGGTTTTATAGATATTTTAACTGTATTCTAGTACATTTGTTTCTGCTTTTCTATAGTCAAATGTCTCATTTTCTTTTTGTAGATTTCTGAGAACTTCTGTATGTGAACATACAGTAATTGGATCATGTTCCCATCTCATTATCTTTTTGTTTTGTTCGCTCTTCCTTGCCTCCCATTCTCTAAAGACCCTCCTCTTTCTCCTCTTTCAAGGTAGTCCTACATCTCTTCTCTTCCTTTTGTCTCCATCCTCCATGTCAGAATGTTGATGAACTCAGAACTGTGCTAGTATTGTAACCACTGTGGGGTCATGAGTGCACTAGCCAGTTCATGTCTTCAGTCCAACACCCCGAAGTATGTCTATGCCCCCTATGGCTCTTACATTCTTTCGAACCCCTCTTCTACAATGTTCCCTGAACCTTGCAGAGCATAATAGAAATCTCCTGTAGTGGTGAGCTCTAGACATTCTCTTATTATGAGAGAAAAGAGTCTAGATTTATATATTTATTTGCAGGGGGCGGGCAGAGAGAATGCGAATGGTCACAACAGGGCATTCAGCCACTGCAAATGAACTCCAGGTGCATGCACCACGTTGTGCATTTGGCTTTCTGTGGGAACTGGGGAATTCATTATCAGAAGTCTAGTGCTTGTGGTTCCCTGGCAACTTTACCTGCTGACCTACCTGTGTCTGGGGCCTCAGGCCTGTGCAAGGCAGATTCACCTGGCCATGCTTCTGTTTCCCACAGACTTGCTTGTCTTTCATTTCCTTTTATGGCTAAAACTTCCAGGAACTGTGTTCAAAAACTGATTTATGCATGAACATGAAGCTATAAGTGTTATTAATAGTATAGCCAGTACATATATAGATATATACATGTTTTACTTATTACAGTTTTTTTGTATGTGTGTGTATATAATGTGTGTGTGCGTGTGTACATGCATGGTGTCCTTTGTGAATGCATATTGAAGTCAGAGGAGAATGTTGGATGTTGTCCTGTATCCCTAATCTGCATGTTTTCTTGAGAAGGAGTCTCTAAATGATCATGGAGCTGTCATTTTTTGTCAGACTGACTAATGATTCCCAGTGATTGTCCTGCCTGACCTCCCTACAGGACTGGGGTTACTGGCATGCATGGGCATATCCAGCTATTTAAGTGACTGCTGGGGAATCTAACTTAGAGCAAATCAGGCCCTCATTTTGCACAGCAAGCACTCTTACCATGGAGACATCTCCCTAGCTGTTATTCCAGTTTGAAACACACAAAAGTAGAGAGCATACTGTAATGACTCTCAACTTGTCATCTGGTTTCAGCTACCATCAACCTGCTGCCATTCTTGTTTTGTTTCTTCTTTCTCCCCAAATTTTATTGGCATATTGTTAAAGCAAATTCCAGATGTATATTTCATCCACAGGCAATTTATTCATTCATTTGTTTGTTCGTTCAGTTAGAAGATGAGTCCTCATTATGTTATCATGCCCAGTTTTGAGCTCACTGGCTCAAATTACCTCCCACCAACTTGGCTTCCTTCCTAAGTAGCTGGGATTGTCTGTGTGTACTGCCAAACCCAAGTGAATAGTAATTTTGGTTTTATATGTTTATATACATGAAACCCGGTCTCAAAAATTTTAATTATATCTAAGCTACAAAACTTATTTTCCTTAGTGGTTCTTTAGTGTAGCCTAGGACTAAGAACAGTGACCTAAAATAATAGAAACAGGTGTTCTTAAATCTGAGCTTTCTGAAGTTCTGTCACATATTCTTCTTTCAAGATCTAGTACTTAATAGATTTCTTTAGATGGATTCAACTTTTTTGTTTACTTAACAAGAAAGCATTTGTACAAAACATGCATGTTATGTGTTAAAATGCATAGCTGTTAAAATTTAACACATTTGCTATTTATTCCACACTTTAGAAAACTGACCTTGTAAAACTTACTTCAAGCTTTTATTTTCTGGTAGTTTATAGTTTCAAATCTGTTTCGTAGCATTTGAATGCTTTTGTGATTGTTGATGAGATTTTGGTAGTTGGACCAGATCTCTTTTGCTCAGATAATTTCACTAACAAGTAGAAATTAAAAAACAAAAAACAAAAAACTTCAACATCCTTAGCTGTTAGGGAAATGCAGATTAAAACTGCTTAAGATCTTTATATCATCCCATGTATAATGGCTGTCACCAAGAACACAAATGACAATATACCATGCTGCCATAAATGTAGGTAAAGAGGGACCCTTACTGCTGTTAGAAATGTAAACTAGTCCACCCACTATGGAAATCAGTGTGGAGATTCTTCAAAAAGTTAAAAATAAACGTGGCATGGTGGTGCACAGTCCTTAATCCCGGCAGTCAGGAGGCAGAGGTAGGAGGATCATAGTTAGTTCAAGGCCACCCTGAGACTACATAGTGAATTCCAGGTTAGTTGGGGCTAGAGGAAGACCCTACCTCCAGAAAAAAAAAAAAAAAAAAAAAAATGTGACCTACCTGTACCACTCCTGGATATTTACCCAAAAGATTCTGAAGTTAAATAGCATAGATACTTACATATCAGTGTTTATTGCTGCACTGTTCACAACCGTTAGGAAGTAGAGCCAACCTAGTTATCCATCGACAGATGAATAAAGAAATGGAATTTTATGCAGCCATAAAGAAAAATGAAATCATGTGGCTGCAGAGATGGTTCGAGTGAACTATGCTTTCTGCGCAAGGATGAGGGCCTGCATGGGTCTGAGACTGCCAATGTCAAATCTCTAGCTCCCTCATAAAACGCTGGGCATGCCACATACCTATAACCTCTTCCTAAAAGGGAACAGAGAGACCTGAGAAACAAGTGAGCTCTGCAAGCTCCAGAAACAATAAAAAGACTCTAGGCTGGTGTGGTGACACATGCCTTTAGTTCTAGCACTCCGGAGGCAGAGACAGGAGGGTCACCATGAGTTCAAGACCAGCCTGGTGCTACAGTGAGTTCCAGGTCAGCCTGAGCTAGAGTAAGATACTACTCTGAAAAAACCAAAAATAGATAAATAAAAATAAGTAATTTTTTTCAATTTTTTTGTTTATTTTTATTTATTTATTTGAGAATGACAAAGAGAGAAATAGGCAGATAGAGAGAGAGAATGGGTGCGCCAGAGCCTCCAGCCACTGTAAATGAACTCCAGACACATGCGCCCCCTTGTCCTGGGGAAAGGAGCCTCAAACCGGGGTCCTTAGGCTTCACAGGCAAACGCTTAACCGCTAAGCCATCTCTCCAGCCCAAAAATAAGTAAATTTTTAAAAAAAAAGAGACAGGTGCACAAAATAAGACTAGGTAGAAGAGCCATGGAATATGACATCCAACATTCCCCTCCAGCCACTATAGGTGAGCAACCCCTGGTGTATGGGGTCTCTGTAAGGGCACATACATGACCATATATTACATTGCATATGCATACGCACAGAAAAATGACATCTGAAAGAAAATGCATGTAACTGGAAATCATCATGTTAAGTAAGCCAGATTCAGAAAGATAATAAAGCATGTTTTTTCTCATAAGCAAAATCTATTCTTAAAATTATGTATCTGTGTGTATGTACGTGGGTGACAAGAGTAGAAAGAGTGATTGTGACAAGGAAAAACATCTTTAGGAAGGTAGGAAATGGAATAATAGGGTGCCTGTAATAAGAAAGCATAAGCTGGCACTAACTAGAGAAGAAAGAGAACCAGCTGGAGGGGGAAGAGGTATAGGAGAGGGGAGTGAAAGAGGAGAAAGCATGAGAACAAAGTATGATGACATAATTATATGAAGATGTCATAATAAACCCCATTACTTTTAAGGCTTACCTAAAAAAGAATGGTAAAAAGTCAGGCGTGGTGGCATACACCTTTAATCCCAGCACAGAGGCAGAGATAGGAAGATTGCTGTGAGTTGGAGGCCACCCTGATACTAAATAGTGAATTCCAGGTCAGCCTGGGCTATAGCGAGACCTTACCTTGAAAACCAAAGGGGGGAGGTACCCAAAATGGAACAACTTATAATAAAAAAATTAATAAAACCTATATGATTAGTTAGTGAAACAAAAATAGTTACTCTTGAATTTCTTTTTCTTTTTTTTTTTTTGGCCTTTTGATTAACTTTTTTCAGAAGTCATTATCTTATTTTTGAACCACAAGTGGCGGTGAGTCAGAATCCTCATAATAAAATATGAAAATTATCTCTCCACCAGTCATTTGTGAAAATGAAATGACATATTAGATGTGAAGATAAGTTTCTAGCCATTGGGTTGAAAGAATGCTTCCCAGACCCTAGAGTATCACTGTCTTGGTAAGGAGGTAGGGGTCTCACTCCAGCTCAGGCTGATCTGGAATTCACTATGTAGTCTCAGGGTGGCCTCCAACTCAAAGTGATCCTGCTAACCTCTCTCTTCTGAGTACAGCTGTTAAAGGCGTGCACCGCCATGCTTGGCTCTAGTTTCTTTCTAGTAAAATTATTCCTTTCTGATTGTTGCTAATTTGTCTAGACAGCTGTTATCCTTGAGCAAAATAAGATTAGTAGGACCAGTCAGAAACTGTATATTTAAATTGGGGATTCCTCAAAAACTGTTTTCATTTCAGTTTACTGATTCTGCAGTTTTTTTTTTTTTTTTTCCTTTGGTGTTTCAAGGTAGGGTCTCACTGTAGTCCAGGCAGACTTGGAATTCACTATGTAGTCTCAGGGTGGCCTCGAGCTCTTGGCAATCATCCTACCTCTGCTTCCCGAATGCTAGGACTAAAGGCATGCACCACCATGCCCGGCTAGATTCTGTAGTTTTTTAGACTTTCTTAGTATATATTTAAGGTGTCCTACTATTTAGTAGAAGTAGTAGGTATATATTGTTTTTTAATAGATAGTATAATGATTACTGTAGTCAAGTCAATTACTGATCTCCCTTTGTTACCCATGTTTCTGTGTGTGTGTGTGTGTGTGTAAAACTAAGAACATTCAGAAGCTACTTTCGTAGCAAATTTCCAGTGTGCAATACTGTAACTATGTCTTCATGTTGAAAGTCATCATTAGATTTATTGCATGTCTCCAGGGTTGTGCCTGTTGACCTGTGGGTTGCTTTTTTTTTTTTTTTTTTTTTTAATTTGAAACAGACACAGAGGATTGGGTGCTGGGGAGATGGCTCATGAGCCAGGCGTGGTGGTGCATGCCTTTAATCCAAGCACTTGGGAGGATCACCATGAGTTCAAAGCCACCCTGAGACTACATAGTGAATTCTAGGTTAGCCTGAGCTAGAGTGAGACCCTACCCCCCTACCAAGACAGTGGTACTCTGGGCTGTTTGAACTCAATGGCTAGAAACTTAACTTCACATCACATATGAATTCAAGGCCACCCTGAGATGACATGGTGAATTGTAGGTCAGCGGGGGCTAGAGTGAAACTCTACCTCAAAAAAACCTTAAAAAAAACAAAGGTGCTTGCTTGCAGAGCCTGTCAGCTCAGGTTCACTTCCCTAGGAATATAAATCCAGATACACAAAGTGGTGCATGCATCTGGGGTTTGTTTTCAGGGGCAAGAGGCCCTGGTGTGCCCATGGCATCTCCCACACCCTCCCTCTCTGCTTGCAAATAAATAAAAATGTTTAAAAACTAAAGAGAAATTGCATGTATAAGTGAAATCATACAATATTCAACTTTTACTGCCTAGCTTATTTCACTTAGCAAGCTATCTTCTGGCACATAATAAGCTTCAACTTCTTAAAGTTTCCCTCTTTGAGTAATATTGCAATGAACATAGGATATCCTTATGAGGTGGTGATTTCATTTAATTTGGATATATACCAAGAAATGTAGTTGTATGATAGTGTAATATGGTAGTTCTAATCACCCTACTATTTTCAGCAGTGGCATACCAGTTCCTGTCAGCAGCAGTGTCTGTTCTCTCCACCTGTGCCAACACTTGTTATCACTTGCCTTTCTTTTATAGCCATCCTAACAGGTGCATGGTGATAGCCTTTTGTGATTTTGATTTGCTTTTCTCTGATAATTAATGAGATTGATTGTCTTTTATATATTTGTTGGCAGATCTGTTGTGTTATATCGTTGGAAAAATGTTCAGTCTTTGTTTATTTGTATGTTTTTTTATTATGCTGTGCGTAATCCTCATGTGTCCTGAGTATTAATGCCTTTGTTTTAGGTTTCAAGATAAATTTCTGAGCATGAGTAGGCTTTCTGTGTCTGCACATGGTTACTAAGTTTTCTAATGTAATTTTTACTAAATTGGTATGAAGAAGAAATTTCCTTAATAAACAAGTATTACTTCTTTCTGATTAATGTGTATATTATGGGCATATTTCTTTAAACTACTTAGAATCCAGAAGGATAAGCAAATGTCCTGGAAACTTGAGGATTTTAAGATCAAATCACAATACCAGGTTTTGTGGCATACTGTAATCCTAGTACTCCAGAGGCAAGTAGATCACTCAAGTTTGATGCCAGCTGGGCTATACAGTGAGTTCCACACCAACTTGGCTCTAGAGAGACTTTTTTTTTAAAAATAGTCGATCATACCATGCTCTTCAAATGACCTGTTTACTTTGTTGTTTTACAGCATCCTGAGGTTAGCATTTAACTTCTCCCAGTGGAGCCCATGACTTCTGATCAGGACACTAAAGTTGTGGCTGAACCGCAGGCGCAGCGAGTCCAGGAGGGCAAGGACAGCTCTCATCTGGTTGGTATTGTCAGAGAGGAGAGCTTGGGCATTCATTTTTTCTATTTGATAAAGAATTCTACATTGAACTTAAGGAAAGTTCAAACTAGCAATAATAAAACTTCTTAGGATATGCATATTCAATAATACAGACTTAGAGAGGACAAAGACTTCTTACTTTTCTAATGTTCATAGCTAAGACTCTTGTAACTAAAGACAGGTACACGAGATGAAAACACACTTAATTAGCAATAAATATGATACAAGAAAGAGCCTTCAGAAATAAAGATCCACAGGAATACTATAGTGACAAAGAAGTAGATAGTGACAGACAAGCATAGCACCACAGAAGGAGGTATAATCTAGTGCTAATAAATGGGAAGACCTTGGCAAGGTCTGTTCTGGTATTATTTGGCACCCATTTGTGACATTCCTGCCCTGGTCATAGATTAGGATCTCTGAGGAAGGAGGGACTTAGGACCTATTTTAAGGGAAACTCAGCCTCTTTTTATGGCCCACTTAAGGAGAGAAGTGGTGAGGGAATTCTGCTAGTTTCTGTGTTCTGATTCTGCTATTTCCCCAAGTGTCCAAAGTACAATATTTGGGGTGATATATTCTGAACCTAATCATTATGGAAAAATAATTCATAATAGCTTTATTAGAGGAACTATAAGTGCCTAGGTGATTCAGAAAACAGTTGGCATCTATGACTCTAGATACTTAAAGCTTTGTATTTTACATCAAGGAATTGTACTTTAAAGTATAAATATATTCCATTGTAGCCATTATAAAGTATATTTGAAGAGTTTATTAAGATTTTATCATACTTTTTTATTTTGATGGCCTTTGTTCATTTTAAAATTTTATCCTGTGAGCCAATAATATGTAAAGTTTCTAAATGGCTTTGGGAAAAGTAGGCTTTTTTTTTTTTTAATTTCTGAAACTACCAGAAATTTTACTTAAAATGTTCAGTTAGAATTGAAACTTAAGCTGGGCGTGGTGGCGCACACCTTTAATTCCAAGCACTGGGAAGGAGGCAGAGGTAGGAGGATCACCATGAGTTCAAGGCCACCATGAGACTACATAGTGAATTCTAGGTCATGCTGGGCCAGAGTGAGATCCTACCTGGAAAAAATAAAAATGAGGACATCAAAATAAAAGACTAATTGAGAGGGGGAGGGGATATGATGGAGGGTGGATTTGTGAAGGGGAAAGTGCAGGGAAGAGAATTATCATGGTTAATTATGGAAGTTGTCAATAAAAATTCTTAACAAAAGAATCTAGTTCAACATTAAACAACAATAAAAACCTATGATTCAGGTGGGCATGGTAGCACACACCTTTAATCCCAGCACTCAGGAAGCAGAGGTAGGAGGATAGCCATGAATTTTAGGCCACCCTGAGAATACATAGTGAATTCCAGGTCATACTGGGCTAGAGTGAAACCCTGCCTCGAAGCCCCCCCCCCCCAAAAAAAGAAGAATTTCAGAATTATACATTTTAAGGATCCTGATCCTTCTGAACATATTAGGCATTCATAAATTTCTTTGTCATGTAAAAATGTATTTTCAGTGGGTTGGGATTTTGCTTAATTACTATGGTTTGAAATTATTTTCTTTATATTGTAGTGATAGTGTTTTTGATGTTTTCAATTTAACAGATGAATGGTCCTGTATCTCAGACGACTTCTCAAACAAATTCCATCCCAGCTCTGAGTCAGGTAATTCATTTTTAAGATTAATCATAAATTGTTTAATATAGCCGAGACTCTTAGATATTTTGTTACAACACATATTCATGGTGGAAACAATTAAGGAAATGTAGCTGTGTTTTAAGAAGGTGGTGGTAGCACTCATTCAGCACTGTGACCCTCCAGGTGTGGTAGGTGTTGTTGACACTGTTTTTCTGTACAGCTCACAAACAGTAGTGTGCCAAGATACATTATTGTCAGACATTCCTGCCAATGTTTTTAATGATTCTATTCATCTAGTGGATGTATATATATATATAATTCACCTTACTCTTTGATGACTGTACTGTTTTTTGGTTTGTTTGTTTTGGTTTTTCAAGGTAGGGGTTTCACTGTATCCCAGGCTGACCTGCGATTCACTATGTAGTCTCAGGATGGCCTTGAACTCATGGCGATCCTCCTACCTCTGCCTCCCGAGTGCTGGGATTTAAGGCGTGCGCCACCATGCCCGGTTCATCCCATTCTTCTTTTAGAGAGAATTTAATAGGTATAGGTCCTCTTGAAGCCCACTATTGGTAGAAGCTTGATATTGGAGAGCGGGCTTGTTTTTGGATATGGTTCTGACTTGTTTCCCATTCCAGCTATGGGTTTCGTTCCACTGAGCGGATCCACTAGCCAAATCAAGGGCAGTTGGTAACCCACCATGGCTGTGTGCCACTGTTGCACTGTGAGCATCACATCAGGTTGACTGCTGTTGAGTAGCTTAGACCATGAGTTGCTTATACAGATGTTGGTCATTTTCCCCCAGTCGCTCATGTAACACTTTCTGGCACTAGACAAGCTAACTGTCTGGGGATTCACTCTCTTCCAGTTTCTAGCCAGGTTGCTCCATGTTCCGTCCCAGTAGCATATGGTGTCTTTAGCAGTAGAGTCTTACCATTAGCCTTTAGTGGGTCATCAAGTACTCTGACAGAATTCTGTCTTCTTTTGGGAAAACTTGTAGGTCTCTCTGATCAACAGTTCATTGTGAATGTTACCCACATGCTGGTTTTTATTTTTATTTATTAGAGACAGAAAAGGACAGGGGGAACGCCTGGGCTTCTAGCTAGTGCAATTGAACTCCAAATGCACATGCCACATGTATCTGGCTTATGTGGGACCTGGAGAGTTGAACCTGGGTGTCCTTAGGCTTTGCAGGCAAGTGCCTTAACCACTAAGCCATCTCTCCAGCCCTCATTTTATTCCTTTTATCCATCCCATCCCAGACAGGGTCTTGCTCTATAGCCCAGGCTGGCTCAAAATTCTATGTGTAGCCCAGGCTGGCTTTGAACTCAAGATCCTCCTGCCTTAGCCTCTGAATGCTAGAATTACAGGTGTGTACTACACCTATTTCATTTTATTATTTTTGTTGAATTTAAATTATACAGTATAATATTTAGTGGGATTACTAAGTCTTGTGTTGTTAAAGTATACCTTAAGAACGTGAAATATTTTATTCATTTGAGAGAGAGATAGCAAAAGAGGCAAAGAGAGGAGAATGGGTATGCCAGGGCCTCTAGCCACTACAAACAAACTCCAGACCCATGCACCACCTTGTGCATCTGGCTTTACGTGGGTACTGAGGAATTAAACCTGGAACCTTAGGCTTCACAGACGAACACCTTAACTGCTAAGCCATCCCTTCTAGCCCATAACTTTTCTTTTTGAGACAAGGTACCACTGTGTGTGTGTCCCAGGCTCGCCTTGAGCTCTCGATCATCCTGTTCCAACCTTCCAAGTAGCTGGGATTACAAGCACAGTCCCTTCCCACCCCCTGCCCCCCAGAGTCCAGCTTTACAACATTTTTATTATCCATATCCATTTATAGTTAATCCCTTGTCCTCCCTTGTTCCTGGGTAGTCACAAATGTATTCTTTGTCTCTGTGGATTTGACCTCCCTTCCTATGTCTCCTTAGTCCCCTTTGGTTTGCTTTTCCTATGTCCTGTTCATTTCTCTGGCTTGCTCATTACTTGTGTCTAGAAGGCAGTTAATGCTTTCTGAATGAAATTTGCCTATTTATTCAGTAATGCTGAATGTAAGTGTTAAAGGTGGGTAAGACATTTTCTATGGAGAAGTTGTTCACAGATTAGCATGGATAGACATATATTTAGTAGTAGCCATACAATACTTAAAGTTGTGTTACCAAAGTTGTGTTACCAAACTTTTACTACAGAATACCTATAGACGTGAAGATAGGAGGCATTGAGCTATAGTTGTGTCTATAAAACACTTTTATTTTGGCCCTAGTAAAGGAGAAACAGTTTAACATACTCTAACCTTGTGGCTGGGGGGAATGGCTCAGTGGTTAAAGGTGCTTGCTTGCAAAGCCTGCTGGCCTGGGTTGAATTCCCTAGCACTTATCTAAACCTGGATGCAGTGTGACACATGTGTCTGCAGTTCACTTGCAGTAGCAAGAGTCCCTGGTGCACGCATAGGTATATACACTCATGAATAAATAAAATAGTTTTAAAAATCTTTGGCTAACCTTGACATAAGGGGCTAGTAGTTTTGAAGCTTATTAAAGTAATAGGATTGAAATACCAAATTTGCATTAAATTTCTCTGCATTTACAGACAGGGCAAATGATGAAACTGGAGTATTCAAGAAACTAGGAAGGGGAATGGTCAGAGAAGTAGAAAGAAAACCAGAGAGCAGTGTTGGGTTGAAATGGAAAGAGTGAAATGAATAAGGACATCTTGACTTGACAGATTTGAAACAAAGCAGGTCATCAGATGTGGCCTTAGCAAGAGCTGTTCCTATGGATGGTGCTAAAAGTCAGATTTCAGTGTGTAGAGATTCAAGGGTGATCCATACAGTATAGATTGTGACATTTTGCCCAAGAGCTTGGATGGGTGATGCCTGCACAGGAAGGGATCAGGGAAGCTTCAAGGGCATTTGGTATACAGAGACGACTACTCTGGGCCACTATGATAGAATCTTCTTGAGGGTTGTTGGCATGCATCAATGTCATTTGGCTAAAATTCCTTTACCTGTGCTGGAGGGATGGCTTAGCCATCAAGGCACTTGCCTGTAAAGCCAAAGGACCAAGTTCAAATCTTCAGTGCCCACGTAAGGCCAGATGCATAAGGTGGCGGCATGCATCTGGGGTTCTGCAGTGGCTAGAAGTCCTCATGTACCCATTCTCTATCTGCCTCTTTCTCTCAAGTAAATAAGTTTAAATAAATAAATAAAAAGATGATTTAAAAAAAATTCCTTTCCCTTACGAATTAGGGCCATGGATCCCATAGCAAGTCACTGTCACAGATTCATGCTTCTACTGAAGTTCATCCAGGGACTCCAATTCCTTCCACTGCTTTGCAGCCCACTTAGATTCTCATTCTCCTTGGAGGAACTACTTTGACTTCTTACCCATTTTCCATAAATGAGCAGCAATGCTGTTTGAGAAAGGAATGTGAAATGTGTAAGGGAGAAGTAATATTAGATAAGGGTTTATGCTTCTCTCAGAAAGAAAGATACCTATAGTCATGCTGTCTTTTTAAAAAATATTTTATTTATTTATTAGAGAGAGAGAGAGAGAGAGAGAGAGAGGTGGATAGAGAATGGGTGTGCCAGGTCCTCCAGCCGCTGCAAACAAACTCCAGATGCATGTGCCACCTTGTGCATCTGGCTTATGTGGCTCCTCGGGAATCAAAACTTAGTCCTTTAGCTTTGCAGGTAAGCATCTTAACTGTTAAGCCATCTCTCCAGCTCTCATGCCATCTTTTCTAATTAGAATGTGAAACTTTAAAGCTTATACTGGTAATCCAACTTGCACGTACCTCACCTATATTAAGATAATCTTTTTAAAAAATATTTATTTATTTGCAAGCTGAGATGGACAGAGTAGAGAGAGATAATAAGGGAGAAAAGGAGAATATGGGTGAGCCAGGGTGTCCAGCCACTAACAAACTCTAGATACATGTGCCACTGTGCATCTGGCTTTATGTGGGTACTTGGGATCGAACCTTGGTCATTAGGCTTTTCAGGCATGCACCTTAACCACTAAGCCATCTCTCAGCCCTAGAGTAATCTTTTGATACTTCTTGATAGGTAATGAGATCAGAGAACTTACTCTTAACCACTTACTCATTAATTTAAAAAAATTAGGAACATACTTAAGAGATAGAGTGCTTGACTAGCAAAGTCATGCATTTGCTCCTCAGCACCACCAAAGAAAGAAGGAAGGGAGTCACTGAGGGAGGAAGAAGGTGGAGAAGAAGAGAGGAGAGTGAAAAAGAAACACTGCAAACTTTTATCTTTTTATCTATCTATCTTTCTTTCTTTCTTTATTTTGCCTTTTCGAGGTAGGATCTCAATCAACCCTGGGCTGATCTGGAACTCACTCAGTAGTTCCATGCTGGCCTCAAACTTAGCAGTCCTCCTACCTTTGCTTCTCAAGTGCTGAGATTAAAAAACACCTGGCAAGTTTTGATCATATAGTTTATTCATGAATATTTATTAAACTAGTTAGTAATTCAGATTAATTACTACTACGAGCTGCATCTTGAATAGGAGTAGACTACCAATCGGATAGCTTGAATTTCTCTGAAAATAGCCAGTACTTGTATTTCTTCTGCAAATTACACCTGCTTCCTTTTAAAAGCACAATATTTATCTTGAAGTCTACACTTTTTTAGAACACTTTTAAGAAACTTCTACTATGGGTATGAGTGTTTTTTTTTTTCCTTGTTCTTTGCCTTTTTCCCAAATTATAATTTTTCAGACATTTGTAAAAAAAAAAAAAAAAAGAGTCTAATAAACCCCAGTGTGCCCATCATGGGTCTAAACAATTACCTGCACTGTCATTGGACTACTTGTGCTTTACACCCTCTTCCCATGTACATACAGGTTTTTATGTATGTATATATTTGTGGCGAATTCTTAATGCAAATCCTAAGCAATTTGTTATTTCACCATAACTACTTAGAAATGCATCTCAGCCTCCATTCCATTTTCATGGCTGTAAGAATTAGGAGTCAGTCCTTAATATCCACAAACGCTTCTCAAAGCTAGAAATTGAGATACAGCTATCAGTAGTTGTAGATTTTACCGAAGTTGTTCTGGTATTGTTTTCCTTTTGAGGAAATAAACTAACTTCTTTGGTGGCTGCTATCCCATGAAATATAATTCAGAAAATACTGAAACAATACAGAAAGGCCAGAAGTTTAAAGTTTATTCTAGCTAGGCTAATAATTTTGTTTTTTAAACTGAATTTTTGAATACAAGAAAAGACAATATATAGCTCCTTTTTTGCTGCTGCTGCTCTAAACCTTTGGATTCCATATATTGTTTGGATTTCAGCATAGGGAATCTGATGGATGTCAGACTGGGCTCTGTTGTCATTAGGATTTGTATTTGAGTGGCAGGAACATGTGACTGCTGTGCAACAAGTTATTTTTGGTATCTGGGTGTTGGCTTCTCCTCAGAAACCATAGCAAGTTACTGTGAGGTGCATTTGTAGAGCTCAGAAAAAGGACAAGCAGTGTGATGTGAGTGCTAGAACTTTTGAACATGGGTTGTTGCTTCAGCAAAGAATTAAATACTGTCAATGACAATGAGAAAATTGGCCTGTTACAAAAATCTGTGGAAGAGAAGAAACTGGAGGACAAGATAAGTAAAACTTTACCTTCATTATTTGATATCCTTGAAAGTGAGGAGTCTCACAATGTTGAGAATGGAGCCAAAAGAGCAGCTGGTGCTAATATGTGGGCTAGAATTTTTACAAGGTCTGGGCACAAGCAGGATCATAGACCAAAGAAGTCATTAAATTCTGTTTCCTCTTCAATGTATAATTTCTTAAATAGGTATGAAAATTTAGATGAGGGTGACAAGAATCCAGATATTGTTACTGAGCAGAATTCTAAGACAGTCTGTGTGCCACTGTGCATGGGTAGTGACAAACAGGGCTCTTTTGAAGATGGCCAGCCTCTGTCACATGTGCCAGTACTGTGTGACCAACAGGAGGAAACATTTGTAAGTGGCCAACTGCTTTGTTACCTGGACATTTGTGAGAACTCCTTAATAGAGAAAGAAAGAATGGCAAATGATCAAATCAAAAGTTCTAATGAAAATAACTCTTTAAATGTATCTGCTAGGGAGTCGCAAAGTAGAAGTCCTATTTGTGTTGGTGGTAAACAATGCAAGGATACAAGAGAGAGCAGATTTTATAGTATCTGTGTTATAGATCCTGAGTGCCTGAACATAGAAGAGGAGCTGTACACTCCTATGTATGGAGCCACTGCAGAAGAATGTCATTTAGCTGTTACCTCTGAAATTCAAGGAGTGGATTGGCCTGTAGATAGCAGGAAGGAATGTTCAGTCTCACAGGCTGTACAAGGGGCAGGCAAGTTAAAGGTGTCACAGGAAGAGCTGTCATTCCAGGATTTAATAGATCCATGTGAAACAAAGGAAGTATTTAGTGAGAAAATTGAACTTAGTTCTAAGCATTGTATGAGCAGTGATCCATCTTATGAAGCTAACATTAATAGCCTACATGCTGAGTCTTTAAGGACAGGAGCTTTTGCCAAATTCTCAAAAGATTACACAGAAAGTAGTACATTACATAGTATTGGCCTACCCCCTGAATTAAATATTGACATAGGCAGTGACTCAGTAAAGTGCATGTCTGCTATCTCCAAAGAAAGAGAGAGCCATGCTTCAGGAATAGGAAGGCAGATGGATGATTCACTTACTAATTTAGCTAATGCCATTTCATACATTAAAGGGAATGGTGAACCTAAGGCTGCAACAGGTAGTGTTGGTCAAAGTTTAAACTCTCAAATGGAAGGAGGCAATAACTCTGAAACACTCCTAAAAGGCAATGAAAATTCCTACTTCAGTGTAAGCCAATCAGGTACTTGTCTTTCCTATGGTCTTGATAGGATTAATTTAAGTCCCAAAAGGTTAAGTTCAGAGAGTTTGGAAAATGAGTGTCTCATAGTTCAAGCTGATTTCATTGATAATCCCTCAAGCAAACTTGGTGTGCTGAAGAAAGAGCAACACCCCAGTGATAGCAGTCTGGAAACCAGAAGCTCCCAGCTGGCAAACAGAGGTGAGCTGTCCTTGCAGTCTGAAAACAGTTCATCTTATCAAGGTGAGGGTGGAATGAGCATTTTAGAGGCCAAAAATCATGGCAAAGAGGATTTGGACTTGAAATCTTGGTATCAGGCAGGGCTGTGTGCAGGTAGCACAGTAGACATGGCACAGACACAGACCTGTGATTTATCTCACAATGAATGTCAGCCAGACACAAAGGGGATGACTAAGAAAACAGATATCCTGAAACTTGGAATTTCACAAGGAGTTCCCCCAAGTGACAATTCTCATGATCACTCCACGTCTCCTCAGGACATCCTTAGGTCCTCTGCATTTACTTCTGCAACCTGTACTGATAGAGAAGAAAAGGAGACGGGCCTGTGTGATAAATCAGAAGGTGAAATATGTGCAGAGAGTTTGCTCAGGGTGTTACACAATCAATCTGATGATCCTAGCATATTAGAAAATGTTGAAAAGGAAGCACCGAAAGCTAATTTTAGAGAGACAAGTGAAGAAAACATAGAAAATGTCAAGTCAGATTCTGAAACAATTTGGGAAACTGATGTACTTAAATGCAAGGTAGTGTCCAGTGAGAGTACATTAACTTGGGTTAGTTCTAGCATAACAAAAAATTCTAATGTTAAAACAAATCAAATAGAAAAGAGTGACAAAACTTGTGGATTGAATGAATACAAAGAACTTATCGTTGTGCCACCTTTAAACCAGAGGTCAACTTCAGTTACACAGAAGTCAGAAGTGGTACAGAAGACCTATGGTAACAGTAGTGGAAGCTCAAAACTGAAGCCGATTTACTCTGTATCAGCTAAAGGTGTTCCTGAATCCATTGGTAATAATGTTTCAAAGTTGAGAGAAGGAAATCTCACACTTAAAGACGAAGAAGAGAGACTTTGCTTGAAGAAAGACAACATTGCTCCTGACAACACTGACTGCTTAGCTCCATATGGGACAAATGGGAATGTATACCTTTTCATGGAAGCAAATGCCAAGTCCACAGTTGAAAATTTTACTTTAGATGGTAAAACATATAACATAGAGTTATGCAACCCTTCTGGTGGCTGTTCCTGTGTACTTGATGCTGATGCCATACAAATGGACAGACATACAACTAGTCCTCATGATGCACTCCGAGAAATTCATGCTGTCTCAGCTGATAGCAAAGAACTTGAAGTACCGAGTAGTAACCATGCTATATCACTCCCAGAAGACTTCCTAAATATATCTGAAAATCCCTCAAATGTGGATTGGCAGACTTTCCCAGAAGAATTCTACTCCCACTTTTTAAATGAATTTTCCTATTACCCTATGGGAGAATTGACAAGTCAGGTATTTTCTGAAAGACTGGCAAATGGATGTGGTGGGTATCAAGTAGGCTATTTCTGTACTGAAACTGTCACAGGAGATCCAATAAATGCACAGATACCTGGTGAGAATCAACACAGTAAGCCCCAAGACTTAGAACATCCTTTATTTTCATTGGAACAGACTCCTTGCCAGCTACCAGTGTCAGAAGATGGTGCTATCTGGGCATGGCAGAATAGAGGAGGACAGTTAGTAAGTATGTTTTATCGATGGTTATTACTTGCTGTGCTACAGTAGTCTTTAGTTTTTTATTGCATTTAACTTAATGAATTCTGGGCTGGGGAGATTGCTTAGTGTGTCAGGGTATTTGCTGTGTAATCCTGAGAACTTGAATTTGATCCTCTGTACCCATGTGAAAAACTGGGCATGACTGTCCATGCCTCCCTGTAGTCCCAGCATTGAGGGGGCTGGAGACAGGAGAATCATTGGGAGCTCTCTGGTCAACTAGTTTTGTCTGAGCAAAAATTAGGAGGTCCAGGTTCAGTGAGAGACTCCATCTTGGAAAAAAGTCAAAAGTGCAGTACAGTACCCAGCGTCTTTCTCTGATCTCTGCATGTGTGCACATGGGGCACACATCTGCACACACAGGCATCTAACACAGACACATACACACACAAATCAAAAGTAAAAATAAGAAAATAATACTAAAAAGTGGGCAGCTGTTTGAAAAGGCTGTGAATAACTAAAGCATCAAGGTAGCTTTTTACAAATGGGACAGTGTGAACTCCCTTTTGGTGTATCTAAACCAGACTTTGTGTGGAACTTTGCATTGACACTAATATGTTCCCTACTGTTTACCCATGCAGCATTGTGCAGACTATTCTCTGGTTGTTGCCCTGGCTCTCTCCCTTACCTGGGTGCAGATGAGCACTTTAGAGGGGATCTTGTCACATGGACAGTGTGATCTGTTTCAGCAGTGTCACACTTGCAGAGTACAATATAAACTGAATTTAAAGTCTGATTTTTTCTTTTTGTAATTTGTCTAAGGCAGATTAAATTTGCTGCTATCTGGGCGTGGTAGTGCACACCTTTAAATCCAAGCACTTGAGAGACAGAGGTAGGAAGATTGCAGAGTTCAAGACCACCCTGAGACTACATGGTGAAATTCAAGTCAGCCTTGGTTAGAGTGAGACCCTGCCTCAGGAAGAAAAAATACTGTTTTTAATTGGCTCTGAAATCTTCTGTCTTCTTTCAGTCAAAATCACTGAACTTTTTCTCACATCCTAACCCCAGTGGTTTGGAAGAAACTTTGAAGTTGATGTGGGAGGCCTCTTGGAACATGTTTTCTAGAAATTCTTTAATAAATTTAAACATTGTTTAACAATAAGAAACCAGTCTTGTTCATATTATAGCTATATTGAAGCTTGTATATTGAAGTTTTTAACAGAAGGTACATAACTCATCTATCTATAGGAGATTAGTTCCAAGAACTCTGTGGATTCCAAAATCTAATGATCAAGTCCCTTCTATACAATAACAGATACTATTTACATATATTCTTTTTTTGAAAAGTATTGTATTTATTTATTTGAGAGAGAGAGAGAGAATGAGAATGGGCGCACCAGGGCCTCCAACCACTGCAAATTAATTCCAGACTCAATGCGCTACCTTGTGCATCTGGCTTACAGGGGAACTAGAGAATTGAACCTGGGTCTTTAGGCTTCACAGGCAAGTGCCTTAACTGCTAAGTATCCTATTTGCATATATTCTATCTACATTTCCCCACTATTTTGAAATCATTCTAGATATTTATAGTAACTATTATAATACAATGTAAATGCCATAGAAAGAGGTATTATATTGTTCAAGAAAATAATGACAAGAAAAAGTTTGTGTTTAGTAGAGGTGTAGGTTTTGCCTCCAATTTTCTTTGATCTGTGATTTCTTGAATCTATGGGTATGGAGCCCAGACATAGAGGGCTGATTGTACATAAACTTGGAAAAACCTTATATATATTCAGCTGATAGTTTATTATTAGTAATTTTTGTGGCATTCAATAAGAAAGTGATTGATAATATTGAAATAGATATGATTCAAATATTAGGCTAGGTATAAAACATGCAATTAGGAATTACTAACTCACCCTTCATTCCTTCTTCCCTCCCTCCCTTTCTTCTTCCTTATCTTCCTTTCCTTTCTTCTTTCCTTCTTCCTCTCCTTTCTTCCCTTCCTCTCCCTTTCATTTTCCCTTCCTGCTCCGTCTTTTCCTCCTTTCCCCCTCCCTTCCTCCCTTCATTTTTTTCTTGTCCACATACATTGAAAGTGTTACCAAAAAAGGTTATTTTCACATTCATTAGTTTTTCTCTGTAAAATAATGTACATAGAATATTTTTGGGTGTGTGTATTTTTAGTAGCTGACTACCAATTACTTATTGTTTGGCGTATCCACATAGAGTGCTCTGGCTTTATCTCGGTGTCTTTGAGGTACAAATGGCTCTTCAATTATGAGACAGTACCCAAGCAATATACTGATTCAAGGCATTACCATGTTTGATGGTATTGCCTTGCTTTTTAAAACTGTTCCCACAGTGGTGTTACAGATTTTTAAAAAAGTTTTTTGCAAGCAGAGAGACACAGAATGGGCATGCACCAGGGCCTCTAGTTACTACATGCAAACGAACTCCAGATGCATACACCACTTTGTGCATTCAACTTTATGTGGGTATTGGAGAATGGGACTCAGGTCAGTACCTGAACCAAGTGAGCCATCTCTCTAGCCCAGACATTTTTGTAGTAGTTTCGTACACAGCTGTTTCTTTATTTTACAAATAAAGAACCAGTGATAGTATTTGCATGGCTCTGAAGTCAGTGAATTGCTTTGAATTACAAGCCATTTTTGAGTCCAACTTTAGGAATAATATAGACATTCTAGGAGTGTTTCTTTACCCATTGCTCTATTATCTCATCTGTTTTCTATTCTCCACCTACTTTTTCTCCTCTCTCTGATTTTAGTTTTTCTACTTCCTACTCAGTAACTTGTCAGAGGAACTATTGTGGCTCACATCCATACAATAGAATAAAATGCAATACTATCTTTTTAATGAAGCATGGTAGTTTGAAGAGTAAAGAGTTTTGGTAGACCTGCAGTATCCAGGGATAAGATGTCTCACTATTCTAATGAGTGACATTGGCTGTTAAGTTGGAAGTGTAAAATCACTTTAGAATGGTGATTAAGGTCAGTTTGTTTCTCATTTTAATAACTCTCTACTCCCCCATAAAAAATTCAGTGAAGTTATGTTCATGTAGCTAAGCAGATGAAACTAGTGTTCTTGTTGATAATTCTTAAAGGTTCCATGTTTTATTTATTTATTTTTATTAATTTTTTATTGACAAACTTCCATAATTGTAGGCAATAACCCATGGTAATTCCCTCCCTCCCCCCACTTTCGCTTTTGAAACTCCTCTCTCCATCATACCCCTCCCACCTCAATCAATCTTATTTATTTATTTAATTTTGATGTCATGATCTTTTCCTCCTATTGCCATGGTCTTGTGTAGGTGGTGTCAGGGCACTGTGAGATCATGGATATCCAGGCCATTTTGTGTCTGGAGGAACATGCTGTAAGGAGTCCTATCCTTACTTTGGGTCTTACATTCTTTCCACCACCTCTTCCACAATGGACCTTGAGCCTTGGAAGATGTGAGAGATATTTTATTGCTGAGCACTCCTCTGTTACTTCTCAGCACCATGGTGCCTTCTGAGACATCCCAAGGTTACTGCCATCTGAAAAGAGAAGCTTCTCTAACTAAAAGTGAGAGTAGCATTAATATATGGGTATGAACATTATGAGAACTGCTTACCGGGCAGTTTGGTGGGCATAATATATTCATTTAGGCAGACACCAGCAGACGTTACACTCTTAGGGCTCATGACTACCCCTGTTGTAGTTTTCATTATCAGGTATGTATTTCCTCCCATGGAGAGGGCCACCAGTCCAATTAGAGAGTGGTTGGTTTCCCCCACAGCAGCCATGCCACTATTATACCCATTGGCTCATTTGGCCCTGCTGGGTCTCTCCCATTGAACTGCATGCAGAATGACTTCCTCCAGCTTTCTGTCAGCTGGTCTACATGGAAGAGGTTTTTAGCTCAGCTCCAGCAGGATTTCTCAGTGACTTTGCAGCCCAAGTGTGTGGGGTCTTCAGCAATAGGGTCTTTCCATCTATTCCTGGTGGGAAACCAAGAGCCTTGGCAATGGACTGTAATGTTTTGGGGGCATCAGTGACCTCCCTGGCCAACAACTCACTGGAAGGTATCCCATCCTTGGCACTAAAAATTTCCTAGTAACAATCTATGGCTTCTGATTGTTCCATTGTCCAAGAAAGTAGGTTTCAATATGACTTACTTATATTCACTTAGATTTTGATTAGGCCTCCCTCCACGTTTCCTTTACTCAATCTTTTCCCCTGACCTCGCTTAGGCCTTTTCACCCCTCAGTAATTTTCACCCCTCAGTAATCTATTCTTCTACTTACACATATGCAATACCATCCTATTAAGCCCCCCCCCCCTTTCTATTCCCTTCTTTATCCCCTTTCTAGTTTACTGGCCTCTGCTACTGAGTTTTATTCCTACTCACATAGAAGTCCAATCATTTGTAGCTATGATCCACATATGAGAGAGAACATGTGACATTTGGCTTCTTGGGCCTGGGTTACCTCACTAAGTATTATCCTTTCCAGATCCATCCATTTTCCTGCAAATAATCATAACTTCATTTTTCTTATTGAGTAGAAGTCCATTGTGTAAATGTGCCACATCTTCATTATCTACTTATCAGTTGAGGGACTTCTAGTCTGGTTCCATTTCCTACCTATTGTGAGTAGAGCAGCAATAAACATGGTTGAGCAAGTATCTCTAAGGTAGTGAGACAAATCATTAGGATATATGCCTAGGAGTGGTATAGCTAGGTCATATGGTATATCTATTTTTAGCTGTGTCAGGAACCTCCACACTGATTTCCACATTGGCTGGACCAGATTGCATTCCCACCAACAGTGTAGAAGGGTTCCTCTTTTTCCGTTTCCTCCCCAGCATTTACTGTCATTTGTTTTCATGATGGTAGCCAATCTGATAGGAATCTCAACATAGTTTTAATCTGCATTTCCCTGATGGCTAGGGGTTTAGAACATTTCATTTAGATGTTTATATGCCATCTGTATTTCTTCTTTTGAGAGCTCTCTCTTCTATAGCCCATTTTTTAATTGGGTTGTTTGGTTTCTTATTATTTAGCTTTTTGAGTTCTTTGTATACCTAGATATTAATCCTCTGTCAGACGTATAGCTGTTAAAGGTTTTCTCCCATTCTTTTTGCTCTATTCACAGTGTACTTTACAAAAGCTCTGTAATTTCATGAGGTCCTAGTGATTGATTAGTGGTTTTTTTGCCTGAGCAATTGAGGTTATATTTAGAAAGTTGTTGTCAAGAGCAATATTTTGAAGGGTTTCCCCTACTTTTTCCTCTGGCAGTTTCAGAGTTTCAGATCTGATCTGAAGGTCTTTGGTCCATTTGGACTTAATTCTTGTACATGGAGAAAGATAAGGATCTATTTTAATCCTTCTACAGACACATATCCATTTCTCCCAGCACCGCTTGCTGGAGATGCTGTCTTTTCTCCAGTGATTAGTTTTAGCATTTTTGTCGAAGATCAGGTGGCTATAGCTATCCAGACTTACATCTGGGTCCTCTATTCTGTTCCATTGATCTACATCTCTGTTTCTGTGCCAGTCCCCATGCTGTTTTTGTTACTGTGGCTCTGTAATATACGTTAAAGTCCAGTATATGGTCTATCCACCGGCCTCTTTTTTGTTGCTCAAAATTATTTTAGATATTTGAGGTTTTTGTGCTTCCAAATGAATTTTAGGATTGCTTTTCTATTTCCGTGAAGAATGCCATTGGAATTTTGATGGGGATTGCATTAAATGAGTAAATTTCTTTTGTTAAGATTGCCATTTTCACAATATTGATTCTTCCAATCCAAGAACACGGGCTGTCTTTCCATTTCTTAGTTTCTTCTGCAATTTCTGTCTTCAGTGTTTTAAGGTTTTCATTGTAGAGATCCTTCACTTCTTTGGTTAGGTTTATTCCAAGTTACTTTATTGTAATTTATTTGAGGCAATTTTGAATGGGAGTGCTTCTCTGATTTCATTCTCTGTGTGTTTGTTGTTAGCATATAGGAATGCAACTGATTTCTGTGTGTTTACTTTGTATCCTGCTATATAGCTATAAGTGTTTATTAGCTCTAACAGTTTGCTGGTAGAGTTTTTAGGGTTCTTTATCTATAGTATTGTATCATCTGCAAATAATGATCTTTGTCTTTCTGATTTGTATCCCTGTTATATGTGTCTCTTGCCTTACTGCTATGGCTAACACTTTCAGTACTATATTAAATAAAAGTGGGGAGAGTGGACACCCTTGTCTTGTTCCTGATTTTAGTGTAATAGCTTCAAGTTTTTAATTTAGTATTATGTTGGCTACAGGTTTATCATAAATAGCCTTTATTATGTTGAGATACGTTCCTTCTATTCCCAGTCTCTGTATGACTTTTATCATGAAGGGATGTTGGATTTTGTCAGATGCTTTCTCTGCATCTACTGAGATGATCATGTGATTTTTGTCCTTCCGTCCATTTATATAATGTATTTCATTTATTGATTTGCGTAGTTTAGATATTCTGTTCTCTCCATCCATTCTCCTGGTGAGATTTTCTGCATATTTTTATTTGACTGTATTTGCTAGTATTTCTGACTGGTTTTTCTTTTTTATTTCTATTTCCTTGTTCATGTCTTGCATTGACCTTCTTGTTTCATTCAACTGGTTTCCTGTGCCGCCTTTGCTTTCCTTTGATTTCCTCTTTGATTTCTGTGAGCATATTTGTAATCATTCTTTGGTTTCTTTTCTTTTTTTCTTTTGAGACATGTAGCTCAGACTAGTCTTTTTAAAAATATTTTATTTTTATTGTTTGACAGAGAAAAGAGGGGGAGAGAGAGATTGATTGATTGATTGATTGATTGATTGATTATGGGCACACCAGGGCTTCTAGCCACTGCAGATGAACTCCAGGCACATCGCACCCTTGTGCATCTACCTAACGTGGGTCCTGGGGAATCAAACTAGGGTCCTTTGGCTTTGCAGGCAAATACCTTAACCGCTAAGCCATCCCTCCAGCCCTTTAATCAATCTTTGAAATCTTTCTCAGGCATTTTCTCTAAATCAGTCTCACTGGAGGTCATTTCTGATGGATTAATACTTTTTGGTGGATTTATAGTGTCTTGATTTTTTTTCTGCTTCTTGTTTATAATGTAGAGATTTTTGCATCTTGGATTAATTTATTACTTGGATTTTCTAATTATCTGCAGTATTATTAGCTGTATCAGTCAATCTGATGTTATATATCTTCAGGGTAGGAGCTTAAGGTCCTTGATGTGGTTAAGACTTTCAGAGTAACCACAGGAGTGACCCTAGGTGTTGGGTTTGCCTGCTATGAGAGAATTCTAATAGACTGGGTGAAACAAAATACAGGCAAATTCTAAAATTTAACTAAACAACAAGCATAATCAGTGAAAAACAGCACAGAGTATTTATGCAAGAGTAGGTATTATGACAAATAGATCCTCTAACAGAGTCACAGTCCCTGAGGAGGTGTGTTGCCCCACACCCTTAATCCTGTTCCATTGGTCTGTGTGTCTGTGTTTGTGTCTGTACCATGCCGTTTTTGTTATAATTTGTAATATAGCTTAAAATCAGATATGGTGATGCCACCAGCCTTACTTTTGTTGCTCAAAATTGTTTTGGCTATTCGAGGGTTTTTTTTGTGCTTCCAGATGAATTGATGAATGTCTTCTTTTGCTGATTATTAGAACAATTTTATGATTACCATTGTTTGGGTAAAGTACCTGGTACTTAGCCTTTCTCTGCCTTGGTTTTCTTGTAAAACTGGTAGTAATACTTGCCCTTTAGACTTGTTTTGATTCATTGCTGATGTGTAAATACAAAGATCTCTATGTTTCATATTAGTTAACTGCCTAAAATTGTGCAAAACACTTGATATTTAGTGTGTACTCAACCACTTAAGATGTAATAATTTCTTAAGAGTATGCTCCCATTATTTTGTGAATATTGTCAAGAAAGTGGAGTCAAGTGGAAAATGATATTTTTTATTTCACTAAGGATTCATTCAACATATTTCCCAAGCACCTTTGTAGTGAGCATCATTAGCAATACATTGGTGCTCAAAATATCAGTGATGGTTGCACCAAAGAATATATGTACCACAAACACACACTGGCCATGGACATCATCAGAGATCAAGTTTGCCATGCTGTATTAGCTCTCTTAAGTGCTACTTGTGGCTTCTTCACAGCCAGTGTGTCATACAATCTATCTTAATAAACTAGAAAATATCATGTTTATGTTGGTCAACTGCAATAGGTGCTAAAATGGAAACGAGTTGGAGTTCGGAATTTAAAGAATGTACAATATGTGTCTGAGACAAAGGGAGTCTGTTAAATGAATGGAATGAAATCTGAGGTAGGAAGACTTGATTTATACATTGCTGAGTACTGGCCAGAGAATTGGGCCTAATCAGAAAAGGTGATTTACACAGGCTTTGGAGTATGAAAGCCAGTAAGAGTAATAATGTTAAAAATCAAACAAAACAGGTCCAAAGGAGATAAATGGTGACCAAGGGATAAGTTTATGAAATAGTGTCTTTTGTGCCTTTTAGCTCTGTGAAGTTTTGATTACAATTATACTCTGATTTTCTGGCACAGGCTGCTGGTGAGCATGTCATATGTACTTTTAGATAGGTGGATGTATGAGAGGAAGAGATGCCAAAGATGAACTGGAAGTGTAGATTATATAATGTAAGAATAGAAATTGAATAGTAAGCATTTCAGGAGAAGAACCTGTTTTCCCCCCTATCAGCAATACTTAACAAAGTAAGAATTTCAGATATGTACTCACTTAGGTTTCTGGATTTGTGGGTATGTTTTAATTATTACCCAATGAGTAGAACAGAAAAATGAGTCACTTCAAAAGGATGAACCTGAAGGGGTTTTTTTTGTTTGTTTTTGTTTTTTACCTGTAAATCTTCACTCTATTTCAGAAACAGTTTCACTGATGACTTCATTACCTGAGGCAGTATAGATTAATCCTGTGCCCTTTCTTTCTTTCTTAAAATTTTTATTTATGCATTTGAGAAAGAGAGAGAAAGAGGCGAGGAGGGAGTGGGGGGGGGGAGAGAATGCGTGTGCCAGGGCCTCTAGCCACTGCATACAAACTCCAGATGCTTATGCCAGTATATTCATCTGGCTTTTGTGGGTACTAGGGAATGAAACCTACATCCTTAGGCTTTGCAGGCAAGTGCCTTAATTGCCAAACCACTTCTCCAGCCCTGAGTCCTATACTTTTTTAAATTGTTAATCTTCATGTTTCCTTGATGTAAATTATTAATAGTGCCTGCTTACTGTTTTATGTGTTATGGAGTACAGAAACCAGTACTATCTATGGTACAGGCTGGGGCTGCACACAGGGCTGTTCCTAGCTTACATCATTGGCTGGTTGGGGGTGTGAGGGGGGAACGATACCCAGGAGTAGGATCCTTTGACCTGTCTTTAGGAGGCTGTAACTCCCTGTACCGTAATGTGAAGGCTGATGGTTGGTTTAAAAGGGCAGTTTATCAAGGTTTTTTAGGGAATTGTGATGTGAAAATTAGAGTTAGCATTTGAGGAATAACTACCACTAGGACGTTGCTTTTTCTTTAGACTTTGGGGTGTCATTCAGGGTTTGTAAGCAGGAAAAAGGCCTGGCTTATATGAGAAAAAGTAGTGAATAAAAGTGGGTAATCCATCTAAAAAGGGACCGTTAAGGGTTTTTAAGGTGTATCAGGAAAAACTAATTCCAGAGCAAATGAAGGGATGAGCCTTGTGGCTCTCACGGGAGGGTATGTTCTGCAGACAGAGTGGGAGGCACAAAAGTGCTGTTGTATTTAGAAACAGCAAGCAGTTGGTGTGACTAGGTCTAAGAGGTCATGTGTATGTACACCGTGCTGAATATTTTAGGTGCCTCTTTCCAGCAGCCTTATAAGGCAAGAAATACAAAAGTAATTTTCCAGGTGAGGTTAATAGAAATTAAGTGCAAACTCCCCACTTTACACAGGTGACCTTGAGAGGAATTAGGCACACTTGAGAACCTAGACTGGCAGTATTGCAGGAAGGTTGGGGAGCTGTTTTAAGGAAGCTCCAAAGGTCATAAATAGGGAAGCTCTTTTAAGAATGGGATCAAGTAATTCTGTTGAAAGTATAAGGTGCTTCACTGCCCTATTGGATGGATGCTTTATTGTCTTGGCAGATGACTGAGGTTTCCCTCAACTTGCAGTAGCCTTATTCTTAGAAAGAACTTTGATTTTCTGCATCTTTTGCTTCTGTGAATGTTTGAAACTTTATAACTAAAATTTTTCCATCAACATTTTATTTATAATTTGGAATTTATATTAGGAAGTGTATGAAATTGCTAGTTATACTGAATTTTCCATGAAAGCAAGAACTAAGTCTATCATTGTGTAGAGAGCCTTGTGCTTTGGAGAAACTTCAAATCTAAGGGTAGATTAGGTGAGCTTCTGGTCACATCAGCTTTTGTTACTTTTGCCTGATTTGTATCCCAAAGGTGTGTGTAAACACATGGGCTCAGCCTTTTTAGCTTAAATTCTTTTAACACAGATCGTTTTTTACTCTATATTAATAAGTAAAATAGCACTTGGTTGAACTTTGGATATAAATGTATATATGAATTTTTTTTGTAGGTTCCAACAACTAAGGTTTCAGAGCTAAACCCCAATGCAAAAGTATGGGGGTCTCATATGTTACATTTGGAAGCAAGTAATGCAGCTGTTGGTGTGAATGCCACGTGGGAGGAGGCAGCCAGCCATCATGCAGACTGCAGCGAGCAGGGTGAGTTGTGAACCTGGTCATGACCAAGAGCAGCCCTGCTCTCAACTCTGCTCTTGTTACAACTGCAGTTTCTCTTTAAGAACTTACCAAGTCACATTTGTGTCCTTAAGCTTGTAGAGCTTTACAGTTAAAAGTTTTTAAGCAAGCGTAAACTTCATTTAGGGAAAGTTACTCTTCTAACACTACCTTTTGGTATAATATTCCCATTACAGGATTGGATGCAAATGGAGACGGTGACAAAAGCCATGAGAATGTGGCATTATCAGACTTACAAGAGTCAGACCCGGTAGACATGAATACTTTGACTCTGGATCACTCAGAGAATGAACCTCTGCCTGAACACAGTGAAACAGGTAAAACTCGCTGATTAACTGTTGTGCTTTTCAGTACTTCTTTTGTAATGCTCTTTCCATCTCAGTCTCATGCGGGTGCATAAATGAGGCCCTAGGGGAGAAGGCATCCTGGAGGCTTCAGAGACTGATGACACTGAGTTTGGAGAAGCAACAGATTGTTCATGGGTTGTCTGTTTATCAAGTACAGACAAGAAGCATTATTGCTGCATTGAGAGGGAGGTTGGTGGGTCATAAGGGAATGTAGTGGTGCCTGAGGGTAGATGAAGCCACATCCTTAGAATCCAGAAAGATTTGAACTTTATCCCCTTTGTCAGCGCATATAGTGATGGGAAGATAATGATATTTGGGGAAGATAATTTTATAGGAACATGGAAGAATGGCTTTTTAAAAAGATAAACTTGGGCTGGAGAGATTACCTAGTGGTTAAGGTGCTTGTAGGCAAAGCCAAAGGACTCAGGTTCCATTCCGCAGTACCCATGTAAAGCCAGATACACAGGGTGGCACATACATTTGGAGTTCGTTTGCAGTGGCTAGAGGCCCTAGTTTGCCCATTCTCTATCTGCTTCTTTTCATTCTTTCTTTCTCTCTCTCTCTCAAATAAAATATTTTTATTTAAAAAAATAATTTTATTTATAAAATAAAATAGAAAAGAAATTAAAAGTAAACCTAAGAACTGATACAACAGGAAACTCTATAAGTACCTCAACTTTGAGTAGTGGTCATCAAGATGTATGGGAAAGCAGTAAGTGGAAAAAGGAGATTTCTGGCCTTGGATTTGTAGTGCCAGCTGTCATTGTAAATTGATTGTGAAAGTTAAACCTTTTGAGGAAAAGTTTGCTTGTTTATATTCATTCTTATTGTCACAGTTGTGTAATGGCGTTAGTGGTTTTAAGACAAGTCAGGTCCCTCTCGCTGTCTTGCTTAATGAAGGCAATGGGAAATACAGGAAGGAATTACCTACTGACCTAGGTGCCAGCTTGGTGGTACAAAGCTTAGATCATAAACAGTAACTTGCTGGCACAAGTCTCTGAAAATATGGCAAACTCAGAAATTGTGAATTAAGTGGGGAAAATACGTGTCTTAATACTACTTAAGGTTTTTGTTTTTGTTTTTGTTTTTTCAAGGTAGAGTCTCACTCTTGGCCCAGGCTGACTTGGAATTCACTATGTAGTCTTAGGGTGACCTCGAACTCTTGGCCACCCTCATGCCTCCCCGCAGCCTAAGTACAGCTCTAAGTAATCTTGTCAAATGAATCAAATAAGTATTTATAAAGCAAAAAAGTCAGCCAGGCATGGTAACGCATGCCTTTAATCCCAGCAGTCAGTAGGCAGAGGTAGGAGGGTTACCATAAGTTCAAGACAACCCTCTGAGACTACTTAGTGAATTTCAAGTCAGCCTGGGCTATAGTGAGACTGTTCCTTGAAAAACAACAACAAAATTCAAAGTATATTGCTTTCCAATAAATGTAAATTAGTCATCTTTAAGTGCCTAAGTAGTTTTTTAAATCTAGGTGAGGAAGTACCACAGTATAACAATTTAATTTGATTAGTTCCTCCTTGTCAGCCCAATATTAACTGATTTAACTGACCTGGAAATGAAAAAAAAAAATTGGGTTAAACTAAAGTTGTATTAATATTGGCTGACCTTTTGATGGATGTCAAAGGAAATGCTGTCATTTAATGCAGACTGCAGAAGAGAAAATAACAAAACATTTTATACCAGGTGGGAATCTTATAGCAGAAAATAAAAGGGATTACAAATAATTTAAATTTTAGACTGAGTCCAAATCTCACCCTGGTAGCAGAAATTAGACAGAAGGCATATAATTGATAATTTATCAAAAATAAAATAACATGTTTGAAAAATGTAAATTGAAAAGCTTTTTTTTCAGTGTTTTGTGGATGGTGTGTGTTTGTGTAAAGGTATTTAAAGCTGTATTATCTTTTTTAAAAAATATTTGATTCATTTATTTCTGTGTTTGAGAGAGAGAGTGAAAAAAAAAGGGGCAGATAGAGAATGGGTGGGCCAGGGCCTTTTGTGTATCTGGCTTACGTGGGTACTGGGGAATTGAACAAGGATCTTAACTGCTAAGCCATCTCTCCAGCTCTTAAGCTGTTTGGAAAGGAGAAAATAAGGGTGTAGGGGGGGGGGCAATTATGTAGTCCAATGGAGTACAGGTAAAGGGAAACTGATTACTTCCAATTTTATTTCTGGTGTTTTCTTTTTATTTAAGTTTTTAGAAGTCCAGCAGACCTAAATTATAATTGAGCAGAGAATGCCTATAGAGTAGATTTTTGTCTCATCCTGGTTCTACCTAAAGATTCATTTGAGTTACCACTCTTGTTCTACTGTTTACTGTGAATGCTGTGTTATATATAGGGGCAATTAAAAAAGTTCCTCTGCTTAGATGTTAAGTATTTGGCTAAGTAGCACATGCTGAATGACTCCATTGACCTCTTTATCAGTGACTCTTCCACCACCTTGCACCTTAGGTCCTTCCTTACTTAACTTCCTGATTTTTTTAACTCTCTTCATAGTAGCTTGGCATCACTCCTCAGAGTGGTATATTTGTTACAATTGATAATGTGTACACACATTATTACCCAAAGTCTTTAGTCACTGTTTATGTTTGGGTTTATGCTTGGTGCTGTACATTCTAACAAGTGTGTAATGGCATTTGTCCATATTATGATATCATAGTGTAAGCATCAACCTACATATAAAAATTTAGCAGTATAATTTTTTAAAGAAAGCCTGTGATATGATAAGTGGTATATAATACTTATAAGAATTATTTCATGATGAATTCATTTAACTTAAATTTTTTTTTCTTTTTTTTTTTTTGGTTTTTTTGGTTTTTCGAGGTAGGGTCTCACTCTAGCCCAGGCTGACCTGGAATTCACTGTGGAGTCTCAGGGTGGCCTCGAACTCACAGCAATCCTCCTACCTCTGCCTCCCAGGTGCTGGGATTAAAGGCGTGCGCCACCACGCCCGGACTAACTTAAATTTTGATTAATTGTTCTTATAAATTATAATTGTAAAGCTATGTCTTACATTCTTATATGATCTTAAATAAATATACCTGCTCTTCAATCCAGAAGAAAAAAATAAAATAAAATAAAATAATTTTGATTTCTTTCTTTAATGCTAGTGAGTGTAATTGCTGTGTTATAGGGTAAACGTAAGTTTAACGTTATAAGAAACACATTAAACGGTTTTTCATATGACTACTGGTACTAGCTTCTTGTATTTCAACTCTTTGTGGTTAGGCCTGTGCTTGGTAGGCCTTGTTATGCCTTTCAGGTTTGACTCCACCGTCATTATGTATTATTATTAAAGCAGTTTTTCCTTGATGTGAAATCGGTTTTTCTGGAAACAAACATAGCTATTTCTGCTGTCTTTTGATTACTGTTAGCATGCTCTTTTTCTATTTTTGTTTGAGATTGGGTCTTGTCCTGTAGCCCATGTTGGTCTGGAACTTGGGATACTTCTGACTTTATCTCAAGTGCAGGGATTACTGGTATGCATCACCATGTTCATCTTTTCTTTTTTTCCGGCATAGTAAAACATACAAAAAAATTATCTTTAGTTTTTTTTTTGTTTTTCTGGAGGAAGGCAGGTTGCTGGTGATAAAACTCAGGACCTTATACATGTTAAGCATATTTTCTACTACTTCAGTGCCTGCTGCATTCCCTTCCCTCCCCCCCCCCCCCAATGGTCTCACTGTAGTCTAGGCTGACCTGGAATTCATTATGTAGTCTCAGGGTGGCCTTGAACTCACTGTGATCCTCCTACCTCTGCCTCCCAAGTGCTGGGATTAAAGGCATGCACCACCACGCCGGGCACATTTTTAATTGCACAGTTCAGTGGCACTGAATACTGTTAGACAACCATTATGTGCATCTATCTCCTTTTTTGTCTTATAAAAAACTGAAATTCTATGCCCACTAAAAATAACTACCCATTTCTTTCTTCTTCAGTGGTTCCTGACACACACCATAGTACTTTCTTTCTCCAGGAATTTGACTACTGTGGGAAACCCCTGTAAATGGAATCATATAGCATTTATCTTTCTGTAGTTGACTTATTTCATAATATATTCACAAAATGTCCTTAAGGATTATCCATATGGTGGCATATGTCAGACTTTCCTTTTTAAGGCTGAATAATACTCAATTGTATGTATATGCCACATTTTGTTTAAATTTGTTAACTTGGTGTTGCTTCCATTCTACTTTTATTTATGTGTATAAAGCTACGATGTTAAAATAGCCTTTTAAAACCCTGGTTTCAAGTTTTTGGAACCCAGAAATGGAATTTGTGGATCTAATTCTGTTAAAATGGTATAGAGGCTGTATCATTTTAAAGTTGCACCAGCATTGTGCAACATTTCCAGTTTTGTAAATTCTTTGCCAGTAGTTGTTATTTTCAGGTTTTTGTTGTTGTTAATAAGTTAGAAATTTTTGATTTATATGTTCTAGTTATGAATCCCTTTTCTATAGATTTGTTTGATAGTGTCTTGATGCATAAAAATTTATAATATTTTACAGAATGTTTTTTGTCTAATTTTCTTTTGTGACCTGTGCCTTCAATGTCATCTAAGATATATGAGATAGTGTTCTGAAGTTGTTTTTTGTTTTTTGTTTTTTGTTTTTTGTTTTTTGAGGCAGTTATCACCCTAATATAGGCTGATCTGGCACTCACTCTGTAGCCCAGGCTGCCCTCAAACTCACAGTATTCCTCCAATTTCAGCTTCCCAAGTGCTGGCATTAAAGGTGTGTACCACCACACCCAGCTGAAATTTTTTGCCTTTTGCTTCCTCCTATGAGTTTTACAATCCCATCACTGGGAGGCAGAGGTAGAAGGATCACAGTGAGTTCAAGGCCACCCTGAAACTACATAGTGAATTCCAGATCAGCCTGAGCCAGAGTGAGACCCTACCTGGAAAAACCAAAAATAAATAAATAAATAAATAAATGAACAAAGAAAATAAATAAATATACAATCATGTGATCCATGTTGGGTTTTTGGTTTTGTGTCTGTGTGTTTGATGTTAGGTAAGGCCTTCATTCTTCTATATGTACACTCTCAGTTTTCCCTGCCCATTTGTTGAAAAAACAGTCCTTTTCCCCATTTAATGGCATTTAATATCTTTATCAAAAAATCGTTTGACCATACCTATGAGGTTTCTTTTTCCTGGGCTGTTTTATCTATTCCAAACGTAATGTTTGAGAAAAGTAATGACTGTGTTAGCTCACATCTTCTGTAGTCTAGGAGATTGTATGTAAATCACATGTCTGGTAAGGATTTGCACCCAAAACATAAACTGGCAAACTGAAGGAAACAACCAGTAAGAAAATGAACAGGGTCAAGGAGATGGCTCAGTGAGTAAGAAAGAACACTTGTTGAGTAAGCGTAAGGTTTGATCCCAGTACCCAGTAAAAAGCTGGGCATGGCTGTGCACACATGTAACCCCAGCACGGATAAGGGTGACAACAGAAGGATTGCTGGGTCTCTGATAAGTGAAAACCCCTATTTTAAAGAAAATAAGGTGGAAGGGCAGTAGAGGAGGAAGATACCCAGTATCCTCCTGTCCTCTGAACTTATGCTCAAAAGGCTCAAACATCTGCACACAATATGCACATGCATACATACAGCATTCACACACAAAAAGAAAAGGAAACAAAAATAAACAAGTAGATACAGCACACGTATAGATCAGTGTTTGCATAGGATGCTTGATCTTCCACATGGTAAGGGCTCCAGAACCTCCCACTCTGTCCTAACAAGGAAAAATGGAAGATCACAGGGTAAAGTGAACACGAAATTATAGTGAGAGATGGGTAAAGAAATGGAAACGTAACAAGCAGAAAGCTCTAGGAGGCCAGAGCTCCCTTTAGGAAGACATGAACTGTAGTTGATGAATTTCTTCAGGCTCCAAGTTTAAAACTACATAAGTGTCTAACCATAGTTTTGTGAATTTTACTTTCAGAAGTTCTGCCATGTCCTCATAGTGAATAGTGGAGAAAACCCTATGCTATGGCAGGAGGAAAGGAACAATTTTGAAATATTCCAGAGTCTCCATCTTTACATTTGTCCCAGAAGAAATTGCCTTACATCTAGTGTTTCTGTTCATCTCTTTCAGTAGTGGCACATTTTACCTAATGTCTTTTTTCCTGTCATAGGATTTTCCTTTGAATACTAAGTACTATGTCATAATGATTCCTGAGGGTGGCTTAGGCATATCTTGACTCCTGTGTTTGTAAAGTTCCATTTTTTTTTATAATCTTGACAATTTTGAGGAAAACTGGCCAAATATTTTTGTCAGACAGTCCTCTGTTGGAATTTTTCTGATGTATTTCTCATCACAATGATTTTATTATCAGGTAAGAAGAAAAATCACAAAGCTAGGTAAATCACCATTTCTCATCATATGTGTCCTAGGCACATACTTGGAGAAATTCAAAGAAACTTCTCATCAGATCACCTTGGTCACATCGTTGAAGAGCTTTTCTCATACAAAGGTTCTTTGTTTTTTCCCTTTCCACTTTGTACTCTTGGGAAGGAAGCCACTGTGCACAGGCCTCACTTAAGTAATGAAGGTTTCTGGTCTTCTTCCATGAGGACAGACGATCTGTATGTGTTACTTGAAATTCTTGTTCATGGGAAGATTTGTCGTCTTCATTTACTGATCAAACATTAATTTATACCAGCATGTACTTAGACTTAATTTACTTTGGGTTATAATCTAATAGTACTTTATTTTTGCTCAAGTTACTCTGGTCTTGGCCATTGGGTACTCTTTCAGATGGCTGCATTTGGCATTCCCCTGTCAAGGTGGGAATTTGTTGTTGGTTTTCTTTGTCTGGCTTTTTTCTTAGAATCAGCAATTTTTTCTTGAAACCGTGGTTCCTTTTATTGGGGAATGGTGTTAGAATCTACAGTGGTCTTTTTCTTTTGTCCCATTTATTCCTTCTTCCCCTTTTATTCCTGATCTTTGGATTAGTCATTAGTCATCTTTTCCTTTGGTTTTTTTGGGGGTGGGGGCAATTTTTATTGACAACTTCCATACTTAGACAATAAACCACGGTAATTCCCTCCCCCACTTTTTTCCCCTTCACAAATCCATTGTCCATCGTATCCCTTCCCTCTCTCTGTTAGTCTCTCCTTTATTTTACTGTCATCATCATTTCCTCTTCTTATGAGGGTCTTGTGAAGGCACTAGGCACTGCAAAGTCATGGATATAGAGGCCAGTTTCTGTCTGTGGACAATTGCATTGTAAGCAGTCTTATCCTTCCTTTGGCTCTTAGATTCTTTCCGCCATCTTTTCCACAGTGGACCTTGAGCCTTGGTGGGTGTGATAAAGATGTTTCAGTGCTGAGCATTCCTCCATCACTCCTTCTCAGCACTATGGTGCCTTTTGGGTCATCCCATTGGCCACTGCCATCTGAAAAGACAAGCTTCTCTAACCAAAAGTAAGGGTAGTGTGAATATATGGCTATGAATGTTAGGTAAAGGGCAGTTTGGTGACCATAATATATGCATTTAGCTAGACAAGAGCAGGCTTACACTCCTATGCTCATGACCTCCCCTGCCATAGGCTTCTGATTAGGTTTTCAGTATCAGGCATGTATTCCCTCCCGTAGAGTGGGCCTCCAGTCCAATTAGAGAGCACTTAGTTTCCCCCATAACAGACATGTCACTATTGCACCCATTTGGTCTTTTGGCCTGGTTGGCCAAACTTCAGGCTTCCAGTGTCCACTGTTTTCACCACTGATGGCTTCTGTCTCCTGTAGGGCTGTGTGCAGTGCGGCTCTTTCCAGCTTTCTGTCAGCTAGTCTACACAAGCGGGGTTTTAAGCTCAGCCTTGGTTTGATTTCTCAGTGACCTTCTAGCTCAGGCAGGTGGAGTCTTCAGTAATAGGGTCTTACCATCTATTTCTGGTGGGAAATCAAGAGCCTTGGCAATAGCCTATAATGTTTTGGGGGCACCAGGGTCCTCCATGGCCCAAAACTCACTGGATGGTATCCCATCTCTGGGACTGAAATTTTTCTAATAAAAGTCTATGGCTTCTGGGTGTGCCATTATCCAAAAAAGTGAATTTTCAAATGGCTTATTCACAATATCTTGAGTTTTCCTTAATCTTCTCCCACCTTTCTTTTACTCAGTCTCTTCCCCTGACCTTACTTAGTCCTTTCCATCCCCAGTAATCTGTTCTTCTACTTACATATATATAATACCATACCTTTCTCCCTCCCTTGCAGGCGTTTTCTAGCTTACTGGCCTCTGCTACCGATTTTTTCTTCCAACCCACCTATAAGTCTATAAACAGTTGTAGCTAGAATCCATATATGAGAGAGACTACGCAGTGTTTGGCTTTCTGAGCCTGTGTTACCTCACTTAGTATAATCCTTTCCAGATCCATCCATTTCCCTGCAAATTTCATAATTTTATTTTTCTTTACTGCTGAATGGAACTCCGTTGTGTAAATGTACCACATCTTCATTATCCATCTATTGAGGGACATCTAGGCTGGTTCCATTTCCTAGCTACTGTGTATAGAGCGACATTAAACATGGTTGTGCAAGTATCTCTAAGGTAGTGTAAAGTGTTCTTAGGATGTATGCCTGGGAGTGCTATAGCTGAGTCATATGGCAAATCTATTTTTAGCTGTTTCAAGAACCTGAACACTGATATCCATTATGGCTGTACCAGTGTACATTCCCAGCACTATAAAAGAGTTCCTGTTTTTCCACATCTTTACCAACATTAATTGTCATTTGTTTTCTTTCTTTTTTTCTTTTTTTTTTTTTTTTTTTTTTTGGTTTTTCCAGGTAGGGTTTCACTCTAGCCCAGGCTGACCTGGATTTCACTGTCTCAGGGTGGCCTCGAACTCACAGTGATCCTCCTACCTCTGCCTCCCGAGTGCTAGGATTAAAGGCGTGTGCCACCACGCCCGGCAATCATTTGTTTCTTGATGTTTTCTATTCTGACAGGAGTAAGATGGAATCTCAAAGTAGTTTTAATTTGCATTGCCCTGATGGCTAAGGATGTAGGACATTTTTTTAGATGTGTATATGCCATCTGTGTTTCTTCTTCTTTTGAGAACTTTATTTAGTTCCATAGCCCTTTTATAAAAAAATTCTTTTTTGTTTGTTTTTTTGAGGTAGGGTTTTGCTCTAGCCCATGCTATCCTGGATTCAGTATGGAGTCTCAGGCTGACCTCAAATTCACGGCGATTCTCCTACCTCTGCCTTCCAAGTGCTGGGCTTAAAGGCGTGCGCCACCACGCCCAGCTCTATAAGCCCATTTTTTTAATTGGGTTGTTTGATTATGTCGTATTTACTTTTTTGAGTTCTTTGTATATCCTGGATATTAATCTTCTGTCAGATGTATAGCTGCCAGAGATTTTCTCCTGTTCTATAGGTTGCCTCTTTGCTCTATTCAGTGTCCTTTGCTATACAAAAGCTTTGTAATTTCATCAGGTCCCACTGGTTGATTAGTGGTTTTATTTCCTGAGCAACTGGGGTTATATTCAGAAAGTCATTGCCTATGCCAATATGTTGAAAAGCTTCCCCTGCTTTTTCCTCTAGCAGTTTCAGAGTTTCAGGCCTGATACAAAGGTCTTTGATCCATTTGGACTTAATTCTTGTCCATTGACAGAGATAAGGGTCAATTTTCATCCTTCTACAAATACATACCCAGTTTTTCCAGCATCATGTGCTGAAGGGGCTGTCTTTTCTCCAATGAGTATTTCTGGCATTTTTATAGATCAGGTGGTTCTAGCTACCATCTGGGTCCTGTATTCTGTTCCATTGATCTACATGTCTGTTTCTGTGCCAGTACCATGCTGTTTTTGTTGCTGTGGCTCTGTAATATAGGTTAAAATCAGGTATAGTGATGCCACGAACCTTATTTTTGTTATTCAAAATTGTATTGGCTATTCAAGGACTTTTGTGCTTCCAAATGAATTTTAGGATTGTTTTTTCTATTTCCATGAAGAATTCCGTGGGAATTTTGATTTAGATTGCTTTGGTAAGATTGACATTTTCACTATATTGATTCTTCTAATCCAAGAACATAGGATATCTTTTCATTTCCTATCATCTTCTGCAATTTCTGTCTTGAGTGTTAATAAAGTTTTCATTTCCTTGGTTAGGTTTATTCCAAGGTACTTTATTTATTTATTTTGAGGCAATTGTGAATGAGAGTGATTCCCTGATTTCATCCTCAGCATATTTATTGTTAGTATATTGGAAGGCTACTAATTTTTGTGTGCCTTCCATCCAGAACAGAAACATGCCACTCTGGCCCCTTGTCTGGGTTGCTTTCTGCTATATTGTAAAACCTTTTTTATGTTGTGCAGTGAGTCACATAGCTTGCTGTGTATTTTCTGCCTTTCACTGTAATGTTGACCTCAGGAGCTCAGGGATGTTTACCTCCATTTAGGCTGAATTTATAGTTCCTGCAACATTTCCTGGCTGCAGGACATAACTAGCAAATAGAACTAGTGAGTTGAATTGAAAGAGAATGACCAGGAAATGTTTCTGGGTAAGGGATTTACAGGTCATGTTTTCACTCTCAAATCTCATAGTTTTTGTCTGTTTTGTTTTGTGATTCTAGTGGTTTTGTTTTCTTTGTGCTAATGAGGATGGATCTTGTTGAAGCTCATTATATAACACTGTCATGAACTGTCTGTTACTGTTTAAGATGCCCCCCCCCCATTTTGTCTTTACTTTTTTTTTTCTTTTCTTTGTTTTTATGAGAGAGAAAGAGAATTGGAATGCCAGGACCTTCAGCCACTGCAATTTGAACTCCAGATACATGTACCACATTGTGTGCACGTGCGACCTTATGTGCTTGCATCACCTTGGCTTACATGGGACCTGGAGAGTCAACATAGGGCCTTAGGCTTCGCAGGCAAGCACCTTAACCACTAAGCCATCTCTTTAGCCCTGCCTTTCCTCTTTCATGATTTTTTAAAAAATATTTTATTTTTATTTCTTTATTTGAGAGGTAGAGAAAGAGGCACATAGAGAATGAGAATGGGTACACCAGGGCCACTAGCTGCTGCAAATGAACTCCAAATGCATGTGCCAGCTTGTGCATCTGGCTTATGTGGGTCCTGGGGAATTGAATCCGGGTCCTTTGGCTTTTCAGGGAAGAGCCTTTACCGCTAAGCTATCTCTCTAGCTGCTTTTTCATGACTTTTAAAAGAATATTTATTTGAGAGAGAATGGGCACGCTAGGGCCTCCAGTTGGTGCAAACTAACTCCAGGTGCATGTGTAGCTTGTGCACCTTGCTTACCTGGGTCCTGGAGAATCTAACCTCGGTCCTTTGGTGTTACCAACAAGCGCCTTGGTTGCTAAGCCATCTCACCAGCCCTAACTTTGACTTTTAAAATAGAAGTATCTCTTCCATTAGCCTTGCTAACTTAGATAAGAACATAAACAGCACTAATGCCTTTCATCTCAGTGTTACTAAAATACCTATTCATACTGTATTCAAGGTGCTAAGTATAGCAGGGGTTCATGCCCTGAATTTGAGTTCCCTCCACTAGAGGCTACCCATGGCCACATACCTATAAATGACCTGCCAGGCCACCTAACATCTGTTCATGAGCAGTTTCCTCTAGGATTTAGAACGTGTTTTTGTGACCTTTGAGGACTTGATAACTTTAGTGTCCTCTGATAAAGGACAGTTTCTAACTTGTCTCTCTCACTTAGCTAGAAACTTGAAGGCATAAAGGTCTCATGGAGAAACAATCTAACCCTTATGGTCTATGTGTTGATAATCCCCAGCCTTTTTTTTTTTTTTTTTTAATGCAAAAGAAAGAGGGGGCAGTGGAGAGAGATCATTGGTGCACTAGGGCCTCCAGCTACTGAAATCAAACTCCAGACACATGCACCACCTTGTGTGCATGTGTGACCTTGCATCATTTTGTACATCTGGTTTATATGGGACCTGGAGAGTTGAACATGGGTCCTTAGGCTTCACAGGCAATCACCTTAACCACTAAGCAATTTTTCCAGTCCTTGGGTGGTGTTTGTTATTGTTGCTTATATTTATCCTTTTCCTCATTTTTTTTTTCTTGGTTTTTTGAGGTAGGGTCTCACTTTAGCTCAGGCTGACCTGGAATTCTCTATGTAGTCTCGGGGGCGTCCTCAAACTTGCGGTGATTGTCCTACCTCTGCCTCTCGAGTGCTGGGATTAAAGGCGTGTGCCACCACACCCGGCTCCTTTTCCTTATTTTTATTCTTTGCTTCATATTTTCTTATCACTAAGTATCTATATTCTTATATGCTTCCTGAAAATACTTTTTGAAACAAGGCAAGACATTAACTAAACCTATAGCTGATGTGATTAAAAAGTTACTGCTGAACTTTTAATAAAATTTAATCAGATAGTTTTCTAAACTGTTTTTGTCTTAGGGGGACTTTTCAGGTAGGTAGATTAGTATATTTTCTGTGCATGTATGTAGTTGTGTTGTGATATAAATGTGTATATATATTGTAAACACTAGAATTGGTATTCTGAATTATCTGCTTAGTAAATTTTAATTTTTCCTGAGTTATTTATTACTTTTACATAGGAGAAAATGAATCTCATCCAGAAAACCATGAAGATTCACGAGAAGTGCTTAAGAAAACATTGGAATTCTGCTTGTCTAGGTAAGGCTGGTAATGATTTTTTCCCCCTAATACCTCATATCTTTGGCATTGTGCATTGCTTATTAGATAGAAATGTGATTTTCATAATAGTATACCTGTGTGTGTGTGTGTGTGTGTGTGTGTGTGTGTGTGTACATATATATACACACACACACATATATATGTATGTGTATATATATATATATATATATATATATACACACACACACACGTACACTTGTTAATCAGAAACCTAAAATATTGAGTAATAGACTTTGAGACCCCCATTTTAGTGATCATTATCTGGATGAATACCTTTCTGTTAAAAAAAAATAGTAGAACCTTTAAGGTTAAATGACAAAAGTAGACATTTTGGGATCAGGTTATATGTTTTCTTTAAGTATGAAGACAATTGATTGGCTGTGTGTGTGAAATTTTCTATCACTAAAGATTTTTCAAGCGTTCTCTTTGGAGCCATGATGACTTCATAAAGGTATCTGACAAAGGCACTTCAAAGATAAGTTGGGGGCTGGAGAAATGGCTTAGTGGTTAAGGTGCTTGCCTGTGAAGCCTAAGGACCCATGTTCTGCTCTCCAGATCCCACGTTGGCCAGATGCACAAAGGTGAGGCAAGTGCAAGGTCACACATGCCTACTAGGTGGTGCAAATGTCTGGAGTTCAATTGCAGTAGTTGAGGCCCTGGCATACAAGTTCTCTTTTTCTCTAAAATAAAAAATAAAGATAGGTTGGGCTGCTTGAGGTTGATTTACAGTAACCCGGTCTTCCTTTTATTTTCAAGAATTTGGCAAAAAGTTGAAAGTTGTTGTGGCCAGAATTAAAAACTCCAACTCCCTGTCATTCACAAACCCTTGTCCAGCCTTCGTGTAACCAGAATTGACAGCCTCTAAATGATGACTAGCTGACATGGGGAGCAGAACAGCATTTCCCTCTCGCACATCAGTCACTTGATTGAACACTTTGATTGCCATCAGTCTTTACTGAAGGAACCTTGTAAGAAGAGATCCAATGATCTTGCTAATGGTCTTTAGCTGGAAAATTCACAGGAAACATTTATCTCAGTCCAAAATGCCAGGAATTATTTCATTTTGGCCTGAACTGCTAATTATTTGTGGCTTACTTTCTCTACCCCTATAGGAACTTATACTGTTTCCTCCTTTTTTTAATTTTTGTTTTTGTTTTCAAGGTAGGGTCTTGAGGCCCAGGCTGACCTGGAATTCGCAATGTAGTCTTAGGGTAGCCTTGAACTCATGGCAGTCTCCTACCTCTGCCTCCCAAGTGCTGGGATTAAAGGTGTGCACCATCATGCCCGGCTCTCTCTATATGAAATAAGTTATTCAAATACTATTTAAAACAATGATAAGCTATATTTATATCTTAAAATTATCTGCTCATTAATTTTGATTATAAGAAATGGTCAAGTAACAGGTGAAGTTTATAAACTATCTCAAAAACTATGTCATAACTCATACCTCTTGTAAAATTACTGTTACTGAAGATGAAATTTCCTTTTAAAGAAATATCAATTAAAGGCAATTCTTTTCTTTCAACAGGGAGAATCTTGCAAGTGACATGTATCTTATATCACAGATGGATAGTGATCAGTATGTGCCAATCACAACAGTAGCTAACCTTGACCATATCAAGAAACTCAGTACTGATGTAGATTTGATTGTTGAAGTGCTAAGATGTAAGTAAATGACAATGTTAAGTAATATTTGTCTTCATACCATAGTTTTTTCCTTTCCTTTCTGACCAGTATCTATAAAGGGAGTGCTAAACAAATCTGTAATAAAACCTCATATAGATTATGAATAGTTAGAGGAAAAGAGAAATGTTTTTAGTGAAGATTTTAAATTAAAATCAACTTTTGGGGCTGCAGAGATGGCTTAGCAGTTAAGCACTAGCCTGTGAAGCCTAAGGACCCTGGTTCGAGGCTCGATTCCCTAGGACCCACGTTAGCCTGATGCACCAGGGGCCGCAAGCGTCTGGAGTTCATTTACAGTGGCTGGAGGCCCTGGCACGCCCATTCTCTCTCTCTCTGTTGCTCTCAAATATAATAAGCAAAAACAAAAAATTTTTTAATCAACTTTTGTTAAATAGCTGTTAAATTCATGAAAACCAAAATAAATACTGGTGTATATGGCTAAAGTAAAATGCATTTAAATTAGTATTTTTGCCACTAAATAGGTTTCTTTCAAACTTCTTGCTTAAACTTTTTTGAAGTATTATTGCATTTTTCCTTAGAAGGAAATTGTGAATGAAGTTTTTTTTGAAATTTGGCAACAAATGACTCTCAAGAAATGTCACAATTGTAGTTTATCCTAGCTTTGCAGAATTTTTGTTTTATTTTCTTAGAAGGAAATCAGCCTTATGTCATTGTAATGGACATAAAATGCATGTATTTAAAGTATACATTCAGTAAGTTTAACACTGTTTAGATGGCTCCATGAGTTTGCTAACACAATGGGATTAAAAGCTCCTGTCTCTCCCTTCCCTAGTCCTTGTGGTGCTTCATGTCCAAAGACTTCCTGCAGATTCTTCCTCTTTTCAATGTATGAGCCATCGAATTTCCTTTTGAACCAGGCTGGTTTTAGGTATAGAAGTTCAGTTTTTGTATTAGGGCTACAAATAACAAGCAAGTGATTATCCTAGTCTTCCTCCCTCACTTTGGGACTCATATATATGACACAACTCCGTTGGCTGTCTTTCGCAAAAAACATAGTGTGAATTGTCACATATTCACACACATTGCCTATGTTTGAATGGTTTGACATTGCTGTAAAAAAATCAAAGCTTCATTTCTCTCATTAACAGTCCTTTTTTGTTTCCACATTATCCCTTCCACTAGGCATTGATGACACCAACTTTGCAGTTTTTTTTATAGGTATATATGACTTAATAGTACTATAAAAAGATGGATATCTTTCCTTAGAGCTTAATTGAACTATATAGTCACATAAAATTTCTCATTTTTCTGGCTATGCACAAGGCAAAAGAACTGGCCAGAATAATGACTTCTTTGGATTCTAAACATTGTGCCATCATTTCCCAAAGCAGTACTTTGCTTTCCAGTTTTGCCATTTAGCAGACAGGCGCTGGGCTGGAGAGATGGCTATCAGATAAGCCTTGCTCATCTCTGCTCTTCTGCGGATAATTTAACAATTTAACAGTTGATTCTTACTGGCTTTGGGCCATTCGTGTATTTATTTATTTGCGAGAGAGAGATAAAAATAGGCAGGCAGGTAGAGAAGAAAGAGAGAATGGGTATGTCAGGGTCTCCACCCACTGCAAACAGACTCCAGATGCATGCATCCCCTTGTGCATTTAGCTTACATAGGTCCTGGAGAATCAAACCTGTTTTCTTTGGCTTTGTAAGCAAGCGCCTTAATCGCTAAGCCATTTCTTCAGTCCCAGACTGAGAAGATTATAATTGCTCTGTGTAGTTACCTAAAGAAGCCTGTTTATCTGGGGGTGGCTTTATCACCCATTCCCTGCTCTGCCTATACCATTCTATAGGAGTTTATGCTTTGACAGCTCTAGTAATGTTACTTTATATCTGCCTCAGCTTAGTAATTAAGTGTATCCATTTCACCATAGTGCTTGTGTTTAGTAGTGTTTTCTCACCTGATACTTGGATAAAAAGAACTACAAGTAAGCATATGTTACTAAGTGATCACAATATTGTGCTATCAGTACTGTAGTTGTAAAGAGGATAGCATAAATAAGCCCCATGTGCATAGTTTTCACTTGTCTAAATCTTTTTAATATCCCAAGACACATAGAAGTGAGATATTCAGTAGATAATTGATAAGTATTTATTTTAATATGCATATTGTAATTGTTATTGATTGTACTGGACAAATTGTAATGATATATATAGTGCATGTTACATCATGTCTGTTTCAGATGTTTTATTTTATAACCAATACCAATGAAGCTGTCAGTTTTTATAAGCACCAAAGGACTGGGCTGAGGTAGGTGGATCACTGTGAGTTTGAGGCCAGCCTGGAGCTACAGAGTGAATTGCAGATCAGCCTGGGCTCCAGTAAAACCTTGCCTCAAAAAAGAACATAAACAAGGGCTGGAGATACGGCTTAGCAGTTCAGGCACTTGTCTGTGAAGCCTAAGGACCCAGGTTCAGTTCTCCAGTAACCATATAAGTCAGATGCACAAGGTGGCATATACACATCTGGAGTTTGGTTGCAGTGGCTGGATGCCCTGGTGCACCCATTTTTCATTCTCCCTCTCCCTTTCTCTCTATCACAAATAAATTTTAAAAAAAAAATTTTTTTAAAGGACATAAATAGGCCAGGTATGGTAGCACATGCCTTTAATCCCAGCACTTGGGAAGCAGAGGTAGGAGGATTGCCATGAGTTCGAAGCCAGCCTGGGACTACATAGTGAATTCCAGGTCAGCCTGGGCTAGAGTAAGACCCTACCTCAAAATAAAAGGAAAAAAAAAGAACATAAACAAACAAATAGCACTAAAATATTTGTCATCAGAAGAAATATTTGTGTTATGTTCCATACAGAGTAAAAGAGCTATTTAAATGAGGTAGTCCTGGGCTGGAGAGATGGCTTAGCGGTTAAGCCGCATGCCTGTGAAGCCTGAGGACCCAAGTTCAATTCTCCAGCTCTGATGTAAGCCAGATGCACATGGTGGCACATGCCTCTGGAGTTCTTTTGCAGTGGCTAGAGGCCCTGGTGCCCCCATTCTATCTCTGTCTCTCCCCTCCCCCATCTCTAATAAGTAAATACAAATAAATTTTAAAAAAGAAATGAGGGAGGCCTAAATGTTTTCAACCCGAATACATTTTAAAACCATAATATTGATACAAGTATAATTCCAGATACTTGCAAGATGAGCTCGTGTATCTAAAGGTTAGGTTTGTTTAAAACAGAACTAAATGTTTTTCATAGAGTCTGTTTTACCAGGTAATAGTAAAGACATAAATAGGAATGAAACTCCTAACTCAGTATAAATTTTATAGGGACAGATAATTTGGAGGAGAGCAAGCCATGGGGTGGGGGGTTAACCAGCTTTTGTTTGGTTACAGGTTCATTAATGTAAAATTCACATAATTGAGATTGTACTTGTTTTGAAGTATATATTTCCTAATTTTTGACATTTATGCACCCATGAAACTACCACAATCAGGAGTACACATTTGGGACCCAGCATGTCTCCTCCGCTAATCTACTTTCTGCAGATTAATCTCCCCCTGCCCCGTTTTTTATTTTGTTTTGTTTTCCAAGGTAGTGTCTTACTCTAGCCCAGGCTGACGTGGAATTAGTCTCAGGCTGGCCTCAAACTCAACAGCAGCCCTTCCAAGCTCAGCCTCCCAAGTGCTGGAATTAAAGGCTTGCACCATCATGCCCAGCTAGATTGCATTTTATATTTACTATAAGTGGATATTATGGTGTGTAGATAACATACAATATTACTTCAGGGAAAGTCTGTTCTCTGTTGTGTAGCATTATTATTGTGTTCTTGAGTTGTAGATAGAGGTTTTTATTGCTGAGTAATGCTCCATTGACTAGACATACCACAGTTGTTTTATTTTTCCTCTAGCTGATAGACTTTCTGGTTAGTGCCAGGTTATGACTACAAGGCAGTTGCTATGAACATTTGAATAAAACTATAGACATTTGCTTCACTTTCTCTTGGATAAATATCTACAGTGTGTAGAAGAAGAGGGAATCATTTGTGGGACTGTGACACCACATGATCTCAGAGAGTTCCTCATGTAATAGTGACCTCACAGGGCAAACTCAAACTTGAGAAACACACAGCTAAAGGGGGAGCTCATCTTTTATTAGGGAAAATTTAATGTCAAGGATATAGGTGAAAAGTTCAAGTACAATGTAACTAATTAAGGCTTGTTTATAAAGGCTAATCAGGGGCATGGTAGGGCAGTCTCGGTTCTTGGGAGGCAGAGGTAGGAGTATCACTGTGAGTTCAAGGCCACCCTGAGAATACCTAGTGAATTCCAGATCAGCCTCTACTAGAGTAAGACCCTACCTCAAAAACAAAGTTAAAGACTAATCACTAGAGGAGTTTACACTTGAAAGAGGGCATTGAACTTACTCTATCTGGGGAAGAAGCAAAGAGGATTTAAGATCTTGAAGACCAAGATTCTATGAAGATAGCTTATATAAGATTAATGAAATATATTTATTCTATTTTTATTTGCTTATTTTGGTCAAGAGAGAGGCAAATAGAAAATGGACACTCCAGGGCCTCCAGCCACTTCAAATGAACTCCAGATACATGTGCCACCTTGTGCATCTGGCTTACATGGATACTGGGAAATCGAACCTGGGGCACCTAAACTGCTAAGCCATCTCTCCAGCCTTTGCCAGCCAGCAGGGCAGGTGGGGAGTGGCTTAAAAGTTCAACTTTAGCTGGGCATGCTGGTGAATGCCTTTAATCCACTCGGGAGGCAGAGGTAAGAGAATCACTGTGAATTCAAGGCCAGCCTTAGCTACATAATGAATTCCAGGTCAGCTTGGCCTAGAGCAAGACCCTACCTCAAATAACTAAAAAGGGAAACAATGAGGGCAACAAACTTTATATCTCACCCACTGTGAAGTGTCTGCATTATGTGCTAGGGTTATGATTAACTGTGTGGAACCAGTTAACTGTTTTCCAAAGTGGTGCTGCACATCTTCACCAGCACTGACAATGCAGTCCCTTTAGTTTTAGGTTTTCTATTAGATGTTGCTTATTACAGTTTTAAATACTGATGCTTTAATGATTAACATTAAGCAACTTTTCATACTCTCTTTGCTGAAGTGTCTAATCATACCCACCATGCATACTTTTTTATTAGTTTTCTTTAAAGCTAAGCTTTTTAGAAATAAATTTAATTTTTCAGAGGAGTTTTGACTTGCAGCAAAATTGCAAGGAAGGTATATTATCCACAAATGTCAACATCCTCACTGGAGTGTTACATTTGTTGTAATTGATAAACCTACACCAATGTATGTCATCATCCAAAGTCCAGAGTTTACATTAGACACATGTGTAGTGATGAAAATCCACTATTCATTATCATGCAGAACAGTGTAACTGCTTTGAGAAGCCCGCAGTACCCTCCCTATTCACCCCCACCACAACCCTGACAGTTATTAAATAATCTTTTACTGTCTCCAGTTTTGACTTTCCTAGAATGTCATATACTTGGAGTCATATAGAATAATCTTTTCAGATTGACTTCTTTTACACAGTCGTGTGCTGTTTTTTTCTTTTTCTTTTTCCATTTTTCAAGGTAGGGTCTCACTCTAGTCCACGCTGACCTAGAATTAACTATGTAGGCTCAGGGTGGCCTCGAACTCATGGCGATCCTTGTACCTCTGCCTCCCGAGTGCTGGGATTAAAGGCATGCACCACCGTGCCCAGCTAATGTATAAGTTTTTATTGACAACTTCTATACTTACAGGCAATAAACCATGATAATTCCCTCCCCTCTCCCACGACTCCTTCACAACTTCACTCTCTATCATATTCCCTTCCCCTCTCCATTAGTCTCTCTTTTATGTCATCATCTTTTCTTCCTATTATGAGGGTCTTTTGAAGGTATTGCTAGGCACTGTGAGGTTGTGGATATCAAGGCCAATTTCTGTCTGGACAGTTGCATTGTTAGCTGTCCTACCCTTCCTTTGGTTCTTACATTTGTTTCTGCCACCTCTTTCAAAATGGACCCTGAGCCTTGGAGAGTATGATAGAGATGTTTCAGTGCTAGATACTCCTCCATCTCTTCTTCTCAGCACTGTGTTGCCTTCTGGGTCATCCCAGTGGTCAGCACCATCTGAAAAGAAAAGCTTCTCTTAACCAAAAGTGAGAGAGTAGCTATTATCTAAAAAGAAGTAGGCTTTCATATATCATATTCACAGCATCTTGAATTTTGATTGACCTTCCCCCCAACCTTCTTTTACACAATCTCTTCCCCTGGCCTCCCTTAGGTCATTCCACTCCCTGTAATCTGTTGTTCTACTTACATTTATACAATACCATCTCCTTAAGTCCTTCCCTCTTCTCCCTCCCTTATTGCCTTTTTCTAGCTTACTGGCCTCTACTACTGATTTTTGGTTCCACCTCACACACGAGTCTACACATTTGTAGCTAGGATCCACATATGAGAGAGAATATGCGACATTTGGCTTTTTGGGCCTGGCTTGCCTCACTTAGTATAATTCTTTCCAGATCCATCCATTTCCCTGCAGATTTCATAATTTTGTTTTTTTTCACCCCAAACAGAACTCCATTGTGTAAATGTATCATCACATCTTTATTGTCCATTCATCTGTAAATGATCATTTTTATTTCACTTTCTGGTTGATTGGTGCTAGCATATAGAAATATGATGTATTTTTATATACATTGTTTACTAAAATCATTAAATGTATTTCTAATTTTTGATGGGAATTATATTCAAATTTCTACATTAATCAGCTTACTATCTTTGAATACCTCTTTATGTCTTACCTGGATACCCTTCACATCTGTTTCTTTCATTACTGCATTGGCTAACTTTTATAGTATTATGTAGGAAGTGTATTCATCCTTCCTTTTTTCCTGATTATGGTGGAAATCATTCAGTCTTCCTTTGATAAATGTGATTATTATCTGTAGATTTTCTGTAACTAATATTTATCTGGCTGAAGAAGTTCCCTCTGTGCTGGAATTGCTATAAGCTTTTATCAAAAAGTAATGTTAGATCTTTATAAAATACTTTTTTATATCTATGGTATATTTTACAATTTTTAAAAACATTATTTAAACCATCTCCCCAGCCCCTACAATTTTTTATTTTTATTTATTTACTTAAGAGTGACAGAGAGGGAAAGAGGGAGAGAGGGAGGGAGGGAGGGAGAGAGAGAATGAGACTGGGTGCACCAGGGCCTCCAGCCACTGCAAAGGAACTCCAGATGCGTGCGCCCCCTTGTGCACTTGTGCATCTGGCTAACATGGGTCCTGGGGAGTCAAGCCTTGAAGCCGGGTCCTTAGGCTTCACAGGCAAGCGCTTAACTGCTAAGCCATCTCTCCAGGCCCCTACAATTTTTTAATACAGTATAGGTTGCTTGATTTTCTTTTTTTTTTTATTTCTTTTTTATTAACAACTACCGTGATAGTAAACAATATCCCATGGTAATTCCCTCCCTCCCCCCACTTTCCCCTTTTAAACTCCGTTCTCCATCATATCCCCTCCCTCTCTCAATCAGACTCTCTTTTATTTTGATGCCATGATCTTCTCCCTCCTATTATGATGGTCTTGTGTAGGTAGTGCCAGGCACTATAAGGTCATGGTTAGGTTCCTTGATTTTCGCTTGGTAAGCTAATGGTGCCTTGCTGAGATAAACCCATTTGTCATCTGTGTGTGTATAAAAAATTTTTTTTGATTGGATTAGGTTTTTCAAAGTAGGGTCTTGGCTCTAGCCCAGGTTGACCTGCAGTTCACTATGTAGTCGCAGGCTAGCCTAGAACTCAAAGTAATCCTACCTCTGCCTCCTAGGTGCTAGGATTAAAAGGGTGTACCACTATGCCTTGCATTTAGTATACTTTTTGTATTGCTTAATTCAGTTTGGCAATAATTGGTAAGAAGTTCAGGAGAAGTGTTGGCCTGTAGTTTCTTTTAATGAGTTCTAGTTTAGCTTATCAGAATTTCTAGCTTCACAGAATGAATTGGTAAGCCATGTCTGTTTTGGGTTTTCTTCACGGAAAGACTTTCAACTACATATTCTATTTTACTTTACTCTTCCAGTCAGGTTCGCATTGCTGGCAGAAGTCACCTGACAAGAGCAGCTTGTGGGGAAAATAGGGTTTATTTTGGCTTATGGACTCGAGGGGAAACTCCATGCTAACGGGAAAATGATGGCATGCGGAGAGGTTGGACATCAACCCCTGGCCAACATAAAGTAGACAGCAGGAGAGTGGGCCAAACACTGGCAAGGAGAAACTGCGTACAATACCCATAAGCCTGCCCCCAACAATACACTGCCTCCAGGAGATGTTAATTCCCAAATATCCATCAACTGGGCACCTAGCATTCAGAACAACCTGAGTTTATGAGGGCCACCTGAATCAAACCACCCCATTCCAGCTCTAGCCCCCATAAACTGATAACCATACGTGATATAAAATACAATACAATCAAGCCAGGTGTGGTGGCGCACGCCTTTAATCCCAGCACTCAGGAGGCAGAGGTAGGAGGATTGCCGTGGGTTCGAGGCCACCCTGAGACTACAGAGTGAATTCCAGGTCAGCCTGAGCTAGAGTGAGACCCTACCTTGAAAAAAAAAAAAAAATACAATACAATCATCCAACTTTAAAAGTCCACATAATTTTTATGAATCCCAATGATGATCAAACATCCCCATAATCCACGGTCTTATTTATTCATTTATTTATTTAATTATTTATTTATTTTTTATTAACAACATCCATGATTGTAAACAATATCCCATGGTAATGCCCTCCATCCCCCACTTTCTCTTTTGAAACTCCATTCTCCATCATATCCCCTCCCCATCTCAGTCAGTCTCTCTCTTATTTTGATGTCATGTTCTTTTACCTCCTATTATGATGGCCTTGTGTAGGTAGTGTCAGCCACTGTGGGGTCATGGATATCCAGGCCATTTTGTGTCTGGAGGAGTACGTTGTAAGGAGTCCTCCCCTTCCTTTGGCTGTTACATTCTTTCCACCACCTCTTCCACAGTGGACCGTGAGCCTTGGAAGGTGTGATAGAGATATTGCAGTGCTAAGTACTCCTCTATCAATTCTTCTCAGCACCATGGTGCCTTCTGAGTCATCCCAAGGTCACTGCCATCTAAAAAGAGAAGGTTCTCTACCAAAAGTGAGAGTAGAATTAATATATGGGTATATATAAACATTAAGAGAAGTGCTTACTAGGCAATTTGGTGAGCATAATATATACATTTAGCCAGACAGCAGCAGACATTACACCGCTAGGGTTCATGACTACCCCCGTTGTAGGTTTTCAGTACCAGGGATGTATTCCCTTCCATGGAGCGGGCATCCATTCCAATTACAGGGGAGTTGGTTTCCACCATGACGGACATGCCACTATTGCACCTATTGGCTCATTTGTCCTGGCTGGCCAAATCTAAGGCTTGCAGTGTCCACCGTTGAGTATTTTCACTGGTGATTTCTTTCTCTCCCATTGAACTGCATGTAGAATGGCTTCTTCCAGCTTTCTGGCAGCTAGTCTACATTGAAAAGGTTATCAGCTCAATTCCAGCAGGATTTCTCATTGGCCTGGCAGCCCAAGTATGTGGAGTCTTCACGTATAGGGTCTTACCATCTATTTCTGTAATGTTTTCGGGCATCAGGGACCTCCCTGGCCAACAAGTCACTGGAAGGTATCCCATCCCTGGCACTGAAAATTTTCTAGTAACAATCTATGGCTCCTGAGTGTTCTGTTGTACAAAAAAGTAGGTTTCCTTATGATTTGTTTATGTCCTGTTAGATTTTGATTAGCCCTCCCTCCACCATTCCTTTACTCAGTCTCTTCCCTTGGCCTCACTTAGGCCTTTTCACCCTCATTAATCTATTCTTCTACTTACATATATACAATACCATCCTATTAAGTACCCCCCTTCTTTCCTTTCTATTCCCTTTATATCTCTTTTCTAGCTTACTTCTAGCTTACTTTCTGCTACTGAGTTTTTCTTCCTATTCACACAGAAGTCCAATTATCTATAGCTAGGATCCACATATGAGAGAGAACATGCAACGTTTGGCTTTCTGGGCCTGGGTTACCTCTTGGTATAATCCTTTCCAGATCCGTCCATTTTCCTGGAAATTGCATAACTCCGTTGTATAAGTGTGCCATATCTTCAGTTTCCACTCATCATTTGAGGGACATCTGTGCTGGTGCCATTTCCCAGCTATTGTGAATAGAGTGGCAATAAACATGGTTAAGCAAGTATCTCTAAGGTAATGAGATGAGTCCTTAGGGTATGCTTAGGAGTGCTATAGCTGGGTCATAGGGTATATCTATTTTTAACTGTCTTAGGACCTTCCACACAATGGCTGGACCAGATTACATTCCCACCAACAATATTGAAGGGTTCGTCTTTTTCTGCATCCTCACCAGCATTTATGGTCATTTGTTTTCATATTGGTAGCCAATCTGACAGGAGTGAGATGGAATCTCAGCGTAGTTTTAATCTGCATTTCCCTGATGACCAGGGATGTAGAACATTTTTTTAGATGCCTATGTGTCATCTGTATTTCTTCTTTTGAGAACTCTCTATTTAGTTCCATAGCACATTTTTAATTGGGTTGTTTGATTTCTTATTATTTAATTTTTGAGTTCTTTGTATGTCCTAGATATTAATCCTCTATCAGATGTATAGCTGGCAAAGATTTTTTCCCATTCTGTAGGTTACCTCTTTGCTTTATTCACAGTGTCCTTTGCTGTACAAAATCTTTGTAATTTCATGAAGTCTCAGTGGTTAATCTGTGGTGTTATTGCTTGAGCAATTGGGGTTATATTCAGAAAGTCTTTGCCAAGACCAATATGTTGAAGGGTTTCCCCCACTTTTTCCTCTAGCAGTTGCAGAGATTCAGGCCTGATGTTAAGGTCATTAATCCATTTGGACTTAATTCTTGTGCATGGAGAGAGAGAAGAATCTATTTTCATCCTTCTACAGATACATATCCAGTTTTCCCAGCACCATGTGCTGAAGAGGCTGTCTTTTCTCTAATGAGTATTTTTGGCATTGTTATCGAATATCAGGTGGCTATAGCTACCTGGACTTACATCTGGGTCCTCTATTCTGTTCCATTGATCTACATGTCTGTTTTTGTGCCAGTACCGTGCTGTTTTTGTTACTATGGCTCTGTAGTATAGGTTAAAATCAGGTATGGTGATACCACCAGCCTTATTGTTGTTGCTCAGTATTGTTTAGATATTTGAGATTTTTTGTGTTTCCAAATGAATTTCTGGATTGTTTTTTTTCTATTTCTGTGAAGAATGCCATTGGAATTTTGATGGGGGTTGCATTAAATGTGTAGATTGCTTTTGGTAAGATTGCCATTTTCACAATATTGATTCATCGGATCCAGGAACAAGGGATGTTTTTCCATTTCCTAGTGTCTTCTGCAATTTCTCGCTTGAAAGTTTTAAAGTTTAAAGTTCATTGTAGAGATCCTTCACTTCCTTGGTTAGGTTTATTCCAAGATACTTTATTAATTTTTTTGATGCAGTTGTGAATGGGAGTGAGTCTCTGATTTCATTCTCTGTGTGTTTGTTGTTAGTATATAGGAATGCTACTGACTTCTGAGTGTTTATTTTGTATCCTGCTACATGGCTATAGGTGTTATCAGCTCTAACAGTTTGCTGGTAGAGTCTTTAGGGTCCTTTAGGTATAGAATCATGTCATCTGCAAATAATGGTAACTAATTTCTTAATATAGGCACTTAAAGCTATAAATTTCTCTCTTAGGACTGCCTTCATTGTATCCCAAAGGTTTTGGTATGTTGTGTTCTCATTATCATTTGACTCTATGAAATTTTTGATTTCCCTCTTGATTTTTCATTGACTCATTCATCATTTAGTAGTGTATTGTTTGGTTTCCATGATTTTGTGTATGCACTATAGCTTTTCTTGCCATTGATTTGTAGTGTGATTCCATTGTGTTCAGATAGAATGCAAGGAATTATTTCAATTTTCTTGTATTTGTTATGATTTGCTTTGTGTCCCAATATATGGTCTATTTTAGAGAATGTTCCATGTGCTGCTGAAAAGAATGTCTATCTTCAGCATTTGGATGAAATATCCTCTATATATCTGTTAGGTCCATTTTTTCTATGACCTCATTTAATCCAGATGCCTCTCTGTTTATTTTTTTCCGGGATGACTTGTCAATTGATGAGAGTGGGGTGTTGAAGTAACCCACTACAACTGTGTTTGGTGTTATCTGTGACCTTAGTTCTAATAGTATTTGTTCAATGAAGTTGTGAGCCCCCATGTTAGGTGTACGTTTAGGATTGTAATGTTCTCCTGTTGGAGTGTGCCTTTAATCAATATAAAGTGACCTTCCTTATCTTTCCTAACTCATGTTGGACTGAAGTCTACCTTGTCAGATATTAAGATAGCAACCCCTGCTTGTTTTCTAGGCCCTTTGCTTGAAGCACCATTTTCCAACCTTTCACCCTAAGATAGTGTCCATCCTTCTAGGTGAGTTTCTTGGAGGCAACAAATTTTCTGCTTTTTAACCCTGTCTGCAAATCTATGTCTTTTGGTTGGGGCATTGAGGCCGTTGATATTAAGAGATATGATTGAAAGGTGTGTGTTTATTTTTGCCATTTTTTTTTTGTAGTTCTTCCTATTTTAACTCTGCTTTCTTGTATTAATTAGTATTTGAGTATGGCTTGCCTTTTCCAGGTTCCTTATATATGTGCTTTTCTTTCTCTTCAGCATGGAGGACTCTTTCAAATATTTTTCTGTACAGCTGGTTTTGTCTTCAAATATTCCTTTAGCCTGCTTTTATTGTGGAATGTCCTTATTTTTCCATCCATTTGAATGGATAGCTTTGCAGGGCAAAATAACCTTGGTTGACAGTTGTTATCTTTCAGAACTTGAAATACATCACTCCAAGTCCTTCTGGCTTTTAAAGTTTGTGTTGAGTTATCTGCTATAATCCTGATAGGCTTGCCTTTGTAGGTAACTTGATTTGTCTTTCTACCTGCTTTCAGTATTTTTTCTTTGGTTTGTATGTTTGCTAGTTTAATTATAATATGGCAAGGACAGGTTCTTTCTAAGTTTTGTCTGGTTGGTGTTCTGAAAGCTTCCTGTATCTGTATTGGCATTTCTTTTCTTATTTGGGGGTAGTTGTCTTCTATGATTTTGTTGAAAATGCCTACTGTGCCTTTAGAGTGAAATTCTGCTTCTACTATCCCCTGAATTCTTATGTTTAATCTTTTCATAGTGTCCCGAATATCTTGAAATTCCCATTCATACTTTCCTGTTAGTTTTTCTTTCTCTTTGTTGGATTGTATTAGTTCTGCCACCTGGTCTTCTAGTTTAGATATTTTGTCCTCTCCTTCATCCATTCTACTGGTGAGATTTTCTACAGAGTTTTTTATTTCATTGACTGTGTTTTCCATTGTTAGTAATTCTGACTGGTTTTTCTTTATTATTTCGATTTCCTTTTTTATGTCTGGTATTCACCTCTTTTTTTTTTTAATTAAATTAGTTTCCTGTGTCTTCTTTGATTCCTTTGATTTTCTTTTGACTTCTTTGAGCATATGTACAATCATTCATTTGAAATATTTCAGGCATTTCCTCTAATTCATTCTCACTGGGTCATTTCTGATGCGTTAATACTTTTTGGTGGGTTTATATTTTCTTGATTTTTGATGTTTTTGTTATAATATACATATTTTTGCATCTTGGATTATTTTAATGCTTGGATTTTCTAACTAGCTGCAGTATTAGATGTGTCAGTCAATCTGATGTTATATATCTTCAGGGTAGGAGCTTAAGGTGCTAGGTATGGCTCAGACTATCTATAAAAGTGATGTTGGGTTTGCCTACTATGAGAGTATTCAAGTAGGCTGAGTAGAACAAAATAGTTGCAGATTCTAAAATTTAACTAAACAATATACACATTCAATGAAAAATAGCACAGAGTATTTATTCAAGAGTAGGCATTATGACCATCAGATCCTCTAACAAAGGCACAGTCTCTTAGGATGTGTGTTGCCCCACACCCTTAATCCTGTCAACTAGGAGGCTGAGATTTCTGCTCTGTTGAGGGTTCCAAGTCAGCTTGTGACCAAGTGAGACCCTTCCTTTATGCATGACAGAAGAGGCAACAAAGCCACTATAAATCAGGAAGCACCAAATAACAAGCCCAAAATGTAGCTTATTTAAGAAAGGCAAATCTGACCATCCATCAGATTTAACATATAATTTTTCCTGACATGAAAGGTGCAATTAGTACTTCCAATTCAAGCCTATATACCAGGCTTATTTGGCGGGTAGTGACCTGGTGTAATCCCAGTTACCTTTTGAGATGATTTTGGTCTCAGTTATACTGCGCTCCTGCTTGGGTCCCTCTTTGCTGTGCAGTGTGCTTAGGTAGGCTGGCTGGGTTGCTGTATTGCTGCTCTGATCACCTGTGCTAGGTGCTGTGCAGGTGAGCTCCTTTCCTCATGTCACTAGTGCTTTCTGTTGCTTGCGCTGGGGTGGGCCAGGGGAGGCTGTGGATAGTGGCTGAAGTTCTCCCGCTGGTCCTTGTGATCCAGTTCCTCATGAGCTGCTCCTTCATTCTTCCCTGCTATGCTCCCTTCATGTTTCTTGAGTTTGCGAGGAGCTCCTGTGTGAATGGAGAATCCCCACACCTGGCTTTTCCTGCAGCTCAAGCCGAGCCTTGCACCTGTGGTCCTGCAGACCTAGTTGTGCTGCTGCTGGATCCACTTCTGCTGTCCTGCAGCTCAAGCCGAGCCTTGCACCTGTGGCCCCGCAGACCTGGTTCTGCTGCTGCTGGAGCCACTTCTGCCTGCCTATGTGGGCTCTAGATGCTCTGGATCTTTCCTAGTTCTCTGCCGCAGTTGCTTACACACCTCACTTTCTAGTAAAAGTATAATTTGCTGTTTTTTTTTTTTTTTTTGTGTCTTTTTGTCTTTTTCTCCCCTAGGCTGCTTTGGTGTGGTTCCTAAGCCGTCATCTTAACCGGAAGTAGCATCCCAAGTCTTTTAACTGAGCCATAATACCAAAAAATGCCCCCCAAACCCATAATGGCACAGAATAAACACTCACACTGCAAATAATGGCACTGGGCATAGCAAAGAAATATTCAAACAATATGAGATTTAAACAACCAGGGCAAAATCAAACCCTGTAGCTCCAAGTCCAACAACTCTTTTCAGTGACAAATCTCCGAGTCTGATAATTCTAACCAGCAACAAGTCTCTGGAGTTCCAGTTCTGCCCCTCCAGCTCGGGTACACACAATTCTGGAAAACTTCATCTGGGGCTGGCAGCTTTTCTTAGCAGGCTTCTTGTGGTTGGTCATGGCATCTCCACTGGTCTCCACTGCAATCCATGGTTCATCCTCATGGCTCCATCTGGTTTTCATGCAAGCATCTAGCAAACCTGCTTCACACTGCCCATGGCCATTTCCAAAACACAAGACCATGTTGCAAATTCTATGACCCTCTCTTTCCTGCATTTCTTATACTCCATATTTCCAGGTAGGGTGTCAATTCATTAGTCCGGCGGGGGGGGGGGGGGAGTAAATCAGACTTTGAAGAGAAGGACACTCTTTGAGCACTCAGGCCCCTTCAAAAGAGTCTTCATTCTCCCTCTTGTCCCAGTGCAGGGCAGCTGGCCCAGTCTCAAAGGTTGTAATCTCTCATATAATTGCAGCTGAATGGGTAGAAGTTTCAGCCCAAAGATTTTATTTCTTTGCCAAACCCCTTTACTCAACACCAGTCCATTTCTATGCAACGCAACTTTGCACAAATTCTCAGGACAGAGGCATAACAGCAAGCCTCTCACAGAAACTGCTTCTAGTCCAGGCCAAGCAAAGTTCTTTTTCACCCTCATAGTCTGTAGTTTTTACTGCATCCAGGTCTGATTTTGACCAGAATAGTCCATCAAGCTGTAACCACAGTTAGGTGTCTAGCAACAAAGACCCCACTCCTGATACCAACATTACTGTTGTAGTCAGGTTCATATTGCTGGCAGAAATCCAAGGGTTTATTTTGGTTTACAGACCCAAGGGGAAGCTCCATGATGATGGGAAATCGATGGCATAAGCAGAAGGTGGACATCACCCCCTGGTCAACATAAGGTGGACAATAGCAACAGGAAAGTGTGCTAAATACTGTCAAGGAGAAACTGGCTTTAACACCCCTAAGCCCGCCCCCAACAATACACTGCCTCCAAGAGGCATTAAGTCCCAAATCTCCATCAGCTGGAAACCTAGCATTCAGAACAGCTAAGTTTATGAGGGACACCTGAGTCATACCACCACTTCAGTCATCTATAGAGGTCTGCTCCAATTACATCTTTTTCCTCAGTAAGGTTTTTTTCTTGTTCGTTGTTTTGAGGCAGGGTCTCTAGTCCAGGTTGACCTAGAACTCACTCTTTAGTCCCAAGCTGCCCTCAAACTCTCAGTGATCCTTTTACCTCTGTCTGTCAGACAGCCCACCTTCACCAGGTTTCTTCATTGTACTTAGTAATATGGTGTCATAAATACCATTGGAATGTCATATAATATTTATGTTTTAACACTTATTTTCCTCTGATTACAGCTTTACCCTTAGTCCAAGTTGATGAGAAGGGTGAAAAAGTAAGGCCAAATCAAAACCGTTGCATAGTTATATTACGTGAAATATCTGAATCTACCCCTGTGGAAGTAAGTAATTTTTGGTGGATACATAAACCTTTTCTTGAATATTTTTTGTTGTTTATTTATTTACTTTTATATTTGTGCATTTTATATGGATTATTTTTAAGAATGCTTATGGTAAGACTTTCTCCTAAGATGAGTGCACTGATAGTTACAATATGATTCACCTGCTGGAGAGAATGAGTGTCAAATCTTTTGGTCACAGGACTCCTTTACATACTTACATTAAAAAGATTATAAGGGTTTGTGCCTTTAATCCGAGCACTAGGGAGACAGAAGTAGGAAGATCACTGAGTTCAAGTCCAACGTGAGACTGCATAGTATATTCCAGTTCAGCCTGGACTAGAGTCACACTCTACCCCCCAAAAATCAAATAAAATTGAGTCCCCAAATTAAGGTAAATGAACTTCTATGATAAATAACTTCAAAATAAATATTTTTATGGCAAGCAGGTATTCAAAGAAGTCCCTGAGGCACCACTGATTTTTTCTGGATCCACCCTTACTTGCCAGTGATTTTTTCCATCATGAGTGCAAATGTCTTTAGAGTAAGAAGAAAATGCAATGCAAAAATTATTTTTCCCTTGTGAAAATGGGTTTGGAGATCATCCTTAGAGGAGTGATAACTTGGGTCTCATTGATAATTTATGAATAATGAGAAGCTGTGTACTCTAGTGCATTGCTATAAATTTGCTGCTTGTCCATAACTTAATCTTACTTGTATGGCATACTAACCACACTAATGTTTGTAACACCTCAAGAGAATTAAGATAAATTGTTACAGGATGTATTGGGAACTTAACTCATCAGGTCATTTGTGGGCCACTTCAGAGAATAGTGTCTGCCTGCTTTTTGGAGACTCTTAATCATCTTGGCTGATCTTTTCTCTCATGTCATTTGTGTTTACATGTTTTATTCATGCTTACTTGTCTTTTACACAAAGGAAGAAATCATTTCTACTTATATTTGCTGAGATTTAGCTTTTCACTCTTAATAGAACAGTATGTCTGAAGACTTAAGGAAAATAATATTACTCTTTTTTTTGTTTGTTTGTTTTTTTAGAAAGGAGACAGAAACAGAGAATTGGTGCTACAGGGCCTCAGCCACTGACATTGAACTCCAGATGCTTGTACCACTTAGTGGGCATGTGCAACCTTACGCTTGCCTAACCTTTGTGCACCTGGCTTACATGGGATCTAGAGAGTAGAACATGGGTCCTTAGGTTTTGCAGGCAAGAGCCTTAGCACTCAGCCATCTCTGTATTGCAATATTACTCTTTAACTGTTGTCTTGTTTTGATAGTTGTACTCTCTTCAAGAAGACAAGATCTGGGGGCTGGAGAGATCGCTCAGTGGTTAAGGTGCTTGCCTGCACAGCCTAAAAGCCCTGGTTTGATTCCCCAGGATCCATGTAAAGCAGATGCGTAAAGTTGTACATGTATCTGGGGTTCATTTGCAGTGGCTAGAGTCCCTGGCGCACCCATTCTCTCTCTCTCTCTCTCTCCAATTTTTAAGACTTTAAATATTTGTAAAACCTGCAGCCAAATAGGATTTTATACTTTTCTCTTTAACATACATCTTGCTATTGATAAACCTGCACTGTTGTGTAAAGCTTGAATAAAAGTCTTAAGAAAATTTAGAGGAAACTATGGTAAGTTAAAAGTTGAAAAGGAAATGGAGGGAAGTAAATTTTCAAGTACTCCGATGCAGAACCCATGCTAGGAGGCTAAAAGAACAAGCTCCCAAGTTTCCAGAAAATTCTAGATTTCTTAACTGTAACTAGATGCTTGTCACTAGTTAGAACATTTTAGACGGATTCAGCACTCGTCTTCCTTCTACTTGAATGACAGTCTAATGGCATGAAGGGTTGACCTTAGAAGCTGTGATACTAACTTCATTAGTCAGTCTTGTTTTCTATATTGATGTATTTGTTTTCCCTTTAACAAATGAGTGTTTACCAGAGACTGCCCAACAGAGTTGGACATTAGAACCACAGGAAATGATATTGTTTAATTCCTTTAGTACTTTTCAGTGAAGTGTAATAAACTAGCTAATAATTTTTTATGGAATAGCCTTATTTTCCCTGGTACTGTTTTTATTCTGGACCCTATCTTAGCTGGATAGCCACTGTAGCCTTCATTTGTTATGCTAGCATACTGTCCATTTTAATCTATTTGTCTTTATAGTAAAATGAGTTTCTTGTAAGTTTTTGTATTCTTAGTCTTCACCTGTTTGAGCATATTAAATATATATTCATTAACTTAAAAAAAGTGCATGCTTGCGTATGTGTACATGTGTGCTATGGTGCATACCTTGGGCTGTCTATCCTCTCTTTCTGCTTCCTTGAAACTGGTTCTCCTGTTGTTTTGCCACTGTGTGCACCACCATGGGTCTCCCAAAGCTTTCAGTGTGTCCTGGTTCTGCCCCGCATTGGAGTAGGCACATTGAATTACAGGTACCGGTGCTACTTTGCATCTGGCTTTACATGGGTGCTGAGGAGGATCATACTCAGATTGGTAGGCAAGTGCCTTTATCCGCTAACCCATCTTCCTAGCCCTTCATTAACTCTTCTAATGCCCTCATTTTCTAATGCTATCATTTGCATTATTTCTAGCTTAAATTGGGTTGATCTTTTTTTTTGTAGGCCACATTTTTCTATTGTGTGAATTTTACTTCACTGACTACAGAATATTTTTGTATCCTTAAAATATTCTTGGGTCTGGTTCTGAGATATAGTTAAGCTACTTGGTGATGATGCACACCTTTAGTCCCACTACTCATCCTGACAAAGGAATGCCGTCTGAACCTGAGGAGTTTACTTGGAGCCACTTTGATTCCTAAGCTGTATTTGCTGTGTAGAATCAGAGGAGCCTGGACTCCAGGGTTCATTTTGCTTGTTTGCGCAATAAGTTTTCTGCCTCAAATTCGCATGTTCTGAATTTCCACTTTTTCTGCTGGGTATGCACACACACTATCTTCTTCCCAGTGAGCTGGCTGTGGGGTTGCTCCTCTTGCTAATCATTTCTTCTCTGGACAATGACCTAGGGCCCTCCACAGAGCTCTGGAGCCTGTACTCATCCTGCTGACCCCGCAGCCTATAAACTCTGGGCTTGAGCTGGGTATGCTTAGGGACTCGCATTGTTCATGTTTCCTCTCAGGGATGGATCTCCTCAACCATTGGGCAGGTGCCTGGAGAACCTTCATTCGCTTGTTTTCTTTTTTTATTTTTTTCATTTTCTTTCCCTGTCTTTCTCTTCTTTGTTTTTTTTTTTTTAAACCTCAAGGTAATTCAGTCATATATTTTTTTTAATTTTTTTTTCATTTTTATTTATTTATTTGAGAGTGACAGGCAGAGAGAGAAAGAAAGAGAATGGGCATGCCAGGGCCTCCAGCCACTGCAAACAAACTCCAGACGCGTGCGCCCCCTTGTACATCTGGCTAACATGGGTGCTAGGGAATCGAGCCTCGAACCGGGGTCCTTAGGCTTCACAGGCAAGCGCTTAACCACTAAGCAATCTCTCCAGCCCTCTCTTCTTTTTTTTTTATGTTGTTATTTATTTATTTGAGAGAGAGAATGGCACGCCACGGCCTTCAGACGCTGTAAACGAACTCTAGGCGGGTATGCTGCTTTGTGCATCTGGCATATATGGGTCCTTTGGCTTTGCAAGCAAGCACCTTAACCACTAAGCCATATCTCCAGCCCTGTCTTTTGCTTTTATGTATATATTTTATACACACGCCCGGCATGGTGGTACACACCTTTAATCCTAGCGCAGGAGGCAGAGGTAGGAGGATCACCATGAGTTCAAGGCCACCCTGAGACTACATAGTAAATTCCAACTCAGCCTGAGCTAAAGTGACACCCTACTTCAAAACAACAACAAAGTATTTGCAGTCAGAGAGAGGAAGAGTATGGGCCTGTTGCCACTACAGACGGACTCCACACATGTGTGCCACTTTGTGCATCTGGCTTTACATGGGAACTGGGGAATCAAACCTGGGATAACAGACTTTGGTAGCAAGCTCCTTTAACTGCTAAGTTATCTCCTCAGCCCCTGTCTTTTCTTTTAGCTGTGCCATTTGAGACAGTAAATCTAGTTCAACTTGTCTAGTAACAAAAGTCTGTGTTTTTTGATTTTCAAATAATCTTTTTCTTGTATATTTGGTATATATGTGCATGTATGTGTGGGTACATATGTGAGCTTTTAGAGGACATCCTCAAATGTTATTCTCAGGATCACTGTACCCTCTTTTTTTACACAGGGTTTTTTATTGGCCTGGAGCTCACTAATTAGGCTTAGCTGGCTTATGAGCTCCAGAGATCTTTATTGCACCACTTCCCCAGCACTAGGATAGCAGGCATGTATCACCACATCCAACATTGTTACATGGGAACTGGGTGCTAAAGTCAGGTCCTTATGCTTACAAAGCAAGCAAGCACTTTACTGACACAGCTATTTCCTTGGCCCTCAAATTACTTTTTAAAAAATGATGGTTAATCAGTCTAATGATATAATGGTGTGTTACTTTTCACATTAATTCACCTTAGTGATATCTTGAGACTAGGGAAAACTAATTTTCATCATTTTTTGGTTTTTGTTCTTTTGGTTCTGTGGCATTATTGAAAGAGATTTACTAGCATTAGGAGCATGCTACAATCTGCCTAAGGAGAAAAGATGTACTTAAGAAGAGGCATTTTTTTTCCTTGATTTGCTGAAGTCAAAAGTGGCATGACTGAAGACTAATTCTGCTTCTGTATTTTCTGTAGGAAGTAGAAGCACTCTTTAAAGGAAATAATTTACCGAAATTTATAAACTGTGAATTTGCCTATAATGATAATTGGTTTATTACGTTTGAAACAGAAGCTGATGCACAGCAGGTAAGTTCTTTTCTCCACCACTCAGTAAGGTGTTTATTATTCATAGATAGAATAAATTACTGCATTGAAATTATTACAACATTATAGTTTCAGAAGCTTTACGGTTTATTTTTATAGCACTGTAAAAATCATTTTATATTACCTGCTAAGAATATAAGCAACCTATGAAAGTCAGTTCTGGTGTCATCTGGATAGAGGAAAAATTTTATTATATTGAACTTGACTATGATCTATGACTGAACATCATTGTGTTGAGGGATGCTTTCAGCCTTATTGAGTACAAGTTCCTTAAGGGGCTTGTTTACTTGCTCTTAGAGGAGGCATCTTGTTAGGTGGAAACAAAGTAACAAGTGTGAAGTGTAAAGTGGTACAAATGAAGGGTTAGAAGAAAAACAAAAGCCTGAAAGATGAGCTGTAGTTGGCCAATAGGAGAGCATGAAGAGCAGTATGCTTGTGGACAAGGGCAAGCCCTGCTGATGTGAATGTGAATGGACAGGTTGAGAGCCTTCAGAGTAAGAGGGACTTGATGTTGCTATACTTTGGAAAGGAACATGGAAGCGACATGTAAACAATACCTTCAGTCCTTTAGACTGTCTGCTTTTCCTTCCCTGTCAAGCATTTCCTTTCCTGAACTACATAATCCCAATCTTAAATTGGGATTGAGTTGAAGATCTCAGTATTTCTTGTTTCCTCCTGGATCAGAATTTTTAGCTGTGTGGGTTTGAGATACTCTTACAATATTTATTAATAGTTATAATTAGCTGTGAATAAATCTTGCTTTTGAGTATTTGGGGCACAAATATTATAGTACTTACAAGGTTATTTTAATGCATTTGTGACCCCGAGAGTCACTGTTCTGTGTCCTGTCTGCCATATGTTAACTTATCTGAGCTACTGAATTAACTTATAAAGTTAACAGCTTGGTATTTTGGATGATTTTGCCCTTAGGCTTATAAATACCTACGAGAAGAAGTCAAAACTTTTCAAGGAAAGCCAATTAAGGTAAGCAAGACCATTATTTATAGTTACTGTCTAATTAGTATTCTTAAATGTTCTAATAGGAGTTTAAATGTTCCCAAACAGGCACGGATAAAAGCAAAGGCAATAGCTATAAACACATTTTTGCCAAAGAATGGATTTAGACCTCTCGACATGAGCCTTTACACACAGCAGCGTTACGCAACATCTTTTTACTTACCTCCTGTGTACAGTCCTCAGCAGCAGTTTCCTCTGTACAGCCTGATCACCCCCCAAACATGGTCAACAACACACAGTTATCTCGATCCACCATTGGTAAGTAAGCCTTTTCTTTTTCTGTTTTTCTATTTTCCTCTTCCAGAATTTACTTAACAGAAATTAACATTTTTAAGTTAGCCTGCAAAGTAATGGGCTTCATTTTCACTGTGTGTGTGTACCCTTCATTATAATTCTTCTCTTCCAGTGTGCCCCTGCCCACATCTGGCTGGTTTCCTTCCTTCCTCATATAGTTCCCCTCTCTTCTGCTTTCATGTCACATCATTCCATTACCCCCTACCACTTTTGTAAGGTCTCTTCTCCCCTTTCATAATTCCCTTTTTAGTACGCACACACACACACACATTTCTAAATTTTAAAGTCCACATAAGAGAGAAGTCAGTGTTTTTCTCAGTCTGGCTTGTCTGGATTACAGTAATTTCCAGTTCCATCATTTTCCTGCATGTCATAATTTAATTTGTATTTATGCCTGAATAAAATTTTATTGTGTTTATGTACCATATTTTCCTTATATGTTCATCAGTTAATGGACATCTAAGCTGGTTCCATTTCCTGCCTGTTGGGAACAGTGCAGTAGTAAATGAATACACAAGTATATCTATGATATTTTCCCTTAAGAGTTCATCGGGTATGTACCCAAGCTGGGTCAGTCATATGGTAGTTCTGTTTTCCAGTGGGTGTTTTTTTTTTTATGTGAGAGAGAGAATATTGGCGTACCAAGGCCTCTAGCTACTGCACTCGAGCTCCAGCTGCTTGCACTCCCTTGTGTATGGCTTATGTGGGAACTGGAGAGTTGAACATGAATCCTTAGGCTTTGCAGGCAAATGACATAACTGCTAATCCATCTCTCCAGCCCTATTTTCAGTTTTTGTAAGAGACCTCCCTAGTGTTTCCCATAGTGGATGCACCACTTTACATATACATAGTGTATAAGGGTCCCTTCCCCCCCCCCAGCATTAGTTGTCATTTCTTTTCTTGATGATAACCATTCTGACATAGACTCCAAAAGCAGTTGTAATTTGCCTTTCCCTGATGGATAAAAATGTTGAACACTTTTTGCAACCATATGTACACACGTACCTGTTTACATATGCATAGATGTACATACATACATATATCCTTCCCAAAGAGTATGGTAAAACATGGTTAGTAGTAATAAGTATGTGATCTTCCTAAGATTGAGAACTTTGAATTTTTTAAGGTCATTAAGAATAAAAATTGTTTACTTTTTGCCAGGCCACTCATAGTTTTTGCATTAACCCTAAGTTTAAGCATTTGGACATTTTTAGACATTATCTTTGTTCAAGTGCCCATGTGATTCTGAGCAAGGTTGTGTCCTCTTAGTGCTTTCATTGGATTATCATAAAGATTAACTAAGATGACAGAAAAAGTTCTTACCACCAGCCTGATGATTCTGAATGCTCAGGAAACATTGGCCCTTATATTTTTTATTTTTATTTGAGAGAGAAACAGGCAGAGAGAGAGAGGAAGATAGAGGAATGGGCGCCCCAGGGCCTTCAACCATTGCAGACGAACTCCAGAAGCATGTGCCACCTTGTGCATCTGGCTTACAGGTCCTGGGGAATTAAACTGGGTCCTTTAGCTTTGCAGGCTAGCACCCTAACTGCTAAGCCATCCCTCCAGCCCTTCTTTTTTTTTTTTTTTTTTTAAATATTTTAACATTGGCCTTTAGTTTAATCTCAAATGCTTTCCTTACCCTACTATTACTATTTTTTTCTTGCTTGTGTGTGTATGTATGTAATGTGGTATGTATGCACATGTATGCCCTTGCAGCACCTCGTACACTGGCCTGTGGCAGGGGTGGTTGTTCCTCTGCAATGGCTAGAGTAGAACATCATGCTCCATTGCTTTTCCATCTGGTTTTGTTTTGAGCTGGAGTCTCTTTTTATTGACTGTGGAGTGAGGCTCCAATGATTCTCAAGTCTCTGCTCTCCTATAGGAATGGGGTTATAGGAATGTGTGGCCACACCCAGCTGTTTTATGCCAGATCTGGGGATTTGAAATTTGGGAGAGTCTCAGTCATGCTTGTGCAGGAAGCGTACTTAACCACTGAGCCATCTCTCCAGCCCCCTACATATTATTTTAATATGTAAGAAGCAGCATCACATCTCTAATGAGGATAACGTGATCTAAGTTACCCAATGTGCCGTAATATTAAACAAATTATAAGTCCTTTTCATAATGTTTTTACATGTTTGTTTCTTATTAATGAATCCAGGTAACTCCGTTTCCAAGTACTGGATTTATAAATGGGTTTACGTCTCCAACCTTTAAACCTGTGGCATCTCCTCTGACATCACTCAGACAGTATCCTCCTAGAAGCAGGCAAGTTCCAAGAGTGCTTCAAATGCTTAAGAGCTTCATGTTGCTGCCTTTTTAGTTTGTAATCAGAACTCTATTTAGCCACTAATAATGCTCATCAAAGATAAATCTATTTGAAACTTCCACCTACAGTCTGTAAAGATTAAACACCCAAGTCAGTTGCCTACAGTAAAAAATACTTTTTCTTCAGAGAAGGCTTTTGGAGGAACTTGTGCAGTGTATGCCTGCTTTTTGACTTGAAATCAGACATACAAACAGTGATACGGGGCCTTGACACATGATTGATGGCTTTGCATTATCCCATATGTTGTACAGTAACTATTCTAAATAACATTTTTGTATTAAGTAGGGAGCAGATTTTTAGCATCCATATTTCACATTAGCATGCTCATTTTATACGCCTTGATTGTTTGATAATTCAGCATACGAACATCTCATTTACAGGAATCCTAGTAAGTCTCATCTGCGCCATGCGATTCCTAGTGCAGAGAGAGGGCCTGGGCTGCTAGAAAGTCCTTCAATATTTAACTTCACTGCAGAGCGATTAATTAATGGTGTCCGGAGCCCACAGACGAGGCAAGCAGGGCAAACTAGAACACGAATACAAAACCCTTCGGCTTATGCCAAGAGAGAGATTGGAACTGGGCGTGTGGAGCCAAGTAGTCTTGAATCCTCTCCTGGTTTAGGGAGAGGAAGGTAAGTTGTTCACATGTTTTGTTGAACAGGTATGATGTGCCTATCTTAAATATCGATATTATTAAATTGAACTTAGATGTTTTATAATTAACTTTGTAATACATCCCAGAAAATCAAATTGAAGGCTATAAACAGTAAAGATTTTCAGTGATTACTTTGAATAATTGCTTTTAGAGCAAAGACAAGGTTCTTTGTTCAAAGTATTAAATTTTAGTTTATGAGAACTGTAGGTAGAATTGAACTTGTAGGTTATAATCATTACTAATCAAGAATTTGGAGCTCTACAGTTTGCAGACTCCATTTGTGTGCCTGCAGTGTTACCTTAGTAGTTGGCCCTGACCCCCCTCCCCAGTCCCCGCCTGGTAGGTGGTGGCTTCCAGGGTGTCTCTCTTTCGAGCTGGCAGTGGGGTGAGGTGAGGATTTATTTCAGTGGTAGAACAGTTGCCTCTATGAGTGTGGTCCTGGGGTTCAATCCCTAGTACTTCAAAAAAGTAAACAAACTGGATGATCCAACTGGCAGTGGGGTATAGTAGAGAGAGAGAAGAGCTTGCTGGACAGGCAAACTAGCATTTAAATTCCATTCCCACTAGATCTATAAAAAGAAGCTGTCATTGTGAGGTTGGGCCGTTGGCCACATTATTTGCAGTCTTAGAGTCTCAGAGTCTGTTGTCATCACCTGAGGTTCTTGCCATGCATTGGGAAGGTAAACTGCTTCTATTTCCTTATCCCTACTAACTTTAATACAGCTTGTTCTTACTTGCTGTCTGCCTTCTGCCACTTACACCTCTTGTAAAGAGGTCGCATTAAAAAGATACAGGAGGTAAGTTTTCCAGACATAAAATACGTTACATGACATCTGACAAATTGAAACTCCAAAAATGTTGGTTCCCTTTTCTTCTTGCTGGTAAAGGCATGCCTCTGAGGTATGGCAGGTTTGGTTTAAGTCCACAGTAAGACAAATGTCAAGGCAAAGCTTGCCGTACAGGTAGTGGTTTCTAATGCATACATAAATCAGATTTACACTATAGCATTGCAATATGTGCAATAACATAAATAAAACAAGGCACATACTTGAATTTGGAAGTACTTGATTGATACAAAGTGCTGACAACCACCCAGGTCTTCCGTAAGTTCTAATCCTTTGTGGACAGAAGATCTTGCTTTGCTGTAGATGGCTGCTGAGTGGTGAGGGGTATTATTGAAGGTTGAGGTAGCTGTTTTATTAAAATAAGACAACAGTGACTTTTGTCCTATTACTCTTTGTTTTAAAGAACATTTCCCTGTAGCATGTGTTGCATTTGTATTGTCCCGCTGGCATTGTGGCAGGACCTTTACCATTAGAGCCCATACCAAGATCATCTTTTTGCTGAACTGTATGACACAGGTCCTCAACCCGTAATTGCTACTCAATCACTTCCTCAGGCGCCACTTTAAATTTTAGTCCTCATGCTGCGTCTTTCATGTCTTCAGTTACTCCTGCACTGAAGCCTTGAACCCCTCAAAGTCATCTATCTGTTTGGGAGGGTGGATCCACTTCATCAAATTCCTATTACTGTTGCTATTTTGACCCCTTCCTAGAATAGGCAAACTCTTTCCAACAGGTTTTCGGATTACTTTGCCCATCAGAGAAATTATGTCTGATATATAGTTCTTAAATATTAAGGCTTGAATGTTGAGATAGTTCCTTGACTCATGGCTACAGAATGGGTGCTATGTGACCAGATGCATTGGTAATGAAGAATAATGATAATGATTTGAAAGGACTCCTTTGAGTAGTATGTTTTAGCAGCATAAAATAGTCTGTCAATTATAATAGTCACCAGCCACATTAATTCCTAACAGAGTCCCTTTGAAGTTTTAAAAAGCCAGCCGTTGACTTCTCTGCTCTAGCTATGGAAGTTCTAGACAACAACTTCTTCCAGTAGACAGCTATTTCATCTACAGTGAGAATCTGATATTTAAGGAAAAAACTACCCTTGTCAGTGATCTTAGCTGAGTCTTTGACTAATGTGCTACAACTTCCACATGAGAACTACCACTCCACCTGTATTCTGATGTGGAGATTTCTTTTCCCTAACATTCATGGGCCAGCCTCTGCCAGTTTCTATAGTTTCCTTACCTATCTCAACCTTCAAAGAATTGAAGCCAGTGAAGGCCTTGCTCTCTCTCAGGCCTGGTCTTGAGGGAATGTAGTGGCTGGTTGATCTTCTATCCAAATTACTATTAGCAGTCAGTATCTTTTTCTTACCATTCTTGTTTTCCCTGGCATAGTACTTTTCAATTCCCTCAAGAAATTCTTTTTGACACCAACTTGTCTAATGCCACAGGCCTAACTTTCAACCTTTGGTAATCTTTTTTCACTCATCTTAATCATTTGTAGATTTTGATTGAAAGTGAGAGATGTGTGACTCTTTTCATTGGAACACACTTCAATGCTAAATTTCAATATTGTCATGTTCTAGGTAGTAAGGAGGCCTAGAGGGATGGAGAGATGGAGAATAATTTGTCAGTGGAATGTGAGACCACTTATTAATATATTTAAGTTCAGCATCTTACATGGGTACAGCTCATGGTACCCCAAAACAATTTCAGCAGTAATCTCAAAAATCAAATTACAGGCTGGAGAGATGGCCTAGCACTTAAGGCGTTTGCCTGTGAAGCCTAAGAACTCATGTTCAAATCTCCAGGTTCCACATAGCGATGCAAGTGCACAGTTGCATTTGCACACAAGGGGCACACACGTCTAGAGTTTGTTTGCAGCAGCTGAAGACCCTGGAGTACCTATTCTCTCTCTCTTTCTCTCTCTCGCTCACTCAAAAATTTTAAATCAAATTACCATAACAAATATTGCAAGAATTACTATAGTGTGACACAGATACAAAGTGCATATGTGTTATAGGAGAAATGACATCAATATACTTACTTGACACAAGGTTGCCACAAACATTCAGTTTGTAAAGCAGCATAGCTGTTGAAGGACTAATGTGGAACCCAGTGAGGTGTTCATCTGTGCTTTCAGTACAGCTTGGCAGTTTAACAAGAATGTAGCAGCTGCATTCTGACTGTGGCAGTGAAATTAGTATCTGTAAAGTTGTGGTGGGTTATAAGAGATAGGCGACAGGCACCATGGCTTAGTAGAGCTGGCATAAGTTGGTTCGTTAGGTATTGAAGAATGAAAAGGCAAAGTGGAGGTACTGAATATTGCACAGCTGATGACATCAGGTAGCAGCCACTAATCCAAGGGTTGATTTTGGTGTTCTTAGAGTCAGGAAGCTTGATGGGGGAAAGGAACCTATAGAGCCAGAGCAAATAGATATCTCCTGGAACAGAGTCCTACCAAGCCAGGCCAGTACTAGTGCCTCACAGGGGACAACAGCCATAGATAGGCTCAGTATAGAGAGTGTAAACAAGAAGGACAAATTCCTGTTCCTTCTAGTACTCCCTATTAATGAAAGCTCATGGTGAAGCTTCCTGGCAGAATGCCAGCCACTTCACAAAATGATATAAAAAGGTTGAGCTGAGAGTCTGTATCTTGTTAACCAATATGCTTTACCTTTTTGGTGACACAGTTGTTTTGTATGCCCCCCAACAGTATTTGAGCTTCCAAATTACATATAACAAACAGACTTATACTTTTGTCTACAGGTGCAGACTTTGTCCTAATGGGAATCTCACCATCTCCCCAACAAGGGCATCATGCTCTTGCCCAAGTAACTTATAGCTTAGAGACTGTAGCCCCCTTCACTGAAACATGGGAGAGTTTAATACACATTAACATGCACTAAGTGAGCCAAGGAAGATGAGTGTAGTTTCCAGTCTTTACTTAGGAACCCTGAACTCATGAAGCCAGGGTTCATGTGTGGCTACCTTCTTCCCTGTGTTATGTTGCTCTGTCTCCAGAGAGTGGACTCACTGGGTACCAGGGCTCGTTATCCAGGAGGGTGAATTGGATCCTCCTGAAGTGCTGATCCTCTATAGTAGTCTCCCTCACACTACCTTCTCTTGCTTGGCTGGTTTTTGTTTTCCATTAATTTTTGTGGAACTAAAGCATTAAAAGGCTCCCATAGAGCCCTCAAGGTTTTAGCCATGTATCTCCTACACTTGGGTACAGCAGCCACCTATAGGGTTTGTCACCCAAGCCTGGGTCAATGACGGGAGGAACCCCAAATACCAGGTGGTTTTTGTCTCAGTGGAACCACTGTGGTGTCACATAGCAGAAGTACTCCTTGCAATCTTAAGACATGCAAGCCACCAGCATTGCAATTGGTGAGAAGAATCAACTATGTGATGTGACTGCAATTCTCTTCCTAGGATAGGTCTAGGACCACACCTCTGCTTAAGGGACATACTGGATCAGTGTGGTCAAACCACTTCTACCCTATAGCCACATCTTCACTCAGCAGTTAGTTTGTGAGTGGTGGTCTGTCATTGGAGAATGCTCAAGGGCAAGGAAAGCATTTTATTAGGTATGTTGACAGCAGTGCTGACCAGACCCCTTGGCAGTCAGAAACATATCCAGGTTACAGATGTGTCCAGTGAGGTGATGGAGGCTCTGAAGTCAGACCCCACTGGTGTTGATGAACAGGCTGCCTACAGTGAAGGGCCAACCCTCTGTGGAACCTGTGCATGATGTCTTGCTTTCCTTCAGGCAGCATCTATAACATTTGTGATCACACTCCTCTCCCAGATTTTATCACTGAGTCTAGAGTCCTGTTGTTTGCCTGTCTCCTCGACCCAGATTTATAGCTCCTGGTGGGGCCATCTGTTTGCATGGAGGGCATGGAGCAGCCTATTTCTGAAGGATGTTTGGGTAGTGTTCATGCCCATCTTTACGGCTTAGTGTCCTACCCAGGGGTCCTTGATAAGGCCCCGTAGAAAGCCAGGAGCTACCTCTAGAATAGGTTTTTGTAGAAGTATATGTTTTCTTAGAGATGGCGTGGGTTTATTCCAGAATCCTAAACATTTTGTCATGCTTCTTCTAGAGGGGCTACGGAACTAGAAGGTCCATAGAGCATCCCTCTGTGATACAGAGGTCAAGGGTCTATTCTTACCATTCTCTTTGGTTGTGCCACCTTAGGCAAGGACACTGTTTTTTCAATAAAGAAATTAAGATTATGTCCGAAGTCCTTATAATTCAAGGCCTTTGGGGAGTCTGTTCAGTTGATAGGATAAATAAAAAAAAAATAAATGAAGATTCATGCATGGTTTGTTTAGACTACCACATAGGCACATCCAGGGCCATGAAAATGTTTTGGTCATCTCGGGATATGTGATGCACCACTTAATAAATGTTTGGGCACTTGTTAATTGTAGTGTTGCAATGCATAGCCTTGCTGCTACAAAAAAATCTCATTTAAGAGATAGAAATCTAGAACATTGTTTACAGGAAGGAAACTTAGGGACTTTGGTGTTTGAAGGTCTGTGGCTTTTGTCATAAGGGGTAAAGCAGTAGCTTAAAGATTGGAAGGGGTAATGGAGTTGAGTGATGGGTTATTGGGTCTTAAATATTGATGGTAAACAAATACACATCCCATAACTTACTACTGTCTTACATAGCTTGGTGTCCAATTTAATATATCTTGTCATTCCAGCTGAAAGGATATTCAAATATTCATATCTTAATAAAAATTCTTAAGTGGCCTCTAGGTATTCTTTTATATTCCTATCTCAAAATCAGATTTAGTCCTTTACTATCAACTTTTTGATGTTGTTTTGTTTAAGCTTTTCTTGTTTTTTGATACATTGAGAAGGGTCTTTCTTTGTGACCCAGGCTGAACTCAGATTTGCAGGCTTCTTGCTGGGATTACAGGAGTGCACCACGGGGCCTTTGCTTTACTTTTAAAGTTAGGCTTTTACTGTTGTTGTTTTTGTTTTGTTTTGTTTTTGTTTTTGTTTTTCAGGTAGGGTCTTGCTCTACTCCAGGCTGACCTGGAATTCTCTAGGTAGTCAGTCTCAGGGTGACCTCAGACTCATGGCGATCCTCCTACCTCTACCTCCTGAGTGCTGGGATTAAAGACGTATGCCACCATGTCCAGCAGCCATTTTGTTTTGTTTCAGGCAGGGTCTCACTGTAGCCCATGGTGACCCTCCTACCTCAGCCTCCTGAGTGATGGAGTGAAAGACATGTGCTACCATACCCAGCAAATTTGGGCTTTTAAAGTCAAAATTTATTGTTGGAAGGTTACAAGGTTACATGGTGATAAGAACTGGCTGACTTGGTGTGTGCTTTGAATGTATGAACATAGACACACACTCAGTAAATTTTCCAAGTAAGGAAAAAAAATAATGGTCTTTGCTTTCTACTCCTCTAGGAAAAATTCCTTTGGCTACCGGAAGAAAAGAGAGGAGAAGTTTACAGTGAGTACATAAAATTCTGTATCATTTTTACAAGGTATTTAAATCTAATACTAAACAAACATGAGAGTTAATTAAATGGATTAAGTCTTAAAATATTAGAGCATTTCAGAAGCCTTTCTTTTTTGTTTTTGTTTTTAAATAATGTGATATCCTTACAGCAATAACAAACAGTTTTGTTGGCCTAAAGAGGAAGAGATTGCGGAGTTTTTAGAAACAATGGTGACTGGTTTCTGGAGGTTGTTCCATAGTACATAGATATGGGACCAGTGGAATAGGTGCTGCCAAGATCTTACTCTTCTACACAATGCAGTCTGCATGTGTGTGTCCTGGAAAGGTCCTTGGTGTGGCCAACTGTGGAATTTAAAATTCAGCAGCCTCCCTTCCGTTCATTAGGGAATGTTCTAAGACTTGATGGATTCCTGAAACCTGGGACAGTACTCAAACATCTTATCTAAACTCTAACTGTTGTGTTTATAAATATCAAAATGTGAGATGCAACATTAAAACTGGCACATATGGGCTGGAGAGATGGTGTTGCAGTCAGGTTCACATTGCTGGCAGAAATCACCTGACTGAGAGTAGCTTGTCAGGGAGAAAAGGATTTATTTCGGCTTACAGACTTGAGCTGCAGCTCCATCATGGCAGGGGGAACCGATGGTATGAGCAGAGGGTGGACATCACCTCCTGGCCAACATAAGGTGGACAATAGCAACAAGAGAGTGTGTCAAACATTGGCAAGGGGCAGTTAACACCCATAAGCCTGCTCCCAACAATACACTGCCTCCAGGAGGCGTTAATTCCCAAATCTCCATCAGCTGGGAACCTAGCATTCAGAACACCTAAGTTTATGGGGGACACCTGAGTCAAACCACCACAGATGGCTTAGCAGTTAAAGTACTTGCCTGTAAAGCCTAAGGACCCATATTTGACTCTCCAGGGCCCATGTAAGGCAGACGCAAGGTGATGCATGTGCTCAGGGTTGCATGTGCCCACTAGGTGGTACATGCATCTGGAATTCAGTTATAGTGGCTAGAGGCCCTGGTGCACCAATTCTCTCTCTTGTACTCTGGCATTTAAAAAAAATAAAGTCCAGCCTGTTGGGCTTACCTCAAAAAATAAAAATAAAAAATAACCTGGCACACACCTTTAATCTCAGCACACTGGAGACAGAGGTGAGACCCTACCTTGAAAAACAAAACAAAAAAAACTAATACACAATTATTTTTCTGCTTCCACAGTCATACACAGAAACTTCCTTCTTAGCAACCTCAGAATATGAGTTTCTTTCTTTTCTTCAGTTGAGAACATTTGCTGTTTTATCAAAAGGAAGCACTCTCTGGCTTCTTATCTGAGTTGCTACCATCACTGCTTTTGCACTTAGGCCTATTACTAAGTATAGTAAAGGACACCTTTTTTCTGTTTGTTTTGGTTTGGTTTTTGCTCCCCCCCCCCCCCAATAGTATCTCATTCTGTCTGTCTAAGGCTGATCTGGAAATTCACTATTCATGGCAGTCCTCCTACCTCCGCCTGAGTGTGGGATTAAAGGTGTTTGCCATTACCTAGGTCTGGTAAGGGCTACTTTAAACAAGCACTGTTATACCACAGTTAATCTGACCATGGAGGACTCTTCTGTTTATTTGTAGACTTTTTCAGGCACGTGTGGTAGTCAGAAGATTCTTTGCCTTACTTTAGTACTGTATTTCTCCACACTTGGCTGACTTCATGTGGTGTCATTCTGTCACAGAGCAGCCAGACTCAGTCTCCAACGCCGCCAAAGCCTCCATCACCAAGCTTTGAACTGGGGCTGTCCAACTTCCCTCCATTACCTGGAGCTGCAGGCAATTTGAAAACAGAAGACTTGTTTGAAAATAGGCTATCCAGCTTGGTAGTAGGATCTTCAAAAGAAAGAGTAAGACAATTCCAATCCTTGTTAAGATTTACTAAGCCAGGGGTTTTGTGCCAGGGATTTTGTTGGTTAACACACTTTTTAGAAAAGATCATGAGAGCTTTTCAATGACTTACAGCAATCACTTGGAATGGAGCTGGTAAGTTCAGCTTTGAACAAGGAGCCAACCCATCCTCTTTCCCTTGTTATCTGCTGAGGTCACAGGTGGAGTTTATGTCACCAGAAAGAAGCTTAGATTACACTCTTGTTATCATTTCAGAAAGCACAAAATTGAAACCAAAAAAAAATTAAATTATATCAGAGGTAATAAAATTTTTAATAGTTTCCATAAGTCAAGTAGTAAAAAGCCTGAAAGAACTTCATTATAATGTGTTGGCTTTCGATGAACTCTGTAGATTGCACACAAAGTCTCTAGTGATCATCATCCCAAGAAATTTCCTTCCCAGGGCTTCTGCAGTGTGATGTAGCTGAGGAGTTGAAAGTAGGACTTGTTCTGCTACAGCATCAAGGTCTAAAGGCTGTGGACCATACAAAGAGATCCCTTTCTGCCCAGTTACTAACTGGCTAAATGACCAGGGCTAGAGGAAGGAGGGTCTAGTTGCATGGTCCTGGATCTAAGCCTCATTTATGCTGCAGTTATCAACTGTTGCTCTACAGCAGAATTGCCTATGTGCCTTTTTCCAGTATAACTCATTTTGGCCTCTGGATTAAGAGGAGGGGTACAGTTCCACAGCACAAGTTCAGAAGCACAGTCGTGAATGCTGCAGCTTCTCATCACTAGGGCAGACAGTTTTGCTGCAGAATCTTGAGACTTAAGATGAAGTGTGGGGTATAGTCCTTTTCATGATGGTAGGTAGAAAATTGTTCCTATTGTTAGCCTTGGATATTGTATGCATTCTATGATTCTGTAGTTTCTAGTAGCGGTCACATTACATTTGATGTGTCTTATAAATTATAAGCCTTTACCTTCTACATAATTTCTGATTGCCTTATAAAATGTTGTTACAGAATTGGTGTACTCCAGTAGTCAGGAATTCTCGTTTTCAAGCTGTGGCCTCCTCCCTGAGTTAATGGGTAAAGGAGAACAGGCAGGCTTCTCTGCCTGGTTTCACAAACAGCTGCCTTGAGTGCGTACTTTGAGTTTCTGTATAAAATATCTTTTCCTTCAAAAAACAGAATTGCTGCTTTATGAAGGCTGGGCCTGATTCAGTGGTCAGGTGACATACTCTGCACTTCTGCTTTTTAGTGGCTCACCTGTGACAACATCTTAATTAATAGGCCATTTTAGTTTTAGAGCAATGGGGGAATTTGGGCATAAGGCGTAAGTCCCTCCCTGGTTGACCTGAGTTTTGCACAGTACAGTCTCTCTGTATCTAAGTAGAGCCAGAATTTAATATATATTGAATGGAAGCACACTTTGAAAATAGAAAGCCTTTGCCTATCCCATGGTTTCAACAAGCTAGGACTCCTACTTGAGCAGTTTTAAGAGATTCTATTTCTTGGGCAGCAAGGGTTTCAAAGTCTTTGGCTAACATCCACCCACAGGTAAGAGTATGAATTGTGCCATTCCCTACTGAAGCTCACCACTTTATTTTACCAGTGAAGGTTTTGCCTGCTTTGAACAGAAATGCATTTAGTAAATTTTTAGTTTTTTTTTTTTTACACTTACAACCAGTTATTTCATTTGGGTTTTTTTTTTTTTTTTGGAGGGGTTGCCTCTTAATAATTACATAATTATGTTACATACATGATGGATTGAACTTGTACAATAACCATTGGTGCACTTAGGGGAGTTACTGAAGTAAGATCTGGATTCAAGAACTTGGTATGCAAGCACAAGGACCTAAGTTCAGATCCCCAGAGCCCACATAAATGCCAGGTATGGTAGCACATGTCTGTAATCCCAGTGCTGGAGAAGCAGAGACAAGGAGTCTTTGGTGGCTCACTGGCTAGTTAATTAAGCAAAATTGTTAAACCTAGGTTCAGGGAGAGATTCTTCCTCAAAGAATAAGCTGGAGAATGATTAACTAAGACATCAAATGCCAAACTTTGGCATCTACACATCTACTTACACAGGCCCACACATCCAGACACACATACCACACAAATGTTTAAAAAAGAGAAACAGAGTGAGACATCTGGATTTACTTCTTTGCCTTGTGACCTTGGACAGCTTAACCTATATATTCTAAGTTTCAGTTTCCTCACCTGTTATATTGGGTTTATTGACACACTACTTCCTAGGGTTGTTCATGGATTCAATACAAAGTACCCAAATTTATAGATACAAACATGTAAACCTTTGTTTTTGTATTAGTCATACATACTGTGTTGTAAATTCCATGCTTGGTAGATATTTGAGTGTCTTATGATGAGCCCCAGTACACCAGATTAAAATAACAAGGTGCATTTGGTTGTTATTTACTTGATAAAGCATGCTTACAAATAATTATAATGTAAATTTAAAAAAGAAACCCCAGGACATAGAACGGATTCTGCGTTTGCTGAGAGGAAGAAGGCTGTGTGCTCTGTAAACAAAGACAAAACTTGAGGTCTTGTTGATGTTTTCATTGGAGCAGTGTCCTTGTGCTGTGACTTGGCAGTTTATCAGGAGGGTGTCATGAGTCTCATTCTATTCTCTTGGGATAAAGTGGACACAGCTCTCTTATGTCCTGACAGGGAGACTAGAAGTAGGCTCTGCCTCGCATTGTGTTTGAAGTTATGGTGCTTATAATAATTAGACATTACTTCTTTTGAAAAGATCTGATGAATGTGTCTTAATCAGTTGTTGCTTTGATTTTCAGAGCCTCATTGCAGATGCAAGTACAAACACCATTCCTGTAGTGGTCCCCAGAGAGCCCTCGGTGCCAGCCCCCTGTGTGCTATCAGCAGCCTATGAACGTTCCCCTTCCCCAACCCATTTACCTGAGTGAGTATCCATATGCTGCCAACTGCTGTGTACTGATAGGAGTGACCTGTCATGGTGAATGAGATTCTCATATCAGGTGACATTTTACAGGGATCCCAAGGTGGCAGAAAAGCAGAGGGAAACCCACAGTGTGGACAGACTCCCTTCTACCCCTACTAAGACTGCATGTAAATCAGTGCAGGTAAATGGAGCTGCTACAGTAAGTACCTTCCATCTGTCTACCTCCACTACACTCACAGACCCAATGTAGCAAAAGGGCATGGCATTGTCCTACACTTGCTCATTGTTATATTGTATATATATATTGTATATGATGGGTTTTGACTTGTGTCTCTGTGTCATCTTCGCTGTACAAAATGTTCTGAATATTTGCTACCCATTTCCAACCAACTGCTCTAGTGATTTCTAGACAGTGATAGAGTTGTCCTATTTCAAGAACAAGAAAAGTAACATGATCCCAACTCCTCCTTCTGTAGCATTTACTGTGAATGTATGCCATAAAGAATTAAGCAGGATGGCTGGGAAGAACAAGATGAGTGGCCTGGCCTATTGCCTGACCTAAATCCTAAGTTTAAATCCTACTGATTCTGCCAGGTGTGGTGGCTGTTCCAACCCTCGAGAGGCAAAGAGGCAGGATGATCACTCAAGACCCCTGGTCTACAAAGGGAGTTCCAGCCAACCGGGATACATAGCAATGTCTCAAACAATCCCAGTGATATTCTTTCTAATAGTTTCTGTCCTTGAATCCAGTATCTCTGATTTGCATCACTCTCAGCTTGGTCTTGATTAAACTGTTGCCATATTATATTTGGGAGCTGAGCTTTGAGCCCAGTGAGTTGAGTCTGAAATTATAGCTAGGTATAGTGGCAGAGGCCTATAATCATAGTACTTGGGAGGCAGAAGCAAGAGAATCAATACAGGTTCTAGGTCAGCCAGGCTACTGAGCAAGACTGTGTGTCCCTGCCCCTCCCCCCCCCCAAAAAAAAGTGAGGGATGTAAAGATGGTTTACAAGCCAGCGCCTCTAGCCACTGCAGTCAAACTCCAGACACATGGGCCATCTTGTAGGCATGCACATCTGGCTTACGTGGGTTCTGGGGAGTCAAACCTTAGGCTTCACAGGCAAACCTTAACTGCTAAGCCATCTCTCCAGCACCCACATAAAAATCTGGCCATAAGGTGAAGAGCAATTGAGGAAGACACCTGAAGTCAACCTCTGGCCTCCACACACACTCCTCCTCTCCCCCACCTCTCCCATCATCCTTCCCTCCCTTCTTGCCCCTCCCTCTCAGTCTCATGTATCCCAAGTTAGCCTGGAACTCACTGAGTAGCCAAGGATGACTTTAAATCTCTCATTTTCCTTCAAGCTAGGCAGCCAGTCCATACCAGAAAAGCTGTATTACCAGCCCATGCCTTCATTGTTCTTAATGCATTCTAGCCCTTTAGTTTGAAATGTGTTTATTAGTTTGGTTGGTTTTGTTAGGTTTTTTGTTAACTGTTTTTTGAAAAGTATCAAGTGTGGTAATACCTGCCTATAATCCCAGCACTCCAGGCATTGGAGGCAGTAGGACTAGGAGTTCAAGGCTTTCCTCAGCTATAGAGCAAGTTTGAGGCCAGCCTGGGCTATGTGAGACCCTGTCTCAAAACAAACATACAGACTGTCAGGATCACTGTTGTTTCATGACTCATTGGCCTTTGTTCTGCCTGTGTCAAGGGAAGCAGGTCCATAGAAAGCAATGTTTGCATCTTTTGCTAGGCACATCTTCCCATTTCTTGGGCCTGTTACACTTCTCCATTCCGTAGGAATGTTTACAAGCTCCATGTGGGGCAGAGTTGGATGGGTATTTCATCACTGTGCCTGTTCTGATGCTGACCTTTCAGTGTGCATGTAGCATGTGTACGTGTGTTGTGTGCATATGTCTGCATGCATTCACATGGAGGCCAGAGGAAAACATTACTTTTGGTGCCTCTATCTATTGCTCTTTCCACTTTGCTTCCTTGATACAGTGCTCCGCTAAACCTGGTTTTTCAGTCAGACTGGCTGACCAGTGAGCCCCAGAGCGTCTGTGGTCTCTGTCCCATATAGGATTGGGATTACAGACATGCATGGCTATGCCCATATTTTTCACATGGATGCTGGGAGTCAAACTTAGCCCCCTACTCCCTCATGTTTGCAGGAAAGCACTCTTACCACTGAGTCATCTCCCCTTTCTCAAATGGAGCCATTTTTAAGAGGTATTCTACAGTATCCAGGGAGGGGAATTGTACTGCTTATCTGCAGTTTAAAAAAAAAAATTTTTTTTTTTCAAGGTAGTTCTTGCTAGCTCAGGCTGACCTGGAATTTACTCTGTAGTCTCAGGCTTGCCTTGAACTCATAGTGATCCTTCTACCTCAGCCTCCCAAGTGCTAGAATTAAAGGCATATGTATTACCATGATATCTTTTTTTAACTTTATTTTTTACTTTATGAGAGAGAGAATTGGCATGCCAGCACCTCTAGCCACTGCAGTAAAACTCCAGACAGTGGGCCATCTTGTGGGCATGCACATCTGGCTTACGTGGGTTCTGGGGAGTCAAACCTTAGGCTTCATAGGCAAGCACCTTAACCAGTAAGCCATCTTTCCAGCCCCCTGTTATAATCATTTTTAATATAAAAATACCTGGGAAGATGAAAAGTTACTTAATTGAAATTTTATCATACAAAGCTTGATTTTTTTTTTTTTTGTCTGTCCTGATATAATCCTATATTTGTCTGCTTTCAGGAATTGCGAAAGCCCAGTTATGCAGAGATTTGTCAGAGAACGAGTAAAGAGCCTCCTTCTTCCCCATTGCAACCCTCAAAAGAACAGAAGCCAAGCACTGTCGGTTGTGGGAAAGAAGAGAAGAAGCTTGCCGAGCCTGTGGAGAGATACAGGGAACCACCTGCCCTCAAGTCCACTCCTGGAGCCCCCAAAGACCAGAGGAGGCAGCCTGGGCGCCGACCCTCACCACCAGCTGTTGGGAAGCGTCTCAGCAGAGAACAGAACACTCCCCCCAAGTCTCCTCAGTGAAAACTGGATACCTGGGAGGGGTCACAAAGAGTGTATTCACCACAAAGGAAACTCTCCCCACTTAGAGAATGAGCCGCTGGTTAGGAGCTTGCAGTGTCTAGGAGGCCCATGGGATGCCTGCAAGTTATTTTTCTTCTGTGAGTTGGATTTTCCCCTCTTGAAAAAAAAATCTATTTTTCAGGATTTAATTAATATAAACCTTATTTTAGGTTGGTGCTTAACTGGAGGTGATGCATAAGTCTGATTTTTTTTCAGGGTAGAAAATGCATTCTAATAAATTGATATTTTTTAATTAAGCCTCCACATGGCTCTGAATGCAAGGTATATATGAGTTTTCTAAATTAAGGGACTATGCTTCTTCATTTTTATTTATTTTTTTTTTAAATAACTGGTCTGCAAGTGCACATGGTTCAGGTATCCCAGTAGATGGGTAAGGCTGGCAGTGTCAGGTCACTGACATACTGACACTGGAGCTGTATTTTCAACTGTTAACAGATCATTCTAGCTTTAAAAAAAAAAGATACATATATGTATATATATATGCATATATATACATATATGTGTGTATATATGTGTGTGTATGTATGTGTGTGCATATATATGTATATATATATACATATATAGATAGATAGATAGATAGATAGATAGATAGATCTTTTTTAATCTAGTGGGCAGAATGAACCTGCACAGAGCACTCGAAAAAGATCTGAATCCTTTGAGTTTTGATGTACTGCAAGCAAGTAACCAGCTTCTCACTCCAGTTCCAAGTGGCTATTACAGAAAATAAATTCAAAGCACATTGTGAATAGAACCTTGAAAATGAAAATATCAACCTTGTTGCCCACTGACACCACACCATGAAGGTGACCCATGATGTTGTTTTGATATCTGTGAGCTGGCTGCCTGGCTCCTGGCCTGTGTGCCCACACTGTGCACATTTCTGTCATGTCTCCCCCAAGCACTCTCATTGGAGAGTCCACATCTTAGTCAGCTCCATGTAGATGTCTTCCTGTACTTCTGCATCAGCACATGGATTTCAAAGTATGTAACCATGACAGAATGGTGTTTTTGGGTTTCCCCTCTCTTTGGCTGGTGGAGGACAGAAATTTCTGCTCTTTTTACCTCCAAGATGAGGGCCTCATTGATTCACTTCTAGAAGTACTGCACTTCTGAAGAACAAGGATGCACTAAAGTTAGCAAGTTTATAATAAAGTTAAATATAAATTATTTTGTTTTTAAATGCCTCAAACTTTTCTTTAAGTGTTCTAAGCAGCAGACATTAAAATATTTCTTGCTAAATGTAACCATACAGTTTATTCCACAAAATGTTATTTAACAAGACTGAGGTTATTTTTTTTTAAAGAAAAAAAATGATTTCCATCCAATATTTAAAGACTTGAATTTTATTTAAACTTGAAAATGACTTTGCCTTAACTTTTGTATAGGACAGCTTAGAGCTCATGGAGACCGGCCCCTGGGTTGGCAGGAGTGGATCAGAGTTACTCAGTTACCATGTGGATCTCTTGTTGTAGTTTGCTGAGTAAGCATACTGTAGTACAAGAACTAGCAGTAGTTTTTGTAATATACCTTACAGATCTTCAACAGTTGATCTTTTTTCAGATTGTTGAAAACTCCTGTAAATGCAAATAGTCGATACTGTATTAATATGTGCACTTGGGAGTGCTTGGCTTGTACAGTTGTAAATAATCAGAACATATTAAAAAGGTACCCTACAGAGAAAAATCTGATAAAAATTATTGATATATTATAAATGTTGCTGTTGAGCTGGATGTAGATAAACTAAATGTTGTGGTTTGAGTATTATTTTAATTTTTTGAGGTTTTTTTTTTTTTTTCTTTCTTATACTGGTGTGTTGAACTGATTCTGATTCTGCCTCTTTGCTGCAAAAGGAAATGGAAAGTCTTACAAAAAGCCTTCAAATGCTTCATGCTCTTAAAAAGTATGTAAATGCGTACTAAGCATGTCTAATGTGAAGGGGGTTTGAAGTAAAAGCAGAAACTGGCAGGATTGTCAAATGAAATTTAAAAATATCTACTAATTAAAATCATATTACTACCTGTGATTTATCCTGCCAGAGGAAAAGATACCTGCTGCATTGACCATTTTCCTTCAGAGCAGTTTTCATTCAGAGACATAGGAGTAAACACAGTGCTGATATTTTAAATGCCTGGTAAGGAACATAGGAATGAATTTTCTTGGAGCTGTCAGATCACTGACAGTCAGAAACAATTGATCTCTTGAGCCCAAACAGTATAAACGCTGGAAGGCAAGCTCTCAGACCTAGGGTCTTTAATGTCACATCTTTGCTGGAAGAGGGGCCAATGTATTGTGAGCCATCCTCATCCCCAAATTACAGTGCTCACATAGTGAGTCCTTGTTTTTTTGTTTTTTTTTATTTTGTTTTTATTTTTTAATGAGAAATTCTTTCCCTAAGGTGCCAGCATTGCAACTAGAAGCATGTGTTGGCAGAGCCAGCTGTAGGTGCTTACTGTTTGCTGGGCAGAAGTATGAAACTCAGTCACCACACACAGGCACGGGAGCAGGTAGGCACGTGGAATAGCAGGTCCTCCAGGTGAGGGTGCTGCTTGCCGGCTGGACAAGGTCAAGACACTGTAATTACTGCGTAACCAGGTACAGCCTGGCATCAGGAACTAAAACCGTGCTCAGATGTGATTTATTTTATAGCACTCTTTAAAGGAAGCAAAGATGATACGCCAAATAGCTATATAATGTCAAAGCAAAAACCTGATAATACTTTAAGATTTTCCACCCAGAAAAATAGGGAAGTGATCGCCATAGGGAAGCTGTGAGGGTGTGTGCAGGTGCATGCAGGCTCTTGCTGTGTCTCATACAGCAAATGATATGTGGTTTTGCATACCTTTTGGGGGGGGGGCAATTTACTCATTCCTTTCAGTATCTCAAGTTATAGAATTAGAGATACAGCAGCCACAAATGACTGTAACTTGTAAAATTGTGTGGTGATACTTAATTCTCATTTGAAAATACAGGAATAGGAATGTGACTTCATTTTACCAGACATGAATTTCAAGTAATCACTAGTAGCAGTTGGTGTCATGATGTCTCTGTCAGTCCTTCCTGCCACTTGCATCACTGGTTGCCACTAGTTGGTGGCAAAAACGTCTTACATTGCTGTATTAGGGTTTCTGCAGTTTACATTTAAAAACTGGCGCGGTGTATCACAGCAAGCGACTGATGGTGCATACCTGTCTTTGTGTTCCCTTCAGTGAGCTGTAGTTGTGGGTTTGTGTGCTTTGTGGCCTGCTCCACAGAAAGCAGCAGACAATCGAGGATTCCAGGAGCACTAACGCTGGGAGTCGCAGAATGGGAGTGTAATGTGGAAGCTTTCTTGAGGGCTTTTGTTTGTTGTTCTCCTTCTTTTCTTTAAGACTGGAATCAAGCTTACATGTAAACTATTGGTAATTTAAGTTTCCTTTTGTGTCATTCAGTGTAAAACTGTCTAATTTGAAAAAAAAATGTAGGTTATGAAAAATAAAGATTTAGGCACTGTTTGATTTTTCTTTTGCTTTTTTTAATTAAAATTTTCTTCAAGAAAGTATCTTTTTTAAAAATCATCTTTTTGTTTTTACCTCTTTCCATCAGTGGAGGTACGGAGGAATACATGGATACCTGAAATTAGTTTGAAGTGTAAAGGCTTCTTAGCCCCTTGTGTAAATTGACCACAGCTAAAGGTTTGGTTTCCCCCTTGCATGTTGAGGTGTGCCAGATGAGTTCAAGTCCAAGTGTTATAGGGGCTGGGTTCTTGCCTATCTTTCACAAAAGGTTGGGTTCAATTACAAGAACCACAGAAGCCTGTAATCCCAGCACTCAAGAGTGGAAGGTGAGAGGATCAAAAGTTCTAGGTCGTTCTTGGCTTCATAAAGAGTTGGAGCCTTGCCTGAGATACAGAAGACCTTTTTCAAAATGGGTGGGAAAATTATTCATGAGATAAATCTTGAAACCCAACATTTACCATGAAAGCCATTGTCTCAGTGTGAGAGAGAGATGTGTAAGTTATTTCAACTTGGTGTTGAACCAGCATGGTTTTCTCAAGAACACAGTAACTGACTTCTAGAATGACAGTAAAGAGTCAAAGGTGAGTGATAATTAGTATGTGCTTTTTTGGTTTTTTGAGGTAGGGTCTCACTCAGGGTGTCCTTGAACTCATGGCAATCCTCCCACCTCTGCCTCCCGAGTGCTGGGATTAAAGGTGTGTGCCACCATGCCCAGCGTATGTGCTTTTTAAAGTGTTGACTTTCTTCTATGAATTGTCTTTTCCCATTTTTCTATTGGATTATCTTTTTCTTATCAGTACTGGGCTATGAATCCTTTGTTGAATATGTTAAAAGTACTCACAAACTACCAGGTATCTTAACTTGATTTACAGTAGCAATTTTACAGTTTTTATTTAGTATGTAGTAAAATTTACCCATCTCATTTGTGGCTTGATGGTCTTGGTCTCACTTAGAGTCTTTCCCTACTCTAAAGTCATAAAGATGATTTTTTACATGTATCTGTCTTTAATCCAGTGGTCTGAGGCAAGGGCCCAATTTTACTATATGCAGAGTTTCTTTTCCCATTATCACTAACTGATTAGTTTACTATTTCTCCACTGATTTGTAATGTTCCTTTGTCTCCCCAGGGTAACCACCCAAATATGCCTGGGTATCCATTTAGGCGCTCTGCTCTTTTGTGTTTCTGTATAGAACCATAGTATTTAATTCACCCATCCTTTGCCATTGCTAAGAACTCTTCTGTATAATAAAAACATTACAGATGAATTCAGCTGTGCCTCATGGCGACAGGAATATGTCCATCAGAATCACCATCACATGTTCTGGGTACACTGCAGTGGAGGGGCTCAGTAGATGTATGTTCACTTCAGTATTTTTTGATTATACTTTTTTTGTGCACAGCATTGGCCTTGTAAATTGAAAGTGGGTGTGTTTGACTGTGCCACATGACAAACCCTCCAATAACCTACACAGATAACCTGCCCTGTACTTGGCTGCTAAGCTTTGTGAGGTGGTTCTCCTGGTGGTCAGAACCAAACCTCGATGTTTTAAATATTTACCCCTCCCCCGCAAAAAAATTTAAATAGTGCAGCTCATTCCTTGCCATCTTTATATCTTAATGCTGAAATCCTGTTCACTAAACCACTGGGTACAACAAAACACACCCGCCTCTCCAGCAAATGGCCACATATTACTGGTCCTGGTGAGGTATAAGCAATTTCTGCTCCAGGTAAACTTGTACTGAAGTCTATGCAGGATTTTTTTATTAATATATTCCTGGTTCACAATAGGGGCATAACAGGAGTGCCTAGAGGACCACCCAAATGGTCTTCAATTTCCTAGGGTTCACAGAATGTGAATTCTCGGTAGTCCTCAGTGAGCATGAAACACTACAACGTGTGCAAGAAGAACGCATGGCTGGATAGGCTGGGTCCTGCCCTTGAGATGACAAAGTGGTCAGGGCCATGTGCAGTGTTGGGAGGCTGTTGGAAGCCAGGTTTTTTGGGTAGTCTTGCTGCTTGAGCTAGCTTGACTACAGGTTTTGAGGCTGCTTGTTTCTTGAACTAAGTGAAAAAAGGCTGAGGGAGCCTATAGAAGGGGCTGCAGCCTCCCATGCACATTGCCCTCTTAGGGCAAGCCCCCCCCCCCAAAAAAAAAAAATTACCAATGCAGTGTCAAGATTTTGTTGAACATGGGCTGGAGAGATGGCATAGTGATGAAGGCCCTTGGCTGCGAAGCCCAAGGACCATGTTCAATTGTCCAGATCCCACATAAGCCAGATAAGCAAAGGTGAGGCAAGTGCTAGGTGGCACAAGCGTTGAGTTCGATTGCAGTGGCTGAGGCCCTAGTGCTAATTCTCTCTCAAATACAAAAAAGGTTTAAGAAAATATAAAGATGTTTTTTGAACAAGTGGCTCCTTATGCATGCTGGATTATCGCATAACACTTCTACTCAGTGTAGGTAGGAATGGCTCTTAAATAGTTCTTGGAATAACAGCATAGGGTATTAAAAATAAAATGAGTCAACTCTGAGGGGCTTGTTATTGGGCCATAGTAGCATTTCCTAAGTACATGTCCTCAGAGAGCTCTGCACATCTGCTTGGTCATAGAGGGAGCACTTGTTAAAAATCTGATTTCTGCTCTATCCCAGACCCACTAAACTCAGATTGTAGGCCTAAAAAGTGATGAAAAGTTCCCAAATAATTTGTGATTGGACAGATTTGGCATAGTCTCCGATGGAGGAGGAAGAGCTGGTGCACCATGGGTCTTACCACTGTGACTCAATGTTACCCTGTCTGGAAAATCTCAACCCTGTTTATTCCAAGGAAGGACTAAATAAACGTGAAGTATTGAGAGGATGTGGAACAGTGCTGGAGCTTCCCATTCTGTTTTACACACCTAAACTCAGCCTGGTCTTCCTCTTTCCAGACAACTTGGGGTGCTTAGGATTATTTATCAAGACTTAAACTCCAGAAGTTCCACTATCCTGTAACTCACTGCCCCAGTGTGTGCAGAGCATTCCTCACAGCTGTCTCACCAGTCTTCCTGGACCCACCAAGTTTAGCAATAACTGGGATAAAGGACATGACTAGAATATAGTGAATTAGGTGGGCAGTTTCCCAGTAGTAGACTTGGAAAACTGCTCAGAGCCCAGTGGTTGAAGACACAGGCACTGTGTGTGCACAGTGCTGCCAACACCACCGGAGAAGGACTTCCCTGAGGGAAAGCTTCTGGATCTAGCATGAGTCTAGTTTCCAAGGTGAGACAGATGACCTTTGGCTGGCATGCTCCTCCCATGAATATGGGGCTCCAGGTACTATTGTCATGTTCACCTGGCACACCAACGGCTTTGAGAGCTGAGCTAAGAGGTACAGCAAGAAAGGTCTTGAGCCATGGGGTTACCAAAGAAAAAGCACACAAACCCTCAGAGACCCATGCCTGACACTTGTCTCAGACCAACACAACTAAAAGCTGCTAAACTAGTTTTTCTTTTTTTCTTGGCGTTTATCTTGTTTCTTTTCCTAGTTTCTTGAGGACCTGGATAATTTACTAAAGATCCTGCTTTCTAATGTAAGCATTTTAGTGCTATAGCATTTCCTTTCAGCATCTCCCAGCTACATCCTAGCTCTGAGTTGTTTTAGGTTTCCTTTGTACCAATGCATTATTTATTAGTGTGTTGTTTAACTTTCAAGTGGCTGGAGATTGTCCTGTTTTCTTCCTATTAGTAATTTCTAGGGTGATTCCCCTGTGGCTAGGGAACACTGTTTTCATTTAGCCCTGTTGAATTTTTCAAGGATGGTTTTATGGCTCAATATGGCTAATGTTTTATATAAATGTCACTTATGTCTTCTTGGTCAAGCATGCCATTCATTTCTATTACTTGCTGACTAACTTACTGAGTGGAGCGTTGAGGTCCCCAATTGTAATAGCAGATGCATCTATTTCTGTTGTCTTCCTGTGTCTCTTTCCAGTACAGTGAGGTTTTTGTTTTTTGTTTTTTGTTTTCATGTATTTTGAAGCTCTGTTGTTTGGTGCATGCATGTTAAGAAGGTTGCTGTGTCTTGTTGGATCTGCCCTTCTGTCCTTAAATAATCTTCCTCTAAGCCTTGTAATTTCCTTTTCTCTGAAGTTTTATTTGATATTAATATAATTATTTCTGCTTTTTTCCTTTTCCCTGATGTTTGGATGATAAACTGTTTTCCATCCTATTTTCAGTCCACTGGTACCATTATATATGAAGTTAGTTAATTGTACACAGGGTAGAGTTGGTTGTGTTTTTAAATCTACTCTGTCAATTTTGGACTTTATAGTGATTTTCCTCCATCTTATTTTTTGTTCTCCCATTTGCCTTTTGTAAAAATTTGCTGGTCTGTTTTCTTTTTCTGGCCTTCCTGAGTGTTATAATTTGCTAATTCTATTATTTTAAATATTCTTATTTATTTGTTTGCATGCAGAAAGAGAAGGAGGGAGGGAGAGAATTGAATGCACCACAACTTCTTGCCCCTGTAAATGAACTCCAGATGGATGCACCACTTGGTGCATCTGGCTTTATGTGGAAACTTAGGAATCTAATGTGGACCATCAGGCTTCACAAAACAGGTACCTTCAACCACTAAGCCATCTCCCCAGCCCACAATTTGCTGATTCTTTTTGTTGTTGTTTTGTTTTGTTCTGGTTTTTGTTTTTCGAGGTAGGGTCTCTTTAGCCCAGGCTGACCTGGAATTCACTATGTAGTCTCAGGGTGGCCTTGAACTCTCTCGATGATCCTCCTACCTCTGCCTCCCAAGTGCTGGGATTAAAGGCGTGTGCCACCACACCCGGATAATTCTTAATATTTAACCAGAAAAGAAGCAGGACAGTAGTGATCTGTGCCCATCCAGTTACCTTTGCCAACGGGGACTCTTGTATATATAGCCTCTTATGCAGCTGCCCTCTCTGGCCAGGAATCAAGCGAGTGTTCTCCCTCTAAATCTGCTGCATTGTTTTTCAAATATGATTTCAACTGTACTTACTTCCTGGGGCTGTTCTGAGGACAATTGTACTCTGTGCCCCCAGCCAATAGTACCCAAGATGTTTAAGAAACTGCCCATGTGAGGATGGTTTGGCCCCAAGTTTCAAGCAACTCCATTTTTCTGGCCACTGATTGCTGTAGGTGGGCCGGTGAGATACAGGAAGATGTGAGAGCATCTGGAAGAACCTTACCTCCTAGGATAATTTTATAGGAAAGCTCATCCCTTTTCTCCTGAGTGGTCTGGGTTGAGGGTATAAATACTGGACTAAGAATAGCAGAAGCATGGGAGGGGGTCAGCCTGAGACCAGGCACTGTCAGAGTTTAGGGAACCATGAGAAGGTAGTGGTATCACAAACCCTGAGTCAAGGTAGTCATGGAGCCTTAGCTGCCTTCAGAGTCTTAAGGGAAATGACCTAACAGGCCCTTTGACTTAAGCCAGTTTGTACTAGACTCGTTATGCAATAGGGTACTTTTGAAAACTATAAAAGAGTAAATTCTTTTTTTTGTTTGTTTCTTGAGGTAGGGTCTCACTCTAGCTCAGGCTGACCTGGAATTCACTATTTAGTCCCAGGGTAGCCTCGAACTCACAGTAATCCTCCTACCTCTGCTTCCTGAGTGTGGGGATTAAAGGTGTGCACCACAACACTGGCCAGAAGAGTAGTAAATTCTATGATGCATGTAAATATCTAGCTTATTGCCCAATTAAGTTTTTTTTAACTATTGTTACTGAAACTGTCCACAGTAAAATGTGGAATGTCAGTCTCAGGGTGTGGCACCCCAAGGCCTTCTGAAAGAAACTTATTTCCATCCACAACCTGTAAAGGAAACAAACCTGTGTGACCCACTGGCAGCTGTGGGCATCTTACCCAGAGCAGGCAGTCCATAAATACACTTTCCAGAAGAGATGAGTAGGTGAGCTCAACTCTCTGGGGTTTCCCCATAGACTTGAGGACTGCACCTGAGGGCCAGGGATGAAGGGATTCTATCAGATGGAAGCATCTTGGTGCTCTGGGTCCTTGAGATTTCTCAGATTCACAGTCACCACACAAGGTTCTTCCAGAATTCACTACTGACTTTCCCCCATGCTACAGGGCCCTCTCATCTGGGTCTTCACTCTTACTAGGTAGTTCTTGCAGGCTTATGCCATTATACTTAGACACAGTGCAGATAATTCCACCACAGTGGGAATGCCTCAACCTGAAAAATCCTGGGGCCAGCAACACAGTCATCTCACTGCAGGAGGTCGTGCCCAGAGACTTCCCTGCCAGTTTCACCTGCTGTGGCAACTTGGAGTATGGCAGATAGATGCTGTTAGACATTAGAGGAGAGGAGCTTCTTTGGGGGTGTTTTTTAAGAATAAGGAAGAGTTGCCAGGAATTTCACATCTCATTGGCCAGAATTAGGGCTGATTCCTATCAGAGAATGGGCTTTTAAACCATTTAGGACCATTATGGGGAGGCTATGGGATAAGGCCAACTTCCCTGAGGAAGTAGATCCCTGAGTACAACCAGGACTGTTAAGAAGGGACAACTAACACCTGTGGAGATGCTGGAGTGTATGTTGTGAGCTTGGCCTGCCCTCACTTGCCACACAGATCTAGCATATTCTTCAGACTTGAATATATCCAAAATATGGCTTTCCATTCCTTCTATCCCCCATACCCACAGACATAAAATACTTGTGTCCTACCCACTTGCTCAAATGAAAATCTTAGGTATCCAACCCATTTCCTCTCATCAATGAGGGTGGTCTGACTTCCAGAAGTCATTCCTGGTATTTTCTTCAGCTGTGTTTAGTGCAGCTGTCTCTTACATGCACCTTTTAATGGTTCCCAGCAGCCAAGGTTCCCTCTTGCAGTCTGAGCTACACTGTCATTTCCTTGCTTGAAGTTTCCCCACCCCACCCCTGCCGCAGTTCACACTCAGCAGTCCCTCAGATGTGAGTGATCCTTCATCCCTGACCATTCAGCCTTCATCAACATCAACATAGCCATTTCCTCTTCCTCCAGTACAGTGAACTTGCCTCAAAGCCAGCTCCTTTGCATGGGATACTCTCCCATTGCACAGTAATGACTTCACCAAAGCATCATACCACCTTCCCTGTTTCATTTTACTTGTAGAACTTACTGCAGTATGAAGTCTTCTCATTTGTTCACTTGGTTTTTAAAAGTGTTTTAGAGTTGGAGGGATGGCTTAGCAGTTAATGCACTTGTCTATAAACATAAAGACCTATGTTTGACTCTCCAGGTCCCATATAAGCCAGGCACCACCCAAGGTGATGCAAGTGTGCAAGGTGGTGCATGCATATGGACTTAGATTGCAGTTGCTGAAGGCCCTGGCATGCCAATTCTCGATCTCCAAAAATAAATAAATAAATAAATAAAAACTTTAAAAAAGGGGGGGGTTGTTTTGTTTTGGTCTTGGTTTTGGCTTTTCAAGGTAGGGTCTAATTCTACCCCAGGCTGACCTGGAATTCACTATGTAGTCTCAGGGTAGCCTCCAACTCACGGCAATCCTCCTACCTGTTTCCTGAGTGCTGGGATTAAAGGTGTGCACCACCACGCCAGCTCAAAAAAGAAAGTTTTTTGCAGGCCTGGGGGAATGGCTCAGTGGGTAATAGTACTTGCTGTGTAAGTATGAGGAGCCGAGCTTGAACCCCAGCACCTACAAGAAAAGAAAGCTAGGCAGGCTGTGCATGCCTGCAACCCCAGCACTGGGAGGAGGAGTGGGGCAGAGACAGGAAAGTCTCTGAGGGCTCACAAGTCAGAATAGGTGTGTGCTTGTTCTTGTATGTGGGTGCATGTGCACAGAGGTCAAGGTCAGGTGTGTCATATGCATGGCTGGGAGCATGGGCACAGAGATCAAGGTCAGGTGTGTGGTGTGCATGTGTGGGTGGGTGCATGTTCTATGTGGGTACATCAGCACAGAGGTCAAGGTCAGGTGTGTTATATGCACAGTGTGTGCATGTTCTTGTATGTGGGTGCATGTGCACAGAGGTCAAGGTCACATGTGTGGCATGCATGCCCACAGTTGAAAATTGGGAAGTCAGTTACATATATAGTCTACAGGGAGAGTGAACTTCACAACTCACAATGTGCAATTTTAAGGCATCTTTGGCAATAATAAATATGCACATTATTTTCTCCAAATAAAGAAAACTATGGTTAAAGAGTGGTTCTGTTGCCTGAAGTCCAGGCACCCTGCTCCCCAGCCTGCAAAATCATGCCGTTGAGGCCAAAGGCAGACACTGGGTTCACAGCCCAAGAAGGATGTAAGTAGGTCTCTCAGGAATCATAGAAATGCCTTTTCAGTACCAGGGGAAAATGGGCCTCACCCTTCCTCTTAGAAACAGCCAGGTGAGCTTGTTCCTATTGGCAGCCAAAACCCTCAGGATGGAGATGGAGGAGTCCCTAAAGGGACCTCGTTGCACAGCCTTCACCAGGACTGCTTCCACATTGGCCCCAAGGAGCCACACAACTGGAATTATCTACAGTACAGCTCACAACATGGCCAGCTACACTGACCACAGACATGCAGCAAAGCAACTGGCCTCCGTACAGCGGATCTTGGGTGATCACATGTTACCCCACAATTCCCTCATGCTCAGGAAGTCTCCAGAAAGTCAGGCTCACCTGGGTGCAGAGGGCCCTTTCCACCTTTAGTCAGGACTCCAGGAACAAGTGAATTATTGAGATGAACCTTACTCTCTTCCTTCCTCTGCCTCCATCTGTCCCAACCTTGGCCAAATAGACAAACAACTACCCAAAGTTTTTGACCAAGTTGTGTAGGATCTAACTCAGCACTGCCATGTGTGAGATTGTAAGCATCACCAGAGTAACAAGTAAAAAGTTTTGAAATATTAAACTCAGAATGCTTGCAATATGTTGATGTCAATATATAATCAATATTGAACAGTTTGCAAGCCGGGTGTGGTAGCACATACCTTTAATCCCAGCACTCGGGAGGCAGAGGTAGGATCACCATGAGTTCAAGGCCACCCTGAGACTACATAGTTAATTTCAGGCCAGCCTGGACCAGAGTGAGACCCTACCTCAAAAAAAAAAGGGGGGGGGGCTGGAGAGATGGCTTAGCAGTTAAGCACTTGCCTGTGAAGCCTAAGGACCCCGGTTCAAGGCTCGATTTCCCAGGACCCACGTTAGCCAGATGCACAAGGGGCCGCACGTGTCTGGAGTTCGTTTGCAGTGGCTGGAGGCCCTGGCGCGCCCATTCTCTCTCTCTGCCTCTTTCTCTCTCTCTCTCTCTCTCTGTAGCTCTCAAATAAATAAATAAAAATAAGTTTAAAAAAAACTTTGCATTCTTTTTTTTTTGCTACAATAGGGATGATTTGAAGCCTTTGATGTATATAAAGACAAAAGGCCAGAAACAATAAAAGCAAAAATCCCCATAAGTTAAAAATCAGACTGTATTTGTTAGGCTTGGAACCTGACCCAGTGACCTGTGGTGTCTTATACAAACATTCAGAGGCTAACTCCCACTGTCCCATGATGCCTGACCCCAAATGACCATTCTCAAGAAAGACAACTGTTGCTGTAAAATTTCTGCCTATGAGCTGGAGTGAGGCTCAGCTGGTAAAATGCTTACCTTGCAAGCAGAGGAACCTGAGTTTGGATCCCCCAAACCCATGTAAAAATGCTGGTCATTGAACAATATTGGGCCTATAAACATTCTGTAATGGATGGTGGAGTAAGAAAAAACATTTTTTCAAAGTAAAGAAGTAATTAATTGGGAAGAGATTGGCACAATGGAGCGGCACAAGAGAAGGTAAAGGGAGGAGATTATGATCATAATGCATTATATGTGTATGAAAATTGTCAATGAGAAGTTAAAATAGGGGCTGAAGAGATGGTTTAGCAGTTGAGCTTGCCTGCAAAGCCTGGCATCTGTTGTCTGGGGTTCCCCAGTGCCCACATAAGCCAGATTCACAAAGTGACACATACATCTGGAGTTCACTTGCAGCAGCAAGTGGCCCTGGCACATTCATTCTCTCTGTGTGTCTTTCTTTCATGTTTGCAAATGTGTTTTTTTTTTTAATTTTTTTTGCTTATTTTTATTTATTTATTGAGAGTGACAGACAAAGAAAGAGGAGAGAATGGGCATGCCAGGCCCTCCAGCCACTGCAAACGAACTCAAGATGCTTGTGCCCCCTTGTGCATCTGGCTTACGTGGGTCCTGGGGAATCAAGCCTTGAACTAGGGTCCTTAGGCTTCACAGTCAAGCACTTAACCACTAAGCCCTCTCTCCAGCTCAAATGTTTTTTAAAAAAGTTAAAAATGGTCCAGAATGGTGGCACATGCCTTGAATTTCAGCACTTGGGAGGCAGAGGTAGGAGGACCCCTGTGAGCTCAAGGCCAGCCTATGACTGCAGATAACTTCCAGGTCAGCCTGGGCTGGAGTGAGACCCTGCCTTGAAAACCCTTCCCCCCAAAAAAGTCAAAAATGTTTTAAAGTGCCCAGGCATGGGGTGGGAAGATGGCTCGGTAAAGGCACTTGCTTGCAAAAGTCTGCCAGCCTGGGTTCAATTCTCAAGATGCCCAAATAAGGCAGATTAAAAAAAAAAAAAGCATGCAGTGTTCATTTGCAGAAACAAGAGGCTCTGGTGTGCCCATACACATATACACTTCTGCAAATGAAAAAATTAAAATGCCAAGTATGCTGGTACATACCTGTAATCCCAGCACTGAGGAGGCAGGCAGACAAGATCCCCTAAACTGGCCCGCCAGTTTATTCCACTTGGTGAGTTCTAAGGGTGAGTCAGAGAGAGACCCTGTTTCCTAATAAGGTAGACAAGCACCTGAGAGGAGTGACACCCAAAGTTGTTCTCTAACTTCCAAATGCACACCCACATGCTCACAAACAATCCTGTTTAACAAGATACTGAGAGATCCTGTTCCTTCAGATAGGGACTCTATAGAGATAGCCCATGAGGTAAAACTGAATAACCTCCCTATCAACAGTTTCCACAGACTACACCAGCCAGGCCTTCCCTTCTCCAGAAGCACATCTGCTATGGCTGCTGTGCCACAGTGCATCTAATGAACTCTGTTTATGCCTTTTCTGCTCACTTTTGGCAAATTCATTTGCAACCAGCATGTTACTGGCCTGACGACATAAGGCAGGGTAGTTTGTACTTCAGGGGATCCAAAGCCTCAAGGGCCAGTGGCTGCCATGTTGGACAACAGTGGACTAAATAATGATCAGTCTAGATTTAACTTCCTTTTTTGTGTAGGGGCTCTGTTCCACTGGGACGTTTTTTAAATGCACACACACACACACACACACACACACACATCTTTCTATCTATCTGCATATATATATATATATATATATATATATATATATATATATATACACATATTTTTTTTTCCCCAGGTAGAGTCTCACTCTAGTCCAGGTTGACCTGGAATTATCTATGTAGTCTCAGGGTGGCCTCGAACTCACAGTGATCCTACCTCTGCCTCCCAAGTGCCGGGATAAAAGGCATATGCCACCATGTCTGGCTAATGTGTGTGTGTGTGTGTGTGTGTGTGTGTGTGTGTGTGTGTGTGTGTGTATATATATATATGGCATATATATGTATGTATTTTTATTGTATCATATCCCCTCCCTCTCTCCATTAGTCTCTTTTATTTTGATGTCATCATCTTTTTCTCTTATTTCGAGGGTCTTGGGAAGGTATTGCTAGGCACTGAGAGGTCATGGATATCGAGTCCAATTTCTGTCTGGACAGTTGCATTGTAAAGAGTAGTACACTTCCTTTGGCTCTTACATTCTTTCTGCCACCTCTTCCACTGAGCTTTGGAGGATATTCAGTGCTGGACACTCCTCCATCACTTCTCAGTACTATGTTGCCTTTTGGGTCATCCACCGGGACTCTTTTTGTTTATTTGTTCATTTGTTTTGTGGTAGGATCTCACTCTAGCCCAGGCTGACTTGAATCTCACTCTGTAGTACTGGGACTTTTTCCTACCATCTGGGAAAAAGAAATCTTGATCTAAGAACTCTCATTGACTGTAGTACAATGTAGATGGGACATGTTGGCCAGTCCCTTTAGCCCCTCTTCCATGGGTTTCTTGAGCCAATTTATCATTGTGGTTTCATTGTGTTTAGGAGTGTGGTAACTTAAAGAGTAGAACTGGGGAAAAATTCTCACATAATGTCTTTGGTCATTCTGGGGGGTTTTGGTGTGTGTGTTTTTTATTTTATTTTATTTTGAGGCAGGATCTCACTCTGTAGCCCTAGGCTGGCCTTGAACTCATGGCAATCCTCCTACCTTAGCTTCTATAATGCTGGGACTAACGGCCTGCACAACCACGCCCAGCTCATTCTGAGGATTTTATTTCTCATTTTACTTTGAATGGCTGTGGCCCTCCAGATTTGCCTGGGTCATTGGGGCTCAGATGTGCTGGGTACTTTCAGCTGGGCCTAAAAGGCCTTAGTTCTTATCTGGAGTTCTTTTGCAGGGGCTGGAGGCCCTGGCGCACCGATTCTCTTCCCCTCTGCCTAAATAGATAAATACTTTTTTAAAGTTCACATACTGAGTGCACAGTGTAAAGATGAACAGTAGGGGGCGATAGATGATCGCCCTAAAGTTCACAAAGGATGCTCCCTTTGTAGCGATGAAGGAGGTGGGGCGACTTTTTTTGTTGTTGTTCTGTTTAAAAGGCAAAAATATTGGAGCCAGCTTCTAATGCAGCTTCACTGTGATTTATGTAGAATGTTTCCTTTTCCCTCAGCTACCATGTGTCGAAGGGAGGAGAACTTAGTCTCAATGGATTGCAGGCGTCAAAACCCTCCAGTTTATCCCACTGGGGCGCAAGTTCTGCTTCTCAAATGATGGCAAGCTTGCTTTGCTGCAGATGTGAGACAGCCTCTCAGTACAGGGCCCACCCATGACAGACTTGGGCCCTACGATTCCTGGGGGTGTGGGGCAGGGTTGGAGCCAAGTACTCATCTCACATATTCTAGATGCGGTCCTTTGTTGAATCTATGCTGGGAAACCATTACCATCACTTGACTTGTCATTTTTATAGCTGATTTCTTACAGCAAAAGTTCTTTTGTGGGGTGGGGGTGCGCAGAGTACAGAGGTTGCTGGCTGTCCTTGTCTGTGGCTCTCCTGGCTTGTTTTACTGGGACAGAGTCTCATTGAAGTTCCCCATATTGTGCTTAGACTGGCTGAGATGGGAGCCCAGCCAGTAATCCTCCTGTCTCCACATCCCTTGGTGCCTAGGTCACTGGTATGTGTGGTCATGCTGCCTTTTTAGGTGGGTGCTGGTGGTCCAGCTCGTGCTCAACAACCACTTTTACCCTTTGAGCCACCTTCCAGCCCCAGAGCAACAGTTTTTATTCTGGCACAGAACTCGTTGCCAGACACAAGTTACCAAGATTTTCTTCCACTTGTTTCCCCTAGATGTTGCATAGCTTTGGCAGTTACATTTAGAACAATGGTCTACGTTTTCCCTTCTCATACAGAAAAAATGAATTCAGCACCATTTGCTAAAAATATGTCTCTCCCAATGTGCCACTTTGGTAGCTCTGTGGAAACCATGTTGATGATGTATGCTTGGATATTTCTCAACTGTTATGTTCTTTTGGTCTGCATACTCATCCTTAACCTAATCTCTCTATCCTTTAGGAATTTAGAGTATGCCTGTGTCCATTTTACAGTATAGTGAAGGTCAAATAGACCTGTCAAAAAGGAAAACTCAGCCAGGCGTGGTGGTGCACACCTTTAATCCCAGCACTCAGGAGGCAGAGGTAAGAAGATGGCCAAGAGTTCAAGGCCACCCTGAGACTACATAGTGTACATAGTGAATTCCAGGTGAACCTGAGCTAGAGTGAGACCCTACCTTGAAAAACCAAAAAAATAAAAATAAAAAAGAAGGAAAACTCTTCATTTGTGCATAAGTGTGCTGCCTGTTCTGTCGAGGACTGGAAAGATTGCTCAGGGGTTAAAGGCACTTGCTTGCAAGCCTGCCAATCCAGGTTCGATTCCCAGTACCATGTAAAGCCAATACACAAAGTGGCACATATGTCTAGAGTTTGTGAAGTGGCAAGAGGCCCTGGTATGCCCTTTCTCTCTCTCTCTCAAATAAATGCATTAAAATGCTTTTAGTAATTAGCATGCATATATATATATATATATATATATATATATATATATATAGAGAGAGAGAGAGAGAGAGAGAGAGAGAGAGAGAGAGAGAGATTGACAGAAGAGAGAGAAAATGGGTAAACTAGGGCCTCTCGCCACTGAAAGTGAACTTTAGATGCATGCACCACTTTGTGCATTTGGCTTTATATGGGTACTGAGGCATCAAACTTAGGTCGTTAGGTTTTTCAGGCAAGTGCCTTAACTGTGGATCCATCTCTCCAGCCCCATAAAACTATTATTTATTTGAAAGAGAGAGAGAGGCCGAGGCAGAGATGGGGGAGGGGAGGTATGGACATGCCAGGGCCTCCAGCCATTGCAAATGAACTCCAGATGTATGTGCCACCTTGCACATCTGGTTTATGTGGACCCTAGGGAATCAAACCTGGGTCCTTAACCACTAAGCTATCTCTCCAACCCCATAAAATATTTTCTAAAGAAAAGATTTCTGGCCGGGCATGGTGGCGCACGCCTTTAATCCTAGCACTTAGGAGGCAGAGGTAGGTGGATTGCCATGAGTTCAAGGCCACCCTGAGACTCCATAGTGAATTCCAGATCAGCTTGGACTAGAGTGAGACCCTACCTTGAAAAACAAAAAACAAAAACAAAAAGAAGATTTCTGGGGCTGAAGGTATAGCTCAGTAGTTAGACAATTTCTTAGCATGTGCAAGCATCCCACCAACTCTAGCACCAGCTACTACTACAACAATATTAGTATATACCAGATACTACTACTACAACAATAATATAACAATATTTATAGCTGGGTGTTCTGGTACATTCCTATAAGCCCAGCACTTGGGAGGCAGGAGGAACATGAAGTTGAGGCTAGCTCAGGCTATATATCAAGACCCTTTCTCAAAAACACAAACAGCTGGGTGTGGTGGTGCATGCCTTTAAAGCCAGTACTGTGGAGGCAGAGGTAGGCAAATCACTGTTGGGGCCACCTGAGACTACTTAGTGAATTGTAGGTCAGCATGGGCTAGAGGGAGACCCTACCTCAAATAAAAAAAAGAAAGAAAGAAAGAGAGGAAGGAAAGAGGGAAGAAAGAAAGAGGCCAGGCATAGTGGTGCATAATGTTAGTTCCAGCACTTGGGTGACTGACATAGAAGGATCATCATAAATTCAAGGCCCAGTCTGGGACTACAGAGTGAGTTGCAGGTCAGCCTGGACTACAGGGAGAACCTGCCTCAAAAAAGAAAAAAAAAAAAAAGGCTGGAGGGATGGCTTAGCGGTTAAGGCATTTGCCTGCAAAGCCAAAGGACCCAGGTTCATTCCCCAGGACCCATGTTAGCCAGATGCACAAGGGGGCACACGAGTCTGGAGTTGGTTTGCAGTAGCTGGAGGCCCTGGCATGCCCATTCTCTCCCTCTCTCTCTCTCCCTTTTTCTCTCTCAAATAAATAAATAAAACAAAAATATTTTTAAAAAAGAAAAAAAAACAGCAATCCATGTATGTATGTATTGTATACATATATATATATATATATATATATATATATATATATATATATTGTTGTTGTTATTAATCCTATGCCTACAGGTGGCCAAGCCCTGGTGTACCTTTTAGGAGGTCGTGCCACTGCCCAGCTCTGCTCAGAACCATATAGAATTTGTTTCTCCCCCAGCTGTGGCTGATCTTCCTGAAGTGAGTATTTGAAACAGAACCAGCCAGTTTATCCACCGGCAAACAACCTGTGGCCTGCTGTTTGTAACTAAGTATGAAATGGGAGGTCAGCTCTCTTGTTGGGTAAATTCCTTGAAGCTGGAGCTGGGAAGGAGGGTCCAAACAGAAGCAGCCTAATGTCAGGATATTTGGGTTTAGGTCCCACAGCTGTATACCCACAACCTCAAGGGGTCAAAACTTACATCTGCTAAACAAAATGAACGAATGAATGTTTGACAATCATAGTCTGCCTCTGCGGCTCTCTCTCTCTCTTTTTTTTTTTGTTTTGTTTTAATAAACCTTTATTCCCCCAGAAGAGCTGCTCTTGGTTAGGTGTTTTATTTTATTTATTTGACAGAGAGAGAGAGAGACGAGAGAGAGAATGGGTGCACCAGGGCCTCCAGCCAGTGCAAACAAACTCCAGATGCATGCACCGACTTGTGCATATGGCTTCCGTGGGTTCTGGGGAATCAAACCTGGGTCCTTAGGCTTCTCAGGCAAGCACCTTAACCACTAAGCCATCTTTCCCGCCAGGGCTCTCTGTTTTTGCCTCTACCAGAATCCCCTGGAATTTGCACCCCTAGATTTCTGATGAGGGTAAAGAACCACTACTCTATAAAGATGCTAGCTAGATTCCAATGTTGTAGAATGCCTGCTGTGAGGACAGCGGGATTCCACCAACTCTGCTCAGATGGCTGCACTCTCAGGCCCTATGGCGATACCTGAATGGATCAGCAATAGGTATACCTCACCTCAGACTCTACAGCATACCAGTGTGTACTTTCCTCCAGAAACTTGTGAGCCTGCCTAGTCTTTCTCAGAGAGTGGTTGGAGGGCAGCATCTTATCAGGCACAGTGAGGGTTACTGGCTCAGGCTGGACCCAGTCCTGCTGGCCTAGAACATGAGGAGGTCCTCACAAGTCTTCTTCAGACCCCCATCTCCCATGTGTTCATGACCCAGCATGCAGGGACAATGGACAGGCATCTATCAATGAGCAGTGCCTGCCTTTCACAGAGAACAGTTCTTCAACCTAGGCAAGAGCCACATCTCAGATCTCTGGGATGCTGGTCACTGATGCCCATGAAGTTGTGTCATTGTGGTCAGATGAGAAGAGACTCCCCTGCTGTGGAGCAGTGTCATTTCTGAGGACTTCTCAGATCACCACACACTGAAAACCATCCTTCTCCAGTAGTGAGCTGACCTCACCTTTACAGATGACACCTGAGAGCAGGACTACATATTTAGCAAGGTGGAGACCAACAGTGCTCAAGAACAGTGAACCATGCTCTCTCTGTGGTCTGCAGAGAGTCTAAGATGACTGTTCTGGTCTTCTGAGCAGGGTCCATTTGGCTAACCTTCCCCTGAAAACAGAGCAGCTTTAGGGATCTTGAAGAAAGCTCCTTAGAGGAGCCACAGGGTAGGGCAGGCAGTTCTGCCTTTCAAAGGGGCAGAGCATCCTGGAGCATCCATCCTATGAACAGAGGAGACTTGCCAGGCTGAGGCAAGGGGATGGCAAGTTTAAGTCCAGCCTGAGCTACATAGTGAAACTCTGTTCCTCCCTTACCCCCTACTACCCAAACAAAGAATAGAGGGAGGCTCACTAGCCCTATGGTTTTACCAACAACAAGGGTCCCAGTTTGAGGCAGCCTATGCTTCAGGCTCAAAGGCTGCATTTTCTGTCCCTGTCACATGAAACGCATTCCTTCTACTCCTCAGCTGCCTTGAGTGGGATAGCAAGCAGTTGGTTCCCCACCTCCCCAGGTCTCCGTCAGATGTGGACCCCTACTTTGACCCTCTCCTTCATCCTGAGCAGCTTCTAGAAGCCAGCAGATCTGACCAGGGACCATATATGTTATCAGAATGGCTGTGTGACCACTGGGAGCCCACACATGGGGTGTGACTTTTGGTTTAGGAGACACAAACCTCAATTCTTCTTACCCCTCTGGTCACTCTCCTTAGCTTCACACCCACATATCACTTTGTGATAAAATTCTGTGGCATTTCTGGTAAAATCTTCACTATCATGTACATACTGGAGAACCAATGGAGGGAGTCCCTGGTCTATGCTCAGGAGCAGTAAGCTCAGTTCCTTCCTTATATGCCCTATGTCTGCCCTTGAGCCAACATGCCAGGCCACAACCCCATGGATAAGCATGGCTCTTTGGCACACATGGTTCCTCTGTGCAGACCCATGGGGCACTCTGTGTGCACAAGGCGTCAGGTGTGTTCCCTGGAGGGAAACCATCTGAGCTCAATCCCTCTATGAGAACAGATTCTTTCCCCATTTACTGGGCAATGAATTCCTCTAATGTTTTGCCAAATGGCTCTCCAGGTGCTAGTTAAAGCTAATCATCTGAGTAAATAATATAGAATGAGGAGAAAAGAGTCAGCAACAACATACTTTTTAAAATGAGGCTGCTTTGTGCCTTGCCATAATTAAGTTGCTATCTGCTCATCAGTACACACGTTAGCTCTGGGAAGGAGAACATCCTGGCTTGGGAAGCCAGCAATTGCATGCTTGAGATGGTTGGAAACTGACTTGCACAGGTGAAAAGAGGGAGTGTGAATAAAGCAGCGAGAGTAACCACGAGGGAGGATTCAGCCCCCAGCACTCAGCAGAATGTGACCAGTGAAAGCCCTTCCTTCAGCATCACCAGGCTCCTGAGATGCAGGAAGCTGGGAAGACAAAACAGGAAGAGGAGTCAGCCAGGGAGAGAAAACGAACTTGTGGAGCACTGGTGGCTCAGCCGCCGAAGGATTTCTGGGAACACGGAGCCAAGGATATGGAAAAAGTGAAGTGACTCAGCCTCTTTTCTGTCAGCTTCATTGCATGTTGCACACATGTCCTGTATGTGCCCCATCTGGATAGTGCCAGCCATGTTCCTACCACCGCCAGGTGCTCCAGTGACTGCAAGGTAGAGGCAAAGACAACCTCTCTAAATCGCTCCTTGGTCAACTTACTCCTGATTTTTCTTGCATACATGGGGTTATCTTGAGGGGACACAGCATCATCATGCTGTAATTTAGGGTTCTTTCAACTTCAAAACTAGGGCTGTGGAGATGGCTCCCTGGGTCAAGGACTTGCCAGGCCACTGTGAAGACCTGAGTTCAGATCCTCAGAACCAGCATCAAAGCAGTGGTGAGTGCCTGTAATCCCAGCACTGGGAGGCAGAGATGGGGTCATCTCTAGGACTTCTCTGGCAATTAGTCTAACCAAATCAGTGAACTCTAGGTTCAGTATGAGAACCTGTCTCAAAAAGAAGGCAGAGGGTTAGGGAGATGCTGATTAAGCATGAGGGCCTCTCAGGCCAGAGACCACTGAGTTTGATACCCCCAAAACACACCTAAAAAGCTGGGTGTGATCATGCACACATATAACCCAAGTTCATAGCAGGTAGAGACCAGAGAACCACTGAGGCTTGCTGATTGATGGCAGTTCTGGATTGAAGAAGCGTCCCCTTCTCAAGGAGATGCATGGATGAACAATAAAGAGGAACACTCTAAGTTCTACCCTGGCCTCTGCACATCTGTACACACATGTGCATACACCACATACCACATACCATATCATATCATACACATGCAAAAAAAAATAAGGAATAAGGTTGAGGAAGACATTCAATAGTGACCCTTGCCCTCCACATACGTATATGTGCATCTACACACATGTGCATCCACACATACACATGCGCGTGCACAAGAAAAAATGTAAGATGATTCTGGTCACAAAAATAAGTAATGGCTGGCACAGAGCTGTGTGCCCTGCCTTTCTAGAATGTAAGACAGCTTTGTCCTACTGGGTGACTGTCACTGTAGACACCAAGTGAAGGCTGAGAGGCAGCTCCTCTCACTGCACAGCAGGAAGAGCCCTGGGTCCTCTGTGAGGTGTGCGCTGGACAGGGACGGCTTCACCCTGGCTGGGCAGATGGCCTGCATACTTGTACCCCATTCCACTTCCTGGCACAAATGTCCCCACGCTGTACAAAAAGGCAAGTTTTCACTCGACTACCCTCTAGCTGAAGAACTCTCAATCTTCTGGAAAGGAACAGCTCTGTTTGTTTTGGTTTTGAGATGTTTCATTATGTTGTCCAGGCTGATCTCAAACCCATGAGTTTGAATGATCCTCCTATCCTAGCTTCTCAAGTAGTGAGTACCACAGGCAAGTGTCACCTCACTCAGCAAGGAGCAATTCTTATTTCCTAAGGTCTGAACAGTGGTGGCTAGTAGCAATGTAATGCCTGCTACAATAAAGAAAATAAAATGAGTGGGCTGGAGAGATGGCTCAGCAGTTAAAGGCACTTGATTGTAAAACCTGATGAACCAGATTCAATTCCCCAGTGCCCACATAAACCCAGATTCACAAAGCGGTGCATGCATCTGGAGTTTGTTTGCAGTGCCAAGAGGCCCTGGTGCACCCATTCTCTCTCTTAAATAATATATTTTTTAAAGAAAGTAAAATAAGGGCTGGAGAGATGGCTTAGCAGTTAAGGCACTTGCCTATGAAACCTAAGGACTCAGGTTTGATTCCTCAGGACCCACATAAGCCAGATGCACAAGGTGGCACATGCATTTGAAGTTCATTTATGGTGGCTGGAGACCTGACATGCCCATTCTTTCTATCTGCCTCTTCCTCTCTCTCTCTATGTCCCCACTCTCTCTCTCTCTCAAATAAATAAATGCAATACTTAAAAAGGGAAAATAAAATGAAATGTATAAAATACACCTGTGACGGTTAATCTTTATCACTAAGGCTCATCAACATGTGGCGTATACCATACTTTCCTTCATATTTTTAAGTTTATCTACCTAATTACACATGTGTGCACATCTGTGTATGCCATGGCACATGTGTGGAGATCAGAGGACAAACTTGTGGGATCTATGTTCTTCCACCTTCTTTGAGACAGGGTCTCTTGGTGCTGCAATTGAAAGCTAGTGCAGAGGGCTCACAAACTTCCAACTGTCCTGACTCCACCTCCCCTTGTCACAGGAGCATTGGGATCACAGATGCATGTACCACTTTGTATGTCTTTACCTGGGTTCAGGGGAGAATCAAACTTGGCGGGTTTTATACGCAAGCACCTTTAACCACTGAGCAATCTCCCCAGTCCCTTCTTCCTATTTTTTTCAAATTTTTTTAAATTAACAACTTCCATGATTATAAAAAAAAAAATCCCATGGTAATACCCTCCGTCTCCCTACTTTCCCCTTTGAAACTCCATTCTCCATCATATCTCCTCCCCCTCTCAATCAGTCTCTCTTATTTTGATGTCATGATCTTTTCCTCCTATTATGATGGTCTTGTGTAGGTAGTGTCAGGCACTGTGAGGTCATTGATATCCATTGATATCTGGGGGGAGCATATTGTAAGGAGTCCTGACTTTCCTTTGGCTCTTACATTCTTTCTGCCACCTCTTCTGCAGTAGACCCTGAGCCTTGGAAGGTGTGAGAGATATTGCAGTACTGAGCACTTCTGTCACTTCTTTCTAGCACCATGATGCCTTCTGAGTCATCCCAAGGTCACTGCCATCTGAAAAAGAGAAGATTCTCTACCAAAAGTGAGAGTAGCATTAATATAAGGATATGAACATTAAGAGAAGTGCTTACTGAGCAGTTTGATAAGCATAGTATATGCATTTAGCAAAATACCAATAGACATTACACCCCTAGGGCTCATGGCTAACACTGTTTTAAGTTTTCAGTATCAGGGATGTGCTCCCTCCCATGGAGCGGGCCTCTAGTCAAATTAGAGGGTGATTGGTTTTCCCCATAACAGATGTGCCATTGTTGCACCCATTGGCTCATTTGGCCTTGCTGGCCAAATATAAGACTTGTAGTGTCCACTGTTGAGTATCTTCACTGGTGTTTTCTCTTTCTCCCATTGAACAACATGCAGAATGGCTTCTTCCAGCTTTCTGTCAGCTGGTCTAAATGGAGGAGGTTATCAGCTCAGTTCCAGCAGGAGTTCTCAGTGGCCTTGCAGCCCAAATATGTGGAGTCTTCAGCAATAGGGTCTTATCATCTACTCCTAGTGGGAAACTGAGAGCCTCGGTAATGACCTATAATGTATGGGGACATCAGGGACCTCCCTGGCCAACAACTCACTGGAAGGTATCCCATCCCTGGCACTGAAAATTTTCTAGCAACAAACTATGGCTCCTGAGTGTTCCATTGTCTAAAAAGTAGGTTTCCATATGACTTATTTATATCCTCTTAGATTCCATCTTCCCTTTACTCAATATCTTCCCCTCACCTTACTTGGGCCTTTTCACCCTCATTAATCTATTCTTCAATTTACATATATACAATACCATCCTATTAAGTACCCCCTCCCTTCCTTTCTATTCCCTTTATATCTCTTTTCTAGCTTACTGGCCTCTGATACTGAGTTTTTCTTCCTATTCACACAGAAGTCCAATTATCTATAGCTAGGATCCACATATGAGAGAGAACATGCAACGTTTGGCTTTCTGGGCCTGGGTTACCTCCTTGGTATAATCCTTTCCAGATCCGTCCATTTTCCTGGAAATTGCATAACTCCATTGTGTAAATGTGCCATATCTTCAGTTTCCACTCATCATTTGAGAACATCTAGGCTGGTTTCATTTCCCAGCTATTGTGAATAGAGTGGCAATAAACATGGTTAAGCAAGTATCTCTAAAGTAATGAGATGAGTCCTTAGGGTATGCTTAGGAGTGCTATAGCTGGGTCATAGGGTATATCTATTTTTAACTGTCTTAGGACCTTCCACACAATGGCTGGACCAGATTACATTCCCACCAACAGTATTGAAGGGTTCGTCTTTTTCTGCATCCTCACCAGCATTTATGGTCATTTGTTTTCATATTGGTAGCCAATCTGACAGGAGTGAGATGGAATCTCAGCGTAGTTTTAATCTGCATTTCCCTGATGACCAGGGATGTAGAACATTTTTTTAGATGCCTATGTGTCATCTGTATTTCTTCTTTTGAGAACTCTCTATTTAGTTCCATAGCACATTTTTAATTGGGTTGTTTGATTTCTTATTATTTAATTTTTGAGTTCTTTGTATATCCTAGATATTAATCCTCTATCAGATGTATAGCTGGCAAAGATTTTTTCCCATTCTGTAGGTTACCTCTTTGCTTTATTCACAGTGTCCTTTGCTGTACAAAATCTTTGTAATTTCATGAAGTCTCAGTGGTTAATCTGTGGTTTTATTGCCTGAGCAATTGGGGTTATATTCAGAAAGTCTTTGCCAAGACCAATATGTTGAAGGGTTTCCCCCACTTTTTCCTCTAGCAGTTGCAGAGATTCAGGCCTGATGTTAAGGTCATTAATCCATTTGGACTTAATTCTTGTGCATGGAGAGAGAGAAGAATCTATTTTCATCCTTCTACAGATACATATCCAGTTTTCCCAGCACCATGTGCTGAAGAGGCTGTCTTTTCTCTAATGAGTATTTTTGGCATTGTTATCGAATATCAGGTGGCTATAGCTACCTGGACTTACATCTGGGTCCTCTATTCTGTTCCATTGATCTACATGTCTGTTTTTGTGCCAGTACCGTGCTGTTTTTGTTACTATGGCTCTGTAGTATAGGTTAAAATCAGGTATGGTGATACCACCAGCCTTATTGTTGTTGCTCAGTATTGTTTAGATATTTGAGGTTTTTTGTGTTTCCAAATGAATTTCTGGATTGTTTTTTTCTATTTCTGTGAAGAATGCCATTGGAATTTTGATGGGGGTTGCATTAAATGTGTAGATTGCTTTTGGTAAGATTGCCATTTTCACAATATTGATTCATCGGATCCAGGAACAAGGGATGTTTTTCCATTTCCTAGTGTCTTCTGCAATTTCTTGCTTGAAAGTTTTAAAGTTTAAAGTTCATTGTAGAGATCCTTCACTTCCTTGGTTAGGTTTATTCCAAGGTACTTTATTAATTTTTTTGATGCAGTTGTGAATGGGAGTGAGTCTCTGATTTCATCCTCTGGTTGTTTGTTGTTAGCATATAGGAAGGTTACTGATTTCTGTATATTTATTTTGTATCCTGCTACATGGCTGTAGGTGTTTATCAGCTCTAACAGTTTGCTGGTAGAGTATTTAGGGTCCTTTATATATCGAATTATGTCATCTGCAAATAATGATAACTTGATCTCTTCCTTTCCAATTTCTATCACTTTTATGTGTGTCTCTTGCCTTATTGCTATGGCTAAGACATCCAGAACTATATTAAATAAAAGTGGGGACAATAGACACCCTTGTCTTTTTCCTGATTTTAGTGGAAAAGCTTCCAGTTTTTTCCCATTTAGTAATATGTTGGCTGTAGGCTTATCATAAATAGCCTTTATTATATTGAGATATGTTCCTTCTATTCCCAGTATCTGTAGGACTTTTATTATGAAGGGATGTTGGAATCTGTCAAATGCTTTCTCTGCATCTAATGAGATGATCATGTGATTTTATCCTTCATTACATTTATATATTGTACTACATTATCCATTTGCATATTTTGAACCATCCCTGCATCTCTGGGATAACGCCTACTTGGTCCAGGTGAATGATCTTTCTGATATATTCTTGTATTCTCTTTGCCAATATTTTGTTGAGAATTTTTGTATCTATGTTCATGAGGGAGATTGGTCTGTAATTTTCTTTTTTTGTTCTATCTTTGCCTGGTCTTGGTATCAGGGGGATGCTGGCTTCATAGAACGAGTTTGGTAGGATTCCTTCTTTTGCTATTTTATGGAAAAGCTTAAGAAGCAATGGTGTTAGTTCTTCCCTGAATGTCTGGTAAAATTCACCAGTGAATCCATTTGGGCCTGGACTTTTTAGCTGGGAGATTCTTGATAACTGCTTGGATCTCCATACTTGTTATAAGTATATTTAAGTGATTAATCTCATCCTGATTTAATTTAGGTAGGCCATATAAATCAAGGACATCAGTCATTTCTTTCAGATTTTCAAACTTAGTGGAGTATATGTTTTTATAGTATGTCCCTATGATTTTTTTGGATTTCTCTGGTATCTGTTGTGATGTTCCATTTTTCATCTCTAATTTTATTAATTCCTGTCTCTTCTCTCTTTCTTTTGGTCAAATTTGTTAAGAGTTTATCAATCCTGTTTATCCTTTCAAAGAACCAACTCTTTGTTTCATTGATTCTTTGGATTTTTTTCTTTTCTTTTTTTCCTTTGGTTTCCTTTTAATTAATTTCTGCCCTAATCTTTACTATTTCTTCCCATCTACTGATTTTTGATTTGCCTTGTTCTTCTTTTTCTCCAAGGCTTTAAGGTGAAGCATTAGGTCATTTACTTGAGACCTTTCTAATTTCTTAATACAGGCACTTAAAGCTATAAATTTACTTCTTAGGACTGCCTTCATTGTGTCCCAAAGGTCTTGGTATGCTGTGTTCCCATTATCATTTGACTCTATGAATTTTTTGATTTCCTTCTTGATTTCTTCATTGACCCATTCATCATTTAGTAGTGTATTGTCTAGTTTCCATGATTTTGTGTATGCTCTATAGCTTTTCTTGTTATTGATTTGCAGTTTGATTCCATTGTGGTCAGATAGAATGCAAGGAATTATTTCAATTTTCCTGTATTCATTAAGATTTGCTTTGTGTCCTAATATATGGTCTATTTTAGAAATGTTCCATGTGCTGCTGAAAAGAATGTGTATCTGCAGCATTTGGATGAAATGTCCTGTATATATCTGTTAGGTCCATTTCTTCTATGACCTCATTTATTCCAGATGCCTCTCTGTTTATTTTTTGCCTGGTTGACCTGTCAATTGATGAGAGTGGGGTGTTGTAGTCCCCCACTACCACTGTGTTTGGTGTTATCTGTAACCTTAGTTCTAATAGTGTTTGTTTGATGAAGTTGGGAGCCCCCATGTTAGGTGCATATATGTTTAGGATTGTAATGTCCTCCTGTTGGAGTGAGCCTTTAATCAATATAAAGTGACCTTCCTTATCTTTCCTAACTCATGTTGGACTGAAGTCTACCTTGTCAGATATTAGGATAGCAAGCCCTGCTTGTTTTCTAGGCCCATTTGCTTGAAACACCGTTTTCCAACCTTTCACCCTAAGATAGTGTCCATCCTTTGTAGAAAGGTGAGTTTCTTGGAGGCAACAAATTGAAGGATCCTGCTTTTTAACCCAGTCTGCAAACCTATGTCTTTTGGTTGGGGTATTGAGGCCGTTGATATTAAGAGATATGATTGAAAGGTGTGTATTTATTTTTGCCATTTTTTTTTGTAGTTCTTCTCATTTTACCTTTGCTTTATTGTATTAACTAGTATTCGAGTATGGCTTGCTTTTTCCAGGTTCCTTATATGTCTGCTTTTCTTTCTCTTCAGCATGGAGGATTCTTTCAAATATTTTCTGTAGAGCTGGTTTTGTCTTCACATATTCCTTTAGCCTGCTTTTGTTGTGGAATGTCCTTATTTTTCCATCCATGTGAATGGATAGCTTTGCATGATAAAGTAACCGTGGTTGACAGTTGTTATCTCTCAGAACTTGGAATACATCACTCCAAGCCCTTCTGGCTTTTAAAGTTTGTGTTGAGTAATCTGCTGTGATCCTGATAGGCTTGCCTTTGTAGGTAACTTGATTTTTCTCTCTAACTGCTTTCAATATTTTTTCTTTGGTTTGTATGTTTGGTAGTTTAATTATAATATGGCAAGGACAGGTTCTTTCTAAGTTTTGTCTGGTTGGTGTTCTAAAGGCTTCCTGTATCTGCATTGGCACCTCTTTCCAAATTTGGGGGAAGTTTTCTTTTATAATTTTGTTGAAAATGCCTACTATGCCTTTGGAGTGAAATTCTTCTCCTTCTACTATACCCTGAATGCTTATGCTTGATCTTTTCATAGTGTCCCAAACATCTTGAAATTCCTATTCATACTTTCCTATTAGTTTGTTTTTGTCTTTGTTGGACTGTATTAGATGTGCCACCTGGTCTTCTAATTTTGATGTTATGTCCTCTCCTTCATCCATGCTCCTGGTGAGATTTTCTACAAAGTTTTTATTTCATTAACTGTGTTTTTCATTGCTGGTAATTCTGACTAGTTTTTCTTTATTATTTCTATTTCCTTATTTATGTCTAGTATTGACCTCATCATCAAATTGGTGTCCTGTGTTTCCTTTAGTCCTTTGATTTCCTCTTTGATTCCTTTGATTTCCTCTTTGACTTCTTTGAACATATTTATGATCATTCTTTTGAAATCTTTCTCTGGCATTTCCTCTAACTCATTCTCACTGTAGGTCATTTCTGATGCATTAATACTTTTTGGTGGATTTATATTGTCTGGATTTTTGGTGTTTCTTGTGTTATAATGTATATATTTTTGCATATTGGATTTTCTAGTTAGCTGCAGTATTATTAGGTGTATCTATCAATCTGATGTTGTATATCTTCAGGGTAGGAGCTTAAGGTGCTAGGTGTGGCTCTCAAGACTCTCAGAGTATCTACAAAAGTGACCCTAGGTGTTGGGTTTGCCTGCTATGAGAGTATTCAAGTAGGCTAAGTGGAACAAAATTCAGGCAGATTCTAAAATTTAACTAAACAATGTACAGTTTCAATGAAGAACAGCACAGAGTATTTATGCAAGAGCAGATATTATGACAACCAGATCCTCTAACAATATCACTGTCTCTTAGGGTGTGTGGCGCCCCACACCCTTATCCTGTCAACAAGGAGGTTAAGATTTGAGGGTTCCAATCCAGCTTGTGACCAAGTGAGACCCTTCCCTAATGTACAACAGAAGAGGAAGCAAAGCCACTATAAATCAAGAAGCAACAAATAACAAGCCCAAAATATAGCTTATTTAAGAATGGCAAACCCAACCATCCATCAGATTTAACATATAATTCATCCTGATATGGAAGGTGCAATTAACATTTCTGGTTTAGGCCTATATGCCAGGCTTATTTGGTGGGTACTGACCTGGTGTAATTCAAGTTACCTTTTGGGATTATTTTGCTCTCAGTTATGCTGCGCTCCTGCTTGGGTCCTTCTTTGGTGCAGTGTGGGTTCAAGTAGGCTGGCTGGGTCATTGGATCACTGTTCTGGTCACCGGTTCTGGGTGCTTTGATCTCCCTTCCCCTGGTGTCTGGGGAGGCTGTGGATGGTGGATCTAGTTATCCCGCTGGTCCATGTGATCCTCTACCTCATGATCTGCTCCTCAGTTGTTGGCTGTGGTTCTCCACATTTCTTGAGTTTGCAAACAGCTCCAGTGTGTGTGGAAAATCCCCTCACCTGACTTTTCCTGCAGCTCAAGCTGAGCCTTGCAGCTGTGGCCCCACGGACCTGGTGCCACTTCTGCTGCAGCAGCTTCTGCCTGCCTATGTGGGCTCTGGATGCTCCAGATCTCTCCTACTTCCCTGCTGCTGTTGGTGATTTCTTATATACCTCACTTTTTAGTAGAAGAGTATATATTTTTTTAAATTTTTCTCCCGTAGGCTGCTTTGGCATGGTTCCTACGCTGCCATCTTAACCGGAAGTCCTTCTTCCTATTTTTAAGGATGACTAATATTTCCCTGTGTGTGTAAATCATATTCTATTCATTTATTTATATCCATGGGTACTGGGCCTGCCTCCGTCTCTTGGCTGTTGTAAACACTGATGTTATAAATAGTGTACAAGTATGTCTTTGAAACCCTGGTTTTCAACTCTTTAGAGTGTAGAGCCCCAGATTGAACATTTTCTTTTCTTTTTTTTTTTTTTTTTGCTATTGTTTCTTTTGGGGGGTTCCATTGTTTTTTGTAGTGCTCTCTCTTTTCCATCCACAATACTTGACACAGCTGTAAGCACTTCCTTGGAGAGTTGGTGGTTGGGGAATCCCTGGCCTCATCGCTGTACTTGGAACCAGCACTGGCACCCCACCCTTTGAACCCAGGACTACATTCATGGTCAAATACTTAGGCTAAGGCCAGTAAAGGTTGTCCTCCCACAGGTGGTTGGAGGTAGTGGCCACTGCAAAGGATTGTGTCCCTCCAGTGTGTTTCAAGACCCTGTACTGCTTGTCTATGTAACCAGTCCTGGCTGGAAGGAAGACATTCTAAAGAGAGACTCTTGTGCGAGGCCTTCCCTTTGACTATCAGACTATTGTTGTTATTACCTTTTTACTTGGTTTTTCGTTTTTTGAGGTAGGGTCTCACTCTAGCCCAGACTGACCTGGAATTCACTATGTAGTCTCAGGATGGCCTTGAACCCACCCTCCTACCCTGCCTCCAGAGTGCTGGGATTAAACGCATGCAACACCATGCCTGGTGACTATCAGACTATTAAAACAATGGTCCTCAAGGAACTGGAACTTCCCCAAGAATTTCATGCTAAGAGAAGGAAAGGGCTGAAACTTGGTACTAGCCAGAGGAGGAACTTGTCTCTGAAGGAAGAGATTTCACACAGTTCTGACAGTTTACCAGGCCCCTTTACAGAACAGATGGGAGCCCAAACAGTGATGGGTCAGTGATGGGCAGGGCCACATCTTAACCTGGACTGCTCAGTTATGCATCCCTCTTGTCCTCTATTTAAACCTAACCCTTACATTAGACTCCCAAAGAAGGACTTGGGGGTCACTAGTGAAGGGTTAATGTGCCATGAACAAATAGGACTGGACAAACTAACCCTGGTGAAGGCCACCTGGAAAGTCCTTGGGCTGCAAACTGAAAGTATCTGAAAAAACTGAAAGAATATGTGGCATTCAAAGGCTCCCTGCCCTGGAACCCTAGAAGGTAAACAGACCTGCCAAGCGGAATGACCTGTCCCTTTTTTATCTGCCCCTCTATTCCCGCTTGTTCCCCCCACCACCACCTGCCCCTGGCTCCAGAAAAGCTTCAGTCCAGCTGTACCTGGGTCCACAGTCGCCATTTCTGTGGAGAGACCATATGTGACCTACACCCTTTATTGTTCTAATAAAGACCAATCTATGCTGTTGAGGTTGGTCTTTTACTTTCATTTTCATGTCACCACAGTCAATCCCGAATCCAACAACTAGGCCTCTTTATTTGTTTCTCTTCCCAGTGTGGTCACATTGTATGAATCTGCTCTCTTTGCTTTTCACCATTACTAATTTCTTCAGTTGGCCTGTTGAGAATCAGGTGACCTAGTCTAGCTTCTTAGGTTGCCAGGGCTCAGGCTCTGACCCTAAAAGCTCTAGTAATAGCTGGTCCTTCTTTGAGCCTCATTTCACCTTCACCAGGGCTATGGGCAAGGAAAGAGCTCAACAGGGTGTGTTGCATCCTCCTGGGTGACAGGTGTGGTGCATGCATCCTATTTGCTCAGTTACAAACTGAGATGTGGTGCTCAGTCTTGCCCAGGTGATGGACCAACTGCTCAGGAGGAGCACACTGTGCCCATTCTGGGGCTCAAGACCTGCTCTCTGCTATCACATGGAGGACCCATCCTATTATGGGCTCAGGTGATGGGGCAACTCCTTAGCCAGGATGACCTAGAACTGGAGTGAAATTCCAAGTTGGTAGCTGCTTTTCAGTCCATAAAGAGAATGGCAAGCTTGAGGTGCTATGTTGGGAGGCCACCCCAGCAGCTTTAAAAAGTCAAGATAAAGTCGGGCGTGGTGGCACACGCCTTTAATCCCAGCACTCGGGAGGCAGAGGTAGGAGGATCGCCGTGAGTTTGAGGCCACCCTGAGACTCCATAGTGAATTCCAGGTCAGCCTAGGCTAGAGTGAGACCCTACCTCAAAAAACCAAAAAAAAAAAAAAAATAATAATAATAATAATAAAATAAAAAGTCAAGATAGAGCCGGGTGTGGTGGCGCACGCCTTTAATCCCAGCACTTGGGAGGCAGAGGTAGGAGGATTGCCTTGAGTTCGAGGCTACCCTGAGATTACATAGTGAACTCCAGGTTGGCCTGAGCTAGAGTGAGACCCTACCTCAAAAAACAAAACAAACAAAAAAAGTCAAGATAGAACTGAGGAAATTGCTCAGTGGTTAAAGGCGCTTTCTTACAAAGCCTGCTGGTCTAGGTTTGATTCTCCAGTACCCATGTAAGGCCAGATGCAGTGTGGCACCTGTATCTGCAGTTTGTTTGCAGTGGCAAGAGGCTCTGGTGTCCTCTCCACTGCCCTCTGCTTGTAAATAAATGAATAAACATAAAAAATAAATAGAAATTCAAGATAGGAGCCAGGCATGCATGATGGCACATGCCTTTTATCCCTGCACTTGAGAGACTGACGTAGGAGAATCACCATGAATTTGAAGCCAGCCTGGCTACAGAGTGAGTTCCAGCTCACCCTGCTTCAAAACAAACAAGTCAAGGTAGGGTCTGGGGATTTAGGTTGAATGTTTGCCTAGCATGCATGAATACCTGGGTTTGAATTCCAGCACCACAAAAACTGGGCCTGGTAGGTGCACTCAGGAAGTAGAAGCAGGAGGACTAGAAGTTCAAGGTCATCCTTGGCTATACAGTTAGTTTAGGGTCAGCCTGATCTGTATGAAATTCTTTCTCAAAACTAAATCAATAAATAAAAAATAAAAAGCCTACGTACACAAGACTCTCATAATAGGAGGTAAAGATGATGACATCAAAATAAAAGAGAGACTAATTGAGAGAGAGAGGGGATATGATGGAGGGTGGATATGTTATGGGGAAAGTGGAGGAGGGGAAGAAATTATCATGGTTTATTGTCTATAATTATGGAAGAAGTTGATAAAAAAAAAGTTAAAAAGTAACTAAAAAGCCAAGATGGAGCCCTTGAAAGAACTCACTGAATATTAATCACACCATGATATACGGGCAGTCAGCGCCCCCCTGCTCAGAGTCCAGAGGGAAACTTCAGATTCCAGAAGGAATTGATCTGGCTGCATCCAGGAGAACCAGCCTTGGGGCAGTGGCCACCCTCTTCCTCTTTGGCATTTTTCTTGGCCCTCAGTCCCTCTCTAGAGTCTCTGAGCCCCCTACTTCCACTCTTTAGAATCGCAGACAGCATGCAACTAATAGACCTGCATGTTCTCTGAGAACTTCCCTCAGTCCCAGCCCTCAGGCTGAGAAGTGGACACAGTTGGTTACATGATCACCAGAGATGATGAAAGAGTGACAGAGGCACAGACAGACAGAGATGGACAGACAGGAGCTGGCTGAATACAGCTTGGCTTCTATTCCTTGGTTTAGGCCTTTATAGTACTTGGCCAAACCTCCTACACCAGTATTTTAGAGACACCCCTTGGATACTCACAAAACACCCCTTTCTGCTAAATGAGTGTTAGAAGTTTCTGTTCTCAAAGTACACTGAAACAGGGCTGGGGAGATAATTCAGTCAATAAAGTGCTTGCCTTGCAAGCATGGGGCCCTGAGTTCCATCTCTGATCCCACACAAAAATTCTGGGCATGGGAGGGAGAGATGGCTTAGTGGTTAAGGCACTTGCCTGTGAAGCCTAAGGACCCAGGTTCAATTGTCCAGATCCCATGTAAGCCAGATGCACAAGGTGGCGCATGCATCTGGAGTTCATTTGCAATGGCTATAGGCCCTGGTATGGCCATTCTTTCTCTCCCTCACTCTGTCTCTAATAAATAAGTAAATAAATTAATTAATTTAAAAAATGTTGGGCATGATGGCATATACTTAAAATCCTAGCACTGGGAAGGTAAAGACAGGTGAATCTCTAGAGCTTGCTGGCCAGCCAGTCTAGCTTACTTGGTGAGCTCCAAGCCAATGAGAGACCCTGCCTGTCATAGACCTGGGCCCTGTCCCCAAACACCTTACGCCTGTAGTCTGGGCTCTGTGCCTTCCATACCTGACAGGGGACAGGGCATACTGTAGTTCCATAGAAGCAGGATTGGTCCTCCTTGAAGGAGGGCTGCAGGTCCAGGGATCTGTGTGGGAGGCCTTGTCTTGTAGAGTGGGGTCCATGCCCCAGGTTTTGCCTCCTGGAATGTGGGCTTCTGTGCAGTCTAGCTCAGTAGTAGAAATTCTGGTTCACTGGCTCAGAGCCTTCTTCTAAAAATGGCATTTCCAGGCTCTGACTCAGTGGTGAACAAAGTGTTTGGTTATATTCATCCTCACTGAGTAGGAAGGCACGACTCATCATCCCCCCCTGCACTGGGTCTTGGGAAGGTCCATTCACACCAACCCTGTGGCCTGATGCTAGGCTGGGTCTGTACCCTCCCAGTTGGCTTTGAAGAACAAATCCGAGTGTATGTGGTCATGCCTCTATATGGGCACTGTCCACTCTTTTCCCCAGGTGGGAGTAGATGGAAACAAGAGAAACCGACCTCAGACGCTGGGCCAGATGTCAGCAGGGGACTCTTGCCTGCTCTTCCCTGCCCCTCACTAGAAGGTGCCATCTCAGATCAAACTGTTAGGGGCTGGGGCGATGGCTCATGGGTAAAGTACTTGCTGTGTAAGCATGAGAACCTGAGTTTGGATTCCCGGCACCCACATAAAAAGCTGGGCATGGTGGCTTGTGCTTTTGATCCTATCACAGGGGAGGTAGAGAGAGAAGGATCCCTGGGGCTTGGTGACTCTGGATAGCAAGAAGGGCTGAATTTATACTTCAGCTCACAGAGCTCTAAGTTCAGTGAGAGACCTATCTTAAAATTAAGGTGGAGGACGGGAGAGACGGCTAAGGGATCAAGTCATTTGATTGCAAAGCCTAACAACTCGAGGTCAATTTGCCAGTTCCCACTGAAAGCCACATGCACAAAGTGGCACATGCATCTGGGGTCTGATTGGAGTGGTTAGCGGTCCTGGTGTGCCCGTTCTCTCTGTCTCTCTCTCTCTCTTTTATCTCTCTCTCTGCTTGCAAATAAATAAATAGTTTTTTAAAGTTTTTTTATTTATTTGAAAGAGTGAAAGAGAGAGACAGAGAGAATGGGCACGCCAGAACCTCCAGCGACTACAAACAAATTCCGGATGCATGTGCCACTTTATGCATCTGGCTTACGTGGGTCCTGGGGAATTGAATCAGGGTCTTTTGTCTTTGTAGGCAAACGCCTTAACCATGAAGCCATCCCTCCAGCCCTAAATAAATATATATATTAAAAAAAAACACTTTTTGGATGGATCTGGAAAGAATTATACTAAGTGAGGTAACCCAGGCCCAGAAAGCCAAGCGCCACATGTTCTCCCTCATATGTGGATCTTAGCTAGAGATGATTGGGCTTCTGTGTGAGAAGGAAAAAACTCAGTAGCAGAGGCCAGTAAGTTAAAAAAAGGAGATAGAAAGGGAAGAGAAAGAAAGGGAGGAGGGCTTTTATTAGGTTGGTATTGTATATATGTAAGTAGAAAGATTGAGATGGGGAGGGGATATGATGGAGAATGGAATTTCAAAGGGGAAAGGGGGGAGGGTAATACCATGGGATTTTTTTTGTTATAATGGAAAATATTAATAAAAATGGAGAAAAAAAATAAAAATAAAAAAAAAACACTTTTAAGTGGAAGGGGCTAGGGAGATGGCTCAGTGAGTAAAGGTGCTTGCTTACAAAGACTTCTGGCCTGGGTTCAGTTCCCTAGCTACCCACATAAATCTGCTCATGGGCCAGACTTATGTGCAGTGGCAAGAGACCCTGTTTCAAAGAAGTTGTAACAAACAACTCCGCTGACACACACACACACACAGAGTTATATTTTAAAAATAAGGTGGAAAGCTAGTTGCTTAGTTTCTTAGTTAGAAAGATACTCAACATTGACCTCTGGCCTCCATTGTGTGCCTACATGCCTAAGAACATGTATACACATTTATACTTTACACACATACACATGAAAAATAAATAAATAAAATTATCAGGTAAACCAGGCATGGTGCCACTCATCTTTAATCCCAGCACTTGGGAGACAGAGGTAGGTGGATCACCATGAATTCTAGGCCAGCCTGGGACTACATAGTGAGATCCAGATCAGCTTGGGCTAGAAAGAGAAAGAGACAGAGAAAGAAATTATTAGGAAACAATCCTGATCTCAACACAAAATACTCCTATGATTTCTCACTCTCCTTCACTCTTCATTTCCTGCAGGGTGGGATCAAATAATAGATCTTTCACTCCCCTCAATACAATGAAGACCCACAGGCTCAGGCCTCCTAGGCTTTAGTGCACAGATCCATTTTTGACATACCCTTCAATGTCCCTGTGTTCCAATCATCAGCCCTCCTAGCTGTCCAGGAGCCAGGGAGGGACTGAAACAACTCACTTGTCTCAGGAGTTCATGTGTGGTGTGACTGAGGTTGGGGATCCCCCACCATGCTGAGCTGATATCAGTAGTTGAACTGAAAGTATTGAAGACAAAGGGAATGACAGGCACCCTGCCTAGCAGGTGACAATGGGAACAGCAAGCGAGCATTGTGTCCACAAGGACATCCTGGGGATCCCAAGAAACACTTAACTGTCCCCAGAAGAGTGATCTGGGATCTTTATCCAGCAACACTTTCTTGGCATGGGTCCTCTGAAGGAACAGGCCCTTTAAAAAGTGTATGTGTATGTTCATGGGGGTGCACATGTGTGCAGGTGTGCATGCACATGGAGACCAGAGACACACGTGTTATTCTCAGGAACACCATCCACCTTTTCAAGACAAGCTTTCTCCTTGGCCCAAGTAGGCTAAACTGACTAGCCAGTGAACCCCAGGGATCCTCCTGTCTCCCCCCCCCCCAGTGCTGGGATTGCAAATGCAAACTCAGGTCCTCAGTTTACTGACTGACACATATCTCTAGCCCTGTGGATTACCCTCTTGTGGTTAGGAAAGACACCAAGCCAACAGTGGCCAGAGCAAGGCAAGTAAGACAGAGTTTTGTCATCACCTTTAAGCCATCCTAGTGCCATTAATGGCAGGCCCTGCAATGTCCTTTTTCTATCCTGGCAACAACAAGAGGGTTTAGCTGAAAATAACCTTATCCACAATGTCAGCCTCACATAGCACTTGGAAAATACTAGGTGCTGTGGACTTCAACAGTGAGCAAGAGAGCCAGAAGTTAGTGGGTGTTGTTGGTATGAAGGGTTTCCCAGTAACACATTCCTTTGTGTCCCAGATTTGCAAGTGTATGGGTGAGGGGTAGCCTGATTTTACAGTGCATGCAGCGTGACAGCAGCCTTTCCAAAATGGGAAAGGGTTTCCTGGCTTCTAACCACCACCGCAGTCATGGCTAGATGCATAGAGCAGGCTGAGTGCATCCCTGGCTGCCAGCCAGGCCTTGAAGGAGAGCTTAGATGGCTTAGTAGGGTTGGGTTGAACCTAATTTATAAATAATCCAGGAGATGCAAACTGCCTCCCCTGAGGCCAGGTCTGCTGTGAGGTGCACCCAAGGACAATAAGGGAAGAGCTAAGCCAAGTTGCTTCGCTTTGATTTCTCAGAGCTAAATGAGCCTTGCTGGCTTTACAGATAAACGGTCCAGATCTCAAATGCAGTATATGGAATTGACCTCAGCTTCCTTGGAAGTAAACAGGAAGTACAAAAACTAAATCCAGGCCACAGGCTCTAAAACTTGACCTCAGACTGAAACAGCTTGGAGAATTTGTTACCGTGCAGGTACTTCTGTCACTTCCAGAAATCCAGACTCTGCAGGTGAAGAGCTAGGGTCCCCAAAGCCACATAGACTCTGAGAAGCAGAGTATCACTGTACATTCTATTTTATCTTTAAATTTATTCATGTGCCTGCATCTCTTGCCACTGCAAATCCTGGCTTTATGTGGGTAACTGGGAAATTGAACCCGAGTCAACAGGCTTTAAAAACAAGTGCCTTCAATGAACCATCTTCCCAGTCTCCTTATTTTATTTTTTTAAACTTTTTTTTGACAACTTATATGACTGTATATTTTTATTGACAACTTCCATAATTATAGACAATAAACCTACCCCCACATTCCCCTTCACAAATTCACTCTCCATCATATCCCATCCCCCTATTAATTAGCCTGTCTTTTATTTTGATGTCATCATCTTTCCTCCTATTATGATGGTCAGGCACTGTGAGGTCATAAGTATTCAGGCCACTGTGTGTCTGGAAGATTGCATTGTAAGGTGTCCTACCCTTCCTTTGGCGCTTATATTCTTTCTGCCACTTCTTCCACAATGAAGCCTGAGCCTATATGGGTATAAAAGTTAAGAGAAGTAGTGCTGGGGAGATGGCTTAGTGGTTAAGTGCTTGCCTGTGAAGCCTGAGGGCCCCGGTTCAAGGCTCGATAACCCAGGATCCACGTTAGCCAGATGCACAAGGGGGCACATGCATCTGGAGTTCATTTGCAGTGCCTGGAGGCCCTGGCGTGCCCATTCTCTCTATCTGCCTTTTTCTTTCTCTGCCTGTCACTCTCAAATAAATAAATAAAATAAATAAACAAAAAAAAAGTTAAGAGAAGTATTTACCAGGCAGTTTGGTGAGAATAACATATTCATTTAGTGAGATACCAGCAGGAGTTACACCCCTAGGGCTCATGACCACCCCTGTTAAAGGTTTTCAGTACCAGCCATACATTCCCTCTTATGGAGCGGGCCTCCAGTCCAATTAGTGAGTAGTTGGTTTCTTCCATAACAGACAGGCCACTATTGCACCTGTTTACTCATTTGGCCTTTATATAAATGTACCAAATCTTCATTATCCATTCATCAGTTGAGGGATATTTAGGCTGGTTACATTTCTTGAAGAGTCCTTAGGATATATGCCTAGGAGTGGTTCTAGCTGGGTCATATGGTAAATCTATTTTTAGCTATCTCAGGAACCTCCACACTGATTTCCACAATGGCTATACTAGATTGCATTCCCACCAACAGTGTAGAAGGATTCCTCTTTTTCCACATCCTCACCAGAATTTGTCATTTGTTTTCTTTCTTCTCCTTTTCTTTACTTTTCTTCTCTTTTACTTTTCTTTTCTTTTCTTTTTTTTGAGAGAGAGAGAGAGAAAGAGGCAGAGAGAAAGAGAATGGGTACACCAGGGCCTTCAGCTGCTGCAAACGAACCCCAGACACATGCGCACCCTTGTGTGCATGTGTGACATTGCATGCTTGCATCACTGTGCATCTGGCTTATGTGAGACCTGGAGATTCAAACATGCATTCTTGGGCTTTGCAGGCAAGTGCCTTAACTGGTAAGCCATCTCTAGTCTTTTTTTTTTTTTTTAACTTTTTTAGTGACAACTTCCATAATTACAGATAATAAACCATGATAGTTCCCTCTCCTGTCCCACTTTCCCCTTCACAAATCCACTCTCCATCATGACCTCTCCCTCTCTCCATTAGTCACTCTTTTATTTCTTTTTAGAGATAGAGAGAAAGAGAAAGAGAGAATTGGCATGCCAGGGCCTCAGCCACTGAAATCAAACTCCAGATGCTTACACCACCTAGTGGGCATGTGTGATCTTGTGCTTGCCTCACCTATGTGCATCTGGCGTACATGGGATCTGGAGAGTCGAACATGGGTCCTTAGGCTTCACAGGCAAGTTCCTTAACTGCTAAGCCATTTCACCAGCCCTCTCTCTTTTATTTTGATGTCATCATCTTTTGCTCCTATGATGAGAGTCTTGTGAAGGCAGTGCTAGGCACTGTAAGGTCATGGATATTGAGGCCAATTTCTGTCTGAATGATTGCATTGTAAGCAGTCCTACCTTCCTTTGGCTCTTACATTCTTTCTGCCACCTTTTCACAATGGACCCTGAGCCTTTAAAGCTATGATAGATGTATTTCAGTGCAGAATACTCCTCTGTCACTTCTTCTCAGCACTATTGTGCCTTTTGGGGCATCCCATTGGTCACTGCCATCTAAAAAGAGAATCTTCTCTAATGAAAAGTGTGTGTATCATTAATATATGAGTATGAATATTGGGTAAAGTGCTTACAGGGCAGTTTGGTGAACATAATATATGCATTCAGCCAGACAAGAGCAGGTGTTACACCCCTAGGGCTCATGACTTTCCCCACCATAGGCTTTTGATTAGGTTTTCAGTGGGAGGCATGTATTCCCTCCCACGGAGTGGGCCTCCAGTCCAATTAAAGAGCAGGTGGTTTCCCCCAGTGCAGACATGCCACTTTGCACCTGGCTGGCCAAACTTAAGACTTAGAGTGTTCACCGTTTTCTGATAACTTCTGTCTATAGGGCTGCATGCAGTTCAGATTCTTTCAGCCTTCCATCAGCTGGTCTATGGAGAGGTTTTCAGCTGAGCTCCAACAAGATTTCTCAGTGACCTTGTAGCCTAGGCTTATGGAGTCTTCAGCAACAGGGTTTTACCATGTATTTCTGATGTGAAACCAAGAGCCATGGCAATGGCCTGTAATGTTTTGGGGGCATCAGGGACCTCCCTGGCCAAGAACTCACCGGAAGGCATCCAATCCCTGGCTCCGACCTTCTTTTTAGTAACAGTCTATGCCTTCTGGGTGTGCTATTATCCAAAAAAAAGTAGGTTTCCTTATGGCTTGTTCACAACATGTTAAATTTTATTAACCCTCCTCCCACCCTTCTTTTTCTCAATCTCATCCTATGACCATGATTAGGCCATTGCACCCCAGTAATATGTTCATCTACTTACATAGATACAATACCATCCCCTTACGTACTTTCCTCTCCTCCCTCCCTTATACCCATTTTCTATCTTACTGACCTCTCCTACTGATTTTTATTCCAATTCACACACAAGTCTACACATTTGTAGCTAGGATCCACATATGACAGAGAACATGCAATGTTAGGCTTTCTGGTCCTGGGTTACCTCACTTAGTATAATACTTTTCAGATCCATCCATTTCCATGCAAATTTCATTTTCCTTTAGCACTGAATATAAGTACATTGTATAAATGTACCACATCTTCATTATCCATTCATTAGTTGAGAAACATCTAGGCTGATTCCATTTCCTAGCTACTGTGAATAGAGCAGCAATAAACATGGTTGAAAAAGTATCTCTAAGGTAGTGAAAAGGGTCCTTGGGATATATGCCTAGGAGTGCTATAGCTGGATCATATGGTAAATCTATTTTTAGCTGTCTCAGGAGCCTCCACACTGATTTCCACAATGGCTGTACCAGATTACATTCCCAACAACATTGTAGAAGGGTTCCTCTTTTTCCTCATCCTCACCAACGTTTATTATTATTTTTTTTCTTGATGATAGCTATTCTGACAGGAATAAGATGGAATCTGAAAGTAGTTTTAATTTGAACTTATTTGATGGCTAAGAATGTAGAACTGTTTTTAGATGTTTATATTGCCATCTGTATTTTGTCTTTTGAGAACTCTCTATTTAGTTCCATAGCCATTTTTTGTGTGTGGGGGGGCTTTTTCAAGGTAGGGTCTCACTCTAGCCCAGGCTGACCTGGAATTCACTATGGAGTCTCAGGGTGGCCTCAAACTCATGGCGATCCTCCTACCTCTGCCTCCTGAGTGCTGGGATTAAAGGCATGCACCAGCATGCACAGTCCATAGCCCATTTTTTAATTGGGTTGTTTGATTTCTTATTATTTAGTTTTTAACATTCTTTGTATATCCTGGATATTAATCCTCTATCAGATGTGTAGCTGGCAAAGATTTTTTCCCCCCATCCTGTAGGTTGCCTCTTTGCTCTATTCACAGTGTTCTATGCTGTACAAAAGCTTTTCAATTTCATGGGGTCTTGGTGGTTGATTAGTAGTTTTATTTCCTGAGCAACATGGGTATATTCAAGAAGTTGTTGTTTCTGCCAACATGTTAAAGGGTTTCCTCTATTTTTTTCCCTAGCATTTTCAGAGGTTCAGATATGATATTAAGGTCTTTGATCTATTTGGACTTGATTCTTGTGCACATAGAGAGATAAGGATCTATTTTCATCCTTCTATGTATAGATATCCAATTTTCCTAGCAGCATTTGTTAAAGAAGTTGTCTTTTCCCCACTGAATATTTTTGGCATTTTTTACTGAAAATAGGATGGCTGTAGCAGCCTGGACTTACATCTGGGTCCTCTATTCTGTTCCAATAATCTATGCGTCTGTCTCTGTGCTAGTACCATGCTGTTTTTGTTACACTGGCTCTGTAATATTGCTTAAAATTGGGTATGCTGATACTGCTAGCCTTATTTTTGTTGCTCAAAATTGTTTTGTCTATTCATGGTTTTGTTGTGCTTCCAAATGAATTTCAGGATTGTTTTTTCTATTTCCATGAAGAATGCCATTGGAATTTTGATGGGGATTGCATTAAATGTGCAGATTGCTTTTGTTAAAACTGATACTTTCACAATATTAGTTCTTCCAATCCAACAACATGGGATCTCTTTCCATTTCCTAGTTTCTTCTGCAGTTCCTCCCTTGAGTGTTTCAAAGGTTTCATTGAAGAGATCCTTCACTTTCTTTTTTCTTTTTTTAATTTTTTTGTTCATTTTTATTTATTTATTTGAGAGTGACAGAGAAAGAGAGAGAGAGAGAAAGAGGCAGATAGAGAGAATGGGTGTGCCAGGGATTCCAGCCACTGCAAACGAACTCCAGATGCGTGCGCCCCCTTGTGCATCTGGCTAACGTGGGTCCTGGGGAATTGAGCCTCGAACCGGGGTCCTTAGGCTTCACAGACAAGCGCTTAACCGCTAAGCCATTTCTCCAGCCCAAGAGATCCTTCACTTTCTTAAAGATTTATTCCAAGGTAGTTTTTTTTTTTTTTTTTTGAGGCAATTGTGAATGAGAGTGATTCCTTGATTTCATCCTCAGCATATTTATTGTTAGTATATAGGAAGGCTACTGATTTTTGTGTGTTTATTTTTGTATCCTGCTATTCTGCTAAAAGTGTTTATCAGCTCTAACAGTTTGCTGGTAGTCTTTAGGGTCCTTTATGGATAGAACCATATCATCTGCAAATAATGATAATTTGATCTCTTCCTTTCCAATTTGTATTCCTTTTATGTGTGTCTCTTGCCTTATTGCTATAGCTAAGACTTCCAGTACTATATCAAATAAAAGTGGGGACAGTGGACACCCTTATCTTGTTCCTGCTTTAGTAGGAAACTTAAATCCCCATTTAGTATTATGTTAGCTGTAGGTTTGTCATAAATAGCCTTTATTATATTGAGATATGTTCCTTCTATTCCCAGTTTTTTTGGGGCTTTCCATGGAGGGATGTTGGATTTTCTCAAATTCCTTTTCTGCATCTATTGAGATGATCATGTGATTTTTCATTCAGTCCATTTATATGGTATATTACATTTATCAATTTGCATATGTTGGGCCACCCCTGCATTTATGGGATAAAGCCTCCTTGGTTGGGGTGAATGATATTTTTCATATATTCTTGTATTCTGTTTGACTATATTTTGTTGAAAATTGTTGCATCTATGTTCATGACAGAGATTGGTTTGTAGTTTTCCTTTTTTCTTCTGTCTTTGTCTGGTTTTGGTATCAGGGTGATGCTGGCTTTATAGAAGGAGTTTGGTAGTATTCCATCTTTTTCTATTTTATGGAAAAGTCTAAGAAGCATTAGGGTTAGTTCTTCCATTAAGGTCTGGTAAAATTCACCAGTGAGTCCATCTGGGCCAGGACTTTTTTTTAACTGGGAGATTTTTTTTTAACTGTTCTGATCTCTATGCTTGTTATAGGTCTGCTTAAATTTTTAAAAATATTTTATTTTTATTGATTAATTTCAGAAAGAGAGAGAGAGAGAGAAAATGGTTGTGCTGTGCATCTACACACTGCAAATAAACTCCAGAGCTATACACCACCATGTACATCTGGCTTACGTGGATACTGGGGAACTGAACCTGGGTCCTTATGCTTCACAGGCAAGTGCCTTAACTGCCAAGCCATCTCTCCAGTCCCTGCTTAAATGTTCTATCTCACCTGGATTTAATTTTTATAGGTCATATAGATTAAGGAAGTCATCCATTTCTTTCAGATTTTCAAACTTAGTGGAGTATATGTTCTTAAAGTATGTCCTCATGATCTTATGAATTTCATTGGTATTTGTTGTAATGGTGCCTTTTTCACCTCTAAGTTTTTGGTTTGTGTCTCTTCTCTCTTCTTTTGGTCAGATTCGTTAAGAGTGTATCAATCCTGTTTATCCTTTCAAAGAACCAACTCTTTGTTTCATTGATTCTTTGGATTTTTTTTCTTTTTCTTTTTTTTCTTTTTATTTATTATTATTATTATTATTATTATTATTTTTGGTTTCCTTTTCATTAATTTCTGCCCTAATCTTTACTATTTCTTCCCACCTACAGATTTTTGGTTTGCCTTGTTCTTCTTTTTCCAAGGCTTTAAGGTGAAGCATTAGGTCATTTACTTGAGACCTTTCTAATTTCTTAATACAGGCACTTAAAGCTATAAATTTACTTCTTAGGACTGCCTTCATTGTGTCCCAAAGGTCTTGGTATGCTGTGTTCCCATTATCATTTGACTCTATGAATTTTTTGATTTCCTTCTTGATTTCTTCATTGACCCATTCATCATTTAGTAGTGTATTGTCTAGTTTCCATGATTTTGTGTATGCTCTATAGCTTTTCTTGCTATTGATTTGTAGTTTGATTCCATTGTGGTCAGATAGAATGCAAGGAATTATTTCAATTTTCCTGTATTCATTAAGATTTGCTTTGTGTCCTAATATATGGTCTATTTTAGAAATGTTCCATGTGCTGCTGAAAAGAATGTGTATCTGCAGCATTTGGATGAAATGTCCTGTATATAATCCAGATGCTTCTGTGTTTATTTTTTGCCTGGTTGACCTGTCAATTGATGAGAGTGGGGTGTTGAAGTGCCCCAGTACCACTGTGTTTGGTGTTATCTGTAACCTTAGTTCTAACAGTGTTTGTTTGATGAAGTTGGGAGCCCCCATGTTAGGTGCATATATGTTTAGGATTGTAATGCCCTCCTGTTGGAGTGTGCCTTTAATCAATATAAAGTGACCTTTCTTATCTTTCCTAACTCATGTTGGACTGAAGTCTACCTTGTCAGATATTAGGATAGCAAGCCCTGCTTGTTTTCTAGGCCCATTTGCTTGAAACACCGTTTTCCAACCTTTCACCCTAAGATAGTGTCCATCCTTTGTAGAAAGGTGAGTTTCTTGGAGGCAACAAATTGAAAGATCCTGCTTTTTAACCCAGTCTGCAAACCTATGTCTTTTGGTTGGGGCATTGAGGCCGTTGATATTAAGAGATATGATTGAAAGGTGTATATTTATTTTTGCCATTTTTTTTTGTAGTTCTTCTCATTTTACCTTTGCTTTATTGTATTAACTAGTATTTGAGTATGGCTTGCTTTTTCCAGGTTCCTTATATGTCTGCTTTTCTTTCTCTTCAGCATGGAGGATTCTTTCAAATATTTTCTGTAGAGCTGGTTTTGTCTTCACATATTCCTTTAGCCTGCTTTTGTTGTGCAATGTCCTTATTTTTCCATCCATTTGAATGGATAGCTTTGCATGATAAAGTAACCTTGGTTGACAGTTGTTATCTTTCAGAACGTGGTGTCCTGTGTCTTCTTTGATTCCTTTGATTTCCTCTTTGACTTCTTTGAACATATTTATCATCATTCTTTTCAAATCTTTCTCAGGCATTTCCTCTAACTCATTCTCACTAGAGGTCATTTCTGATGCATTAATACTTTTTGTGGAATTATATTTTCTTGATTTTTGGTGTTTCTTGTGTTATAATGTATATATTTTTGCATCTTGGATTAATTTAATGCTTGGATTTTCTAGTTAGCTGCAGTATTATTAGATGTATCAACCAATCTGATGTTATATATCTTCAGGGTAGGAGCCTAAGGTGCTAGTTGTGGCTCTCAAGACTCTCAGAGTATCTACAAAAGTGACCCTAGGTGTTGGGTTTGCCTGCTATGAGAGTATTCAAGTAGGCTAAGTGGAACAAAATTCAGGCAGATTCTAAAATTTAACTAAACAATGTACAGTTTCAATGAAGAACAGCACAGAGTATTTATGCAAGAGTAGATATTATGACAACCAGATCCTCTAACAATATCACTGTCTCTTAGGGTGTGTGGTGCTCCACACTGTTATCCTGTCAACAAGGAGGTTAAGATTTCTGGTCTGTTGAGGTTTCCAATCCAGCTTGTGACCAAGTGAGACCCTTTCCTGATGTACAACTGAAGAGGAAGCAAAGCCACTATAAATCAAGAAACAACAAATAACAAGCCCAAAATAAACTTAAAATCAAACTTAACATATAATTCATCCTGATATGGAAGGTACAATTAGCACTTCTGGTTCAGACCTATATTATTTGGTGGGTACTGACCAATCCCAGTTACCTTTTAGTATGATTTTGGTCTCAGTTATGCTGCACTCCTGCTTGGGTCCCTCTTTGGTGTACTGTGGGTTCAAGTAGGCTGACTGGGTCATTGGATCACTGCTCTGGTCACTGGTGCTGGATGCTGTAATCTCCCTTCCCCAGGTCTCTGGTGCTTGCTAGTGCTTCTGCTGGCGGTGGGGGAGGGGAGGCTGTGGATGGTGGCTCTAGTTCTCCCGCTGGTCCACGTGATCCTCTACTTCGTGATCTGTTCCTCCGTTGTTCAGTGCCATTCTCCCTTCACATTTCTTGAGTTTGCAAAGAGCTCTAGTGTGAGTGGAAAATCCCCTCACCTGCCTTTTTTCCTGTGGCTCAAGCCGAGCCTTGCAGCTGTGGCCCTACAGACTTGGTGCTGCCGCTGCTGCAGTGGTTTCTGCCTGCCTATGTGGGATCTGGATGCTCTGGATCTCTTCTTCTTCTCTGATGCCATTGGTAATTTCTTATACATCTCACTTTTTAGTAGAAGAGTGTATTTTGCTGGTTTTTGTTTTGTTTTGTTTTGTTTTGTTTTGTTTTGTTTTGTTTTTGGCTTTTTTTCCTCTAGGCTGTTTTGGCGTAGTTCCTATGCTGCCATCTTAACCAGAAGTCTGCAATGTAATATTTAATGCTGTTCATTTGCAGTTTAATCTCATTGTGATCAGATAGAGTGCAAGGAATTATTTAAATTTTCCTGTATTTGTTAAGTTTTGTTTTGTGTCCTAATATGTGGTCTATTTTAGAGAATGTTCTATGTGCTGCTAAAAAGAATGTTTATTCTGCAGCATTTGGATGGAAATGTTTGGTAGATGTCTGTTAGGTCCATTTGTTGTGTGAGGTCATTTAATGCAGATGATTCTCTGTGTATTTTTTGCTGGGATGACCTGTCAACTGATGAGAGTGGGGTATTAAAGTCACCTACTACAAATTGTGTTTGGTGTTATCTGTGACCTTAAGTCTAATAGTCTGTTTGATGAAATTGGGAGCCTCCATGTTTGGGCATGTATGTTTAGAATCATAATGTCCTCCTGTTGGAGTGTTCCTTTAATTAATATAAAGTGACCTTCTTTATCTTTCCTAATTAATGGTTTGAAGTCTCTCCTGTCAGATATTAGGATAGCAACACCTGCTTGTTTTCTAGGCCCGTTTGCTTGAAATACTGTTTTCCTTCTTCTCACCCTTTCTTTTATGGAAAGGTGATTGAAGGCAACATGTACAAGGATCCTGCCTTTTTTTGCATTTTTTATTAATTAGTTTTGTGCTCAGTGAATACAGTCAAGTTGGTACCATTGTTAGCCTTCTTCCCTGTCCTCCCTCCTCCCCCTGGCTCCTCTTTGTTGAGGTATATGGGTCATGCATTGTGCAGTTAGCTCTCAGTTATGGGTAGGAGAAAATGTCTCTGTGTTTCATGACCCAATGTGTGACTCTGACAGTCTTTCCACCCTCTCTTCCGCAAATGTCCCTGAGCCATATTGGGTTCATTTTAGGTCTGCTTCAGTGATGAGGTCTTGGGAGCCTCTGTGTCTCTGGATATCTGATTGGTAGGAGTTGACTGTTCTCTGTGTCAACTTCCTTCACCCTTGTGCTGGTACCAGGTTCACCAAGAAAACAGCACCCTTGCTTGTTTCGCCAATTATTCTTAGTTTCAGCTGGGGCCCTTTTGAGGTATGATGGAGTGGCTCTCTCCTTATGATCTACATCTATCTGAAAAAGAGAAGCAGATTCTCCATGGAGAGTGAAGTTAGCACCAGATAAATGGGATAACCCTTATTATTATTTTTTTTAGAGAGAATTTAATAGGTGTAGGCCCTCTTGTAGCCCACGATTGGTGATAGCTTCATAATGGAGAGTGGGCTCATTTTTGGATCTGGTTCTGACATATTTCCCAGCTCCAGCTATGGGTTCCGTTCCTCTGAGCGGATCAGTTAGCCAAATCAAGAGCAGCTGGTTTCCCACCATGGCTGTGTGCCACTATTGCACTTGTGTGAGCATCACAACAGGTTATTTGCTGCTAGATAGGTTAGAACATGAGTTGCTTGGACAGATATTGGTCATTTTCCCCAGTCGCCCATGTAGCACCTTCTGGCACTAGATGTGCTGTCTGTCTGGGGACTGACTCTCTTCCAGCTTCCAGCCATGTCACTCCATGTTACATGTCAACTGCATATGGTGTCTTTAGCAGTAGGGTCTTACCACTAACCTTTGGTGGGTCATCAAGTACTCTGACAGAAATCTGTCTTTCTTTTAGGAAACCTTGTAGGTCTCTCTGATCAAACGCTCCTTGTGGATGATAGCCACCTGCTGGTACTGGGAGTTACAGGTCATTGCCCACAAAGAGAAGGAAGAAAAAGATAAGTAATATAAAAAGTTAGAGAGAAGAGGGAGAGAGGGAGAGAGAAGCTGTAGAAGATTAAGGTCAGTTTTTATTGTACCCTTTCCAGTGCCTTGTGACTCAGGTGTTCCTCTAAGGGCCTGGTGAAGGTTCACCCATTTGGTCTGCCTTTTAGGATGTAGAATTTTATGGTACCATTGCCATTTGGGTTCAGATTTGGGTTCCCCAACCCCTCCCTTGCCCGCCCCTCCCACCACCCACCCTATTGCCCTGTCCTTAAAATGCTTGCTGGGTATGTCATCATCTTGGGTAGATTCAGGTTCGGTGCTGTAGATGAGTGAGACTATGCAGCGATTGTGTTTGGGTGAGTTCACTGAAAATGATCTGTTCCAGGTTCAACCATTTTTCTTCAAATTTCGTTGTGTCATTTTTTCTTACTGCTGTGTAGAATTCCATTGTGTAGATATACCACATTTTAGTTATCCATTCTTCTAGTGATGGACATCTGGGTTGATTCCAGCTCTTAGCTATTATGAATTGAGCCACTATAAACATGGTTGAGCAAATCTCTCTGGACCGAGGCTTGAAGGTTTCAGGGTACGTGCTCAGTAAGGGAATAACTGGGTCTGTTGGTCAGCATTTTTAGGAGTCTCCATATTGCTTTCCAAAGTGGTTGTACCATCTTACATGCCCACCAACAGTGGATGAGGGTTCCTATCTCTCCAAATCCTCACCAGCATTTATTTTCATTTGATTTTTTGATGTTTGCTATCCTTACTGGGGTAAGGTAGAATCTCATAGTTGTTTTAATTTGCATTTCCCTGATGATTAGGGATGATGAACATTTTAAGTGTTTGTTTGCCATTTGTATTTCTTCTTCTGTGAACTGCCTATCAGGATCCTGCCTTTTAACCCAGTCTGAAATCCTGCATCTTTTGGCTGGGGCATTGAGGCCACTGATATTAAAGGTTATTGTTGAAAGGTATGCATTAATTCTTGCCATTCTTCTTGTTTCGTACCTCTTCCTGTTTTTCCTTTACTCTCTTGTATTAAGTATTATTTGAGTATGGCTTTTTTCTTCCGGTTTCCTTATGTATGTGCTTTTCTTTCTCTTCAGCATGAAATATTCACTCAACTGTTTTCTGTAGAATTCCTGGCGAGCATGAAAACAAGCATGTATGATGGGTAGTGCCTCTTAAAGGTGTCCATGTTTTGCTGAACTTGTGAAGAACTGAGGACCCTAAACTTTTTTCCATATACAAGTATTTTTTTAATTATTTTTATTCAAAATGATGAGTTTGTTTCATTATATTTTAATACATGCACATAATATATTTCAATCATATTTTCCTCCTGTTAACCCTCTCTTGTCACTCTTCTACTCCCACTGAGTGTCTTTCAGCTTCCCAACTTGCATGTATGAGCTTTTGTGGAGCTGTATTTTCATTTCTCATGGGCATGTCCATAGGAGTAGAACTTTTAGGTTATGGTAACTGTATATGTAATTTTTTTTTTGAAGAACTGCCCAAGAATTTTCAGAGATCTTACATTTTATAGACAAACTTAACCCAGTCACTCTCATCAGGTGCAGGACAGCAGCACCTACTGGCAAAATCTGGTATTGCAGCCTTGTTCCATTGGGCATTGCTGGTCCCCAAGGGCATTGAGTTTGGACTTCGGGAAGTCACTGCTAATGCCCACTACCTAATGAAAAGCAACAATGGGTGGTGATGCAGCATGGATAGAGGGTCCTGGGCTGCAGCAAGACTCTCTTTAGTAAACCTCTTTAACATGCCTTGTACTTATCTCTTTCCTGACACAATTTTTAGCTGACTGTGCTTGGAAAGTACTTGATTTATGAAATTAAAGTCAATTGGAAAATGGGATTTTCACAAGTGTTTTAAAATCATGCCATTTATTTGAGAACTAATGCTTCCAAGTAGGATGAGGTGTACCTTGACAGACAATACAACTCATGAGCTTATAATGACATGGTTAACTCAGAGACAATATGGAGCCTGCAACTCTTTCTATGGACCAAGCTCACTGACTGAGGGATCATGGGTACTCTGACCTTCACCTCTGACTTAGTGAGGAGTTCACTTCTCCCGGGTGAAGGTCCTGAATGCTTCTATAGACTCTTTGGTAAATTGAAATGAAAAGCTTACTGCCTGTGAATCTTGCTTCTCATTGTTCAGTTATGGATTAGTCTCAGCTGATGGTGACAAGTGAGATGATGGGATCAGTTTTGGTGGAGTATTGCCTGTATTCTCAGAGCTTCAGGAAATAGAGGCAGGACATTCAATACACGATATAGGCCAACCAGAACTATATACTGAAACCATGTCTCAAAAAAAATCTGGGCTGAAGAGATGGCTTAGCAGTTAAGGTACTTTCCTGTGAAGCCTAAGAACTCATGTTCAAATCTACAGGACCCATGTAAACCAGACACAGTGACACAAGTGCGCAATGTAGCACATGTGCACAAGGGGCGCCTGTGTCTGGACTTTATTTGCAGTGTGGCTGAAGGCCTTGGCTTGCCCATTCCCTCTCTCCCTCTGCCTCTTTCTCTCAATATAAATTAAAAAATAATAAGAGTGAGATATGCTATATGTATATCATGTTAATTCTTTCATGTATGTGTGTATACATTGCGTGTGTGTGTGTGTGTGTGTGTGTGTGTGTGTGTGTGCATGTTACGTGAAGGCCAGAGGACAACCATCCATCTTTTCATGGAGGACAGGATCTCATTAGCATGAAGCTTGCCAAGTAGGCTAGAATGGCTGGCTAGCAAGCCTCAGAGGTCTACCTATCTCTGCTTCCCCAGTGGTAGGATTACAAATGGTGCCATGCCATGTGCATCTGGCTTATGTGGGTCCTGGAGAATCAAACCTGTATCCTTAGGCTTTGCAGGCAAGTGCCTTAACTGTTAAGCCATCTCTCCAGCTCCCTCTTTTTTTTATGGTCTTATCAAAATTAAAATAGTGGATTATTAAAGTCAATTAGCATGCACAAAGCAGAAGTAAAAGGGAAAAAAGGATGGGTTATTGAACTTACTTACAATAAGAATACAGATCATGTGTTTCTTTCTCCTTCCTTCTCCCTCCTCTGCTTACTCTCTTTCTCTCTCTCTCTCTCTTTGTTCTACGGCCATCTTTTCTCTTTTTTGCTTTTCTCCTTGCCTCTTCTCCCTTTCCTTCCACTCTCTTCCTCTGTTTTTCCTCCCCCTCCTTCAGTTATCCTTTTCTTCCTTCCTTCCTTCCTTCTACAATTTGCCTTCTTCCTCCTCTTCATCTTTTTCATATTCTTCTCTCTTCCTCTATCTCTTTTTTTTTCATTTTTATTTTTTATTTTATTATTTTTTTTACATTCAGTTTGGTACCATTATTAGGCTCATCCGTGACCTACCCCCTCCCCTTGGCCCCTCCTTGTTGAGGTATACGGGTCATGCATTGTGGAGTTAGCCCACAGTTATGGGTAAGATAAATGTCTCTGCATATCATGACCCAACATGTGGCTCTGACATTCTTTCCGCCCCCTCTTCCGCAAAATTTCCCTGAGCCATGTTGGGTCTGCTTCAGTGATGAGGTGTTGGGGGCCTCTGAGGCTCTGGCTCTCTGATTTGGTAGGAGTTGATTTTTCTCTGTGCTGATCTCCTTCCCCCTTGTGCTGGTATCCGGTTCATCAGGAAAACGGCGCCCATGCTTGTTTCTCCAATTTTTCTTAGTTTCAGCCGGGGCCCTTTTGAGGTATGATGGGGTGGCTCTCTCCTTAGGATCTACATCTATCTTTCCCCAGGATTTGCAGCGCAGCTAGGTGGTCGCCATCTTGGCCCGAAGTCCCCCTTTTTTTTTTTTCTTAATGTGGGTTCTGGGGTTCGAACTCAAACACTCATGCTTAGGCAACAAGCATTTGCCAACCAAGCCATCTCCCCAGCCCTGCCCTGTTTATTCTTAGCACTGTGCATCAGGTGCATTTCCTCTTCCTCAGTGTTGGCCACATCTCCATCTTCCCAAGCAATGACAGAAATGTTCCAACCTGCAGGCAAAAGCTTCAGAAAGAGCATCATTGTTAATACACCACTCCCAAATCCCCACTGGAGGTGGAATTAGGGCAAGTGCCCCAGGGCATGAAGGTATAGTGAGGGGGAAATGATCCACCCACCTCTGCTTCCCAAGTGCTGGGACTAAAGGCGTGGGCCACCACCCCCCCACCCCACCGCACTCCCCACCCCCCCTCCCCCGGCTCCAATCAGGCTTTTGTTGACTGAAGAATGCCATTAGAAGCCATGAGTGCTTGGACACATTCTCATTCATCCTCTCTCTCAATTCGCCCTCCCCACTCTCTCTACCCTGAGGCCTGATAGGCCCTTCCTGCCTCTGTGACCACAGGAATACAGACATGTCCCACTTTCACACATCTGTCCAACTTCTCTCCATGTGTCCTGGGGGTCTTGGTCACCGTCACCTCCTGCAGGCTCCTGCTGCACACCCGGTGTGAAGCAGCCAGCAGGGCTGGACTGTTTACAGTATAAACAACAACCTCATACCCCTGCTCAAATGTTCCAAAAGCGTTTGTGACATTTAGAACAAATGGAGAGTTTTTCATGTCTTTTGGAAGGTTCTGGATGTCCTGACCCAGGGCCTTCCCTCCCATGTTTAACCACTCCCTCAAGTAGTCCCAGCACATGCCCATCTGGGCCCTGCATAAACTTAGGGCAGCCCTGCCCTAGCTGGGGCCTTTTAACCCCAAATCTTTCTCTATCCCCTCTCTGGCTTTTTTTTTTTTTTTTTCCCCTCAGGAGGATTCCAGCCACAACGAAACCTTCCTTTTCCTGGTAGGAAAGAAGGTATTCTAAAGAGACATTGTGGCTTCCCTTTAGCTGTTAGACTATGGAAAAAATGGACCCCAAGGAATTAGAATTTTCCCAGGAATCTTGTTCTGGACCCAGCCAAAGGAGGGGTGTACTCTGAGAAAGATTTGCAGTTTATCAGATGATCTTGCAGGAGAGATTGGAGTTGAGACAATGGGATGAACCAGACCACACCTTGACGGGGACTGCCTAGCTGTGCATACCTCTAGCCAAACCTCATGTCAGAACCCGAAGATAGACTGAGGGGGGGTTGGTCACTGGACCTCATTGTTCTTCTTTGCAATGTGACCTCATTGAATACATCTTCCTTTTCTACTTTCACCATTACTTGTTGAATTGGCTTATTGAGAATGAGTGGCCAAACCTGGCCTGTTAGTTCTCAGGCTCTGACCCTAATAATGCTGGTAACAAACAGGGCAGGACTCAGGGCACATCACACTTGAGCCCTCAGGCACACAGCAGGTTCTAGATGATTATTTGTTATAATGCATGAATATCAAATCTTATGTTTTAGGAACTGTCAATATAACTGGACACTGGATTCCAAATAATGCCACTCACATGACAGCTCCCTGAAGGTTTTTATTTTTACTCTTTACCTTAATGGACCACATCTTCCCCTACTATTGTGCAGGCTGGGGTTAGCTAAGTGCAGAAACATTTATCTATGCAATTAAATCTTGTCAGGATCTTTTCAGAGATTGTGTCAATCAAAGAGGGTGATCCTGCCCTGTAATGTTCAGTTTACTTGAAGTAGAAGTGACCTGAGCTGAGTGAAGCTGGGCTCCAACTGCCTTAAGGGAAGGAACTACTGACATCTCATCAATGGTGTGCCGACAGCATCTTTCCTTTCTTCCAGCCAGCACCCTCCAGCACAAACAGGATGGGAGCCACCTCGTAGTCATGCCTCTTTGCAGCTGTGTTCAAAGCCCTGGTCCCAGACTCTGCCCCACCCAGCCCCAACCAGAGGTGCCCTTCCTCTCCTCCTCTCCCATGGCCTCAGGGCTCTGTTCCAAAGGCTCTCACACTCCTCACCTGCAACCCATCTTTGGTTATGGGCGGGCCTGGGAAGACCTTGCTGGAAGATCTCTCTTACTGACAGTGTTGGAAGTAAAGTCCTGACCCCTTCACATGCTTCGTGAAGTGGCCACACAGGGAGAGACATGGGATGTGAGGGAGGCCCTGGCCTACAGGTGGCGAGTGATTGGTCTCTGCAACTCTTTCCACCTGCACTTGGCAAAGTCACCTGTGAGACAGGCAAGGGAAATACCAAGCTGCAGCATTTGGGCAGAAAACACACACTTTTCCATTACAATGCACCTGGAAACCTGGGGCCAGCATCTTCATGGAGCCGTACATAGGCCCCACCCCACTTCAAAAATGGAATGAGTCCCCTGCCACTAGAAACTTTTGGTAACACCCATTTTATGATCAGATTCTGTTGAAATATATTCTAAGGTATATCTGGGATCAGAAGATGGGGGGATTGGGTGTCCATCCTTGACTGGCTTGGGTTACATGCATAGTAAGGCAAACTGTCCTCTCAGTGAACTAAAAGGAAGACCTACTTACCTTCTTATGTCTATGCACTATTGGGTGTGCATATGATTAAATTCAGATGCCTCATGGGAAGGGGCATGTACAGAACAGAAAAGGTTATATAACTTAAAAAGCAGAGCACGGTGCTATAGAGATGGCTTAGCCATTAAGATGTTTGCCTGCAAAGCCAAAGGATCCTGGTTTGACTCTCCAGGACCACGTTAGCCAAATGCACAGGGGCGCTCCATCTGGAGTTCATTTGCAGTGGCTGGAGGCCCTGGCATGCCCATTCTCTTTCTCTTTCTCTCTCTCCCTCTCTCTCTCTCTCTCTCTCTGCCTCTTTCTCTCTCTCAAATAAATAATATATATATTTTAAAAAAAGCACAACTCAAACCATCCCTTAGCAGTTGATCCCTCCTTCTTATGGACTCGTGGAAGAAAAGCCCTGGGCCTTGGAAGACTTTCTCTCACCAAGGTAGCCCACTGCCCATCAAACTTATGCTACCACTTTGCTCTTAATAAAGTCTTTTTGCAGGATTAGTTTGTGTGTGTGTGTGTGTGTGTGTGTGTCTGTGTGTCTGTGTGTGTTTTCCAATTCTTTAAGGTGTCAAGAACCTAGAAACACCTAGACACAGATCGCCAGTAACAGCTGGATACCTGGTCCAGCAGGGACAACTTTCTCTGGAATTGTTTGAAGAGCTTGGGTCCCAGGTGAACAGACAGCATGGTACCCTGGGCAAGGGCAGGAGTCCAGTGGTTAGGGTCCTGGGGGGAGCAGCCTGGGATCACCCTACCTCCATTTCTCCACCCTCCAGGTACCTTCCATTTGTAAACCTGGGCCCTTTTGGAGCCCCTGTGCCAGAGGCCAGGTAACTGTTTTAGATATTAACATGCACATTGCAAAGATACCTTCCTCCTTGTTTTGAAACACTGGCTATGGGGGCTGGGGAGATGGCTCAGTGGCAAAGTGTTGGACATGCAAGCATGGGACCCCTAGTACTCATGTAAAAGTTTGCATGTCAGAGTACACAGGTAGTCCCAGTGCTGAGGGGGTGGAGACAGGTCATCCCTGGGCCTTGTTGGCTACCTAGACTATAAAAATTGATGAGATCCAGGTTCAGAGAGAGATCTTTACTCAAAAAATAAGGTGGGGGCTGGTGGGATGGCTTAGCGGTTAAGGCATTTGCCTGAATAGCCAAAGGACCCAGGTTTGATTCCCCAGTACCCACGTTAGCCAGGTGCACAAGGGGGTGCACACGTATGGAGTTTGTTTGCAGTGGCTGGAGGCCCTGATGCACCCAATCTCTCTCTCTCCCTCTTTCTCTGTCAAATAAATAAATAAAAATAAAAAAATAAGGTGGATAGCCTTTAAGGAAGACACCTGACAGCAACCTCTGTCCTCCACACACACACCCTTCAACACATGAGTGCACATATGTGTGCACACAGTACACACTCAAAGAAGAAAAGGAGAAAGAAACTGGCATCAAAGGCATGATTGCTCAGTGGTTAAAGGCACTTGCTTGCAAAGCCTCGTGGTTGGGGTGTGATTCCCCAGTACTCATGTGACACCAGATGCACAGAATGGCACATGGACCTGGAGTTCATCTTCAGTTACAGAAGGCCCTGGTGTGCCCATATTCTCTCTCTCTTATTCTCACAATAAATAAAAAAAAAAAAACACTTTTTTACAAGTTTAAATGCTACGAAGAGTCACTTGCCTTTTTTGGTTGTTGGATTTCTGAAGTCTTTTTAAATCTACAGGCCACTCTCTCTCTACTCTACAGTTTATTTCTTGTCATTGATCTGAAGAAACTATATATATTTGGTTTTTCGAGGTAGGGTCTCACTCTAGCCCAGGCTGACCTGGAATTGACTATGGAGTCTCAGGGTGGCCTCGAACTCATGGCAATCCTCCCACCTCTGCCTCCCAAGTGCTGGGATTAAAGGCGTGCTCCACCACGCCCAGCTGAAGAAATTATATTGATTGCCCCATGGAAGTGTCCATCTTCTGCTACATTTCCTTGTAAGGTATGTAGGATATTTGTTAGTAAATACCCCTCTCCATATGTGACTTGAGTGGCTGTGAGGGGCCCCCAGTCTCCTCTGTGGGGGCCGTTTGAGAGGCTTCTCTCTGCTGGTCACTGTCCTGCAAACCTGGACTCCAGAATGATATAGTCTTGCCATTGCTTTAAGTTGCTGAGGTTTAAGGTCATCACTTTTGCATCATCACTGTGGCAGTAGCAGACTAATGCCATGACTTCCTCATGGTACTATTTGGTTGTTTCTTTACTCCTGTTTCCTCTAAGCTAAATGAAGATAAGATTTGATCAGACCCAGGTGTAGCATGGCATGGATGCGGGAGAGGGGCAAATATCTCACAAGCGTACTGCATATATCACCTTGCCTCTCATACCATGATGCACAGAAATCTATGTGTGTGAAATATGACTATGTGTAATAATTCTAAGAGAATTCACTGACACACTGATTCTGATACAGAGTTCCTCCACGAACATTTTTTCATTGCTTCAAGAATTGATGTTTGCCAAATTTAATGGTTCCTTTAGGGGCTGATATTACAGTTCTTTCATTTCTTCTATATTTATTCATTGGAATTCATCTTTAAAAAGAGAATATTCCCAGAACTAAGCATATAGCTCAATGGTAGATTGCTTGTTTAGCGTTCCTGAGGCCATGGACTCAACACATGCATGCATGCAACACACACACATGGATATTCTCTTTATATTTTTATGAAATATGATTGATAGCTTAGATATTTAATATTCCCTTTTAATTGGTGTTTAACTTTCTTCCCATAATGACAAACATGTTTTTTGTTTTTGTATTAGTTACTTTCTCATTGTTGTGACTAAATACCTGACAAGAAGCAACATAAGGGAGGAAGGGTTCATTTTGGCTCACAGTTTTAAAAAAGTTACAGTCCATGATGGCAGGGAAGGCATGATGGCTGGAGCATGAGGCAACTGGTCCCATTGCATCCACAGTCAGGAAGCAAAGAGAAGATAGGAAGTGGCACCAAGCTAGAAAACCTGGAGGCTTCAGTGACCTGCTTCCTCCAGCCACATTCTACTTCCTAAAGGTTTTACAACTCTCACAATCAGTGCCACCAACTGGGGGCAACTGTTTAAACACATGAGCATTTGGGAGATATTTTACATTCAAATCACAACACTCTTATTCTTTGTTTCCTGGTTTGGCTTTTATACTTATTCATTTGTTTTATTTTGTTGAGACAGAGTATCACTCCTGCACTCAAATGTGCCATCTTCCTGCCTCAGTCCCTGAGTATGCAGATTACAGGTGTAATTACACCATGTCCAACTGTTTTTTTCATTTTAAAACTATTTTTTAATATTTTATTTATTTATGAGAGAGGGAGAAAGAGAGAGAGAGAGAATGGGCATACCAGGGCCTCCAGCCAGTGAAAATGAACTCCAGATATGTGAGTCACCATGTGCATCTGGCTTATGTGTGTTCTGGGGAATCAAACCTGTGTCCTTAGGATTCACAGGCAAGCACCTTAGCCACTCTCCATCCCCCATCTCTCCAGCCCCGTATTTTTATTTTTAAACTAATGTTATATGCATTTTTATTATATAAAATGAGTTTTAAAAAACTTTTTGTTGACAACTTTCATAAGTATTGACAATAAACCATGATAATTCCCTCCCAACCACCCCATTTGCCCCCTCCTAAATCTTCCCTCCACTGAATCCCTTCTTTCCAGTTAGCCTCTCTCCTATTTTGTTTTTAATTTTGGTTTTCTGAGGTAGGGTCTCACTCTAACTCTGGTTGACCTGGAACTCACTCTGTAGTACCAGGCTGGCCTCAAACTCACAGAAATTCTCCTACCTCTGACTCCCAAGTGCCTAGCTGTCTTCTATTTTGATGTCATCAATTTTTTTTCCCTCTTGTGTAGGTAGTGTCAGGCACTGTGAGGTCATGAATATCAAGACCATTTTGTGTCTGGAAGATTGCATTGTAAGCAGTCCTACCCTTCCTTTGGCTCTTACATTCTTTCTACCACATCTTCTGTAACAGAACCTGAGCCTTGGAGGATATGATGTCTCACTTAGTGGTGAATACTCCACTGTCATTTCTTCTCAGCACTATGGTGAGTTTTGTGTTACCAAAGTGGTCATCACCATCTGAAAAGAGAAGTTTCTCTAACCAAAAGTGAGAGTAGCATTAATATATGGGCATAAATATAGTGTCTAGATGGAAGTTTGGTGGGCATACTATGTCCATTTAGCCAGGGCTTATGACCTCCCCAGCCATAGTTTTTGACTAGGTTTTCAGTATTTCCTCATGTGTAGGCCTCTAGTACAATCAGAGATCAGTTGGTTTCCTTCATAACTGGCATGCCACCATTGCACCAGTTGGTACATTTGGCCTGGTTGGCCAGCTGTACGGCTTGTAGGGTCCACTGCTGGTTAACACCATTGGTGACTTCTCTCTCCCAAAAGGTTGCATGCTGCATAGCTTTTTTCAGCATTCTGACAGCTAAACTAAATGAATATGAATCAATGCAATAATCATTCTTTTTTTACGTTATCTCACCATCAGCAATGAGACTCCTCTTATTAGTCCTTTTTTTATTTGTTTATATTGGGGAACTGTTTGGTTTGTGTTTTGCTTTTGTATTTTTATTTTTTCAATATAGTGAATACTTTATTCTCATCATAAATAGAAATTATAAAGAAATATTAGTATATGGAAGCACAAAGCAGCAAGTAAAACATGAAACAGCATGCAAATAGAGCTGTAGAAACACAGATGTCATTAAGGCTCAAAGGAAACACTGGATAAGACAATGTTTTTGCTTCTTTTTATTACTGTTTATAAAATGCTTTCTTTGTCATTTGACCTTTAAGAGTTAGCTGTTCCATACATTGTGTTAGGTATTTTATTATTATTATTATTATTATTATTATTATTGCTTATTTGTCTGTTTTTGTTTTTCGAGGTAGGGTTTCACTTTAGCCCAGGCTGACCTGGAATTCACTGTGTAGTCTGAGGGTGGCCTTGAATTTACGGTGATTCTCCTACCTCTGCCTCCCGAGTGCTGGGCTTAAAGGTGTGCACCACCATGCCCAGCTGTGTTAGGTATTTTAATAGCCGAATCAGTGGGAGAGACAAGGTGAAGATACTTCATTAGAATAGGAACTTGTAACTTCTCACAGCCCAATGACACTACTTTGGATTTGCATATGTACATACTGTATATGTATATATGTTCATATGGTTGTGTGCAGGTGTATGCAGAGGACAGAGGCTGGCCTGGAAGTTGAAGTAATCCTTTTGCCTCAGCCTCCTTCATGCTGGGGTTATAAGTGTAAGCCACTAATGCTTAACTTCTTCATTCATTTATGAAGATTCAAGTTTTCATCTGACACCAACATCTTTCATTGTGAAAAGCTTTCTTGGGCTGGAGAGATGGCTTAGCAGTTAAGGCATTTGTCTGCAAAGCCAAAGAACCAAGCTTCAGTTCCCCCAGGACCCACGTTAGCTAGATGCACAAGGTGGCTCATGCCCCTGGAGTTCATTTATAGCAGCTGAAGGCTCTGGTGCACCCATTCTCTCTCTCTCTCTCTCTCTCTCTGCTTCTTTCCCCCCTCAAATAAATAAAATTTACAAAAAGCTTTCTTTAGTATTTCCTGTAGTGTGGGTTTGTTGATGAAAAACTCTTTTCTGTTTTTATTATTTATTTTAGCATTTATTTATTCATTTATGAGAGAATGGGAATGCCAGGGCCTCTTGCCACTGCAACTGAAGATACATGTGCCACTGTGTGCATCTGGCTTTACATGTATACTGGGGAATAAAACCTGGGCTGGCAGGCTTTGCAAGCAAGCACCTTTAGCTGCTGAGCCATCTCGCCAACCTTTTTTATTATGTTTTTTGGGGGGGTCGGTTCAGGTAGGGTCTCACTCTAGCCTAGGCTGACCTGGAATTCACTATGTAGTCCCAGGCTGGCCTCAAATTCACTGCAGTTCTCCTACCTCAGCCTTGTAAGTACTGGGATGTGTACCACCAAATCTGTATACTTATTATTTTTTAAATTTAATTTATATATATGTATATATGTATATATACATACATACATATATATATATATATATATATATATATATATATATATATATATATATATGGAGAGAGAGAGAGAGAGAGAGAAAACTGGCATGCCAGGTCCTCAGCCACTGAAATCAAACTCCAGTGGCTTGCACCACCTAGTGGGCATGTGCAACTTTGCGCTTGCCTCACTTTTGTGCATCTGGCTTACATGGGATCTGGAGAGTTGAACATAGGTTCTTAGGCTTCACAGGCAAGCACCATAACCACTAAGCCATCTCTCCACCCCATCTACTTATTTTTTTAAAAAAATTTTGGTTTATTTCTATTTACTTGAGAGTGACAGACACAGAGAGAAAGACACAGATACAGAGAGGATGGGGAGTGCCAGGGCCTCCGTTTGCAGTGGCTGAACTCCAGATGCTTGCGCCACCTTGTGCATTTGGCTTATGTGAGTCCTGGGGAACCGACCCTTGAACCGGGGTCCTTAGGCTTCACAGGCAAGCGCTTAACTGCTAAGCCATCTCTCCAGTTCCCGTCTACTTATTTTAAAATATATTATGTAGGGCTTGAGAGTGGAGAGATGGTTTAGCAGTTATGATACTTGCCTGTGAAGCCTAAGGACCCAGGTTTTCAATTCCCTGGTATTCATGTAAGCCAGATGCACAAGGTGGCGCATGTGCCTGGAGTTTGTTTGCAGTAGCTAGAGGCCGTGGTGCACTCATTCTATTTCTATCTGCCTCTTTCTCTCTCTCTCTCTCTCAATTAAATAAATAAAAACATTAAATATATACACATAAGGCCATTTTCGTGCAAGAAACTCTTATTTTGAATGAGAATGTCTTTGTTTTGTCTTGTTTACTGAAGGATAACTTTTTTACTGTACATCACAAAGAATTTAGTTGTTGGCACTGCTGCCACCACAGAATGGCTTAGGGATGGGAACACAAGTGGATTCTTAGCTTGGGCAGGAGACATTTGTTGGCTTGTTTGTTTTCTTTCAGCATCATAGTAATGTTAGAGTCCTCTCTTCTGGTCTCATTCCTTTGTGATGAAACGTAAGTTCATTTGTTGTTCCCCAAACATAAAGGGTTGAACTTCTCTTGGTACTTTCATGTCTTATTATTTGTATTTAATTTCCAGCAGTCTGATGGCTTATGATGCTCCAACAGCATTGGCTGTTGTTGTATTTGCCCGATTGAGTACTTCCTGAGCATCACGACTCTGTAAATGTACATCTTTCATAAGATTTCAGGAAACAGTTCCTGTGTCTTCAAAACCCTCATCCCATGTTTTCTCCTCTCCTTCAATTCCTGCTATATATGTTGATGTTTTTGAGACAAGGTTTTGCTATGTAACCTGGACTGGCCTTGAACATAGGATCCTCCTGCCTCAGCCTCATGTGTCCTGGGATCACAAGCCTATACTACCAAGTGGTCCTAAATGTATATATTGTTTGATATTACCTTCAGATCCTAAAGGCTTTGACCTTTTTGCTTCAATCTTTTTTTTTTTTTCTTTTCTTTTTTTTATTTTTTTGGTTTTTCGAGGAAGGATCTTGCTCTAGCCCAGGCTGACCTGGAGTTCACTGTGTAGCACTTTCAGGGTAGACTTGAACTCACAGTGATCCTCCTACTTCTGCCTCCCAAGTGCTGGGATTAAGGGCATGTGCCACCATGCCCTGCTGCTTCAATCTTTTATAATCTCTGTTAGGTTTTTTGTTGTTGTTATTTGTTTCGTTTTGTTGTTGTTTTTGAGGCAAGCCCAACAGACTAACCTTTAAAAAAAATTTTTAATATATTTTATTTATTTATTTAAGAGAGAGAGAGAGGAAAAGGCAGATAGAAAGAGAATGGGTGTGCCAGGGTCTCCAGTCACTGCAAACAAACTCCAGACTCATGCGACCCCCTTGTGTATTTGGCTTACGTGGGTCCTGGGGAATCAAACCAAGATCCTTAGGCTTCTCAGGGAGATGTCTTAACCACTAAGCCATTTCCCCAATGCCAGTCTGGCCAGTTTTTAATGTGAGAGAGTGAGAGTGAGAGTGAGAGCAAGAGAAAGAAAATTGGTGCACCAGGGCCTTCAACCTCAATCCAACTCCAGAAGCTTGTGCCACCTTGTGGGCATGTGCAGACTTGCTACTTGGGTCACCTTGTGCATCTGGCTTATGTGGAATCTGAAGAGTAGAACATGGATCCTTAAGCTTTGCAGGCAAGTGCCTTAACCACTAAGCCATCTCTCCAGCCTCGCTGTTAGTTTTTAATCACACTTCATGCTTACTTACTCTTTTGTTTTGCTATTTCTATTTGGTCATTAAGTACAAGCAGTGAATTTTAGGTACTAAAATTTTTCAGTTCTGGAAATTTGCCAGAGGGGAGTCTATTTATTCATTTATTCATTCTATGATTTATTTTACTTCATTGACAGACACTTTAAAATCATTAGTTCCTATTTATATGTGTACCTTCTTTCCTCTGGGGGAAGGGTTCCATTTTCCTGAGTCATATGGATTGGTTGGCTGGTTTAATGACTGTGAGGTAATTTTGAACATGCTGGACATTACCAGTGTTAAATTGTAAAGACCCAGGATTTTGTTCATTTCTCTTTCTGGTGAGCATTAGCATTAGTTCTTGACTTTTGCAGCCCATGACTGATGTTGGTTGGGTTTGCAGTTTCAGTGTCAACTCATGATATTTCTTTTCATCTGATATTTATTTATTTAAGAGGGAGGTAGAAAAAAGACAGAGTGAGAAAGAGAGAGTGAGAGAGCATGTTTCGGGCCTCTAGTCACTGCAGATGAATTCCAGATGCATGTGCCTCTTTGTACATCTGGCTTTACTGGGTACTGGGAAATCAAACCTGGGTTGTTAGGCTTTGCAGGCTAGTGCCTTAACTGTTGAGTTCTCTCTCCAGCCTGGGGATCTGATCTTTTCTGAATCTGTACCACATACACATGTGTGGTTCAAAGACTAGCTTGAGACTATATGGGAATTCCCTTTCTGGCTTTGCCTCTGAGACTTCTCTCTGTGTCAGTCTTTTGGTATCTGTCTCTCCATATATATGTCTCTCTCTCTCTCTCTCTTTCTCTCTCAGATTTCCTGGGTTCTGTTTCTTGTTATCTAAGTCATATAGAATGGAGTTTTTCCATTCTCAGTCTTGGACCCTGGTGTGCATCATTCCTATCTGGCCCCTGCCTGCAAGCTACAGCACTTATGGACCTGGCCTATCCAAGGACTCTTTGCTGAGTGTGGGCCCCACACCTAACCCCCTCCAAAGCTCCACATCCATCTTACCATCTTCTGTATTTTATATCACATCTGATTTAAAAAAAAAAAAGTTGTGTGTGTGTACACAGCTGGACACACGCCAGGGCACGCATGTGGAGGTCAGAGATAACCCTGTGTGTCAGTCCTCATCTTCACCTTGTTTTGAGGTAAAGTTTTTCTTGTTTGCAGCTGCATTCACCAGGGCTCCTGCCCATAGACATTGGCATTCTGTTTCTGTCTCCCTTCTTCTTCTGTAGGTCCACTGGAACTACAGATGCTTGTGCTTATGATCCTGGCTTTGTGTGGGTTCTGAACTTGAGTTGTCAGGCTTCAATAAGTGCTTTACCTACTGAGCAATCTCCCTAGGCCCTATATGTGAATTTTATAACCATTTCTTCTATGGTCATTGGTCTAATAAGCTCTTATTGGCCATTATTACAAACACAAGGCCTTTTATCTCATAAAAATGCTTCAGATTTCTGATATATATGCTCATCTTTTTCATTAAATGTTCAAAGACATTTTATAGTTTTAGATCCTGTCAAGAATGATCTTATGCTGGTTTACTCTCTCACTCTTTATTTTCTAATTAGGCATTATTGCTGGTATGTAGGTGCACTATTGAATTTTAGGAATTCACTCTTCCACTAGTGGCTGAGGAGATGACTAAGTTGGTAAAGCGCTTGCCACGTGTACAGGAGGAACTGAGTTTGGATCCCTAGCACCCATACAAAAGACAGGCATGGTAATGAGCGCCTGTAATCCTGTTGTTGGGGAGGTAGAGACAGGATTAGCTGGCTAACTAGTTTAGATCAATTGAATCACTGAGTTCAGTGTGAGATCCTAACTCAAAAAATAAGATAGAGAAGGCTTCTCTAACAATTTGGGATGACTAGAAATGCACTGTAGTGCTGAAAAGTTAGAGAGGAGTGCTCAGCACTACAATATCTCTATCACACCTTCCAAGGCTCAGGGTCCATTGCGGAAGTGGTGGCAGAAAGAATGTAAAGGAAAGGTAGGACTGCTTACAATGCACTATTCCAGATAGAAAATGGGCTGGATATGCACGACCTCACAGTGCCTGACACTAATAGGAGGAAAAGATCATAGCATCAAAATAAAACAGAGACTGATTTAGAGGAGAGGGATATGATGAAGAGTGGAGTTGTGAAGGGGAAGTGAGGTGGGGAATTATGGTTTATTGTCTATAATTATGGAAGTTGTCAATAATATATAAAATATAAGAGAAAATGATTGAGGAATGTAACCATGGTGGTTTAAATCAAATAGCCCCCATAAACTCATGTGTTGTGAATGTTTGGTCCCACTTGATGGCAACTTGGGAGGTGGAGCCTTGCTGGAGGAGGTGTGTCATTGGGAGCAAGCCTAGAGGTTTATTAATCCCCTAGCTTTCCAGTGTTAGCTTGACTCACTCCCCTGCTGCTGTTTTCCACCTGCTATGTCAGATGTCCAGCCCCTGCTCATGCCATGCTTTTCCCTACCATCATGAAGCTTCCCCTCAAGACTATAAGCCAAAATCAAAAATTTTCTCAGGCTGGAGAAATGGCTTAACAGTTAAGGCACTTGTCTGTGAAGCTTAAGGACCCATTTTTGACTCTCCAGATCCTATGTTGGCCAGATGCACAAAGGTGGGGCAAGTGTAAGGTTACACATGCCTACTAGGTGGCACAAGCATCTGGCATTCGAATTCAATGGCTGAGGTCCTGGAGTACCAATTCTCTTTCTCTCTCTGTCTCCCTAAAAAAAATTTTCTCCTGTCAGCAGCTTTTGGTTGCATGTTTTGCCTCAGCAATGTAAAGGTAAAAACCAATGTCAACCTCACACGTACACACATGCTCATGCACACACACCACATATGAACATGCATATATGCATGCACACTAAACACACATATACATGCAAAAAATCATCCTACTATTATATCACCATGGTGCTAAAGAAATTTAATTAGTTTTTATTTGATTTCTTTTTTTCTAGAGGGAAAATTGTCATATTAGTAAATAATGACAGTGTCTGTGGTGTTGCTGCAGTGCTATGGGTGGGACCCAAAGCCATGAACATGTTAGGCAAGCCCTCTATCACCAAGCCACATTGCCAGTATGATAGTCTCTTTTATTTATTTATTCATTAATTTGCAAGCAGAGAGAGAGTGAGAGAGAGAGAGAGACGGCATGCCAGGGCCTTTAGCCCCTGCAAACAAATGCCAGATGCATGCAGCACTTTGTGCATTTGGCTTCATGTGGGTACTGGGCAATCCAACCCAGGTCAGCAGGCTTTCAAGAAAGCTGAGCTATCTTTCTAGCCCTGATAGTATATTTTATTACACTGAATTTTACAACTTGCTGAAATATCATCTCTTTTTGTTTTTTACCTTCATTAAAAAGTTCCCCACTGCATTCCTGCTCCATCTAGCTGCCCCAGTGTTCCTCCATCACCTCCCTGAAGATGCAGATGGTTTGGGGAGGGCACCTAGAGAAGGGCTGAGGTGATACTCATTTTCTTTTCCAACTTTATTAGTTAATTCAGTGGAAATAGCCAAAAAAGGCTATACACCAATACAAGCCCCAAAACAGGTTTTAGGCAAAAACAGTAAGGAAATTTTCTTTGTTAGAAACATCTACTGAAATGACAAGAATTAATTTCTGGTGTTAGAGCTTGGTTTTGTAAAGGACAAAATGAAACAAAAATTAAAAAAAAAATTTTTACTGACAGCTTCTGTAAGTATAGACAATAACCATGGTAATTCCCCCCACACTTTGCCTTTGCAACTCCACTCTCCATCTTATTCCCTCCCCCTCTCAGTCTCTCTTTTATTTGATGTTATCATCTTCTCCTCCTATTATGATGGTCTTGTGTAGGTAGTGTCAGGCACTGCAAGGTCATGGATATCCAGGTTATTTTGTGTCTGAAAGAATGCAGTGTAAGCAGCCCTACCCTTCCTTTGGCTCTTACATCTTTCTGCCATCTCTTCCACAATGGACTCTGAGCCTTGGAAGATATGATAGAGATGTTTTAGTGTTGAGCACTCCTTTGTCACTTCATCTCAGCACTATGGTGCCTCTGAGTCATGCCAAGGTCACTGCCATCTGAAAAGAGAAGCTTCTCTAACCAAAAATGAGAGTAGCATTAACACATGGGTATTGTTGCAGTGAGGTTCACATTGCTGGCAGAAATCACCAAACCAAGAGCAGCTTGTGGGAAAAGAGGTTTATTTTGGCTTACAGGCTTGAGGGAGAAGCTCCATGATGGCAGGGAAAATGATGGCATGAGCAGAGAGTGGACATCACCCCCTGGCCTGCCATGCCAACTCCAGTGGAGTCTGCGTGACTTGCTCACTAGGCCGAGGCGAAAGCTTCAAGGAAGAAAGCCTCCTGGAAGGATGTGCATTCTCCAGGCTTGTAGTGCCTTTTGCTGCTCTCTAATAGCTGTTTTCTTCATTACTACTGTTCTGTTCCTGACATATGACAGCAGCATGATATTCTTTCACAATTTAGTAAAAATTAGATATGGAATAGTTTCCAAAAATTGAGTCAACTGATGGTATGACGCTTCCTCCAAAGACCCCACTGTTATTTCAAGCCATAGTCAGAATTCTGAGAATCAGAACCAATCGATGAACCATTACCTTATACAGGAGTGTATAGGAATGGGGATACGCTAGTAAACAATGGTGGGAAGCATGTTTCTTGGTATTCTTTAACTTTTGTGGACAGACTTGCTAAGTTGAGGCCACCTTGGTGCTTGCTTACTAAAGCACAAAGAGAAAGCATTAGGAAACAACTGGAGCCAGGTGTGGTGGCACACGCCTTTAATCCCAGCACTCGGGAGGCAGAGGTAGGAGGATCGCCATGAGTTCAAGGCCACCCTGAGGCTCCATAGTGAATTCCAGGTCAGCCTGGGCTAGATTGAGGCCCTACCTCGAAAAACCAAAAAAAAAAAAAAAAAAAAAACCAAAAAAAAAAAAAAGAAAGAAAGAAACAACTGGGGTACAATTATGGGAAGGCAGGCTTTGGTACATCTACATTTTTTATGGCATGGTTCAAGGAAGAAAATATATTAGAATTATGAAGTCGCCCTGTTAGAACTTTTGTTAAAACTACTTTATGCTTGAAGCAGGCTAAAAACCAAAAGTCATTTGTAACCACTGACTGTCTAACACTAATTTTGGTGAGATATTAACTATTAAATATGTAATTGTAATCTTCACTCAATGTATTTGTGCCTTGATTCCTGGAACAGGCTGTTCATAGAAATTGTACCACATGAATAAACAGAGGCTAAACTTATGCAGCCAGAATTTTATATAACCTGATGCTCTGCTTCAGTAAAATACACTCAGATACATTAACCTTGTGTGTGTGTGTGTGTGTTTGTCACTTCGCTGACTCCTTGCCCACCTCCCAAGGCCCTATTTTCCCTCAGACTGGTGGTCCCGGCTTTGCCAGTCCATGGCACTGGCCAACATAAGGCGGACAATTACAACAGGAAAGTGTGCCAAACACTGGCATGGGGGAAACTGGCTATAACACCCATAAGCCTGCCCCCAACAATACCCTCCCTTGAGGAGGCATTAATTCCCAAATCTCCATCAGCTGGGAATCTAGTACTCAGAACACCTAAGTTTATGGGGGCAGCTGAATCAAACCACCACAGCTATGAACATTAAGAGAAGTGCTCACCGAGCAGTTTGGTGAGCATAGTATATACATTTAGCCAGACATCAGCAGATATTACACCCCTAGAGCTCATGACTTCCCCTGTCATAGGTTTTCAGTATCAGGCATGTATTCCCTCCCGTGGAGTGGGTCTCCAGTCCAATTGGACAGTGGTTGGTTTCCCCCATAACAGACATGTCATTATTGCACCCATTGGCTCATTTGGTCTGGCTGGCCAAATTTAAGGCTTGCATTGTCCACTGTTGTTTATCTCCACTGGTGATTTCTCTCTCTCCCATGGAACTGAATGCAGTGTAGCTTTTTCCACTTTTTGCCTCTATTTTATACAGAGGAGGTTTTCAGCTCAACTTTAGCAGGATTTCTCAATGACCAATATGTGGAGACTTCAGCAATAGGGTCTTACCATCTGTTGCAGTCAGGTTCACATTGCTGGTAGAAATCACCTGACCAAGAGCAGCTTTGGGGGGAAAAAAGGTTTATTTTGGCTTACAGACTAGAGGGGATGCTCCATGATGGCAGGGAAAACAATATCTTGTGCAAAGGGTGGACATCACCCACTAGCCAACATAAGGTGGACAATGGCAACAGGAGTTACTGGCATGGTGAAACTGGCCATCACACCTCTAAGCCTGTCCCCAACAATATATGGCCTCCAGGAGGTTTTAATTTCCAATTGCCATCAACTGGGGAAACTAGCATCCAGAACACCTAAGTTTATGGGGGACACCTTAATCAAACTGCCACATTCCGGCCATGACCCCCATAAACTGATAACCATACATGATGTAAAATGCAATGCATTCATCCAACTTTAAAAGTCCCCATAGTTTTCTTTTTACATAACTTTAAAAAAGTATTTTTATTTTAGTTATTTATTTATTTGACAGAGAAAGAGGGAGAGAGAGAGAGAGAGAAAGAGAGACAATGGGTGCTTCAGGGCCTCCAAACACTGCAAATGAACTCCAGACATGTGCACCCCCTTGGCATCTGGCTAATGTGAGTCCTGGGGAATCAAACCTGGGTCCTTTGGCTTTGCAGGCAAATGCCTTAACCGCTAAGTCATCTCTCCAGCCCAAAACATCCCCCATAGTTTTTTCTTAATCAATTACAATGATGTTCATATATCCCCATAGTCCAAGATCTTTTAAAAGAGCCATAATACCAAAAAATTCTCCCCAAACCCATAATGGCACAGAATAAACATTCATACTGCAAAAGATGGCATTGGGCATAGCAAAGACATATTCAACCACTACAAAATTTAAAACAACCAGGACAAACATCAAACTCCGTAGCTCCAAGACCAATAACTCTAGTCAATGACAAGTCTCTAAGTCCAATAATCCTTACCAGCAATAAGTCTATGGAGTTCTAATTCACCCCTCCATCTAGGCTACTCACAGTCCTGGAAAACTTCATCCGAGGCTAGCAGCTCTACTTAGCAGCCATCTTGTGGTCCTAGCATCTCCACTGGGTCTCCACTGCAACCCATGATCCATCCTCATGGTTCCATTGGGTCTCCATGCAAGCATCCAGCAAACCTGCTACACACTTCCCATGGCCATTTCCAAAACACAAGACTGCAATTGCAAACTCAATGACCCTCTCTTTCCTGCATTTCTATAATCCATAATACCAGGTAGGGTGCCAATTTGTTAATCCAGGGGTGGATAAAGCAGACTTTGAAGAACAGGACACTTCTTCAGCATTCAGGCCCCTTCAAAAGACTGCATTCTTTCTGTTGTTCCAATGCAGGTCAGCTGGCCCAATCTTAATGGTTATAATCTCTCAATTGTAGCTGAACAGGCAGCAGTTTCAGCCTAAAGATTTCTTTCTGTGCTATAACCCTCTGCTCACACAAGTCCATTTCTATGCAATGCAACTCTGCACAAATTTTTAGGACACAGGCATAACAGCGAGCCTCTCACACAAACTGTTTCTAGCCCAGGCCAGACAAAGTTTTCTCACCCTCCTAAGCCAAACCTCACAGTCCATAGTTCTTACTGCATTCAGGTCTTTTAACTCTGACCGGAATAGTCTTTCAAGCTGTACTTATAGCAATGTAAGGCATCTCGTAGGCTGAGGTTTCAAATCTTTCCACATTTCTCATGAAAATCAGCTCCAAAGGCCAAAGCAGGTGTCTACCATCAAATGACATCACTCATCAGTACCAACATTAATGTTGCAGTCAGGTTCACATTGCTGGTAGAAATCACCCAACCAGGAGCAGCTTTTGGGAAAAAGGGGTTTATTTTTTATTTTTTAAATTTAATTTATTTTTTATTGACAATTTCCATAATTGTAGATAATAATCCATGGTAATTCCCTCCCTTCCCCCTCTCTCCCCTTTGAAACTCTGCTCTCCATCATATCCCCCTCTCCTCTTAATCTCTCTTTTATCTTTGATGTCATCATCTTTTCCTCCTATTATGATGGTCTTGTGTAGGTAGTGTCAGGCAATGTGAGGTCATGGATATCCAGGCCATTTTGTGTCTGGAGGAGCACGTGGTAAGGAGTCCTACTCTTCCTTTGGCTCTTATGTTCTTTCCGCCAACTCTTCCACAGTGGACCCTGAGCCTTGGAAGATGTGACAGAGATATTTCAGTGCTGAGCACTCCTTTGTCACTTCTTCTCAGCACCATGGTGCCTTCTGTGTCATCTAAAGCTCACTGCCATCTGAAAAGAGAAGCTTCTCTAACCAAAAGTGAGAGTAGCATTAATATATGGGTATGAACATTAAGAGAAGTGCTGACTAGGCAGTTTGGTGAGCATAGACTGTACATTTAGCCAGAAACCAGCAGATGTTACACCCCAGGGTTCATGACTACCCCTGTTGTAGGTTTAAAGTATCAGGATTGTATTCCTTCCCATGGAGCAGGCCTCCAGTCCAATTAGAGAGCAGTTGGTTATTTTCACTTACAGACTTGAGGGTATGCTCCACAATGGCAGGGAAAATGATGGCATGAGCAAAGGTTGGACATCACCCCCTGGCCAACATAAAATGGACAGTAGCAACAGGAGAGTGTGCCAAACACTGGCATGGGGAAACTGGCTATAACACCCATAAGCCCGCCCCCAAAAATGCACCACCTTCCACGAGGCTTTAATTTCCAGTTGCCATCAGCTGGGGAACCTAACATCCAGAACATCTAAGTTTATGGGGGTCACCTGAATCAAACCACCACACTGTCTATTCCTGGTGGGAAACCAAAAGCCTCAGCAATAGCATGTAATGTTTTGGGGGCATCAGGACCTCCCTGGCCAACAACTCACTGGAAGGTATCCCATCCTTGGCACTGAAATTTTCTACTAACAATCTATGGCTTATTGGTGCTCCATTGTTCAAAACAGTAGGTTTCCATATGACTTATTCATACCCTCTTAAATTTTGATTAGCCCTCCCCTCACATTTCCTTTGCTCAGTCTCTTCCCTTGACTTCACGTAGACCTTTCCATCCCCATTAATCTGTTCTTCTACTTACATATATATAATACCATCCTCTTAAGTGCCCCCTCCCTCCCTTTCTGTTCATTTTATATCCTCTTTCTGGCTTACTGGCCTCTGCTACTGAGTTTTTTATTATTTTTTTTTTGTTTATTTTTATTTATTTATTTGAGAGCAACAGACAGAGAGGGAAAGAGGCAGAGGCAGAGAAAGAGAGAGAGACAGAGAGAGAGAGACACAAAGAAAGAGAATGGGCATGCCAGGGCCTCAAACCACTGCAAATAAGCTCCAGATGCGTGTGCCCCCTTGTGCATCTGGCTAACATGGATCCTGGGGAATCGAGCCTCAAACCAGGGTCCTTAGGCTTTACAGGCAAGCGCTTAACCGCTAAGCCATCTCTCCAGCCCTGCTACTGAGTTTTATTCCACCTCACACAGAAATCAAATCATTTGTAGCTAGGAACCACATATGAGAGAAAACATTTGATGTTTGGCTTTCTGGGCCTGGGTTACCTCACTTAAGTATAATCCTTTCCAAATCCATCCATGTTCCTGCAAATTTCATTTTTATTTTCCACTGAATAGAACTCCATTGTATAAATGTGCCACATCTTCATTATCCACTTACCAGTTGAAGTACATCTAGGCTGGTTCCATTTCCTAGCTATTGTGAATAGAGCAGCAAAAACCATGCTTGAGCAAGTATCTCTAAGGTAGTGAGAGGAGTCCTTAGGATATATGCCTAGGAGTGGTATAGCTGGGTCATATGGTAGATCTATTTTGAGCTGTCTCAGAAACCTCCACACTGATTTCTACAATTGGTAGACCAGGTTGCATTCCCACCAACAGTGGAGAATGGTTCTCGGTTTTCCACATCCTTGCCAACATTTATTGTCATTTGTTTTCATGATAGTTGCCATTCTGATAGGCGTGAGATAGAACCTGAACATAGTTTTAACCTACATTTCCCTGATGGCTAGGGGTTTAGAACATTTTATTTAGGTGTTTATATGCCATCTGTATTTCTTCTTTTGAGAACTCTCTATTTAGTTCCATAGCCCATTTTTAAATTGGGTTGTTTGATTTCTTACTATTTAGTTTTTTGAGTTCTTTGTATATCCTAGATATTTTCCTAGATATAATCCTCTGTCAGATGGATAGTTTGCAAAGATTTTCCCCCATTCTGTAGGTTGCCTCTTTGCTCTATTCACAGTGTCCTTTGCTATACAAAGCTTTGTAATTTCATGAGGCCCCAGTGGTTTGATCAGTGGTTTTATTTCCTGAGCAACAGGGGTTATATTCAGAAAATCTTTGCCTATACCAATATGTTGAAGGGGTTTCCCTACTTTTAAAGTTTGTGTTGAATAATCTGCTGCTTTCCTAATGGGCTTGCCTTTCTATGTGATTTTTTTTTCATTTTTAAATTTTTATTACTTTATTATTTGAGAAACATATATATAGAGAGAGGCAGATAGAAAGAGAGAGAGAGAGATAATGGGTGTGCCAGGGCCTCTAGCAACTATAAATGAACTCCAGATGCATGCACCATTTTGAGCATCTGGCTTATGTGGGTCCTGGGTAATTGAAACTGGGCCTTATGGCTTTGCAGACAAGTGCCTTAACTGCTAAACCATCTCTCCAGCCCTCAGTTTCTTTTTTATGAGAGAGAGAATTGGCATGCCAAGCCTCAAGCCACTGCCATCAAACTCCAGAGCATGCATCATCTTGTGCATCTGGCTTATGTGGGATCTGGAGAGTTGAACATGAGTCTTGAGGCTTTGCAGGCAAGCACCTTAACAGCTAAGCCATCTTTATGTGATCTTATTTTTTATCTCTGACTGTTTTCTTTGGTTTGTGTGTTTCTTATTTTGATTATAATATGAGTTTTTCCCTGATTTTGTCTATTTGGCATTCTATAGACTTCCTGTATCTATATTGGCATTACCTTCCATACTTGAGGTAAGTTTTCTTCTATGATTTTGTTGAAAACACCTGTTATGCCTCTGGAGCGAAATTCTTCTCCTTCTACAATGCCCTGAATTCTTATGTTTGATCTCTTCATAGTATCCTGAATGTCTTGAAATTTCCATTCATGCCTTCCTATCAGTTTGTCTTTCTCTTTGTTGGACTGTATTAGGTCTGCCACCTGGTCTTCTACTTTAGATATTCTGTCCTCTCCTTGATCCATCCTACTGGTGAGACTTTCTACAGAGTTTTCTATTTTACTTACTCTATTTTTTCATTTCTAATATTTCTGATTGGTATGTTTTCATTATTTCTATTTCCTTGCTCATGTTTTGTATTGACCTCCTTATTTCATTAAGTTGGTTTCCTGTGTTCTCCCTCAGGAGTTTGCTTTCTTCTTGATTCCTTTGATTTCTTTAAGTATAGATAAAATCATTTTTTAAAAATCTTTGTTAGGTATTTCACCTAAAACATTCTTATTGGAGTCATTTATGATGGATTTATAATTTTTGGTTGGATTGTATTGTCTTCTTTGTATTTATTGTATTATAATGAGATTTTTGTATCTTGAGTTAATTTGATGCTTGGGTATTTTAATTATCTGCAGTGTTCTTAGCTGTGTAAATCCAACTTTATATATCTTCAGTGTATGAATTTACAGTGCCAGGTGCAACTCTTACATTCCAAAAGAAACCTTTGACAAAATACAACATCTCTTCATGATCAAAACATTGGAGAGAATTGGCATGGTCGGTTCATATCTTAAAAAATAAAGGCTATATACAAAGCTCCAAAAGCCCAAATAATATTTAATGGAGAGAGACTGCAGGAATTCCCATTGAGATCAGGAAGAAGATAGGGGTGTCCACTTCACCTCTGCTCTTCAATATAGTACTGGAAGTCCTAGCTCAAGCAATAAGACTGGAGAAAGAAATAAAATGGATACAATTTGGAAAAGAAGAAGTTAAGTTAGTGTTATTCACAGACGACATGATTCTATACGTAAGAGACATGAGAGCCTCCATCCCAAAACTCTTAAAGGTGATAAACTCCTTTAACAAAGTAGCACGATACAAAATCAGTGCACAAAAGTCAGTAGCCTTTCTATATGCAAATGACAAAGATACAGAGAAAGAAACAAGTGACATTGTCCCATTTGCAATGGCGACAAAAAAAAAAAAAAAAGAAAGAAAGAAAGAAAAGAAAAATACCTTGGAATAACATTAACCAAGGAAGTGAAAGATCTATACAATGAAAACATAAAAACACTCAAAAAAGAAATTGAGGAGGACTTAAGAAAATGGAAAGACCTCCCATGCTCCTGGATAGGCAGAATTAACATTGTGAAAATGGCAATCCTACCAAAGGCAATATACAGATTTAATGCAATTCCAATCAAAATCCCAACATTGTTCTTCACAGAGATAGAAAAAAATGATCTCAAAATTCGTATGGAAAAGCAGAAGGCCTAGGATATCCAAGCATATCCTCAGCAAAAGAAACACCTCTGGAGGCATCACCATACCTGATCTAAAGCTATATTACAAAGCCATAATAATAAAAACAGCATGGAAGCCAGGTGTAGTGGCACATGCTTTTAATCCCAGCACTCAGGAGGCAGAGGTAGGAGGATCGCTATGAGTTTGGGGCCACCCTGAGACTATATAGTGAATTCCAGGTCAGCCTGGGCTAGAGTGAGACCCTACCTTGAAAAACCAAAAAAATTAAAAAATTACAAATTACAAATTAAATAAAATAAAAACAGCATGGTACTGGCATAAAAACAGGAGTATAGACCAATGTAATAGAATCAAGGACCCGGACTTTGGGTCAAGTAACTACAGCTACTTCATATTTGACAAAGGGCCTAACAACATAGACTGGAAAAAAGCATCTTCAACAAATGGTGCTGGACAAACTGGATAACCATATGCAGGAAATTGAAACTTGATTCACTCATCTCGCCATGCACAACAATCAAGTCTAAATGGATCAAAGACCTCAATATAACACCAGAAATTTGGCTACTACTGGAAGAAAAGTTAGGAGGAACATTCCATGATTTAGGAATGGGAAAAGACTTCCTGAACAAAACCCCAGTAGCACAGGATCTTAAAAAAATCACTCAACCAATGGGCTCTTATGAAGCTGAAAATTTTCTCCACAGACAAACATACAATAAGCAGAGCCAATAGATTACCCACAGAATGGGAGAAAATATTTGCTGAATATCTAACTGACAGAGGCCTAATTCCTGGAATCTACAAAGAACTCAAAAACCTAAACAATAAAAAGTCAAACAACCCACTCACAAGATGAGGCAAAGAACTGGACAGGCAGTTCACAGAGGAAGAAATACAAATAGCAAACACATACTTAAGGAAATGTCCAACATCTGCAATCATTAGGGAAATGCAAATTAAAACAACTATGAGATTCCACCTTACCCCAGTAAGGATAGCAAACATCAAAAAATCAAATGAAAATAAATTCTGGCTTGGATGTGGAGAAATAGGAACCCTCATCCACTGTTGGTGGGAATGTAAGATGGTACAACCACTTTGGAAAGCAATATGGAGACTCCTAAAAAAGCTGACTATAGAGTTACCAACAGACCCAGTTATTCCCTTACTGGGCATGTACCCTAAAAGTTCCATGCCTCAGTTCAGAGAGATTTTCTCAACCATCTTTATAGATGCTCAATTTGTAATAGCCAGGAGCTGAAATCAACCCAGATGTCCATCATTAGATGATGAATGGATAACTAAGATGTGGCTTATCTACACAATAGAATTCCACACAGCAGTAAGGAAAAAATGACACAATGAAATTTGAAGAAAAAATGGTTGAACCTGGAACAGATCATTCTCAGTGAACTCATCCAATCACAGGAAGATAATCGCCGAATAGTCTCACTCATCTACAGCTCCTAACCTGAATCTACCCAAGTTGCTGACATACCTAGCAAGCATCTCGAGGACCAGACAATAGGGAGGGTGGGGAGGGAGGGGAAGATAAGGGAGGGTGTGGGGACAAAAATCTGGACCCAAATGGCAGTGGTGCCATAAAACTCTACATCCTAAAAGACAGACCAAATGGTTGAACCTTCACTAGGCCCTTAGAGGTTACACCTGATTCCCAAGGCCCAGGAGAGGGTACAATGCAAACTGACCTTTATCTCCTCCTGTTTCTGTTTCTCTCTCCCTCTTTCTTTCTCTCTCTCTCCCTCTTTTCTCTCATCTCTCTATCTCTTTTATATCACTTATCTTTTTCTTCCTTCTCTTCTTGGGCACTGACTTATAACTCCTGTAGCAGCAGGTGGATATCCTCCACAATGAGCTTTTGATCAGACAGACCTACAAGGTTTCCCAAAAGAAGACAGATTTATGTCAGAATGCTTGATGACCCACAATAGGTTAGTGGTAAGACCCTACTGCTGAAGACACCATACACTGTTGGTACATAACATGGAATGACATGGCTGGAAGCTGGAAGAGTCAGTTCCCAGACAATTAGTGCGTCTAGTGCCGGAAGGTGCTACATGAGCAACTGGGGGAAAATGACCAATATCTGTCCAAGCAACACATGGTCTAACCTACTTAGCAGCAAAAAACCTGACGTGATGCTCACACAAGTACAATAGTGGCACACAGCCATGGTGGGATCCAACTGCTCTTGATATCACTAACTGATCTGCTCAGTGGAACAGAACCCATAGCTGGAGCTGGGAAACAAGTCAGAACCATATCCAAAAATGAGCCTGCTCTCCATTATCAAGCTCCCACCAATCATGGCCTATAAGTGGGCCTATATCTATTAAACTCTCTCTAAAAAGCAATGGTTATCACATTTACTTGGTGCTAACTTTACTCTCTGTGGAGAATATGCTTCTCTTTTTCAGGTAGACACAGATCCTAAGGAGAGAACCACCCCATCATACCTCAAAAGGGCCCCAGCTGAAACTAAGAATAACTGGGGAATCATGCAAGAATGCTGTTTTCTTGGCAAACCGGGAACCAGCACAATGGTGAAGGATATAGACACAGAGAACAATCAACCCCTACCAAACCAGATATCCAGAGACACAGAGGCTCCCAAGATCTCAACATGGAAGCAGACCTAAAATGAACCCAACTTGGCTCAGGGAAATTTGTGGAAGAGGGGGCAGAAAGAATGTCATAGCCATGTGTTGGGTCATGACACACAGAGACATTTTTCCTACCCAAAACTAAAGGCTAATCCCACAATGCATGACCCATATACCCCAACAAGGAGGGTCCCCATAGAAGGGGGAGGACAAGGAGGAGGCTAACAATGGTTAATCAACTTGACTGTATTCACTGAGTAAAAAAATAAAAAAATAAAATAAAATAAAAAAACCTCAAGGCCTGCCCTCAGTGACACTATTCCTATAGAAAGAATTCCTAAAGAATTCCTTCTAAAGCCAGGCGTGGTGGCACATGCCTTTAATCCCAGCACTTGGGAGGCAGAGATAGGAGGATCACTGAGAATTCAAGGCCACCCTGAGACTACAGAGTGAATTCCAAGTCAGCCTGAGCTAGAGTAAGACCCTCGAAAAATTTTTAAAAAAAACAAAACAAAAAAAAGAATTCCTCCTAAACGGTCCACAACCTTCCCAAAGAATGTTACCACCTGGGGATTAAGTATTTAAATACATGAGCCTATGGGGACATTTTACATTCAAATCATCACAGCCTGCAAAATTGTTTTATCCTCTGTTCTACTTTTGTAAACAAAATGGGGTTTAGAGAAAGACAATTTAAAATATCTTTTAAAAAGTAGCCAAGGGTTGGGGCTGGAGAGATGGCTTAGCTGTTAAGTGCTTGCCTGTGAAGCCTAGGGACCCCAGTTTGAGGCTTGATTCCACAGAACCCACTTAAGCCAGATGCACGTGGTAGTGTATGCATCTGGAGTTCGTTTGCAGTGGCTGGAGGCCCTGGCATTCACTATTTCTCTCTCTTATCTCTATCTCTCTGTTTGCAAATAAAGTAATAATAATAATAATAATAAAAAGAAACCAAACCCAGGTATGGTGGCACATCTTTAATCCCAGCAGAGGTAGGAGGATCACCATGAGTTTGAGGCCAGCCTAGGACTACAGAGTAAGTGCCAGGTCAGCCTTGGCTAGAGTGATCCTACCTCAAACAAAAGAAAATAAGAAACTATTAAGAGGCCTGGGGATGTACCTCAGTTGGTGGGTGCTTGCATAGCATGTATAACGTCTAATCCTCAGCACCCCATAAATTTAGTGTGCCTGTAATTCCAGTGTTGGGGAGGTAGAGTCCGAAGAATCAGTTCTTCATCTCTTTATAAATCATATCCTTTCCCCTGTGACTTTGTGGCACTCTTTCTTTTTGTCCCTGGGCTCAGCCATGTGCTTTGCTCTTGAAATGTCAGAAGAGTGCAAACAAGGGCTTGAAGAGTAACTGTCCAGCCTCCCCTACTCCAGGAGAATGAACATGTGGAGCAGGGCATGGTTACACATCATCACAGCCTTGTTCTGATGGGTTGAGCCAGCCAATCTGCAGGCACAGGGCAAGCACAGCCCCTTGGCCAGAATCAGCAGAGCTACCAGCCCATCACCCACCATGTGAACAATAGATATGCATTGCTAGATTGTGGCTATTTTGCAGCATTGTTGTAGAAATAGACAACAGAATGAAAAATGCAGTACATTTCTCTGTCAAACTTATTAAATGCAGAATGCTTGACTCAGAAACTCCATTTCTAAGAAGTTACAGAAATACAGATGAACTGAAAGGCTTCCAAGATGTTAAAGGAAGTGTTATTTGTTGTACAAAAATTATTTAGGACTGGAGAGATTGCTTAGCAGTTAAGGCACTTGCCTGTGAGGCCTATATGGTCTAATTGATATGATGTAATAGTCTATAGCAAAATACTTGAGACCAGGCACTTTATAGACTATAGAAACGTATTTCTCATAGGTCTAGAGCCTGAGAAGTGCAAGAGCAAGTCCTCTTCTCTGTTTTAGGGAAAGGTTGCTGTGTCTTGCTTCCAAAATGGTACCTTATACCTGCACCCTGCAGATGGGACAAATGCTATGCCCTCACCTAGCCAAAAGCACTAAAGGGGTGAATGCTGAATGCTATATCCCCTCTGGCTTTAATTTTTTTTTCTTTTCTTTTTTTTGTTTTTTTGAGGTAGGGTTTCACTCTAGTCCAGGCTGACCTGGAATTCACTATGTAGTCTCAGGGTGGCCTCGAACTCACAGTGATCCTCTTACCTCTGCCTCCCAAGTGCTGGATTAAAGGCATGCACCACCACGCCCAGCTAGTTAAAAATTTTTTAAACTTTTTATTTTATTTATTTGAGATAGAGAGGTAGAGAGAGAAGAGAGAGAGAATGGGCGCTACAGGGCCTTCATCCACTACAAAGGAACTCCAGATGCATGTGCCAGCTTCTGCATCTGGCTTATGTAAGTCTGGGGAATCAAACTTGGGTCCTTTGGTTTTGCAGGCAAGTGCTTTAACCACTAAGTCATTATTCCTGTCACCCCTCTGGATTTTTTTAAAGGTCTCATTTATGAGAACTGAGCTCTCATGAGGTCGCCACCCCTGCCCCAAGCCCCATCACTCAATGCTGCTGCATTTGCAGTTTCTTTTTTCTTTTCTTCTTCTTCTTTTTTTTTTTTTCTTAAAGGAAGAAAGGGTTTGTTTTGGGTCATGGTTTGAGGGTACAGTCCACCATAGTAGGGAAGACATGGTGGTGGGATCCTGGGGCAGCTGGTTACATTGTATTTGAAACCAGGAGGCAGAAAGAGATGGATTGAAGATTAATTAAATTTAAGAAATTGATGAATTTATGGACACCTTCAGATCAGAGTGATATAAGAATTTGGCATGTCTTTGAAAGCAATGAAGTATTCTTATCTCTTGGTTGGGCTAGGGTGCTAGGAGCTGGGGTGCCAGATGGTCATGGTCAACTAAACTTTTGCAATCAATGGCCTCCATGTTCTTGTCTTGAGTTCAAAGAATGAAATCCACAGATCATAGAGGGTAAAGGTTAGAAAGATTTTTTTTTTTTTTTTGCTGGTCATGGTAGCACATGCCTTTATGAGAAAAAAAAAAGTGTGTGTCAAAATGTCCTGGATATCCATGACCTCACAGTGCCTGACACTACCTACACAAGACCATCATAAGAGGAGGAAAAGATCATGATATCAAAATAAAAGAGAGACTGATTGAGATGGGGAGGGGATATGATGGAGAGTGGAGTTTCAAAGGGGAAAGTGGGGGGACGGAGGGTATTACCATGGGGTATTTTTTATAATCATGGAAGTTGTTAATAAAAATTTGAAAAAAAAAAAGCGTGTGTGTGTGTGAGAGAGAGAGAGAGAGACAGAGAGAGAGAGAAAGAGAGAGGGGAGGAAAAAAACCTCATGTGCCAGGGCCTGCAGCCAAACTCCAGACACTTATACCACCTTGTGTGCATGTGCTACTTTGCATACCTTGTACTTTATTTTTTTTTAATTCTTTTTTGTTGTTTTTTTTGGTTTATTTTTATTTATTTATTTGAAAGTGACAGACAGAGAAAGAAAGAGGCAGAGAGAGAGAGACAGAGAGAATGGGCGCGACAGGGCCTCCAGCCACTGCAAACAAACTCCAGACGCATGCGCCCCCTTTGTGCATCTACCTTACGTGGGTCCTGGGGAATCGAGCCTCGAACCGGGGTCCTTAGGCTTCACAGGCAAGTGCTTAACTGCTAAGCCATCTCTCCAGCCCATACCTTGTACTTTATGTCACCTTGCGTGTCTGGATTATGTGGGATCTGGAAAGTTGAACATGGATCCTTAGGCTTCACAGGCAAGCACCTTAACCGCTAAGCCATTTCTCCAGCCTGGAAAGATTTTATTACAGAGCTTAAAAGAAGGAAAGAGGGCTGGAGGGATGACTTAGCAGTTAAGGCGCTTTCCTGCAAAGCCAAAGGACCCAGGTTCAAATCCCCAGGACCCACATAAGCCAGATGCAGAAGGTGGTAAATGTATCTGGAGTTTGTTTGCAATAGCTGGAGGTCCTGGTACATTCATTTCTCTCTATATATCTGCCTCTTTCTCTCTCATAAATAAATAAAAATATATTTTTTTTTAAAAAAAAAGGAAAGAAGGCACAGCTCTGAAGATTTGCTTTTTTCTGGGTTTGAGTATGGTTAAGGTTTTCAGCTTTGGGGAGACTGCTGTGTTTCTACTTTGCTCTTTTTTCTGTGTATGATGGTGATATCAGTTCTTCCTGAAGAGCTCAGGGCTTCCTCAGGCCTTATAAGTGGGGGAGTAGGGCCTGAGCCCTCACTTTTCCATGGCCTCCTCTTTCATACATACCTTCCTCCTTCCATCCAGGCCTTTTTCTTTCTCATACAGTCTCTCCTCACAGATTACCATCAGCAGCACTGGGTCCCTGGAAGGTCCGGAAAGCCTTTTAGTGGTCTCAGGTGGACCCCAGTGAGTGTAGGATCAGAGTGCATCCCAGTGTCACATGGTTGCCCATGCAGGGACTTTTCTCTGGGCTCAGGTCAGAGCATCTCCTTCCCCTGTGGCCTCTGGTTTAAGCTAATTTTGAGGAAGGAGAGGATGGGCCAGGAGAATGGGGCAGGACAGTTGTGCTATCATCCCCTTCTCCCGGCCTGCCACTGAAGCCCCACTTTCAGACCCTGTTCTTTCTGCCTTCAAAGGTAGCTCTCTTCTCTCTCTCTCTCTCTCTTGCTCTTTCTCTTCTCCCCCTTCTCTTTCTTCTTCTCTCTCCTCCCTCTCTTTTTTCTCCATTCTCTCTTCTCCTCCTCCTTATCTCTTCTCCTCCTCCTTCTCTCCTCTCTCCCTTTCTCCATGTCCATCTCTCTGTTCCCTCCTTTCTTTCTCTATTTCCATCTCTGTACATCTGCTTGTGCTTTCTCTGTCTCTTTCTCCTTCCTTTTCCCTAGGACAACTACAGGCCCCTGACTTTGCTACCCCGAATATCTCTCAACACCACACTGCTGTCAGCAGGCCCCCTCCCTCACTTGAATGTGTGTTGTCCTCATGGAACAAGGCCAAGTGTGCAGGTTGGATTGAAGACTTGGACTGATCTGGGGGGCCTGATAAGTGTGTCCCAGAGACAACTTCTCTGGGGAAAGGCAGAGTTGCTCTGTGAGGCAGAGGGGCCTCTGCTGTTGGGTGACCTTCCTGTGTGACAGCAGTAGCATCCAGTCCTGGGAGTACCCCTTTCACATGCACCTGTTGGCCATCTCTGTGTTTGTGTGCAAACAGCTTCTGAGGTTGGCCCCACAACCCAAACCCCATTTATTCCTCTAATCTAGTTCAGACTCCAGCCAACTTCTTAAGGGCCTGGGAATTGGTGATTGGTGGATCTGTTATTGGCAGTTTCAAATGATGACTTCTCACACATTATACTCACTCACATGTCAGCTTATGTGAAGTCCTCCTTCCCCGCAACACACACCTGTTTTCTTCTGGGCTTTGGTTCTCTGAGCTGAATAAGATTTTATTTTCAGTGAATTCCAAAGTAATGATCAGGACAATGTCACATAAAAACTTCAAAATTGATCTGGGCGTGGTGGCACACGCCTTTAATCCCAACATTTGGGGGCAGGGGTAGGGAAATTGATGTGAGTTCAAGGTCACTCTGAGACTGCATAGTGAATTCCAGGGTCAGCCTAGGCTAGAGTGAGACCCTATCTTGAAAAGCCAAAAACAAAACAAAATCAAACTTCAAGATTGGACTGGGAGATGGGTCAGTACATAAGGTGTTTGCCACATAATGTAAGGACCTCTGTTTAGATCCCCAGTGTCCACCTCATTGTCTGGTGTGACGGTGCTGGCTTGTAATCCCAGCACTCAGGAGGTTGAGACAGGGAATCCCTGGGGCTCACTGGCTAGCTAGCCTAGGTGAATTGGTGAGCTGTAGGTTCAGCAAGGGACCTTATCTCAATAAAGAAGGTGAAAAGTGGTAGAGGCAGATACCTGGTGCCACTTCCTTTGTGCATACACACCGTGCCCCACATGTTGCCACTCCCGTGCAAACATATATACACACATGGATACCACACACAAAGTAAACCAACAAATAACTTCAAAATTACTTGAGAGCCATTTACTGAAAACTATTTTCTACTGAGAACGATTATAAACTTTGGCTAAAACTGCACATGAGTCTGGTGTCCAGCCCCCAGCATATCAGGCCTTTGATTGTGCTGTTACTTGACAATTATTGAGTCGAGCTGCATGGACCTTGCATTGGACAGTGCCCAGCAAACTTGGAATCCAATATAAATTATTTACTTACTACTCATTCTTTCTGCCTGAGGACATACGTCTGTTCTTTCTTTGAAAAAGTGATTAAATTTTTCCCAAGTGGGTTTAAAGCCTAGCATTTCATAATTGACTTGATATAGCATAGCAGATTCTTGGAAGTTCTTTTTCTCCCTGTCTCTGCCATGTCTATGCTGAAGCTCTTCCCAGGAAAAAGAACATTTAATATATAGACCTCTGTGTTGGTGACTGCAACAGAGAGCCTCATCAAAGTCCAGTTCCCAGCAGGGTCCAACTCAAAGGACATGCTGGGGAATCTCCTAGACAGAAGTTGGAGTGACCAGGCAAGTAGGTGAGCTTGTAGCTCACCCCAGGGCCGAGTGAATGCTTTCATACTCAGAATTATTCTGCTTATGTGAACTCTTGGTTATAGAACATAAAAAGCAAGTTGACTGGCATAAACAGATTTTGGAGTCAGCAGAACTACTCTATAAGTCACTGAACCACTGAGCAGGGGACTCCCGATGCCCAGAGTTTGTTTGTGGTTGTCAGCCAGAATCCTGACAGAAACTCAGTTGACAAAATGGCTAGGACATTTTCCGAAAGCCCTGAGCTTGGTGCAGAGGCACACACCTATAATCACAGTACTTGGGAGGTGGAAGCAAGAGGATCAGTTCAGAACCAGCCTTAGCTACATTAGTGTTCAAGTCCATCCTGAGCTATGTGACTCTGTGGGAGGAGAGGGGGATGGGAGGGAAGAAGGGGAGGGAAAGGGAGGGAAGAGAGAAGAGAGAAATTCTCAGCTGTCTGTCTTCATGAAACTGGAGCTTTAGGGTAGAAGCCCTGGCTCCAGAGCCCCAACTAGGTAGGCGTGGCCACCCTTCCCAATGGCTCAGTTGAAAAGATGAGAGATGATGAAAAGTAGAGAAAGGAGATTTACGCAGTGTGTTTTGAGGAGAAATAAATAAAGGGATCCAGTGAACTCCAAGTTCATCTTCATAGTACTGATGTGGGCTTTGGGTTTCAACAGTAAGAATTAGGACAAGAAACAAGGTATGTATAATTAAGCAGTCCTAGTGAAGGTGTGCTCCCACCCATTATTGTAGCAGCTTTGGTTCCTGGTAAAATTGTTAGTCTATTAATCATGGTCATTGTTAGCAAAACTGTTAGGGTCATAGACTAGGCCCTGGCTTAACCCTAGCAAGCTAGGCTCAGCCACCTATCCTCAATACACCAATTAAAGATACAAGTTATAGTAAAAAACAGAGAAAGGAGATTTATTCAAAGTCACCATGAGAAAAAGAACAAATGAAGAGGTCTGGTGACCCTCACCCAACAGGTCCATATTTGGGGTTCTAACATGAGATTCAGGTTTAGAGGGCAAGAGGTATGACATAGCTAAGTAGTCCTGGTCAAGGTATAGTCCTGCCTATCATTGACCCATCATTGTCTCAGTGCTAGTCTCTCTTGCAAGGTGGTCTGATATATTGTGCCACAATATGTCACAATATCTGCCACAGCCTTTTTATTTCCCCATCATAAGATTCCTATGGAAATTTTGGTTCCTTAGAGTCCATTGTTTTAATAATCTGATATGTAAAGGGAGGGACACATGTCTCCCTTTAGAATATCTTTGCATCTACCTAAGGGGATCAACCACTGTCTACATGATCTGTATCAGGGGGTAGCCTTTCCATCATCAATAATTGCAGGTTTAAGATAATAACCTATCACCATTCTTTCATCCTTGAAAGGGGATGAGACAGGTCAGCTAGACAGACATTCCTTCATGATTATCATGCCTGTGTAGAGTTTAGCAGGAGTCAGACCCAAAGTGAAGGAGTGAAACACAAGTGAAGGCAGAGGTGCTAGGTTTTCATATGCTTTCAGTTGCCCTGTGAGTCCGAATGTGAAGCTGACGCTTTTTAGCAAGAGCAGTTTGTGAGCACCCATTACATGGAGTTCATTTTAGTTCTGTGTTTGGCCAGCTTTGAGGTACAAAAGTTATGATGCAAGGAGAAGTTATAGAATCTTTTTAAAAATTTATTTATTTATTTGAAAGCAGAGAGAGAGAGAGGCAGATACAGACAGCATGAGTATAGGCATACCAGGATTTCTTGCCATTGTAAAAGAACTCCAGATGCATGTGCCACTTTGTGCATCCAGCTTTATATGGGTACTGGGGAATCAAACTCTAGTCCTTAGACTTTTCAGGCAATTGCCTTAACCACTGAGCAGCCCAAAGTACCAGATTCTTTTTTTTTTTTTTTTTTTTTTGAGGTAGGGTCTCACTCTGGCCCAGGCTGACCTGGACTTCACTATGTAGTCTCAGGCTGGCCTTGAACTCACAGCAATCCTCCTGCCTCTGCTTCTCAAGTGCTAGGATTAAAGGTGTCACCACCACATCCCCAAAGTCCTTAATATCAGACCCGAAACCCGAAACTTTGAAACTGCTAGAGGGAAAAGTAGGGGGAAACCCTTCAACATATTGGTATAGGCAACAATTTTATGAATATAACCCCAGTTACATCCAGGAAATAAAACCTCTAATCAACCACTGGACCTCGTGAAATTACAAAGCTTTTTACAGTAAAGGACAATGTGAATAGAGCAAAGAGACAACCTACAGAATGGGAGAAAATCTTTGCCAGCTATACATCTGACAGAGGGCTAATATGCAGGATATACAAAGAACTCAGTAAACTAAATAATAAGAAATCAAACAACCCAATTAAAAAAATGGGCTCTGGAACTAAATAGCTCATGATTCTTTATTTTCACATGTTGGTCTGTTTCCCCAGATAGATGAAAGGATTTCTCACATTAGGCCTGATATTGCATACTTTAAAAAAAAACTATTGCTTATCACAATGTTATATGCCTATGTTACTTCTTGATTAATTTTGTTGATTTATTTTTGTACTTTTGCACAGGATTTCACTCTGTAGCCAGTTTAAGCTGCCCTTGAGTTCTCAATGTTCCTGCCTCAGTCCAAATAACAGGTATGCACCTTGATTTATTTTTTTTAAATATTTTTGTTTACTTGAGAAAGAGAGTGAGAGAGAGAAAGAGAGCATAGGTGTGACAGGGTCTCTTGTTTCTGCAAACAAACTCCAGACACATTCAATACTTTGTACATCAGGCTTTACATGGGTACTGGGGAATTGAATCCAGGCCAGCCGGCTTTGTAAGCAAATACCTTTAATAGCTAAGCTATCTCCTCAGCTCTTGACTAATTTTTAACAGAAACTTCTGATTTTCCTTTAATGCCACCACAAATTGGTGTGTACATCTGGGGACATATATTTTTTAAAATAATTTTGGTCTTGTCTAATTTGAATTGTCCAGGGAATAGATTTTTCCTCTCCAATCTGAATGAATTACAAAGGAAATTAGCAAAAGTACTGGTTAAAACCATCTTCTAGACAAAATTGATGTTTATTTTCATTTTCACTTTTTGTATGTGTATGTGCATACTTGGGCATGTTCCTATGTGTGTGGGCATAGATGCATATGCAGTTTTGTGTGTCTATGTGGAGGTTAGAGGTCAGCAACAATGTCTTCCTCAATCATTCTTCACCATTTTTGTTTGTTGTTCATTTTTCTCAAGGCAGAGTGTTACTCTAACCCAGTCTGACCTGGAATTCACTATGTAGTTTCAGGACGGCTTCAAACTCACAGTGATCTTCCTATATCTACTTTCCAAGTGCTGGGATTAAAGGTATGCACCAGGACACCCAGCTTCCACCTTATTTTATGAGGCAGGTTCTTTTACTGAATCTGGGGACCACAAGTTTGGCTAGACTACCTGGCCAGCAAAACTCTGGATCCCTTTGCCTCTACCTCCCCAACACTAGGATTACAAGAAGCCACTACCACACCCAGCTTTTATGTGGGTGCTAGGAATTCAAACTTGGGTCTTCATGCCTGCACTGTAGGCACTTTACTGAATGAGCTATCTCCCCAACCTCATATTTTCACTTTAGATCACCAGCACCCACGTAAATATCAGGTACACATAGCAGCCTGTCTCTCACTTCAGCACATGTGAGGCAGAGGGGTTTCTGGGGGCAAGCTGGCTAGCTAGACTAGCTGAATTGGTGAGCTCTGGGTTCAAATGAGAGATCCAGTAAATAGTGCAGAGCAGTAGATTACGATACCCAATGTCAACCTTTGGCCTTCATATGCACATACACATGTGTACACACCTGCACATAAATGCATGTACATCTCAACACATGCAAGAAAAGGTTAAAGTGTGTTAGAAATTCACTGATGTCAGAGAGAACTCTGAGGCCTCCAAAACAATGCAGGCTGCCAATGCTTTTGGAGTGCCCAGAAGAACTAATGGTAAAACCCTGTTGCTGAAGACGTGACATGCTTTGGTTGCAGAATGCTGAGAAATCAAGCTGGAACTGAGCTGGAAACCTCCTCCCTGCTGCCTAGCTGTCATTGTGCTGGAAAGTGCTATGCAGCCTGCTGGGGAAGAAAAGTCATCAAAAATCTTAACCAGCAAAGTTGCACAGCCAGTCAGCCAGGAAAAATGAACCCACTGCTGCAATAGTGGCATGACTATTGTGGGGGTAACCAACTACTCTATGAGTTGACTTAAGGCCCACTTCACAGGAGGGAATTCGTGCCTGGTAATGTGAACCTAGTCAAAAGCCCATGGCTGAGAAGATCATAGGTCCTGGGGTTCAGGGGAGCTACTACTGTTGTTTGGATAAATGGAATGTTGTGCCCATCAAATTGTCCTTTAAATATTTATATTTTGTTTATGCCCATAGATTAATGCTGCTCTCACCTTTGGTCAGAGAAGCTTATTTTTTTCAGACAGTGGTAACTACTGGGGAGACTCAAAACATATCAGAGAGCTGAGAAGATTCCAGGGTGCCTGCCTGGGAGGGAACAAACCAGCAGGTCAGAGAGGCGCAGGGCCACACACCATTGTAAGTCTGGGCTGAGCACTGGGGTTGTGGGCCAGGGCTAGACTCCTGAGAGGGAACAGGTAAAGGGAAGGTCAGCAGCAAGCAGCCAACCAACTTGGCTTCTACTTCTCGCATCCACCATGCAAGCCCACCACCACCAAAAAAATTATCTGAAGGGTTAAAGCAGAGGACAACTGTGTACTGCCTCCAGCCCCTAGGAGAAGCTTGGAGCTGATTTCACTTCAAAAAGCCAGACAGAAAATAGGACTAGAACAACAGTGTTCAGCTAGGACTCCCAAGATTTTACTTAGATTTTCCAGGAGGTAGCATACACAAAGTAGACTCTATTCAGGCTTAAGTGCACCCACCCAAACCCGGTGGATATTCTTCAATCCTACACCTACTGTGATCAATTTAGACCAAGCCACACAACACAGGCCAACAACAGCTACTATTGCTGCATTCTCAGTGAAACAACTGATCCTGAGATGGGCAGACCCCAATGCAAAGCAAATAACACGTGACACCAAGTAAAGGGATCCCTACCAAGATTACCTAGTCCCACAATGGAAGCTGGATCTGTAAGCTTCAATAAGTATCTCTTCCTCCAATAAAAAAAAAAAAAAAAAAAAAAAAAAAAGCCAGGCATGGTGGCTCACACCTTTAATCCCAGTACTCAGGAGGCCTAGGTATTTGGATCGCTGTGTGTCTAAGGCCACCCTGAGACTCCATAGTGAATTCCAGGTCAGCCTAGGCTAGAGTAAAACCCTACCTTGAAAAACCAAAAAAAAAAAAAAAAAAAAAAAAAAAAAAGGAAAGAAAGAAGAAAGGTATGAAAATGGAATTCAAGCAAGAGATGGAAATACTGAAGAAAAACATAAGAGAACACAGATATGCAATAACACTCTTGAAAAGCTCCCAAGAAAGCATCACCAACAAATTAGACCACATCCACATGGAGTACAGAATTTTGGAATTTGTGGACAAGATGGAAGAATTAGATTGGGATTCCCAAAACAATGCCAAGTTCAAAAAAATGTGTAATGGCTAGAGAGATGGCTTAGTGGTTAAGGTATTTGTCTGTGAAGCCTAAGGACCCAGGTTCAATTCTCCAGTACCCACATAATGCACAAGGTGGCACACACATTTGGAGTTTGTTTACAGTGGCTAGAGGCCTTGATGTGCCCATTCTCTCTCTCTCTCAAATAAATAAAATATTTTTAATGTGCTAACAGAACATGAGGGAACTGTGGGACACCTTTAAAAGACCAAATATTTGGATCATGAACACACAGGAAGAGGGAGAAATAAATGCAAAAGGCATAGAGAATATCTTTAACAAAATTATTGAAGGAAACGCTCCCAATCTTACAAGAGAGAGAATGATCCAGGTACAGGAGGTGCACAGTGTTAGGTCAGGACAAAATGGAGTCATTGAGGACAGCAGGAGGGCTACAGATACCAGGGAGTGGGTCATCCACATTCCTCAAGGAACCACCCAGCCATTATCCCTTCCTTGCCTAACAATGCCCCAGGTCTAGGTTTCCTGCCCCCTTATCTCCTACCTGGTCACTTCTGGTCTCACACCCTATGGCTAATGTAAAGAACAAAGAAGTTCCTTCCCTTCCTCACCTTCCCCCAACTGAAGAGCTCTTTATAGCACATGATCTGTAATCTCAAAACTGACTTCTCTGCTCTTGAGAGTCAATTCTGATAGCTCGTGTTTTTCTCCTGAATAAAAACTTCTATCTTTGCCTCAGAGTGGTCTCCATGGTCTTGGTCACTCCTGAACCTTACACACAGAACACCAAAAAGACAGGACCAGACAAGAGACACGCCACATTACATCACATTATAATTAAAACACTAAACACAGGAAATGAGGAGAGAGTACTAAAACCTGCAAGGGAAAAACAGATTGTTACGGAGGTAAGCTCATCAGAATTACTTCAAATTTTTCCATGGAAACTCTTAAAGCCAGAAGAGCTTGGAATGGAGTATTTCAAAAGCAAAAAAAACATGGATGCCAACCCAAACTATTATGACCAGCAAAAATATCCTTCATAATAGAAGGTGAAAAAAATATCATGATATAAGCCAGCTTTTGAATATATGAACATTAAGCCAGCCCTACAGAGAATACTACATGGAATACACACTGAGGGGATGAACAAGCATTCACATGAGGCTACAGGAGAAAAAAAATCTATCAAAAGTAGAATAGACATAAAAGCATGCAAAAACCAAGAAAACACCAAACTCTAAAAAACCTTCAACATGACTGGGATTAGCTCACACCTCACTATTATAATGCTGAACATTAATGGACTCAACCCCCCAGTCAAAAGATACACATTAATGGTTGGATCAGAAAGCTGGCCCAGCAGGGCATGGTGGTGCATGCCTTTGATCCCAGCGCTCAGGAGGTAGAGGTAGGGGAATTGCTGTGAGTTCAAGGCCACCCTGGGACTACATAATGAATTCCAGGTCACCCTGGGCTAGAGTGAGACCCTGCCTCAGAAAAAAAGAAAGAAAGAAAGAGAGAGAGAGAGAGAGAGAGAGAGAGAGAGAGAAAGCAAGCAAGCAGGCAAGCTGGATCCAAAAGCAAATGGAAACAAGGAACAAGCAAGAGAGGCTGTACTGATTTTTGACAAAATAAACTTTAAACCAAAAGTACTCAAAAGAGATAAAGACCATTTCATACTCATTAAAGGAACAATTCAACAAGATAATATTGTAATCATAAACTTATCACAAATACAGTGGCACCTAATTATATAAAGCAAAATTTACTAGTTAATAAAACAGATATAAATCTCAAGACAATAATGGTAGGAGACTTTAACACCCCACTATCATCAATAGGCAGATCCTCTAAGTAGAAAATAAACAGAGTGGCTTGAGGTATGGCTTAGTAGTTAAGGCATTTGCCTGCAAAGCCAAAGGACTCAGGTCTGATTCCCCAGGACCCACATTAGCCAGATGCACAAGGGGGCACATGCATCTGGAGTTCATTTGCAGTGGCTGGAGGCCCTGGCATGCCCATTCTCTCTCTTTCTCTCTGTCAAATAAATAAATAATAAAATATTTTTTAAAAGAAGAAAAGAAACAGAGAAACAATGAAGCTAAGCAACAACATAGATCTAATGGACTTAACATACATATACAGAATATTTAACCTTAATTCTACCGGATACACTTTCTTCTCAGCAGCTCCTGGAACCTTCTCCAAAAGGGATTAGATCATAAAGCATGTCTCCACAAATTAAGAAAAAAATGACATAATTCTCTCCATTGTATCTGACTATAATGCTTTAAAACTAGAAATTAACAGCAGTAAGAACAGAATACACACCAACTCCCAGGGACTGAATAACTCACTATTAAAGAATAAATGGATTGTTGAAATCAGAAAGGAAATCAATAATTTTATTGAACTGAATGACAAATGAAAACATACATACCAAAACTTATGGGACACAATCAAGGCAGTTCTTAGAGGAAAGTTTATAGCACTAAATGCATACATTACAAAAATGAAGAGATCTCAAATATCCATTTGAAGGTTTTGGAAAGATAAAAATTGTGTTCAAGCCCAAAAGTACCAGGTAGAAAGAAATTATCAAGATCAAAGCAGAAATCAACAAACCATTGGAGAATTGAAACCAATTTTTTTTTCAAACTGTTTCACATAATTGGAGACCAGGGAACCCTCCCCAACTCCTTTTATGAAACTAGTATCACTTCAATACCAAAACCAGACAGAGATGCAACAAGAAAAGAAAACTATAGGCCTATATCCCTAATGAATTTATATGTAGATACTGAATAAAATCCTCGCAAACCAAATTCAACAACACATCAAAAGCATGATCCACCTTGATCCAAGTGTACTTCATCCCAGAGATGCAGGGATGGTTCAGTATATGAATATTGGTCAACATACTATACCACATAAATAAACTTAACCACAATAACCACATGATCATCTCAATTGATGTAGAGAAGACCTTTGACAAAATACAAGACCATTTCATGATCAAAACACTGGAACAAGAGCTGGAGAGATGGCTTAGTGGTTAAGGCACTTGCCTGCAAAGCCAAAGGACCTTGGTTCGATTCCCCAGGATCCACATAAGCCAGATGCACAAAGTGGCACATGTGTCTGGAGTTCATTTGCAGTGGCTGGAGGCCCTGGTGTGCCCATTCTCTCTCTCCCTTTCGCTCTCTCTCTGTGTCTGCATCTTTGTCTCTCTCAAATAAATAAATAAGTAAATAAATAAACAAAATAAAATATATTTTTACAAAAACACTGGAATGAATAGACATGGAGGGTTTATATCTCAACACAATAAAGGCTATATATAAAGCATTTAAAGCCCAAATAATACTTAATGGGGAAAGACTGAAAGACTTCCCATTGAGATCTGGAACAAGACAAGGGTGTCTACTCTCACCACTGCTCTTCAACATAGTACCAGAAGTACTAACCCATGCAATAAGACAGGAGAAAGAAATAAAAGGGATACAAATTGGAAAGGAAGAAGTCAAGTTACACCTGTTTGCAGATGTCATGATCCTATACATAAGTGACCAAAAGCCTCCATCTCAAAACTTCTAAAGGTGATTAGTTCCTTGAAAGTGGCAGGATACAAAATCAACGCACAAAAGTCAGAAGTCTTTCTATATGCAATGGACAAATATACAGAGAAAGAACTCAACAAGGCTGTTCTATTTTCAATAGCAAAAAAAAAAAAAAAAAAAAAAAAAAAAATTAAACACCTTGAAATAGCACTAACCAAGGATGTGAAAGACCTATATAATGACTATAAAAAAAACTCAAGAAAGAAATAGAGGATAACTTGATAAGATGGAAAGACCTCCCATGATCTTGGATAGGTAGAATTAATATTGTGAAAATAGCAATTCTATCAAAAGCAATGTACAGATTTAACGCAACACCGAAAAAAATTCCAGCATCATTCTTCACAGAGATAGAAAAAATGATCTCAAAATTCATATAGAATAGCAGAAGGCCTCAGATATCCAAACAAATCCCCTCCCCAGCCAAACCAACCCCCCCCAAAAAAAACACACCTGTGGAGGTACTGCCACACCTGATATAAAGCCATATTACAGATCCATAGTAACAAAACCAGTATGGTACTGACATAAGAACAGAAATATAGACCAATGGACCAGAATTGAAGACTCGGACCTTTGGTCATGTAACTACAGCTACTTGATCTTTGACAAAGGTGCAAATAATATAGAGTGGAGAAAAGACAGTATCTTCAACAAATAGTGCTGGACAAATTAGATGACCATATGTAGAAAAATGAAACTAGACCTCTCCATGAACAAAAAGCAAGTCCTGGGTGGAGTGATGACTTAGCAGTTAAAGCGTTTGCCTACAAAGCCAAAGGACTCAGGTTTGATTCCCAAGACACACGTTAGCCAGATGCACAAGGGCACACATGTCTGGAGTTTGTTTGCAGTGGCTGGAGGCCCTGGCATGCCCACTCTCTCTCTCTCTTTTTTTTTCTCTCTCTCCCTTCATCTTTCTATGTCAAATAAATAAATAAATATATTTTTTAAAAAAAAGCAAGTCCAAATGGATTAAAGACCTCAATATAACACCCAAAACTCTTCTCCTACTGGAAGAAAAAATAGGAGGCATTCTCCATAATATAGGAATGGGGAAAGACTTCCTGAACAAAACCCCAGTAGCCCAGGAAATTAAACAATCACTCAATTGATGGGATATCATGAAGCTAAAAAGCTCTTGCACAGACAAACATACCATAAGCAGAGCCAATAGAGTACCCACTGAATGGGAGAAAATTTTTGCCCACTATACCACTGACAGAAGCCTAATATCTAGAAACTACATAGAACTCAAAAAACTAAACAATAAAAAAAATCAAACAACACACTCCAAAAATGGGACAGAGAACTGAATAGGAAGTTCTCAGGGGAAGTATGATAAATGGATAACACACACTTAAGAAAATATTCAACATCCATAACCATTAGGGAAATGCAAATTAAAACCATGAGATTCCATCTTACTCCAGTATGGAGGGCAGTCATTAAAAAATCTAACAACAACAAATGTTGGTAAAGATGTGGGGAAAGAGGAATCCTTATACACTGTTGGTGGGAATGTCAACTTGCACAACCACTATGGAAATCAATATAGAGATTCCTGAAAAGAATAAACAGAGAGGTACCAACAGACCCAGTTATTCCCTTACTGGACATTTATCCTAAATGCCCCATACATCAATACAGAGATGTTTGCTCAACTATGTTTATAGCTGCTGAATTCATTATAGCTAAGAACTGGAATCAACCCAGATGTCCATCATTGCATGAATGGATAATGAAGTTGTCATGCATTTACACAATGGAACTCTGCTCAGCAGTAAGAAAACAAATGATACAATGAAATTTGTAGAAAAATGGACAGATTTGGAAAAGATCATACTCAGCGGGTAACCAATAGCTTTCTGATTGGCTAAGAGATCCATTCAGTGTAAAGGAATGCATATCTGGAATTGGGAACCAGATCAGAATCCTATGGAGACAAAGATTATGTTCTCCAGTGTCAAGCTCTCCCTAGATTTGGCCAAAAGGGGGGTTACATACATCAAATTCTCCCTAAATTAATAATGTTTATCTCATTTAAACTATGCTGACTTCACTCTCCATTGGAGAATCTGTTCTTGTTTTTCAGAAGGTAGCAAGATTGGTGGAGATAAACTACCCCTCATACTTCAGCTAAGTCACAGATGAAACCACAGAGGAATTGGGGAGATGAGCAAGAGTGCTGCTTCCATGTTGAACCTGCTAATCAGCACCACAGTATAGGAGACAGACCCTGAGGATACTCAACACCTACCAGAGGCTCCCAAGAGTTCATCACTGAAGATTTAAAACTCACCCACCATGGCTCAGGGAAATTTGCAGAAGAGGGGACAGAAAGACTGTAAGAGCCACAGGATGAGACATTATGTCCAGATGCATTCCCTTCCCCCCAAAATAACTGATATCTTGTGACCACAACCTGTGGTGTCTTCAGCAATAGGATCTTGCCTTTTAGCTCTGGCAGGTAATCAAGTGTTTTAGCAATGGCCTGCATTGTTTTGGGGATCTCATGGGTCTCCCTGGCCAACAGCTCACTGTAGGGGCAGCAACCCAATTCTGGGCCTGAGATTTATCAGCCAGAGTCCTTGGAGTCCTACAACCCTATGGAGAATACCTGCAACCCCACTGAAGAGCATCCCCAACAGAATAGGGTCAGGGACAAGGGTAAAGAGGGTACCAATGGATGATGTGTCCATATGAAATATATTGTTAATAATAATAATAAATATTAAAAATTGATGAAATGAAGGGTTGGTTCTTCAAAAAAATATACAAGATGATAAACAGTGGCCAAATTGATCAAAAGAATGAAAGAGAAGACTCAAATGAAGAAGATTAGAAATATTAATGGAGTGTCACAACTGACACCAATGAAACTGGAAGAATCATCAGGACATATTTAAAAAGCCTGTATTCCACAAAATTGGGAGACCTGGAATAAATGAGAAACTACAATGAGATCAGAAGAGAGAAGAAATAGGGAGAGAGAGAGAGAGATTGAGAGGGGGAGGAGTTACTTAACAGGTTAGGGGAAGTACAGATTGTCAGAGGTGAGAGGGGCCTGGAAGGGTAGGGGATAATGAGGGTGGGGAGGGAATTACACAAAAGTTAAGACAACATGAATCAGTTCCATAGAAACTCTCATTCTGGCTAGCGTTATACAAGTTATAACCATCAACAAAGTAAAATAAATAAATAAACAAACAAACAAATAAGTGGAAAAGCTTAACCTTAAAGCCATGGACTTTGGCTGATATATCTCAGGCCCAGAATTGGGTTGCTCCCCCTACAGTGAGCTGTTGGCCAGGGAGACCCATGAGATCCCCAAGACAATGCAGGCCCTTGCCAAAACACTTGATTACCTGCCAGAGCTAAAAGGCAAGATCCTATTGCTGAAGACACCACAGGTTGTGGTCACAAGATATCAGAATATCACACTATACCTGAAAGGGAAACTGGCTCTCTCCTGGCTAGCCCTTACAGTGCTAGAGAGCCCTATGGGAGCAGCTGGAGGACGATGATTACCTGCGGCATGAATAAGTACATGCTTATGCAAGTACAAGAAGTACACACTTATGCAATAGTGGCACACAGCCTCTGCAGGTAACCAATTATCTTCTGATTGGACATGAGGCCTGCTCAGTAGGAGAGAACTCATACCTGGTACTAGAAACCAAGTCAGAATCCCATGGTCATAAAATGCACACTTTAGAGAGAAACCCTCATTCCTCTCTGGAAAAGAAGTGTTGGGCACAGGTAAGGGCCCTGGGCCATGGAGGGTTAAAGCTGGCCTGAGCTGCCAGGCATGGCTAAGGGACCCTGGCTACAGGAGGCCTCAGCAAGCCTAGACCCCAATAAGCTCAGGTCCTGGGGCTGGCAGGAGTGAGGCTGCGCCTTCCCCTCAGCCCAGGACACCTGGACGTCCTGATAAGTCTTTAGTTTTGCTTTCCCCAGAGCCTTGTGACCCCTTGCCACTTTCCCGGCATGTCCCTATATGTTAACGAGGTATCAGCCAACACCCTTCACACAGCCAATCCCCCTATGACCCATACCCCATACCTTTTCCTGCCACTCGTTAGACCCTTTCCCACTCACCCATGATGTCACTACATGCTAATTAGGCATCAGCAGGACCTTTGTACTAACCAATCCCCTTATGACCTGTACCTCTTCCCGCTCTTTCAAAAATGCTTATTAACCCATTCCCCTGACAAATAAACAAGCTGTTCTCTGAAGCTGTCTCCTGGGTATTTCTGCCTGTCCAGCTCTAAGCCGACCAGAGCTGAATGCCTCTTTAATATTTCCATAACCAAGACCATTTGTGTCAAAGCACCTGCTCTCCTATGGTGTGAAGGGCTAACCACCCCATGCATAAATTTTTCTTCTCCCACTTATTGTTCCCCACTGTTGATTGTTCCAAGGTGTATCTCTACAAGAAAGAAGAAGCAGCCTACAAACTTTGCCCCTGCCAACCAAGAGAGATTTTCACCCCCTGCTGGTGGGCTGTGGTGTGACACTGTCCCTGGGTGCCTCTGGTGTTGCAGGAGCCGCTCTTGTCTAAAGTAATCACCTCATAGGGGACTTCTGAGACAAGCTTTTCCAGGCCATGATATCTACTACCAACAGCCTCAAGTCTCTTCAGAGACAATTAAACTCTCTCACGAGTGTGGTTTTCCAAAATCGCAGAGCCTTAGATCTCACCACTGCTGAACATTGGGGGGACATGTGTGGTCTTGGGAGAATAATACTTTTTTGTTAATGAATCAAACATTATTGAACAAAATGTTAAAACCCTCAAAAAATTCCACAAGGTGCTACTTGGCCACTACAAACCTGATGACCCCACCACCTTGTTCTCTAACCCTTTAGTCACTTGGCTTCTCCCCTTCCTTGTCCCCCTCCTTGCTGTATGAACCTTGTTACTTGTGGCCCCCTGCCTTATCAAATTCCTCAGACAAGAAATAACTAATATTGCTAGAGTGGCTCCTAATTAGGTCCTCAGGCACCATCTAGCTTTATCTGAACCTATGATCGACTATAAAAACCTCACTCAATATGATGACACTGCCCCATTATAAAAACAAAGGGGGAGCTGTTAGGCACAGGTAAGGGCCCTGGGCCACTGAGGGTTAAAGTGAGCCTGAGCTGCCAGGCATGGCTAAGGTTCCCGGGCTCCAGGAGTTCTCAGCAAGCTTAGGCCCCATAACCTTGGGTCCTGAGTCTGGCAGGAATGAGGCAGCTTCCTCCCCCCTGGAGGTCATGAGCCTAGACGCCAATAACCTTGGGCCCCGGGGCCAGAGCAGGAGTGCGGCAACTCCCTCCCCTCAGCCTGGGACACCTGGTCATCCTGATAAGACATAGGTTATGCTTTCCCCAGAGCTTCGTGACCTCTTGCCACTTGCCCGGCAGGTCCCTGTATCTTAATGAGGTATCAGCCAACAGCCTTCACACAGCCAATCCCCCTATGATCTGTACCCCATTCCTTTTACCACCACTGCTTAGACCCTGCAACCCTTTCCTGCTCATCTGTGATGTCACTACATGCTAATTAGGCATCAGTAGGACATTTGAACTAACCAATCCCCTTATAACCTGTACCTCTTCCCACTCTTTCACAAATGCTTATTAACCCATTCCTCTAACAAATAAACAAGCTGTTCTCTGAAGCTGTCTCCAGGGTATTTCTTCCCATCACACTCACAGCTTCTCAAGACCCTGCTCCACAGTTGCCTGGACGCCCCTGGGAAACTGATGTGCAGCAGCCCCAGGGAGACCAGGAACCACAGAAGAGTGGGCTTGCACACCAAAAATACTCTCAAATACTTTGTATACCCCCTTTGTCCCAAGCTGCTCTCACTCTTGGTTGGACAATCTTCTTTATTTACAGATGGCAGAGAAAATGGAGGAGAACCAAGATTTATTGGTAAGACAAGAGAGCCAACTGCCCACCACAAGATGTGCCACTTCTACTACATTTTCTAGGGCCCAGGAGAAATTGCGAGGAAGTGGCCACATGAATACTGCTCTTACTGCTAGCCCAACAACCCTTTCTAGGATGATGGTGACAGACATTGTGGTCAATCAAACCTATCAAAGCAGAAATCCAGGGGCTACAGAGAACGCAACACTAAATCAGACTGCCAACAGGCATGTCATGGCTCAAGGAACACTGCAGAATAAGGGGTGCAAAGATTGTAAGAGCCATAGAGTGGGTAGGAAGATCCGGAGGCCTTCATGACCCCACAGTGAATACCATAACCCCACTCAGGAGGATCCCTAGGGTCATGGAAGCAGGGGTGAGGGGATAAAAGAATATAACCTGCTATATATATAATTTTTTTTTAAAGGCTGGAGAGATGGCTTAGCAGTTAAGGCACTTGCCTGTGAAGCCTAAGGACCCATGTTCGATCTCTCTCCAGATCCCATGTAAGCCAGAGGCACAAAGGTAAGGCAAACACAAGGTTGCACATGCCCACTAGGTGAAAGCATCTGGAGTTCAATTGCAATGGCTGAGGCCCTGGCACGCCAATTCCCCCCCTCCCCCCTCTCTCTCTCTCTCGCTCTAAAAACAAAAACAAAAATTTAAGTGAAGAAATAAATAGTTTTTTTCCCCATGGAACTGTATTAGCCTTGGTTTTGCTATCCAAGTGTCATAGAATATTTTGTTCTGTATTTTTCTGTCATTTTTTCAATTAACTGATCTATTACTATGCCTCAAAAGAACTTTATTTTTTCTTTTCAACATCCTGTTCTGCTGCTTCCTTGGCTCTTTTTCTCAGATGCCAAAGAAACGGGCATTGGCACCAGCCATGTGAAGACTTGCGAAAGCCTTGAAGTTCTTCTCCTCCTCCTCTGTGATGGCTCTGCCTTTTTCGTTTTTATAGACATTGTGAATGGGCATCACGGGTCCAGTCAACTGAGCAGCCACTTTGAACTCTTCAGCAGAGCTGTCTCGCTTCATGGGGGCTGAGGGCTTCCTGGTGAAGAGGATGAGCTCGGAGTGGTACTCCTTCAGGCGCTGCACATGGGCCTGCAGAGACTTCATGGACTTGTTCCACCTCCTCGGGTCCACAGAGATACCAATAGTGTGGGCCACCCTGGGCTCCTCCAAGATGAAGCTCCAACTTTGGTGTGGTTCCTCATGGTGGGGCACGATTGGCTGGTTGACCCTGATGCGGCGCGAGGGGCGATGCGCAGTGCCTTTCCCTGCCTGGCTTTGTGTCTGCGGATGTTCCGCACCGCCTGAACCAGGTCCTTGTGGAAGTGAGGCTTCAGGATCATTCCGTTCTGGCTGGGCGCCATCGCTGCCTCTTGTCTTCTGTCTTTTTTTTTTTTTTTTTTTTTTAAGACCTGGAAATTGCTAGGTAAATAAATGCTCTATCTAGCTATATTCCCACCCTTGAAATTTTTTTGCATATATTCCCTCCCATAGAGTGGGCCTTCAGTTCAATTAGAGAGCAGTTGGTTTCCCCCAGAGCAGACATGCCACTATTGCACTAGTTCAGTCATTTGGCCTGTCTGGCCAAACGTGAGGCTTCCAGTGTCCACTGTTTTTACCACTGATGACTTCTGTCTCCCATAAGGCTGCATACAGTGCAGCTTTTTCCAGGATTCAGTTGTCTGGGATTCAGGGAGAAGGTTTTCTGCTCAGCACCAGCTTTATTTCTCAGTGACTCTGCCACTCAGGCATGTGAGGTCTTCAGCAATAGGGTCTTACCATCTCTTTCTCAAGGGCCTTGGCAATAGCCTATAATGTTTTGGAGACAACAGGGACCACCCTGGCCAACAACTCACTGGAAGGTATCCCATCCCTGGCACTGAAAATTTTCTAGTAACAATCTATAGCTTCTGGATGAGCCATTATTCAAGAAAGTAGATTTTCATATGTCTTATTCAAAATATCTTGAATTTTGATTGACCCTCCCTCCCTTGACCTCGCTTAGGCCTTTCGCCTCCCTGTAACCTGTTCTTCTACTTACATATATACAATACCATCCCCTTAAGACCTTCCCTCTCCTCCCTCCCTTATAGTCTTTTTCTAGCTTATGGGCCTCTCCTACTGATTTTTGGTTCCAGATCACACACAAGCCTATACATTTGAAGCTAAGATGCACATGTGAGAGAGAACATGTGACGTTTGGGTTTCTGGGCCTGGTTACCTCACTTAGTATAACCCTTTCCAGATCCATCCATTTCCCTACAAATTTCATACTTTCATTGTTTCTTTACCACTGAATAGAACTCCGTTGTGTAGATGTACCACATCTTTATTATCCATTCATCTGTGGATGGACATCTAGGCTGGTTCCATTTCCTAGCTATTGTGAATAGAGCAGCAATAAACATGGTTGTGCAAGTATCTCTAAGGTAGTGAGAAGGGTCATTAGGATATATGCCTAGGAGTGCTATAGCTGGATCATATGGCAAATCTATTTTTAGCTGTCTCAAGGACCTCCACACTGATTTCCACAATGGGCGTACCAGATTACATTCCCACCAACAGTGTAGAAGGGTTCCCCTTTCACCACATCCTCACCAACATTTATTGTCATTTCTTTTCTTGATGGTAGCCATTCTGAAGGGAGAGAGATGGAATCTCAAGGTAGTTTTAATTTGCATTTCCCTGATAGCTAAAGATGTAAAAACCTTTTTTAAATGTTTATATGCCATCTGTATTTCTTCTGATGAGAACTCTCTATTTAGTTCCTGTAGCAGACAGCTTCAGGTTCACTGAGATGAACTTTCAGACCAGACACAGTTATGGAAGAAGGAATATTTATTGAAGCTTACAGATCCAGGGGAAGTTCCATACTGGCAGAAGAAACTGGCCTGCTTTCACAGGACCAAGCAGGGACAGAGAAGTACATGCCTAAAGGTCAAAAGCCACAGCACACTTCAGGAACTCCAGCTAGGCACACTTTGCATATCTTTGGATTGAAATCTGAAACCCACCACCACACCTTAAGATCCACTCAGTGACACTGCCTCCAGCCAGGTGGCTGAAGATGCAAACTACAAACAAATAAACAACTGAATATATTAGGGGCCATCTATTCTATTCAAACCACCACATTCTGCATAGCCCATTTTTTGATTGGGTTGTTTGATTTCTTATTATTCTGTTTTTTGAGTTCTTTGTATATTCTGGATATTAATCCTCTGTCAGATGTGTAGCTTGCAAAGATTTTCTCCCATTCTGTAGGTTGTACCTTTGTTCTATTCACAGTGTCCTTTGCTATACAAAAGCTTTGTAGTTTCGTGAGATACAAGTAGTTGATTAGTGGTTTTATTTTCTGAGCAACTGGCATTATATTCAGAAAGTCATTACCTATGACAATATGTTGAAGGGTTTCCCCTACCTTTTCTCTACCAATTTCAGAGTTTCAAGTCATATATTAAGGTCCCTGATCCACTTGGATTTGATTCTTGTGCATGGAAAAAGACAAGGATCTATTTTCATTCATCTTTCTACATATAGATATCCAATTTCCCCAGAACCACTTGTTGAAGAGGCTGTCTTTTCTCTAATGAATATTTTTGGCATTTTTGTCAAAAATCAAATGGTTGTAGTTGCCTGGATTAACATCTGGGTCCTCTATTATGTTCCATTAATTTAAATGACTGTCTTTGTGCAAATAGCATGGTGTTTTGTTACTGTAGCTTTGTAATATAGCTTAAAATCAGGTATGGTGATACCACCAGCCTTATTTTTGCTGCTGAAAATCATTTTGGCTATTCAAGGTTTTTTATGCTTCCAAATGAATTTAAGGATTGTATTTTCTATTTTTGTGAAGAATGCCATTGGAATTTTAATGGGGATTGCATTAAATGTGTAGATTGCTTTTGGTAAGATTGACATTTTCACAGTATTGATTCTTCCAATCCAAGAACATGGGATGCCTTTCCATTTCCTTGTGTTTTCTGCATTTTCTTGCTTGAGTGCTTTAAAGTTCTCATTGTAGAGATCCTTCACTTCCTTGGTTAAGTTTGTTTCAAGGTACTTAATTTTTTTTTTAGGCAATTGTGAGTGGGAGAGATTCCCTCATTTCATCCTCTGCATGTTTGTTGTTAGTATATAGGAAAGTTAATGATTTCTTTTGTATCTTGCTATGTTGGTAAAAGTGTTAATCAGCTGTAACAGTTTGCTGGTAGTCTTTAGGGTACTTTATATATAGAATCATATCATCTGCAAATAGTGATAATTCAATCTCTTCCTTTCCAATTTCTATCCATTTTATTAGTGTCTCTTGCCTAATTGCTATAGCTAAGACTTCCAGAACTATATTAAATAAAAGTGGGGACAGTGGACACTCTTATTTTGTTCTTGCATTTAGTGGAAAAACTTCAAGTCTTTCTCCATTTAGTATTATGTTGGCTATAGGTTTGTCATGAATAGCTTTTATTATGTTGAGATATGTTCTTTCTATTCCCAGTTTCTGTAATACTTTTACCATGAAAGGATGTTGGATTTTGTGAATGCCTTTTCTGCATCTATTGAGATGATCATGTGATTTTTGTCCTTTAGACCATATATATGATGTATACATTTATTTATTTGTGTATATTGAACCATCCCTGCATCCTGCATTGGTCAGGGTGAATAATCTTTCTGATATATACTTGTATTCTGTTTGCCAAAATTTTGTTCAGAATTTTTGCATCTATGTTCATGAGGGAGATTGGTCTGTAATTTTCTTTTTTGTTCTGTCTTTGTCTGGTTTTGGTATGAGGGTAATGCTGGCTTCATAGAAGGAGCTTGGTAGAATTTCTTCCTTTTCTATTTATGGAAAAGTTTGAGAAGCAGTGGTGTTAGTTCTTCCATGAAGATCTGGAAAAATTCACCAGTGAATCCATCTGGGCCTGGGCATTTTTTATGTTGGGAGACTTTTTATAACTGCTTATATCTCTGTACTTGTTATGGGTCTATTTAAATAGTTTATCTCATCTTGATTTAATTTTGGTAGGTCATATGAATCAAGGAAATTATCCATTTATTTCAGAATATCCAACTTAGAGGCATATGTATTCTTAAAGTATGTTCTTACAATTGTCCGAATTGCTTTGGTATCTGTTGTAATGGTACCATTTTCATCTCTAATTTTATTAATTTTTGTCTCTTCTCTCTTTCTTCTGGTCAAATTTGCTAAGGGTTTATCAATCTCCTTTCAAAGAACCAGATCTTTGTTTCATTGATTGTATGGATTTTTTTGTTTCTATTTCATTAATTTCTGTCCTAATCTCTATTATCTCTTCTTGTCTACTGATCATTGGTTTGCCTTATTCTTCTTTTCCAAGGACTTAAGGTGAAGCATTAAATAGTTTATTTGTGAACTCTCTAACTTCTTAATATAGAAACTTAGAGTTATAAATTTCCCTCTTAGGACAGCCTTCATTGTGTCCCAAAGGTTTTGGTATGTTGTATTATCATCATCATTTGATTCTATGAGGTTATTGATTTCCTTTTTGATTTCTTCAATGACCCATTCATCATTCAATACTGTACTGTTTAGTCTCCATGAATTTTTATATGCTCTGTAGCTTTCTTTTGTTGCTGATCTGCAGTTTAATCTCATTGTGGTCAGATAGAGTACAAGGGATTATTTCAATTTTCCTGTATTTGTGGAGGTTTGCTTTATGTCCTAATATATGGTCTATTTTAGAGAATGTTCCATGTGCTGCTGAGAAAAATGTATATTCTGCAGTATTTTCATGGAATGTTCTGTAGATAACTGTTAGGTCCATTTGTTCCATGACATTATTTATTTCAGACATCTCTCTGTTTATTTTTTGCTAGGATGACCTATCAATTGATGAGAGTGGGGTATTGAAGTCTCCCACTACGATTTCATTTGATGTTACCTGTGACCTTAAATCTAATAGTGTTTGTTTGATGAAACTGGAAGCCCCCATCTTAGGTGCATATATATTTAGGATTGTAATGTCCTCTTGTTGGAGTGTTCCATTAGTCAGTATAAAATGACCTTCTTTATCTTTCCTCACTAATGTTGGTTTGAAGTCTATCCTCTCAGATATTAGGATAGCAACCCCTGTTGTTTCCTAAGCCCATTTGCTTGAAATACTGTTTTCCATCCTTTCACCCTAAAGCAGTGTCTATCTTTTATTGAGAGATGAATTTCCTGGAGGCAACAAATGGCAGGATCCTGCCTTTTAATCCAGTCTGCAAGCCCGTGTCTTTTGGTTGGTGCATTGAGGCCATTGATATTAAGTTATTGTTGAAAGGTATGCATTTATTCTCACCATTCTTATTTTGTAGTATTTCCTGTTTTCCCTTTACTCATTTGTTTTAACTGTTATTTAAGTGTGGTTTATTTTTTTATATTTCCTCCTGTGTGTGTTTTGCTTTCTTTTCAGCATGAAGAATTCCTTCAAGTACTTTCTGTAGAGCTGGCTTAGTTGTCATAAATTCCTTTAGCCTGTTTTTGTTGTGGAATATCTTTATTTCTCCATCAATTTGGATAGATACCTTTTTAGGATAAAGTAATCTTGGTTGACAGTTGTTAGCTTTCAGAACTTGGAATACATCATTCCAAGCCCTTCTGGATTTTAAAGTTTGTGTTGAGTAATCTGCAGCTATTCTGATGGCTTGCCTTTACATGTGACTTGATTTTTCTCTCTAACTGCTTTCAATGTATTTTCTTTGGTTTGCATGTTTAGTAGTTTAATTATAACATAAGGAGGAGATGTTCTTTCCAGGTTTTGTCTGTTTGGTGTTCTAAAAGCTTCTTGTATTTGCATTGGTATTTCTTTCCCAATTTGGGAAATTTTTCTTCTATGATTTTGTTGAAAACACCTACTAAGCCTCCAGATTGAAATTCTTCTTCTGTTATACCATGAATTCTTATGTTTGATCTTTTCATAGTGTCCTGGATATCTTGAAATTCCCATTCACACCTTTGCTATTAGCTTGTCTTTCTCTTTGTTGGACTGTAGTAGGTCTGCCACCTGGTCTTCTAGTTTAGAAATCTGTTCTCTCCTTTATCCATTCTACTGGTGAGACTTTCCACAGAAGTTTTTTTTTTTTTTTTTTTTTTTTTTTCGAGGTAGGGTCTCACTCTAGCCCAGGCTGACCTGGAATTCACTATGGAGTCTCAGGGTGGCCTTGAACTCACGGCAATCCTCCTACCTCTGCCTCCCGAGTGCTGGGATTAAAGGCGTGCACCACCATGCCTGGCTTTTCCACAGAGTTTTTTATTTCACTGACTTTATTCTTCAGAGCTAGGATTTCAGCCTGGTTTTTCTTCAGTATTTCTATTTCCTTACTCATTCCTTGTAATTACCTCTTTATTTCATTAAGCTGGTTGCCTGTGTTCTCTTTCAGAAGTTTGTTTTCTTCATTAATTCATTTGTTTTCTTCTTTTATTCCCTTCATTTCTTATCTGATCTCTTTGAGCATAGATACCATCATTTTCTTGAAATCTTTGTCAGGAATTTCATCTAAAACAGTCTGATTGGTGATCATTTCTGATGGATTTATAATTTTTGTGGGACTGTATTGTCTTGATTCTTTGAGTTCCTTGTATTATATTGTTGCAACTTTTGCATCCTTAATTGGTTTGATGCTTGGTTTTTCTACTTATCTGCAGTTTTCCCAGATGTGGCAATCCACCTCTATATACTCTCAGGATATGAGTTCAAGGTGCCAGGTGTAGCTCTTGTCCCCCAATCAAGCCACATAATTAATTCTAGGTGTTGTGTTTGCTTGCTAAGCAAGTATTCTAGTGGTCAGGGTGGAATAATTTACTAGCAAACTCTAAACTTCAAATGAGTAACATGCACAATCAATAAAACCAGCACAAAGTATGCAATTGTAGGGATTAAAACAGATAGTCTTACAAAGCCAAAATCCCTATCAGTGTGTGTTGTTCTACACCCTTAAACTTGTCAGCTGGGAGATAGAGATTTCTGTTCTGAATTGGGTTCCTGGCTAACCTGGATCTGAATCAGATCCTGCCCTCAATAATGACAGAAGCAAAAGACAAAGGCCCTAAAAATATAAAAGCATCAAAGGCAACAATATTCAGCCCCCAAATACAGGTTATTTGAAAATGGTCAAGCCAACCAAGAATATATAACCCATACATCTTTGCCCTGACAAAGAAAGAGAGAATAGCTCTTCCAATGCAGGCCTATGTACCTTTTTTTTTGTTTTGTTTTGTTTTGTTTTGTTTTGTTTTGTTTTGTTTTGTTTATGTGTGTGTGTGTGTGTTTTGTCAGTTTGGCCTTGTTACCTTTTGGGGTGGCTTCCAATCTCACCAATGCTGAATGCCCACCTCAATCCCTTGGTGTTGTGCACTGTTGCTGGAGTTCTGATCTGTGGTGCTGGCTGTGCTGCCACTGGTTGCTGAACACCAAAGGTTCAAGTTTCTGATGGTGGGGGATGGGAGAGTTCAGACTTCTGTAGTTGCTCACACTTTCAGTAGCTCTTTAGTTGATATCAGCTATCTTTCCTTCAGATTTCTTAACTTTGCAAGAAGGCTGATGAAGTTGAAAAATCTTTTGTTTGGTTTGAGGCAGTGCCAGGTACATGGACAGAGTGTGGATCACAGGCCACGAGTGCCTCAGTGGGACTTTGGCCATTTTCCTCCTTTCTGGTAGATCTTGGTCTCTCTGGCTTCTTCACTGTGTCTAAGAATAACCTATACTCCTTTACTTGTCAGAAGAAGAGTGTATTTTGCTGGGCTTTTGCTTAATTACCGCCCTAGGCTGGTTTGGCATGGCTTCTATGCCACCATCTTACCTGGAAGCCCACATATTGAATTTTGGTGTCCATTTAATGCTGCTTAAAATATGTAAGGGGGGGACTTCTGGCCAAGATGGCGACCGCCTAGCTGTGCTGCAAATCCCGGGGAAAGAAAGGCAAGATATTAAGGGTATATAGTGGCTTTTAGGGGAGAGAAATCTGGGAGGGCACAGAGGTGGGGGAACAGGGAATCGCTGATCCCCTTGTGGGCGGGTAGGCACCCCTCGCCCCAAATAACCGCCGTGTTCAAAGCTCCACCCCTGCCGCTCCTGCTGCTCCGGAGCCCGCACGGCTGCCACCGCGCACCAATCGTTCCCTGCGCGCAGAAGCTTAGACTGCTCCGCACCCTTGTCCACTCGCCCACCTACTGAGTGTGCCCAGTCCCACAAGCTCAGACTGTATCTCTCGCTTGCGTCAGCTCAGGTGCCACCCCCTACCTGCCTGCCGCACCGGCGGGCCGCCATTGTCCTGTGGCGGGGGAGCGCAGACTGCTTCCGGTTCCCAGCGTTCCCAGCCAAAGTCTGGGCTGCTTCAGTGCTTGGTGCCTCAGTGCCACTCCTAGCTCGAACGCAGGCAGCTGTGACACATTACCGCTTGAGAACTCAAGCAACCTTGGCGCCCCTGCCAGGTAGTAGATAGGTGGCTTTGGCAAGTGAGATTATTCCCTGCGTGCAGAAGCTTAGACTGCTCCGCACTCTCGTTCACTCGCCCTCTGTCTGCCGCGCGGCTGTCCACAATTGTCCTGTGGCGGGGGAGCGCAGACTGTTTCTGATTCCCAGCGTGCCCAGCCAGAGTTCGGGTGGCATCAGTGCTTGGTGCCTCAGTGCCACTCCTAGTTCGAACGCAGGCAGCTTTGGCACATTACCGCTTGAGAACTCAGGCAACTTCGGCGCCCCTGCCAGGCAGTAGATAGGCGGCTTTGGCAAGTGACAGCCAAAGCCCAGGCTTCTTGGCAATGCCCCCAGGCTGCATAAGATTCCCATTGTTCTTGAGCCCAGGCTGATACACCCACTTATCTGCCCATACACTGTCATGGGCAGAACACAGCACAAAAGAAATAACATGAAAAATCAAATGCAAGAAAATCCAATTAGATCACCCAGTCCCACAATGAACACATCTAACCAAAACATAGAAGAACAAATAGGACCAGAACACCAAATTGAAGCTATGAGCAATGCAACCCTGACCAACCTATTGGTAGAACTTGCAGGAAAGCAACAAAGGGCCGATAATCGTGTGGATGCTGCCATCAATAAACTAGAACTAATAGATAAGAAATTGGAAGGATTAGATAAGAAAATGGAAGGATTTCAAAGAGAGTTAAGAGATTTGAGGGAGAGTGAAAAAAAAGAAGACCTTAAAAATCAGCTGGCCATGCTAAATGAAGACATAAAGAAATGCAAGGATGAACTCCAAGAATCATCAAGAAAATCAGAAAATGATGTGAAAAGGGAGCTTGACAGAGGGATGGAAATTATACATAGAAAAATAATAGAAAATGCAAACTTAATTGAACAAGCCCAAAACTCACTAGAAGCTCTCAAGAATAGAGTCAGCCAAGTGGAGGATAGAAACTCTGATCTGGAAGACAAGATGGAAAAAACAGTTAGAGAGTTCAAAAATTTCAGTAAGTTTAAAAGCTCCTGTGAACAGAACATGAGGGAATTGTGGGATACAGTTAAACGTCCCAATATCAGGATCATTGGAATACCAGAAGGAGAAGAAATCCAGACCAAAGGCATGGAGAACTTATTTAACAAAATAATTGAAGAAAACTTCCCCAATCTCTTAAAAGAAAGGCCCATCAAGATACAAGAAGCCAATAGAACTCCAAACAGACTGGACCAAAGGAGAAACTCTCCAAGACATATCATTATTAAGACTCTAAACATTGACACCAAAGAGAAAATCCTAAAAGCAGCTAGGGAAAAACAGCACACCACCTTCAGAGGTAACCCCATCAGAATTACTTCAGACTTCTCAATGGAAACCCTGAAAGCTAGAAGGGCCTGGAATGAAACACTGCAAAGTCTAAGAACCTATGGCTTCCAACCCAAACTACTCTACCCAGCAAAAGTATCCCTCATAATAGATGGTGAAAGAAAAACTTTCCATGACAAAACTCAGCTTTGCAATTATATGAACACAAAACCAAACCTACAGAGAGTATTTCAGGAAATTCTCTACAGAGAAGAAAAAAATAATCAAACACAATTGCCTACAAGAAGCAGATCACAACAACCAAACTCAGAGTAGGCACAAAAAACTTCAGTGTCCATGAAAACTCCAACCCACATTTACCATCACAATATGGCAGGGATCAAATCAAATCTCACAGTCATTACCCTAAATATTAATGGCCTTAATTCACCCATCAAGAGACACAAGCTAACAGGATGGATCAAAAAATTAGACCCTTCAATCTGTTGCCTTCAAGAAACCCACCTCACCATTAAAGACAGACGTCTCCTCAGGGTGAAAGGGTGGAAAACAGTATTCCAAGCAAACGGGAATAAGAAACAAGCAGGTGTAGCTATATTAATATCGGATAAAATAGACTTCAAACCAAATATAATCAAAAAAGACAAAGAAGGCCACTTCCTACTTATCAAGGGAACGATCCATCAAGAGGATATTACAATCATAAATCTGTATGCACCAAACACAGGGGCACCACAGTTCATAAAACAAAACCTACTTGACAATAAAACAGAAATAACCACAAACACCATCATAGCTGGGGACTTCAATACACCATTATCAGTAAGAGACAGATCATCCAAACAGAAACTCAACAGGGAAGTAAGAGAGCTCAACAAAACCATAGATCACTTAGACCTAACGGACATCTACAGAACCTTCCATCCCAAATCCACAGATTACACATTCTTCTCAGCAGTCCATGGAACATTCTCTAAAATAGACCATATATTGGGTCACAAAGACTGCCTCCACATATTTAGGAAGATTGACATAATTCCCTGCATGATATCAGATCACAATGCTATATTGCTAGAAATCAACAACAAAAGACCCACCAAGAATCCCAAAGGCACCTGGAAACTGAACAGCACACTTTTAAACAATAAATGGATAGTGGATGAAATAAAAAATGAAATTGCAAAATTTCTGGAATTGAACGACAATGAGAACACATCGTACCAAAACTTATGGGACACAATGAAGGCAGTCCTCAGGGGAAAATTCATAGCACTCAATGCCTTCGTAAAAAAGACAGAAAGGTCCCAAATCAATAACCTAACCATCCACCTAAAGGCACTGGAAAAACAAGAAAAATCCAACCCAAAGAGCTCCAGAAGGAAAGAAATAATTAAAATCAGAGCAGAAATCAATGAATTGGAAACCAAGGAAACAAGACAATTGACAAAACAAAGAGCTGGTTCTTTGAAAAAATAAACAAGATTGACAAACCCCTGGCCAATCTGATAAGCAAAAAAAGGTGAAGCTTCAAATTAACAAAATTCAAAATGAAAAAGGAGAGATCACAACAGACATAAGTGAAATTGGGAGAAACATCAGGACTTATTTCAAAAACCTCTACTCCACAAAACTGGATAATGTGGAGGAGATGGATAAATTCTTGGATGCATACCATCTACCAAAGCTAAACACAGAGCAGATTAATCACCTCAATCAACCCATCACACTCATGGAGATTGAAAAAGTAATAAAAAACCTCCCAAAAAAGAAGAGCCCAGGACCAGATGGCTTCTCAGCTGAATTCTATCAAACCTTCATGGAAGAACTCAAACCAATCTTCCTCAAACTGTGCCACACAATTGGTGAACAGGGAAAGCTACCCAACTCCTTTTATGAAGCTAGCATCACCCTAATTCCAAAACCAGGCAGAGATGCCACAAGAAAAGAAAACTACCGGCCTATTTCCCTGATGAATTTAGATGCAAAGACCCTAAACAAAATCCTTGCAAACTGAATCCAACAACACATCAAAACCATTATCCACCTTGACCAAGTGGGATTCATTCCAGGAACACAGGGGTGGTTCAACATACGGAAATCTGTCAATGTAATACACCACATAAACAAGGTTAAACATAAAAACCACATGATCATTTCGATAGATGCAGAAAAGGCCTTTGACAAGATTCAACATCACTTCATGTTCAAAACATTGGAGAGAGTTGGCATGGTTGGTTCATATCTTAACCTAATAAAGGCAATATACGAAGCTCCGAAGGCCCAAATAATACTTAACGGAGAGAGACTGGAGGAATTCCCATTAAGATCAGGAACAAGACAGGGTTGTCCACTCTCACCTCTGCTTTTCAATATAGTACTGGAAGTCCTAGCTCAAGCAATAAGACAGGAGAAGGAAATAAAAGGGATACAATTTGGAAAGGAAGAAGTTAAGTTAGCTTTATTCGCTGATGACATGATTATATATGTAAGAGACCCGAGAGACTCCATCCCAAAACTCCTGAAGGTGATTAACTCCTATAGCAAAGTAGCAGGATACAAAATTAATGCACAAAAATCAGTAGCCTTCCTTTATGCAAAGGACAAAGATACAGAAAAAGAAATAAGGGACATAGTCCCATTTTCAATTGCAACAAAAAAAATAAAATACCTTGGAATAACGTTAACCAAGGAAGTGAAAGATCTATACAATGAAAACATAAAAACACTCAAAAAAGAAATTGAGGTGGACTTGAGAAAATGGAAAGACCTCCCATGTTCCTGGATAGGCAGAATTAACATTGTGAAGATGACAATCCTACCAAAGGCAATTTACAGATTTAATGCAATACCAATTAAAATCCCCACAGTGTTCTTCACAGAGATAGAAAAAATTATCTCAAATTTCATATGGAAAGGCAGAAGGCCTCGCATTTCCAAACATATCCTCAGCAAAAGAAATACCTCTGGAGGCATCACCATACCTGATCTAAAGCTATATTACAAAGCCATAGAAATAAAAACAGCATGGTACTGGCATAAAAACAGGACTATAGATCAATGGAATAGACTTGAGGACCCGGACTTTGGGTCAAGCAACTATAGCTACTTGATATTCGATAAAGGCCCAAACAATATAGGCTGGAAAAAAGACAGCATCTTCAACAAATGGTGCTGGACAAACTGGATAACCATATGCAGGAAACTAAAACTTGACCCACACATTTCACCATGCACTACACTCAAGTCCAAATGGATCAAAGATCTCAATATAAGACCAGAAACTCGAAGACTACTGGAAGAAAATTTAGGAAGTACATTCCATGATATAGGAATGGAAAAAGACTTCCTGAACAAAACCCCAGTAGCTCATGAACTTAAACCATCACTCAACCAATGGGACCACATGAAGCTGAGGGGTTTCTTTACAGACAAGCATACAATTAGCAAAGCCAATAGATTACCCACAGAATGGGAGAAAATATTTGTGGGTTATCCAACTGATAGAGGACTAATCTCTAGAATCTACAAAGAACTCAAAAATCTAAACAGTAAGAAGTCAAACACCCCACTCACAAAATGGGGCAAAGAGCTGAACAGGCAGTTCACAGAGGAAGAAATAGAAATGGCAAACATACACTTAAGAAAATGTTCAGCATCCCTAATCATCAGAGAAATGCAAATTAAAACAACTATGAGATTCCACCTTACCCCAATAAGGATAGCAAGCATCAAAAAATCAAATAAAAATAAATGCTGGCGAGGATGGGGAGAAGTAGGAACACTCATCCACTGTTGGTGGGAATGTAGGATGGTACAACCACTTTGGAAAGTAATATGGAGACTTCTGAAAAAGCTGAGTATAGAGATACCAACAGACCCAGTTATTCCCTTACTGGGCATCTACCCTAAAACCTTCAAACCACAGACTAAAGAGATTTGCTCAACCATGTTTATAGTGGCTCAATTTGTAATAGCTAAGAGCTGGAATCAACCCAGATGTCCATCACTAGAAGAATGGATAACTAAGATGTGGTATATCTACACAATGGAATTCTATACAGCAGTAAGAAAAAATGACACAATGAAATTTGAGGAAAAATGGTTGAACCTGGAACAGATCATTCTCAGTGAACTTACCCAATCACAGAAAAAAAATCGCCACATAGTCTCACTCATCTACAGCACCTAACCTGAATCTACCGAAGATACCTTACATACCCAGCAAGCATCTCCTAGATTAGACACTAGGATGGAAGGGGAGATAGGGGAGGGCATCAAAGGGGTGGGAAACACAAATCTAGACCCAAACGGCAATGGTACCATAATCTTCTACTTACTAAAAGACAGACCAAAGGGCTGATCCTTCACCAGGCCCTTACAGGGAACACCTGAACCACAAGACACTGGAGAGGGTAAGATTAAGACTAACCTTAATCTCCTACATCTTCCCTCCCTCACTTCCCCTCTCCCTGTCTCTCTCCCTCTTCTCTCTAACTCTTGTATATTAGTTATCTTTTTCCTCACTTTCTTAGTGGGCACTGACCTGTAACTCCAAGATCCAGCATGGGGCTATCATCCACAATGAGCTTTTGATCAGAGAGACCTACAAGGTTTCCTAAAAGACAGACAGATTTCTGTCAGAGTACTTGATGACCCACCAAAGGTTAGTGGTAAGACCCTACTGCTGAAGATACCTTATGTGATTGACATGCAAATTAGAATGGCATGGCTGGAAGTTGGATGAGAGTCAGTCCCCAGACAGTCAGCACGTCTAGTGCCAGAAGGTGCTGCATGGGCGACTGGGGGAAATTGACCAATATCTATCGAAGCAACGCATGGTCTAACCTACTTAGCAGCAAATAACTTGTTGTGATGCCCACACAAGTGCAGTGGTGGCACACAGCCATGGTGGGGAACCAACTGCTCTCAATTTGGCTAACTGATCCCCCCACTGGTATGGGACCCATAGCTGGAGCTTGGAAACAAGTCAGAACCATATCCAAACATAAGCCCACTCTCCATTATCAAGCTACCATCAATTGTGGGCTACAAGAGGGCCTACACCTATTAAATTCTCTATAAAAAAAAAAAAGAGTAAGGGTTATCTCATTTGTCCTGGTGCTAACTTACTCTCCGTTGGAGAATCTGCTTCTCTTTTTCAGATAGATGTAGACCCTAAGGAGAGAGCCACCCCATCATACCTCAAAAGGGCCCTGTCTGAAACTAAGAAAAATTGGAGAAACAAGCAAGGGTGCTGTTTTCCTGATGAACCGGACACCAGCACAAGGGGGAAGGAGATCAGCACAGAGAAAAATCAACTCCTACCAAATCAGAGAGCCAGAGCCTCAGAGACCCCCAACACCTCATCACTGAAGCAGACCAAAAATGAACCCAACATGGCTCAGGGAAATTTTGCGGAAGAGGGGGCGGAGAGAATGTCAGAGTCACATGTTGGGTCATGATATGCAGAGACATTTAGCTTACCCATAACTGTGGGCTAACTCCAGAATGCATGACCCATACACCTCAACAAGGAGGGGCCAAGGGGAGGGGGTAGGTCACGGATGAGCCTAATAATGGTACCAAACTGACTGTATCTGCTGAATACAGAACTGACTAATAAAAAAAATATATATGTAAGGGGGGTCTGTAGAGATGGCTTAGTGCTTAAGGCACTTGTCTGCAAAGCCTAAGGACCCAGGTTTGATTCTCCAGGTCCCATGTAAGCCAGATGCACAAAGTGGCATATGCATTTGGAGGTCGTTTGCAGTGGCTACAGGCTCTGGCATGCCCATTCTCTTTCTCCCTCTCCCCCTATCTCTAGTAAATAAATAAAAATTAGGGGTCAGGCATGGTGGTGCATGCCTTTAATCCCAGCACTCAGGAGGCAGAGGTAGGAGAATTGCCATGAGTTCAAGGCCACCCTGAGACTACATAGTGAATTCCAGGTCAGCCTGGGCTCGAGTGAGACTCTACCTCAAAAAAGCTAAATAAATATTAAAAAATTAAAAATGTAAGAGGGATGAGGCTAGATAGAGGTGTGGGTAAATAACAAACCTGCCACCTGAGCATGATGACCTGTGTTCAGATACCCAGAACCTATGTAAAAGCCAAGTGTGTGCCTGTGCCTGTAATTCCAGCACTGGGGAGAGATGGAGGGGGGGGGTCCCTGGTACTTGATTGCTAGCTAGTCTATCCAAATCAGTAAGCTCAAAGTTTACTAAAAGATGCTGTCTCAGTAAAACACAGAGAGAAAGAGACTTCAGGTCTAGATGGCATCCACCCAAGTGCACCACAGCTCCCAGGAAGGAAAGGCAAGATGTTTAGGGTTCATTGGTTTTCTAGGGGTCAGCAGACTCTAGTAGACCTCCAGTGGGAGGGTGCAGAGGAGCAAAGTAGGGAATCCACTGATGCCCATGCTCTTGGGTAGCCCGCCAGTCCCCCAGTCCCCTCAAGTAGCCATCCTAGCCATAGTACAAGCCACGGGTTCCTCCTGCACTAACCACAGGCAAGGAGATCCAGGCCAGCAGGATAGCATAGCTCCACGTGCACCTCCAAGCTTGCGAACACTGTCCCACTCAACACTGCCCCCCACCCCCATGTGTGGGCCCAGGCCAGCAGGCTAGCAATCCCCTAAGGGCCTTCACATGTGAATGCTTTCCCACTTGCTGCCACCCTCCACCCCATGCATGGAAGCACGCCAGCAGTCTAGCATCCCCTCCAAGGTGTTCCCGCCACCACAGACCTCCATGCCAGAACTCTGCCACACTCCCACCCCTGAGCATGGACCCAGGCCAGCAGGCTAGCATTCCCCCAGGGGTCTTCCATGTGCAAACACCACTCTCTGCCACCCCCCACCTCCTTACACAGACCCAGGTCAGCAGGCTAGTGCAACCCCCCACCACCACCACCAGGGACCTCCACATGCCACTGCCCCTCTGTGTGTTGACCTAGGCCAGCAGACTAGGGATCACCCCCTCCCTAGGCTTTCCCACCACAGGGGACCTCTATGCCCCCCACATGTCATCTGACCCAGAGAAGTCCCATATCCCTGCCCTTCCCTGTCATAGGACCCAGCAGTCCCATCCATCTTCTGCTACAGGGTCCGAAGGGACCCGCTCTCCCATCCTTCACCCTTCAGCATAGCAGAACCACCATGCATTCCCATCCTCCCCCTCTGCAGCCCAACTGCAAACACCAGTCATCTTTGTCCCATTGCCCCCCACACTCCCTGTCCCCTTGGGCCACCTGACCATGCAGTCCCATACCCCAAATCACGGAACAACAAGCCCTTTCATCAGGTCCCAGGCCCACACCAGAGCCTCATAGACTACTTCCCTCTGAGCAGGCAGGCCCCATTGCCATCAGAAGCCTAGTGGAAGCAATCATAAAAGGGCATAATCACTGAAGACACTTCAAGGGTAGACTACAGCTTCCTCTTAAATTAAATAAGACTCCTACACTGTGATGGGCAGACCACAGCACAAATGGAATAACATGAAAAATCAAATGCAAGTAAATCCAACAAGATTGCCCAGTCTCACAATGGATGTCTCTAATCAAAATATAGAAGAGACAATAGGATCAAAACTCCAAAATGAAGATACAAGCTATGCAACCCTGATAAAGCAAATAGCATAACTAGCCAAAAAGCAACAAAGGGCTGATAATCATATGAATGCTGTCCTCACTAGATTAGACCTAATAGAAAAGAACCAGGAAGGGTTCCAAAGAAAATTAAATGATCTGAAGGAGAGTGAAAAAAAAAAAAAAAAAAACCCCATAGGACCTCAATAATCAGCTGGCTAAGCTCAATGAAGACATAAAGAAATGCAAGGATGAATTCCAAGAAGCATTAAGAAAATCAGGAAATGATGTGAAAAGGGAACTTAACAGAGGGATGGAAACTATACATTAAAAAAGCAGTAGAAAGGCCAGGCATGATGGTGCACACCTTTAATCCCAGCACTTGGGAGTCAGAGGTAGGAGGATTGTTGTGAGTTCAAGGCCACTCTGAGACAACATAGTGAATTCCAGGTTAGCTTGGGCTAGAGTGAGACCCTACCTCAAACAAACAAACAAACAAACAAAAGCAGTAGAAAATACAAACCAAATTGAAGGAGCCAAAAACTCTATAGAAGCTCTCAAAAATAGAGTCAACCATGTGGAGGATAGTAACTCTGATCTGGAAGACAAGATGGAAAAAACAGTTAGAGAGTTCAAAAATTTCAGTAAGTTTAAAAGCTCCTGTGAACAGAACATGAGGGAATTGTGGGATACAGTTAAACGTCCCAATATCAGGATCATTGGAATACCAGAAGGAGAAGAAATCCAGACCAAAGGCATGGAGAACTTATTTAACAAAATAATTGAAGAAAACTTCCCCAATCTCTTAAAAGAAAGGCCCATCAAGATACAAGAAGCCAATAGAACTCCAAACAGACTGGACCAAAGGAGAAACTCTCCAAGACATATCATTATTAAGACTCTAAACATTGACACCAAAGAGAAAATCCTAAAAGCAGCTAGGGAAAAACAGCACACCACCTTCAGAGGTAACCCCATCAGAATTACTTCAGACTTCTCAATGGAAACCCTGAAAGCTAGAAGGGCCTGGAATGAAACACTGCAAAGTCTAAGAACCTATGGCTTCCAACCCAAACTACTCTACCCAGCAAAAGTATCCCTCATAATAGATGGTGAAAGAAAAACTTTCCATGACAAAACTCAGCTTTGCAATTATATGAACACAAAACCAAACCTACAGAGAGTATTTCAGGAAATTCTCTACAGAGAAGAAAAAAATAATCAAACACAATTGCCTACAAGAAGCAGATCACAACAACCAAACTCAGAGTAGGCACAAAAAACTTCAGTGTCCATGAAAACTCCAACCCACATTTACCATCACAATATGGCAGGGATCAAATCAAATCTCACAGTCATTACCCTAAATATTAATGGCCTTAATTCACCCATCAAGAGACACAAGCTAACAGGATGGATCAAAAAATTAGACCCCTTCAATCTGTTGCCTTCAAGAAACCCACCTCACCATTAAAGACAGACGTCTCCTCAGGGTGAAAGGGTGGAAAACAGTATTCCAAGCAAACGGGAATAAGAAACAAGCAGGTGTAGCTATATTAATATCGGATAAAATAGACTTCAAACCAAATATAATCAAAAAAGACAAAGAAGGCCACTTCTTACTTATCAAGGGAATGATCCAACAAGAGGATATCACAATCACCAATCTTTATGCACCAAACACAGGTGCACCAAAATTCATAAAACAAAACCTAAAACAGAAATAATCATCAACACAATCATACTTGGGGACTTCGATACTCCACGATCAGCCATAGATAGAACATCCAAACAGAAAATTAACAAGGAAGTAAGAGAGCTCAACAAAAGCATAGATCAATTAGACCTAACAGACATCTATAGAACACTCTACCCCAAATCTACATAGTACACATTTTTCTCAGAAGCCCATGGAACCTTCTCTAAAATAGATCATATACTGGGTCATAAAGCCTGGCCCCATGTATTTAGGAAGATCAATATAATTTCCTGCATGATATCAGATCACAATGCTGTATTGCTAGAAGTGAACAACAAAAGATGCACCAGGAATCCCATCAGCTCCTGGAAACTGAACAATGCACTTTTAAACAATAAATGGATAGTGGATGAAATAAAAAATGAAATTGCAAAATGTATAGAGTTGAACGACAATGAGAACACATCGTACCAAAATTATGGGACACAATGAAGGCAGTCCTCAGGGGAAAATTCATAGCACTCAATGCCTTCGTAAAAAAGACAGAAAGGTCCCAAATCAATAACCTAACCATCCACCTAAAGGCACTGGAAAAACAAGAAAAATCCAACCCAAAGAGCTCCAGAAGGAAAGAAATAATTAAAATCAGAGCAGAAATCAATGAATTGGAAACCAAGGAAACAAGACAATTGACAAAACAAAGAGCTGGTTCTTTGAAAAAATAAACAAGATTGACAAACCCCTGGCCAATCTGATAAGCAAAAAAAGGTGAAGCTTCAAATTAACAAAATTCAAAATGAAAAAGGAGAGATCACAACAGACATAAGTGAAATTGGGAGAAACATCAGGACTTATTTCAAAAACCTCTACTCCACAAAACTGGATAATGTGGAGGAGATGGATAAATTCTTGGATGCATACCATCTACCAAAGCTAAACACAGAGCAGATTAATCACCTCAATCAACCCATCACACTCATGGAGATTGAAAAAGTAATAAAAAACCTCCCAAAAAAGAAGAGCCCAGGACCAGATGGCTTCTCAGCTGAATTCTATCAAACCTTCATGGAAGAACTCAAACCAATCTTCCTCAAACTGTGCCACACAATTGGTGAACAGGGAAAGCTACCCAACTCCTTTTATGAAGCTAGCATCACCCTAATTCCAAAACCAGGCAGAGATGCCACAAGAAAAGAAAACTACCGGCCTATTTCCCTGATGAATTTAGATGCAAAGACCCTAAACAAAATCCTTGCAAACTGAATCCAACAACACATCAAAACCATTATCCACCTTGACCAAGTGGGATTCATTCCAGGAACACAGGGGTGGTTCAACATACGGAAATCTGTCAATGTAATACACCACATAAACAAGGTTAAACATAAAAACCACATGATCATTTCGATAGATGCAGAAAAGGCCTTTGACAAGATTCAACATCACTTCATGTTCAAAACATTGGAGAGAGTTGGCATGGTTGGTTCATATCTTAACCTAATAAAGGCAATATACGAAGCTCCGAAGGCCCAAATAATACTTAAGGGAGAGAGACTGGAGGAATTCCCATTAAGATCAGGAACAAGACAGGGTTGTCCACTCTCACCTCTGCTTTTCAATATAGTACTGGAAGTCCTAGCTCAAGCAATAAGACAGGAGAAGGAAATAAAAGGGATACAATTTGGAAAGGAAGAAGTTAAGTTAGCTTTATTCGCTGATGACATGATTATATATGTAAGAGACCCGAGAGACTCCATCCCAAAACTCCTGAAGGTGATTAACTCCTATAGCAAAGTAGCAGGATACAAAATTAATGCACAAAAATCAGTAGCCTTCCTTTATGCAAAGGACAAAGATACAGAAAAAGAAATAAGGGACATAGTCCCATTTTCAATTGCAACAAAAAAATAAAATACCTTGGAATAACGTTAACCAAGGAAGTGAAAGATCTATACAATGAAAACATAAAAACACTCAAAAAAGAAATTGAGGTGGACTTGAGAAAATGGAAAGACCTCCCATGTTCCTGGATAGGCAGAATTAACATTGTGAAGATGACAATCCTACCAAAGGCAATTTACAGATTTAATGCAATACCAATTAAAATCCCCACAGTGTTCTTCACAGAGATAGAAAAAATTATCTCAAATTTCATATGGAAAGGCAGAAGGCCTCGCATTTCCAAACATATCCTCAGCAAAAGAAATACCTCTGGAGGCATCACCATACCTGATCTAAAGCTATATTACAAAGCCATAGAAATAAAAACAGCATGGTACTGGCATAAAAACAGGACTATAGATCAATGGAATAGACTTGAGGACCCGGACTTTGGGTCAAGCAACTATAGCTACTTGATATTCGATAAAGGCCCAAACAATATAGGCTGGAAAAAAGACAGCATCTTCAACAAATGGTGCTGGACAAACTGGATAACCATATGCAGGAAACTAAAACTTGACCCACACATTTCACCATGCACTACACTCAAGTCCAAATGGATCAAAGATCTCAATATAAGACCAGAAACTCGAAGACTACTGGAAGAAAATTTAGGAAGTACATTCCATGATATAGGAATGGAAAAAGACTTCCTGAACAAAACCCCAGTAGCTCATGAACTTAAACCATCACTCAACCAATGGGACCACATGAAGCTGAGGGGTTTCTTTACAGACAAGCATACAATTAGCAAAGCCAATAGATTACCCACAGAATGGGAGAAAATATTTGTGGGTTATCCAACTGATAGAGGACTAATCTCTAGAATCTACAAAGAACTCAAAAATCTAAACAGTAAGAAGTCAAACACCCCACTCACAAAATGGGGCAAAGAGCTGAACAGGCAGTTCACAGAGGAAGAAATAGAAATGGCAAACATACACTTAAGAAAATGTTCAGCATCCCTAATCATCAGAGAAATGCAAATTAAAACAACTATGAGATTCCACCTTACCCCAATAAGGATAGCAAGCATCAAAAAAATCAAATAAAAATAAATGCTGGTGAGGATGGTGAGAAGTAGGAACACTCATCCACTGTTGGTGGGAATGTAGGATGGTACAACCACTTTGGAAAGTAATATGGAGACTTCTGAAAAAGCTGAGTATAGAGATACCAACAGACCCAGTTATTCCCTTACTGGGCATCTACCCTAAAACCTTCAAACCACAGACTAAAGAGATTTGCTCAACCATGTTTATAGTGGCTCAATTTGTAATAGCTAAGAGCTGGAATCAACCCAGATGTCCATCACTAGAAGAATGGATAACTAAGATGTGGTATATCTACACAATGGAATTCTATACAGCAGTAAGAAAAAATGACACAATGAAATTTGAGGAAAAATGGTTGAACCTGGAACAGATCATTCTCAGTGAACTTACCCAATCACAGAAAAAAAATCGCCACATAGTCTCACTCATCTACAGCACCTAACCTGAATCTACCGAAGATACCTTACATACCCAGCAAGCATCTCCTAGATTAGACACTAGGATGGAAGGGGAGATAGGGGAGGGCATCAAAGGGGTGGGAAACACAAATCTAGACCCAAACGGCAATGGTACCATAATCTTCTACTTACTAAAAGACAGACCAAAGGGCTGATCCTTCACCAGGCCCTTACAGGGAACACCTGAACCACAAGACACTGGAGAGGGTAAGATTAAGACTAACCTTAATCTCCTACATCTTCCCTCCCTCACTTCCCCTCTCCCTGTCTCTCTCCCTCTTCTCTCTAACTCTTGTATATTAGTTATCTTTTTCCTCACTTTCTTAGTGGGCACTGACCTGTAACTCCAAGATCCAGCATGGGGCTATCATCCACAATGAGCTTTTGATCAGAGAGACCTACAAGGTTTCCTAAAAGACAGACAGATTTCTGTCAGAGTACTTGATGACCCACCAAAGGTTAGTGGTAAGACCCTACTGCTGAAGATACCTTATGTGATTGACATGCAAATTAGAATGGCATGGCTGGAAGTTGGATGAGAGTCAGTCCCCAGACAGTCAGCACGTCTAGTGCCAGAAGGTGCTGCATGGGCGACTGGGGGAAATTGACCAATATCTATCGAAGCAACGCATGGTCTAACCTACTTAGCAGCAAATAACTTGTTGTGATGCCCACACAAGTGCAGTGGTGGCACACAGCCATGGTGGGGAACCAACTGCTCTCAATTTGGCTAACTGATCCCCCCACTGGTATGGGACCCATAGCTGGAGCTTGGAAACAAGTCAGAACCATATCCAAACATAAGCCCACTCTCCATTATCAAGCTACCATCAATTGTGGGCTACAAGAGGGCCTACACCTATTAAATTCTCTATAAAAAAAAAAAAGAGTAAGGGTTATCTCATTTGTCCTGGTGCTAACTTACTCTCCGTTGGAGAATCTGCTTCTCTTTTTCAGATAGATGTAGACCCTAAGGAGAGAGCCACCCCATCATACCTCAAAAGGGCCCTGTCTGAAACTAAGAAAAATTGGAGAAACAAGCAAGGGTGCTGTTTTCCTGATGAACCGGACACCAGCACAAGGGGGAAGGAGATCAGCACAGAGAAAAATCAACTCCTACCAAATCAGAGAGCCAGAGCCTCAGAGACCCCCAACACCTCATCACTGAAGCAGACCAAAAATGAACCCAACATGGCTCAGGGAAATTTTGCGGAAGAGGGGGCGGAGAGAATGTCAGAGTCACATGTTGGGTCATGATATGCAGAGACATTTAGCTTACCCATAACTGTGGGCTAACTCCAGAATGCATGACCCATACACCTCAACAAGGAGGGGCCAAGGGGAGGGGGTAGGTCACGGATGAGCCTAATAATGGTACCAAACTGACTGTATCTGCTGAATACAGAACTGACTAATAAAAAAAATATATATGTAAGGGGGGTCTGTAGAGATGGCTTAGTGCTTAAGGCACTTGTCTGCAAAGCCTAAGGACCCAGGTTTGATTCTCCAGGTCCCATGTAAGCCAGATGCACAAAGTGGCATATGCATTTGGAGGTCGTTTGCAGTGGCTACAGGCTCTGGCATGCCCATTCTCTTTCTCCCTCTCCCCCTATCTCTAGTAAATAAATAAAAATTAGGGGTCAGGCATGGTGGTGCATGCCTTTAATCCCAGCACTCAGGAGGCAGAGGTAGGAGAATTGCCATGAGTTCAAGGCCACCCTGAGACTACATAGTGAATTCCAGGTCAGCCTGGGCTCGAGTGAGACTCTACCTCAAAAAAGCTAAATAAATATTAAAAAATTAAAAATGTAAGAGGGATGAGGCTAGATAGAGGTGTGGGTAAATAACAAACCTGCCACCTGAGCATGATGACCTGTGTTCAGATACCCAGAACCTATGTAAAAGCCAAGTGTGTGCCTGTGCCTGTAATTCCAGCACTGGGGAGAGATGGAGGGGGGGGGTCCCTGGTACTTGATTGCTAGCTAGTCTATCCAAATCAGTAAGCTCAAAGTTTACTAAAAGATGCTGTCTCAGTAAAACACAGAGAGAAAGAGACTTCAGGTCTAGATGGCATCCACCCAAGTGCACCACAGCTCCCAGGAAGGAAAGGCAAGATGTTTAGGGTTCATTGGTTTTCTAGGGGTCAGCAGACTCTAGTAGACCTCCAGTGGGAGGGTGCAGAGGAGCAAAGTAGGGAATCCACTGATGCCCATGCTCTTGGGTAGCCCGCCAGTCCCCCAGTCCCCTCAAGTAGCCATCCTAGCCATAGTACAAGCCACGGGTTCCTCCTGCACTAACCACAGGCAAGGAGATCCAGGCCAGCAGGATAGCATAGCTCCACGTGCACCTCCAAGCTTGCGAACACTGTCCCACTCAACACTGCCCCCCACCCCCATGTGTGGGCCCAGGCCAGCAGGCTAGCAATCCCCTAAGGGCCTTCACATGTGAATGCTTTCCCACTTGCTGCCACCCTCCACCCCATGCATGGAAGCACGCCAGCAGTCTAGCATCCCCTCCAAGGTGTTCCCGCCACCACAGACCTCCATGCCAGAACTCTGCCACACTCCCACCCCTGAGCATGGACCCAGGCCAGCAGGCTAGCATTCCCCCAGGGGTCTTCCATGTGCAAACACCACTCTCTGCCACCCCCCACCTCCTTACACAGACCCAGGTCAGCAGGCTAGTGCAACCCCCCACCACCACCACCAGGGACCTCCACATGCCACTGCCCCTCTGTGTGTTGACCTAGGCCAGCAGACTAGGGATCACCCCCTCCCTAGGCTTTCCCACCACAGGGGACCTCTATGCCCCCCACATGTCATCTGACCCAGAGAAGTCCCATATCCCTGCCCTTCCCTGTCATAGGACCCAGCAGTCCCATCCATCTTCTGCTACAGGGTCCGAAGGGACCCGCTCTCCCATCCTTCACCCTTCAGCATAGCAGAACCACCATGCATTCCCATCCTCCCCCTCTGCAGCCCAACTGCAAACACCAGTCATCTTTGTCCCATTGCCCCCCACACTCCCTGTCCCCTTGGGCCACCTGACCATGCAGTCCCATACCCCAAATCACGGAACAACAAGCCCTTTCATCAGGTCCCAGGCCCACACCAGAGCCTCATAGACTACTTCCCTCTGAGCAGGCAGGCCCCATTGCCATCAGAAGCCTAGTGGAAGCAATCATAAAAGGGCATAATCACTGAAGACACTTCAAGGGTAGACTACAGCTTCCTCTTAAATTAAATAACACTCCTACACTGTGATGGGCAGACCACAGCACAAATGGAATAACATGAAAAATCAAATGCAAGTAAATCCAACAAGATTGCCCAGTCTCACAATGGATGTCTCTAATCAAAATATAGAAGAGACAATAGGATCAAAACTCCAAAATGAAGATACAAGCTATGCAACCCTGATAAAGCAAATAGCATAACTAGCCAAAAAGCAACAAAGGGCTGATAATCATATGAATGCTGTCCTCACTAGATTAGACCTAATAGAAAAGAACCAGGAAGGGTTCCAAAGAAAATTAAATGATCTGAAGGAGAGTGAAAAAAAAAAAAAAAAACCCCATAGGACCTCAATAATCAGCTGGCTAAGCTCAATGAAGACATAAAGAAATGCAAGGATGAATTCCAAGAAGCATTAAGAAAATCAGGAAATGATGTGAAAAGGGAACTTAACAGAGGGATGGAAACTATACATTAAAAAAGCAGTAGAAAGGCCAGGCATGATGGTGCACACCTTTAATCCCAGCACTTGGGAGTCAGAGGTAGGAGGATTGTTGTGAGTTCAAGGCCACTCTGAGACAACATAGTGAATTCCAGGTTAGCTTGGGCTAGAGTGAGACCCTACCTCAAACAAACAAACAAACAAACAAAAGCAGTAGAAAATACAAACCAAATTGAAGGAGCCAAAAACTCTATAGAAGCTCTCAAAAATAGAGTCAACCATGTGGAGGATAGTAACTCAGAACTGGAAGACAAAACAGAAGAAACAGTTTGTGAGACCAAAAGTTTCAAAAAGTTCAAAAATTTTTATGAACAGAACATGAGGAAACTGTGGGATACCCTTAAACGTCCCAACATTTGAATCATGGGAATACCAGAAGGAGAAGAAATTCAGACCAAAGGAATGGAGAACTTATTCAACAAAATTATCAAAGTAAACTTTACCACTCTCTCAAAAGAAAGTCCCATCAAATTACCAGAAGCTAACAGAACTCCAAACAGACTGCAACAAAGGAGAAATTCTCCAACACATAGTATCATTAAGACATTGATACATCCATAACAAAGAGAAAGTCCTAAAATCAGCTAGGGAGAAACAACAGATTACATATAAAGATAACCCCATCAGAATTACTTCAGACTTCTCAATGGAAACCCTGAAAGCCAAAAGGGCCTGGAATAAAATACTACAAATTCTAAGAACCTATGGCTTCCAACTCAAACTACTCTATCCAGCAAAAGTATCCCCCATAATTGATAGTGAAAGAAAAACTTTCCACGATAAAACTCAGCTTTACAATGATATGAACACAAAGCCAAATCTGCAGAGAGTACTACAAGGAGTTCTCCACACAGAAGAACCAAATAACCAACCTCAAGTGCCTACATGAAGCAGATCACAATAACCAAACTCAGAGAAGTCACAAAAAACTACAAAGTACAAGAAAACACCAAACCATATAAACCACCACAATATGGCAGGGATTAAATCAAACCTCACAGTTGTTACCCTAAATATTAATGGCCTTAATTCACCCATCAAGAGACATAGGCCAACAGGGTGGATCAGAAAATCAGACCACTCAATCTGCTGTCGTCAAGAAACCTACCTCACCACCAAAGAAAGACATTTCCTCAGGGTGAAAGGGTGGAAAATGATATTCCAAGCAAATGGGAATAAGAAACAAGCAGGCATAGCTATACTATTATTGGATAAAATAGATTTCATACCAAAAGTAATCAAAAAAGACAAAGAAGGCCACTTCTTACTTATCAAGGGAATGATCCAACAAGAGGATATCACAATCACCAATCTTTATGCACCAAACACAGGTGCACCAAAATTCATAAAACAAAACCTAAAACAGAAATAATCATCAACACAATCATACTTGGGGACTTCGATACTCCACGATCAGCCATAGATAGAACATCCAAACAGAAAATTAACAAGGAAGTAAGAGAGCTCAACAAAAGCATAGATCAATTAGACCTAACAGACATCTATAGAACACTCTACCCCAAATCTACATAGTACACATTTTTCTCAGAAGCCCATGGAACCTTCTCTAAAATAGATCATATACTGGGTCATAAAGCCTGGCCCCATGTATTTAGGAAGATCAATATAATTTCCTGCATGATATCAGATCACAATGCTGTATTGCTAGAAGTGAACAACAAAAGATGCACCAGGAATCCCATCAGCTCCTGGAAACTGAACAATGCACTTTTAAACAATAAATGGGTAGTGCACAAAATAAAAAATGAAAATTGCAAAATTTCTAGAAATGAATGACAATGAGAACACATTGTGCCAAAACTTATGGAACACAATGAAGGCGATCCTCAGGGGAAAGTTGATAGTACTAAGTACCTTCATAACAAAGACAGAGAGATCCCAAACCAATAACCTAACCATCCACCTAAAGGCACTGGAAAAGCAAGAAGAATCCAACCTAGAAAGCTCCAGAAGGAAAGAAATTAAGATCGAACAGAAATTAATGAATTCAAAACTAAGTAAACAATTAAGAAAATTGATGAAACAAAGAGCTGGTTCTTTGAAAACATAAACAAGATTGATAAACCCCTGACCAACTGATCAAGCAAAAAGAAGAGATGCTTCAAATTAACAAAATTAGAAATGAAAAAGGAGATATGACAACAGACAAAAGTGAAATTGGGAGAATCATCAGGACTTATTTCAAAAACCTCTACTCCACAAAACTGGATAATGTGGAGGAAATGGATGAATTCCTGGACACATACCACCTACCAAAGCTAAACAGAGCAGATTTATCTCGTAAACAAACCTATCACACCCATCGAGATTGAAAAGGTAATCAAAAACCTCCCCAAACACAAGAGTCCAGAATCAGAAGACTTCTCAGCTGAATTCCATCAAACCTTCATGGAAGAACTGAAACCAATTTTTCTCAAACTGTGCCACACAATTGGAGAACAGGGAAAGCTCCCCAACTCCTTCAATGAAGATACTATCACCCTAATACCAAAACCAGGCAGAGATGCCACAAGAAAAGAAAACTATAGGCCTATTTCCCTGATGAACTTAGACAAAATGATCCTTAACAAAATACTCACAAACTGACTTCAAGAACATGTCAAAAGCATTATCCACCTTGATCAAGTAGGCTTCATCCCAGGAACACAGGGATGGCTCAACATATGGAAATCTGTCAAAGTAATACACCACATAAATAAGCTTAAACACAAAAATCACATGATCATTTTGATAGTTGCAGAAAAGGCCTTTGATAAAATACAACATCACTTCATGATCAAAATGTTGGAGAGTAAGCCGGGCGTGGTGGCGCACGCCTTTAATCCCAGCACTTGGGAGGCAGAGGTGGGAGGATCGCCGTGAGTTCGAGGCCACCCTGAGACTCCATAGTGAATTCCAGGTCAGCCTGGGCTAGAGTGAGACCCTACCTCGAAAAACCAAAAACAAAACAAAACAAAACAAAATGTTGGAGAGAATAGGCATGGACTGTTTATTTCTCAACATAATACAGGCTGTATATAAAGTTCCTAAATCCCAAATAATACTTAATGGGGAGAGAGTGAAGGAATTCCCACTGAGATTAGGAACAAGACAGGGGTGTACACTCTCACTTCTGCTCTTCTAATAGTACTGGAAGTCCTAGCTCAAGCAATAAGATAGGAGAAAGAAATAAAAGGGGGAAAAAAAAAGAAAGAAATAAAAGAAATAAAAGAAATTGGAAGGAAGAAGTTAAGTTATCCCTATTCATAGATGACATGATTCTATACATAAGAGACCCAAGAACCTCCATCTCAAAACTCTTAAAAGTGATTAACTCCTTCAGCAAAGTAGCAGGATATAAAATCGATGCACAAAAATTAGTAGCCTTCTATATGCAAAAGACAAAGTTACAGAGAAAGAAGTAAGTGACATTGTCCCATTTTCAATAGCAACAGAAGAAAAAATACCTTGGAATAGCATTAACCAAGTATGTGAAAGACCTATACAATAAAAATATAAAAACAGGCAAGAAATAAATCGAGGAGGACTTAAGAAAATGGAAAGACTTCCCTGCTCCTGGATAGGCAGAATTAACATTGTGAAAATTGCAGTCTTACCAAAAGTAATATATAGATTTAATGCAATACCAATAAAAATCCCAACATTGTTCTTCACAGAGATAGATAACTGATCTCAAAATTCATACGGAATGGTAGAAGGCCTCAGATATCCAAGCACATCCTCAGCAAAAGAAACATCTCTGGAGGCATCACCATACCTGATCTAAAGCTATATTACAAAGCCATAGTAATAAAAACAATATGGTACTGGCATAAAAACTGGATTATAGACCAATGGAACAGAATCTAGGACCCAGACTTTGGGTCAAGTAACTACAGATACTTGATATTTGACAAAGGCCCTAATAATGTAGGCTGGAAAAAAGGCAGCATCTTCAATAAATGGTGCTGTACAAACTGGATAACCATATGCAGGAAAATGAAACTCAATGTACACATCTTGCCATGCACAAAAATCAAGTCCTAATGCATCAAAGACCTCAATATAAGACCGGAAACTCGGCTACTATTGGAAGAAAAAATAGGAGGAACTTTCCATGATATAGCAATGGGAAATGACTTCTTGAATAAAACCCCAGTAGCTCAGGAACTTAAACAATCACTCAGCCATTGGGATCTCATGAACCTGAACAGTTTCTTCACAGACAAACATATAATAAGCAGAGCCAGTAGAATATCCACAGAATGGGAGAAAATTTTTGCTGGGTATACAACTGACAGAGGCCTAATTTCTAGAATTTACAAAATACTCAAAAACCTAAACAACAAAAAGTCAAACAACCCACTCACAAAATGGGGCAAAGAATTGGCTCAGGGAAATTTGCAGAAGAGGGGGCAGAAAGATTGTTAGAGATACACATTGAGCCATTATGCACAGAGACATTGCCTCTTCCCCATAACTGATGGCTAACCCCACAATGTACGATCCACATTCCCCAATGAGGAGGGTACCTGCGGAAGGGGGACGACAGGGAGGAGGCTGGTACCAGCTTGACTGTATACATACTGTGTACATAACTAATTAAAAAATTGCTTCTTGGCCTTTGGGCTAAAATCAAGTAAAGAATGATCATGTTTCATGGGATCTAAGATGGCTTCAACCATATACTATTATTATACAATATATACACTGTTATATAACTTTTATAAAATATACACTATTATACAAATTGCAAAGAAAGAAAGCATGATGCCAAGGTAAGTATGACAAATTGTCATTTTAAGAAATACCTTAGATTTCAGAGAATGCTAATGTGAAAAATCAAATTTGTCAATTTGAATAAAACTTGTACTATCTTTGTATTCCCTTTTTGTATAGCATAATGCCTTCAAAAGACAGTCTTATGAAAATGTGCATTTATGGTTAGGAGTGTAGGTCAGTGGTAGAATAAATGCTTAGCAAATGTGAGGCCCTGGGTTCAAGCCCTAGCACAAAAATGTTAATTTACATTTTAAAAAGTTTACTGCTTGATGGTTGAAGTCCAGGAGGTTGTGGGTCTATTTATTAGATCCACACAAATCACTTAAAATGTATTATGACCATTAGTATTTAATTATATGTAATGACTTTGTAACAAATGACAGAGTAATATATGTAGGGGAAAATGTGACTACTTCTTTTCCCTTCCTTCTTCCTTTCCTTTCCTTTTTTTTTTCTTTCCTTCCTCCTTTCCTTCCATCCTCTCTCCCTCCTTCCCTTCCTTCCTTCCTTCCCTCCTCCTCATCTTCCTTCTTCCTCCCTCCCACCCTGCCCAGACTCTCTGATAAGGTCTTACTATGTAGCCCAGGCTGACTTTGAATTTTCAATCTTCCTGCCTTACTTTTACCAAGTGGTAGGAGTACAGATGTACATCACCATACTCTGTGCTCATAAATATTTTTAATTACAAACTTATGTATTGTACAAACAATGAAACAATGAAAGAAAATTTTTTATCTTAAAAATATTGAGCAGACTGAGCCTGGTAGTGGCATACATAATGAAAGAAAATAGGAAAAATAAAGTCTTCTACACTATTCTTTCCTAGATTTTACAGCACACGTGCACACATGCCCAGATGTATGTGTGTTTACTGAAGCTTATATTGTATCTGTAATCTTATATATCTTGAACATTTTGACATAAATGAAATTCTTCACAAATATAATTTAGATATCTTATGTTCACATTTCAAATATATCATAACTACCTTAACAAGTCACTTGGATATAGCTATTGTCCAATTTTTCTCCTAGAATAGGTATGTAGTGGATCTATAATTAATTTCCTTTTTAGGAGCTTCCAAGGATACAGCCCTGGTCCTTTATAGAGTTTCACACAACAGAATGCCATTCCAGAACTTAATTTTAATACACTGTATTTTATAAACAGTGACTAACTGTTTTATAAAAATATTACTCTACAGTAATATAATTTAATGTCGTAACAAAATAGAACAATACTTATTTAGATATATTTTAATATTTCTTTAAAATAAAGAGAATAAGGATTGGTTGGTTTGTTTTGAGGTAGACTTTTTACTCTATTTTACTCAATATACCTGGAGCTCACCCTATAGTGATCCTCCTACCTGAGCCCCCTGTGTGCTGGTGTTAAAAGCATGAGCCACCACACTTGGCTGGCTTGTTTGTTCATTTTTTTTTTTTTTTAAGACAGGCTCTCTATGGCAGTTACCTTTTTGTTTGTAGGACAAAACACTTTACCAAAAGCTGATTATGGAAGGAAAAGGTTCTTTTCAACATCTAGTTTTCAGGAGTAGTCTCATCATGGAGCACATGGCAGGGCAGAGATTGAGCATCACATCATGTCACATTATCTGGGATGTAGCAGCAAAAGTTAGCAAGCTAGTGGACACCTAGTGGGGGTGGACTAATAAACCTCTAGGTCTACCCCCAAGTGACATACCTCCTCTTGCCCAGTTCTGCTTCCCAAATTGCTACCAGCTGCAGACCAAGTAGTCAAAATATATGAGCCTACAGGGGACATCTCATTCAACCCACCACAGTCTCACTGACCTCACACCTGTGTCAAACTTGCCTCTGCATGCTGAGTGCTGGGACTATAGATGTGCATCACCATGGTCAACTTGAGTATAATACTTTTGTTAGATGCTGTTGCAGTTACCTTTTCATTGTTGGGACAAAACACCCAACCAAAAACCACTTATGGGAGAAAAGGATTTATTTCAGGTAATGGTTTCAAAGGGAAGTTTCATCGTGGCTCAGAAAGCATGACAGAGCAGAGGCTGGGCATCATATCTTATGACATCAGCTGAGGAGTAGAAGCAAGAGTGACCTAACAGGCTAACACCCAGTAATTCCACCTCCAATGACGTACCTCCTTCAGCGAGATTCCATCTCCTAAATCCTGGAGACTATTCAAATCCTGAGGCTATGGGGGACATTTTACATTCACCATCACAGATTTTTTTCTTAAATTAAATGTTAACTGCATCCTATTTCAGAGGAATTAATATGTACAAAGTCTATTTAATGGTTGAGGTCTGGTCAAAATATTGAGGCTGGGGAAGTTGTGGAATTAATATTTACTGGAGCCACATAATAAAGTACAAACTAGTGCTACTATTGGATTTGTCTGTTTTTCTGCTGTGAGAAAAAGGGGTTGAGTTCAATAGCACTTGTAGCAGTCTTTCTTTCTCTCTTGTCTCCTTATTCTCTCCGTATTTTAGTTGTGATTTGTTTTCTCCTGATATTAAAGTCAAGGGATGCTGGGCATGGTGGCATATGCCTCTAATCCCAGCACTCGGGAGGCAGAGGTAAGAGGATTGCCATGAATTTGAGGCCACCCTGAGAATATATAGTGAATTCCAGGTCAGCCTGTGCCTGAGTGAGGCCCTGCCTTGGAAAAAAAAAAAGTCAAGGGATATTATTGTAGTCATGTAACCAAAATACTTGGCACCAACAATTTATGGGAGGAAAGATTTGTTTTTGCTCATGGTTTCAGAGGAGGGAATATATAACATAGGTGCCTCACTCCATAGCTGACCAGGAAGCCAAGAACAGGGCAGGACTGTGGCCAAGTTATTACCTTCAAAGACCCTCCTTGAGTGAACTACTACTGTCAGACAGGACTAACCCTCCTAAAGGCTCCATAGTCTCCCAAGATAGCACCCTGTGCTAGGAAATAAGAATTCAAAACAGGTATCCATGCTGGACATTATAGATTCAAACCTTAACAGGAAATTACAGGAAGATGTATAGGGTGTAGTTTTAAATAAAGACCACTTTTCAGGGGTGTTGGTTATATGTGAAAAACTGTACACACTGTAGGAGAAAATTAACTAGTTGACACAGTTGGAATTCTTTTAAAAATTAAAAATAATTATATTTCTGAGGCAAGCCCAACAGACTGGACTTTTTTATGAGAACGAGAATTGGCACACCAGGGCTTCCAACCACTGTAATTGAACTCCAGACATATATGCCACCTTGTGCGCATGTGCAACCTTGCGCATGCATCACCTTGTGTGTCTGGCTTACCGGGACGTGGGAAGTCAAACACGGATCCTTAGGTTTTTCAGGAAAGCACCTAACTGCTAAGCCATCTTTCCAGCCCTTCGGATTTTTTTCATTAATGTGTAGATATTGAAGTGCTAATGATTTACTACCATTTGAATATTCAGCACTGGAATGGAGATATATCTCAGTTAGTAGAATGCTCACCTAGCATGCATGAACCTCTGGATTTGATCTCCAGCACCATATAAACTGGATGTGGTGGCACTTGCCTGCAGAGGAGAGGATCAGAAGTTCAAGGTTGTCCTCAAGCACACAGCAAGCTCAAGGTCAGTTTAGGATGCATGAGACTCAGTCTCTGTCAATCAATATACAGTGTTAATGTTAAATTAACCTTAAATCTCAAATGAACTGCATTTATATTCATCATCTAGTATTAACAGAGAAAATCATGAGAAGAAATAATGTTTAGAAACTTGTGTGTGCACATATGGTGCAGTGCATGTATGATCAGAGCACAACTTTTGGGAAGGTTCTCACCTGTCCATCTCATTTGAGGCAGGATTCCTCTCTGGATTCTCATTCTGCTATTGTTCTTTGCTGCATTTGTCACGAGTTTCCATGAAATTCTCCTATGTGCACCATCTGACCATCAGGGTAATGACATTACAGAAGCCCATCATGGCTTCCAGATTCCTTCATGGGGGACTGGGGATAGAACTTGGGTACTATGGCTTGAACAACAAGCACTTTATTCATTGACACATCCACCCAGAGTAAGAAATGGATTTTTGCATATATATATATATATATATATATATGTTTGATGTGTATGCATATGTGTTCATACAAATGTACAGGTACATGTGAGGCCAGAGGCTGATGCTATGAATCTTTCTCAGTTACTCTCCACCTTATTCTTTGAGACAGGGCCTCTTACTGAATCCAGAGCTTGCTGATTCAGTTAGCGTAGTTTGCCTGCTTTCCCACCTCCTCCTCAGCTCTGGGATTATAGGTGCACACCACCATACCTAGCATTTATTTGGTACTGAGGATCTGAACTCACGCAGCAAGCACTTTACCTACTGAGCCATCTCCTCAGTCTGGAAACTTGTTTCTTTAATGCACTTGATGTTAATATATTTTGTTGCATCTTGATGTTAGACATAACCTTGATCCTACTTCTTTTTTTAAATTATGAAGTTTACTTAGTGAGAAATGAATCATGAGGTTTATTGTAGGGGAAATTAAGTTCCAGGGAGGAGACTATCTGAAAGACTCAAGCCAAAGGAGAATTCTTCTCCTTGTCTGGCTGCTGTAAAGGGAGAGAACCTTCATCACAGAAAAATTGCCAATAGTAAAAGGACTCCAGAGGAGGCACACCCACCCAACATGCTGAAAGCATGGTTCTGAGTAAGAACCAAAAGATCCCCTTCACATAAAAGACCAGAGAGGATTAAGAAATAGTGAAGGACTCAGAGATCAAAGGAAAATCATACACACAACAAAGTGAGGAAATAACCCAAAGCAAGACACATGTAGAACAAGCAGGAAAATACAAAGCTGAAGGAAGTTCTGGGAAGGGAAGAGACAGACACACACACTAGTGTTCAGGTAGAAGTCACAAGAAGGAACAAAAGAGGGCTGGCCCGCATGATTAGGTTCCCTTATATGATTGGCCATCTAATTAGGGTAAGTCTTGTTATCAGACTCAGGGGTGCAAGAGGAAACCCAATTGGTTTGTGGACTCAAGGGGCTGATCCAGGAGAGACCAGTCCACCTAGATGTGTCAAACTAAGGAAGAAGCAGGAAGTTCCTCTGGGGAGTGTTGCTGGCAGCCATCTTGGATGAGACTGGATCAGATGTGAGTTCTAGTTTTGCCAGGGCAGGCAGGGTGGCATCTCCTTGTCCTTGGACCTTGTTCTTTCACTAACTGTCTATAAAAAGCTATTTTACTCCTGTTTTTCCTTCATCCCCCCTATTAAGAAGAAACTCTGACTACTATTAGGGAAATGCTATGATGACCACTCTAACTTCTTCAAGCTGAATCAGGTGTAGAGCATGGCTGTTACTAAAGCTGTGCAGGAGGGAGTTTATCTAAAGGCTCAAGTTGGAGACGCTACTTCCTCTGAACCAGTCTGATGTCTCATCACCATCTGTATATAGGTCTTTCATTTTGTTGATCCTACTTCTAGCTCATAAACTGGAGCATGGCCACAGATCTTACTGCTGGGGAGATGATCTGGAATTCAGTCTTTCTCTGGGTTCCAGAAGTACTTCACATTGCTAAATCTAAGAGGTAATTCTATCTGTGACCTTTTCTCAAAGCATATAAATAAGTTTTAGTAATTCTACTTCCCACATGTCCCTCTCAGGGATTTTCATTTCATATCACCATCTAAAATATGAGATACAGCCATGTTTGCAATCTCAGCACTCAGGAGACTGTGGCAGCAGGGTTGCAGCGAGAAAGGCACTTGGACTACAGAGTGAGACCTTGTCTCAGTAAAAGAAACAAACAAATAAACAAAAATCCTCGAACAACTATGAGAAGTTCTTTTTTTTTTTTTTTTTTTTTTGGTTTTTCGAGGTAGGGTTTCACTCTAGCCCAGGCTGACCTGGAATTCACTATGGAGTCTCAGGGTGGCCTCGAACTCACGGCGATCCTCCTACCTCTGCCTCCCGAGTGCTGGGATTAAAGGCGTGCGCCACCACGCCCGGCTGAGAAGTTCTTTAATTATAAGAAAATTACTTAACTTTGTACACGCCAGTTCATACAACATTAGTTGATATCAGAACCATTCCCAGCCTCCAGCATTCTTTAACATAAACTTTCTTTGGGAAGCACTGCTTTATACTATTGCTCCGGCAGGAGCAAGTTATATACTGTAAGAAGAGCTTTGGAATCAGACCTTACTTTTGAATTTCACCCTCTTTAATCTCAGTTTTCTCTGTAAAATAGGATATTTTCTCTCTCATGGGTTGTATGTCTATGTTGTATCAAGTACTATGCCTGGCAAAGTATTGAGTATTTAGTTGAGTATCAATAAATGCTAGTCTTGGACTGGAGTTTGTAGCTCAGTGGTTGAGCATTTATGCCTGGCAATGAGCAAGTCTCTGGGTTTGATTCCCACAATCACACAAAAAGTATTAGTTCTGCAGTCCTCTTTTATTTTCTTTTAATTTTTAAAAAAAATTATTTGAGAGAGAGAGAGAGAGACAGAAAGGCAGAAAAAGAGTGAATATGGGCATGCCACTGCAGACCAACTCCAGACACATGTGCCACTTTGTGCATCTGGCTTTATGGGGGTACTGGGGAATTGAACCCAGGCCATCAGGCTTTGCAAGCAAGTGCTTTTAACTACTGAGCTATCTCTCCTCATCTTCCCTCCTAACACCCATTTACCAGCCCCCATATATCCTGAGATTTTAAATCTAGAAACTAAACAGTAGCACCATAACCTAGAGGTACCCTTCCCATTGGCCTACACCCAACCCTAGACACCCTTTGTCATTTGTAAATTTATAGCACATATAATGGTGACCCTGGGCCTCATTCCAAACTTAGCACTTAAGTTCTAGCCACTGAGTTGTGAAATTATATCCCAGATATGCATCTCTTGAACTAAAAAGTTACCTGTACAATTTTGGAGCCTGTTACTGCAGAAGCTGAGTGTTTGTTAAAACTTGGTACAATTTAGACTCTGTGGGAAGAGCAACTGAGAATCATGATGATGACACTGTAGAAAGGTCAGAGACATGGGTGGGAGAGACTGCTCAGTGAGTAAAGTACTTGTCATTCAAGCATGAGCACTTGAGGTCAAATCCCCAGACCTCATGCAAAATGTCAGGCATTGTAGTGTATATCTGGTATCCCAATGCTAGAGAGGCAGAGACAGGTGGATTCTCAGGCCTCACTGACTAGCCTAGCTGAATTGGTGAGTTTTAGGTTCAATGAGAGACCTTGTCTCAAAAAATAAGGTGAAGGGCTGGAGGGATGGCTTAGTGGTTAAGACGTTTGCCTACAAAGCCAAAGGACCCAGGTTCTATTCCCCAGGACTCATGTTAGCCAGATGCACAAGGTGGCACATGTGTCTGGAGTTCATTTGCAGTGCCTGGAGGCCCTGGCATGCCCATTCTTTCTCTCTCTCTTTCTTTCTCTTTGTCAAATAAATAAATAAAAATAAAAAATATTTTTAAAAAAATAAGGTGAAGGACAATTAAAGAAAACATATGACATCAACCTCTGGCCTACACACATGCGCACACATACACACACACATGCATGTACACTCAAACATACACATGTGTGCCCACACACCTATGAACACATATGTAGCACACATACATACACACAAAAAAATTAAAGTCAAAATCCAGGCATCCTTTTTAAAACCTTTTTATTGACATTATCCATAATTATAGATAATAAATCATGATAATTCCTTCCCCACCTCCACTTTCCCTTACCCTTTATCATGTCCCCTTTTCTATCAGTCTCTCTTTTATTTTGATGTCATACGTTTTTCCTCCTATTATGAAGATTTTGTGTAGGTAGTGCCAGGCATTCTGAGGTCATGGATATCCAGGCCATTTTGTGTCTGGAAGATTTCACTGTAAGCAGTCCTACCCTTCCTTTGGCTCTTAATTCTTTCTGCCACCTCTTCCACAATAGATCCTGAGCCTTGGAAGGTGTGATAGCCAGGTATCCTTCATATTGACTTGACATAAGGTTTTACCCAGCAGTGGGACTGTGTATGTATTGATGATATATTCATATTCTTTTTCTTGTAGTCTTTTTTTTTGGGGGGGGGGTTTGAGGTAGAGTCTCACTTTAGCTCAGTCTGACCTGGAATTTTCTATGTAGTCTCAGGGTGGCCTTGAACTCACAGTGATCCTCCTATCTCTGCCTCCCAAATTGCTGGGATTAAAGGCGTGCACCACAACGCCTGACTTCTTGTAGTCATTTTTTCTGTAGTGCTTGGTTTTTTATTTATGCCTTGAAGTAATTATGCTGTTTAATTAAGCTAATGCAATTTTGTCTTAACTTTAACTGGAAAGGTTTAACAAATATTTAAGCTGATTAAAAAAACAAATGTAAAATTTAAGAGAACTTCCTGGGTAGTCATGGAAGGAAAGACTGTCAGTGAAATTACAAAGTTAATTTTATCCCAGGTGAGGCATATTTAAAAATAGAAACTGACTTGTGACTTTATTTTGATGGGTAGTTCTCAGAGTCCCCTAAGCTGAACCATCTTTAAGTAAATGCACTCTATGACATAGCATGCAGTCTGGCCCCTTATACCAGTAAAAGATGAAAAAAAGGGCCTGGACTACATATAGCCCTACTTCAAATAACTGAACACAACAAAAACCAACCAAACAACAACAAACATCAAGGCTTGCCCTTCAGATAGAACCACTCATGTTCATCCCTGATACTGAAAACCTACAACAGGGGTAGTCATGAGCCCTAGAGGTTAGGTTTTGCAGGTAAGAAGTGGTTTTCCTTTTAATAGTACCCTTAAATCTGTCTGACTTGGGAATAAATTAATAAACAGTCTTAATTCCAAATACATTAATAAAAACTCAAAAAAGAGGGCACAACAGGAAAAAGCCAGAAGATTTTATATATCAAATAAAAAATTATGTTTGTATCTAAAATCAACCCTTAACAAAACTCTGCACCTTTCCAGTGGAAAATTATTTCAAGAACAAGGCATAAGATGGGTGTGCTGGCACATGCCTTTAATCCCAGCACTTGGGAGGCAGAGGTAGGAGGATCACCATGAATTCAAGGCCACTCTGAGACTACATAGTGAATTCCAGGTCAGCCTGAGCTACAGTGAGACCCTACCTTGAAAAAACAAACAAACAAACAAAAAAGAGCAAGGCATAATGTTTGTTTTATTTTTATTTTTAATATATTTTATTTATTTATTTATTTGAGAGCAAGAAAGGGGGGAGAGAGAGAGAGAGAATGGGCATACCAGGGCCTCCAGCTACTGCAAATGAACTCCAAATGTGTGCACCCCCTTGTGCATTTGGCTTATGTGGGTCCTGGAGAGTCAAACTGGGATCCTTTGGATTTGCAGGCAAACGTCTTAAGTACTAAGCCATCTCTCCAGCCTCATAATAATCTTTTAAAATTGTCTCAGTTGAAAGCCAAACATCATATGTTCTCTCTCATATGTGGATCCTAGCTACAAATTATTGGACTTCTATGTGAGTAGAAAGAAAACTCAGTAACAGAGGCCAATAAGCTAAAAAGAAGATATAGATATAAAGGGAATAGAAAGGGAGGGAGGGGGTACTTAATAGGATGGTATTGTATATATGTAAGCAGAAGAACAGATTAATGGGGGTGAAAAGTCCTCAGTAAGGTCAGGAGAAGAGCATGAGTAAAGGAAAGGTGGAGGGAGGGCTAATCGAAATATAATAGGATATAAATAAGTCATATGGAAAACTACTTTTTTTTGGACAGTGGAACACTCAGAAGCCACAGATTGTTACTAGAAAATTCTCAGTGCCAGGGATGGGATACCTTCCAGTGTGTTGTTGCTGGTGTCTGGCTAAATGTATATATTACGCTCACCAAACTGCCCAGTAAGCACTTCTCTTAATGTTCATACCCATATGGTTAGAGAAGCTTCTCTTTTCAGATGGCAGTGACAATGGGATGACTCAGAAGGCACCATGGTGCTGAGAAGAAGTGACAGAGGAGTGCTCAGCACTGAAACATCTATATCACACCTTCCAAGGCTCAGGGTCCACTGTGGAAGAGGTGGTGAAAAGAATGTAAGAGCCAAAGGAAGGGTAGGACTCCTTCCAATGTGCTCCTCCAGACACAAAATGGCCTGGATATCCATGATCTCACAGTGCTTGACACTACCTACACAAGACCATAATAATAGGAGGAAAAGATCATGACATCAAAATAAAAGACAGACTGGTTGAGAAGGGGGAGGAGATATTATGGAGAGTGGAGTTTCAAAGGGGAGAGTGGAGGGAGGGAGAGAATTACCATGGGATATTGTTTACAATTATGGAAGTTGTCAATAATAAATAAATAAATAATAAAAATAAAATAGGGCCGGGCATCGTGGCGCACACCTTTAATCCCAGCACTCGGGAGGCAGGTGTAGGAGGATCACCATGAGTTCAAGGCCACCCTGAGAATACAGAATGAATTCCAAGTCAGCCTGGGCTAGAGGGAGACCCTACCTCAAAAAATAAATAAATAAATAAATAAATAAAAGTCTCAGTTAAATCACATAACTGCTTCTCATCAAACTTGTAAAAGATTTCTTAAAAAGTAATTTTAATCTTAGTACATTAGTGCAGGTGTGTGACAAATCTGACTCAAGTGCTTTTCTGTTTGGTTCTTGAATAAATGAGGGGCAAAATGATATTGAAGTCACCAATCCTATTCTGCTAAATAATAATGAAACAGTATTTAACCAAGAGTGTTTTTGACTTAGCTTCATAAAATGAGAGATAAATCAACTCAGTTTTGTTACTGTTTGCTTCTTTGCCTTTTTTTTTTTTTTTTTTTTTTTTTTTTTTTTTTTGGTTTTCCGAGGTAGGGTCTCACTCTAGCCCAGGCTGACCTGGAATTCACTATGCAGTCTCAGGCTGGCCTCAAACTCATGGTGATCCTCCTATCTCTGCCTCCCGAGTGCTGGGATTAAAGGCATGTGCCACCACGCCCAGCCACTTCTTTGCTTTTTGAGACAGGCACTCACCAAGTGGCCCTGGTTGGCTTAGAACTTGCTATGTAGGCCTTGATATCCTTGAACTTACATTGATTCACCTATCTGCCTCTCCAGTGCTGGGACTACAGGTACCACACTTAGCTTTCAGACACAGTTTTGAGTGTAGTTCATTGCCAAGTGTCTCAGGGCTAGACACACATGATGATCACTTAGATTCCAGAAGAGTATGCCTTGGTGGCAGTATATGTGTGGACTTAAACACAAGGCAGAGAGAAGGGTAGTTCAGGACAGGTAGGAAGAGGGAACATTAGAAATACAGTGATTAATGCTTTTTAAAATATTTATTTATTTGTAAGCAGAGAGAGATAGACAGAGAGAATGAGAATGCTAGAACATCCAGCTGCTGCAATGGACTCCAGACTCATGTGCCACATTGTGCATCTGTCTCTATGTGGGTACTGGGGAATCGAGCTTGGTCGTTAGGTTTTGCAGGTAAGAAGTGTCTTAACCACTGAGCCATCTCTCCAGCCTGATTAATGCTTTCTTTGAAGGAAAATTTGTTTCTAAAATTCCCCCTGTATTAGTTGCTTTTCTCACTGCTGTGACAAAACATCTGACAAAAGCAAATTAAGGATGGAAGAATTATTTTGGCTGTTAACCTTTTAAAAATTTTTATAAGATTTATTTATTTATTAGAGACAGAGAGGTAGAGAGAGAGAGAGTGAGAATGGGTGCACAAGGGCCTCTAGTTGTGGGTTCCTGGGTCCTTGGGCCTGCCGTGGTCCCCCAAGGCGTCCCAGGCAACTGTGGCAGTGAGCGCATGAGAATAACTCTCAGGAGACAGTTTCTGTGAACAGCTGTCAGTTTATTGTCAGGGAGATGGATTTATAAGCAGTTGAGGGTGGGAAGAGGGTCCTAACGGGATTGGATGTCCAAGGTTTCTTGCTGATGCCTAATTAGCATATGGGGACTTTCATTGCAGCACTAGGCAATGGTACAGGGGGATGGGCTGTGCAAAGTTGCTGGCTGATACCATATAAGGAGTTTCCTAGGCAACTGGCCAAAGGCCACAGGGTTATGGGCAAAGCCTTAGTCTTATCTGAATGTCCAGGTATCCTGTGCTTAGAGATTTTGCGACCCCCAAGAATGGGGGGAGAATCCTGGCTCACTGCAAACACTGAGAATAGGGGGAGGAGCTCCCCTGCCGTTGGGTCCTGGAGAACCAGTGGTTCAGGCTGCTTAGACCATAGCCTTGGGCCTTCGTGTCAGACAGCTTAGGTTTGCTTTAACCCAGGGCCCTGCCTATGTTCAACATCTAGTCACTGCAAACAAACTCTGCGCCACCATATGCATCTGGTTTATATGGGACCTGGAGAATCAAACCTGGGTCCTTAGGCTTCACATGCATGTGCCTTAACCACTAAGCCATCTCTCCAGCCCTTAAAAATATTTTTTAAATATTTTATTTATTTATTTATTTATTTATTTATTTATTTATTTGAGAGGGAGGGAGGGAGGAAGAGGCATATATATATATGTATACAGAGAGCAGGGGAGAAAGAGAGAGGGGAGGAAAATGGACACACAAGGGCCTCTAGGACTGTAAACGAACTCCAGTCTCATTTGCCACCTTGTCTGGTTTACGTGGGTACTGGGGAATAGAACCTGGGTCCTTAGACTTTGCAGGCAAGCACTTTAACCACTAAGCCATCTATCCATCCCATTTTAAACTTTTTTATTGACAGCTTCCATAAGCATAGATAATAGCCTATTATAATTCCCTCCTACCACTCTCATTTTCTTCTCTACACCAAATCCCTTTTTTCTAATTAATTTCTCTTCTATTTTGATGTCATCATTTTCCCTCCTATTATGAAGGTCTTGTGTAGGTAGTGTTAGGCACTGTGAGATCATGGATATCCAGGCCATTTTGTGCCTAGAGGAGCACATTGTAAGGAGTCCTACCCTTCCTTTGGCTTTTACATTCTTTCTGCCACCTCCTCTGCAATGGACCCTGAGCCATGGAAGCTGTGATAGAGATATTTCAGTGCTGAGCACTCCTCTGTCACTTCTCAGCACCATGGTGCCTTCTAAGTCATCCCAAGGTCACTGCCATCTGAAAAGAGAAGGTTCTCTAACTGTAAGTGAGAATAGCATTAATAAATAGGTATAAACATAAGTGTTTAGAGTGTAGTTTGGTGGACATAATATCTCTACTTAGCCAGCCAACAATAGTTGTTACTCCTTCAAGGCTTATAACCTCCTCTTCCGTATGTTTTTGACTAGGTTTTTTAGGACCAGACATGTATTCCCTCCTGTGGAGCAGGCCTCCAGTTCAATCAGAGAGCAGTTGATTCCCCATAACATACATGCCACTACTGTACCAGTTGGCACATTTGGCATGGTTGGCCAGTTGTTAAGGATTGCAGAGTCCACTGCTGGTTAACACCATTGGTGACTTCTCTCTTCCAGAAGGTTGCACGCTGCATAGCTCTTTCCAGCATCCTGACAGCTAGTCAATAGGGAGGAGGTTTCTAGCTCAGGCTGTTAAGGTTTTTTTTTTTTTTGTTGTTGTTGTTGTTTTTCGAGGCAAGCCCAACAGACTGGCTTTTTTATGTGAGAGAGCAAGAACAAGCAAGAGTGTGAATTATGTGAGAGAGAATTGGTGTGCCAGGGCCTCCAGTCATTGTAATTGAATACCAGATGCATGCACCACCTTGTGTGCATGTACGACCCTGTGTGCTTATGTCACCTTGTACATCTGGCTTAAGTGGGATCTGGAGAGTGGAATATGCGCCCTTAAACTTCACAGGCAAGTGCCTTAACTGCTAAGCCATCTCTATAGCCCACTGTTAAAGTTTTTATGGATATAGTCCATCCTAGAAGGGAAGGCATGGAGGCAGGAAAGTGAGGTGTCTGACCACATTGTGTCCATAGTCAGGAAGCAGAGAGAGATGACTGTTGGTCAACTGGCTTCCTCCTTTACCCTTTTTTATTCAGTCTGGGACTCCAGCCATGGCACAGGGCTGCCCACATTCAAGGTAGGTCTTCCTTCCTCAGTTAAAACTGTCTGGAAATGCTTTCGCAGACATCCACAAAGGTGTGTCTCCTGTGATATTCTAAATCCAGTCAAGTTGACAGTGAAAATTAACCACCAAACCCATGTGCAGACAAATTTTTGAAAGGAAAACATGCTAGTCCTGTATTGGGGTGATCAGATACTTGGAAGCAATATGTGTCAGGCACGGACCTTGAGAGTCCAGGTGTCCAGAACTGAGAAAGAAGACTGCATGAACTTACCCTGCTAGGTCCCTTCTCCGAAGCCCCTTCTATGTCACCTGCTATATATAGGTCTCCATTGTCTCATGTGTTTGTTCTAAACATCAGACAAATGCGATTTAAGCAGACCTTGCTTCACTCTTCATATGCCTTCTGCAACATATACCTGTGGGCCCTTGTGCATATGGAAGGTGTCAGGAATACTTTTGTTGGTTGGTGTGCAAAGCTGTCAGAAGTAATCACAAGTAGTCTTGTACCTGTCTTAAAGCTTTGTGTTTAAACTGGTCCACAAAGGTGCTGTCTCCTCTGGGGCCTTGGCAGGGTGGCGAGCGGGATGGAGTGCGGATTCTCAGCAACAGCAGAGCTGGAGGACCTGCAGGGGCACAGTGAAGCCTGCACGCTTTACCCTGCTCACCTGGTAGAGGTCGCAGGTGGAGAGTGATTTTTTTTCTTTTCTTTTTTTCTTTATTAGTTAGTTTTGTATTTATCAAATACAGTCAGTTTGGCACCATTATTAGGCTCATCCGTGACCTACCCCCTCCCCTTGGCCCCTCCTTGTTGAGGTCATGCATTGTGGAGTTAGCCCACAGTTATGGGTAAGATAAATGTCTCTGCATATCATGACCCAACATGTGGCTCTGACATTCTTTCCGCCCCCTCTTCCACAAAATTTCCCTGAGTCATGTTGGGTTCAGTTTTGGTCTGCTTCAGTGATGAGGTGTTGGGGGCCTCTGAGGCTCTGGCTCTCTGATTTGATAGGAGTTGATTTTTCTCTGTGTTGATCTCCTTTCCCCTTCTGCTGGTATCCAGTTCATCAGGAAAACAGCACCCTTGCTTGTTTCGCCAATTTTTCTTAGTTTCAGTCAGGGCCCTTTTGAGGTATGATGGGGTGGCTCTCTCCTTAGGATCTACATCTATCTGAAAAAGAGAAGCAGATTCTCCAACGGAGAGTAAGTTAGCACCAGGACAAATGAGATAACCCTTACTTTTTTTATAGAGAATTTAATAGATGTAGGCCCTCTTGTAGCCCATGATTGATGGTAGCTTGATATTGGAGAGTGGGCTTATGTTTGGATATGGTTCTGACTTGTTTCCCAGCTCCAGCTATGGGTCCCATACCACTGAGGAGATCAGTTAGCCAAATTAAGAGCATTTGGTTTGCCACCATGCCTGTGTGCCACTATTGCACTTGTGTGGGCATCACAACAAGTTATTTGCTGCGAAGTAGGTTATATCATGAGTTGCTTGGACAGATATTGGTCATTTTCCCCAGTCGCCCATGTAGCACCTTCTGGCACTAGACGTGCTGACTGTCTGGGGACTGACTCTCTTCCAACTTCCAGCCATGCCCATTCTATTTTGCATGTCAACCACATAAGGTGTCTTCAGCAGTAGGGTCTTACCACTAACCTTTGGTGGGTCATCAAATACTCTGGCAGAAATCTGTCTGTCTTTTAGGAAACCTTGTAGGTCTCTCTGATCAAAAGCTCATTGTGGATGATAGCCCCATGCTGGATCTTGGAGTTACAGGTCAGTGCCCACTAAGAAAATGAGGAAAAAGATAACTAATATACAAGAGTTAGAGAGAAGAGAGAGAGAGAGGGAGAGGGAGAGGGAGGGAGGGAAGATGTAGGAGATTAAGGTTAGTCTTGATCCTACCCTCTCCAGTGTCTTGTGGTTCAGGTGTTCCCTGTAAGGGCCTGGTGAAGGATCAGCCCTTTGGTCTGTCTTTTAGTAAGTAGAATTTTATGTTACCATTGCCGTTTGTGTTTCCCACCCTTTCGATGCCCTCCCCTCCCTCCCCTTCCATCCTATTGTCTAGTCCACGGAGATGCTTGCTGGATATGTAAGGTGTCTTGGGTAGATTCAGGTTAGGTGCTGTAGATGAGTGAGACTATGTGGTGATTTTTTTTTCTGTGATTGGGTAAGTTCACTGAGAATGATCTGTTCCAGGTTCGACCATTTTTCCTCAAATTTCATTGTGTCATTTTTTCTTACTGCTGTATAGAATTCCATTGTGTAGATATACCACATCTTAGTTATCCATTCTTCTAGTGATGGACATCTGGGATCGGACTTTGGGTCAAGGAGCTATAGCTACTTGATATTCGATAAAGGCCCAAACAATATAGGCTGGAAAAAAGACAGCATCTTCAACAAATGGTGCTGGACTAACTGGATAACCATATGTAGCATACTGAAACTTGACCCACACATTTCACCATGCACTACACTCAAGTCCAAATGGATCAAAGACCTCAATATAAGACCAAAAACTCAAATACTACTGGAAGAAAATTTAGGAAGTACTTTCCATGAAATAGGAATGGAAAAAGACTTCCTGAACAAAACCCCAGAGCTCACGATCTTAAACCGTCACTCAGCCAATGGGATCACATGAAGCTGAAGAGTTTCTTTACAGACAAGCATACAATAAGCAAAGCCAATAGATTACCCACAGAATGGGAGAAAATATTTGAGGGTTATCCAACTGATAGAGGCCTAATCTCTAGAATCTACAAAGAACTCAAAAGTCTAAACAGTAAGAAGTCAAACACCCCACTCACAAAATGGGGCAAACAGCTCAACAGGCAGTTCACAGAGGAAGAAATACAAATGGCAAACATACACTTAAGAAAATGTTCATCATCCCTAATCATCAGAGAAATGCAAATTAAAACAACTATGAGATTCCACCTTACCCCAATAAGGATAGCAAACATCAAAAAATCAAATAAAAATAAATGCTGGTGAGGATGTGGAGAAGTAGGAACACTCATCCACTGCTGGTTGGAATGTAGGATGGTACAACCACTTTGGAAAGCAATATGGAGACTTCTGAAAAAGCTGAGTATAGAGATACCAACAGACCCAGTTATTCCCTTACTGGGCATCTACCCTAAAACCTTCAAACCACAGGCTAGAGAGATTTGCTCAACCATGTTTGTAGCGGCTCAATTTGTAATAGCTAAGAGCTGGAGAGTGATTTTATAGCGTCTTCCCAGAGATTTACAGTGAAGCCTCTGATCTAACAAGAGCATGTATCACAACCTTCCGTAAGTGAAGAAGCATCTTCAGGGAGTCACACGCCTGTGCTCTTTTCTTTTTATATTGTGGGTGTGTATAGACATGTGCATGGCCAGAGGACAACTTCCGGTGTTGATCCTTGCCTTTCGTCTTTTTTGATGCAGGGTTTCTTATTCACAGCTGCATTCACTAGGAGTTGGCCCGTGAGCTTCAAGGGATTTTCCTGCCTCCAACTCCGTTCTCACCATAGGTATATTGGGATTACGGACACTATGCAGCAGCCTTGTCCATCATTATGTGGGTTCTGTGGGTTCAAATTCAGATCATCATGCTTGCACAGGAAGTGCGTTTACCCACTGAGCCATCTCCACAGCCCAATTCCTCTGCCCTATACTTTTATGTATCCGTGGAGATGTTCCACCACCCTAGACACAGCTAGTAGAAGAGCAACAAGCTTGATGCAGGTTTGATCTCACCAATCTGAGGACCTCTGAAATATAAACACTTAGGGAGGAGCCCAAGATAGACTTCTGGAGTTGTGTGACTCACCCAATGGCCACACTTACTTCCAGCACATGAATGAGGGTATGGAAACCAACCAGCTACACCTGTGTCCCATGGATCCAAAGACAGTGACCCAGAACTTTCCAGCCCAAGTTACTGATTATGGGATGGTGAGCACATCAACTGTTGTTTTAAGCCACTCTATCTTGAATGGTTTGTTGGTAGTTGCTACACAGTGTTTTAATTTGTATATAGTCATTAAATAGGCTGACAGTAGTCATGTCCCTTAAGAGTCTTTAGGGCTGGAGAGATAGCTCACTGATTAAGGCCCTTGGCTTCAAAGCCTAACAACCCAGGTTTGATTACTCAGTACCTACATCAAGCCACATAGACAAAGAGGTGTATGCATCTGGAGTTTGTTTGCAGTGGCTGGAAGCCCTGGTGTGCCCATTCGCTCTGTCTCTCTCTTCTATCTCTTTCTGCTTGCAAATAAATAAATAATTTTTTAAAAAAGAGTCATTATTTCTTCTTTTCTTTTCTTTTTTTATTTATTTATTTATTTTTGGCTTTTCGAGGTAGGGTCTTGCTCTAGCTCAGGCTGACCTGGAATTCACTATGCAGTCTCAGAATAGCCTTGAACTCGTGGTGATCCTCCAACCTCTGCCTCCCAAGTGCTGGCATTAAATGCACACACCACCATGCCCAGCTAATTTTTTCTGTTTTGAGACAGCGTCACATGTAGCCTAGGCTGGCCTCCACCTTGCTGTGTAGCCAAGGATGACCTTGAACTCCTAATCCCCCTGTTTCCACCTACCAGGTGGTAGGATTAAAGGTGTGTATCATCAATCCCAGCTAAGGGCCATTTAAATAAAAACTTTTTTATCTAAAAAAAAGTCTGGTAAGTCTTTTCTGGTTAAATGTTTTGCTTAAGTAATATTTAACTGAAAAAATGATCAACTTTTTTGAGAATTTGAAATTTATAATATTCAAATATAGTAAAATATACTAGATTGATATAGTAGGTAATTTTTGCTTCTATATTATATGTTGTGATATGTTCTGGGTGATTACTTGATTTAATCTTTTTTCTTTTACTAATTGGCTTTAAGTTTTTTTCATTCTAGATTGAATCTATTTTCTCTTGTTCATTAATACATTTTTCCTCTGAACAATTGCATATTTCAAGTCTATCTGCTTTTATTTCATAATTTGACATAAAATATTAGATATCCAACATTGTCCCTCTCAGAATACTAATTATATTTTAGTTAATTAACTTTTTTGAGGCAGGGCTTCATGTAGTCCAGGCTGGCTTTGAACATGCCGTGTAGCTAAAGGTGACCTTGATCCTCCTTTCTCTACCTCCCAGGTGCTGAGATTACAGTTGTAGAGAACTATGCCCAATTTTATGCAGAGCTAGGGACTGACTAGAACTTCATGTATGCTAGGCAAGCTCTCCACCACCTGAGATATACCCTCAGCACTAAAATGATATTTTTTGAGACACAATTCCATGTAGCCCAGGCTGGTCTTAAATTCACCATGTAGCTGAAGTTGGCCTTAAACTCCTGATCCTCCTGCTTCCATCTCCTAAATTCTGGAACTACATGTGTATGTAATTATTTTATTTATTTGTGCACACATGTGAGCATGTGTGTGTATGTGTATGCATGTGTGGGCACACCAGAGTCTCTGAACACCAGACACCTGTGCCATTTGTTGCCTGTGTCTCACATGGGTGGCTTGGAATTGAACCTAGGCCAGCCAGTTTTGCAAGCAAGTACCTTCAACTGCTGAACCATCTTCCTAGCCCCTTAAATTATTTTTAATTGACATAAGTAATTGTACATTACTTATGGAATACAATGCAACAACCCATATATTTGTAATTGGGTAATTGGTTTACCAATCATCTCAAACATTTATGATTTTGTTGTTTTAAAAATACTTTAACTCCTCTCTGTTAGCATAAAAACTCAGTCAGTTCATGACTGTAGGAGTGTGGTAGAGGCTGTTCACATCATGATGGAGAGAAAGCAGAGAGCAAGGCAGGACTCTGTGCCATTGAAAAGCCCACCTCCACTGACCAACTACCACCTCCTAATGAGTTCACAGTCTCCAAAAATAGTGCCACCAGCTGGCAGAGGCAAGTGTTGAAATCACAAGATTATGGAAGACATTTCAGATTCAAACCATTATATGAAGCATGTATGTTGTGCTTTGGCACCAGCTGGCTCATGTGAGCATGAGTTTGCAGGCCACTAGGACCCAAAAGCACTTGGACAGGTATTTCTCATTTCTTATAGGGTCCACTCTTATCTTCTCAAGTCCAGACAAGCTTACCAGTCCCACTGCATACCTTGTGGCCACTCTCCCCTTTGGCCTGTGACGCAAGCCAAAGTAGTAGTCAGCCAAAGTCGTCCTCATTTTGCCTCAAGCATCAGCACTGTATACTATATATATATAAACTATTTATACAGTAAATAATCAATGAAGGAGTAAACAGATGAATCTGTGAATGAATGTGGTAGAACATTCTCTGAGCCAGAGGACAGTCATCCTTACAAGGCAGAAGAGAGATTTATCTCTGAGTGGTTGACTTCAGCAGGCAGGATGGGAGGGTTGTGGGTATGCTCAACCAAGGAGACAGGTCAGTAGCTATACCAGGCAATATCACAGCTGCATTAGGCACGGCTGACTGGGGTCTGGGTTTGTCTCTCCCAGGGTCCTAAAAGTCTGTGTTGACAGAATGTGGCCAAGTTGTGCTTGCTACTGCATTAATTTCCCTGAAACTCTCCTGATTGAATTTGCATGCTTACAATAGTGTTGGCCAAGCATACTGTTCTCACATATGATGTCACTGTTTTGATACATTACAAGTTAATATATGCCATTTTGACTAGAAGACCAGACATGACCAATATGTTCACTGCTGCAGAAGGAGGAAAAATGAGATAAAAGGTGAAGTTAATAACAAGTCTAGGAAATAAGAGGCTCAGAAAATTGGAATTGGAATTTCAGGAGGGGCCAGCAGGAGGTGTGGTCTGGGCATGGTGAGGGCACAGGACAGGAACTCTACAGATGAGGATGGGGTTGAGTGGTCCCTGTCCACTGTTCTGCAAATCTCTGTGAAGATTTTTCCTTTGGAGTAATAGATCATTTTGACTTAAGTTAATGTGCACCTAAAGATGCATGAGATGGCTTAGTAGTTAAAGATGCTTGCTTACAAATCCTAACAGCCCAAGTTCAATTCCCCAGTTCCCATGTAAAGCCAAATGCACAAAGTAGCTCATGCATCTGAAGTTTGTGTTTGTACCAGCAAAAAGCCTTGGCGCACCTATACTCATGTTCTTTCTCTTAAATAAATAAGTAAACAATTTTTTGAGGGGTGGGTTTCGAGGTAGGGTTTCACTCTGGCCCAGGCTGACCTGGAATTCACTATGTAGTCTCAGGGTGGCCCTGAACTCATGGCAATCCTCCTACCTCTGCCTCCTGAGTGCTGGGATTAAACGCATGCGCCACCACGCCCAGTTTACAAATATTTTTTGAATTACCAAAGTTCTCAGGAATCTGTAAGCAGAGTATTTTATTAATTATCCATTTATTTATTTAAAGACAGAGTCTTGTGTAGTACAGGCTAGACTCAAACTTGTTATGCAGCCAAGAATAATCTTGAACTTTGATCCTCCTCGCCTCCACCTCTCAAGTGCTAAAATTAGAGATGTGCACCTCTACATTTAGTTTATGCAGTGCTGAGTATAATGCCCAGGATTTTGTACATACTAGACAAGCATTCTACTAATTTAGCCACATCCCTAAGCAGAATATTATGTACCCAAGTAGTAGCTGACTGAGATGGGCTATGAATATTACCCTCATTGTCAGACAGGTTTGCTTCAGAGCCCTAGGAAGGGGTAACCCTTAGTAAGTCCTAGAACCCACAGATAAGTTCAAAATTACTCAAATACCTAGAACAAGAGGAGAGAGGACGACAATGCAGACAGGAAGGCTGCTCAGTTTGACCAGGGTTGGCACTAGACATAAAGAAAGTGGATGGGGGGCTGGAGTGATGGCTTAGCAGTTAAGGTGTTTGTCTGCAAAGCCAAAGGACCCAGATTCGATTCTCCAGGACCCAAGTGAGCCAGATGCACAAGGGGGTGCTTGCATCTGGAGTTCGTCTGCAGTGGCTAGATGCCCTGGTGTGCCCATTCTCTCTCCCTCTCTTTCTCTCCTTCTTTCTCTCTCTCAAATAAATAAATAAATAAAATATGTTTTTACAAAAAAAGAAAGTGGATGGGGCCAGGCATGGTGGCACATGCCTTTAATCACAGCACTTGGGAGGAAGAGGTAGGAGGATTGTTGTGAGTTTGGGGCCACCCTGAATCTACATAGTAAATTTCAGGTCAGCCTGGGCTAGAGCCTTGCCTCAAAAAACAAAAATGTGGATGGGGGAATACATCAGAAAGATTTGTTTTATTGACACAAATCCAGTTAAAACTTTTATTTGGGTGCTTGGGAGATGGCTCAGTGGGCAAAGTGTTTGCCACAAAAGCATAAAAACCCTGAGTTTGGATATCTAGCACCCATATAAAATGCCAGTCCTGGTGTCACCTGGTGACACCTTTATTCCCATTGCTGGGGAGGTGGAGATGAGGTTGCCTAGGGTGTGCTGGCTAGCTTTTCTAGCCCAAACATTGAGCTCTGAATTTAGTGAGAGACCCTACCTTACAAAAATAAGGTGGAGGCCATGTGTGGTGGTACACATCTTTAATCCCAGCACTCAGGAGGGCTGAGGTAGGAGGATCACTGTGAGTTCAAGGCCAGCCTGGGCTAGAATGAGACCCTACCTTGAGAAAAAGAAAGAAAGAAGTAAAGAAAGAAAGAAAGAAAGAAAGAAAGAAAGAAAGAAAGAAAGAAAGAAAGGAAGGAAGGAAGGAAGAAGGTGAAGTGATAAAGACACCTGATGTTGACCTCTGGCCATACTCACATGCATATCTGTGCACATGCATACACACATACATGTGCACATAACCTTTTGTTTCATATATTCATAGCTCATCGATTTTGATATGCTTATCACAATCCATCCCACCCTGGTCTTCCAAAAGAGAGCTAGAGACATCTTCTGTTCTTCCTAAGGATGCTATAGATTTCTAAATATAGGGAAAATGTACCAGCAGGTTTTTTTTAAAGCTTCTGGAACCCAGATCAAGGCTCAGTTCCCCAGGACCCACGTTAGCCAGATGCACAAGGGGACACACGTGTCTGGAGTTTGTTTGCAGTGGCTGAAGGCCCAGGCATGCCCATTTTCTCTCTCTCTCTCTCTCTCTCTCTGCTTCTTTCTCTAAATAAATAAATAAAAATAAACAAAAACATTTTTAAAAAATCAAGTAAGCTACAGGATAATTATTTCCTTTACTTAACCCAGAAAGCCCTTTACTTATACAGAAAGCTTACATTCTGATATAATTTCATTAAACTGAGCATGTTGGCATGTGGTTGTAGTTCCAGTACTCAGGGGCTGAGGCAGAAAGATCAGGAATTCAAGGTCATCTATAATTACATAGTGAATTTGAGGTCAGCCTCAAATTTTTTGAGACCTACTCTCAAAAAAATCAAATTTCATCTATAAAATGTTGATTTGCCTAGATTTCTTCTGTTTATTATAATGTGTAAGATGTGTGTATTGTGTTAGTGTGCATGCATGTAGGTGCATATATGTTACCACAGTGTGTCCGTGGAGATAGGAGGACAACCTTGGGTGTTGGTCCTTGCCTTCCATCTTGTTTGAGGGAGGACCTCTCTTGTTCACCACTGCACCCATCAGGCTAGCTGGCCAGTGAGATTAAGAATTCTCCTGCCTCTGCCTCCTTTCTTGCTACAGGCATGCTGGGAACATGAACACTCATGCTAGGCATCTGGCTGTATGTAGGTTCTGGAGTTTTAAGCTCAGGTTGTCAGGCTTGTGCAGCAAATGCCTTACAGAACCCTCTCCCCAGATCTAGAACTTTAAAATAACAAACACTTAACACAAATTATGTTAGCTCTCCAAGATTACTTACTATAAGGTGATTTTGTGTGTGTGTGTGTCTTTTGTGGTTGAGCTCCAATCTTGGTGTGTTACCCAGGCTGTTCTTGAACTCCTGGACTGAGGTATTCCTCCTGCCTCAGCTTCTACCTGGCAGGATAGTGTTTTAACTAATAAAGTCCTGATGAGGGTGAAAATGGCCTGACTATAATTTTTCAGCTTTTGGTCCAATGCAATAGGCCTGGGTCAAGGTACATTTTCTTACCGTTTGTTGCACAATTCAACATGTAGCTCAGCCTTGGATATACATGGTAGAGAACAGAAAGTCCAGGAGAACACTGCAGATGACAATCTTCAAGACAGGCAGGGCAGTGCCACTTCATTCTACATTTCCAGTGCCAAGCACAAAGCCATTCGGAAAACAGCAAGGGCTCAATAAACATTTGCTGAACACATGCATGAATTCATGAGCAAATAAATAAATGAAACACTAGCCTTGAAGTAGAAATCCTCAATTAAAGTTCCTGGTCTGTTACAGATAGGCTGCATGACTTTGCTCCAAGACAATGTCTTGGAGCATGCATCCCCTGACAGGTTGTGTGTCTATGTGTTGTGCAAAGTATATCATGATTATGACACAGCCTTCATCACTTGTTGTGTCCTATGAGCACATGTCTATTATGTTGTTGTCAGCTTCTTACCTTGAGCTCCACAAGAGGAAAATTGTCTTTGTTTTTACACTGTTGGACATCTAGGCAGACACATTGCCTCCGTCCCCTCCCAGCAGGCATTCACTATGTTTGCTCGATGAATGAATAAAATGAATGAACCTTGGTAACTTCCCTTATCTCCTGTGTGTTTGTTTACAAATCTATGCCTCTCTGGTAGATGATTGTTGTGAGGCTGGCAAGAAGTGTATTTAATATAGATGTCCTGAATTAGTAATAGTATCAGGTTTTTTAAAAGGAATGTGCATTAGGAATAACTGCTAAATGTGCGAGCATTTCAGATAATCTCAAGTTAAGTTTGGGGAGAGACATGGTTGGTATGTCTATAATTCCAGCACTTGGGAGGTGGTGGTAGTAAAATCATGAGCTTAAGGTTAACTCTAGCTACATGGTGAGTTTGAGACAAACAAAAAAAATTAAGTAATAATAAAGACAGAAGAAGTTTTCAACTTGAATGTTTTTTTTAAATTGACATACAAAATAATAAACCCCATTATGACATCTTCACATACACATATCATAGACTTTGCTCATACTCATTCCCCTGTTACCATCTTTTTTTCCCTTACCCCCCTTTTTTGTTGTTTTTTGAGGTAGGGTCTCACTCTAGCTCAGGCTGATCTGGAATTTACTGTGTAGTCTCAGGGTGGCCTCAAACCCATGACAATCCTCCTACCTCTGCCTCCAGAGTGCTGGGATTAAAGGCGTGTACACCACAACGTCTGGCTCCCTTTGTCCCTTTATTTGCCATCCTTCCACCAAATAGTCCCCTTCTACTCTCATGTCAGATAGATAGATAGATAGATAGATAGATAGATAGATAGACCGACCCATCATACATATATATATATACATACATATATATATATATATACATATATATATATATTCTGCATATGGGAGATAACATGTGATGTCTAAACCTGTCTTATCTGTCTTATTTCATATAGCATGATGTTCTCCAGTTCCATCCATTTTCCTGCAAATAGCATAATTTTGTTATACTTTACGGCTATTATTAATAAACCTCCATTTTGCATATGTGCTACATTTTATTTGTCTACTCATTCAAACCTGGGAGCCTAGACTGATTCCCTCAATGATCTTTTGAGTTTTTTTTAAATAATCTTATTTATTTGAGAGAGAGAAAGAAAGAAGCAGATTTATATAGAGAGAATGGGTGTATAAGGGCCTCTAGCCACTGCAAATGAACTCCAGAAACATGAGACACCTTGTGCATCTGGCTTATGTGGGTACTGGAGAATCAAATCTGGGTCCTCAGACTTTGCAGGCAAGTGTCTTAAGCCATCTCTGCAGCCCATCTTTTGAATCTTATTTTCAGGGTATCATTTTGGTCAAGATCAATATCAATGTTTTATCACCTCCTTTTCTCCTTCTTTTTTTTTTTTTTTTTGAGGTAAGGTCTGAGTCTAGCCCAAGCTGACCTGAAATTCATTATGTAGTCCTACGCTGGTCTTGAACTCACAGCCATGCTCCTATTCTGCCTTCCAAGTGCTGGGACTAATGGTGTGCATCACCACCAAGCCCAGCCATACCTCTTTTGCTGGCCATGGCATTTACAATGATTTTGTTTCTTCAGCTCTTTGTTTTTTCTTTTGTTTTTAGACAGGGTCTCATTTAGCACAGGATGGCCACAGACTTACTATGCAGCCGAAGATGACTTTAAATTCCTGATCCTCTTGCCTCCCCTCCCAAGTGGCGGGATGACAGGCATGTGCCACCACACCCAGTTTATGTTGTGGTAGGGATCAAACCCAGGGCTTTGTGCATGCTAGGCAAGCACTCTATCCACTGATCTACATCCTATGTTTCCTTTTATGTTAAGGACAGGCCAACTCCCCTTCAGGACACTTGCTTACCTGAAACTCAGCCCATAAAGGTCTTGTGGAATCAACCTCACTTCTGTTCCAGAGAACATGCGACACCAATAATGCTGCTTCACTATGACTACACTGTGACTGCTTGTATCACTGCTCCTGCACTAATCATCACTTCCCACTAAAGCACAACCAGTGCAATGGAACTGGATGTATGTTGGCAAACATTGAGAAAGGAAACACTGTTTTTTCCCTTGTACTTGTATGTGGTGTGCATTTGTATGTATGCATGAACATATGTACATGACTGCACATGCATGTGTGTGGAAGCCATGGGTCAACACCAGATGTCTTCCTCTATCACTTTTCTTTTTTCGAGGTACAGTCTCACTCTAGTCCAGGCTGACCTGGAATTCACTATGTAGTCTCAGGCTGGCCTTGAACTCATGGTGAGCCTCCTACCTCTGCTTCCCGAGTGCTAGGATTAAAGGCATGTGCCACCATGCCTGGCTATCACTTAAAAAATTATTTAAGCCAGGCATGGTGGCTCACGCCTTTAATCCCAGCACTCAGGAGGCAGAGGTAGGAGGATTGTCATGAGTTCGAGGTCACCCTGAGACTCCATAGTGAATTCCAGGTCAGCCTGGGGTAGAGCAACACCCTACCTTGAAAAGCCAAAAAATATATTTATTTATTTATTTAAGGATGAGGGGAAGAGGCAGATAGAGAGAGAATGGGCATGCCAGGGCCCCCAGCCACTGAAAATGAACTCCAGATGGCTTACTTGGGTACTGGAGAATCAAATCTGGGTCTTTAGGCTTCACAGGCAAGTGCTTTAACCACTAAGCCATCTCTCCAGCTCCTCACTTTTTTTTTTTTTTTTTTTTGAGATAGGGTCTTTCCCTGAACCTAGAGCTCACCAATTTAGCTAGACTAGCTATCAGAAAGCCATGAAGACCCTCCTATATCTGCCTTCCTAGTTGGTATTACAGGCATGCAACACCACATCCAGCTTTTACATGGGCACTAGGGATCTGAACTCAGGTCCTCATGCTTTCATAGCAAGCACTTTACCCAAAGAGCCATCTCTTCAGCCTCCCATTTTCTCTCTCTCCCTCTCTCTTTTGCATGTGTGTAATGTGTGTATGTGACATGTTATTTGTGCTATATGCACATGTATGTGCCCTTGCTACACTCCATACCTTTGCCTGCAGTGGGGGCTGCTAGCCTGCAGTGACCCCAGTGGAATATCAGGTGCCAGGCTCTATCATTTTCAAGTGGATCTTGGTTTTAGTCAGAGTCTCTTTTTACTGATTCAAGTGCTTATGGGACTCAGAAGAGTCTCAGGTCTCTGCTCCCCTGCAGAATGGGATGGGGGTTACTGAAGCACATCGCCACACCCAGCTGTTTTATGTGGGATCTGGGGGTTTGCACTCTGGCAGTCTCAGGCCTTCATGTTTACACAAGAAGCACACTTAACCACCTAAACATCTCTCCAGCCCAAGACTCCCATTTTTCTTAATGCTTATACACACATGTGTGAGCAGGTCAGAGAACAGCCTTAGTTTTTATTCCTCAGGAATCATCCACCTTCTTTTCAGACAGGGAATCTCACTGGCATGGAACTTAACAAGTAGGCTAGATTGTCTGGCCAGCAAGCTCCAGGGATTTGCCTGTCTCTGCCCTTTTAGGGCTGGGATTACAGGCATACACCACTATATCTGGTGTTTTGTTTTGTTTTTTATGTGAGGACGGAGCTATCTCCCAAGTCCCAAAGGAAACAGTCTTTCCTGCTGAATTTCAGAAATGAAGAGAAAGATGAAAGATGGAGATAAGCCAATGACGTCACGTTTCTTCTAGAGCTGCCAGCAGGTATATGCTTTCACCTGTAGCAAGCCTGAGCTGCTTCTTTCAAGAGCTCTAATTGCAGAGTACAGCCAGGTACAACAGAGAGTCTACTGTGTGAAGACGGCCAACAGGGTTTATTGAAAGAATTATGCCCCCTTACCAGGTAGGATGTATTTCAAGACTCCCAGCAGAGGGCATGGGAGGTGGTTCAAGGGTTGCTGCATAAGCATGAGGACATGAGTTCTGATCTCCAGCACGCATGTAAAAAAAATCTGGGCATGGTGACATGTGTCTGTAATCCAAGCACTCGAGAGTGGCGACAGTAGGATCATTAAGGCTTCCTGACTAGCTAATCTAGATAAATCTGAGTTTTAGGTAGAGTAAGTGACCCTGTCTGAAAAAATAAGGTGGAGGCAATTGAGAAGGACACCAAATGCTAATACATATGAACATGCATACACACCACATATATATGCCAAAACAAGACACCTTGTGGAAGGGCTGGAGAGATGGTTTAGCAGTTAAAGTGCTTGCCAGCAGAGTCAAAGGACCCAGGTTCAGTTCCTCAGTACCCACATAAAGCCAGATGCACAAGGTAGCACATGCATATGGGATTTTTTTGCAGTGGCTATAGGCTCTGGCACACCCATTCTCTTTCTAGTTGCCTCTCTCTCTCAAATAGATTTTTTTAATTTTAATTTTATTTATTTATTTATTTATTTATTTATTTATTTTGGTTTTTTCGAGGTAGGGTCTCACTCTGGCCCAGGCTCACCTGGAATTCACTATGGAGTCTCAGGGTGGCCTCGAACTCACAGGGATCCTCCTACCTGTGTCTCCCGAGTGGTGGGATTAAAGGCGTGGACCACCACACCCGGCACTTATTTATTTTTGAGAGATAAGAGGTAATGTGCGCCCCAAGGCCTTTCAAACTCCAGACGCGTGCGCCCCCTTGTGTGCATGTGCGACATTGCGGCGCTTGCGTCACTTGTGCATCTGGCTACGTAGGACCTGGAGATTCCAACAGTAGTTCACAGTAGTTCTTAGGCTTCGCAGCCCAAATAAAATATATTTAAATTATTTATTTATTTATTTATTTATTTATTTATTTATCTGATAGAGAGAAAGAGGGAGAGACAGAGAGAGAGAATGGGCGCGCCAGGGCCTCCAGCCCCTGCAAACGACCTCCAGAGTCATGTGCCACCGTGTGCATCTGGCTAACGTGAGTCCTGGGGAATCAAACCTGGGTCCTTTGGGTTTGCAGGCAAGCGCCTTAACACTAAGAGAATATTTTTAAGAGCCGGGCATGGTGGCGCATGCCTTTAATCCCAGCACTTGGGAGGCTGTGGTAGGAGGATCATTAGTTTGAGGCACCCTGAGACTACGTAGTGAATTATAGTGAATTCCAGATCAGTCTGGACTAGGGTGAAACTCTACTTCAAAAAACCAAATATATATTAATTTTTTTTTAATTTATTTATTTTCAAGCAGACAGAGATAGAAGAAAAACAGAAAGAATGGGTGTGCCAGGGCCTCCAGCCGCTGTAAATGAACTCCAGATGCATTTACCACATTGTGCATCTAGTTGTACTTGAGTACTGGGGAATTGAACCTGTGTCATTAAACTTTGCATGCAAGCACCTTAACCACTGAGCAATCTCTCTAGCCTAAATAAAATATTTTCTTTGAAAAGACTCTTGGTGGATACCTGGAAGAGCAGAGATTATGAAATCTTATAATTTAATTCCTTTTTTTTCTTGCCAAGCACTTGTCATATATGGTGGTCATACTTTTACAGTTTGAGGACTGAAGTGTCTTCAACATCCTTGTTCATTGCTACTCCTCTGATGCCACCCAAACAATCATTATCCTGTGCTGAGTCCTTGCTAAGCAGGATGGGAAAGCCAGGAATGGGTCCTGCCCAGGATTAATAGAGTCACTATTTCCTATAGCATAGCAGAGCAACTTTCCTTCTGGAAGGTTCTTTTACATAGTACTTCAATCCTTAATGTTTAGCAATTCTCTTACTCTTGAACAACTTTTTCCTTAAACTTATTTATAGGTGACATCCCCACCATGACATAATGCTTTTTGTAAATGTCACCTGGGTGAAATAGTCCCCCATAGGATAATATCTCTGCAAGCAGGAAACACGTGCAGAGAACATGTACATAATCCATTGCATGTTAGAGAATCCTGTTTGTTTTTCTTTTCTTTTTTTTATTGTTTTGAGATCAGGCTGTACTAGAGTTCACTATGTAGCCTATTATGGCGTTGAACTTGAGGCAATCCTCTGCCTCAGTGTCCCAAGTGCTGGGATAATACTCATGCATGAGCCACCATGACCATATTCTTTCATAGTGGGAAAAAAAAAATAACAGCACAATGTTGGCAAATCTACATGGGATCCTATAGCAAAAATGGAACAAAGACTCATAACCATAGCCATATTATTTTTCTTTATTTAAAAAATGCAAATATGGGCTGGAGAGATGAATTAGTGGTTAAGGCACTTGCCTGCAAAGCCAAAGGGCCCAGATTCAATTCCCTAGGACCCACAAAAGCCAGATACACAAGATAGCACATAGATATGGAGTTTGTTTTCAGTGGCTGAAGGCCCTGGTACATCCATTCTCTCTCTCTCTCTCTCTCATAAATAAATGAAATATTTTTAAAATTTGCAAATATTATAGCACTTAGTGCCTAGAAGTTGGAAAGAAATAAATTATAGTAGCATATTGATGAAAGCTATAGGCATAATTGGAAATGTTCTTTTTACAAGTACATAAGCAATGATAGATTTTTCTGGTACTTTTGATTATTTAACAGTGCTCCTGATTACTAGCCTATTATCTTGTATATTCACTTTGACAATATGTATTCTAAGTGTTTTTCTAAGGTCAGACGCATAAAAATTTAGTTTTCCATTTTTATTCACTTGAACAAGAATGCTAAGACTTTTGCTAATATTAAAACTGTTTACATACTAACTTGTTTTTATTTTGTACCTATGGGTGTTTGATGGAATGTATGAGCTGATTTAAAAGTTGTGACTCCCAGCTGGGTGTGGTGGTGCACATCTTCAAACCCAGCACTTGGGAGGCAGAAGTAGGAGGATTGTCATGAGTTCGAGGCCACCCTGAGACTACATAGTGAATTCCAGGTCAGTCTGAGCTACAGCGAGACCCTATCTTGGAAAACCAAAGTTGTGATTCCCTATAAGGCATGGCTGTAAAGGGCTTGATCTGGCTTGAGTAGACACAGTTGTGTATTCCACAGAGTGGATTTGATGAGACAAATTAGGATGGTTGATGCTTCTCACATCTATAATGCACCTAAACTAAACCTTCCCACTGAAATGAAATGGAAAAGACTGCATTTTGGGGAAAAATACTATGTAAGCATTACAGCTTGTAGTACAGTTTCCACATTGCTGGGACAAATATCCAACCAAACAAAGTTTTATGGGAGGAAAGGATATATTTCTTGGGAAGTTCCATCAATGGCAGAAGAATCAGGCTCCCATTCATAAGTCTAAGTAGAGAGAGAAACTACCAGCAGCCAGCAAACACCAAAACACAACAAGCATGGGCCAACAGCAAGCAGGACCCCAGAGCTCAAACCTCCCTACACACCTTTGGGTTGGAATTCAGATCTACTCCCAAACCCACCTTTGGGCTGGATCTAAGGATTCACCCCCAGTGACACCTCCTCCAGCCATGCAGCTGGAGATACAAGTTACAAGCTTCAATAAAACACCTGAGTATATGGGGTACATACAGTCAGACTACCTCATTGCTCCAAAAAGGTAGTAGGGAAATTCAAGGTCAATTACTTTGTGGACACAGAAAAGTTTGGTATTACCAGAGTCACCTTTGAGCTGAAGTCATTGCTTACTGCATAGGCTTGGCATGTGGGTAAAGAAAGCTGGGGTGGGAACAGCAAAGGAAGGGGTTGACCAGGGTAGGAGGTCTTCTGAGAGACTCATTTAGATCAACACAGAACCCCTCTCTGGCCCAACCTCTGAGAACTCCCCAGAAAACTGCATCAGAGCAAATCAAGTGAGAAGGGAAGGAGGTTGTTTACCAGCTTGTGACCAGGGCTCTCCCAGCCAAGTTTGCTCTACTCTTGCAGGCTGTGAACTTATGAACTCTGAGAAGCCTTTCAGGAGTTATTAGGCCTTATCTGAACATAAATTATCTCAGAAAGCAGTAAACACACCCTGACTTGTTTATAAGACTAGCACAATCTTGATACAGAAACCAGAAAGGACATTGTGAGAAAGTAGAATTACAGGGTCCCATGAACATAGGTACTGAAATCCAATTAGCAAGTTGAAGTAACAGGAGGAAAGATATATCATTACTAAGTTGGATATATTCTAAAAATAGGCTTATCATTAGAAATCCAATGAATGTCATTTATCACATTAATACATTAAATTATAAAAAGAATATCACTATGGCAGATTTGTAGAAAGTATTTGAAAGGGTTCATCATGGGAGTTAGTTACCTTGCTTGCTGCTGTGACCTAATTCCTGACAAAAAGCAACTTAAAGGAGGAAGGGCTTATTTTGGCTCACAGTTCAGAAAAATATTGCCCATCATGGTGGGGAAGAATGCTAGCTGAAACAGATTGATACACAGTGCTGACCAGGAAGCAGAAAAAGGGGAATGCTGGTGCTCAGTTGTCTTTCTTGTCTTTCCCTTTTAATTCAACCCAAGACCTCGGCCCATGGGGTAGTGCCACCACATTCAGGATGGATCATCCCTCCTCAGTTACACCTCCCTGCAAACACTCTCACACACATACCCAGAGGTGTGCCTCATAAATGCCTTAGGTGTTTATTAATTCAATCAAGCTGACAAGTAAAAATAACCATCACAGCATGCATTCTTTTTTTTTTTTTTTTTTTAGATTTTCAAGGTAGGGTCTCACTCTAGCCCAGGCTGACCTGGAATTCACTATGTAGTCTCAGGGTGGCATCAATCTCATGGTGATCCTCCTACCACTGCCTCCCAAAAGCTAGGTGTGCCACTATGCCTGGCTACATTCTTAGTTTTTTAAAAATATCTTGCCAGGAGGATAGAATGGACTTCCAGGTAAGATGGCTGTATAGAAGTCACACCAAACCAGCCTAGGGAGGGATTTAAGCAAACAACAGCAAGATACATTCTTCTTCTGAAAAGTTTAGGTGTATAGGTTTTATCAGACACAGCAGAGAAGCACGAGAGAGCAAGATCAACCAGAAAGGAGGAACCAGCCAGAATCCCATGGAGGTGCTTGTGGCCTGAGCTGATCTGTACACCCACCCAGTCCAGCACTCAGCTGCAGGAGCAGAGACTAAACAAGGGGATTTTCCAACCTAATCAAACCTGAAGGAGAGACAGTGGAGATCAGCTAAGAAGCTGCTGAGAGGGATACGGGGGGGACCAGCTGAGCAGTTCCAGTACAACTCCACTATTCCTGCACTCTCCCTTCCCCCAACCATTAGAACCATGAACCTCAGGAGAACACATTCAGCCCCCAGAAGCAGGGCATCCAGCACAGCTGATCAGAACACCAGCTCCATGACACAACACAGAAGGATCGAGGTGGGCACTCAGCATTGGTGAGATTGGAAGCCACCCCAAAAGGTAACAGGACCAACAGACAAAAAAGCAGGTACATAGGCCTGCACTGGAAGTGCTAATCTCTCTTTTCATGTCAGGACAGGTTATGGATTACATATTCTTGGTTGGCTTTACCATTTTTAATTAAGCTGTATTTGGGGGTTGACTATTGTCCTTGCCCTTGATGCTTTCAGATTCGTAGGACCTTTGTCTTTTTCTTCTGTCATCATTGCTGGCAGGGTCTGAGACACAGGCTGATGGAACCCATTTCAGGACAGAAATATCAATCTCCCAGCAGACAGGATTAAGGTTATAGAGCAACACTGACCCTTAGGGATTTTGGCTTTACAAGTTATATGCTTGTTTGTTTTTTTCAATCCCCACACTTGCATACTCTGTGCTCATTTTTATTGAATGTATATATTGCTCAGTTAAATTTTAGAATTTTGCCAGTAAATTGCTCCATTCAGCCCACTAGAATACTTAAATAGCAGGCAAACTCAACACCTAGGATTACTTTTCTGGTTGAATTAGAGTACAAGAGCTACACTTGGCACCTTAAACTCCACTCTGAAGGTACATAAAGTTGGATTTCCAAGTCTAAAAGCACCACAGATAATTAGAAATACCAAGAATCAAATAAATTCAGGATGCAAAAATTGCTACATTATAATACAAGAAAGAAAAAGAATCAAGAAAATACAATCAAACCAAAAATTATAAATCCATTAGAAATGACCACCAATGAGACTGTTTTAGATGAAATGTCTAAAAAGATGTTTTAAAAAGTGATTTTAGGGCTGGAGAGATGGCTTAGTGGTTAAGTGCTTGCCTGTGAAGCCTAAGGACCCCAGTTCGAGGCTCGATTCCCCAGGACCCATGTTAGCTAGATGCACAAGGGGGTGCACACATCTGGAGTTTGTTTGCAGTGGTTGGAGGCTCTGGTGCACCCATTCTCTCTCTCTCTCCCTCTCTCTCTCTCTCTGTCTGTTGCTTCAAATAAATAAAAACAAACAAAAAATTAAAAAAAAATGATTTTATCGCTGGGTGTGGTGGCACATGTCCAGCACTCAGGAGGCAGATGTAGGAGGATTGCCATGAGTTTGAGGCCACCCTGAGACTATATAGTGAGTTGCAGCTCAGCCTGGACCAGAGTGAGACCCTACCTCGAAAAACAAACAAACAAAAAAAGATTTTATCTATACTCAAAGAAATAAAAGGAATCAAAGAAGAAAACAAAAGAATTAAAGAAAAAAAATTCCTAAAGTAATTCCAAGAGAACACAGGAAGCCAGCTTAATGAAATAAGGAGGTCATTACAAGACATGAGTAAGGAAATAGAAATACTGAAGAAAAACCAGGCAGAAATTCTAGCACTGAAAAACACAGTCAATCAAACAAAAAACTCTGTGGAAAGTCTCACCAGTAGAATGGATGAAGGAGAGAACAGAATATCTAATATCCAGGTGGCAGACCTAATACAGTCCAACAAAGAGAAAGACAAGCTAATAGGAAAGTATGAATGGGAATTTCAAGATATTCAAGACAATACAAAAAGATCAAACATAAGAATTCATGATATTGTAGAAGGAGAGGAATTTCACTCCAAAGACAGTGGGAGTTATCAACAAAGTCATAAAAGAAAATTTTCTCCAAATTGGGAAAGAAATGCAATGCAGATATAAGAAGCTTTTAGAACACCAAACAGACAAAACCTGGAAAGAACCTCTCTTTGCCATGTTATAATTAAACTACTAAACACACAAACCAAAGAAAATATATTGATAGCAGTTAGAGAGAAAAAGTAAGTCACCTATGAAAGCAAGCCCTTCAGGATCACAGCAGATTACTCAACACAAACTTTAAAAGCCAGAAAGGCTTGGAATTACGTATTCCAAGTTCTGAAAGCTAACAACTGTCAACCAACATTACTTTATCCTACAAAGTTATCTATCCAAATTGATGGAGAAATAAGGACATCCCACAACAAAAACAGGCTAAAGGAATTTATGCCAACTAAGCCAGTTATACAGAAAATATTTGAAGAAATACTTCACACTGAAGAGAAAGCAAAGCACACACATGAGGAAACATGAAAAAATAAACCATACTGAAACCACAGTTAAAACAAGAAAGTAAAGGGAAATCAGGAAGCACTACAAAACAAGAATGGTGAGAATAAACACATACCTTTCAATAATAACTCTTAAGATCAATGGCCTCAATGCCCAAAACACAAGACACAGGCTTGCAGACTGGATAAAAAGGCAGGATCCTAAGCCAGGTGTGGTGGCACATGCCTTTAATCCCAGCACTTCAGAGGCAGAGGTAGGAGGATCGCAGTGAGTTTGAGGCCACCTTGAGACTACAGAGTGAATTCCAGGTCAGCCTGGACTAGAGTGAGACCCTACCTTGAAAAAACAAAAACAAACAAACAAACAAAAAAGGCAGGATCCTGCCATTTGTTACCTCCAGGAAACTCATCTCTCAAAAAAAGATAGACACCGACTTATATTGAAAGGATGGAAAATGGTATTTCAAGTAAATAGGCCTAGGAAACAAACGGAGGTTGCTATCCTAATTTCTGACAGGATAGACTTCAAACCAACATTAGTGAGGAAAGATAAAGAAGGTTGCTTTATACTGATTAAAGGAACACTCCAACAGGAGGACATTACAATCCTAAACATATATGCACCTAACATGGGGGCTTCCAATTTCATCAAACAAACACTATTAGACTTAAGGTCACATTTAACACCAAACACAATTTTAGTGGGTGACTTCAATACCCCAGTATCATCAATTGACAGGTAATCCCAGCAAAAAATAAACAGAGAGACATCTGGATTAAATGATGCCATGGAACAAATGGACCTAATAGATATCTACAGAACATTCCATAAAAATACTGCAGAATATACATTTTTCTCAGCAGCACATGGAACATTCTCTAAAATAGACCATATATTAGGACACAGAGAAAATCTCAACAAATACAGGAAAATTGAAATAATCCCTTGTACTCTATCTGACCAAAATGGGATTAAACTGCAAATCATCAACAAGAAAAACTACAGAGCATACAAAAAATTCATGGAGACTAAACAATACACTATTGAATAATGAATGGGTCATTGAATAAATCAAAAAGGAAATCAATAAATTCATAGAATCAAATGATGATGATAACACAACATACCAAAACCTTTGGGATACAATGAAGGCAGTCGTAAGAGGGAAATTTATACTTCTAAGTGTCTATATTAAGAAATTAGAGAGTTCACAAGTAAACAATTTAATGCTTCATCTTAAGTCCTTGGAAAAAGAAGAACAAGACAAACCAAAATCAGTAGATGAGAAGAAATAACAAAGATTAGGGCAGAAATTAATGAAATAGAACCCAAAAAGCAATCCAAAGAATCAGTGAAACAAAGAGTTGGTTCTTTGAAAGGATAAACAAGGTTGATAAACCCTTAGCAAATCTGACCAGAAGAAAGAGAGAAGAGACAAAAATTTATAAAATTAGAGATGAAAAAGGCACCATTACAACACATACCAAAAAAATTTTCAGAAAATCACAAGGATTTACTTTAAGAATATATATGCCTCTAAGTTTGAAAATCTGAAAGAAATGGATGATTTCTTTCATTCATATGACCTACCAAAATTAAATCAAGATGAGGTAAACCATTTAAATAGACCTATAACAAGCATAGAAATCCAAACAGTTATAAAAAGTCTCCCAACTAAAAAAGGTACAAGCCCAGATGCATTCACTGGTGAATTTTTTTTTAAATTTTTTTGTTCATTTTTATTTATTTATTTGAGAGTGACAGAGAGAGGAAGAGGCAGATAGAGAGAAAGAGAGAGAATGGGCGCGCCAGGGCTTCCAGCCACTGCAAACGAACTCCAGATGTGTACGCCCCCTTGTGCATCTGGCTAACGTGGGTCCTGGAGAATCAAGCCTCGAACCGGGGTCCTTAGGCTTCATAGGCAAGCGCTTAACCGCTAAGCCATCTCTCCAGCCCTCACTGGTGAATTTTACCAGACCTTCATGGAAGAACTAACACCAACACTTCTCAAACTTTTCAATAAATAGAAAAGGAAGGAATCCTACCAAACTCCTTCTATGAAGACAGCATCACCCTGATACCAACACCAAAGACAGAACAAAAAAGAAAATTACAGGCCAATCTCTCTCATGAACATAGATGCAAAAATTCTCAACAAAATACTGGCAAACAGAATACAAGAATATATCAGAAATATCATTCACCCCGACCAAGTAGGCTTTATCCCAGAGATGCAGGGATGGTTCAACATAAGCAAATTGATAATGTAATCCATTATATAACTGTACTAAAGGACAAAAATCACATGCTCATCTCAATAGATGCAGAAAAGGCATTCAACAAAATCCAACTTCCCTTCATGGTGAAAGAACTACAAAAACTGGGAATAGAAGGAACATATCCCAATATAATAACTGCTATTTATGACAAACCTACAGCCAACATAATACAAAGTGGGGAAAAACTGGAAGCTTTTCCACTAAAATCAGGAACAAGACAAGGGTGTCCATTGTCCCCACTTTTATTTAATATTGTACTGGAAGTCTTAGCTATAGCAATAAGGCAAGAAACACTCATAAAAGGGCTACAGATTGGAAAGGAAGAGATTAAATTATCATTATTTGCAGATGATATGATTCTATACATAAAGGACCCTAAAGACTCTACCAGAAAACTGTTAGTGCTGATAAACACTTTTAGCAACATAGCAGGATTCAAAATAAACACAGAAATCATTAGTTTTCCTATATACAAACAACACACATGTGGAGGATGAAATTGGGGAATCTCTCCCATTCACAATTGCCTCAAAAAAATAAAATAAAATAAAGTATTTTGGAGTAAACTAATCAAGGAAGTGAAGGATCTCTACAATGAGAACTTTAAAGCACTAAGCTAGAAATTGCAGAAGACACTAGGAAATGGAAAGACATCCCATGTTCTTGGATTGGAAGAATCAATATTGTAACAATATAAATCTTGCCAAAAGCTAACTACACATTTAATGCAATTCCCATTAAAATTCCAATGGCATTCTTCATGGAAATAGAAAAGAAATTCTAAAATTCATTTGGAAGCACAGAAAACCTCAAATATCCAAAACAATTTTGGGTAACAATAGTAAGGATGTTGGTATCAACATACCCATATTACAAAGCCATAGTAATCAAAACAGCATGGTACTGGCACAAAGACACACACGTAGATCAATGGAACAAAACAGAGGACCAAGATGTTAATCCAGGCAGCTACAGCCATCTAATTTTTGACAAAATTGCCAAAAATATTCATTGGAGAAAAGACAACCTCTTCAACAAGTGCTTTTGGGAAAACTGGATATCTATATGTAGAAGGATGTAAATAGATCCTTGTCTTTCTCCATGTGCAAGAATCAAGTCCAAGTAGATCAGAGACCTTAATATCAGACCTGAAACTCTGAAACTGCTAGAAGAAGAAGTAGGGGAAACCCTTCAACAAATTGGCATAGGCAATGGCTTTCAGAATATACCCCCAATTGCTCAGGAAAACCACCAATCAATCACTGGGATCTCATGAAATTATAAAGCTTTTACACAGCAAAGGACACTGTGAATAGAGCAAAGATACAAGCTACAGAATGGGAGAAAATCTTTGACAGCTATACATCTAACAGAGGATTATAATCCAGAATATACAAAGAACTCAAAAAAATAAGAAATCAAACAACCCAATTTAAAAAATGGTCTATGGATGGAGAGATGGCTTAGAAGTTGAGGTGTTTGCTTGCAAAGCCAAAGGACCCAAGTTCAATTCCCCAGGACCCATGCAAGCCAGATACACAAGGTGGTGCATCTGGAGTTCATTTTCAGTGGCTGTATGCCCTAGCACACCCATTCTCTTTCTCCCCTTCTCTCTTCCTCTCTCTGCCCCACCATCTCTTTCAAATAAATAAATAAAAATTTAAAAAATCATCTTAGGAACTAAATAGAGAGTTCTCAAAAGAAGAAATATGGGTGACATATAAACATCTAAAAAAGTATTCTACATCCTTAGCCATCAGGGAAATGCAAATTGAAACTACTTTGAGATTCCATCTCACTCCTGTCAGAATGGCTATCATTAAGAAAACAAATGACAATAAATGTTGGCAAGGATGCGGAAAAAGAGGAACCCTTCTACATTGTTGGTGGGAATGTAGTCTGGTATAGCCTTTGTGGAAATCAGTGTGGAGGTTCTTGAGACAGCTAAAAATAGATTTACCATATGACCCTGCTATAGCATTCCTATGCATATATCTTAATGACTCTTCTCACTACCTTAGAGACACTTGCACAACCATGTTTACTGTTGCTCCATTCACAATAGCTAGGAAATGGAACCATCCACAGATGAATGGATAATAAAGATGTGGTACAATTACACAATGGAGCTCTATTCAGCAGTAAAGAAAAATGAAATTATGAAATTTTCAGGGAAATGGATGGAGCTGGAAAGAACTATACTAAGTGAGGTAACCCAGGCCCAGACAGCCAAATGTCTCATGTTCTGTCTCATATGTGGATCCAAGCTACAAATGTATAGACTTGTGTGTGAGCTGGAACCAAAAATTGGTAGCAGAGGCCAGTAAGCTAAAAAAAAAGACTATAAGAGAGGGAGGAGAGGGAAGGTCTTAAGGGAATGGTATTGTATACATGTAAGTAGAAGAATAGATTACAGGAAGTGGAATGGCCTACGCAAGGCCAGGGGAAGAGATTGAGTAAAATAAGGGCAGGGGAGAGGGTCAATCAAAATTCAATATGCTCGGAATAAGACATATGAAAGCCTACTTTTTTTGGATAATGGCACATCCAGAAGCCATAGATTGTTACTAGAAAATTTTCAGTGCCAGGGATGGGATGGATACCTTCCAGTGAGTTGTTGGCCAGGGAGGTCCCTGTGGCCTCCATAGCATTCCAGGCTATTTTCAAGGCCCTTGGTTTCCCATGAGTAAGAAATGGTAAGACCCTATTGATGAAGACTTCACATGCCTGGGTTGCAAGGTCACTGAGAAATCAAGCTGGGGCTGAGCTGAAAACCTCCTCCCTACAGACCAGCCAACTGAAAGTTGTAAAAAGCTGCACTGCATGCAGCCCTATGGGAGACAGAAGTCATCAGTGGCGAAAACAATGAACACTGGGAGCCTCAAGTTTGGCCAGCCAGGCCAAATGACCGAAGAGGTGCAATAGTGGCATGTCTTCTCTAGGGGAAAACCAGCTGCTCTCCAATTGGACTGGAGATCCAATCTATAGGATGGTGCCTGGTACTGAAAACCAAACAAAAGCCTATGGCAGGGGAGGTCATGAGCCTTAGAGATATAAAGCCTGCTACTGTCTGGTTAAATGCATATGTTATGCTCACCAAACTGCCCAGTAAGTACTACACTTAATGTTCATACTCATACATTAATGCTACTCTCACTTTTGGTTAGAGAAGCTTCTCTTTTCAGATGGCAGTGACCACTGGGATGACTCAAAAGGGAAAATAGTGCTGAGAAGAAGTGACAGAAGTGTCCAGCACTAAAACATCTCTATTACAGCCTCCAAAGCTCAGGGACCCTTGCAGAAGAGGTGGCGGAAAGAATGTAAGAGCCAAGGAAGGGTAAAACTTCTTACAATGCAACTGTCCAGACAGAAATCGGCCTCAATACCCACGACCTCGCAGTGCCTGACAATACCTTCACAAGACCCTCATAATAGGAGAAAAAGACAATAACATCAAAATAAAGGACAGACTAATGGAGAGAGGGAGAGAATATGATGGAGAGTAGAGTTGTGAAGGGGAAAGTGGGGGAGGGGAGGAAATTATCATGGTTTATTGTCTGTAAGTATAGAAGTTGGCAATAATAAAATTATACATTAAAAAAAACTTGCTAGGTGTGGTGGCACACGCTTCTAATCCCAGCACTCAGGAGGCAGAGGTAGGAGAATCACCATGAGTTTGAGGCCACCCTGAGACTACATAGTAAATTTAAGGTCAGCCTGGACAACACACATACACATATATCTTTATTTATTTATTTGCAAGCAGAGAGAGAGAGAGAAGGAGCATACCAGGGCATTTAGCCTCTATAAATGAATGGGTACTGGGGAATTGAGCCCAGGTCATCAGGCCTTGCAAGCAAGTGCCTTAACCATTGAGCCATCTCTCCAGCCCCTTCTTTTTTTTTTTCGAGGTAGGATCTCATTCTGGTCCAGGCTGACCTGGAATTAACTATGTAGTTTCAGGGCTGCCATGAACTTATGGTGATCCTCCTACCTCTGCCTCCTGAGTGCTGGGATTAAAGGCATGCACCCAGCTTCATTTATATATATATATATTATATATATATATATGTATATACATATATATATATTATTTATTTATTTATTTGAAAGAGAGAGAGAGAGAATTGGCATGCCTGGACTTCCAGCCACTGCAAACGAACTCCAGACGCATGTGCCACCTTGTGCATCTGGCTTATGTGGGTCCTAGGGAATCGAACAGAGGTCCTTTAGTTTTGCAGGCAAGTGCCTTAACCGCTAAGCCATCTCTCCAGCCCTTTTTTGTTGTTTTGTTTTTTATTTTTCAAGGTAGGTTTTCACTCTAGCCCAGGCTGACCTGGAATTCGCTCTGTAGTCTCAGGGTGGTCTCAAACTCACGGTGATGCTCCTATCTCTGCCTCCAGTGTGCTAGGATTAAAGGCATGCACCACCATGGCTGGCCAGTCACTTAATTTTTAATAAAACACAAATAAATACTCTCTTCATAAACTAAGAAGAGATCCAATCTGATAAAGAATATTTGCAGCACTTGGGAAGCAGAGGTAGGAGGATCACTGTGAGTTCAAGGCCACCCTGAGACTACAGAGTGAATTCCCAGTCAGCCTGGGCTAGAGAGAGAGACCCTACCTCGAAAAACCATTAAAAAAAGAAGAAGAAGAAGAATATTTGGGGCTGGAGAGATGTCTTAGCAGTTAAGGCATTTGCCTGCAAAGCCAAAGGACCTAGGTTTGATTCCTCAGGACCCACATAAGCCAGATGCACAAGGGGGCGCATGCATCTGGAGTTCGTTTGCAGTGGCTGGAGGCCCTGGAGTGCCCATTCTCTCTCTCTGTCTCTCTCTCTCTCTCTCTCTCTGCCTCTTTCTCTCTCAGATAAATAAATAAAATATTTTTTAAAAAAAGAATATTTGCAGAACATCAGTAGCGAGCATAATAATTAGTGGGGAGAAATCTGGAATTTGACTTAGAGATGAAAACAAGGCAAAAGTGTCAGCTGAGCCAGGCGTGGTGGTGCATTTAAAGGTGTGCCTTTAATCCCAGCACACTGGATACAGAGGTAGGAGGATCACCATCAGTTCAAGACCACCCTGAGACTACATAGCAAATTCCAGGTCAGCCTGGACCAGAACGAGACCATACCCTGAAAAACAAAAAAAGAGTCAGCTGACATGTCAATCCAATCCAGTTTGTTATCAGAAGTCCTAGTTAGTATAATAAGTAATGAAAATAAAATTATGAAGATTTAAAAGGAAAAAATAAAACTATTTTTCATAGATTATTGTAACATGGAAAAATAAAACTACTTACAGATAAATTAGTGGCTAAACATGAACATTTTACTGGATAGAAAGTGAATATACTGAAAATTGCATCTTTCTACTTAAGAAATAAGTAAACTGGGCTGGAGAGATGGCTTAGCAGTTAAGCGCTTGCCTGTGAAGCCTAAGGACCCCGGTTTGAGGCTCGATTCCCCAGGACCCACGTTAACCAGATGCACAAGGGGGCACGTGCATCTGGAGTTCATTTGCAGTGGCTGGAGGCCCTGGCGAACCCATTCTGTCTCTCTCTCTCTCTATCTGCCTCTGTCTCTCTGTCACTCTTGAATAAATAAATAAAAATGAACAAAAAAATTTTTTTAAAAAGCCACTCCTTTAAAAAAAAAAAAAAGAAATAAGTAAACATTCTCAAAATGTGGTATTAAAGCCGGGTGTGGTGGTGCATGCCTTTAATCCCAGCACTTGGGAGGTCAAAGTAGGGGGATCACCACAAGTTGGAGGCTACCCTGAGACTACAAAGTGAATTCCAGGTCAGCCTGGGCTAGAGTGAGACCCTACCTCAAAAAAACCAGTGACATTAAAGTAGCAGCAAAAAAACCCCAAAAACTCAAATAGCCAGAAACAAATCCAATAAAATGCTACACTGGGCAAACCTGGAGAGATGAAAATCTGAGAAAGGAGCTAGGCATGGTGGCATACACCTTTAATCTCAGCACTTGGGAGGCAGCAGTAAGAAGATCACTGAGTTCAAGGCCAGCCTGGAACTACATAGTAAGTTCCAGGTCAATCTGGACTATACTGAGACCATAGCTTGAAAAACCAGAAAAAAAAAAAAAAAAAAAAAAAAAAAAACAGAAAGAAAAGAAAAGAAAACTGAGAAAGATTTCAGAACCAGTACATTCAGGATAGTTTTAACGATTCTTCCAAAATTGGTGAAATGATTTCAAGCAACCTCCACTACTCTGCTGTAGCAGTCAGCTTCAGATCACTGTGATGAACTTACAAATCTGGCGCAGTTAAGGAGGAAGGGACCTATTGAAGCTTACAGATAGAGGGGAAATTCCATAATGGCAAAAGAAGTTGGCTCCCCTTACACATACAGGCAGAAAGACAAAACCACCACGAGCGTCACAAGCAAGTTCCCTCCAGAAACTCCAGACAAAACTCAAGCACTTTGCGGATCTTTAGACTGGAATTCCCCAAACACACCTTAGAGCTGTACCCTAGGATCCGCCAACAGTGACACCTCTTCCAGCCAGGCAGCTGGAGACTTAGTTATAAGCTTTAATAATAAACTCCTGAATGTGTTGGGGGGGGGGGGGGACATACATTCAAACTACGACAACTGCTAAGCAATGTTCATGGATTACCAGACTCAACATTATCACATAGATGCTTCCCAAATAGAATGAGCAATTCCAAGTAGCCCCAATCAGAAAGTTTTGTGTTTATTTAGTTGAACTTAGTGAATTCTGTCTCTAGAATGTATATGGAATTGCAACGTGATACAAATATCCAAGATATCCTTAAATAAGGTTGGAAGTCTGGTGGTATCAAATATCCATTCAGGGGCTTGGGGTACAGCTCAGTGGAAGAACACATGCTTAGTAAGCTTGGAGACCTGGGTTTGACCTCCAGCACACACACACAATACACACAATCAGTTAGTTATTAATTAAGCTATGTAACTACAATGTGCAGCTGATTGACAATTGAGCCAATTGAGTAGTCTAGAAAACCTAGACATAGTCACAGGCTTGTGATTTACAGCTGTTTGAGGTTGTGCTTGATGTCATGGAGCGACACTACTCAATATTAACAAGGATATAGTTTTTTCCCAGAAAAGAAACTCTCAAGGTCCCCAGCTGGTGGCAGTTTGGGAATTGGAGTCTACTGGAGGTGGTGTGTCGTTGGGGATGGGCTTATGAGTGTTACAACCAGCTTCTCCTTGCCAGTGTTTAGCACACTCTTCTGCTGCTGTTGTCCACCTGATGTTGGCCAGGCGGTGATGTCCAGCCTCTGCTCACGCCATGGTTTCTCCTGCCATCATGGAGCTTCTCCACGAGTCTGTAAATCAAAATAAACCACGTTCCTTCCAAAATAAATAAATAAATAAGGATATATAACACTAGGAACTTTCATACAGGGATGGAGACACTATAAATTCATAGAGTCAGTTTGGATTACAGTTACCTAGTAAAATGGAAGACATTCATACCCCATTTCTCAGAAGTTCTCCTAAGAATAACCTCCAAGTTACAAGTATTTATGTATCTAAAGATAGGATCATAAGAATGTTCATAGCAGCATGACTCCTGATAGACCCAAACTGGAAGCAACCCAAATGTCTATTAATAATGGAAGGATAAATAAGCTGAAGCATGTTTATTCAGTGCGATTCTATTCAACAATAAAAACAAATGCATGCCAGAAACAGCGGTATGGATGAATCTAATACCGTGTTTGTGTGTGTGTGTGTGTAACAAATCCCCAAAGAATACATTTACTGTGTTTCAATTTACATATAGTTCAAAAACAGAAAAAACTGAGCTGTAGGTTCTAGTTTTGTTAAACCACAAAGAAACGAATGCAAAGATCACTAGAAATTTGATATGTTCCTTGAAGGGGAGGGAGTTTGGGATTGAGAAGGGATAAATGGGGTTATAATATGACACTGTAAAATATAGATGTTTAGTCTTTACCTCTTTTCAGGCATAATTTATAATCAAATCTCTAAAGCGATAGTTGACGACAGTCAGCTCCTAGGTACCTTCAGGAGGGGCTGGTTAACGGAAAAACCAAAGCAGAATTGGAGGCTTGGACTTTGAATGTTACTCACCAACCTCCAAGGAGCGGTGGGTGGGTAGAAGTTATGATCTCCTGTAGCCAATGATTTAATCAATCATGCCTTGCAAATGATTTTTCTATAAAAGTCAAAAAAGGCCAGACATGGTGGTGCATGCCTGTAATTTACAGCAATTGGGAGACTAAGGCAGAAAGATTGTGAATTCAAGGCCAGGCCAAAAAAGTTATACCAAAAAGAATAGGAAAGAAAAATCTAAAATGCATGGATCTGGAGTTCATTTGCAGTGACAAGAGGCCCTGGTATACCCATTCTTTCTTTTCCTCCTTCTCTAATAAATAAAAATATTTATTCTCCTAGAGAAGGTGGAGATAGCTGAGTCAATTTTTTTTCTTTTTGCAAGCATAAAGACCTGAGTCCAGGACCCAAAAACCCATGCAAAAAAGGTAGGCATGGTAGAACAAGCCTATATTCCCAGCACTGAAGAGGCAGTCAGGCAGATCCCTGGAGCTTGCAGACCAGCAAGTCTAGCATAATTGGTGAGTTCCAGGCCAGTAAAGGACGCTGAGTCAAAAAGAGATAGACCATTGCTGAAGATGACACCCAAGGTTGTCCTTTAGCCTCCACACACATGCACGCCACATGTGCATGCATACCTTCACACACACACACACACACACACACACAAGTCCACATACATACAAACAGGCATATACCCATGTACACATAGCATATACAAATAGAAAAATATAAAAAATAAGTCTTGTACATATTGGTGATTGTCAGCATTACAAATATTATGAGAGATAGCTATGTTCTGATATTAAAATCAACAAAAATAAAACTATTAAAGTGTATAAGCGATAGCACAAGAAAGCATTTGTTGAAGTTTCTCTTTTACTCTATTCTTCCATAGACTCCCCAAACTAAGCATGGTCATTAGATTCAGTCCTGACCAGCCACATAAAGGTAGATGTCCCTGGCTGAGGCTTTCCTTTGTAGAAAAATGTCAGTCTCATAGGAAGATGCTTCTTCTCCCCATCATACTCTTTCCTTCCTCCCTCCTTCTCTTCTTTCTTTCTTTCCTTCCTTCCTCTCTTCTTTTCTCCTTTTATTTCATTCCTGGAGTGTGTGTGCATGTGTGTACATGTGTGGGGTATACATGAGTATACTACTGTGTGCACCCCATGCACATGCATGCAGAAGTCAGAGGAGGATCTTGGGTGTCCTTCTCTATCCCTCCTCTGCCTTACCTCTCTGAGACAAACTCCCTCACTGAATTTAGAGCTCCCCATTGTTTGGCCAGACTGGCTGAGCATGGAGCCTTAACAATCCTCCTGTCTTTTCTCCCCACAATGTTGGGGTTACAAGTATGTGTAGTTATTCCTGGATCTTTATGTGGGTGTTGGGAATCAAACACAGGTCCTCATCATGTGCTCTTACCTGCCAAGTCATCTTCCAAGCCCCTACTTCTTTCTTCAGATACAAACACAGACCTGAAGTGAAAGTCCCTGTGCTGGGGATGGCAAAGTAGGGAGAGGGGCAAGGTCTGGTCCCTGATGGCATGGCTGAGCTACTGTGCTGACAGTTAGCTACCTCAGTCAATCTCTGGGTTTCCTGCTGGGTCAAACAGAGAAACTGTTATTTGTTGTTGCTGAGTTGTTGATTGTTGAGTTTTTACTGTGAACTGAAGGTCTGGGGTGGAGGACACCTATGTTAAAGACTTAACAAGGCTGATTGATGGATTAGAATTTCTGTGATTATGGAGAATTGAAATGTTGCAGATTCAGAGCCAAATTGTCTTGGGTTATCTTTAGTCCCTCCTAATAGCCACTATGTCTGACCTAACATCCTTGTGATTATCATGTGAAATCTTTGCTATGAATTAATAGACTACTAGCTTGCACCACCAACCCAAAGGCTAAGAATGTCATCAGATAGCATCTGAGACCTATAGCAGAGGTCTTACTGCCTACCAAAGGTTCCACAAAAGTAGTTGAAAAGTGTCTTTATTTGTGACTTTCTTTTGCTCTGTGATGACAAAAAAAATTTTCATGGAATTGTTACCATATTGGAACCTGGTACTTGATGCAACCTAAATCTCAGTTCCTGGCAATAGTCACTCATATTTGGCTCCAGAATAAATTGTCTTATTCCCTTTGAAGTGGGAGCTGTATTTTTGTGTTGATATTAGACAGTAACATAGAACAGAGGACAAATTTCTCTTGAGGCACTGCCATTTATCATTGCAGATTTACTGTTGGGCAAAATACTTGGTCTTGATAGTTCTTATGTTTCTTTTTAAAAATCCATTGATTGGTTAGTTCAGAAAGTCTCTGAAGGTCCTTCCAGTTGAAGAGTTTCTGATTGCATACCATTGTTTACTTTTGTGCCTTCTCCATTAAGAGGGCAATGCAGCATCTTAAGAGACTTAGTGAAAGTAATTCAGGGACAATGCTGTTCAAAACTTCTATTATCCCGAGTCCATGAACTATTATTTAAAAATATGCAACAATAAAAACAAATCAGCAGCTGGAGAAATGGCTCAGTGGGTAAAGTGTTTTCCATACAAGTATGAGGACCTGAGCTTAACTCTCCAGAGCACATGTAAAGATGCCAGGTGTGGTAGTATATACCTGTAATCCCAGAGTTGTGAAAGTGAAAACAGAAAATCCCTGGGGCTCTCTGGTGAGTTGATTTAGCTAAGTCAGTGAGCTGTAGGTTTAGCCACAGACCCTATCTTAAAGAACAAGGTGGAAAATGGCTGAGGAGAGACTTCCAACATTGACCTCTAGCTTCTACATACATGTGCATGTGTCTGTGTACACACACACACACACACACACATACACACATACCAAACAACATAAAAGTAACCAGAATCTAGTCAGCATATAAAACAATACTTTGTTCTAAGAGCATGTATTCAAGGAGAATCATAGAGATTTTTGGTTTTATTTTATTATTATTATTATTATTTTGGTTTTTCAAGGTAGGGTCTCACTCTAGCCCAGGCTGACCTGGAATTCAATATGTATTCTCAGGGTGGCCTCCAACTCATGGCTATCATCCTACCTCTGCTTCCTGAGTGCTGGGATTAAAGGTGTATGCTACCACGCCTGCCTGAATCTTAGGTTTTAATTGTTAAATGTTGAACTAGATTCTTTTTATAACTTTTTATTGACAACTTCCATAATTATAGACAATGAGCCATGATAATTCTCTCCCCTGTACTTTTCCCTTCACAAATCCCCCCTCCCCCCTCCTCTCAATCAGTCTTTTACTTTGATATCCTCATCTCTTTTTTTTTTTTTTTTTTTGGTTTTTCGAGGTAGGGTCTCACTCTAGCCCAGGCTGACCTGGAATTCACTATGGAGTCTCAGGGTGGCCTCGAACTCACGGCAATCCTCCTACCTCTGCCTCCCAAGTGCTGGGATTAAAGGCGTGCGCCACCACGCCCGGCTTGTTTTGTTTTTTTGAGGTAGGGTTTAACTCTAGCCCAGGCTGACCTGAAATTCATTATGTAGTCTCAGGCTGGCCTTGAACTCATGGTGACCCTCCTACCTTTGCCTCCCGAATGCTGGGATTAAAGGCATGTGCCACCATGCCCAACTTTGAACTAGATTCTTGATTCTTGCAGAGCTCAAGATATTCTCCGTTTTTGGAAACAGTAGTCCAGAGAAAATGAAGCAGTAGAACTTTTGCATTACTGACCATGCCATTTTCATTCCCCTTCTTATGTTCAGCCATGAAATGTTGGCTGGACCAACATTTCTTTCTTGGACTACTCTTCTCATCCTATGTGGTGTGGCGGAGCAACTGCATTCTTTCCAGGGTTTTAGTGACTTCTTGTATACTGATTCCTCTTAAACCTTTTTATTTCTAATCTAAGTATCAGTCTGAGTGCTGGGTTAATATAGCTAATAACTTAATACAATTTTTGATATTTCGAACTTGACATACATTTTTTTTCCTATTTCTTTTCTTTTTTGAGACAGGATCCCAGGTTGGCATAAAATATGCAATAGAATTATTTTAAACTTCTTTCTCCACATGTAAGGTTACCTAGTGTGGTGGTTTGATTCAGGTGTCCCCCATAAACTTAGGTGTTCTGAATGCTAGGTTCCCAGCTGATAGAGATTTAGGAATTAATAACTCCTGGAAGGAGTGTATTGTTAGGGGTGGGCTTCTGGGTGTTATAGCCAGTTTCCCCTTGCCAGTGTTTGGCACACCCTCTTGTTGCTATGGTCCACTTTATGTTGGCCAGGGGATGATGGACACCCTCTGCTCATGCCATCATTTTACCCTGCCATTGTGGAGCTGCCCCTCAAGCCTGTAAGCCAAAATAAACCTCTTTTTCCCACAAGCTGCTCTTGGTTGAGTGATTTCTACCAACAACGGGAACCTGACTGCAACACCTAGTTTATGAGGTTCTGGAATCAAACTCAGAGCTTTGTGCAAGTTAGGCAGGCACTGTATCAACTAAGGTACATTTCTAGCCCCTCAACATGCTTCTAATTCAACCTGTTATCTCTCACGAAACTTCTTCTCCTCTCTCTATTCTATTTTGTTGGCCAGAACCATAGGCTGTCAAAGAGGAATCACAGTGGTCCAAACTGGTTAGTACCCAGGATTTAGTGTTAGCTTGGAAGTCAACCAAAGGGATCAGGATCACAAAGACCCAGAGCAGGAGTGAAATTTGCTGAGTATGTTCATGGTTAAATTCGGGAAATACAGTCTCCACATCAGATCCTGCTTTGTAAGGGACTGGAGAAATGACTCAGTAAATAAAGTGCTTGCAATGCAAGCATGTGGACTTGATTTTGTATTCCCAGCACCCATGTAAAAATGTCAGGCATGGTGATGTGAACTTGTAAGCCTAGAACTGGAAGGGCAGAGATAGGGAATTCCTGGTGATCACTAGCTTGATAACTTAGCAGAATTGGTGGGCTCTAGATTTTGTGAGAGATGTTTTCTCAAAACGTAAGAAGCCAGTTATCGTGGCTTATATAGGTAGAAAATTGCTGAAGAGGTGGAAGCAGGTAGATGAAGAGTTTGAAGCCAGACTGGGCTACACAATGGGGTCTAAGGAGATGGCTCAGCAGTTAACAGCTCTTGCTTACAAAGCCTGCTGGCCTGAGTTCAATTTCCCAGCACCCACATAAAGTAGGACACAAAGTGGTCCATGCATCCAGGACAAGGGAAGCTGAGCCAGGAGAATCTGAAGTTTCTAGATGGACTAGTCTGACATTTATTTGCAATCTGGCAATTAGTTTACAGTGGCAAGAAACACTGGCTCAAAGATGGTGGAGCATAGACACTTTGAAGTTGTTCTCTGGCCTCCACGTATGTTGCATAGTGCATACACACACACACACACACACACACACACACACACACACAGAGAGAGAGAGAGAGAGAGAGAGAGAGAGAGAATAAAAAATAATAAGATGGAAAACAATAGAGGAAAATATACGACACTGACCTCTGGCTTCCACATGCACACACATGTACCCACACATTTGCCTGTATTCATATGAACAAGCATACACACATATACTCAGATGGAGAAAAAGAAGCATTGTGATGGGCATGCTTGTTTTTCTTTAGTAACACTAAGAATAGTGACAAAACCGTTTATGAAATTAATGAAAATTAGAAAATTCTAGCTGGGTGCACATGTCTTTAATCCAAATACTCAAGATGCTGAGGTAGGAGGATAGCCATGAGTTTAAAGCCATCCTGGGCTACAGAGTGAGTTCCAGGTCAGCCTGGGCTAGAGTGAGACTTTCTTCAAAAAAACAAAAAACAAAAAAAAAAAACAAAACAAAAAAAAAAAAAACAGGGGCCCTAGAGGGATGGCTTAGCAGTTGAGGTGCTTGCCTGCAAAGCCTAAGGACCCAGGTTCAATTCCCCAGTACCCACATAAGCCAGATGTGCATTGTGGTGCATGCGTCTGGAGTTCATTTGCAGTGGCTAGAGGCCCTGGTGTGCCTATTCTCTCTCTCTCTCTTTCAAATAAATAAAATATTTTTAAACAGAAGAAAGAAATAAAAGTACAAATGTTGGTGGTAGGGTGACAAAAGAACCATCCCTGTAGATCCACACATGTATGGAAAAAAAGAATTTGAAAATATAGATGAAATGAAAATTTTCTATGCCAAGACTAACTCAAGACAAAATTTAAGAAATTTAAAGACATAATTAAAGAAAATTTAAGTCTTTAAAGATATAAATCAGTAGCAAACCTTATATAACATAAACCTACAGATCACACACTCAGCAAACCCTAAGCAGGATACTAACTAAATACAAAGAAAACATTTCTGCAGTATATCATATTCAAATTGATGAAGTCAAATATGAAGAGAAAAGTGTTGTTTATAAGAAAAGGCCTGATGCTGGCCTCCAACTCACAAAGGAGCTCTTGCCTCCACCTCCAAGTGCTGGAATTACAGGCACAAGCCTCTCTCCACCCAGGTAAAGAGAAAATCTTGAAACTAACCTGAGAAAATGTCAGTTATACACAAATGATGATACAAATCATGTTTTATTTCTTTTTAGAAACAGTGGGCAGCAGAATAAAATGGAATAAGATTTTTAAATGTTGAAGAAAAAATTTCAACTTAGAATAATAAATCAAGCAAAACCCTCATTTAAAATTGATGATGCAGTAATGATATTTCATTGCTAGCACAATTATACTACAATCATTCTAAAGAAAGGTCTTCATGCCCTTAGAAACTCAGATCTAAAAGAATGAAGGAAGACAATCACAAATGTAAATTGGAAAATTGCATCTCTAATTTTTTTTCTTCTAGTTTGTAAAAAGACATGTTACTGGTATATCAAATATCATTCTATTGCTTTGTTAGTTCATAGTGTATGACAAATTTGGCTGCAGCAAGAATGACATACATAGAATGTGTTGCTTCTGGAATTCATGTTGTATCTTACCCTTGATTGTGGAATATGAAGAGGGTGGAAGCATTCCAGTTCTGCTGTTTAGAGGTGGGGCCTTTGGGAGGTGTAAGGGTTGGAGAAGGTCCTCAGGGTGGAGCCACCAAGATGGCTTAATAGTTAAGGCGTTTGCCTGTGAAGCCTAAGGAGTCCCAGTTGGACTCTCCAGTACCAATGTAAGCTAGATTCACAAGGTGGTGCATGCATCTGAAGTTTGTTTGCAATGGCTAGAGGTCCTGGTGCACCCATTCTCTCTCTCTCTCTCTCTCTCTCTCTCCCTCTCTCTCTCTCTCTCTCTCCCTTTCTCTCTCTCTCTCTCTTTCTCTCTCAAATAAATAAACAAAAATATTTTTTAAAAAGAAATTGCCTCAACATCCATGACCTCACAGTGCTTAGCACTACCTTCACAAGACCCTCATAATAGGAGGAAAAGATGACCATATCAAAATATAAGAGAGACTAATGGAGAGAGGGAGCAGATATATGGGAGAGTGGATATACGGCAGCAGATATGAGGGAGAGTGGATTTGTGAAAGGGAAAGTGGGGAGGAGTAATTACCATGGTTTATTGCCTGTAATTATGGAAGTTGTCAATAAAAAGAAAGTTTAAAAAAGGTTGCATTCAAGTAAAAGTAAACATTACAGTATTAGAGGTTCCATCTATCATAGTAGGTGCCCATTTACTATTGTTACTTACAACCTGGTGACATTAAAATGAATTATGTTAGGTGACAGTGAAATACTATCCATTTCTTATAATTGAGAAATAAAAGTAACCTCTTTCATAATCATCTGTTGGTCATGAAGCTTTAGCTTTTGTGGTGGTTTGAATGTAAATGTATGTCCCCTATAGCCCAAGGTATTTTGGATTAAGATCAAACTTCCTACTTAAGTCTCCAGCAGGCAGAGCCCTGCTGGAAGAGGTGTGTCACTGGGGGTGGATTTTGTGTCCAACCCTATTAGGTGTTGACAACCAGCTTGAGCTCTGGCTGTTCATGCTTGTTGGTATTGGCTTTTCTCTCTTTGCTGTGGATATATGATGAAGTGTTCCAGCTTTTTCCATCATAATGAAGCTTCTGCTGGAATTTCTGAGCCTGAAATAAATCCTTTCCTCCTGTAATCTGCTTCTGGTTGTATATTTGTCCCAGCAACACATAGGTAGGTGCAACAGCTTTAGTTTCCTGTTTGTTATTAAAATATCTCTAAAGTTGTATATAATTGTGCTTCATATTTTCAGTCTGACTTGCTATTTATTTATTTATTATTTATTTTTGAGACAGGGTCTCATGAAGCCCAGGATGGCCTAGAACTCACTGTGTAGCTGAGGATGACCTTGAGCTTCTGATCCTGCTTTCACATCCTCAGTGCTGGGACTGCAGGTATGTATCACATGCACAGTTTGTATGGTGCTAGGGATCATACTCAAGGCCTCATGAGTGCTAGGTGAGCATCTGCCAACTGAATTACACCTCCTGCCATGGTTTACTCTTTAGTAGTTTGCCTTTTGTAATGTCTTATTATAATTTACTTACATATTTATTTATTTGTGTGTACATGGTGTATGTGTGTGAATATGTGTATGAGGTTAGCACTACCTTCACAAGACCCTCATAATAGGAGGAAAAGATGACCACATCAAAATATAAGAGAGCATGTGCGTACATGCATGTAGAGGACAGGTGCAGAATGCTAGATGTCTTCCTCTATCGTTTTCCACCTTATTTATTTATTTATTTTGGTTTTTTGAGGTAGGGTCCCGCTGTAGCCCAGGCTGACCTGGAATTCACACTGTAGTCTCAGGCTGGCCTCAAACACACAGCGATCCTCTTATCTCATCCTCCCAAGTACTGAAATTAAAGGTTGCACCGCCATACCTGGCTTTATTTTTTTTTAGTTTATATATAACAGGTTATACTCTTTTATCCCTTTGTCCCAGCTTCCATTACCTTGGGGGCCCTCCTCAGTGGGGTTATGATGTTCACTGTGGGGTCATGAATGCCTCAGTTCGTCCCTATGGGGTAGCAGGAACCAAGCCTTAGTGGTTATTCTACCCACTCTGTGGCTCTTATGATCTTTCTGCCCCTCTTCCACAATGTTCTTAGAGCCACAGCAAGCCCATTTGGCAGTCTGAATTAGTGTTAAGTTCTCTGTAGCCTCTGGTTTTCTACTTTGATAGGTTTTGATTGATTACCATATCTGTCACCATCGCCCTGGAACTGGTTGTCAGGCTTGCTACAAAAGCAGTATTCATGTGGCCACTTCCTCTGTAATTTCTCCTAGGCCCTGGCAGATGTGGTAGAGTCCACCTTATTTTTTGAGACAACATATTTCATTGAACCTGAAGCTCACTGACTCAGCTAGATTGGGTAGCCAGCAAGTATTGGATATCCTCTTGTCTCTGCCTCCTCAGATCTAGGATTATAGGTATTTACAGAATTCAAGTTCAGGTCTTCATACTTGCCTGCAAACACTTTACCAATTAAGCCAATTCCCCAGTCATTTTTTGCAATTTCTTAATCTTAGCATGTATTTATTTAAATTTGTTCTTCTCCCACATTAGCATCTATTATGAGTTGAATTATGTCTACCAAAGATGCTATGTTGAAGTCATACTAGTTTCCCAGAATTCAAACTTTCTTTGGAAGTTCTTTTTGTTAAAAAAAATATTTATTTATTTGAGATAGAGCAACAGAGAAACAGAGAGTGAGAAAGAGTGAGTATGTGTGCACTAGGGCCTCTAGCCACTGCAAACAAACTCTAGACACATGTGTCTCTTTGTGTAACTGGCTTTATGTGAGCACTGGGGACTCAAACCTGGGCTGTAGGCTTTGTCAGCAAGTGGCTTAAACTGCTGAGCCAGCTCTCCAGCCCAGACATAAGTTGGTTTTTTTTTTCCATTTATTTTTATTATTTTATTTTTGTAGTCAGTGAATACAGTCAAGTTGGTACCATTGTTAGCCTTCTCCCTGTCCTCCTCCCTTGACAGGGGCCCTCCTTGTTGGGGTATATGAGTCATGTATTGTGAGGTTAGCCTTCAGTTTTGGGTAGGAGACAATGTCTCTGCGTGTCATGACCCAACACGTGGCTCTGACATTCTTTCCGCCTCCTCTTCCACAAATTTCCCTGAGCCATGTTGGGTTCATTTTAGGTCTGCTTCAGTGTTGAGATATTGGGAACCTCTGTGTCTCTGGATATCTGGTTTGGTAGGGGTTGATTGTTCTCTGTGCCTATCTCCTTCATCATTGTGCTGGTTCCTGGTTCACTGAGAAAACAGCATACTTGCATGTTTCCCCAATTATTCTTAGTTTCAGCTGGGGCCCTTTTGAGGTTTGATTCGGTGGTTTTCTCCTTAGGATCTGCGTCTATCTGAAAAAGAGATGCAGATTCTCCACAGAGAGTAAAATTAGGACCAAATAAATGTGATAACCATTATTTTTTAGAGAGAGTTTAATAGATATAGGCCCACTTATAGCCCACGATTGGTTGGAGGTTGATAATGGAGAGCAGGCTCATTTTTGGATATGGTTCTGACTTGTTTCCCAGCTCCAGCTATGGGTTATGTTCCACTGAGCAGATCAGCTAGCCAAATCTTTCCCACCATGGCTATGTGCCATTATTGCATTTGTATGAGCATCACGTCAGGTTGTTTGCTGCTAAGAAGGTTGGACCATGCATTGCTTGGACAGATATTGGTCATTTTCCCTCAGTTGCTCATGTAGCACCTTCTTGCACTAGATGCGCTATCTGGGGACTGACTCTCTTCCAGCTTCCAGCCATGTCACTCCATGTTATGTACCAACAGTGTATGGTGTCTTCAGCAGTACGGGCTTACCACTAACCTATGGTGGGTTTTGAAGGGCTCTGACATAAATCTCTCTTCTTTTGGGAAACCTTGTAGGTCTCTCTGATCAAAAGCTCATTGTGGATGATATCCACCTGCTGGTACCGGAGTTATAGGTCAGTGCCCAAGAAGAAAAGGAAGAAAAAAATAAGTGTTATAAAAGAGATGGAGAGATGAGAAAGAAGAGGGGGAGAGAGGGAGAATCAGGAGAAGATAAAGGTCAGTTTTCATCATATCCTCTCCAGGGCCTTGTGAATCCAGTGTTCCCCCTAAGGGCCTGGTGAAGGTTAAAGCATTTGCTCTGTCTTTTAGGATGTAGAGTTTTATGGTACCATTGCCATTTGGGTCCAGTTTTGGGTCTCCCACCCCCTCTCTTACCCTTCTCACCGTCCCCACCCTCCCTATTGTCCAGTCTTCAAGATGCGTGCTAGGTATGTCAGCAACTTGGGTAGATTCAGGTTAGGAGCTGTAGATGAGTGAGACTATTGGGCGATTATCTTCCTGTGATTGGATGAGTTCACTGAGAATGATCTGTTCCAGGATCGACCATTTTTCTTCAAATTTTATTGTGTCATTTTTCCTTACTGCTGTATAGAATCCATCATGTAGATAGACCACATCTTAGTTATCCATTTGTCTAATGATGGACATCTGGGTTGATTCCAGCTCTTGGCTATTATGAATTGAGCAGCTATAAACATGGTTCAGCAAATCTCTCTGAACTGAGGCATGGAGCTTTTAGGGTACATGCCCAGTAAAGGAATAACTGGGTCTGTTAGTAACTCTATAGTCAGCTTTTTTAGGAGTCTCCATATTGCTTTCCAAAGTGGTTGTACCATCTTACATTCCCACCAACAGTGGATGAAGGTTCCTATTTCTCCACATCCTCACCAGCATTTATTTGCATTTGCTTTTTTGATGTTTGCTATCCTTACTGGGGTAAGGTGGAATCTCATAGTTGTTTTAATTTGCATTTCCCTGATGATTAGGGATGATGAACAGTTCCTTAAGTATGTGTTTGCCATTTGTATTTCTACCTCTGTGAACTGCTTGTCTAGTTCTTTGCCCCATTTTGTGAGTGGGTTGTTTGACTTTTTATTGTTTAGGTTTTTGAGTTCTTTGTAGATTCTAGAAATTAGGCCTCTGTCAGTTGGATATTCAGCAAATATTTTCTCCCATTCTGTGGGTAATCTATTGGCTCTGCTTATTGTATGTTTGTCTGTGAAGAAACTTTTCAGTTTTATAAGAGCCCATTGGTTGAGTGATTTTTTAAGATCCTGTGCTACTGGGGTTTTGTTCAGGAAGTCTTTTCCCATTCCTATATCATGGAATGTTCCTCCTAAATTTTCTTCCAGTAGTAGCTGAGTTTCTGGTGTTATATTGAGATCTTTGATCCATTTAGACTTGATTGTTGTGCATGGCAAGATGAGTGGATCAAGTTTCAATTTCCTGCATTTGGTTGTCCAGTTTGTCCAGCACCATTTGTTGAAGATGCTTTTTTCCAGCCTATATTGTTAGGGCCTTTATCAAATATCAAGTAGCTGTACTTACTTGACCCAAAGTCCGGGTCCTTGATTCTCTTTTATGGGGGGGGTTTTCGAGGTAGTGTCTCACTCCAGCCCAGGCTGACCTGGAATTCACTCTGTAGTCTCAGGGTGGCCTCAAAATCTCGGTGATCCTCCTGCCTCTGCCTCCTGAGTGCTGGGACCTTGATTCTATTTCATTGTTCTATACTCCTGTTTTTATGCCAGTACCATGCTGTTTTTATTATTATGGCTTTGTAATACAGCTTTTGATCAGGTATAATGATGCCTCCAAAGGTGTTTCTTTTGCTGAGGATATGCTTGGATATCCTAGGCCTTCTGCTTTTCCATATGAATTTATAAGGACACTGGGCATATTGGACTAGGACCTACTACAACAGCCTCATCTTAACTTGGTTAAATCTGTAAAATGATCTCAAAATTTATATGTGCCTGTCACAGATGGAGGGAATACAGTGTAAAGATGACTGTGTGTTAACAGAGTCAGAGATTGGAAGGACTCATCTGCAAACTAAGAAATGTCAAGGATTCCACAGAATTGCAAAAAACTGGGAAGGGCAAGGATTTTCCCCTGGCATTCTCAGAGGGCATGCTTCTATTGACACCTTGATTTAAGACTTCTGCCTCCAGTTGAGGCAGTACAAGGTGTTATTTAAATCAAAGTATGTGGCGCTTTGTTATGAAAGCCCCAGGAATCTAACACAGCCTCTAATCTTCACTGCAGCATTTAAAAATAACATTTTGCTTCTGTATTTAAAAAATTGTCTTATCTATCACATTTTTAAAAATTCTTCATTTGATTCTGTTTCTCCCTGTATATGTGTTTTGTTCCATCAATTTTGTTTTTCTGTTTCTGATGTTCTTTTCCATTTCTTTTTTAAAGAAATAGAATGGGCATGCCAGGGCCTTCAGCCACTGCAAATGAACTCCAGATGCATGCACCACCTGCATCTGGCTTACGTGGGTACTGGGGAATTGAACCTGGGTCCTTTGGCTTTGCAGGCAAGCATCTTAATCACTAAGCCATCTCTCCAGCCCCCTCTTTTCCCTTTTTAAAACAAGTTAAGTAGTCTCCCTGGTCATCTTTTCCCCCATCTTTGTTCTATCCCTACTTGCTTTTTCTTACCCTCCCTCCATTCATTATCTTCCTATATCCATCTTTCTGTATCTTTCTTGTGCTTAAGAGTATTTTTCCTTAAACTTTCGTGGAAGGCTGGTAATCATAGGAAAAAGAGCAGTGCCTCTGTGTGACAAGGGTTAGAGTAAAGGTGAACAAAAACAAAATTGAAAAATAAGTTGAACAAAATTTCCCGTATTAAAAATGTTGATTAGAGATCAAATGCAGTAACTTCAAAGTTCATGGATTTTCTATATTAACTTTCATATTATTTATCTTCCTTAGAAACATGTTATTGATATAGCACTTATTAAATTCTGCTTTGTTCTACTATGATTTGTATGCATATCCTTTGCTTCCTGAGGTCCGGCACCCAAGAAAGCTTATGAAGCCCTTGGTGAGACTAAAAAGAGGATGCTTCCAAAGTTGTCTTAGCTGGATGGATGCCCTAGGGCTAGCTACTATCTTTCCAATACTTTAGCCCATTCAGTGTGGGTATTTGGAGGTGGCTTGGCACCGACATTTTGGTTGATACACTGAGAATTGTATGCATGGCCATATTTTTACCCATCTCAGGTCAGATAATAAAGAAGACTTTATCCTTGACTTTGACATTGGAGAAAGGGTTCCAGAGTTGGAATTCCCCTTAGTATACATTGAGTATGAGCATACCAGGATTGAAAAATGACAATTCTAGGGTCTCTGAAGTGTCCAATGTCATCTCCAAGCCCAAGGTAGAGTGAGAAGTTAAGGAAGAACAGTCAGTTAAATCTACAGAAACTGGATTCTAAGTGCTGCTCCCTTCTACCTTAGCTTTCTTTACATTGCTGCCCAAGGTCTACATACAAGAGAGAGAATAGCTGGACAAAATCTAGGCAGGTATGATGATAGCAGAAACATGAGGTAGCTGCTCACATTGCATCCATAATCAGGAAGTACAGAGAGATGAAGGATGGTGCTCAGCTTACTTTCTCCTTACTATTCAGTCAACCAATGGGATGGTGTCACCTGTTTAAGGTGGGTCCTCTCTTCTCAGTTAAACCTTTCTGCAAACATCCTCAAAGACACAACTAGAGGTTTGTTTCCATTATGATTTAACGTCTAGTCAATTTGACAGTGAAGATTAACCATCATAAGCCTTGAGCTTGGATTTCAGGCCCTATGCACAGGTAGTTCTTTTTGATATTAGGAACCCATTCTGGACTTCGAGCAACACTGAGTGTTTCATAAAATATCTCACAAGTGACTGGACACTGTGTAAAATTCCTCATGAGTTCATGCAAAACAAGTACTATCCTTTTTTACAATTCTTTGTCTTATTTGAATATAAAAAGAATAACATAAGAAATAATTCCTCAAATGCTCAATCATGTAAATCCAACCCCACCCTGAGATTATGTGGGTACTTAACTTTCTGTGATAGTTTGTCTAGACCCACTTCCAAGTTTTCACACAATTGTTGTATTGTAGGCAAGGTAGTGCTTGCTCTTAGCATGTTCCAGGCAGGCCATCTCCCCTAAACTCTTATCAATATGGCTAGAAATGGGTCATAGTTGCCCATGTACCAAGTGGGATAAGCAGGTGTTGTTACTGTAAAACACAGTTCTCACCTCAAAGGAAATAAGAGATCATTTATTCCAGGACAAATATGGGTAATCATGGCCAAAAACATAGATTCAGGTTGCCTTGAATGCCTTGTTCCAATGTGGAGATGTTAGATAAACTTTTATAGCCATAGAATAAATGAAGTTAAAAACAGCATTTTTCAGCTGGGCGTGGTGGTGCATGTCCTTCATCCCAGCACTCAGGAGGCAGAGGTAGGAGGATCGCTGTGAGTTCGAGGCCACCCTGAGACTCCATAGTGAATTCCAGGTCAGCCCGAGCTAGAGTGAGACCTTGCCTCTAAAAACCAAAAAAAAAAAAAAAAAAAAAAAAAAAAAAAAGCATTTTTCAAACACAGTGGTGGAAAGATAAAGTAGGTAGATTATAGCAAAGCAAAGAGGGAAAACCTCTGCTATTGCTTTTAGGTATTATGTGATGACATTCTTAGTTTTGGGGCTGGCAAAAGATAATGCTCTGTTAATATATTACAAAGGTTTTACCTGATATTTGAAAGGATATTTCATCAGACTCAGGTGGGCAATGGTTATTTAAAGGATAGCCCAAGATAATTTGGCTCTGGATCTGCTATGTCCCAACTCTCTAATATTATGAAGTTCGAATCAGTCAGCCTTGTAGAATCTTTAATATAGGTGTGTCTTATTTTGTGGAAATTTCTGGAAGTGCCTTCCCACCACCATAGGCAATGATCACCTGATAAGCATCATAGAGGCTGAATGTACTGCCTAGATGGCTGACAGTTCTGTGTCCTGAACTTAGAACCAAATGCTCTCGTGTTTGGATGGGGGCATGGTGCTGTTTCTTTCTCTTTCTCTGCTTTGATGTAACTATTTCCTTTTACATTCTTTCTGTAAGAGCAGGTCCTCAGAAAGGCACATGCCCATGAATTGACTAACTCAGGACCTGACCTGATATATCACCTTGCTCTACTGACATGACTAGAACATGGCAAGGAACTGAGGTATCACCCCTTGCTGAACAAAACTTCTACCCACTTCTTTTTTACTTGCTTGTTGACATTTTCATACATGTATTACATTGATCATATATACCCCACATTGACCTCCTTTATCCATGTCAATATCATTCTACTTCTTTTCTTTATTTACTAGTGGCTATTCTACAGAAGAGAATGACCCCTCCTCCCTGGCAACCTTTAACTGTCACTAGCTCATTAGGAAGGAGAGTGGTTTCCACACCCCTCCCCTATCTATAACAGAATGTTGACTGGCCCCATCACATGTAAGTATTTTGCAACTAACCATATCTGGTGTGATTTCATGTGTGCAATTGCCTTGTAATGCATGTCAGAATTCCACAGTACTCCCCCCCATCCTCCAGCTCTTACATTCTTTCCATCTAATCTTTCCCAATGTCCCCTGAGTCTTAGGCAGGGGGTTGGAGGGAGTGATGTAAATATCTCTTTTAAGTTTTAAGGTTGAGCACTCAACAGTTACTTATTTTCAGCACTTGACCAGTCATGAGTCTCTGTACTGACCACTCTTCCCCTTTTAAATACAAGGTCTCATGTAGCCCAGATTGGCCTCTACCCACTATGTAGAGGATGACTTTCAACTTCTGATCCTCCTCTATGTCCCAAGTGGGAGATTGCAGGTGTGTAACATCATGTATCATTTAGTGGTGCTGGGGATTGAACCCAGGACTTTGTGCAAGCTAGGCAAGTATTCTACCAATGGAGAGATACCTCCCCAGCCTTCAAAGGGTAAAGTTTTATCTTCTGGCTTGGCTTGGTAGAGAAGCCTTGCCCTGGATTAATTGTTAAATTTTCAGCTGAGTATATCCTTGCACGAACAGCGGAAGCTTCACCTCTAGTTTTACTTAGTTTTGTTTACAGAATAGTATGAAATAATATAGGCTGACTAGAAAATACTGCTTTTAGTTAGTATCACAGGGATAAAATTCTGAATTTTAGGCAATTTTTGAGTCTTATGGTGGGGTGTTACTTGGCATAGCAGAAGCAGTTTAGGAATTCACTTGACTCCATGTATATATTTGTTTGTTTTCCATTTTAAAGTGATGAGGTCAATTTTAAAATGTTATTTTTATTACTATTTTCAACTTTGTGGAAGTTTTCTTTGTGAGTAGCTCTGGGAATCCAGCCCAGGGCCTCATGCATGCTAGATAGGCATTCTATCACTGAGCTACATTCCCAGCCCATTACTTTGTGAATTTTTATTTATTTATTTATTTATTTATTTATTTATTAGAGAGAGAATGGGTGCACCAGGGTCTCTAACCATTGCAAATGGACTCCAGACCCATGTACTACCTTGTGCATCTGACTTATGTGGGTCCTGGGGAATTGAACCAGGATCCTCAGGTTTCACAGGCAAGCACCTTAACTGTGAAGCCATCTTTCAAGCCCTTGAATTTTTTCTCTGAGGCAGGGTCTCACTATAGCCCAGGATTATCTATAACTCACTCTGTAGCCCAGGCTAGCTTTGAACTCACAGCAATCCTTCTAACTCAGCCTCTGGAGTACTGGAATGAAAGGCATTTGTCATCATGCCTGGCTTTACTTTGTGCTGGCAGAATTTTAGTCCCCAACATTTTAACCTTCTACTTCAAAAGTTTGTGTCATTTCTCTCAGCCATTAGCTGATACGAATTCTCAGAATTACAATTTTTAACAATAGCTTAATTATACCAGACATTAATCAATCCTAATTGGCAAAAGTAATATGTTGCAGAAAAATCATACAGTTTAAGACCAAACATGAATAATTTTCACATAATCTGTTACTTTGTCCTATCTGTGTTACCATTAGCAGAAGTGATTAAGAATTCCCCAAATTCTCCAAATTATCAGAAATAATTGCATCATTGTTAATTGTACATTGATGTGGGAAAACATACACAATGAAATACTTAGGTATTTCTAGGACACATTTCACAACTTGTTTTTCCATGAAAGCATCTCTCTTTAAAAATTTTATTTATTTACTTATTTACTTGAGAAAGAGAGAGAGAGAGAGAGAGGGAGAGGGAGAGGGAGAGGGAGAGGATGGGTGCGCCAGGGCCTCCAGCCACTGCAAACTCCAGATGCATGTGCCCCCTTGTGCATCTGGCTTATGTAGGTTCTGGAGAATCAAACCAGGGTCCTTTGGCTTTGTGGATAAACACCTTAACCGCTAAGCCATCTCTCCAGTCTACTTTTCTTTTCTTTTTAAATTTATTTCATTTATTTGAGAGAGAGAGAGAGAGAGAAAGAGGCAGAATGGAGGTGCCAGGGCCTTCAGCCACTACAAAGGAACTCCAGAAGCATGTACCACCTTGTGCATCTGGTTTACTTGGGTTCTGGGGAATCAAATATGGGCCCTTTGACTTCACAGGCAAGCACCTTAACTGCTAAGCTATCCCTCCAGCCCCCATGGAAACATCTCTTACTGGCAGTTGACTTCTCTGTATTTGCATCAATGGTATGGAAAAGCAAACTAATAGTAGATGGGACTCTGTGGGATTATTTCTGGTTTTTTTTTTCTTCCTTTTACTAGTACATTTTCTATTAGATAAATGAGCTGGGTGGTATAATAGCTACTCTCTCATTGCTGTGGCAAAGTACCTGACAAAAGCAACTTAAGGAAGGGTTTATTTTGATGTACTGTTTGAAGGAACAGTCCATCATGGTGGGAAAGGCATAGTGGCCAGAGTGTAAAGCAGCTGGTCACATTGTGTCTGTAGTCATGAAGCAGAGAACAATCAGTGCTGGTGCTCAGCTGGCTTCTTCTGTCTCTGGTTTTTATTCAGTGTGGGATCCCCAGTCCATGGGATGGCGCTGTCCACAGTTAGGATGGATCTTTCTTTTCAGTTAAACCTCTCTGTAAATACCCACACAGACACTCTCAGAAGTATGTTTCCTTGGTCATTCCAAATCCAGTCAAATTGACACTGAAGGTTAACCATCACAGATGGTTTGTTACTTCCAGAAGACAATAATGAAAACAGAAGTGAAAATGTATTGATGCGATTCAGTAAGGTATTTAATGTTTACATCTATCTATCTATCTATCTATCTATCTATCTATCTATCTATCTATCTATCTAAAATGATATGAAAATGTGTGGCACAATAATGCTAATGATCTCTCAATGCACAGACTAGTTTCATTCAAGAGTTTTAAGCTTCTTTCTAAACATTTTTGAATTAACTCCAAGTTTGTGTCACACCTGTCCTTTCTTTAAGAACAATAGTCTGCTAAGCCTTGCTTCTGATAACATGCTGACAAAGATGATAGGTACAGACAAAGTTGAAGCACAAGCACATCCTAAGTTGCATGGAAATTATAATTTAGGGAGATCCAGCCACCACAGGGAGATATGTCATCTTCCTTCACAGAACTAATGGTTCAAGGACTTGGAGAATTCTAAACATGGCTTTTACAAACAACTTTCCCAGGGGTTTTTGGAAAAAGTGAGAAAAAATTCATGAAACTGGGATATGGAGAGAAGAAGAGTACAACATGAGCACATTCCACATCAACCTGATAAGGAGTGATATCAACTCTTGTAGCAACAAAACTAAAGAAGTGAGGGTGCAACTCTGAAACACACTTGTTCAAGGGGAGAAATTACTGTGAGCTCTGGGCTTCCTTCCTGTTGCTTATTTCATGAATAAAGAAATCTTCTCTGTCCAGCACTGATGCCTTCAACATACTCTGATTTAGCATATCCCTTTACTACTCTCTTCTACTCATATTAGATTTGCTGAAATCTAAAACCTTGTTACAAGTTAAGTAATTAATTTTTCTCTCACTAGAACTGACTTAGAGTTTGATGAAAATGGGAAAAAAGGGGGGGGGGAGAGTGGCAAAGTCCTGGAGGACAAATGTATCATCAGTGGACAAAATATGGAAAGAAGTAAGCTAGCAGCGTGATTAATTAATTGTTACGTTAGAGGTATGAAGCTGTCCTTCATAAAACTTCAAACATTGTTTTCAGGACTTGTCTAGGCAAAAGTTCAGAACGGCAAAGATAACTTACAATGTCACATCTAAGTGGACTGCCCCTTTCTTTTCTCCTTTCTTCTGGGGAATTCCTCTTTCCTCCTGCTTTATTTTTTCTCTGCTACTCAGATGCTCTGAATTGTGTCCAGACCCCCTGGTCTTCATTTTTGTAAAAGCTGGCTTCTTGGATAAAGCAAACCATCCTATTGAGTTAATAAATGCTGGTGAGTGTGGAACCTATCAGATAACATCCACTCAAGAATATAGAGAGGCTGGAGAGATGGCTTAGCAGTTAAGGCACTTGCCTACAAAGCCAACGCACTCAGGTTCAATTCCCTAGGACTTATATAAGCCAGATGCACAAAGTGGCACAGGCATCTGGAGTTCATTTACAGTGGCTGAAGGTCCTAGAGTGTCCATTCTCTCTCTCTGCATCTTTTTTCTCTCTCTCTCAAATAGATAAATAAAAATAAAATATTTTATTAAAAATAATATGTATATATATTTAAATTTATTTGAGAGAGACAGAGAGAAATAGGCAGGGAGAGTATGGGTGTGTCAGGGCTTCCTGCCACTGCAAACAAACTCCAGATGCCTGTGCCACTTTGTGCATCTGGCTTTACATGAGTATTGGGGAATTGAACACAGGTCATCAGGCTTTGCAGCCATCTTCTCAGCCCCTTATGCTAATTTTCTGAAGATTACTGATTATAGTTCAAAAATGTGACTCTGCTCCCAGATGGAAATATTAGGGCTTTGGGGAGGTTTTGAAGCCAATAGCCTCAATGAGTATTCCATTCATTCTGGCAAACATCTGCTGTGTGTCCTTATGCCTGCCTTTATGCACAGTTGAACAAGCTTTCTGTGCTTGTAAACATGTGTAAGTCTAGCGGGCTTTTACTAAGTCATGCATTCCATGAGGATGGTCACGAATGGAGCTGCAGGAGACGAGGCAGACAGGCTTTCCTCACTTGTTTCAGGGCAGAATTAAACCTTGAGAAACAATAGGCCATTTGTTGTCACTGAACCCTAGTGGGAGAATTATAGATAAACCCACAGCTAGATAAGACACACCTATAAATTACTAATTCCAGGGAGAACAGGGAGATAAAGAGGTGTGTAATTACAGAGGTGTGGAGAATCTTTCTAAGCAGGAGATTAGGGTTGGCTTCATGGAAGAAGTGGCATTTGTTCTGGCACTTGGCTGGGAAAAAAAATGAGGAGTCTCAATATGTTGTCCTGGCTCTCCTCAAATTTCTGGGCTCAAGGGCTCTTCCTGTTTCAACTTTGTGATTAGTTGAGGCTACAGGTTTGTACTACTATGCTGGGGGGTTGGTTGGGAGATGATAAGAAGAAGGAAGATGTTAGCAAACCATAGACACAAGTAGGTGGGGACTCTCATGGTAATGGAAAATTCTGCAGTTGAACATAGGTGAACAACACAAGGTAGGCAAGGAGAACTGTTGCAGAGAGTAGAGTAAATGTCACTCTAGAAAGAGGGATCTGGCTGTGGTGTGAGTAACCCTAATTTGGGGAGAATCAGGGGCAGTGGAGGGAAGAAGAAAGATGCATGAGAAAAAAAGGGAGGCAGAGCTTATTGAAACTTGGTCACTGGGGTGGGAAAGGATAGTCAGGAGAAAAGAACACTGCTAACAGAAATAATGAACTGGGGCTGAGGACTGATGTGTAACATGAATCTGACTTTTGAGATAATAGGTTAAAGACGTGTGTCATGCTACTGAAGTTACTGTCTAAAGCCCAGGGCACATACCCTCTCCTGTGTATTCTGAAGTTACACAAAGGCCTGCTGAAATGAAGAATCATTAGCTCCATATCTAACTATCCAACTCATGTATTTAATGCAAAATAGGAGTCTTTTTTGGAACTCGAATCAGTTATAGCATCATTCATAATCCATTCTTTTATTAAAAAGGTAATATATATTTTATTTTGACATCATCCTGGCCTAAATTGACTTGGTACCATTTATTATTCAGAATGTTATTGTTTTGCTATAACAAAACAGATCCAAGGCTTTGTATTTTGGAGATGAGTTTGAATACTTGATTTGCTCAATTTTATTTTCCTAAGGTTTTTAATCTATAGCGTGAAGAGTTGAATGAAAATCCTAGAGTTCTCTAAATCAGTGGCTGGTCTTTTTTTTTTTTTTTCAATTTTTATTAACATTGTCCATGATTATAAAAAATACCCCATGGTAATACCCGCCCTCCCCTCACTTTCCCCTTTGAAATTCTATTCTCCGTCATATCTCCTCTCCATCTCAATCAGTCTCTCTTTTATTTTGATGTCATGATCTTTTCCTCCTCTTATGATGGTCTTGTGTAGGTAGTGTCAGGCACTATAAGGTCATGGATATCCAGGCCATTTTATGACTGGAGGGAGCACGTTGTAAGGAATCCTACCCTTCCTTTGGCTCTTACATTCTTTCCGCCACCTCTTCCACATTAGGCCCTGAGCCTTGGAAGGTGTAATCGAGATGTTACTCAGTACTCCAGTCACTTCTTTCCAGCACTATGATACCTTCTGAGTCATCCCAAGGTCACTGCCATCTGAAATGAGAAGATTCTCTACCCAAAGTGAAAGTAGCATTAATATAAGGGTATAAATATTAAGAGAAGTGCTTACTGGGCAGTTTGATAAGCACAGTATATACATTTTTCCAGACATCAGCAGATGTTACACCCCTAGGGCTCATGACTACCCCTGTTTTAAGTTTTCAGTATCAGTGATGTATTCCTGGTCTTTTATCTTGAAAAAAGAGTAAATGATGGCCACCAGTGTCTACTAGATTTGAATATAGTCTTGAGCAAAGGACATAACAATAGGCACACCAGATGATAGCACAAAGCATGGAACATAAAGAGCCAGGAGTTTGAGGCACTTACCATTACTAATGGTCAGCTTCTCTTTCATAGTTCACTACTGAAAGAAGATGTCCATGAAAACTGGTAATAGGTGTCAAATCAACGAGAAGTGCAGAATGAAGAAGGGTTTTGGTTTCTGTTTTCAAGGAGCATACACAGGCTAACAATGAAGGTCAAATAGGCTGAAGGCAATAGGCAGTGGGAATTAAGCAAGGGAAGAGAGGCATATTTCTGGAGTTGATCTTAGAGACACGGGCAAAAAAGAGAGGAGCTCCATGATGAAGACACACAATGAGCAAAGGTACTGAAGGTTAGTCGTTAGGTCTTCAAGAAGTAATGTAGGCAGAGATAAGGCTGGGATGCACAATCCAGCAGCTAAGAAGTGCACTTGCATTGAATAAACAATGCTCCTGAAGTACTGTTGCACATGTTGGGACACTGTCTTGGGCTGTTTAGAAAGTTCCAGAAGCAGTTATGGAGCATTTTGTGGGATAGTCTTGAGAGCAGTGGGAAGTAGAAGATAAGTGATGAACGTGGGCTAGACCCAGGTGGCTTCAGCTTGGATAACTGGAGAAACAGTGGCAGCCTTTAGACACAGTAAGCTATCGATAGTCAGAAGATCCTGGCTTCCCTTAGAGTTTGTGGTGTTTGTAGAGTTTAAGGGGCGGTTAAGTGAGGTTCAGTGACGGTCTCCCCAAACAGTCAGGACTATAGATACAGATTTCATATTAGCCATGCAGAGGGAACACCCACACTGTAGATGTTGATGACCCATCAAAGGAAAAGAACCCCGAAGGTGGAAGAGGAAACCTGGATTTGTAGGGCGTGTGTGGGGGGAGGCTACTTGCTACAGTCTTGCCAAATAAGCAGCTTCCTTATTCTGTAGAAGGGCTGGACAGTGTGTGACTAGCCAGCAACATTTCGGACTGACAGAGAATTCAAGGAGAAGGTGACCCAGCCATCTCCTTCATTGTCTTTCCACAAGATGGGAAAGTGAAGTCCAGGTAAAACATCAAGTAGTTCAAGGTCCATTCTAGACGCCATTAGAAACTTCAAACCTAATAATCTATAGCTCATGCTGTCTTTTCATCGTCCCCTTTAAAAGTATTCATTAAAAAAAAAACAAAACACGCCCCAAAGAGCCAGAACACTTGAAGTTTTAGCCATCAGACTAAGCAGGGGCTCCAGGGGTAATTTTTGTCAGGAGCTCTGGGAAAAGCCAGGCCTTGGGGCTATATGGGGAAGACCCCACGCTGCACTGAGCCGGCCCCGGGCACGCGCGCTGTTCGCGGGAGGCCCCGCCCCCAGAGCGCGCCCCGGGAGCGCGCGCCGCGCCGGCACACCCGGGCGCCTCGGTTCCTGCGCGCCCCCTGCCGTCACGTGCGCGCGCAGCAGCGCTCCCGCCGGGTAGGGCGGCCGCAGAGGCAGCGAGTCAGTGGCTGAGACCGCTGCTGGCCGTAGCTCCATCCAGGCGCCGGCCCAGCGCGGCAGAGCGGGCCGGAGCCCGCGTGGGGGCGCGCGGAGCCGGGCGCGAGGCCGCGCTGAGAAGGCGCTGGGGCAGGAGGAGAGAAATCCCTGCGCGCCCGCCGCCGCCCGGCCGCCCGTGCCCGCCGCCGCCTCCTCCGTGCGGTTCCACTGGGCTCGAGGAGCGGCCGCCGGAGAGACCTCCGCCTGCGAACAAAGGGGAGGCCGGCAGGGCGGGGGCGTCTGCGGCGAGCATGGCGGACCGAAGCCTGGAAGGCATGGCTCTGCCCCTGGAGGTGAGGGCCCGCCTGGCCGAGCTGGAGCTGGAGCTGTCGGAAGGTAACAGGCCCCCTTCGCCCCGCTCCTCTGGCCGGGCCGCACGCCGCTGCCTGGGCTCGGGACCGCCGACTGGGCCGCGCTGTCGCCCCGGGGGAGAGGGAGACGAGGGAGCGTCTCGGGGGGCGCGCGGGCCCGGGGGCGGCGGTGACCCGGCCCTGGGTGAGGCGGCCAGGCTGCGTGGCTTGGTCCCCGGCGCGCTGCGAGCCGGCGAGGTGCGTTCCGGGCCGGTGCGAGTGCGCCGCGGCCCCCGCCCTCCGCTCGGCTCGGCCCGGCTCGGCCCGGCTGGCGCCGTGATGCCCAGATCTCCCCGAAGCGCGCTGCGGCCGGGCCTGGGCGCCGCGCGGACGCGCGACGAGCCGCCTTTGGGGGCCGGTGGGATGGCCTGGGCGTGGGTGTGCGCCTGCCCCAAGGAGAGGCGCCGCGTCCTTGATGCAGCAGCGCCAGCGCCAGCTGCAGCAGCGGCGGCGGCGCGCTGCGCTGCGCTGCGCTGCGACCACGTTCGCGGGCTGGGGCGGCCTCATCTTGCCTAGATGGCCTTCTTTTAATGCGAAACTTGTCACTGGACTTCGGGATTGGACCTCGCTGAGGCTTCAGGCAGCCTGGCTGGCATACAGTCCTGTCAGCTGGAGGAAGATAGTAGTACTATTGTTCGTGCGTGTTGTGATGTGAGGGTTGGCTGGGACGGTAAAGCCTCTCCCCTCAGGCTGGGTTGGACGTCTCATTCCCAGCGCCTCGTATTGAGAATTTGTGGCGGCTTTGCTACAGTGATTTCATGGAGTGTTAGCTGCGGTTTCCTATTTGTTCTTCATTGTGGAGCTCATGTGCTCAACTGTCATAAGTTTTAGCTCGGGTTTTGTAGGTTTAAAAAAGAAAACACCAAAATTCCAAAATGTTGTGTTTAATAAATATTTAAGTCATCACACACACCCCTGGTAATGTCACTAATACAATGTAGTGATGTGGAGAGAGGCTGGCTCGTCTACAGTTTATATCTGGAGCAGTATATCATGGCGAACTTTTTTTTTTTTTTTAATAACGGTTTGTGAGGGCCAGCAGCCAGACCGTAAATTCATTTGTGCCAGTTTTCATCAGCCGAAGAACTTATGTTGACTTTGTGTTTTCCCTTTTAACACTTTCACAGTGAGGAAGGGAGGAAATGTGGGGCTGTGGTATCACTTACTTTTATCTGATTTCAAGATTAGATTTTCTTTATTGTATTTCAAATTTGGGGTTCTAGAAGGTGTTTCAGTGGTCCTGCCATGGGGAGCAGTCCCATAGAAGGAAAAAATAGAATGTATCTCGGATTCGGCTTCAATGTCCCTGTCCTGAATAGCTAGAAATGATGAGAACGTTGCCAGTTCCTAGGATGACCCGCAGGCAGGAAATACACAGCAGGACTCAACAGGGAGTCGTGTTCAGATTTAAGCTGGCAGATAAACTGTGCAGTGTAGACCATTGGAAGGTACAAAATATCTATGAGAAAATATTTACCTTAGCAAACATTTGACTACCTCAGTTTACCAGCTCTGTCTTAGCTCTGTTTTCTCTTCTGTACACCTGTTGTATTACAGCATCCCACCATTCACGTGTTATCTCAAGGTAGGCACCTCTGCTATGTCTGCATTACATTATACTAATATAATATGTCAGTACCCACCTGTGCTCGCAAAGCACAGAGCCATTTGAACTTAGCAGGATTGAGCCTTGTCTGCTGGGTCCACTTCTCTCTGTCAGCCTGGGAGTTAGCTCATATCTTTCAGTCTTGGATAATGAAACCCATGTCCTGGATGTTCTCCCCTAGTTTATTGGGAGTAGCTTTTTTTTTTTTTTCCTTTTAAGTTGGCTACTATCACCTGTCATCAGCAGGTGCTCCTGGAGTGTAATAAGTTCTTACTGTCCAGAGGATGGTGGCCCAAAATCTCTTTACACTGAGGTGTGCTGAGTCTTGATTCCCTGTCAGCACTTTCTTTCTTTTCTTTTCTTTTCTTTTTTTTTTTTTGAAGAAAATGAGTCATATTTTTATTTGTTCATTTCTTGCATTTGGAGTACTCTTCGATGACATCCTTGGCCTGAGATTCCTTGCCGTAGTCCTTGACAACTACACAGCTGCAGCCAACCACCTTGCGGGGTTTCTCCTCGCGATCAATTTTGCAGAGGCCTACCCATTCCCCTAGTTTCTTGTTGTCATCAACCTTAATTAGGTTGATTTGGTGTTCAGCACAAAGGGCCTCCGCTAACCTGACATACATGGGCTCATCACAATTGGATGCAAGCACACAGAGATGGGCTTGGCGTTTGTCTAAGGCTTTGGCGGCTTCACGGATTCCACGTGCTAGGCCGTCGTGGATGAGGGCGGTCTTCAGCACCTCTTGCAGAGCAGTGTTCACGTCCATTACACCTCCAGCAGCAATGCCTTCCTCGGCCATGGCGGCGGGTTACGGATGAAGCCGAATCTTGAACGCACCCGAGCCTCCGCCTCCGCGCGACCCGGCGGCGGCGGGGAAAGAGAGCCCTGTCAGCACTTTCTACAGATCTTTTAAATACAAGGTTTGCTGAGTTTCGTGTGTGTTGGGTAATGTATGCTTGTGTGGGTGCAGATGCACGTGCCCACTGAATGAATGCAGAGACCAGAGTAGAAAGTCAGGCATAGTCTTCTAGTTTTTTGCTTTGTTCCCTTGAGATTGAGTTTCATTGAACCTGGAGCTTCCCTTTCAGTCAGACTGGCTGACCAGCAAGCCCTAGCCATTCTCTTATTTCTCCTCCTCTTAGGACTGGGGCTACAGGTGTGATACAGTTGGCTTTCTATGTTGGTACTAGGGATCAAACTCAAATCCTCATGCTTGTGCAGCAAGTACTGTTCTCTGTGGAGCCATCTCCCCGGCCCCTTACTGAGTTTCTTATTTGAATGGATAGGCAGAAGAGTGTGCGTGTGTGTTCTCATATAGGAAGCTGGTCATTTTTCTTTCTATATAAACTTTGCTAACACCTGACCTAAACCTTAGGAATAAAAAAAATCAAAGACATGTTGTAATTGCTTTGTTCAACCTTGGAAACTCCTTGCCTGTTTACCTCCACCCCATCCATTAACTGTGTCATCTTTGACTTTCTTATGAAGTATGGCTGTGTCTACATTGAGTTTATGGAGTTGTGCTTTAAGGTCATTTGAAATTCTTTGTCTTGTAACCACATAGGATTGTTTTACTGGATGAGATGAATCAACTTGTTTTCCAGTATTGCTTAATGAAAGCCTAAGAATTGGAAGGACCAAAAAAATCTGTTTTTTCACCTTGTCAGACTGAAAAACAGACAAACAAACAAACAAACAAACAACAAATCCAGCATATCCACTTTCAAAGTGAAAATCCAAGATGACTTTAGATGCTGAATTATATTGTTGTATTGGTTTCCCACTTTATCTTTCATCAAAATTCATGTGGAGAGGGTTCTTTTATTTGGTTGTCAAATTTTATGAAAATATCAGAAGTATTATAGACACATATGTGGAATTTCCAGTGCTCATTCCTACAGGGGAGGATGGGGAAAATTCCATTTTAAGCACATACCACATATTGAAAAAAAATAAGTAGACTATTCTCTTAAAGCTCCTATGTATATTGCCAGCCTAAATGGGGTATAAATTGACTAGATTTCCACACATTGGTCCAGTTTGGGTTTACACCATATACTGGGTTCTGTTTCTGTTTTATTGGGTTATTGTTTGGTGAAGAGTTGCACAGTGATGTCCTGGCTGCAGAACTACCATTTTTACCCTTCTGCTCTGTTTGTCACCTCCTTTTCTTTTGCCACTAGCTGTCATTGTCCAGTGCTTTCTTCCATGGGGAAAGCAAGGCTTCACTACTCTGTAGAACCTCATTGGCAAAACACAAGTGCTTTCTGTGTGGAGATGTGTCAGTCCACCTTTAGGTCTTGATGGCCTTGAATCCACATGTGTGGATACATTAGTTGATATGGGGCCAGGGATCATTACTGTGCTTGGATATTTGGGTCTGAATATGAGTTGGAGAGGAAACCATGCCAGGGTTGGTTCCTGGCACATGCCAGGTGGGGCTATGATGGGGTCTTTCTCATGCTTTTTTCCCTAAATAATTCTTTCCCCCTTTAAACCTCCATTCTTTCCACTGGGAATTACACATTTTTTTTTATTTTTGGCCTTAAAGGGCCCAGACATAATTTCATTAATTTGTGAATAAACATTATTTGACTTAAAGGAAAAGTGTACATGGAACACCAAGCAAATTAGAGAGGATACAGAAAATATGCCAGTAAAAACAGACTCATATTTTATTAAAAAAAGAACAATAAAAAATAAACATTGCATGTTGGTCTTTTGACTGAGTTCAAGTGTAAAAAAATCCAGGGTTGGAGAGATGGCTTGGTGGTTACAATGCTTGCTTGTAAAGCCTAAATGACCAGAGTTTGATTCCCCGTACCCATGTAAAGCCATATGTACAAAGTGGCTCATGCATCTGGAGTTTGTTTGCTTTGGCTAGAGGCCCTGGCACACCAGTTTCTCTCTCTCTGCTTGCAGATAAATAGATATTAAAAAAGCCCAAATTTAATTATTTATTGAAATGTAGAAGTAGGTTTTTGTTTAGTAGTCGCTTGTCTCCAGAGCTATGTTTATACTTCACAGGACTTGGGTGAGGCATAGAAGCTCTTTTCCACTCTTCCTAAAAACTGTGGGCTGGGGGGTTGGCTCAGTGATTAAAAACACTTGCTTGCAAAGCCTGCAGCTCATGTTCAATTCCCCAGCACAAGATGCACAAAGTGGTGCATGCATCGGGAATTCATTGGCAGTAGCAAGAGGCCCTGGCACACTCGTTCTCTCTCTGCTTGCAAATAAATAAAAATATTTTAAGAATGTGTATTTATTTATTTAGAGATAGTATCTTACTACTTTGCTCTTCCTGGTTGTCCTTGAACTCCTGCCTCAGCCTCCCCAGGAGCTAGAATTGCAGGAGTATACCACTATATTCAGCTGGAGTTGAGGTTTTATTTTGATAGAACTTATGAGAATTGCCTTGTGATATAACCTGTGAGAAGTGTTTTAGCATTTGCAGAAGGGAAGTCTTTTAAGAAAAAATTGTCATGCTTTAAACTGTGGCTTTTTGTTAGCATGTCATATCTTCTAACTCCTTCTGCTGTTTGGGATTGCTCAGTTCATGCTCTGCTTTATAATTGACTACTTCAACTATTGGTTATGTTCCAAAATGGAGTCTGACTTCACAGTTTTTCAGTACATGAAAGTACTGGAGGAAAAGGCAAAAGCTCACTTGAATGTCACATCTCTCTGTTGGTCAAGGAACCAATACAGTTTTGTTTTGAATGCAGACAGGCAGGTTCCATGTAGTTTGTACATTACTGTCACCAGAGAGTGAACTCTTAAGCAGGTGACTAGTTGGAAGTTTTGAGGGTGACATTTACAGACACATTGTAATCAGGGAAACAGACACTTTCTAGCTCTTAGGTCCTGTACTTTGTCCTTATCCCTAGTCCCTACACTGAGCTGGAGGTGTCCCATTGCTTTACAATGACATTGCATCTCTGCAGACCTTCTACATTACAGCCACCTTTGAAACTGTGTGAGTTCTTTTCATTGCAGACAGTTTATTGTAGAAAACAAGTGTGTGTAAACATGTTCTCTGCCAGAGCCATATATATACATACATACATTCATTATGTGTGTGTGTGTACTGGCAGGGAGAGGGCTGGTGAGGTGAGAGATACAGGAGGATAATAAGGAGGCAAATAAGAACAAGGTACAATGATATATGTGGATGAAAATGTCAGATGAAACCCATTATTTTGGTTCACACCTTTTGTTATTTATTAGAGAGAGAGAGAGAGAAGGGGGGGTGGGGAGAGAGAGAGAGAGAGAGAGAATGAGAAGAAACACATTGTTTTGTGTGCCGAAATTAAGCAGAAAATGTTTATGAAGTGGTGTCTTTTGCTTTTGTCACTGTAGGATTTTAAATGTATGGACTTGAGTTTTAAAACTTCTTTAGAATTATGAAAATAGTTGGGCTTGAATGTTTTTTCCTTGATGAAGAATTCTAGATGTTAAATTAAGTCAGGAGGCTAGGAGAGTAATATATACACCCTCATAAACACATCTGTATGATTATTTCAAATGCTAGTAAGACATTTGCAGTGCCGTAATCATACTGCTTAGATCTGAATTTTAAGAGGCTAAAGCTTAACGATGTCCCTGTTTTCTTTCATGCAGGACCCTCCAGTTTTATATTCTTGTTATGATTTGGAGGCTATGAGCTGTTGGATGTTATGAGTCACTTTTGCCTTCCTCCTCCCAGCCTCTCCCAAATGTGTTGTCTCTTTTTTTAGACCTGAGTTTTTTTTTAAGCAGTGATTTATGCGATGAATTGTAGCATTTTTCTGAATTGAAAAGAGAATATAGTGAAAAATCTTAGTTTTGATGTCATATATATCAACTGACTCACCCATCTAAATCCTAGTCATAGTGTTAAGATCATTTCTAGGTCTTCTCATATTGCTCAGGCAACTTATAAAACTCCTGTTTGCAGTTTTCTGACTTAGTTTTGTACAGTTAGTGTTTATGAGGATGATGAGGAAACATTTCTTTCTTTCCTGTTGGGTAGATGACACCTTTGGCTTGGTTCCTTACCTGCATTCTATTTTCCCTTTCTATACTCCTCTATTTTCAAGATCACTGACTTTAATTTCCCTTCTTTTGTGATTCATTTTTTTTTTTATTTTTGGTGTGTGCCATGCAAAGGTTATTCTCTATTGTTATCATTTCTCTGTTCTTCTATTTTTTTTTTTTCCTGAGGGTGAGAATCTCATTATGTCTCAAAAGGAGTAATTGTGTCCATTTGTTCGTGATGGTGATAAATAGTGCTGTTGAAGAGGAGGCTCTCCGGGAATCCCAGCTGGTGTATGGCGAGCAACTAGAAGCCAGCATGCCAGAGGAATGACTATTCACACACATCCTGCATGTCCTTTTCCTTTCTTTAGTATCACACTGGGCAGTTAATTTTAATAAGCTTGTGAAGCAGAGTGGGGAAATGCTATGATACTGATTTGTGAAAATTTGAAATTGCAAGGAGCCTTTCCTTTTCGTGAGAGTTGCAATTTAGTTTTGTTGTCGGATATCTTGAGTTAATGTTAAGGTAGACTCTGGTGTGGATTGTCAATTAAGATACTTCTTTTTTTCTTTCTTAATTAAAAAAATTATTTATTGGGGAGAAAGAGAGAAAGAGAAAGAGGCAGATAGAGAGAAAGTGGGCATGCCAGGGTCTCTAGCCACTGCAAACAAACTCTAGGTGCATGTGCCACTTTGGGCATCTGGCTTACATGGGTACTGGGGATTTGAACCTGGGTCCTCAGGCTTTGCAGGCAAGCACCTTAACCATTAAGCCATCTCTCCAGCCCAAGATGGTTCCTTATTCAATGAGAAATAAAAGAAAGGAGGATAGAAAGAAAGAGAACTCTAAGGTAGTGAGGTATGAAGAGATGCTGTGATTGGCAAGTGAGTTGAATTGATCTTCTTTCTTTAGGGCTGTTGGTTTTATATCATTTTTGCTTGTTAGCTTGGAAAATGGTTTCTGTGTCCCAAATTAAAGACTGAAGACTGTGGGCCAGACCCTGTAGGGTGGAAACTTTGTTACTAATGTTCTTTTCATTCATGGTTACAGTTACAATGGAAATTCTAAGTCCAAGACTTGGTGCCAGACGTAAGTTTTTGGGAGTGTTTACCTTTAGCCCAGGTGTGTATAGTCGTACTTGCAAATGGCTAGGCTAGGCTTCTACCCATGGATCAAACTTAATTCTATTGGCACTAGAGAAGAGGGATTACTTACATATTTCTACGTATACAGTTGATCATTACTAGTATTTTTAACTGATTTTTCTGGTTAGTCATGTTTTTATCCCTGTTTATTTGAGAAGTAATAGAACATTAAAATTATAAAATAGAAAATGACATGTATATAAAATACCTGTCCTCATTGGAGTTATGTGGTATTGTACACTTTTCAAGTCCTTTAATCATTCTTATGCTACTTCATGCCTGTGATTTTTATTTTATTTTATTTTTAAAAATTTATTAATTTTTAAAAATTAATTAGTTTTGTACTCAGTGAATAAAGTCAAGTTGGTACCATTGTTAGGCTCATCCATGTACTACCTTCTCCCCCTGGCCCCTCCTTGTTGAGGTATATGGGTCATGCATGCATTGTGGAGTTAGCCCACAGTTATGGGTAGGAGAAATGTCTCTGCATATCATGACCCATCATGTGGTTCTGACATTCTTTCTGACCCCTCTTCTGCAAAATTTCCCTGAGCCATGTTGGGTTCATTTTTGGTCTGCTTCAGTGATGAGGGGTTGGGGCCCTCTGGATCTGATATGGTAGGAGTTGATTGTTCTCTGTGTCGATCTCCTTCACCCTTGTGCTGGTACCTGGTTCACCAAGAGAACAGCACCCTTGCTTGTTTCACCAATTGTTCTTAGTTTCAGCTGGGGCCCTTTTGTGGTATGATGGGATGGTTCTCTCCTTAGGATCTGCGTCTATCTGAAAAAGAGAAGCAGATTCTCCAACGGAGAGTAAAGTTAGCACCAGACAAATGGGATAATCCTTATTTTTTTTTGTAGAGAATTTAATAGGTGTAGGCCCTCTTGTAGCCCATGATTGGTGGTAGCTTGATAATGGAGAGCAGGCTTATGTTTGAATATGGTTCTGACTTGTTTACCAGCTCCAGCTATGGGTCCTGTTACACTGAGGGGATCAGTTAGCCAAGTCAAGAGCAGTTGGTTTCCCACCATGGCTGTGCGCTACTATTGCACTTGTGTGAGCATCACGACAGGTTATTTGCTGATAAGTAGGTTAGACCATGAGTTGCTTGGACAGATATTGGTCATTTTCCCCCAGTCGCCCATGTAGCACCTTCTATGACTGTGATTTTTTTTTTAAATTTTTAAATATTTTATTTATTTGAGAGAGAGAGAGAGAGAGAGAAAGAGAAAGAGGAAGATAGAGAGAAGGCGAGAATGGGCACGCCAGGACCTCTAGCTACTGCAAATGAACTCCAGATGCATGTACCCCCTTGTGCATCTGGCTTATGTGGGTCCTGGGGAATCGAACTGGGTTCCTTAGGCTTCGCAGGCAAATGCCTTAACTGCTAAGCCATTCCTGTAGCCACATACCTGTGATTTTTAATCATTGGGTTGGTCACAGTTTACTTGACCATTTCTCACTGGCATTTGGCTTAGTCTTTTTTTTTTTTTTGGTCCCTTTCCTTCTCCTGTAATTTGGCTATTTGTTTCAACAAGACTTAAAACTGGCCCTGATGGGAAATTTGTGGAAGAGGGGGTGGAAATAATGTTAGAGCCACACGTTGGGTCACTATGCACAGAGACATTGCCTCTTACCCATAAGTGATGGCTAACCCCACAATGCACGACCCATATTCCCCAACAAGGAGGGTGCCTGTGGAGGTGGGAGGACATGGAGGAGGCTAACTATGGTACATGACTGTTTACACAGTATACAAAACTAATTAAACAACAACAACAACAACAACTGGCCCTGATGGAGAGCCTTGGATTTAGATCTATGATGCTTAGATTGAGAAGAATGGTGGTAGCCTAGTCCCTTTCCTGAAAATATGAGAAGCCACAGTGAACATGTACTTGATTTTGAGAATGACTATTTATTTATTTATTTTGGTTTTTCAAGGTAGGGTCTCACTCTAGTCCAGGCTGTCCTGGAATTCACTCTGTAGTCTTAGGGTGGCCTTGAACTCCCTATGATCCTCCTACCTCTGCCTGCCAAGTGAGAATGACTCTTGTTGGGTTAATTAGTGTTTCAAAAGGCCTGTGTTGGAGACGTCTGTCTACCTATTTTTCAGCTTGGGGTCCTAGGAATATTGTGATGTGGAGTAGGAGGGAACCTCAAACCATTTCCCTCTAGGGCAGTTCTCTGGATAGCTGATAGCCCTAGAAAGGGAGCTATTTGGAACACTATTCTTTGAAGCCCACCATCAGTAACTTGGCAAAGGCCATAGTATATGGCTTTATTACTAGTAAATTTAACAAGCAATTGTGAATGCCTGCTTTGTGGTGTTGGAGTTTGTAGAGCAAGGGCTATGCTTGTTCTGTGAGCAGAAACTCTCTGTGCATTGTTCTGGTGCCTTCAGTGCCTGCCTGCTGCTCTCTGTGCTGATGGGTGGCTCAGGGCCACTCACATCAGCCTTAGACAGAGGCTTTGGCTCAGGAACATGGTTTTAACAGGGTCACTTCTCTTCTGGGTACTTATTTCTGTACAGAGAGAAGCCGTTCTACTGGCGAGGAGTCCATGAAACTGCAGAGACACAGGAGGTGCATACTCCCCAGTTTCTTCTGTCAGGCCACTTAAGACATCTGTTGCAGCCATCTTCAGTCTCACATGGTGATCTGTGTTTGGCTGCTCATACATTGTCACAGAACACATTTACTAAATGAATGTTTCTACTTGTTTTATTACCTGTCCCCTTTCTTCCCTATAGAAGTCAAAATGGAAAGATTAACCCTGATACTGATTGTAATGAAGTATCAAGAAAAGTAAAATAGGTTTTTTGAGCCAGTTTAACTTGAAATGAACATGGAAAATGGTATTAGTAAACCTATTGGAAGATTCTTTCTAAATAAGCAAAGTAATATAAAACAGTGTGTGGTTAGTTATATCAGTATTGAAATTAGCCATATGTTAACAAAATAAAGCTTATTAAACCTGTGTAAAAATGTCAAGGATCTGGGTATGATGGTGCCCACTTGTAGTCCCAGCTATTAGGGAGGATGGATTGAGCTCAGGGTTTTAGGCCAGCCTGAAATAGTAATAACAATGCTGTTAAATACATCTATGATCAGTTTGCAAAGCCTGATATTGTCAGAGAAGGAACAAGTAGAATCTTTTAGTTGGCCAAATGCTGTGAAGGCAACTAAAGGTTAAGATTTACTTAAGAGCCATTTATATGAACTTTTGGGTGACGTTCTGTGTTTCTTTGGTCTCTCTGAGTCTTTTATAATTCCTATGTGAAGAAGTTTATGCCAGGACTCTGGGAGTTCTGTGGGTGGAACCTCTTTATTTACTGACCTGCTTCTTCCTGGCTGTATATCTAGAGTCCTCAGGGCACTGCTGGTACCATACATGCTAAGGTAGCTTGTCAGTCTTTCCCAGCCTTCATTTTTTTCTGCTGCTTACCAGGTTAGTGAAACCTACCTGCAGGGTTGCAATGAAAAGCTAGGTATGGTTGTACACTTTGTCATCCCAGTACTCTGGAGGCACAGACAGGAGAATAAGGAGTACAAGGCCAGTCTGGGTAACATAGTGAGCTTCCCCCACTCCCACCTGAAGAAAAGGTAATACTGGTCAGATCAAATGAGGTGAAGTCAGACTCTTACTTGGTAAATATCCACCTGTTCTTTTCCCCTTCACAGTGCTGATAGCTAGGACAGGCCTTCTGAATCTTTTATTTATTTATTTATTATTATTTTTGATTTTTTGAGGTAGAGTCTCACTCTGGTCCATGCTGACCTGGAATTCACTATGTAGTCTCAGGGTGGCCTCGAACTCACGGTGATCCTCCCACCTCTGCCTCTCGAGTGCTAGGATTAAAGGCGTGCGCCACCACGCCCGGCTGAATCTTTTTATTTATTGCTTGTCCCATTATATCAGTTTATCCAGGTGACTTGAGGTGACAGTGGCTTTTGAGAGGGGTCTTAAAGAGAAAATACTCAGAAAAGTGAAGTAGTCCAGGGAGCAGGCAGGGATGTGGCAGAGCTTACCTGGAGTAGGACAACTGTCTTAAAGCCTCAGTACCATGCTATTTTTTTCCTTTCTTGTGACCTCTTTAAAGAAAATTTTGAAGTGGGGAAGAGTTTGGGGAGAATGGCCTGATGGTGTCTGGAAAGGCAGCCTGTCTTAAGTTCTAAGGTGTACCTTGGGCCAGATTTTGAATCTCCACTGGAGGAACTCCCACGCCTCCTGGAGAGGCTGTCTGAGTGTGTGGAGCCCTTTCCTCCTTCCTCTGCTCATTGACCATGGAGAACAGATCTTCATCTTGCCTTTGGGCATACTTCCTTTTGGACTCAGTGTGGGAGGCAGAAGGGGAGCCCTGTTCTGGGCACTGGAGATGCACAAACATCCTGGTCCAATGGAGACTACCTGTATTGCTATGACATGTGAGCCTTGGGATAGTTTTAAGAGGCCAGGCCAGCTCTTGAGACTCACAACCTGGAGCCTCATTCTCTGTAGTGGGTGGTCTTTAGGGTTCAGGCAGGTGCTTATTGGAATTGTGTGTGTCTGAGTTCCTGTCCCCACAGGCTAAACAATTGGGTTAGGTCATGAGGCCTTCTATTTTTATAACCCTTGGGGTTTGAACTGTGTTTAGATTTTTGTGAGAATTTATTTTTCTTATCTACTCTCATAAGCTTTTTTATTTTTATAAGAGAGAGAGAGAGAATTGGCATGCCAGGGCCTCCATTCACTGCAATCAAACTCCAGACACATGCACCACCTTGTGCATATGTGTCACCTTGTGCATGTATCACCTTGTGTGCCTGGCTTACAGGGGATCTGGGGAAATCAAACATGAGTCCTTAGGCTTTGCAGGCAAGTGCCTTAAACACTAAGCCATCTCTCCAGCCCTCACAAGCCTTTTCTTTTAAAATGAAACCCAGAGGTAGATATTGAGGTCCATCCCCTTCTGTGAACTTGACAGTGCTGCAGAACTCATGGATATTTGAAAAGAAGCAGAGCAACAAGGTAGAGTTGCTGTTTCAGGGTACTTTATGCTGCATTCTTCTTTTAAAAATATTTCATTTATTTGCAAGCTGAGAGAATGAGAAAGAGAGAATGAGATGAGAGAGAGAGAGAGAGAGAGAGAGAGAGAAAATGGGCACGCCAGGGCTTCCTACCACTGTAGATGAATTCCAGATGCATGTGTGGCTTTGTGCATCTGGTTTTATGTGGGTACTGGAGAATTGAACCAGGGCCATCCGGCTTTGCAAGCATGTGCCTTTAACTGCTGAGCCAACTCCATAGCCCTATGCTGGATTCTTCAGTGAATGCTATTGAGCTTTGAGAATATCTTCTTTCTTTCTTGGGAGAATATAATGAATGCTTTGAAGCACTTGAGTTTTAGTAATACAAAATAATCTTTGAGTAATTATGTAAGCAAGAGGCCAATTCCATTGAATATAAGTCATTGAAATATATATAGTGGTATCAACCATGCAGGTAGAGCTTCTTTACTTGTGCATTTTTTATGGTTATATCTGCAGTATTGCACCTCATAGGGAAATTCCAGACAAACATGTCTTGGTGACAGCCATGTTTTTTTTTTTTTTTTTTTTTTTTTTGTGGTGGTGGTTCATTTTGCCTTTATCTCAGGTAACCACAGTCTTATTTGCAAATGGCTTCTACCCATGGTCCATAACATTGACATGGGCCAAATAAGAAATAGTCCTTGGGGTTGTTTTGTTCTTGCTGTCTGAGTCCAGATTGAGAATTTTTCACTTACAAATTAATACAAATTAATTAATTATTCACATTAATACAAATTAATGTGAATAATGTGAAAAGGACTTTATTTTTCTTTATTTCTTTATAAACAGTAATGCTTTATTGTTATTTCATGCAAGTGAGGGTCATATAATGTCTGGTAGTAGTTTAGAATTTCTTTTCTGTTACTTGGAAGAGAAAGGACCTGATGGGTTCCTGGAATCATCTATTGATAGTGTGAATAACCTTAAAGTTTCCTTTTCATGTCTCATTTTCTGTTTTTCCCCTAACAACTTTCTCTGTTCTGGCCCTCAACATGGGATGGAGGCAGCCTTGAATTTCTTGGCTTCCTTGATGATTTGTTGAGTATAATGTTTGACCTAAATAGGATTCTGGATGAAATCTGCCCTATGGAAAGTCTGTAAGCCAAACTGGAACTTTCTGAAAGTCACATGAAGAAATTCTGTCTCCTGTGAATGTGGAAAATGGTTGGGTGAAGTGGACTCTATGAGAAGATGATGGCAGGGAAGAAACATTCCTCCCATAGGTGTCTTCCAAACCTGATGAGGCCTGCTGGTTGGGAGTGTGCATGCAGGGAAAAGAAGCGTGTGGTACTACACTACCTTGTGCATCTGGCAGTTTTTCTTTTTTTATGTATTTATTTTTATATTCCAAAATGGTTTATTTTTTCTCTACCTGGTATAACATTTAAATTAATAACTACCCATTTCTGGTACAAAAATATATGAATGATATTTTTGGAATGTGCATTCTCAAAAAGATACTTTATTTTTACAACTATAATTTCCTTGATAAAGTTATCAAGATTATTGCTTTTTGGGCTGGAGAGATTGCTTAGTGGTTAAGGTGCTTGCCTGCGAAGCCTAAGAAGACATGATCAAATTTCTAGGTCCCAAGTAGCCAGATGCAGTGACGCAAGCATGCAATGTCACACATATGCCACAAGGGGCCACATGCGTCTGGAGTTCATTCATAGCATCTGAAAGGCCCTGGTGTGCCCATTCTCTTCCTCCCCCCTTTCAAAAAAAATCTATTTTTTTGTTATTTATTTATTTATTCATTCATTCTTCCAAAGTAGCATCTCACTCTAGCCCAGGCTGACCTGGAACTCACTCTGTAGTCCCAGGCTGGTCTTGAACTTATAATGATTCTCCCTACTTCTGCCTCCTGATTGCTGAGATTAAAGACCATGACCTTACTTGTAATCATATTTTTTATAATTTTTTTTATTTTTAGGTACTTAGAGGAAGCAATTTAGTGATTACTTACTGTGAAATAATGTAATGATTAGAGGTTTATTAGTATATCACAAATTCCTGTAAGTAAATGAAGTAGTTTTTTATAATTGTTTTTATGGTGTGTGTGTGTGCGTGTGTGTGCGTGTGTGTGTGTGTGTGTGTGTGTGTGTGCTGGTGCATATGTGAACACCAGAGGACAACCTCATGTGCCATTCCTCAGGTGACATCCATCTATTTTGAGACAGGTTTTCTAATTAGTCTGGAGCATACCAACTAGGCTAGATTGGCTGGCCAGTGAGTCTGAGGGATCCTCTTGTCTGTCTCCCAGTACTGGGATTAGTCAGATGCCACTATGCCCAACGTTTTTTTACCATGGGTTCAGGTCCACATTATTGCCAGACAAGCACTTTACTGACTGTGCTGTCTCTCCAAACCCAAGTGAATGAAAATGCTTTTTATTTTTTTACTATTAAGTAGAAATTTGTGTGGACACCCTGCCCTTATTCTGCTGAGGGCCCTCCTCAGTGGGATTACTGCTATTCCCCCTGGGGTTGTGGGTTATGAGATGTGAGAGCATCAGTCATTTGTTTTAAGGGAGAAGGCAGTGCCTCTGGACTGAATGAAAACTGATAATCCACCTAAGTGTTGATAGAAATGCTCTTGTTTAAAGTTGTTAAGATTTTTGTGTGACATGTCATCATGATGGGATATTGTCCTGAGACATATTCTAGATGAGCCGTCTTTATTCTGACTCATTTGAACCCTACCATATTCCCTATTCCCTGATTATTCTATTTGCATTAGGATTTTTAATCTATCTGATGATAATTAAGTATATCTCAACATTAATAAAGATGAATTTACTAATATCAGGAATCCCTAAAGACCTTCCTTGCTATTTTAGATAAATAAATGAATAAATTCCAAGACAAGGATAGTTTGTATTGTGTTCATGTCATACTGTCTTGTGGAAAGTAGGATGAATATTGAAGTCACAAGACAGATTTAAACATAAAACATGGCATATTAATTTGTGTCTTCAGATAATTTTTGCATATTTATATTACACCTATTCTCTAAGATGGTTATCAAAATTCAGGGAAACAAAATATTTGCCCATTTCAGTGATTTAAAGCTAAAGCCACCCCTCATCTGCATAATAACCCAGTTTTAAAGAAGATGCAATTTGGATTTTAGTGGATAATATTGATTTGATTACACTGCATTGTGAATTAATTTTATTTTTAAACTTGTCTTCACAATATAGAGTGATTCCAGAATATCTGTGACAAGATCAGGTGACAGTGCTGATGTTGTTAGTGATAAGTAACCAGCTTTTGATTTCCCTGAGAAGATAACCAGTCATACATTTAATTTCATTTGCTGCTTTTTTTCTGAATACTAAGTTGCTTCCTGAATCATCTTTTCTTCCCATGTCGTTACCCTTCCTCATTTTTCATCCTACCTGTTTTGCCTTCTTTTTGACTTCATCGGCCCTCGGTATATTATGTGGTATATTATGGAGGAGTGTTTTGTGAATCTTTCATAATCTGTTCAAAGGACTTTGTTTTCAAAGCCAGATAATACTAAATAAACCTATGTATCAAGTGCTGTATGGACTGACTATTCATGGGAAATTTAAGCCTTTTCCTATGGAGTTTGGCTGACCACTTTCTGCCCTAAACAGTTTCTCCCCAAGTGGGTCTCTAACACTGGTTTCTGCAAAACAGTGAAAACACAGCTCTCTAGGTAAGAGGTTACATGCTGCCTGCAAGTACCCTTCCTTGGCATTTGTTCCAGTGGTTTCTGGTGTTTTTTTTTTTGTTGTTGTTGGTTTGTTTTTTTGAAGTAGGGTTTCACTCTAGTCCAAACTGACCTGGAATTCACTATGTAGTCTCAGGGTGGCCTTGAACCTACAGTTATCCTCCTACCTCTGCCTTCCAAGTGCTGGGAATAAAGGCGTGAGCCACCACACCCGGCTTTGGTCTTTTTTTTCGTGGTTTTCTGAGGTAGGGTCTCCCTCTAGCCCAGGCTGTCCTGGAATTCACTGTGTAGTCTCAGGGGGCCTTGAACGCACAGTGATCGTCTTACGTCTGCCTCACAAGTACTGGGATTAAAGGCATGTGCCACTATGCCTGATAATTCAGTCTCTGTTGGAAAGTACCCTATACCAAAATGATTATGAAATGTCAGGTTGATTCTTATATTACTATATATCATAGTGGCTATGATAGAGGTGATTTATATGAGCAAAAACTGAAAATTAGGACATGGTATCAACATGAATATGGGATGACCTTTAAGAAAACAGCAAATGGCTTTTGTCCTATTATGGAAACTGTTAGCTATACTTAGAATTTCTGCAGTTTCCTACAGGAGATATTTGCTTACAGAGCAGTTGCTTTGCCAATAAAAATGCTATCTGAGGATTTAGATTGGGTGAATTTATTATGTAATTTATATTGCTTACTATTTATTGTTTACTATTTATTTACTACCAAATGCAGGAACCTTTTAAATGGTTGAACATGTTCTTGCATGCTGATGTGTGCTTAGGTGGAAGAGTGTGTGTGCACCTGTATGCATGCAAATGTGCTGACACTTACATCTGATAGCCACTGATTTGTGATGAGATCTGTTCCAGAGATTACCTCTGTTGTAAGAGCTCTTGAATGATCTTGCTTCTGTAAGCATTCATTCTCTTAGCAGTTTTAAATGTTTTTTTTTTTTTCTTTCAAGGTGTGTGCCACCACACCCAGCCAGTTTTTGAAATTTATTTGAGAGAGAGAGAGAGAGAGAATTGGTGTGCCAGGGCCTTCAGTTACTGCAAGTGAACTCCAGATGCGTGTGCACACTTGTGTCACTGTGTCTCTGGCTTATGTGGGACTTTGAGATTCAAACATGAGTTCTTAGGCTTCTCAGGAAACACCTTAACCGCCAAGCCATCTCTCTATTCCTCTTAGCAGTTTTTTTGAGTGAAGGTGAGTACTAGCCACTGTGGGAGTGGTGTGTGACAGCCCATTTTATAATCCAGATGGAGCTAAGACATAGCATGTGGGAAGTTCAGTATTGATAGAATAAACAATTGAGTAGAGCCCTCTACAAGTCAATTTGCTAAGTGAATTGTCTCGTGTGTCAGTTACAGTCTTATTGCTGGGACAAAATTCAAGGCCAGAAGCAGCTTATGGGATGAAAGGGTTTATTTCAGGCTTACAGTTTCAATGGGAAGTTTCATTATGCTGTAGAAAGCTTAACAGAGCTCATATCTTCATATATCAGCAGTGGGGAGAGAACAGCAAGAGCAAATTAGTGTTGAAAACACAGTGGCTGGACTAATAATCCTCACACAGCCAGCACACAGTCTCCTCATGGCCAGTCCATCAAGGTGCTGCAGTGCTGACTCTACTTCCTTATAAGTGCTGCGAACATATACAGAGTAAGTCACTAATGGAAACTAAGCTAGTCCTGTGCCTCATTAAATGTGTGTGTGTTCTGTGTACGTGTTACTTGTGTCAGTTTGTATTTTGCCTGTGACTTGTGTATTGTATGTTTTTTGAACACTTGTCTATGAGCATATGTTGTGTATATTAGTTTATGTTGTGTAGTGATGTGTGTTGTGTGGAACATGTTGCTGAGTTATGTGTCTTTTGTATAGTGTGTGTGTTGGGGTATGTTAAGAGCTGTATGTTGCATCTGAGTTGGGTTATACATATGTGAATTGTTGATGCTAGGTTTTGGATGAGTGTGTGTTGTGTATTATTCTCTATGTGTGTTGTGTGTGAGAGAGAGTCCAATGAGCACTCTTTCAGGGGTCATACCTGCCCGATCATTCCTAGCTAATGAGTCCTCCTGACTAATCAGGAAGCAGCAGACAATTTTTGCCAATATCCAAGAGACTTTTCCAGCTGCACATTGCTGGGGCCCTAAGTTCAGATTTCAGCATTGCTTTTCTGCTATGTATTCTGTGTCTTTGTTGCCTCAGTCTCAGCCCCTGCAATCAAATGCCAGACATACAGTGGAGCTTTGATTGTATGTCCTTCTTCCCTATTTTTGTGTTAATTATGTTTGCTTTGCTTTGATTTGCTTCTCTCTTGTCTGTCTGTCTGTGGGTGTGGTATGGTGTGTAGTGTGTGTGTTACATTCATGTGTATGTGCCCTTGTGGCACCTCATGCATTTGCTAGAGCAGAACACTGGGTGCTCCATCACTCTTCCATCCATTCTTATTTGAGCTGAGTCTCTTACTGATCCTGGAGCTTGCTGATTTTTCACAAGCTCTAGCCATTCTTGGGTCTCTGCTCTCCAGTGGGATTGAGGTTACAGACATGCACAGCCATGGGCAGCTTGTTTTGTGGGTTCTAGAAGTTGAACTGAGTGTTCTCAGGCCCTCATACTTGTACAGGAAATGACCTTAACCTTTGAGTCATCTCTCCAACTCAATTTGTGTGTGTGTTTGAAACTTGGTTTCAGGTAGTCTAGGCTGGCCTTGAACTCTTGATCTTCTTGCCTCAACCTGCCAATGTTGGGATCACATCATCCCACCTGGCCTTCTTTTCTTGTTTTTAAGGACCTGTTCTTTTCCTCTCCTACAAAGTCTCATTTTATAGGAAGTATCCCTATCCATTCCCTTCCTGCCTGAGCAGTGGCACTGGGAACTCTGAAGAGTTGGTCCTGGTGAGCAACTGGAGTAGGTAGAAGGGGAAGGAGGCCCAGTGTTTAGCTGGAGACAATCCCAGGTCTTGCATGGAGAAAACTGAGGCAGGCAGGCAGGCAGGCAGGAAGGAAAGAAGAAAGGAGCTCTCAGGGCAGAGGGGCCACTTCCCAGGTCCTTCCCAGTATCTGTCCCTCACCTTTCTTTCTCCTATGGTGCTGTGAGGGGTAGGCAGTGGGAATTTCTGTTGTTCTGTGGGATGCCTAAGCCTTCACTTGTATAGACTGTGAAACAAATACTTGCTGTATTTTCAGATCAGAGAAAATCTCCTTTGGCTGCCTTTTGGCTAGAGTGTTATGTCTTATGTTTTAAGTTCCAGCTTTTATAGATCAGAATGATAATATTTCTTTTTAGAGGTATTGTTATTAATTTACTGTTTCACTAGGAGATTGGGGGCTGGGTCAGCAGCTTCTGTGCAACTTGGATCTGTTTCAGATGATCTGGGCTTGAACTGGGGTAGGTGAGGCTGTGGAGTACCTTCTCTGTTTAGCCACCTGTTGTGTGCAAACTTACTTTGTCAAATACATAGTTGTGTTCCTGAAAAATTTGCTCCCATAAGAACACTCGTGTACACTGTAATTCCCTTCTAGTAAATAAAATGAATAAAGGAGAATATTTTATTAGTGAGTATCTTTTGGATATTTGACACATTTTCATATTTTATTTTTTTAGAGAAAGAGAGAGAATTGGCATGCCAGGGCCTCAGCCTCAGTCTCAGCCCCTGCAATCAAATGCCAGATGCTTGCGCCACCTAGTGGGCATGTGCAGCCTTGTGCTTACCTCACCTTTGTACACCTGGCTTACGTGGGATCTGGAGAGTCGAACATGGGTCCTTAGGCTTCTCAAGCAAGAGCCTTAACTGCTAAGTCATCTTTCCAGCCCTTTGTCTTTTTTAAAATTTTTATTTATTTATTTATTTATTTGAGAGACAGACAGAGGAAGAGGTGGAGAGAAAGAGGGAATGGGCATGCCAGGGCCTCTAGCCACAGCAAGCAAACTCCAGATGCATGCGCCTCCTTGTGCATCTGGCTAACGTGGGTTTTGGGGAATCAAACTGGGGTCCTTAGGCTTTGCAGGCAAATGCCTTAATGGCTAAGCCATTTCTCCAGCCCACCCTTTCTTTGTCTTCCTTTTTTTAAACAAGAACTTCTGCATTCCAGTAACAAAAGTTACTATTTATGACTTCTGTAGTAATATTGGAAATTTGGGCAATAATAACTAAAGCAGTAGTTGGTCATTATAATTTAAGTTTTAATTCATACTGAGACCTTTCCTTGTCTTCTCATGGGTGCTCTTGGCCCTGGTGTTCTTCTGGGACTACTTGCTGATGCAGGAGTATACACTGTTGGTTTTAGGGTGGTTTGCCTGCTGCAGGTTGCTTTGGGGTAGGTAGCTCCTGGGGAGCTGCTACCTTTATCTTTATGAGCCTGGGACCTAAACTGAGCATTTTCCAATAGGCCCTATCCTTAGGCTCATATCCAGATCCCAGCCTGCTCTTCCACGTATGAATGGGTTGCCTTGGCACACCACAGCAGTGACCTGCAATGAGCCCTTTTCTTTGCTGCCACCATTGCTTTTGAAAGCTCAATACCTGTGGCAGATAGCACAGTGGCAGTGCTGACGTCATTGCTGCTGTTTGACACTAGTTCCTTCTTTCTTGTAATGCTGATACCTGGCCTCAGATTCACTGGAATGGTTTCTGCAATCCCACCTCCAGGCCCCCATAATCTGTCTCAGGTGATTCAAGAGCAGAGGGCCAGCCTTCAGGAACCAGTGGCTGCTACTTCTCCTTGTCTATCATGTATTCCTATAAAAGCCTCAGAGGGGAAAGTTGTAAGAGGTAGGGCAGTTCTGATTTTGTCTTGCTTATGCTGTTTTCTTGCTTTGTGAACTTGGACAAGCCATATCATCTTGTTTTCGCTTATTTGTTGTTAGCATTTGGATTTGGAAATAAAGTCCTTTGCTTTCTTTTCATATTTCCCCAAGAGGTAAAGTGGTAATTGCCCATTTAGGTTGAAACCAAATTGCAGAATGATATGTGAAATGTGGACTTTATTAGTTAAGCACATGGCCCTCAACCTTCCCCTGCTCCCCACTGTGTAGAGGAGGACTCTGCAGGCTCTTCTTTCTTTCTCCATGGTAGTGACAATGGTCATGAGGTAGAGAGCAGAGGAATGATCATTCTTCTTTCTAGGTATTCTGCTAGCATTGCCTGGCCATTGGGAAGACTCAGAGGTAAAGTATTGAATAAAAAAGCAAAGGCTTTTAATAGTCCGTGTGGAGGGAGGAAAAGATGCTTCTTTGAATGATTTCCACCTGCTTGTTTACTTGTATCAGCTTTGTGTTCAGAGACAATGAATTCAATGCAAAATGTATGTGTTCCTTCCTTGCATTAGATCTCTTGAAAGATAAGCATGGCTTTTGTTTTTATTTTGCTCTCATGGAGTTCATCTGTTCAACTTCACTAGTGGCTTTTTTTTTGGAAAGTGACTAAATAGAAAAGTTATATAAAGTCTTTGCTGGGGGATTCCCCAATATTAGTAAGAAGTTGATGCTGTGGGTATTTTTTCCTTTTGATGCTTATGTGTGCATGTTAATATGTGTGAGTGCAATGCATGTGAACCAGTGGCACATGTGTTTAGAGGCAACTTTTAGTGTTGGTTTGCACCTTCTACCTTGTTTGAAGCAAGATCTCTTGTTCATAGCTACATTCAGCAGGTTATCTGGCACATGAATTTCCAGGTAATTCTCCTGCCTCCACCTCCCTTCTTGCCCTAGGCATGCTGGGATTGATTATAGATGGCATAGCACCTGCCTTTATGTGGGTTTGGGGGACCTGAACTCGGGTCTTCAGTACTTTATCTGTTGAGCCATCTTCCCAACTTGATGCTATGGTTTCTGTGAGTCAGTGTTTCACATGAGGGAGATGAACAGGGGTGACATCCCAATCCACTTATAACTTGGCACATGATGGTACAAATCTGGAATTTTTCAAGACTTTCCTGTGGGAGAATCAGAGAAAACTCAGAGCAAACCCAGAAACTCCTGAGCAATGCACATTGTTCTTTTGAAACTTTATAAAAATATTTACTTAGCTGAGTGATGTTGTAATGTAATTGCAGACTTACAACTCTTATGTTAGATAGCATAATTATTACATAATTCCTTCTTTTCAGTTAAATAAGTACTAAGATTGCAATCCAAGTAATAATAATTTACTGAATGAAATTAATAATGACTTGTTACCTGATTTCTAACAACAAAACATAGAGTATGTCTGTGTATTTTATAGTCATCGAGAGTAAAAAAATACTGAGAGGACTTACTGCCACAGAAATATTATGCCTATTTTCTGTTGTGTTCAGGAAATCTGAATTCCAGAGTTTGTGTTCTAGTGGAGGTAGATTTCACTAGAAGCTTTCTATTCTTCCATAGCTCCAGGGGAAAGAGTATAAGTACTTAAGGTGGCTGTGGGGCCTAACAGATACTTTCTTGTCAGTTGACAATCAGCATTCCACATTACTCTGCCTCTTCTTCATTTTTGTCTTCATTATCTTTTTTGCTATTTAGTGTGAATTATCATAGAATTTAGGAGTTGTAATTCTTTCTTCCCTAATACTTACTTTAAAAGTTCCTTACATACTTTAGGTGCATATTTAATGCATTAAAAATTATTAATTTCATTAAATTTTTAAGACCACTATTTTTTAATATAAATTTGTTCATAATTCATAAATACCAGTTTAAAAACTTAGATACCTAGCTTTAAATAGTCATTCATAATCCTACAGTTGTAACATGGTGTTACTATATTTTATTTCTCCATAGCATTTTTAAATTGATTAATCTAGAACTATAACAGTGTTGAACAATGTTGAGATACCGTGTACCATTTTATTGGAGGGTCCACTAAGCATCTGAAATGTGGTGTTAGAAAGGAATGTGAACAAAAGCAAAGTTTGAGGTTGAATGTCTTCCTTGGGTCTCACTGGGGGGGGGGGGAGGGGATATAAAGGCATATATCCATCCCAGGGTCCCAATTCAAGGGCACAGTAAATGGGATCATTTCTAGTAAAAACAAAACAAAACAAAGAAACAAACCTCCCAGAATTTCAGTATCTCAAAACTTTTATTGAGAACAAAATGAAGCTTCTGGGTTTATGCATTACATTTTATAGAGATTTGACCATTACAAAAGTACTCTACTTTGCAAAAACGTTTAGTCTCATCCCTGTCACGCCTGCTCAGCATCCTGGCCTGCCCATGGGGCCATAGGAACCAGTTCAGCTGCCTTCCCTCAGACTTTGGCCACCCAGCCCTGGGGCCTAGTAAACCTGTTGGTCTCATACCCCTGCCAAAGCCCCTCCAAAAAAAGGCAAAGGTTTATGAATAAAAAGTACCTCAAATACATGTTGTTGAAGACACAGAACAACTTTAGATTAGGCTATCTAGCCTCAGCATTCTTGACATTTTTGACCTGGGACTCTTTTGTGATGAGGCTCTTTGCATCCTGAGATGCTCAGTGTCCTTGTCACCCTTCCATCTAATGCCATTTGCACCCCTCACTTCCAGTAGAATGCTATTGGCTGAGGCTGCTACTGTAGGTGTTGTGACACATGCCAGATTGCATATCTTGATTAATAATTTTTGTTTTTGAAAATGTGGTTGTGATGAATAACCCAACATCTGTCTTTGAGTAGACAAGCTTCTAGAACTGTGACTTGTCCTATATATTTCATCATTTTCCCCCTCTCTCCCTCCCTCACTCCCGAGGTGGAACATGGAGCAATGGCAGCTTTTTTGCTTTGTGGATCCTGTAGTATTTTGTAGTCATACTGCACAGGCATGTGCTTGGAGGGGGCTGTGGTGCTCCTGCTGTCTAGGGTGCACCAGTGGAAATCTCTGCTAAGCTCCTGGAAGAGTTAAAAGATTTCAGGGAGGGAGATTCTGAGTTCTTTCTTTTTAAAGACTCTTCAGATCCTATCCACACCCATGTAGTCTGGGTCTTGTTTGGCATCTCTGCTGGTTTCCTCCCCAGGATGGAGGAAAGCAGACACCATCCTTGCCTAATAGCCTTGCCCCTATTAAGCTCCATCCTGGCCTCTACTTTCCTAAACCAATTCTAGTCTGCTAAAGCCTTTCTTTTTGGTCTTTTTCTCATGTACTCAGTGCAGTTGCTTTCTTGAACCATATCCAAGTTTTCCAGAGTTTACTTAACTGGCTTCAAAAGCTGTAGGAGGAGGAGCGGAGAGGAGGGAGAGAATGGGCACACCAGAGTCTCCTTGCCATTGCAAAGAAACTCCAGACACATGGGCCACTTCGTGCATCTGGCTTTATGTGGGTGCTGGGCAATCAAACCCAGCCAGTCAGGCATTGCAAGCAGGTGACTATAGTAGCCGAACCATCTCTCCAGCCCCAGGAAAATTATTATTATTTTTTTTTCTCCATTTTTATTAATATTTTCCATGATAACAAAAAAAATCCCATGGTATTACCCTCCCCCCTTTCCCCTTTGAAATTCCATTCTCCATCATATCCCCTCCCCATCTCAATCTTTCTACTTACATATATACAATACCAACCTAATAAAAGCCCTCCTCCCTTTCTTTCTCTTCCCTTTCTATCTCCTTTTTTAACTTACTGGCCTCTGCTACTGAGTTTTTTCCTTCTCACACAGAAGCCCAATCATCTCTAGCTAAGATCCACATATGAGGGAGAACATGTGGCGCTTGGCTTTCTGGGCCTGGGTTACCTCACTTAGTATAATTCTTTCCAGATCCATCCACTTTTCTGCAAATTTCATAACTTCATTTCTCTTTACTGCTGAGTAAAACTCCATTGTATAAATGTGCCACATCTTCATTATCCACTCATCAGTTGAGGGACATCTAGGCTGGTTCCATTTCCCAGCTATTATAAATTGAGCAGCAATAAACATGGTTGAGCAAGTATCTCTAAGGTAATGAGATGAGTCCTTAGGATATATGCCTAGGAGAGCTATAGCTGGGTCATATGGTAGATCAATCTTTAGCTGTTTTAGGAACCTCCACACTGATTTCCACAATGGCTGGACCAGATTGCATTCCCACCAACAATGTAGAAGGGTTCCTCTTTTTCCACATCCCCACCAACATTTATGATCATTTGTTTTCATGATGGTAGCCAATCTGACAGGAGTGAGATGGAATCTCAATGTAGTCTTAATCTGCATTTCCCTGATGACTAGGGATGTAGAACATTTTTTTAGATGCGTATATGCCATTCGTATTTCTTCCTTTGAGAATTCTCTATTTAGCTCCATTTCCCATTTTTTGATTGGTTTGTTTGATTCCTTATTATTTAACTTCTTGAGTTCTTTGTATATCTTAGATATTAATCCTCTATCAGATGTATAGCTGGTGAAGATTTTTTCCCATTCTGTAGGTTGCCTCTTTGCTTTCTTCACCGTGTCCTTTGCAGTGCAGAATCTTTGTATTTTCATGAGGTCCCAGTGGTTAATCTGTGGTTTTATTGCCTGAGCAATTGGGCTTGTATTCAGAAAGTCTTTGCCAAGACCAATATGTTGAAGGGTTTCCCCTACTAGGAAAATTATTTTTTAAAGAATGTTTACTCATACTATGGAAAGTACATAGATAGTCTATGCAATAGTTTTAGGAATTGACAGTCTAGGAATGAATTGCAGGTCTGATGCTTGTCATTTCTGTGGAAGATTCATCATGTGTGTGCATATCTGAAGCCAGAATAGCGACTTTCTTAATTTTCAGGAGTGATAGGGAACCCTAAAGGTTTTTGGAGGGAATCATACAATAGTCTGGTGTCTGCATGCTTGGTAGCCATAAGAGATGGAGAGACAATCATAAAGGCTGTCGTTAGCCTTGGTGAAAAATGAAAGAGGAGGGAACGAGTGAACTGGAGAGATTTTGTCACCAGGTTAGAGAAGGGAAACAACAGTGCTGAAAGAGTGAGGACTGGAACTGAAAGTCTGTGGAACTGAGTGGTTGGTTCTTTGGCAATCAGGAGGAGGAACAAGCCTGGGAATCTGAAGGATTTCTTTCTGGGCGTAACTGCTGTGTTGGTGAACTGTGATTGTTGAATTTGGAAATATGGAGTGATGCTTGGGGAAAAGATTGAGGAACCTTTTGCAGAGAAGTGCATTTGAAGTCGCCAAGTAGAGGAGGTGTGCACATAGAAATCAAAGGAAAGTTTAGATTTGGAAATTTAAAGAGTCAAGATAGTGGAGAACAGATGCTACTTGGAGCTTAGAGAAGTGCATATGTAATTCATGAAAGCAGAGAGAAGAGAAACTTTTCCTAGAAAAGAGCTCCAAGTGTTGCTGAAAAAAGGGCAAGGACTCAGAAAGGAGGGTTCCATATGAAGCCTTGGGAGAGCAGGTCCCTGAGAACAGTTGTATTGAGAGCCTTAGGTTGAAGTGTTGATGGAGCAGGGAGCTGGTGTCCATTGTACTTTGAAAGTTTTCCACTTCACTCATGATGAAGAATACAGATTGAAGACAATTTAGCATTATTGGGACAGGAGCTGGAGGAAGTCACCAGAGGAAGAATCAAAGAAAGGGATGATTCTGAATTTACAGAGTCCAAAGAAAGTTCTGAAGAACTTCAGATGTGGAATATGCTTTGTGCTTCTCAGAACACTGTGTACTTTGATTTCGATTTATTGCTGATGACTAATTCGTAGCATGCTGTTTGTCTAAGCCTATAGAAGAGCCTCGACCTGTGTCATAATCCCAATAGTGTCCCTTGGCAGTCTGTGTAACCCTGTTGGCCATTCCCAGGGGATCTAGAAGGATCCCCTGCAGGAGATACTCTCAGAGATTGATTTTGGAGTGTGTAGTTCCAAAAGTGTCCAATTGTGTGTGTGGTTATGCACTTACATATGCAGGTATGCACATGACTATCAAGACCACACTTCTGAGTGGTACTCACGGTAGTGAACCAGTGAAGTGTAATGGGGAACAACATGCATCTTGCTCTTGCACTGTGCTTGCATTTTCCAAGTTGGTTATACATAATCATGTGTCTGCTTTGGTGAGGACCATTGAAGCATCTGCCTTTAGTACTATGCATTTGTCTTTTCCTCTCTGCTGGTAATAGATACAAGTTAACTGCCAACATTTACAAAGCTAGCCACAGCTCATACACACAATGCTTCAGATGGGAAATAGGGAGAGAAGGAAATCAGTCAGAGAAGGTCCTCTGTAGATGACATATAAGCAGGGTTCTTGGACCTCTGCAGATGACCCATGAGCTCCTTGAGAGCTTGGGCAAAACCATATGATGCAAAATGGACAGGTTTAGGGTAGATCTTTTAAAAATTGTATATGTGTGTGTGCACACATGTGTGCATATGCGCTCACGCATGCATGCCTGCCTACGTAGGTAAGCATGCATTTGAGTGTGTATTCGTGTGGAGGCCAGATGACAACCTCAGATGTCATCCTCAGGAACATCATCTGCCTTCTTTCACACAGGGTCTCTCACTGGCCTGGAGCTCATTCATTAGGCTAGACTGGCTGGCCAGCTAGCCTGAGTGGTCTTCCTGTTTCTGCCTCCCCAGTGCTGGGGTTACAAGCATGTGCCATCATGCATGGATGTTTTACATGGGTTCTGGGGGCTCAGACTCAGGTCATCATGCTTGTGAAGTGAGTACTTTACCAATTGAGCTATCTTCCCAGGCCCTCTGACATGAGAATATTTGCAGTGTAGGAGTTAGGTCCTCATGGGAAAATTTTGGATTCTTTGTCAAATGGTTTAATTCACTAGTTATTTATTATTATATAAAAGTTGGTGGTAAGTATAGTTCAAGAAAGAAAAGTACAAAGCTTTTGAAGAACTTCAGGAGTATAGTTTGTATTCTTCTGCTTCTGGAATTTTTGCCTGAAATGTTACTTTTATTTTTGGTTAGGTATATTTTAGTAGTTGTGTGAACAGCATTTGGCACATTCACAGTATTTTTTTGTAATATGGTAGCTGTGAAATGTTTAAAATTAGATTCCTAGAAATCAGGTTATAGGTGCCTTGGCCATACTGCATGGGTTGTTTTGTTTTTGTTTTTCGAGGTAGGGTCTTACTCTCGCTCAGGCTGACCTGGAATTCACTATGTAGTCTCTGGGTAGCCTTGAACTCATGGCAATCCTCCTCCTTCTGCCACCTGAGTGCTGGGATTAAAGGTGTGCGCCGCCACACCCGGCTTTTTTTTTTAAATAATGTTTTTTTGAGGCAAGCCCCACAGACTGGCCTTTTTTTTTTTAATGTGGGTGAGAGAGCGGGGTGGGGGGGGATTGATACGCCAGAGCCTCCAGCCACTGTAATAGAACTCCAGACGTGTGTGCCACCTTGTGCACATGTGTGACCCTGCATCACCTTGTGTGTCTGGACCTAGACAGTGGATCATGGGTCCTTAGGCTTCACAGGCAAGCCCCTTAACCACTAAGCCATCTCTCCAGCCCTTATGTTTTGAGCACTTTGTAGCAGAGTCCTGCTGTGGTGGCTATTCTTAGTGTTTTTAGTATTTGTAGAACACCTTATTGGTTGGTGCTATAAGAATACTAAAGTTTCAAGACGTTATTATAGACATTTTATAGTTTTGTTTTTTTAATATTTTATTTATTTGAGAGAGATACAGATTATATATATGTACTCTCTCTCTCTCTCTCTCTCTCTCTCTCTCTGTCTATATATGTGTGTGTGTGTGGGTGGTGGGGGTAGAGGGAGAGAATGGGCGTTCTAGGGCCTTTATCCACTGCAAACAAACTCCAGACATATGTGTCACCTTGTGCATCTGGCTTACGTGGGTCCTGGAGAATTGACCTGTGTCACTAGGCTTCACAGACAAGTGCCTTAATTGCTGAGCCATCCCTCCAGCCCTAGCTTTGTATATATGTAAGCTTCAGTATGCTGAGAACATGTCCTCATTGTACCCAGGAAAAGCAGATACATTTTAAACGTTTGCCTGATTTCTCTTTTTTTTGCTCTACTAGTCTTGTCTCTTTCATCTTTTGTCACTTGAACAGGGACAAAGGAGTCAGATGCTCCTTTCATATACAGAGCCCTGAACTGGGCTGAGGATCTCCTTGATTCCTCTTGTTAGTTTCTGTCATGAGGCAACTCAGGATTTTGACTTTTTGTTTTATACATTTCCATAAAGAATCTTTTTCTTCTCTTTGGTTCAGTCTGCTGTGGTATTATCTCCTGAGGCTGTTTATTTGCCTTCAGTTTTGACAACCATGATTTAGTTTCTGAGATGATGAAAGGGTAGTGAAAAGGGCATGGAAAGAAAAAGCAGGAAGGGAAAGAATTATCTCATGATTTCAATCAGAAGGAAATCACTCAGACAGAAAAAATGTTAGAAGTGGGTCAGATCCCAGGAAGTTGGATTGAATTAGTGGCACCATGTTACACAGCCCTATTTTATAGTATTGTTACTGTGGCAACTGAAAGAATGAGTGTATTCATTCTGAGGTCAAATATATGTCTTAGCTACTCTGCCTATAATTAGAATTTGTTCAAGTTTGAGAATACTGTTGAAGAGTTCATATATGTGTGTTTTTTTCTGTTCCATATGTTTGAATATGGATGTGTTCATATGAATGTGTGAATCACATTATTTGAGATAGAGAAATGTTCTGTTAAAATAGGCTCATTAGTTTCCAAAAGGTACATTTGTAGAAATTTAATTATTGGCCACCTCTGGGGGATATTGTCTGTATATGACCCTATGATGCATGCTGGCATTTATGTATGTGTGAATGTTTGTATATATTTTGTGAATTATATGTGTAGACACATGCATTTATGTGTGAATGTGCATATGCTTATATATGACTACATGTATACATATACATATGCATGTATGTTTGGGTATGAACATATACCTATGTGTAAATGTGTGTGTATATATATATATATGTGTGTGTATATATATATATATGTATGTCTTTTTGTGCATGTTTATATGTGTTTATGTATGAATGTATGTTACTGTATATGTGTGTTAGATATCTGTACATGTGTATGTATGCAGTTTATATATGTATATCTGAGTAACTTATGTACATTATGTGAATATGCATAATAGGCTTGCATGTGCATGTGTGCATGTTTTAACATACTGTATGCATGTATGCATGCATGCATGCATTTGTATGTGTGCATAATTGATTCTCTGGGAGGAGTTTATTACAAGTCTATCTATGAGTCTCCAGCTAGCCTTTCAGGGTGGGATTGGAATTGTAAATATTCTAGCCATTGGTTAAATATGCCTAAAGTTAAATGAAATATATATTTACATACATTGTGAGTGTTAAATGTATTTTAAATGGATGCAAAACTGCTAACATATTGCACTAAAATAATATAGTAATATAAATGATTCCTTCCTAAAAGCTTTCTGTATAATGTCCTAGACGCAGGATGTAAATTCTATACAAAGTGATAGTGGTTTAATTATGATGCTTGCCAGGAGGGCTGGCTAATGACTAGTGTTTATATTCACAAACATCTGGCTTGAACTTTTCTGTACTTTGAGAAGGGCTGCTGACATTGTACCTATTTAATAATGCCAGCATTTCTGTTCCTTTGTCCTCTATTGGTTTTATCCAAAGATGGGACAGCTGCTTTCAGATGTATTTTATTTCCATAAAAATATGTAGCATTGAAGTCACTTACTGGAAGATCCAGCTATTTTACCATGTAGCACATTAAAAATCTTCCCTTGTCTATCCTCATCTTCTCCTTCCCTCTTTCCCTCTACCTCTACCTCTACCTCTCCCTTCTTTTTTTAAAAATATTTATTTTTATTTATTTATTAGAGACTGAGAGAGGGAGGGAGAGAGAGAGAGAGCATGGGCGCACCAGGGCCTCTAGCCACTGCAAACAAATTCCAGATGCATGCGCCACCTTGTGCATCTGGCTTACATGGGACCTGGAAAATTGAACCTTGGTCCTTAGGCTTCACAGGCAAGTGCCTTAACCACTAAGCCATTTCTCCAGCCTGTCCCTTCTTTTTAATAATAGTCATTGGTAGAGCTGACAGCTATTTTCTCCACATGTCCTTTAGCTTTATTAAAGCAAACTTGAATGCTATTGATGATGAATTGTTTTTGTCCCTTTCTGGATGAGGCTGGGATTGTGTTCTATCCACAGCAGTGTCAAAGCATTGTTACCTGTCACTTCTGTACTCACTGCCTGTCACCCCCTGCAAGACTGTTGGTTTTACTTTAAGTCCTTCAACAGGTGGAGTCTGGGGATGTGTGTAAGGGTTAGCCTGTATTGATATTGGCTTCCTGGGATTTCACTGGGGACTTTACTCTTTTACACCAAGACACCAGTTCCTGCAAAAGACAGAAAAGAATCCACAGAAAAAATATATAGAGAATAATGCAAATATTATTCATGCTGTTGGAAAGTGTACTTATATAGAATACACTGAAGCATAACTGCTCAGAAAAGAGATACTATGAAAGTATTACTGGTTATGTGCTTATATACTCCAGTATAGGAAAACATAGCATAACATTGTGTTGACTAGTCTAAAACAGAATGAATAGCATAGCATTACATAGTATACTACATAATATGTAGAATAGAACGTATAGTCTTGGTGTTACAGAGTTTAGGACAAAATAATTAGTTTGGTATAGATGCTCCTTGACTTAGGATGGGGTCATGTCCTCTAAATCCATCATAAGTTGAAAGTGCATTTAGCATACCCAACCTGTTGGCTATCATGGCTTAGCAACATAGTACACTGTAGAGTGTGTTATTTACTCTGTTTATTGTGTGGCTGACTGGGAGTTGGAACTTTAAGCAATATGAGAGTATCACCCTGCATCTCACTAGCTTGGGGAAAGACCAAAATCTATAATTCAAAGTATGGTTTCTACTGAATGTATATTTTATGCCCTCAAAAAGCTAAAAAATTGTAAGTTGAAGCACTGTAGTAGAGGAACCATCTGTAGTACATAGTATATAATAGCATAATGTGAATACAATGAGGATTCTAGTATGTTGCAGTCAGGTTCGCATTGCTGGTAGAAATCACCCAAACAAGAGCAGCTTCTGGGAAAAAGAGGTTTATTTTGGCTTACAGGCTCAAGAGGAAGCTCCAAAATGGCAGGGGAAAACGATGGCATGAGCAGAGGGTGGACATCACCCCCTGGCCAATACAAGGTAGACAATATCAACAGGAGAGTGTGCCAAACACCGGCATGGGGAAACTGGCTTTAACACCCTTAAGCCCACCCCCAACAATACACTGCCTCCAGGAGGTGTTAATTCCCTAATGTCCATCAGCTGGGAACCTAGCATTCAGAACACCTAAGTTTATAGGGGACACCTGAATCAAACCACCACATAGCATTAGTGTGTATTTATGATATCACCAGCCTTTTATCTTTCTTTGGTTTACTATGTGAATGAGGACAGAAATGTAAGAGGCTGAAGAAGCAGGCTTATGATTTATTTATTTGTTTTTTTTTGAGGTAGGGTCTCACCCTGGTCCAGGTTGACCTGGAATTAACTATGTAGTCTCAGGGTGGCCTCAAACTCTTGGCGATCCTCCTATCTCTGCCTCTTGAGTGCTGGGATTAAAGGTGTGTGCCAGCACACCTGGCTTTATTATTTTTAAAGCCATTATTTATTGGGGATTGTATCAGCTGCTTTCTTGTTACTGTGAACAAATACCTGATCAGAAGCAACTTAGGGAAGAAAGAGTCTATTCTGGCTTATAGTTCTGGAGGGTAGAGAGTAGCCAGAAGCCTGTGTCACAATGTCATACTTACAGACAGGAAGCAGAGGGAGGGGGCAGGGAGGAGGGAAAAGAGAGAAAAGAGAGAGGAGGTAGAGTAAAGCAAAGAGACAGAGAGAGGAAAGAGAAAATAATCAACAAACGGGGCTGGGCTATAATACCCCAAGGCCCGCCCTCAGTGACCTTGCTCTAGTATAGCTCCACCTCCTAATGGTTCTGCAACCTTCCCAAATAGCACTACTTTGCTGAGAACTAAGTGTTCAAACACATGAATATGGGGGGGGGGGGTTAGGCATTCAAATCACTATGGGTACTACTTGGTGGTCCCTAATTATTTGGCAGTGCTGTGTGTAACTGTCTGCATTCTGGGTAGAATGCTCTGAGATGTTTTTATGTAAGCATATGTCACATTCTCAGTGGATTCTAGATATGATAATTATTCTTTAAAAAAACTTTAAAAAACATATTTTTATTTATTTGCTAGCAGAGAACTGGAGAGAGAGAGAATGAGTATATGAATGGGTGTGCCAGGGCCTCCAGCTGCTACAAACGAATTCCAGATGCATGTGCCACTGTGTCTTATGTGGCCTTACATGAGTTAGGCTTTGCAAACAAATGCCTTAACTGCTGAGCCATCTCTCAATCCCTAAAAAACTTTTGGTTTTTCGAGGTAGAGGCTCACTCTCTAGCCTAGGCTGACCTGGAATTTACTATGTAGCCTTAGGGTGGTCTTGAATTCATGGCAATTCACCTACCTCTGCCTCCCAAGTGCTGGGATTAAAGGTGTGTGCCACCATGCCTGGCTCCCTAAAAACCTTTTTTATTAACAGTTTTTATACATGTACATAATGTATTTTGATTATAATCCCCTCCTGTTACTTTCTCTTGTCCCATCCTCCTCTTTTATTTCCCTTCCATGGAACTCCTCCTTTCCAACTAGTCCCTTTTCTACTTTGATGTCTTTTTTCCCTTGCCCTTCCATACTATCCATAATAGAATGAAAGGCCCAGTATTGTGCAGATCTTGGGCATAATGACAGTGCTGTGAAGTTATAAATGTAATGGGCACTTCATATCTGCACATTAGTGTCTCATAGCACTTCTCCCCATCTTCTGGCTCTTACATTCTTTCCACCTCTTCTGCAATGTGTCCTGAGTTTTGGAAGGCATGATGTCTCATTCAGCACTGAGAACTCAATAGTCACTTACTTGATGCACAATGAAGAATCTTGAGTATTGCCAGTAGTCACCATTCTGTGACCAGAGGTGAGAGCAGTAATAACTTACCTATGGTTATAAACATAATATTTAGAGGGTAATTTGATGGGCATAACATATTTATTTAGCCAAACAGTAATGGTACCTTCACCCCTAGGGCTTATCACCTTCCCAGCCATAGTATTTTGACTAAGTTTTGTATGCAAGGAGTGAATAATTTCCTGTGGAATGGCCCACACATCCAATCAGAGAGCAGTTGGTTACCCTCATAACAGTCGTGTCACTCATGCATCAGTGGGCACATCTTGCCTGCATGGTTGGTTTTGTGGCTTGCAGGATCCACTGCTGAGTAAGACTGTTGATGACTTTTCTGCCTTAGCAGCCTGAATAGCATTTTCCAGCACTATGAGAGCTAGCCAGCAGGGAGGAGACTTCCAGGTCAGTTACTGCATGATTTCTCAGTGTCCTGCAACTGAAGCTTGTGATATCTTCAGTAGGGTCTTACCTTTAGTTCCAGTGGGTAACCAAGAGCATATGCAATAGCTTATATTGATTTGGGGGCCTCAGGCAAGTCCTTCTGTGGTCAGTATTAAAATTACTTGTTTGTATTTCTGTCCTTTTATGAAAAAAAGGGCCTGATAAATATCATAAAATTATGTAAACTCTCGGGGCCTTTTTATGAGTTGAGGTCTCATTTTAATGCAGTGTTCATATTCACAAAGCCAGGACCCCTAGCCACTCCATACCATAAATGACTCCACAGCTTGCTGTGGGAAAGGATCCACAGTTTTTTGTCTTTCCTCCCCTTCTTCCAAACTCATTGTTTGGACCTGACTAGCAGCTGTGGATTTCAGTGAAGGCCCTGCTGAAAAGTCTCCTGGGTATCACTGATACAGAGAGATGCTACTTGTGGAGGATTATAAAGTATTGCCCTCACCACCTTCGCTGAGCTCACTAGGGGCCACATCTCCTATCAACTTGGTTGGCTCCTCCTGAGATGCAGTAGACAGTGTCTGGCAATTTGAACAAAGTGTTTATGGCATTGTCCTTCCTGCCTCCAGTCCGAAGAGAGTCCTCTTCTGAAGAAATCCTTTGTAGGGCATCTGTTAATTCAGACGTGATTAACAAAGGACATCCTTCAGATAAGAGAGTTGGAGACTCTTCTGAGCTATTTTTGGCTCCATCCATTCTGAAGAGAACTTTATTTTCTCAAATTCAAGAATTAAAATCAAAGAACAATTTAGTGTTCTTTTTGGGCTGTCTGCCTTGCTATGAGCAATATATGAGTCTTTGGTGGTTAGGAGGCTACAAGTTGATGGGAGGCTTTTTTTTTGAATCTGAAGAAATATTCTCTTGTTAATTTCTTATATTTATTTATTTTTTGGTTTTTTGAGGTAGGGTCTCACTCTAACTCAGGCTGACCTGGAATTCACTATGTAGTCTCAGGGTGGCCTCAAACTCATGGCGATCCTCCTACCTCTGCCTCCTGAGTGCTGGGATTAAAGGCGTGCGCCACCATGCCTGGCTAATTTTTTATTTTATTAAGAAATATATTCTTTTAATATTTCTCAAGCAGGACATTTAAAAAATATGTATTTTAATTAGATATGGACATACTTATATATGTAAACATCACATGTTGGTACCATCCCCTTCTCCCTGCCCTTTGTCTGAAGAGGCCTTCCTCATTGGGGGATGCTGGTCAACCCCATAGGTATTGCAGGTTATGCATTATGGAGCAGCAGTCAATTATGGGGAAGAGGCAGGGTCTCTGTGCAAAATGTCCCAACTCTAACAATCTTTCCACCCCCTCTTCCACAATATTCCCTGAGCCATGCTGGGAACATTTTAAGTCTACTTCAGTGATGGGCACTTGTGAGCATCTAGATCTCTGGTTTGGTAGGTGTTGAGTGTCCTCAGTATCTTTCTCCATCATCCTGTGTTGATGTCAGCCTAACTGAGAGTGCAGCATTCTTGCCCATTTCCCCAATTCCCCTGTGGTTTCAGCTGGGGCCGGGGTGGAGTGCGCTGGGGCGCTGGGTCGTTTATCTCCTCAAGTCCAACTCCCATTCCAGACCATTGCACCCGCCCATACACTGACTGTGCAGGGAACTCAGCTCAAATAGGACATTTTAAAAAATTTATTTTATTTTGTTTTTACAGAGGGGGGGGGGTGAATTGGCATGCCAGGCCCTCCGCCACTGCAATTGAAGTCCAGATGCTTGCACCATCTAGTGGTCATGCATCTTTGTGGCTTACATGGGATCTGGAGAGTCGAATACGGGTCCTTAGACTTTGCAGGCAAGTGCCTTAGCCACTATGCCATCTCTCCAGTCTTCAACTGGGACATTTTATTAAGAGATTTATGGCACTTTAATTTGCAATAGCAAGCTCAAGAATCAGACTTGTGGGGGCCGGAGAGATTGCTTAGTGGTTAAGGTGCTTGCCTGCAAAACCAAAGGACCCAGGTTCAATTCTCCAGGACCCACGTAAGCCAGATGCACAAGGTGGCATGTGTGTCTGGAGTTCAATTGCAGTGACTGAAGGCCATGGCCTACCCATTCTCTCTCTTTTTCTCTCTCTGCCTCTTTCTATATCTCTCTCAAATAAATAAAGTAAATAAATTTAAAAAAAAATTTAAAAAAGAATCAGACTTGTTATGCTTTTAATTTGAAACACTGATTGTAAGTAACTAAAAAATATGGCCAACCTATTGCTGCATTCTCCAAAGGACTGAGGAACGTATGTGCTGTTCCTGCTATAGAACCATTCTACTCACCAAGGCCCAACTCCTTCATAAAGTTCTCTGATGGAAACAGTTCAGGACACAGACTATCTTTGGTTTTGTTTTAGTATTTTAATTAATTTGCTTATTTCTTTTTAAAATTAAATTTATTTGAGAGAGAGAGAAAGAGGCGGGGGGGGGGTAGGAGAGAGATAATGGGTGCGCCAGGGCCTCTAGCCATTGCAAGCAAACTCCAGACACATGTGCCACCTTGTGCATCTGTCTTTATGTGGGTACCAGTGAATCAAACCTAGGTCTTCTGGCTTTGCAGACAAGCACATCAACTGCTAGCCGCTTCTTTCTTTTTCTCTTTTTCCTTTTTTGTGGCTTTTCAAGGTAGGGTCTTGGTCTTGCCCAGTCTGACCTGGAATTCACTATGTAGTCTCAGGGTAACCTCGAACTCATGGCAATTCTCCTACCTCTGCTTCCCAAGTGCTGGGATTAAAGGTGTGCACCACCACGCCTGGCTCTCTTTTTTTGAGGCAGAGTCTCATGTAGTCTAGACTAGCTTTGACCTTCCTAACCAAAGATGACCTTGAACTGCTGATTATCCTTCTCATACTACTTGAGTGCTGAGATTACATGCATGTGCCACATGCCCAACTGACAATAAGTTTTAAAGGTTGCACTTGTAATTGTCATTACATTAATTGTCTAATTGTCTTTAGGTCTTTTTTTTTTTTTTTTTTTTTTAGTTTTTCGAGGTAGGGTCTCACTTTGGTTCAGGCTGACCTGGAATTCACTATGTACTCTCAGGGTGGAAGGTCTTGATGTAAGATTTGAACCTCTGATAGGTAGGAACTCTGACTCTTCTGTTCTGTATGGTGCCTAGGGCACCCAGAGTGTACTTGCTGATGTGTGGAGGTCTGTAACTCTCTGTGGATGCCTTTCCTACTGTTCCCGTTCAGCTGTCTTTTGGAGTGCTCTAGGACTAGTCAAGAGAGGGTGTGGTTTGGCTGCTTGGGATTTCTGAGAGTCTTATTTCAGTTGAGAGGCTGGCATCAAAACACACTTTTTTCTTCTCCCCCAGAATAAATAATTGTTTAATGAAGTTTGTCTCTTTTACCTGTCTTTGGAAGGCACATGTTGATTTGATCTTTACTTAATTTTGTGTGTGCATGTTGGTGGTGTGTGTTCATGTGTTAATGTATTTGGAGGCCAGAAGACAACTTTTACAACTTTTAGTGGTGTTCCTTAGAAGCCATCCTTTTCTATGTATCCAAGTCACCCAGAACAGGAGGGTAGGATTAATCATCTGTATTAGGAAAAAGAAATACGCATTTTGACATGGAGGGTGGAGGAGGACAAAAGGAAGGAGACAACAAGACAGAGGAAGGATTGCCTTGAGAAGGGAAGGACCTCAGGTGCATTATGGTCCGTAGCTCACAGGAGTGCAGTATGGCAGTTTATAAAAATAGATGTTGCCTAACTGTTTTAATATATGTGTATATGTATATATATGCACATACTTTTTTGAGGCAAGGTCCTGCTATGTAGCTCAGGCTGACTTGGATCACACTAAGTTATCCTTGTAGCAATTACCTTCTTGTTGCTGAGACAAAATACCCAACCAGAAAAGCAGTTTATGGAAGGAAAGGGAAGGCATAGCACAAGCAGAAAGCCAGGTGTCACTTCTTGTCACAGCAGGGAAGAAGCAGCAAGAGTGAGCTCACTGACCCTGGCAAGAGGGGCTGAACTATAAAAACCAAAGGCCTTCCGACAGAGACATGCCTTGTCCAGCAAGGCTCTACTTCTCAAAGACTCTCCAACCTAGGGACTAAGTATGAGGCTTAGTCATAAACATATGAGGTTATGGGAGACATTTCACATTTAAACTATCATAATTTTCTTGCCTCAGTCCTCTGAGTACTGGGATTTCAGACACACACCACCATGCTTGCCTGTTGCTTACATGCTTGGTATTTTGTTCATTCTGTATACTGTGCTGGCTGTTGTAAGGGAGGGCTATCCTAGCTTTGAATTTATGTTGATTGCATATTTCACTAACAGTTTGTTTCTTTTATATAGCTTTTCCTTAAGCTTCTGTTGGCATATTTCCTTTTGTGGCACTTTGCTGATGATGTTGATGGATTACCTGAGAGCAGGGATGGTAGCCTTTCTTGTCTTATATGATTAGCCTGCTTTAATAGAGAGATTTTTTTCACATGCCAGGAAAAAAGACCCAGCTTTAAGATAAGGAAAAGTTTGAGGGTATGAATCTACTTAGGTAAATATACATAGTTGTTTTCAGAGACTTATGTTATAAAACATGTAGCTTTTTTTCTTTTAATTTATTATTATTCTTATTATTTTTCTTAATTTTTATTAACATTTTCCATGATTATAAAAAATATCCCATGGTGCTACCCTCCCCCCCCACTTTCCCTTTGAAATTCCATTCTCCATCATATCCCCTCCCCATCTCAATCAGTCTCTCTTTCATTTTGATGTCATGATCTTTTCCTTCTCTTATGATGGTCTTGTGTAGGTAGTGTCAGGCACTATGAGGTCATGGATATCCAGGCCATTTTATGTCTGGGGGGAGGATGTTGTAAGGAGTCCTACCCTTCCTTGGGCTCTTACATACTTTCCGCCACCTCTTTCGCATTAGACCCTGAGCCTTGGAAGATGTGATCGAGATGTTACTCAGTACTCCAGTCACTTCTTTCCAGCACTGTGATACCTTCTGAGTCATCCCAAGGTCACTGCCATCTGAAAAGAGAAGATTCTTGGCCTCTGCTACTGAGTTTTTTACATGTAGCTTTTAGGTGAAGCGTTTTTAGAAATGTATTTTATTGAAAAGCATTGAAATAGAAGTTGAAACTAGAACTTTTTTTTTTTTTTTCTTAAATTTGGTGTGTATGTTTCTGTGTGCCATGGCGAGTGTGTAGAGGTCAGAAAACTCCTTGCATGCTGATCCTTGCCTTCTTGGGCTCTTGTTGCTTATCACCTTGTTCACCAAGCTCATTGGCCCTAGAGCGTCTATGGGGTCTCTTGTTGTTCACTGTCTCAGTCACCAGGCTGCAGGCCCTCAACCTTCTGGGTAATTTTCCTGTCTCCATCTCCCATCTTGCACAGGTGTACTGGGAGTATAAATGCTCATGCTACAGCATCCAGCTTTATACTGGGTTCTAGGGACCTAAACCCAGATACTCAGGCTTATGTGGCTAGCACTTTATCCACTCTTCTATCCTCCCCAGACAAATAAGAGTGGAGTTTTTTGTTTTTTGTTTTTGTTTTTAAGAAAGGGTTTTGCTATGCATATGCAGCTCAGACTAGCCACCATACACCCAGTCACTAGTCCCAGACATTTTAAGGGTCCTTTTGCATTGTATTATAGGTCTTTCTTGAGTGAAGAAAAGGCACCATTACATGAGTTGGGACTGAACTGGGTCCTGTCTGCAGGCCAGTAAATCCTGAAGACATTTGGAATCTGTGTGAACTGGCTAGGATTCTGGTTGTAAATTACAGAAAATAACTTGTGGACTTGGGGGGCTGTGTGATGTCGCTAATTGGGTAATGTGCTTGCTGTATATAAGCATGAGGACCTGCATTCTCACCCCCAGCATTCACATAAAAAAGCCAGACAGTTGCTTATACCTATAATCCCAGCATGGGGGAGATGGAGTCAGGAGGATTCCCCAAGACTTGCTGGCTAGCAGTCTAGCTGTCTAGCTGCTTCTCTTACCTCAAGTAAAAAGTTCTTTGGTGCTCTACCAGAAAAAAAATGCATTCTTTTTTAAAAAATATATTTATTGATTTGGTAGAGAAAGAGGGAGAGAGAGAGAGAAAGAGAGAGAAAATGGCCATGCCAGGGCCTCCAGCCACTGCAAACGAATTCCAGATGCATGCACTCCCTTGTGCATCTGGCTAACAGGGGTCCTAGAGAATTGAACCTGGGTCCTTTGGCTTTGCAGGCAACACCTTAACTGCTAAGCCATCCCTCCAGCCCAAAAATGGATTCTTTACTTCAAATACATAGAGGGTCATTGGCAAAATAATTTAGGAGTTTGGGTTGAACTAAACTGTTTTGTAGAACTCTGAATATGACAGTTAAGTTGTTCATTCATTGAGAACTTGAGTAATGCAGACATACTGATCTCTGACTTCTGGTTCTCTTTAATCCATGGCATTTTCTATAATAAGACCAAACCCTCAGTCTTACAATTTTTGGGTGATGTAAGAAAAAGGAAGTTGCTTCTAGGTAATTGCATTGTTTTACGCTCATTTAATTTTCACTTTTTCCCACTAAGAAAAGTAGTTTTCTTATTATCAGATAGGAACTTGGCTGAAAATTAACAAAAATAAAGGTAATAAGCACTGTGAAGTGAATATATTGTAATTAAAAAGTATTAAATTGCTATAACATATTGTTTACATTTGCTCTTTTTCTCCCTCTGTCCTTGCCATAATGAATGGTGCATTTGCTTATGAAAAGGAAAACCATTTCTCTGAACTAATTCTTTCTTTCTTTCTTTTTTTTTTTTTTGAGGCAGGGCTTCACTTTAGCCCAAGCTGACCTGGAATTCATTCTGTAGCCCCAGGCTGGTCTTGAGCTCATGGTGATCTTCCTACCTCAGCCTCTGGAGTGCTGGGATTAAAGATGTGTACTGCAATGCCAGGCTTCTCAGAATTATTATTGTCATTGTTTTTTAAAATAATTAATTAACTGATTTTTATTTATTTATTATTATTTATTTTAGAGCGACAGAGGGAGAGAGAAGGACACACACACACACACACACACACACACACAGAGAGAGAGAGAGAGAGAGAGAGAGAGAGAATATGAATGGGTGCGCCAGGGCCTCCAGCCACTGCAGATGAACTCCAGACGCGTGCACCCCCTTGTGCATCTGGCTAACGTGGGTCCTGGGGAATTGAGCCTCGAACCGGGGTCCTTAGGCTTCACAGGCAAGCGCTTAACTGCTAAGCCATCTCTCCAGCCGTTAAATTTATTTTTATTAGCTATGGAAATACTTAGTATGTAAACAACACATGTTAGTATCATCCTTTCATTCATCCCCACCCCTTTTCCAAAGAGGCCCTCCTTGTTGGGGATGCAGGTTAACCCCATGGGGATTGTGGGTCATGTATTGTGGGGGCAGCAGTCAGTTATGGGGCTTTAAAAATATATACATATATTTACTTGAGATAGAGAGAGGCAGATAGATGGGCGGGGGGAGAGGATGGCCACACCTGGGCCTCCAACCACTGCAAATGAACTCCAGATGCAATGCAGTACTTTGTGCATCTGGCTTATGTGGGTACTGGGGAATTGAACTTGTATCCTTAGACTTTAAAGGCAAGTGCCTCAACCACTAAACCATCTTTACAGCCCTAAAAACATTGTTATTGGGGTTGGAGAGATGGCTCAGCAGTTAAAGTAATTGCCTACAAAACCTAACGACCTGTGTTTGATTCCCCAGTACCTACATAAAAGCAGATGCAAGTGGTGTATGCATCTGGAGTTCATTTACACTGGCTAGAGGCCCTGTTGTGCCCCTTCTCTCTCTCTCTCTCTCTTTTATTAGTTATGGACATACTCAGTATGTAAACAGCACATGTTGGTACCATCCTTTTCCTTATCCCTGCCCCCCCCTCCAAAGGGACCCTCCTCATTGGGGATACAGGTTATCACCATGGGGATTGTGGGTCGTGCGTTGTTGGGGCAGCCTTCAGTTAATGGAGCAGAGGCACTGTCTCTGTGCATAATGTCCCAACTTCTGGCTCTAACAATCTTTCTGCCCTCTCTTCTACAAAATTCCCTGAGCCATTTTGGGTGTGTTTTAAGTCTGCTTTAGTGATGGGCTCTTAGGAGCCTCTGGATCTCTGGTTTGGTAGGTGTTGAGTGTCCTCAGTGTCTATCTCCTTTACCCTTGTGCTGATATCAGATTCACTAAGAAAGCACCACTCTTGCTCATTTCCCAAATTCCTCTGTGGTTTCAGCTGCGGGCCTGGTGAAGTGCACTGGGTCATTTCTCTCCTCAAGTCCCGCTTCTGTCTGAAAAAGAGAAGCAGATTCTCCAATGGAGAGTGAAGTCAACACAGACTAAATGGGATAACCATTATTAGTTTAGAGAGAATTTAATAGGTGTAGACCCTCTTGTAGCCAAAGATTAGTGGGAGCTTGATATTGGAAAGCAAACTCATTATCTGGATATGATTCTGACTTTTTTCCCAGTTCCAGATATGGGTTCTTTTCCACTGAGGGGATCTGTTAGCCAATCCAAGAGCAGTTGGTTTTCCTTCATGGCTGTGTACCACTATTGCCCTTGTGTGAGCATCATGTCAGGTTGTTTGCTTCTGAGTAGCTTAGACCTCGAGTTGCTCAGACAGATGTTGGCCATTTTCCCCCAGTAGCTCATGTAGCCCTTCTACAACTATTCAGGCTGTCTGGGGACTGGCTGTCTTCCAGATTCCAGCCACATCTCTCCATGTTCCGTACCAACAGCATATGGTGTCTTCAGTGTAGGTCTTACCATTAACCTCTGTTGGGTAATTAAGTGCTCTGACAGAAGTGTGTCTTGTTTTGGGAAACCTTGTAGGTCTTTCTGATCAACAGTTCATTGTGGGTGTTAGCTGCATCTTGATACTGGGAGTTACAGGCCAGCACCATAGGAAAAGAAGGAAGAAAAAGAAAGAGAGAGAGACAGACAGACAGACAGACAGACAGACAGAAAGAAAGAAAGAAAGAAAGAAAGAAAAAAAGATACAGGAGAAATTTAAGGTTAGGATTCATCTCATCCTCTCCAGGGCCCTTTGATTCAGGTGTTCCCCCTAAGGTCCTGTTGAGGTTCAACCTTTTAGTCTGTCTTCCAGGATATAGGATATAGGTACCAGCTCCATTTGGGTTCAGTTTTGTGTCCCTTCCCACCCTTACTGTCCCCTTAAACTCTATCTTCCCTGTTGTCTAGGCCCCAAGATGTCTATTAAGTATGTCAGCATCTTGGGCTGATCGAGGTTAGGGCCTGCAAATGAGTGAGACTGTAGTAGTTTGAATAGATGGCCCCCAATATATTCAGTGTTTTATTAGTTTGTAGTTTGGATCTGTAGCCACCTGGCTGGAGGAGGTGTCACTGGGCAGATCATAAGGTGTGGTAGTGGGTTTGAAATTCCAATCTAAAGATATACAAAGTGCCTAGTTACACCTGGAGTTCGTAAAAAGTATGTGATATGACCTTTGGCTTTTGGGCTTGTGGCTTCTCTCTCTCTGTTTGGACCTGTGAAAGCAGGGCCAGCTTCTTCTGCCATTGTGGAACTTCCCCTGGGTCTGTAAGCTTCAATAAATGTCCCTTCCCCCATAACTCTTCCTAGTCTGGAAGTTAATCTCAGTGAACGTGAAGCTGTCTGCTACAGAGACCATGTGATGGCTGTCATTTTGTGATTGTGTGAGTTCGCTGAGTATCATCTGTTCTAAGTTTGACCATTTTTCTACGAATTTCATTGTGTCATTTTTTTTCTAACTGCTGAGTAGAATTCCACTGTGTAGATATACCACATCTTGGTTATCCATTCATCCAATGATGGGTACCTGGGTTGATTCCAGTTCTTAGCTATTATGAATTGAGCAGATATAAACATGGTTAAGCAAATATCTCTGAACGGAGGTGTGGAGCTTTTAGGGTAAATGCCCAGTAAGGGAATAACTGGGTCTGTTGATAACTCTATAGTCAACCTCTTTAGGAGTCTCCCTATTGCTTTCCATAGTGGTTGTACCAGGTTACATGCCCACCAACAGTGAATGAGGGTTCCTATTTCTCCACATCCTCACCAACATTTGTTTTCATTTGATTTTTTAATGTTTGCTATCCTTAGTGGATAAGGTGAAATCTCATCGTCATTTTAATTTGTACTTCTCTGATGATTAGGGATGTTGAACATTTTCTTAAGTGTGTGTTTACCATTTGTATTTCTTCTTCTGAGAACTCCATATTCAGTTCTCTGCCCACTTTTGAAATTGGTTGTTTTGATTTTTTATTGTTTAAGTTTTTGAGTTCCTTGTAGATTCTAGAAATTAGGCCTCTGTCAGTTGTGTAGCTGGCAGAAAGTTTATCTCTCTGTGGGTAATCTATTGGCTCTGCTTATGGTATGTTTGTCTGTGAAAAACTTTTCACCTTCATAAGATCCAATGATTGAGTGATTGTTTAAGTTTCTGAGTTACTGGGGTCTTGTCCAGGAAGTCTTTCCCTGCTCTATATCATGGAGAGTTCCTCCTATTTTTTTTATTCCAGTAGTAGAAGAGTTTCAGGTCTTACATTGAGGTTTTTGATCCATCTGGACTTGATTTTTGTGCATGGCGAGATGTGTGGGTCTACTTTCATTTTCCTGCATATGGTTATCCAGTTTGTACAGCACCATTTGTTGAAGATGCTATCTTTTCTCTAGTCTACATTATTAGGGCCTTTGTTGAAGATCAAGTAGCTGTAGTTACTTGACCCTAAAGTCCGGATCCTCAATTCTGTTCCATTGGTCAATAATATTGTTTTTTATGCCAGTACCATGCTCTTTTTGTTACTATGAATTTATAGTATAGCTTTAGATCATGTGTGGTGATGCCTCCACAGGTGTTTCTTTTCTGAGGATATATATGCTTGTATATCTGAGGCCTGCTGCCATTTCATATGAATTTTGAGTTTTTTTTTTTTTTTTACTTCTCTGAAGAATGATGGTGGGATTTTTATTGGTATTGCATTAAATCTGTATATTGCTTTTCATAGGATTGCCATTTTCACAATGTTAATTCTGCCTATCCAGGAGCAGGGGAGGTGTTTCCATCTTCTCATGTCCTCCTCAATTTCTTTATTGGGTATTTTTATGTTTTCATTATATAAGTCTTTCATATCCTTGGTTAGTGTTATTCTGAGGTATTTTATTTTATTTATTTTTTGTTGCTACTGAAAATGGAACAGTGTCACTCATTTCTTTTTCTGCATATTTGCCCTTTTCATATAGAAAGGCTACTGATTTTTGTGTGTTGATTTTGTATACTGCTACTTTGCTAAAGGAATTAATCACCTTTAAGTATTCTGAGATGGAGGCTCTCAGGTCATGTATAGGATCATGTCATCTACAAACAGGGCTAACTTGACTTCTTCCTTTCCAATTGTATCCCTTTTATTTCTTTCTCCTGTCTTATTTCTTTTTTTAATATTTTAAAATAATATTTTATTTATTTATTTGAGAGAGAGAGAGAGGCAGATAGAGAGAAAGACAGAATGGGCATGCCGGGGCCTCTAGTCACTGCAAACGAATTCCAGATGCATGTGCCCCCTGGTGCATCTGGCATACATGGGTCCTGGGAATGGAACCGGGGTCCTTAGGCTCCGCAGGCAAACGCCTTAACCACTAAGCCATTTCCCCAGCCCCTAAATATTTTATTTATTTATTTATTTATTTATTTATTTTTTAAAAAAAATTCTTCATTTTTTATTTATTTAGTTGAGAGCGACAGACACAGAGAACGAGGCAGATAGAGGGAGAGAGAGGGAATGGGCGCGCCAGGGCTTCCAGCCACTGCAAATGGAACTCCAGATGTGTGCGCCCCCTTGCGCATCTGGCTAACGTGGGTCCTGGGGAATCGAGCCTCGAACCGGGGTCCTTAGGCTTCACAGGCAAGCACTTAACTGCTAAGCCATCTCTCCAGCCCTACTTATTTATTTGAGAGAGAAAGAGGGAGGGAGAGAGAGAGAGAGAGAGAATGGGCATGCCAGGGCCTCCAGGAAACAAACTCCAGATGCATGCTGTCCCTTGTGCATCTGGTTTATGTAGATCCTGGAGAATTGAACTGGGATCCTTTGGCTTGGCAGGCAAATGCCTTAACCACTATGCCATCTCTCCAGGCCCTCCTGTCTTATTTCTTAGGATAGGACTTCTAGTACTATGTTGAAGAGCAGAGGTGAGAGTGGGCACCCCTGTCTTGTTCCTGATCTCAATGGGAACTTCTTTGCATCCTTCCATTTTAAGTATTATTTGGGCTTTAGGAGCTTTATATATAGCCTTTGTTATGATGTGATATAAACCATCCATGCTTATTCTTTCCAACATTTTGATCATGAAGTGTTGTTGTATTTTGTCAAAGGCCTTTTCTGCATGTATCATGTGGTTTTTATGATTAAGTTTATATGTGGTGTATTACATTGACAGATTTCCGTATATTGAACCAACACTGTGTTTCTGGGATAAAGCCTACTTGATCAAAGTGAATAATGTTTTTGATTTGTTGTTGAATTCAGTTTGCAAGGATTTTATTCAAGATCTTTGTGTTTAAGTTCAACGGGGCTATAGGACTGTAGTTTTCTTTTCTTGTATCTCTGTCTGGTTTTGGCATTAGGGTGATACTGGCTTCATAAAAGAAGTTCTCTGATTATGTGGAACAGTTTGAGTATTTTTTTTTTTTTTTGTCTTCTTTCTTTTTGGTTTTTGGAGGTAGGGTTAGCTCAGGCTGACCTGGAATTCCTACGTAGTGGCTAGAACTCACGGCGATCCTCCTACCTCTGCCTCCCAAGCGCTGGGATTAAAGGCATGTACCTCCATGCTCAGCTCTTTTTCTCTTTATTTATTTGAGAGAGAGAGAGAAAGAGAGAGAGAGACAGACAGAAAATGTGGGTGTGCCAGGACCTCTAGCCACTGCAAACGAACTCCAGATGCGTGTGCCCCCTTGTGCATCTGGCTTAATGTTGGTACTGGGGAATCGAATCTGGGTCCTTAGGCTTTGCAGGCAAACTACTTAACCACTAAGCCATCTCTTCAGCCCCTGGCTGTCTTTACAGTCTAGTTGGCAGCATATTTCTTAGGTTATAGTGGAAGAGTACAGGGGTACCACCCATAGAAGTGAAGAGAGATAGGGGTGGAATAGTGCCCATCAGTGCTGGGTGGAAGGGTGCCCTGAAGTATGGCATGGAGGTGCCAAGAAGGTCTGGTCTGCATGTCATTATGACCTGGAGTCATAATGTGGGGTGGGGACGGTGAGGAGTAGGGAGCAGTGAGGAGCTGGTCAGAATTAATCCTGGGGTTTTAGAAGCAGCTAAGCTTAGTTCTAGTTCCTGTACTGGGCTGAGTGGAGGATGGGGACATAGGAATGCAGGCTCATTTCTCATACCTCCTAACTGCCAGGGTTAGTAGCTTGCAGGCAGTGCTCACCAGTGCTATTCTGAGAACACAAACAAATGTTAATTAAACTTTCACACATTACCTTCTAAAAAAGTATTTGATTCTGCATGCATATTAACTCTCTGTCAATAATTATACGATGTGTTATCCTTTTAGGGGGGAAACCCAATTGTAACCAATCAAATCCACGAGAGACAGGTTTGTATGCTAGTGTGTGACATTGTTTCCTAAACTGTGAAGCTCATTTTGTTCTTGCATTTCAGAAGTGACATGTTTGTTAAGTACAGGAATCTAGAAGGAAAAAACAACCCTTACTCTCCATCGTGAGGTAAACAGCATTAATATATTAATATATTGATGTATTTCCTACTGTTTAGTTTTTCTTGTAGGATTATGTTGTTATGATGGATATATAATTCTGTATGATGCCTTTAAAAACATCGTTAAGTTGCTGAGGAGATTGCTCAGTGGTTAAAGGCTTGCAAAGTCTGTTAGCCTTGGTTCAATTTCCCAGTACTCATGTAAAGCCAGATGTACAGAGAGGTGCATGCATTTGGAGTTTGTTTGTAGAGACAAGAGGCCCTGGCATGCCCATTTTCTCTCTCTTTCTCAAATAAATAAATTAATAAAAAAAAAAAAAAAACATGGCCAGGGCTGGAGAGATGGCTTAGCAGTTAAGGCGCTTACCTGTGAAGCCTAAGGATCCAATTCGACTCTCCAGGTCCCACTTAAGTCAGATGCACAAGGTGACACAAGCACGCAAGGTCGCACATTTGCACTTGGTGGCACACACATGCATCTGGAGTTTGATTGCAGTGGTTGGAGGCTCTGGTGTGCCAATTCTCTCTCTCTTTCTCTCTCATTTAAAAAAAAAAGAAAACTTACCCAAAAAGAAAAAACCAAGGCTAAAAATAGTTTGTATTCATAATGGAAAATTTAGACAACATGTTTTGTTTAAAAATTAGTCACCATCAACTCATTAATATTTTATAAAAAATCATGGTCTTTTAAAATATTTTATTTTGGGCGGGAGAGATTGCTTAGTGGCTAAGCGCTTGCCTAAGGACCCCGGTTCGAGGCTCGATTTCCCAGGACCCACGTTAGCCAGATGCACAAGGGGGTGCACGTGTCCGGAGTTCGTTTGCAGTGGCTGGATGCCCTGGCGTGCCCATTCTGTCTCTCTCTCTAACTGCCTCTTTCTCTCTCTGTCACTCTCAAATAAATAAATAAAAATAAAAAAAATTTTAAAATATTTTTATTTATCTATTTATTTGACAGAGAAAGAGGAGAGAGAGAAAGAGAGAGAGAGAGAGAGAGAGAGAATATGAATGGACGTACCAGGGCCTCCAGCCACTGCAAAATAAATTCCAGACGCGTGCACCCCCTTGTGCATATGGCTAACATGGGTCCTGGGGAATCAAACTTGGGTCCCTTGACTTTGCAGACAAGTGCCTTAACTACTAAGCCATCCCTTCAGCCCCATTCATGAGCTTTAAATAATAGCTATATAAATAGCAAATAACATAATTTTATAAATATTTGCTGATCTTGACAGTGGAACTGATAGTAGGCACTAAACCTGAATCCTATACTATGAGGCAGACTGTTTTGAGAGCCAGCTCTTCACTGCCCTCCACAGGAACTATGGGTAGCTCAGGGACTATTTCCCCTTTTTATTTATTTATTTATTTTTAAATATTTTTTAAAAAAATTTATTTATTTATTTGAGAGTGGCAGAGAGAAAGAGTCAGAGCAAGAGAAAGAGAATGGGTGCCAGGGCTTCCATCCACTGCAAACGAACTCCAGACGCGTGCACCCCCTTGTGCATCTGGCTAACGTGGGTCCTGGAGAATTGAGCCTTGAACCGGTGTCCTTAGGCTTCACAGGCAAGCGCTTAACCGCTAAGCCATCTCTACAGCCCTATTTCCCCTTTTTAAAATACATCATATAGCCAGGTGTGGTGATGCACACCTTTAATCCCAGCACTTGGGAGGCAGAGGTAGAAGGATCGCTGTGAGTTCAAGGCCACCCTGAGACTATGTAGTGAATTCCAGGTCAGCCTGGATTAGAGTGAGACCCTACCTCGGAAAAAAAAAAAAAGTCATATAAAATCCCAAGCTTGGGGCTGGAGAGATGGCTTAGCAGTTAAGGTGCTTGCCTGCAAAGCCAAAGGACCCAGGTTTAATTCTCCAGGACCCATGTAAGCCAGATGCACAAGGTGGCACATTTGTCTGGAGTTCGTTTGCAGTGGCTGGAGTTCCTGATGTGCCCATGTGTCTTTCTCTTTCTCTCTCTATCTGCTTCTTTCCTGCTCAAATAAAAAATAAATAAAAATAGCCGGCTGTGGTGGCATATGTCTTTAATCCCAGCATTTGGGAGGCAGAGCTAGGTAGATCACCATGAGTTCAAAGCCACCCTGAGACTACATAGTGAATTCCAGGTTAACCTGGACTAGATTGAAACCCTACCTTGGAAAACTGAAAAAAAAAATAAATAAATGAAAATAAATCCAAAGCTTGGTTGTAGGTTACTGAACAATAAGTTTCTCTCATCATGAGGCCAAGAGACATTAACTTACTAAGAAAATTGCTGTCTTGTTATTAATTTCTTTGAGAAGCTTACTATGTGTTTCTCAGGAATCCCTTCATAGCCTTCCCATTACTCCTCAGCACCTTCCCAGACCATCCTATGTTCCTATTATAGTTTTTTTTTTCCTCAGGGTCCTAGGCTTCATCAAGGCTGCTTTGACATATAATTTATAGTCTTTTTTTAAACTAATGACAAGCTTATAAAAAGCCCTGGTCCTTTTATTTTTATTATTATTATCACATTTTAGACAATATTTTGTTAGTAGCCCAGGTTGACCTTCAACTTCTGATCCCCATACCTCAGCTTCCTAAATGCAGGGATAACAAGCATGCTGCCACCATGCGACCCTTAAATTATTGTATCTTTCTAAACAGCCAGAGCCTCCTAAGCCATCTTTTGCATACATGTGAATTACTTGTTATTTTTCCAGTCTAATGAGAATTGGAATCATAAACTTTTCCCATAATCTATGCCTTCTGCTTTTGTCTGCCTTTATGACTTTTTTCCCTGAAGTCTATCATAAGCTCTCTACTTTCACATGGGACATTGTACGTATGTTCTCAGTTTAAATATAAAATATATCCAGCAAGAGAAGTTAGTAAAACCAATCTATTAGATTGGAGTTCTTTTAGAATTCAAGAGAAAAAATAGTAAGAGCCAGATGTGGTGGTGCATGACTTTAATCCCCGCACTTGGGAGGCAGAGGTAGGAGGATCGCTGTGAGTTCAAGGCCATCCTGAGACTACATAGTGAATTCCAGGACAGCCTGGACAAGAGTGAGACTCTATCTTGAAACACCAAAAAGCCAAAACTGAAAAAATCAGTAAGAGGTATTGGTATGTATAGCATTACAAATGAGCCATTTTTTTTTAAGTTTAACAAATGGATAGCCATTGGATAGCTAAATGGGATTTCCTCTGCATTATTAGTAACTAATAAATATTTATTGAGTAAAATATATAACTGAATTCTAATAGTCTATCACTAGAATAATAAAACAGTGTTTGTAAATAAGGTTAATGTTTCTTTGTATTCACCACATTACTGTGTGATACATAGTATAATAAATGTAGAATGGTGTGGCAAGTTATTCCATAAGCTTCTACAATTGATTTAAAACACCTCAAAAAAAAAAAAAAAACCAAATTAAAAAAAAAGTTGGGCTGGAGAGATGGCTTAGCAGGTAAGCGCTTGCCTGTGAAGCCTAAAGACCCCGGATCGAGGCTCAATTCCCCAGGACCCATGTTAGCCAGATGCACAAGGGGGCACACGCGTTTGGAGTTCGTTTGTAGTAGCTGGAGGCCCTGGCATGCCCATTCTCTCTCTCTCTGCCTCTTTCTCGCTCTGTCTGTTACTCCCAAATAAATAAATAAATAAATAAATAAATCAATAAACAAATTAAAACACCACCTCTAAGGCTGGAGCGATGACTTGGCAGTTAAGGCGTTTGCCTGCAAAACTAAAGGAACTAGGTTTGATTCCCCAGGACCCACATAAGCTAGTTGCACCAGGTGGTGCATGCGTCTGGAGTTCGTTTGCAGTGGCTGATCTCTCTTTCTCTATGCCTCTCTCTCAAATAAATAAGTAAAAATTAAATAAAAGAAATATTCAAAAAACACTATTTAGAAATAGATGTGAAGTTAATATATATCTTTATGACATTCTTTTCTTAAATTAGCCTCTCTGAACATCAACGTGTAGTTGACAGAAAATATAGCCAAAAAATAATAGCCAAAATGGTTCTTGTTTCAAACATGTGTAGGAACATAGGTCATCTCTGCGCAGGTGTACATACCTGTAATAAGGGATGTGTGTGTGTGTGTTGGGGGAGGTGGATACAGGTATGAGTGTGGCTATAATCGTGGGGCAGACTAGATCCTTTGACATGTCAAGCTATTCTGAACAAAATTAGTGAGAAAAGTATCTAAGAATGATTGATTTATAATATAGTTGTGTTGTTCACATCTAGATTGTAAGTACATAATTTTTCCTCCTTAAAGTGTAACAGTATTGTAGACAAGGTACAGGCTAGCAGCAGTATGGATTGGCTCATGGAAAATAAAGTGAGAAGCTGGATTTATTTTACCCCGAGCCTTGGCTGAGAGAAGTGACAACTGATGAACAGTATGAAAATGGCTGCCATTTGGGAAGTCCTCCTGATGTGAGCTGGTGGAGGCTTTGTCATCTTCAAGGGTAGCTGGTTTCAAATCATGAGCAAAAGCCCAGAAGTACAGTGGAAACCAGGAGCAGTCCAGAACCATAAGCTATGGCAGATGTGTTTCTGTGCCTGTACTTTGTAGCTGAAGTCCTCTTTGAGCCTTCGTAGAGCCTTTACTAGCTGTGCTCTGTACCAGGTAGAGTGTAACCTGTAGGAGAAGGTTATTGGCTTGGCCGAGGTCATGTAGCAGCCCTGATAAGACCAGTAATACAAAAACACTCATGGCTTATCCTGCAAACTCCTTAAAAGTGAATTCTCTGTGTGAACAGAACCATTAAAGCAGGTAGCTGTGTGTTCTCTTAGTTCTAAGCAAGAAGAATGAAACCGTGAAATCCTGTAAAAGTTCAATGGATTTTATGGCTGTGTGATAGTTAAGGTGTTGTCAACTTGATCTGTTTAGTAATCCGTAGGTTGCTTCTAGGAAGGATCAACTAAAGGAGGAAGTCTTTCCCCAAGGGTGAGCCCTTCCCCCAGAATGGGCGGTCCCGCCCAGAGGGGGACTTGATACAAGGGAGCTCTGGGAAAAAAGAGTCCCTTCCTTCCTTCCTTCCTGCCTTCCTTCCATTTTGGCTGCCGGAGCTGCTTGCTACCTTCCAGCGTGGATTGAAGACCAGTGCGGACGAAAGACCAGCATCAACTGAAGACCCCCGTGGATTGAAACCCAGCGGCTCCTCAGGAAGCCTCCAGGCTTTCCAGCACCATCTGCAGTGTTGGGTCAGGACTGCTGAGGCATCTGGCCACGAGGACTAAGCAACTACCAGGTTCGGTGATTCTCGGGCCTGCAACTGCTATTGGACTACTGTAAGCTGATCCAATAAATCCTCTTTTAAAATAATTCATTCTAGCAGTTCTGTTCCTCTAGAGAACCCTGACTAATACAGGCTGTTAACAGTAATTTGTTGATTTGTTGTTTATAATCTTGGGCCTATTTCTCCTCTTTTTTTAAAAAAAAATAGGTAGAGACACAGAAACCCATATCTTTAAGACATCTGATGATGCCACATGGCTTGTAATAAGCAATGCCACAGTACAGAAAAAAAATGGTTAAGTATCCTGAATACATTTATATATGTATGTCCATGTGTTGTATGTATGTGCATAGCCTGGTTAGCATGTTGGGTCAGGGGTTACCATATGTTCACACAGATCCTTGTGGATCTGGGTTGTCTCTGTGATAGCCATCTCCTCCCAGCTTCTTAGAGGCTCAAGGAGGGCTGCTTTCTTCTGGGAGCTTGGTTTATTGAGGCGAGGTGAGACTAGCAGAAGGGATTGGTTTTGGAGGCTTTCGGGGCTTTAGAGTGGTGTCCTCATTGCTGGTGGACCTGGACTGTTGAGTTGTAGTGCCCTGTGGAACCTATTTCCTCCTATCAGTTAGGCAGCAGCTATTTTGATGAGCCTTGATTTCTAACATGTGTTTGTGTGCTTTGTTACTCCTGTATGGACATACAGCTGCTGTTCATCATGGTTTCTGGGTACCCCACCAGCTGTCAGAATGTGCAGGCAGCTCTGTGTGTTGGTGAAGTTAAGCACCTGCTTTTGGCCTCCTGGAGGTATGTACATGTACTCATGACTCTGGGGAGTGGCAGAAGGAGCTGTAGGACAGCCTTGGAATGCTCACAATCTGCCCATTTGAATGAGGCAGCAGACTAGAAAGCATACTGTGCACTATTAAGTGTGGGTGGAAATATCTAACTGTCATTATTAAAGTCAAATGACTCCCAGGCAGGTTTGCAATGAGACTGGACAGGAGTTTCATGAACCTGCCAAAAAGTGTATCCAAAATGGCCTTATGGGGTGGCTTCTGTCAAAACCCTTCATAAGCTGCTGATATTGAGAACAAGGACAACATTCTTTCTGTACCATCAAATTCTACTGTGTCAGCTGTGTGCTGGGGAACACAGTATGTAGTTAATGCTATTTGAAAAAGTGAGGGTAGGATAGTTATTTCTTATTTTCTTATGGTGAAAAACATCAGCAGTGAATGCATAGCACTCATTAGGTTGCCTGTGGCGTTCTCTTCACTAAAATAGTTTGTACCTTAGAGTTCCTAGTGCTACTTCTGTAGCAGAGAATGAAGCCTGACGGCCAAGTGCTTCTAAATTAGGAGGCAAACATTTTAGACTTCTCTGTAACTTTAGCTGTGTTAGAGGAATTATTTAATAACATGAATCAGATAGGCATATGTATTTTTAGAGACATTGGACTTTTGTCATGGAAGCAGGTGGTGGCCTAGACACACATTAAACTGAACTCATTGTGGAGCATTCAGAATAAGACAGGTGGACTTCATAATTTATCCTTTGGAGACATTCTAAGAAGTGAGATGAACACTAGAGGTCTTCTGCATGTGTTCTGGTGGCCTTGGCTGTGTATCAAGATTATTTTGCAGAACAACCCTAGAGATAGAAATGGAACCTCCAGGGTTAAGAGGTGTTATGTTGGCTTGCAACTGTTTCCACCAGGCAAGGTGCACTTGTAGTTTTGACTAATTACTCCCTGGAGACCTCCAGCTTTCTGGTGTCCTTCATGAATAGAATAAATGTTAGAAATATCCAAATGCCTGTAAATCAGAAACAGAAATTTCACTGCATAAAGTTTTTACCAAAACAGGATGTAAAGAAAAGGAGGTGGACCTGCATCAGCCCTTTTCTTGTAACTCACAATAAAACTTTGTAAAGTTCTAGTGGTAACTGCATAAGGTAATATATTTGTGTCAGTGTCTTGTTAGTACTGTGCTGAATTGGCAGGATAATTTTGTTCTTTGTAAAGCCTTTTGGTTTCCTATTAGAATTACTTACCTTTTTTAAAGTTCATTGAAGCAAGCTCCATTAGTGTGAAAAAGCAGTGTTGTGGGGATGTCAAATTAAATAGAATTTCCCGAAATGGAGTATGTTCTTTTCATACATTTAAAAAATTCATTTATTCATTAAACATGCATTGAGAGCTCACCATCTTGGTTGCCTAGTCACTCTTCACATATATTTTTAAAGAGTTTCCTGCTATTCCTGAATACATTTTGTATTTAACTTAGTGATTACTAAGGGAGATGCTTTTCCACAGCGGTTGCATTTTTCACTTCTATTAGAAAGCCTTTCAAAGGATTCACTACTCAGCTAATGACAGCTCTGCTTCACCTGTCTCCTACTAGCTGTGGAGATACACATCTGGGCAGAGGAGGGAGAGAGAAAATTTAAATCTAAATAGTTGTTGGCTCTGAGTGGAGAAAATTTGGGCATTCATTGTAACTTTTCAATATGTTTGAACATTTTTGTAATAAAACATGGGGGAAAATAAATCTGGAAGTTATATCAAGCTGTACTTTTTGGATTAAGATGTATTTATGTGTAGCCTTCCTCCCTCTGTACATTCCTCACTCTCTGCTCTCAGGCAGCATCACCAAGTAAGTATCAGGGGCATCTCTGTGCCCTGGCCTGGGGGCTCAGCTGTCAGCAGCCTGGATACATACATGGGATTGGGCAGAGGTTACAGGATCACAAGCTCACTCTTCTTCATTCTTCTTGAGCACCCCCTCCCCCCACACACACCTGCATGTTCACTGTTGTAGGTGGGTAAATATGATTTCCCCTGCCAACCAGAGGGGACAAATATCATGTTTTGGTTGTCTTATGAATAATGTGTTTATGAAGGATGCTTCAGGATGCATTTCCTCTAGACATTTGAGCTTGTTGTGTTGTCAAATCCTTGATTCATCTGCCCAGTAGAAATTACCGTGTGGGCTTTAGCTCCGAGAGCACAGAACTAGGCAGGGCAGTCTTGTTGAATTGACTATTATCTCTGTCTGATGCAGGTAGTTTTCTTAGTGATAGAGTTTCATGTTAATGGAGAACTTCTTGTCAGGTTGAAAACTGGCAAAGTACCATCAGCTACCTGAATACAGGAAAGGCTCATGATTCATAGATGTGGGTTCATAGAATAATTTGGGGGGGTCAACTTGGGTCATGTGTACTGCTGAGTTCAGGTGGGCAGTTTCCAAAGCTCCTCATGGGATTCTCATGCATCATAGGCTTTGAGAAGCCCTTGTATAGACAAGTGGGTGCTTGTTATTCAAACTGTTACCTCTAGGGTGGTTTTTGTTTTTGGCCACCAGTGTCCAGATGCATGAGATTCTGCTCCACCCACAAGCTGCTGAGATGTTAGCTTTTCAGTAAGTTTGAGCAACGTGCAGGTGGAAGTGGGAGTAAGAGGCTTGGTCTGGGCTGTGCAGTGACTTCAGTCATACTTCACACTTCACAGGCTCCTGTCTTATGAGCTATTAGTTAAATCCTTTAATATATGAGTACACATTCTTTCAAGGCCACTGCAGGGAAGGTGAAATGGCCAGGCTTGCTTTCTCCATCACCGCCTCACTCCAGGTGGCACATAGTAAAGTTCTCTCTATGGTTTCTCAGAAGAGAGCTTTGAGAAAACTCAGCCAAGACCTAAACTTGCCGTAAGTCCACAGATCTCAGTGAACAATCCGTGATTATGAGAGAAAACTGCTTAGCTGGTCAGCCATGCCCAGATGGGAGGATGAAACTCAGTGATAAAGAGAGACATTGCACTAGTGTGGGATTGAGGTAAATCAACAGCATTGGGTATCTCTGCCATTGCCCAGGTCAAGTATGCTAGGATGGGAAGAAAGAAAGGCTTTTGCACTGTTGCATCTCCTTTGATTTTTTAAAATATATATATTTTTGATTTTTATTTATTTACTAAGATTGAGAGAGAGAGAGGCAGGTAGACAGAGAGATTGGACACACCAGGGCCTTCAGCAAACAAACTCCAGACTCATGCACCATCTTGTGTATCTGGCTTATGTGGGTCCTGGGAATTGAACCTGGGACCTTTGGCTTTGCAGGACTACTAAGCCATCTCTCCAGCCCCTCCTTTGGTTTTTAATACCACTGGAGCTAGATGTTCCAACCCTGAACATTTCTTCTTTATGCTCAATGTTTAGACCCTTCAATGTAGAATGGGATCCATGTTTTATTTTTAAAGAGTCACAAAGAACAGTGAAGTAATAAATATACCAAAACTTAAAAGCAATACCAAGGAATGCAGAGGCTACAGGAGGCCCAAGATGTTTTAGCATAGAGTATTTTATTGAAGATTTTCTGGAAAGATGACATAAAGCACATCTCTATTGAAATAGGGCTCTTCCTGTCCTCTTTAAGTACTTTCCTACCAAACAGTTTCAAATTCAGCTGCAGTATTTGGGTGCCAGTGATGTGGAGTGGCCCAGGGTGAGGCTGGCAGTGTTCATGGGCACAGGGGTCACTCAGAATCTGAATTCATACCCTGTGTCTACTTGTCCTCTAACATAGTGCTGGTCATCATGCACACTGCTGAGAGTAGGAGGAGGAAATCACTTGTTATGTTTCTTCCGACATCCGATTTGACCCTAGTCCACTGTGAGTTATAGAGAAGAGAATGATATCTGTTTTAATTTATTTTATTTATTTAACAGAAAGAGAATGAGAGTGAGCATACATCCTGCCATTGCAAATGAACTCCAGACACATGCACCACCTTTTGCATCTGGCTTTGCATGGGTACTGGGAAATTGAACATGGGACATCAGGCTTTGCAAGCAAGTGCCTTTAACCACTGAGCAGTCTCTGTGGCCCAAATGATAACTATTTTATGATCTGTGTCTGCCATCTCTCCCTCCTTCCCTGTCTCTTCTCCCTCCCTTCCTCCCTTCCTGCCTCTTTTCTCTCTACCCTCTACCTCCCTCTTTTCCCCTTTCCCTTCCCTCCCTCCCTCCCTTTCTTGGGTGTCTATCTCTCTGTAGTCCAGGCTGTTTTTGAACTCACTTTATCTTGTAGCAATCCTCTGCCTCAGCCTCTCATGTGGTAGGATGACAAGCATGTACTACCACATGGGGCTTTACTTCCTGCATTTTCTGACAGTGTACTCTGCTTTGCAGATGTACACAGTGCTCTATGAATGTCACTGTTCTTTTAATATATTTACTTATTTATGAGAGAGAGAGAGAGAGAGAGAGAGAGAGATGGGGGGGGAAGGAATGGGCACGCCAGGGCATCCAGCCACTGCAAACGAACTCAAGATGCATGCGCCACCTTGTGCATCTGGCTTACATGGGTCCTGGAGAATTGAACCAGGGTTCTTTGGCTTTGCAGGCAAACGCCTTAACTGCCAAGCTATCTCTTCAGCTCTGAATATCACTTCTTTAAAAATTGTGCTTTTCATGTGTGTACTCAGTCCATATTCTGTTTCCTCACACAGATGTTTTTCAGCCCTCAAACTAAAGTAATCTTCGGTCTAATTCATAGTTTCTAAAGTTTCCAAAAGTTTATTGATGTATTGGCTACTGAATGTTGGTAGTTTACTTAGCGGAAAATACATTTAAAATATTAGAACTAAGCTAAAAAATAATTGTGGTGGTTTGATTCAGGTGTCCCCCATAAACTTAGGTGTTCTGAATGCCATGTCCCCAGTTGATGGCAATTTGGGAATTAAATCCTCCTGGAGGAAGTGTATTGTTGGGGACAGGCTTATGGGTGTTAGCTAGTTTCGTCTTGCCAGTGTTTGGCACACTCTTCTGTTGCTGTTGTTTACCATATATTGGCCAGGAGGTGATGTCCACCCTCTGCTCATGCCATCATTTCCCCCTGCTATCATGGAGCTTCCCCTTAAGTCTATAAGTCAAAACCATTTTTGTTCCCCACAAGCTGCTCTTGGTCAGGTGTTTCCTACCAGCAATGTGAACCTGACTGTACCAGTACTGCTTTGATCTTATTAATGGATCACTGTGAAAATATTAAAATACCTTTGCTGAACTTTTTATTTTTTAACTTTTTTATTGACAACTTCCATTCTTACAGACATAAACCATGATAATTCCCTCCCCTCCCTTCCCCCACTTGCCCCTTCACAAATCCACAGTCCATCCCTTTCTTCATTAGTCTCTCTTTTATTTTGATGTCAACATTTTTCCTTTTATTATGAGGGTCTTGTGAAGGTATTGGTAGGCACTGTGAGGTAATGGACATCGAGGTATATATGTTTAGAATTGTAATGTCCTCCTGTTCTATTGTTCCCCTTTTAATCAATATAAAGTGACCTTCTTTATCTTTCCTCAGTATTGTTGGTTTGAAGTCTATCCTGTCAAATACTATGATAGCAACACCTGTTTATTTCCTAGGCCCATTTACCTGGAACACTGTTTTCCATCCTTTCACCCTAAGATAATATCTGTCTTTTATGGACAGTTGAGTTTCTTGGATGCAATGAACAGAAGGATCCTGTCTTTTAATTCAATTTGCAAGTCTGTGTCTTTTGGTTGGGGCATTGGGGCCATTTGTAGTAAGAGTTATTATTGAAAGGTCTGCCTTTATTCTTGCCATTCTTCTTGTTTTATAGTACTTCCTGTTTTTCCTTTACTCTCTTGAATTAAGTATTATTTGAGTATGGTTTATTTTTTTTTCCTGTTTCCTCATGTGTGGGCTTTGGTTTCTCTTCAGCATGAAGGATCCCTTCAAGTATTTTCTGTAGCACTAGCTTAGTTGTCATAAATTCCTCCAGCCTATTTTTGTTGTGGAATGTCCTTATTTCTCCGTCTATTTGAATGGATAGCTTTTCTGGACAAAGTAATCTTGGTTGACAGTTATTATCTTTTAGAACTTGGAATACATCATTCCAAGCCCTTGTATTGAGTAATCTTCTGTGATCCTGATGGACTTGGTTCCTCTCTCTCTCTGCTTTCAATATATTTTCTTTGGTTTGTGTGTTTGAGAGTTTAATTATAATATGGTGAGGAGAGGTTGTCTGTTGGTTGTTTGAAAAGCTTCCTATATCTGCGTTGACATTTCTTTCCGAATTTGGGGGGAATTTTCTTATGTCATTTTGTTGAAAACACCAACTATGCCTTTAGAGTGAAATTCTTCTCCTTCTACTATACCCTGAATTATTATATTTGATCTTTTCATAGTCTTCCGAATATCTTGAAATTCCCATTCATACCTTCCTATTAGCTTGTCTTTCTCTTTTTCCCTCCTCTCCAAATTCCTGGTTTAATAAGGACTGTTAATTTTGAGGGAAAAAAAGGTCCTAAACATCAAGATGTTGACAAAATAACCCACAGTAGCAACTTTTGAAAACAAATATTGAGACTATTACACTATTTTTCTAAAGGATGCCTTTGACATGTCAACTTGCATTTACAAAAATACATTGTTACATATGTGTTGAATACTCTCCCTCAGAGTACATGGGGAAGGTAACACACATACTGCTTACTCAAAGATGCTCTGATGCTACAAGTAAATGAGAATGCCTTTGCAGTCAGGGAAGCAACTATTGAAACCATGTATGAATGGAAGAACTGTACTTCCTGCGTAACAAGAGATTATTGTGGAGACAGTTGATAAAAACCATACATTTTTTATTATTAAGTCATAAAGAGACATCAACAGCAAAAATTACAGGGTAAGACTTAACACAACTACTTTGGAGCATCAAAGGAAGTAAAAATGGAACTTGGCATTGGTCAGTATAGTATGAATTAATGAACGTGGGTAGGACAAGGAAAGGAAGAACAGTGAAAATGTGCTGAAGATTCTAGGGGAGTGGGTCTGGTGTAATTTTGATCTTGGACAAACGCCTAGGTAAGATTTCTAAAGCCTGCTAGGTGCTTAACAGTCATCCTCTCCTTCCTCAGCCTCTTTTTCACCATCTTTGATCAATTCCAGCTGGTCTTCCCCCATCTTCCTTATCATCATCATCATCCAGAAGATCTCCTTCCTCAGTAGAATTATCTGCACCTGCCTCAGACTCCACCTTCACATTAGTCTCCTCTTTCTTCACAGAGGTGTCAGTCTGCTCCTCTTTGGTCTTTTCATTCTTTACATTTACTGGGGTTGATAAAGATAAGTCTGCTTGTTTGCTCTGTTCCTTTTCTATTTTTTCCAAGCTTTCCAGTAGAATCCACTTTTTTTTTTTGGTCTGGGTAAATTTCTTCTTAATGGTTTGAAGGTCATCTCCTTTTAACTTTCTAGACTTAGAAGAAGATCCCTGCTGTCCACTCTCAGAATTAAAGCCACTTTTGTCCCTTCCTGAGGTGTTTCCAGATACACTCTGGCATTTAGAGGTCACCACGGCACAGACAATAGGAGGAGGAACATGTGCTGGGTAACTGTTCATCCTATCATAATAATCATGTTGAAAGTCATAATCCAAGTAAAAGGAGGCATGTACATCTCTGCTGCAGATCATTTCACACCTGCTTTTCTTCAGTTTAGTTTTGGCTCTGCAGCCAGGTTAGTATCTAAAACCTGGCCAGCAACCATTCTCCCATCCTCTCCTGCTACAGCATCTCAGGCATTTCTCTCATTAACATTCTAGACAAAGGTAAAGCCCTTATGAACAGAGCAGCCAGCAATTTGCCATACTTTGAGAAGATTGCCTCCACATCAGACTTCTTGACCACAAGTGTTGAGATTCCCAATGAATACATGGGAATTCATAGAGCGAGGATCTGTCTTGTTGGTAATATTGCTAGCCATTTTCTTTGAAGATAAGTTTCCTCACAAAGCTAAAAAATGTATCTGGAGATGAAAAAAATCCACTGAAGCAAAGTTGACTAACAAATATTTCAAGTGATTTGTAACCAGAGTGAAGGAGATGAGATTCTACCCTGAATCTCCTACTCAGGGTTTCTATGTAAAGCAGCTTGTCTTTCTTTTGGTTGGACTGTATTATATTAGATCTGCCACCTAGTCTTCTAATTTAGATATTCTGTTCTCTCTTTCATCCATTCTGTTGGTGAGACTTTCTACAGAGTTTTTTTTTTTATTTGATTTACTGTGTTTTTCATTTCTGCTATTTCTGATTGGTTTTTCTTCATTATTTCTATTTCCTTATTCATGTCTTGAACTGACCTCCTTATTTCATTTAGTTGGCTTCTTGAATTCTTCTTTAGGAGTTTGTTTTCTTCTTTGATTCCTTTGTTTTCTTTGAACATAGTTATACTCGTTCCTTTGAACTCTTTCTCAGGCATTTCATCTAAACCAGTATCAATGGAGGTCATTTCTGATGGATTTATCATTTTTGGTGGAATTATATTGTCTTGATTTTTTTTTTGTTTCTTGTATTATAATGTAGAGATTTTTGCATCTTTTGTTAATTTGAGGCTTGGGCTTTCTAACTATCTGCAGTATTTTTAGAGGGGACCTTAAAGTGCCAGATGTGGCTCTTAAATGACTCTGAGAGTGTCAGCAAAAGTGACCCTAGGTTTTGGGTTTGCCTACTATGTGAGTATTTTAGTAGGCTGGGTAGAGCAAAATATAGGCAAATTCTAAAATTCAACTGAACAATATACACATTCAATCAAACCAGCATGGAGTATGTAGGAGTGAGTATTAAAACAAACAGATCATCTAACAAAGTCTAAGTCCCTAAGGCTGTGTGTTGCCCCACACCCTTAACCCTGTCAGCCAGGTGGCTGAGATTTCTGGTCTCAGGGTTCCAGGTCAGCCTGTGGTCTAGTGAGTCCCTGCTCCCACAAATGACAGAAGAGACAAAGGCACTATAAATTTGGAAGCAACAAAGGACAGCCCCACAATACAGCTTATTTAAGAATGGCAAAGCAGACCATCAAAAAGATTTAACACATAACCTGCCCTGGCATCAAAAGCGTGATTAGCACTTTCAGTGCAGGTCTATATATATACCAGTGTTCCCCCCCACACACACCTCCATACTGACCTGTTGTAAGTAGGCCTTGTTACCTTTTAGGGTGTTTTTGGTCTCTATGCTGCTACCCACTTGGGTCCCTCTTTACTGTGCTCTGGGCTGGGTTTGGCTAGCTGGGTTGGTGGGTCTGCTGCTCAGATCGCCTATGCTGGGTGCTGTGTAGCTGATCTCCCTTTCCCAGGTCTCTGGTGGTTGCCGGCACTGGCTGTTGGGGGAAGGGAGGCTGTGGAGGGTGCCCGAAGTTGCACCATAGCTGTGTAGGTGGTCCTCACGATCCTCTTCCTCATGAGCCGCTCACCTGGTTCCTGCTGTCTTCCCCTTCAGGTTTCTTAACTTTGTGAGGAGGCTGGTGTGAGTGGAAAATCCCTTTATGTGGATTTTTCTGTGGCTCAGGCAGAGCCTGGACGTGGTCCAGCGCCACTGCTGGAGCCGCTTGCTTCTGTGGTCTCTAGAATCTCTGGGTCTCTCCTACTTCTCTGCTGTGGTTGGTAATTTCTTATACACCTTCAGTTTTCAATAGAAGAGTGTATTTTGCTGTGTTTCTGCTTTTATGTCTCCCACCCCCAAGGCTGCTTTGGCGTGGCTCCTATGTTGCCATCTTACCTGGAAGTCCTGAACTTTTTATTTTTATGGATTGAAAATATCAAAATGCTAAGTTATACTTTAAAGACTCTTAAGAATACAACTAGAGTCTATCCATGATAGTGGTATTCCTTTCTGAAAACTTATTATTTTTAAAAGATTAGCTGGAGAGAGTGTATTTTGCATTGGATGATTGTTAATGATTTGTCTCAATATAAAGCCACTTAAAAAACCAAAAAACCCAAACCAAGCACTTCAATTTCTTCCAAGGATTCATCTATTACAGAATGCTCTTGTTAAAAAGCATGAAGGGCTTTGCTATCTCGGGGTGTTAAATGCTAACCTGTCCAACTCTAGTAGTTACTGCTTGTCAAAAAGGGATAGATTTTTTAAGCAGTATTAGTATTTATAGTTAGTTGTATATCAAATGTGAGCATGTATGGCTATATAGTGGACTCCCTGCTATGAAATAATCTTATGCAGATTTAATTACAGTGGAGATACTAGAGAATGTTATATCTCCCAAGGAACTGATAAAAGTCTGGGAAAATAGAAGAATCCAGGATATACTCATAATATATTCATTGCACTTTGGTGGGAGTATTATTTTTCCCTAAAAGATTAGAAATGCAATAAATAGAAAGTACTAGAGTGCTTTAAAAATTATTTTAGTTTCTTTTTCTTTTTTTGAGGCAGGGTCTCACTCAAGCCCAGGCTGACCTGGAACTCTGTAATCCAGGCTGGTCTCAAACTCACAGTGATCCTCTGACCTCAGCCTCTTGAGTGGCAGGATTAAAGGCATGCACAACCATGCTTTGCTGTTTTATTTATTTTGATCAATCAAGTCAATGGTTAAAATTATTTTAGTTATTTTTTAAAGTTAACTCAGTTTTCTCTTCTGCATGTGTATGCATGTATATGGTGTGTTTGCATGTGTATACAGGTACCTGTGCCTATAGATGTCAGAGGTTGATACTGGGTCTCTTTCTCTATTGCTCTCTACTTTATTTAATGAGGCACTGTCTTGCACTTGAATCCAGAGCTCACCCATTTGACTAGTCTAGCTAGCCAGGCTGTCTTTGCCTCCCCTGTGCTGGGATTACAGGTGAGATGCCACACCTACCTGGAGTTTATGTAGGTCCTTGTGATTCAAACTCTAGTCCTCAGTTTTGCATGACCAAGCACTTTATCCACTGAGCTATCTCCCCAGTACCTAAGTTTATTTTTTAAAGTTTTCTTCTTTTTCTCTGAAACAGAATCTCTCCTTCTGTAGTCCAGGCTGGCCTGGCACTCTGTGTGGCCCAGGCTTTCTTGGAATTTGTGTCAGTCCTGCCTCAGCATGCCAAGTGCTAGAATTATATAGGCATGAGCCACCATACTCGGTGACTGTATTTTTAATTATTTATGCAAACTACTGGAATTTTATATTCTAATTTAATATTTGAAGTTATTTAAATTGCTCTAGTAAGTTATTTGAATTGTTTGAGTCAACAGAACTGAGTTTACATTGATTTGGGAGCCCTTCACAAGGACTGGGCAGAATACACAAAGAAAAGTGATAAGCTTAGCCTTCTGTTGCACCTTTCTCCCCTAGGTTGAGCAGAAGTTTCCCCTGGTAAAGCATTCAGCAACAGAAAAAACTGGCCTCAGAAGTGACTCTGTCTGTATGGTTTTGCAGCTCCAGAGCTAGGCCCTTGGTGTCTCTGGCCCTATAGCTGCCTGTGCAAGGATAGTTTCGGGAGATGACAGAGAACTTGGGAACCCTGGCCTGCATTTTGTGGTTGCTAGTTTTATTTTCTTGTTTACCTTTTTGACAAGATTTATTATGTTTCTTGGGGACAAGAACCCCTCTTCCTCCTGTGTCTGTGTTCCTCACACTCCTGCTTGCCTCTACCCTGAGGTTTTCACTGTAACAGGATTTCTCTGTAATACAGTCAAATAGGAACTAGTACATTTGGCATAATACTTGCTGTCTGTACAAAAAGTATGTTAGAAACTGTGCTTTATATGGGGTATATTTGTGTAAGTATGACACTATTTGACAATTTTCACTTTTTTTTTTTGGTTTTTTCAAGGTAGGGTCTCACTCTAGACAGGCTGACTTAGAATTCACTATGTATTCTCAGGGTGGCCTTGAACTCACGGTGATCCTCCTACCTCTGCCTCCCAAGTGCTGGGATTAAAGGCGTGCGCCACCACGCCTGGCTTCACTTGTATTTTTAAAGCAAGGTTAAATGCTTATTATGAACTCCTGTTTTGGGCTACCACATATTTGATTTATTTAATAAAGATTGTCCCCATCAAGAGAGCTCAGAGCCTGTTAGCACAGCCTCCCTGTTCTGAACCAAATCAAAGAGGTGAATTAATTATTCATGATGATATTTTACATGTTATTTTGTTTTTTGTAATTACCAGAATCTCTATAATTAACCTTTCAATTGCTTAAAATACATAACATTAAGTAGGGATATAATTACAACTATTTATAAAAGTGTATAGAATTTAAAAGTCTTTTATCACAAAGAAAACCATGTAGTTCCATAGTGAAATTTTTACCTGTCAACAAGTATTTTTAATTATTTAAACAAAAAGAAGAGCCAACAAGAAAACCAGTGGTGTTTCAAGTAGTGATAGATACCTTCACTTACTTAATTTTATTTTTTTGTGTATATGTAAGTATGTGTGTGCTTAAGTGTATGTGTGCATGCTGCCATGGTGTGTGTGTGTGTGTGTGTGTATGTGTGTGTGTAGGTCAGAGGACCACCTCAGGGTGTCGACTGTCTTTTTACCTTGTTTGAGACAATGTCTTTGCCTCCTCTCCTCTCCCCCCCCCCCCCCCCCCGCTGGGAAGGCCAGTCTTGTTGGCCTGTGGTCTTTGAAATTTTCCTGGCTCCACATCCCATTGTCATAGGTCATTGGGAGTATAGGCATCTGGCTTTATGTAATGACCTTGAAGTTTATTATTTGTCCAGCCCCCTTGGGTGTATAGAGCTTCCTTCTTGTGGCTGTGGAGATGTGCCAGGCTTCCTGCTCAGGTCTGTCATGCTTTCCCTGCTATGATGAAACTTCTCACAGAAATTTTAAACTGAAATAAACCCTTTCTTCCATAAGCTGTTTTTGGTATGGTGGTTTATCCCTGCAGCGAGAAAGTTAACTGCCATACATGGGTGCTGGGGATTGAACTCAGGTCAGAAGGCTTACAAAGCAAGTGCCATTAACTGGTGAGTTATCTACCCAGCTCCCGATGTACACTTTCATTTTGCTTCACTGTGGGATTCAGTCTGTGAGCGTCTTTGATTTTCTTTTCTTTTTTCAATTTTAAATAATTCATTTGCATTTGTATATGTATATGTGTCTATGGGTATGTGTGTGTGTGGAGGCCAGAAGACAACCTTGGCTGTCATTCCTCAGGAACATTTGTCTACCTGTTTGTTTTTTTTTAAAATTGACAACTTCCACACTTACAGACAATAAACCATAATTCCCCCGCATCTCCCATTTTCCCCTTTACAAATCCACTCTCCATCATATCCCCTTCCCCTCTCCACTACTCTCTCTTTTATTTTGATGTCATCGTCTTTTCCTCCTATTATGAGGGTCTTGTGAAGGTAGTGTCAGGCACTGCGAGGTCATGGATATCAAGGCCAGTTTCTGTTTGGATGATTGCACAGTAAGCAGTCCTACCCTTCCTTTGGCTCTTACATTCTTTCTTCTACCTCTCCCTCAATGGATCCTGAGCTTTGGAAGGTGTGATAGAGATGTTTCAGTGCTGAACACTCCTCTGTCACTTCTTCTCAGCACTATGGTGCCTTTTGGGTCATCCCAGTGGTCACCGTTTTTTTTTTTTTTCTTTTTCTTTTTTTTTTTTTTTTTTTGACAGTGTCTTTCATTGGCTTGAAGCTCACCAATTAGGCCAGACTGCTTGGCCAAGCAAGCCCCAAGGATCCTCTTGTCTCTGCCTCCTCAGCACTGAGATTACAAACACATGCTACCACGACCAGCGTTTTTATGTGGGGTTTGTGGGTCTAACTTAGGTCTTCATGTTTGTGAGGCAAGCACTGTACCAAATGAGCCATCTCACTAGCCCTCTTTTTACTTTTTATTTTGAGACAGGGTCTCACTATGTTGTCCAGGCTGGCCTTGAAGTCACTCTAGCCTATGTAGGTCTTAAATATGCAATCCTCCTTCCTTACCTCCCCAGCTGATAACAGGCCATATATCACTAGTTCTGGACTTTTAAACACGTATTTGGGAAGCGTCTAGTGATTTATTATATATCTTAGCAGGTTCATTCCTTCTGTTTTCTAGCACAAAACTCTAGACAATTTAGGAAATAAAATCCTGGTAGCTGCTTCTCAAGGGACTTTAGTGCTAATTTTCAGATTCATTCCATCACTTTCTAATGCCATGTCATTCAGTGTCCAATGCTTTCAAATAAGTTATCATATGAAGATAAATTTGATTTCACCCTACTGGGCTGGAGAGGCCCATGTTGCTTTCTGGTGAAGCTTTGTGGTTGGTGGCCATGGGCTGGAGCGAACTGCGTCCCTGGAGGAGGACAGCAGAGCTGAGCCAGAGCCAGTACAGTGGTAGCAGTTGGACTGACCATAGCTGCTGCAGGATTTGCAGGTCATTATGTTACAAGTCATGAAGCATGTGGAGCCTCAAGTAAAACAAGTTTTTCAAAGTCAACCAAAATCTGCCTTCACTGGAGGCTATTATAGAGGTGGGTTTGTACCCAAAATAACAAAATGGGAAGCAGTATTAATACTAGGTGTAAAGTAGATCTCCATATATAGCTACCAAAATCAAAGAAGCTAAAGATTCACTAGAAGGTCAAGCTAAAAAATGAAGTAAATGTATGATGAATTTTAAGTTTATATTAGATTATGTATATGGGCACCATTTTTTTGTAATAAAGTGTCTCAAAGCTACAATTTATAAAAATGGTTTAGTGTTAAATTTAAAAAAAGATAACTTTTATCCAGATTCAGGTGGATTTCTTCTCTTTTGCTCCTTATATTACAAGCATGAGTTCCTCATTTGTAAGGAGTCAAAATAATCCAGTACAATTATAGTAGCTGATTTCTATATTTATTGGTGAATATTACAATCCCATCATAACCCAGGCTGACCTTGAACTTACCTTGTAGGGCCAGACTGACCTCAAACTCACAGCCATCCTCTTACCTCAGCCTCTGAAGTGCCACCCTGCTGAGCATACAAGCTTGGAATCTTGGTAACAAGATTAAAATGATGGTGGGCATGAGGCCTTGTTGACTTAATGTGCTTTATGGAATTAGAAGTAAAATTTAAAAAAATAAAATAAGGGTTTTTTTTTTTTTTTTTTGAGATAGGGTCTCACTGTGTGGCCCATGCTGGTCTCAAACTCGAAACTATCCTCCTGCTTTAGCTTCCTGAGTGCTGAAATAACAGGCATATTCCACCCTGCTGGAAGTAATTTTTGCTCTTGTGCTCCAATTATTTTCATCTTTGTTCACTGGTATGTTGCCCCTCCCCAGCATTAGGAAATTGTGTTCTGATCAGTGGGTACTTGCTGAGGATGCGCATTTTAGTTGTACCTGTCACACATTTAGTAAATCCTTTCTGAATGAGTGAGTTTCATAGGTGTATACTTGCATACTTAAGCTATTTATACCAGGTCATACTATGACAGAGGGATTCTGTATGCTCTCCTTCCTTTATTGCATTTCTGGTAGGATCTTGAGTAGTAGAGCCACAGAGATGTTTTGGCCTGCCTTCCTCAAATTCTTCCTGACAGGAATGGATTGAATGCTGGGCTTTAGTTGGAGTGAATTCCAAGTCACTCAAAGGTTCCCTCCTTTTGTATGTGCACACTATAAAAATTTCAATTACAGGGCTGGAGACATGGTTTAGCAGTTAAGGAGTGTGCCTGCGAAGCCTAAGGACCTACATTCAATTCTCTAGTACCCACGTAAGCCAGATGGAGAAGGTCGTGCAGGCATCTGGAGTTCATTTTCAGTGGCTGGAGGCCCTGGTGCACCCATATTCTCTTTCTGTCTTGCTCTTCAGTAAATAAAGAAAATACTTAAAAATTCAATTATATTAAAATATAATATGCTGGTTCTTTGTGCCTTTTGATTGTGGTACACACTAAATGGAAAAAAAAGAGCCAACTTTCAAAATGGAGCCGACTAGCCAAATCAGTATTTTTCAGGCCTTGTACCATGTTAGTGCTTTGGAGTTTTCCAGAGAGCCATTTGCACTGATGATTTCATTGGCTCCTTGTGGCTTGTGGGGGTAGACAGAATAGATGCTGACTTCATCTTGGGTATGTGAAGGCAGGGGTGTGTTTTTGGGACTCACATACCATACTTCCTGTTGTAGTCAGGTTCGCATTGCTGGCAGAAATCACCCAACCAAGAGCAGCTTTTAGGGAAAAAATGGTTCATTTGCCTTACAGACTCAACAGGAAGCTCCATGATGGCAGGGGAAAACAATGACATTAGCAGAGGGTGAACATCACCCCCTGGCCAATATAAGGTGGACAAAAGCAACAAGAAAGTGTGCCAAACACTGGTAAGGGGACACTGGGTATAAAACCCTCCAGGAGGCATTAATTCCAAAATATCCATCAGCTGGGAACCTAGCATTCAGCACACCTAAGTTTATGGGGGAACCTAGCATTCAGCACACTTAAGTTTACGGGGACACCTGAATCAAACCACCACACTTCCTGAATGTACAACACAGACTATAGGTTACTGAGAAGGAGCAGAAGCAATGAAACCAATCTTTTCAAGAAGCTTTAAGATAACATGTTTCCAAAATACATCTGCAGCCACCTGGCTGGAGTCAGTGCCATTGTGTGGATCTTAAGGTGTGGTGGTGGGTTTCAGATTTCAATCTAAAGATATGCAAAGTGTGCCTAGCTGGAGTTCCTGAAGTGTGCTGTGCTATATGGCTTTTGGCTTGTGGCTTGTGGCTTGTGCTTCTCTCTCTCTCTCTGCTTGGGCCTGTGAAGGCAGGCCAGCTTCTTCTGCCATTATGGAACTTCCCCTGGATCTGTAAGCTTCAATAAATCCCTTTCTCCATAACTGTGCCTGGTTTGGAAGTTCATCTCAGTGAACCTGAATCTGTCTGCTGCACAATTTGGTACCGAGGAGTGGGGTGAGATGTACCTGGCCATGTGGACGTTGATCTTTTGGAACCTTTGTTTTGGAGGAATAGGCATGGACTTGATGCTTGCAACTGAAGATGTCTTCTGGAGTGGTAAGCCAAGTTTTATGGACCATTCTGATGAGAGTCTGAGAATGCTAAGTGCAGACAGCATTGAACTTCGAGGCTTGGCTTATCAGCTTTCTAAGGGGAAGGAAAGACTGACTGCAGAGGACTTTGTTGGAACTGGGCTACTGGCGTAAGGGCTGGCTGCATCCTGCTGCTGAGCCCCAGAGAGTTTGATCAAGGTTACATTTGTAATGGACTGATGTGCTTGGCTAGAGATATTGGACTGAGAGATTTAAGATTTTAAGCTGGAAAACCTCAAGCAAGTTAAAATTATAGGCACTGAGACTGGTTTTAGGTTACTGAACTTGCTATTGTCAAACACATTAGCAATCTTAAGGAAGATGGTCCAACTGCTTTACATTAAAACAATGGAAAGGGTGCCTGAGGAAGGACTATCATAGAAATGCAAACTCTTTTGGAAAGAGTTGACTGGAGAAGGAACCTGCTTTTCAAGGTTATGATTTATTTCATCTGAATTAAGAATATGGCTGTGTCCTGCACACCTGGTATTGGTTTCAGAAGCATGAAAAATGCAAGGAGTGGTCGTGAATTGCACATGCTTCCAGGAGCTGCCGCTGAGATGTGGCATGAGGTAGGGCCTGATGCCCTGATAGACTGAAAAAGCCTTTGGAAGATGTGAAGAGTGGTCATGAATTGCACATGTTTCCAGGAGCTGCTTCTGAGATGTGGCATGAGGCAGGGCATGATGCCCTGATAGGCTGAAAGAGCCTTTGGAAGATGGACTGTGGTTTGCATGAAGACCTCAAGATGTTTTGAATATACCAGGACTATGCAAGGGTTACCATAGAGTGCACTACTGGCCTGGGATGGAAGTGTTCCCTGGCTACTCTGCCCAGCTGGAGGGGCAGAATTGGAAAGTCTGGAGACTGTTAGTCTCTGGATATATTGAACTTGAACTGCAGAAGTTTGATGTTTGTTTGATGGTGGTTGAGTTTGCATTGTTTTAGTCTCTCCTTGCTATGCATTATACCAGTTGAAAATGTTTACTCTGTGCCTTTATATGTTAGAAGTGTTTAACTTGTTTGATTTTACAGGTCTTAATATCTTAAGTTGGTCAAGACTGTGGGGACCTTTGAAATTGAACTGAGTACAATTTACAATGTGTGATGTTTATAAATCTATTGGGGCCCAGGGGCGGAATGTGGTGGTTTGAATAGAATAGATGGCCCCCAATATATTCAGTTGTTTGTTTGTAGTTTGCATCTGCAGCCACCTGGCTGGTGCCATTGTGTGGATCTTAAGGTGTGGTGGTGGGTTTCAGATTTCAATCTAAAGATATGCAAAGTGTGCCTAGCTGAAGTTCCTGAAGTGTGCTGTGCTATATGGCTTGTGGCTTGTGGCTTGTGGCTTGTGCTTCTCTCTCTCTCTGCTTGGGCCTGTGGAGGCAGGCCAGCTTCTTCTGCCATTATGGAACTTCCCCTGGATCTGTAAGCTTCAATAAATCCCTTCCTCCATAACTGTGCCTGGTCTGGAAGTTCATCTCAGTGAACCTGAATCTGTCTGCTACACCTGGGTCCTTTGGCTTTGCAGGCAAGCACCTTAACCACTAAGCAATCCCTCCAGCCCTCAAGTCTGTACTTTAACCCTGCATAATTATGTTCTGAAATACTGCTTTCTTAATGGCTTCTTTTTTTCTGTCAGTAATATATCATGAAACATTTCCATGACACAAAAAATACCTGATGAAGCAAGTCAAGGGAGGAAGGGTTTATTTTTTTACTCACAGTTTGAGGGGATACAGTTTACCATGGCAGGGAAGATATGGAGGTAGGAGAATGAGGTAACTGGTTACATTGTGTTTGTAGGCAGGAAGCTTTTTCCATTTTCCCTTTTATTCATCTCAGGATCCTATCCCATGGGGTGGTGCCACCCACCCTAAGAGCCTGTCTTACTCCTTTAATCAAATTCTGTCTGGGAACTCCCTTACAGATAAACCCAAGGGTATGTTTTGCTAATCTCCTAGGTGTGGAAGGGGGGAAGAAAGGCCAGGAAGAATGATTATCCAATTAGGTTGACAATTGAAATCTGCTATCAGACATTAATAAATGTTTTCCAAAAGCCTTGTTGTTTTGTTTTGTTTCTCAAGGTAGGTCTAGCTCTAGCTCAGGCTCACCTGGAATTCGCTATGTAGTCTCAGGGTAGCCTCAATCTCACAGCATTCCTCCTACATCTGCCTCCCAAATGCTGGGATTAAAGGTGCGCACCACCATTTCCTAGGTCCTTTTTTTTTTTTTTTTTTTTTTTTTTTTTCTGTTTTGAGGAAGGGTTTTAATCTAGTCCAGGCTGACCTGGAATACTGGAATACGCTATAGCTCCAGGTTGGCTTTGAACTCCTGGCAACCCTCCTACTGTACTAGTGATAACTGGGATTAAAGGTGCTTGCTACCATGCCCAGGTCTTTTAAAGCCTTGGCAGCGATCAGAACTGAGGTGTCTGATGCGTCAGTCTTGCTCTTTGTTCTTTAATGTCAGCTCCCTCTAGAATTGTTAACTCCATATATTTGTGCTTTAACTGCTTTCTAAGTTCCTTGAGGATAGTTAACACATGCATTTGGTGCATTAACTATTCTCAAATTTAGAAAAATTACTGCTTTTTATGCTTTGAGGTGTAGAATTGGGATACAGTGAATGTATTATATAAGTTGAGTAATAATCTTGAGAACTGTTGTTATTTTTTATTTTTAACTATTTTTGTTTATTTGCAAGTGGAAGGAAAGAGAGAACATGAATGGATACCAGGGCCTCATGCTGCTACAAACTCCAGATGTATGCACCACTTTGTGCATCTGGCTTTACATGGGTACTGGGGAATTGAACCCAGGCTTGAGGCTTTGCAAGGAAAGACCTTTAACTTCTGAGCCATCTCGCCAGCCCTTGAGTACTTTTGGAAAAGAACACTCTGAAATTTAAAGTGAGAACATTTAAGCTGCTTGAGGTCTGATTGATTATCTTTGGATCCCACTGTACCAACTGTCTGATAGCTTTTGCCTTAGTTCTTCTTAGTAGGTGTTTAAGTCAGTGAGCTAAACTGAACTTAGCATTCCTTCCGTGAGTAAGAAGCTGCCCACTGGACACATGACATTTATTATGTGAGCACTGTCTTGATATGGCAGAAGATAGACAAAATGTAAATCCAAGTCCATTTTGGGATTTCATCAAATAAATAGGTCTTACATGTAGGACCGTTGATTACAGTATTTTTTTTTTTTGTTTCCCTAGGTAGGGTCTCACTCTAGCTCAGGCTGACCTGGAATTCGCTATGTAGTCTCAGGGTGGCCTCGAACTCTTGGCGATCCTCCTACCATTGCCTCCTGAGTGCTAAGATTAAAGGTGTGCACCACCACACCTGGCTCGTGTTTCTCTTCTTGAGAGGAAGAAGAGGGAGGAAAAGAAGAAAACTCCCTGAGGAATCTGCATGCTTGGTGTGAGTAGGTTCACTGAGCCAGAATCAGTAGCAGCTCTTTACCAACTCTGGCAGATGTCTCAGGAAAGCATTACTCATGGAAATCCTAAAGTAATTCTAAAGTAAAGTAACTTTTCTTAAAGGGTAGCAAAGAAGGTTGGAAGACAGGCAGAGATAAAATGGGAAATCTGGACAGAAAGGAAGCTAAATACTAAGGAGGGTAGATTATTAAAAAAATATCAGAATATTTGGGAGGGGAAAAAACATTGAAACTTTTTGTTTACTTCATGGATTTGTTAAATACAAGTTGGGGAAGGCCACCAATTTGGCCAGGGCATGTGTACTGGGACCAACAGACCTAACCAATGTCCAGTTTAATTCAGAAGCAGCTTTGGCTGGTTGGAGGAGAACCTGTTAAGCTGTAACCAGTGGGCTGGTTGATTGATGAAGATGTAGTTGGTTAATGTTTCCAACACTCAATTTAATAAGAACGATCTAGGCTTGCAGGTGGAGTTGTTGGACATTGTCTGATTTGAAGTCACTTTCTTTTCGCTGCTCACATATACCTTACCCGATTGAATTGGTCTAAGGAAGTTCTTTTTAACAGACTAGAGGAGGATCTTTGTTGATTTTTGGAAACGGGGTTTTATATAGCCCAGGCTGGCCACAAACTCACTGTAACCAAGGATGGCTTTGCACTGCTCATCCTCCTACCTCTGCTGGGATTATAGGTATGATCCACTATGCCTGGTCTGCAAAAGAATCTTAAGTCGTATGGTTTAATTTATAAACTGATACACTGTTTGGGAATTGTCAGCCTATTAAAGTTTCATGTTCATTAGGTGCTCTTGGCTCAATACTTTGCTGTGAGCTTTGCATGCATTGTCTTACCTGAACCTTCTCATCCCCCTCCCTTGCACCCCATGAGAGGCTTTAAGAACTAAAGTCAAAGGAGAGTAAATAACTGCCTGTATCACACAATTGGATATGACTAAATCCAAGGGAAGAAGTAGAGCAAATCCAGGACCTTATATACTCACACTCTTCCTTTTCATGTTTCTGACAGCTATACCAACAAATTCTAACAGTGTAGGTGCGGCTTATACTGTGTGTGCGTGTTGTTTCATAAGCAATTATAAGTGATATGATTTGTCTGAAGGCTGCCTGCTAGCACTGAATCTGCAGTGGCCTTAGGTCTATGTGTCTGTCTCCCCACCCTGAACACAAGGGACCTGAATTTTAAGATTCTCTATCTTCAAGTGCTTGGAACTCCACACATCAGGACCACATATCAGAGCTGCAAAAGTAACTTCATAGGTGTATAGTTAGTTGCAGCTTGAAATATCACTATAGCTGCAAGAGAAACACACTCCCATGAAGTAAATAGCAACAAGCCACAAAAATATAGTGAGACACAATAAAGTGTGTGGTTATAAAAAATATGCACTAGAAAATTCATTTAGCCTAGCCAGATCAACTGTAGCCTCCTTCTGTAAATATGCTTTGGCCACCCATGACCCTCATAATAAAGAACACTGGTGTGTAATTTTGCTACAAAATATTTTTAGTGGAGCTACACCCGGGTTGCCCAAGCAGATATGTTTAATTGGGTTTCATGAGATGATTTATTTAAAGCAGTAGTACTTAGGCAGTGGAGGTGTGAGCCACCATACAGATGCAAAGTACTGGTTATTATTTGATTGATGGTGTTCCTGCTGTTGCTCATCCATCATTGGTATCAGGAACAGAACGTCACTGATAATGAAGCGGACATTAAAAAAATTTTTTTATTGACAACTTCCATAATTATAAACAGTAACCCATGGTAATTCCCTGCCTCCCCCCCCCATTTCCTCTTTGTAGCTCCACTCTCCATCATACCCCTTCCCCCTTCTCAATCAGTCTCTCTTTTATTTGATGTCATCATCTTTTCCTCCTATTATGATGGTCTTGTGTAGGCAGTGTCAGTAACTGTGAGGTCATGGATATCCAGGTCATTTTGTGTCTGGAGGAGCACATTGTAAGGAGTCCTACCCTTCCTTTGGCTCTTACATTCTTCCCGCCACCTCTTCCACAGTGGACTCTGAGCCTTGGAAGATCTGTTGTCACTTCTTCTCAGCACCATGGTGCCTTCTGAGTCATCCCAAGGTCACTGCCACTTGAAAAGAGAAACTTCTCTAACCAAAGGTGAGAGTAGCATTAATGTATGGGTATGAACATTAAGAGAAGTGTTCACTGGGCAGTTTGATGACCATAGTATATACATTTAGCCAGACGGCAGCAGACGTTATACCCCTAGGGCGCATGGCTACCCCTGTTGTAGGTTTCAGTATCAGGGATGTATTTGCTCCCATGGAGCAGGCCTCCAGTCCAATTAGACAGTGGTTGGTTTCCCCCATAACAGACATGCACCCATTGGCTCATTTGGCCTGGCTGGCCAAATTTAAGGCTTGCAGTGTCTACTATTGATTATCTCCATTGGTGATTTCTCTCTCTCCCATTGAACTGCATGCAGCATAGCTTTTTCCAGCTTTCTGTCAGCTGGTCTACATGGAGGAAGTTTTCAGCTCAGCTCCAGCAGGATTTCTCAGTGTGCTTGCAGCCCAAGTATGTGGAGTCTTTAGCAGTAGGGTCTTACCATCTATTCCTGTGGGAAACCAAGAGCCTCGGCAATGTCCTGTAATGTTTTGGGGGCATCAGGGACCTCCCTGTCCAACAACTCCCATCTCTGGCACTGAAAATTTTCTAGTAACCATCTATGGCTTCTAAGTGTGCTATTGTCCAAAATAGTAGGTTTCCGTATGATTTATTCATGCCCTCTTAGATTTTGATTAGCTCTCCCCTAAGATTTTGATTAGCTTTCCTTTACTCAGTCTCTTCCCCTGACCTCACCTTTCCACCACCATTAATCTGTTCTTCTACTTACATACATACTATACTCTTAAGTCCTCTCCTCCCTCCCTTCCTACCATTTTTTGCTCACTATCAGCTGGCTGCTGCAGAGCTTGGGCCAGTCCTGCTTCTGGGGCCCACATGGAGTAAGCAGGAGGGGTTTGGTTAACCCAGGTTGAACCTACCTTCTGAGGGGGTCTCCATGATGGATCTCAGCATGTGGCATGCCCTCAGCCCACATTTTCTATTTATTGAGTGACTTACAGGCAGGTGAGTTCATTCTTAGGATTCTTGGGTCTTGGTAGTGTGGGTCCACAGCTGTTTTGTGTTTCCTTGCATAGGTGAAATCTGGTTAAAATAAAACCCCCGTGAGTTCACAGCAGGAAATGCTGCAGGGATTGAAGCTGCTGTTAAAGGCTGCTCCAGGTACTGAAGCCCAGCCTTTTTTCTCAAGTGCTGTGGGTATGGGTGGCTGAAGTGTTTCAGAGAGACTACCGAGGAAGTCACAGCAATTTCCATCAAGGACTCAGCTGGCTTTGAAGGTGGATGTTCACTCTGAACAAAAGAAAGCAGGAGCCTGGAGGAGCTGGACAGGGCAGGAAGTTCTTTGGTTTTTTTTTCGAGGCAGAGTCTCACTCTAGCCCAGGCTGGCCTGGAATTCTGTATGTAGTCTCAGGGTGGCCTCGAATTCATGGTGATCCTACCTCTGCCTCAAAGTGCTGGGATTAAAGGTATGCACCACCATGCTGGGCTGTTTTTTTTTTTTTTTTAATTGTTCCTTTTTCCTTCTTTTCAAGACAACTTGTACTGCAGGTCATGAATGCTGTTCTCTGATCCTCTCTTTCATACTCATCCACCTTTTGTTTGATTTTGTGCATTTGTTCTTCAAGTTCATAGATGATTCTCCTTACCACCTCCCCCAGGATGATTTACTGTGGGTCCTTGGGTTCTTGCTCTGGGGGCCAGCCATGGTCCCCCCCCCCCACCAAACTGCCCAGGCATCCTGGGTGGCTGAGCATGTGAAAGTAAAAGACTTTTGGGAGGAGTTTCGGTGTGAACAGCTCTCTCAATTTATTATCAGGGAAATGGGTTTATAAGCATCTGAGAGTGGGGGAGGGTCCTAAGGGGATTGGACATACAACGTCCCTATAGGAACGTTCATTCGAGCACATAGGCAATGGTGGTGGTGGTGGTGGTCAGGTGATCTAGGGTCTCAGGGGGATGGGCTGTGTAAGGTACTGTCTGATAAGGAGTTTCTTAGGCAACTGGCCAAAGGTTACAGGGCTATGGGCAGAGCCTAAGTTCAGGTGTGCTAGGCTTGGAGAGGGAGTGGCCTCCTATAGCCCGAGGGTCCTTAGCCATGCCTGGCAGCTCAGGCCCCTCTCCTGAAGGCTCTAGCCTGTGCCTAGCAGATTATGAACCTGTGTTTGATTTTGTGCATTTGCTCTTTAAGTTCATAGATGATTCTCCTTACCACCTCCTCCAGGATGATTTACATGTATCGATGAGCCTGTGGAGGTTTTAATGTTTATGGCCATGCTTATCTTTTTCTTGGATTTACAGGTTTTCTTGGTCTCCATCCATATGCCACATTTGTTTTGAATACATGTTGGTCACTTTTTTCCACTCAAACCTCTAACCTGTTGATCATAAGTTTGCAAACTTCCTTGTCTGACTGTTTTTACATCTGATTCTGCTTCTCTTCATTGTTTTGTTTATTGGTAGTTTTTTCCCTCTTGTGTGCTATTTTGATCAAATAGCTGATACATATGAAGGAGAAGAGAGTTGGAAATAAGGACTATTCATAGATGGCAGTGGCCCTTCTCTAAATCACTGCTGTCGCAGGGACTCTATCTTGTCAAGATGTGAATTGGGTGGGTTTTCTTGTTACGTGTTCTTCAGGTTTGTCTTCCCCTGCCTGTGCCTAGGCTTGGGCTGCCTGAGATCTTTCTCAGTATTCCAGATCCATCTTCAGCTTTGATCTGCCCTCAGACCCTCCTTGGTCAAGTTTTTGTTGACCTACTGTTCAGACTGTTGTTGCTTGCCAGTGGTCACTGAGAGAAAATGTCCCTCTTGGCTTGGCCCATCTGTAGTCCTGTGTTGAGGCTAAAGGGGGACTTTTCCTGGCCTTGTCTCTGCTTCCTTGGCAGTCAGTCTCCACTTGTGTGGCTGGTAGTTCTTTTGTGGGTCTGTTTTCTTGTCCCTGATCCAGAGTTAGAATTCTTTTTCCCCATCTCCCAGGCCATGGCCCTTGTTGAGATAAAGGGTCCTGCTTGTCCTCATACTGCTGCCCTTGTCTCTACCCCCTCATTCTTGAGCACTAAGGCTGATTTGTGTACAATCTGGAAGGGGGAGGGGCTGCCTGATTCAGTATCATTTGAGGGTGAAAATGAGGGAAGTGTTGGATCTGGCTGCAAGTGTTTGTATTAGTAACTTTTCTTCTTGCTATGACCACATATTTGACAAGAAGACACTTAAAGGAGGAAAAAGTTCATTTTGGCTTATAGTTTGAATGGCTATAGTCCATTAATGGAGGGGAAGGCATGATGGAAGGTGGCTCCATGATGGTAATTGGGACTCCTTACCACCTCATATCTTGGCCAAAAAGGAAGTAGAACGGACAGGAAGTAAGGCAGGATTATAAAATTACAACCCCCTCCTCCTAGTGTCCACCTTTCTCTAGTGAGGCTCCACCTCCTTCTAGGTTCCACAACTTTCTAACACAGTGCCACCAGCTGAGGGACCTTTCCCACTGATTCCAAACAGTCTTCAAACTTTCATCTTCATAAGAATCATTTTTCAAGTACAGAATCCTGGGCAACTCCTCTTTAGAATTTCTGTGCCTGAGACAGTATATTTTGTACTTAAGGATGTTGTGCCTTCAGTGAACCATCACATCTAAGGGAAGAATTCACATTTGCCCAACACCTAACAATGGGGTAGACACAATGTTTATTTTAGAGACATGCTCTTACTCTGTTGCCCAGGCTACCCTTAAACTCCTGGCTCAGGTGATCCTTGTGCCTCAGTCCTCAGTGCTCTCCCCCCCCCTTTTTTTTGGAGGCAAGCCGAACAGACTGGCCTTAAATATTTTTTTAAAATTTTTATTTTTTTTCAAATAGAAAGAGATAGAGAGAGAGAGAGAGAGAGGGAAGGAGAAGGGTGGGCATGCCAAGGCCTCCAGCCACTACAAATGGTCTCCAGTTGCATGTGCCATTGCATCTGGCTTTACATGGGTACTGGGGATTTAAACTTGGGTCCTAAGGCTTTGGAGGCAAGCTCCTTAACCACTAAGCTATCTCTCCAGCCCACTGGTCTGTGTATGTGTGTGTGTGTGTGTGTGTGTGTGTGTGTGTGTGTGAGAGAGAGAGAGAGAGAGAGAGAGCGAGCGAGAGTGTGAGAGCGCATGTGCTCCAGGGCCTTCAACCACTGCAATTAAATTCCAGACGTGTGTCCCCTTGTGTGCATGTGCGACCTTGCACACTTGCATCACTATGCATCTGGCTTACATGGGACATGGGGAGTAGGAACATGAGTCCTTAGGCTTTGCAGGCAAGTGACTTAACTGCTAAGCCAACTCTCCAGCCCTATCCCCCCCTTTTTAAATTTTTTTAATTTTAAAAAATTATTTATTTATTTGAGAATTACAGAGAGAGCAAGAGGCAGAGAGAGAGAAAGAGAGAATGGGCGCGCCAGGGTCTCCAGCCACTGCAAATGAACTCCAGGCGCATGTGCCCCCTTGTGCATCTGGCTAATGTGGGTCCTGGGGAATCGAGTCTCGAACTGGAGTCCTTAGGCTTCACAGGCAAGTGCTTAACCACTAAGCCATCTCTCCAGTCCCTACCCCCCTTTTTAATAATCTAATACAAGTTAGTACTTCACCAATTTTTTTAAAAAGTCATTTGTTTGCAGAGAAAGAAAGAATGGTGGACATGCCAGGGCAGCTAGCCAGATGCATGTACCACTTTGTGCGTCTGGCTTTATGTGGGCACTGGGGAATTGAACATGGGTCATTAAGCTTTATAGGCAAGTGCCTTAACTGTTGAGCCATCTCTCTAGTTCTGCAGTGCTCTACTCTTAACATACACTATAGTATTAGTGCTAGCAGTGGTTGCTGTGAAGTACCTTTGCCAGTGAAGAAACTTGAGATTCTCTGCCTTAGATTTGACTTCTGGTTCATATTCCAGCATGCTATACCTCTTTTTATTCAGAGAGATTACCAGTCCATTAATTTTGGGAGTCTCATTGATGCATACTGAGGAGAAGGAGACCCAGAAATACTTAGGAGGGATATACATATATGACAGCTTAAGGCCATAGATTTAAAATTTTGTACCAGAAAAACAGTCATATGGTAGAAGCAATTTAATTTACATTTGATTAAAGATGCTCAGTGCTGGAATAATTTGTTTATAAGATTGGCTCTGGGCTGGAGAGATGGCTTAGTGGTTAAGGTGCTTGCCTGTGAAGCCAAAAGACCCAGGTTCAATTCCCCAGTATCCACGTATGCCAGTGTACAAGGGGGCACATGCATCTGGAGTTCGTTTGCAGTGGCTAGAGGCCCTGGTGTGCCCATTCTGTCTCTGTCTGTCTCTTCTGTCTCTCTCTCTCTCTGTCTGCTTGCAAATAAATAAATTAAATTAAATTTTAAAAAAATTGGCTCCATCAACAGTATTTACAGATATGAAGCTTTCATCTGTTAGTCTATAGTGTAAATAGGGGCTAAATTAGGCTAAGTTAGCTTTAAATTTTGCCTGAGATTGTGGTCCAAATTATAAACTGCTGTGTAATAATTAATAAAATTGTGTAAGAAAATTGGACTTGTTTTGGGGCCCAGACTAAAGAGAACAGAAGCTAGTTCTAGTTCTCAAGCCCATGTAATGAGGGAGTGGAAACTGGTGTGTTTGGGAGATAGGAAGGACCCTGAGTTACACTAAAGTGGAATAGTTAATTTTTCAGCGGTCTTGGGGGATAAAGCAGAAAGAGAAAGCTGTTCAGTGAAAAAGAATTTACCCTGAAGTTTTTTATACCCAGAACTTTTCATTGTCATATTGTGTGAGAAGGCTGAATCAGTGCAACCTTCCTGTGGGCAAAAAAATAATTAGTTTAGAAATAGCTGGTGATGTTTGGGTCTCTTAGCAGTATTTTATTTCCTAGAACCCTTTTGGGTGACTTGATGTGAGTCACAGTTGCTGTTTGGAAGGTAACACCATCGGATGATTTTAAAGCAGCAAAGCCAAGGAGCTTGGTTCTCTTCTAGGTGGCTTTGTGTGTTGTGCATGGATGAAACATGTGTGCGTTGAATTTTAAGTGAATAAAAAAAAAATAGTGAGGAAGGAGCTCAACAAACTTAAAAAAAAAAGTAGTATCTTTTAACATTCCAAGTCATGTAAACTTTGTTAAACATACCTAAATTTGATAGGGTTAGCATCCTAGAGATTTGAAGTTTGGGAATACAGTGTTTTTAGCTTTATTCTATAATTGCAGATAAGTAAGTATAAATGCCTTTTATTTCCTCTTGGTGGAAATTGGAATTTCTCTAAGAAGTGACAGTTGCATTATAAGCTGCTGCTTCATTATACATAATTTTGACCTAAAAGATTATTTGCAAGTTCTGCAGTTTCGTAAAGGTAGCCACTGTGCATTTGATATAGGTGGAAGACATAAACCATGGCTGTCTTTTTAAAAATATTCTTATTTGTATATAAGGAAAGAGCAGGGGGTGGGGGAGAGAGAGAGAATGGACACACCAGAGCCTCCAGCCACTGCAAACAAACTCCAGATGTAGGCGCCACTGTGCATCTGGCTTTATATGGGTACTGGGGAATCAAACCTGCATTGTTAGACTTTGCAGATAAGTGTGTTAACCACTGAGCCATCTCTCCAGCCTCCATTGGCTGTCTTTTAACATTTGGACAGATGATTTTACCTGAGATCAAAAAGCAAATGACATAAACAGATTTTGACTTTTGTAATATGAGAATTTGCTGCTGGCATGTAGGAGATGAACCAGGGTTCTGATCCTACACTATTTCATAATGAAGTTTCCATTTTACATTTCATTGAGGAGCATAAAATATCTCCTCGAAATTGTCTGCTTATTCTTTTTTTGTGAGAGTTTGGAGACAGGGTCATAGCCCACCTCTCTGGAAAAGAGTGAACAGCTTGCTCTCTGTGGGCAGAAACAGTACTAAATGATTTGGTGACATTACCTTTGATCATGCTATCTGTCTGAGTAGGCATTAGCATCACTCATCTTGAGATAACACCAAGTTGTACTTTGTACTAGGGCTGGCTAAAAAGCCAAGCCTAATTGACTCATGGCACTTGCTGTTTCATGCTGCCACAGTGGTTACCCTTACAATGACATGTTGAACTAGCTTGAAGAACCTGAAGAGGTTTGGGTATCTACTCATCTATATTCTTACTTTGTGGAGCTGTGATGTCTCATATGGCTGCCAGTAACCAGTAACTACTTTGAATTATGGTAAAGCTAAAGGTACTTGAAAAGATGGCTAATAAATGAAAACTTTAGTCCTTCAGTCACAGTAGTGACATTTCAGGAGTCAGTATTCAGCTTTTGCATTGGACAGAGCCATAAGTGCCATAGGATGGCTATGTCCCAGAGTAGGGCACCCTGACATCCTATTCCTTAGGCTTTTGGCAGTGAAGGGACTCTGATGTTTGGCAAAGGGCTGGGTGGCACTGGCCCCTGATTTCTGGCTATGTTTGTATTGGGGTCATGTGCAGGCCAAGATGGATTCCTGCTGTGACAGAGCCAGCATTGTTAGAGTTTGTGTGTTGTGAGTTGATAGCTGAGTGATGTGCCCAGGCCATGTGCAGACTGGGCAGCTCTGTGCTTCCTTGGCCAGGCTTTAATCTCAGTTTAGTCTCCAGGGAAACACAGCCACCTACAGTCCATGATTTGCACAGAAGGAAGAAGGCAGGGCTTCCTATTGTGTTGATCATGAGTGGTGAACATAAAATATGAATCAACCTTAACTCTTAGCCAAGTGTGGAACCTAAATTGTTATCCATATTATTTATGTAGCAAAAATGAAGTATGGTTGCTAATTTGAATCTAGATGTATATGTAATATTTTGAAAGGAACGAGCTTTTGAGTGTTTGCTGAATTAGCTTTCTGGTCTCAAGTAACAAAGTACTACATATGACTCAGAATGGTGTCTTGGCATGCATCATTGGTCTTAGATAATCCAGATTTCTGGACCATCTGTATGGGTGTGGGGTGGTTGGAAATCTGAGTATCGTGAGCTGGAGGGAAGCATAGGCAAGGGGCCAGCTTGTGTTAACTTTTTGGGTTGAGTGTCATGGATCAGAAGGTTAGATGCCATGCCTTTCTGTGGAAGGTAGCTTGGGACTTGTGGGAGTGGCTGTGTGAAAGAGCTCTTTTTTTTTTTTTTTTTTTTTTTTTTTTTTTTTTTTCCTGGCAGTGAGAGAATCTGTTGACTTCTATTTATAGAAGGCAGTTCTTCAGTATAGAGACCATTCTTAATGGGAACCTATGCTGTTGTAATTCAATAGTAAATTGCTCAATTGCTCTAATTAGCTGCTCTTAAGTCCCCATCCCAATTATCATGAATTAGAAATAGCGATAATTATGAAAAGAGGTAAGGATTCAAAGATATCCAGGGTGCAATCCATTGCAGTTGTTCTACTGGTAAGGCCGTGCCAAGAATGCAAAACCAGTGGAACCAATTTTAGGTGCCTTGAATTTGCTCTAAACCAGATTCCTTAGCTGGCTCATATTCCCTCAGCTGCTGCAGTTCCTGTCAGGTCTGGCAGCACATTCCAGGCATTCGAATCTCAACTCACATGCCAGGATGTGCTTATTATTTATAGAAAATAACACCACAATTTTATCTATTTGAACTGACATTTTATACATGTGGAAACTGAGGCAGAAGGAAGTTACACCCTCTGGTTGTGTTTAAGCTCTTCTGGAGTGACTAACAAATGGCTTCCATGGGACTGGAGTGGCATAGGTGCTTGTAGGAGCTCATGAGAGTGCAGAAGCCCTCTTTCCCATAATTCTGTGTCTAGCAGGAGAAGGTAAACATTCCCAGCATTGCCTGTTGTGGGTACCTGCTAGGAGAAAAGAATAGATACTTCATTCCCACCAGATGACATTTTGAATTGACTTCTTCCCTGTGAGGTGGAAATGTGGGTGAGCACTCTTACCTCTTTAGCTCTTCCTTGGCCGTGGCTGAAGGTGCAGCATTATGGCAAGCCAGTAGCATTCTTTTTTTAAAATATTTTTAAAATTTTTTTGTTCATTTGTATTTATTTAGTTGAGAGTGACAGAGAGGGAAAGAGGCAGATAGAGAGAGAGAAAATGGGTGCGCCAGGGCCTCCAGCCACTGCAAATGAACTCCGGATGCATGTGGCCCCTTGTGCATCTGGCTAACGTGGGTCTTGGGGAATTGAACCTTCAACCGGGGTCCTTAGGCTTCATAGGCAAGCGCTTAACCGCTAAGCCATCTCTCCAGCCTGCCAGTAGCATTCTTGAACCAAGTCGCTGTATAATTTCACTTGTTAAGTAAATCAAAGTTTGTCACTGATTGTCCACCAGGTCTCAGTGTGATGTGCCATGTCCAAGATGAGGTTAAGTAGGGTACTGTGGGGCCAGGTGTTCCTTCCTCGCACATTGAACAGAACTTCAAAGTGAAGCAAGTGCTGCAAGATCTGTTTTCTTTTACTCACCAAGTGCTTGTTAGTCTTAGGCTTTCATGAATTTGAGAATCACCTGTGTTAGGACACAGCTTCCTGGGTCCTGCTTGTCAAGTTCTGATTCTAGAGGCCTTGGAAGAGGTCTGAGATGTCTTTATCAGACTCCGGGCAGTTAGATGCCCCACCATTAAGGAGTTCTTTCCATCTTAGTTACACATAAAGTGAGGACAGGTATGCATCTGCTCTTTAAAAGTTCTTGAAAACAAAGAAATAGGCCAGGTGTGGTGGCACACGCCTTTAATTCCAGCACTTGAGAGGCAGAGGTAGGAGGATTACCCATAGTTTGAGGTCACCCTGAGACTACACAGTGAATGCCAGATCAGCCTGGGCTAGAGTGAGACCCTACCTCGAAAAATCAGAAAAAAAAGAAAAACAAACAAGAAATAGGGCTGGAAAGATGACTCAGCAGTTAAGGCACTGCAAAGCCTAAAAACCCTGGTTTGATTCTCCACTACCCACATAAAAACAGATGCACAAAGTAGCATATGCACCCCAGAGTTCATTTGCACCTGCCAGAAGCTCTGATATGCCATATTCTCTCTCTCTGTGCTTGCAAATAAATATAAATAAATAGAATATTAAAACACACACACACACACACAGACACACACAGACACACACAAAGAAGCCGGGTGTGAGATGGCGCACACCTTTAATCCCAACACTTGGGAGGCAGAGGTTGGAGGATTGCTTTGAGTTCAAGGCTACCCTGAGAATACAGAGTAACTTTCAGGTCTGCCTGGGCTAGAGTGAGATCCTACATCAAAAAACCAACCAAACAACACACACACACACACACACACCCCTACCTCTTGTGAGCTCTTAAAAGTCACTTGTTACAAATTTTGTTCATTGAAGTGACCTTTGGGAGGCCAGAACTAATGATTCTTTTGGATGAGCAGTAAGCAATTCTGCCCATACCCATCTCAAGCTGCAGACCATGCACCTCTCCTGAGCCAGCCACTTCACAGGTATCGAATATTCTGTGTTGAATAGCCCAGGGAAAGTATGTGGCCAAAATGCATTGTTACCACAACCAACTTAGAAGTGCACAGAAGGGTCAGATGACTGACTGAAAATTTTAAATTTAAGTTCTACACCAAGTGAGCATGTATTCGCAGTTGAGTTAGAGAGCATTTACTTCTGTGAAACCTGGTACTTGCTAAATTAGAGGACACTTCTGTGGAACATCAAATCTTGTTGGACTTCTTGAAGTTTTGACTATGTTCAAAGCAGCAAGCAGCAAGTCTTTTTTGCTGAAGGCCTATGGAATTCTCTCCCAGGTATTGATAGGATGAGTAACTAAAGCTTTGGGAGATGTTCTATGGCTGTGAGCCACTAAAAAGGCATCTGTGGCTATCATACAAAGAAATGGGTTTCATGGGCTGGAAAGATGGTTTAGTGGTTAAGACTGCCAAGCCAAAGGATCCAGGTTCGATTCCCCAGGACCCATGTAAGCCAGATGCTCAAGGTGGTGCATGCATCTGGAATTTGTTTGCAGCAGCTAGAGGCCCTGGCACGTCCATTCTCATTTTCTCCCACCCTCACTCTCACACAAATAAATAAAGATAAAATATTAAAAAAAAGAAATGGGCTTCATTATGAGCCTTTCATATATGTCATTATGCTTTGTTCCTATTCTCTTCCCACTGTTCTCTTCTGGCCCCCCTCTCTTGCATCACTTCCCTTTCCTCAATAGCCCCACCTGCCACTTTTTAAGTTTTATTTTTACTATTACTATGTATAGACATATTTTGTATGTAAACATCACATGTTGGTACCATACCTTCCCTCCTCCCTGCCCCCTTTCTGAAGAGGCCTTCCTTGTTGGGGATGCAGGTCATCCCATGGAATTGTGGGTCATGTATTATGGGGGCAACAGTCAGTTATGGGGGAGAGGCAATGTCACTGTGCAAAATGACCCAACTTGTGGCTCTAACAATCTTTCTTCCCCCTCTTCATAAAAATTCCCTGAGCCATGCTGGGAGCATTTTAAGTCTACTTCAGTGATGGGCACTTAGGAGCATCTTTATTTCTGGTTTGGTAGGTGTTGAGTGCCCTCAATATCTTTCTCCATCACCCTTATGCTGATATCAGCTTAACTAAGAGAGCAGCCTTCCTGCTCATTTCCCCAGTTGCTCTGTGGTTTCAGCTGGGGCCGGGCTGGAGTGCGCTGGGTCATTTATCTCCTCAGGTCCAGCTCCCCTCTGAAAAAGAGAAGCAGATTCTCCAATGGAGAGTGAAATCAGTGCCAGTTAAATGGGATAACCATTACTAATTTAGAGAGAATTAAAAGGGTTTGGGCACTCTTATAGTCTAAGGTTAGTGGGAGCTTGAAAATGGAAAGCAGAATCATTATCTGGATATGATTCTGACCTGTTTCCCAGTTTCAGATATGGTTTCCTTTCCACTGAGCAGATCTGTTAGCCAGTTCAAGAGCAGTTGGTTACCCACCATGGCTGTGTGTCACTATTGTACTTGTGTGAACATTACGTCAGGTTGTTTGCTTCTGAGACACTTAGACTTTGAGTTGCTTGGACAGATGTTGGCCACATTCTCCTGGTAGCTCATGTAATGCCTTCCAGCACTAGATGGGCTAATTATCTGAAGACTGGCTCTTCTCTGGATTCCAACCAGGTCTCTTTCCATGGTCCATGCCAACAGTGATTGGTGTCTTCAGCAGTAGGGTCTTACCATTAACCTCTGGTGGGTAATCAAGTGCTCTGACAGAAGTCTGTCTTGTTTCTTTTGGGAGATCTAGTAGGTGTCTCTGATCAACAGCTCATTGTGGAAGTAGATCACATCCTGGTACAGGGAATTACAGGCCAGCACCAAGGGGAAAGACAAAAGAAAAGGCCAAAGAAGAAAGAGAAACAGGAGAAATTTGGGGTTAGGTTTTGTCTCACTCTCTTCAGGGCCCTTTGATTCAGGTGCTCCCTCTAAGGTCAGCTTGAGGGTTCCACCTTTTAGTCTGATTTCCAGGATATAGGATTATATGGTATCAGTTCATTTTGGGTTCAGATTTTGTGTACCCCCTACACTTTTCCCTTCCTCTAAGCTCTACCCTCCCTATTGTCCAAGCCTCAAGATGCTATTCAGTTATATCAGCAACTTGGGCTGATCCAGGTTAGGAACTGCAGATGAGGGAGATCATGTGATGGTTGTCTTTCTGTGATTTTGTGTTCACTTAGAAATGATCTGTTCCAAGTTCAACTTTCTTTTCTTTTTTTTTCTTTTCTTTCTTTCTTTTTTTTTTTTTTTTTTTTTTTACAAATTTCAATGTGTCAATCTTTCTTACGGCTGAGTAGAATCCCATCATGTAGATATATACTACATCTTGATTATCTATTCATCCAATGATGGGCACCTGGGTTGATTCCAGTTTTTAGCTATTATGAATTGAGCAGCTATAAACATGGATGAGCAAATATTTCTGAACTGAGATGTGGAGCTTTTAGGGTAAATGCCCAGTAAGGGAATAACAGGTTCGGCTTGTAACTCTATATTCATCCTTTTTAGGATCCTCCAAATTGCTTTCCACAGTGGTTGTACCAGCTTACATTCCCACCAACAGTGAATGAGGGTTTTGATGGGTGAGTTAAGACCATTAATAGTTAAGGTTATTACTGTGAGGTTTGAATTAAAACCTGCTATGATTGGGTGTTTTATGGGGTTTGATACTTTCTTGTGTTATGTACTGTTTGAGCATGGTTTATTTTGGTTATTGTGATCATCTTCTTGTTGGCTCTTAAGATTGTTTGGTTGTTCTGTGTGGAGTATTCCCTAAGGTATTCTCTGTAGATTTGGTTTTGTGTCATATAATTATAGAGTTGACTTTTTTCATGGAAAGTTTTTCTTTCACCATCTATTATATTATGAGTGGTACTTTTGCTTGGTAGAGTAGCTTGGAATCCATAGTTTTTTCAGACTTTGAAGTGTTCCATTCCAGGCCCTTCTGGCTTTCAGGGTTTCCACTGAGAAATCTGATGTTACTCTAATAGGATTGCCTTTGTATGTTGTGAATTGCTTCCCTCTTGCTGCTTTTAACACTCTCTCTTTGTTTTCATTTTTAAGAGTTTTAACTATGATGTGTCTTGGAGAGATTTTTCTTTGATCCTGCCTATTTGTTGTTCTGTGGGCTTCTTGTGTCTGAATGGGCTTCTCTTTGGAGAGATTCGGTAATTATTCTTCAATAATTTTGTTGAGTATGCTTTCCATGCCTCTGGTCTGGATTTGCTCTCCTGGTATTCCCATGATCCTGATGTTTGGTTGTTTCAGGGTATCCCACAGTTCCCTTGTATTCTGTTCACATGATTTTTTGAGCTTAGCAAAGATTTTGGCCTCTTGATCAATTTCTTCTGTCCTATCTTTCAGGTCAGAGGTTCTGTCTTCTACATGAGTAACTCTTGGTGAGTGGTTGTAGAGAGGTTTTTATAAATTCTATTTGATTTTTGTTTTCTGTTGTATTATTTTGTATCATGCCCATCTCTTTTTTGAGGTATGATTTCAATTTGAATTCTGATTTTCTTGATGATTCCTGTAGTTCATTCTTGCATTTGATCAAGTCTTCATTAAACTTAATCAACCGGTTGTTGAGGTCTTCCATTTCTTGATTACCTTAAATTTATTCATATATCTTTGGAGGGTTATAACATTTCCTTCAATCAAGTTAACTCTGCTGTCAAAAGCAGAATGCCCTAGGAGACGGTTCTGTTCAATTTCATTGATAGATCGATAGGATTGTTAGTTCTTTGATAGTTTTCTTCAAGTTTAGCGATTTTTTTTTTTTTTTTAAATCAGGGTCTCAGTGGTTGTTGTGTTTTCATTTTGGGGATGAAGTTCTGTTGATTTCTCTATGATTTCATTGGAGGCTTCCGTAGTAGGACTAGGTATCCTTGATGGCAATCTCTCCATTTTCTAACTTTCATTGTCTACCCATTTTAGGAAGAGACTTTATTGTTTGAAGAGGAAGCAAGTTTGTGTCCTTTGGCCCGCTCTCCCTCTGACTCAGGTGAACAGGGATGATGGTACTTGGTGTCCAATCAAGATACCAGAGCAAAAGGCCTGATCCACAGCTCACACAGGGGCCAGGCCTCCCTGAGCAAGGCACAGTGGGACCTACCAGGACCAGGGGACTAGGAGGAGTAAGGGAACAGGGATCTGGCCTGTTTTGTGCTGTCCTCTCCAGGACATAGACCAGTGCAGTCAACCTAGACTGGGGAGGTGGGAGGAGCCCAGATACAGGGGTCTAGCCTACTCACTCCAGAGGGCTGTGCCTGCCGACGTGCTGACCATGCAAGGAACTCAGACCTGGGCGGTGGGAGGAGTCCAGATATGGGTCTTGCTTACTCACTCCAGACTGCTGTGCCTGCCGACATGATGGCAGCACAAGGAACTCAGAACCAGGAGGAGGTGAAATGGGTCCAGCCTACTTACTCCAAACCTCAGTGCCCGCCCACACACTGACCATGCAAGGAACTCCCCACCTGCCACTTTGATGACACATTTTTCCATTACCTGTTTTTCCCTTGTTCCCCTCCCTTTAGACATCTTCCTTCTCTCTTAGCCCCTTGTCAACACACACATATATTTGAATTTGAATCTAGGTTGTGCATATGAGAACATGGTAGCATTTGTCTTTCTGAATCAGGCTTACTTCACTGAATATAGTGATCTCCAGTTCTATCCATTTTTCCTACACACATCATACTCTCATTCCTTGCAGCTAAATAAAACTTCTGTTGTCTATATGTGCCACATTTTCTTCATTTGTTGAACATCTAGGCTGGTTCCTTGTCATGGCTATTGTGAACAATGCAGCAGTCATGGATGTAGCAGAGTACTTTAAAACTTATGTTGTTATGTCTTTTTAAAAGACAGATAAAATAAGGTACAAATGGGAGAATTTATTTCAGATACTAAACTTTTTTTTTTAAACAAAATTTTATTTATTTGAGCAAGAAAAAAAGGGATGCCAGGGCCTCTAGCTGCTGCAAACAGACTCCAGATGCATGTGCTGCCTTGTGCCATCTGGCTTATTGGGTCCTGGAGAATTGAACCTGGATCCTTGGGCTTTGCAGGCAAGTGCCTTAACATTTAAGCCATCTCTCCAGCCCAGGTACTAAGCTTTTGAAGTAAAACTTCAAAAGGAGAACTTGATTTGAGATTTTACCTCATACTGGAAGCTTTGGAAGTTATCTTAGAACTGCATGATACCTCCATTCGTGGATCATTTCTTCCTGTCTTTATATCCTCTTAAAAGCAGTTAAATTCAGTGTATTGAATTAAAAAAAAGTACCTTTTCATGGCTCATTCATGTTTGCATTGGATGTAGTATGTCCTCAAGGGAAAAAAGAAACAAAAGCATTTGCTTCTGAAAAGTGTCGAAATTACATGACTCACTTAGGGATATGGACACCAGTTTGGCCCAACACATATTTCAGTTACATGTCCTCTTGGCCTGATAGATTCAGAGTGTTTAAAACAGATGTTTATGTTCTGGATATAATATGAGGTAATAACCCAGATAATTTTCATGTGCCAGTGGGCTATTAGAAGCTAATAATTTAATCATGAGTCGGGCACTAGAATACTAGCCCTTGTAGCACATTTTTCCTGTGACTGTTTTATTTTTTTAAATATATTAAATTTAATTTATTTATTTTTGGTTTTTCGAGGTAGGCTCTTGCTCTAGCCTAGGCTGACCTGGAATTCACTATGTAGTCTCAGGATGGCCTGGAACTCATGGTGATCCTCCTACCTCTGCTTCCTGAGTGCTGGGATTAAAGGCATGCATCACGCCATGTACCTGGCTTTTTAATATATTTTAAACACAATGCATAAAATGGTTAATTGTTTGGAGCCAGTGAAGTGAAAGGAAATGCTCAACTTTTCTCTTGAAAAGCTTCATTCCAAGAAGACTTCTCAGAAAATGTTAGGAATTGCTGACACGAGAGGACTCTTGGCAGGGAGGGTATGTACATGCTTCAGAAAAGATTGTGAGGGATAAGAATGACAGATGGGTTTGACTGAGTTGGGAAAGTATATAACCCTGAAATAGTCTAAGGACTCTGCTTTGAGGTCTTACCTCCTACTTGAAGCAGGTGAAACTTAGGACTTGATGTTTGATGGGTGGAAGAAACCCCTAGTCCTGGAGCCCTTATAACCTATACATGCAACTCAGCCAGTTTTCTTACTAGCTTTATTTATATTTAGGAACATAGCCACTCTAATATTAGCTCAAAGCTCTCATTGGAGCATAATGCCAAGTTCTGCTGTGCACACTGCCTTCCACTGTACAAGTGATGGGGAAGTCACCATAGTATGAGCTATTAATTTTCTGTCTCTAAGTCATGCACTATTTCTGGGTTGTTTAAGTAGGGGTGTGGGTAGAAACTGACCGTACTCCTCAACATATCCTAAGCTATATTATCTAAATCTTGACTCTCTCTTATTGTACTTCTAAATGGGCTTGGCTGTGGTATTATCAGAGTTCTTGGTATTTGAGAGGTGATACTTTTTTTTTTTTTTAAGTGTGTCCCCCCCACCCCGCCCCAAGGTAGGGTCTCACTCTAGCTCTGGCTGATCTGGAATTCACTATATAGTCTCAGGCTGTCCTCAAACTCAGCGATCCTCCTACCTCTGCCTTCCAAGTGCTGGGATTAAAGGTGCGCGCCACTACACCCTGCTCTTTTTTTTTTTTTAATTGACCACTTCCATAATTATAGACAATAAACCATGGTAATTCCCACCCTTCTCCCACTTTCCCCTTTGCAACTCCACTCTCCATCATACATTTTGCCCTCTCAATCAGTCTCTCTTTTGTTTTGATGTCATCATCTTTTCAAATTTTTTTTTTTACATTTTAAAGGAACACAAACTATTCTGTTAAATACTATTTTTTGTTGGCAGTTTTCAAACATGCACCAAATATATTTTGATCATAGTTCTCTCCCATTACTTTCTTTTGCCACCTTACCCCATCCATCTTCCCTGAGCATCTTCTTTTTTTCTGGTCAACCCTTCTATTTTGGTCTTTTAAAATTTTTAAAAATATTTATTTATTTATTTATATGAGAGAGTGGGCAGATAGAGAAAATGGGCATGCCAGGGCCTCTAGCCACTGCAAAAGAACTCCAGATGCATGAACCAAGCTTGTGCTTCTGTCTTTACGTGGGTACTGGGGAATCAAACCTGGGTCCTTTGGCTTTGCAGGCAAATGCCTTAACTACTAAACTATCTCAATTTTCAAACATGTCCATAATGTATTTTGATCAGAGTTCCCTCCTTCTCATCTACCTCCCCTGAACTCCTCCTTTTTTTTTTTTTTTTTTTCTGATCAGTCCTTCTATTTTGGTCTTTAAAAAAAATTTTTTTTTATCTCTGTTTCGTCATTCCTGTTGAAATGTTGATGTACCTAATATTGTGCAGGTCTGGTGCAGGTAGTGACAGCTGATGAAGGGTCATGAATGCAATGACCATTTAATGTCTAGAAGATAGTGTCCCAGAGCACTCCTCCCCATCCTCTGCTTCTTAGGTTCTTTCTGCTCCCTCTTCTGCTATGTTCTCTGAGCCTTGGAGGGCATATTAGAGGTGTCTCATTTACCACTTATTGTCAGGACTTTGATTAGTTTTAAGTCTCCCAAGTATGTAGCATCATCTGCAAAAAGATGCTTTCTGTCCAAATGTGAGAATAAAGATAAATAATTAGAGGGTAATTTGATGGACATGGCAGATCTACTTAGCTGAACAATAGTAGTAGGCCCCCCCCCCCCCAGCAGTCTTTCCTAGCCATAAGTTTTTGAATAGATTTTCAGGCATAAGTTCCCTCCTGTGAAGCTAAGTGAACCTCAAATCCAGTCAGAGAGCAGTTGCCTACTCCCATAGCAGTCATGCCATTGCTGCACCATAGGATCCATCTCGCCTAGCTGGCCAGTTTTCTAGCTTTTAGGGTCCATTGATGGTTAAGACATGATGACTTTTATGTCCAAGCAGCTTACCTAACACTTTCCAGCACTATGATAGCTAGCTAGCAAGCAGGAGACTTCCAGCTCAATTCGAGCTTGATTTCTCAGCATCCTGTAATAGAAGTATATGTTGTCTTCAGCAAGAGGACTTGCTATCTAGCTCTAGGGGATAATCAAGAGCACTGGCAATAACCTGTAATGTTTTGGGGGCCTAAGGAGCCTCCCTGCCTAACAACTCACTGGGAGGTATCTCACCCTACTGGAGTTGTCCTGCAACATCTGTTAAAGATGCTTAACTAGATTTAATTATTTGAAAGAAAGAGAACTTATTTTGGGAAAATGCCCCCTTATTTCAAAGGCAAAGGGGTTACTATGCTTCTGAATTGAGTTAGTTAAAAAGTAGTTTCTGAGTTGGGTGTGGTGGTGCACACCTTTAATCCTAGCATTTGGGAGGCAGAGGTAGGATGATCACCATGAGTTTATGGCTACGGCTATCCTAAGACTACATACTAAATTCCAGGTCAGCCTGCTAGCAAGACCAAACCTCAAAAAAAAAAAAAAAAAAAAAAAAAAAAAAAAAAAAAAGAAAAGAAAAAAAGAAGAAAGAAAAAGGTAGTTTCTGAGAGCAAAGCTGTGCACAGTACATTAAGGATATGACTTTTAAAAAATATTAGTTTTATTTATTTATTTGACAGAAAGGAGGAGGGGGAGAGAGAGAGAGAATATGAGCACGCCAGGGCCTCCAGCCATTGCAGACAACTCCAGAAGTGTGTGCCACCTTGTGCATCTGGCTAACGTGGGTCCTGGGGAATTGAACCTGGGTCCTTTGGCTTTGCAAGGCAAATGCCTTAACCACTAAGCAATCCCTCCAGCCCCATGAATTTTGATCTTTAATTAATTAATTTATTTATTTGACAGAGAAAGAGGGAGAGAGAGAGAATGGGTGCGCCAGGGCCTCCAGCCACTGCAAATGAACTCCAGACGCGTGTGCCCCCTTGTGCATCTGGCTAACATGGGTCCTGGGGAATCGAACCTGGGTCCTTTGGCTTTGCAGGCAAATGCCTTAACTCCTAAGACATCCCTCCAGCCCGATCTTGAATTTTTTTAAAGGGTGGCTTTGGTAAAATACATGACTAATATTTAAAAGTATTCCAGATTGTTTGTCTAGATTGTAAGTGAATGTAAAGGTCAGTTGGAACCTTTTGTCTTGATATTTCGTAGAAGAAAAGTTCCCTAACAGCTAGGTAGAAAACAAACCTTCAGTCTATTTCTTCCTGATCGCATTATCAGATAAATGATGTTTGTTGTAGAACTTTTTTTTTTTGTTTTTTTTTTGTTTGTTTGTTTTGTTTTTCAAGGTAGGGTCTCACTCTGTCCCAGGCTGACCTGGAATTCACTATGAAGTCTCAGGGTGGCCTCGAACTCACGGCTATCCTCCTACCTCTGCCTCCTGAGTGCTGGGATTAAAGGCATGTGCCACCACGCCTGGCTTGTTGTAGAACTTTTATTTTTGGTTTTTTGAGGTAGGGTCTTGCTGTAGTCTAGGCTGACCTGGAATTCACTATATAGTCTCAGGGTGGCCTCGAACTCACGATCATCCTACCTCTGTTTCCTGAGTGCTGGGATGAAAGGCCCAGCTTGTTGTGGAAGTTTCTAAGAGAAAATTCTTATGATGATAGCAAAGGCAGCACTGCATGGATGGCGTGACTTCAGTTGAGGTGGAAATAGTTGTGATCAGATTTTTCTCAGTATTTTTGGCAACTTTGCATTAAATTTAGAGCAGTGAGTCATACAAGCTTAATGTGTTTTTACATTTTGTTTTTGTGATGTAATACTGTGATTTATGACTTTAGTTCAGAATGACAAAAGAATTGGGCCCGTGGTATGGGGCCTGTTTTTGAATATTCTAGGATTTTTAAGGGAATGAGTGAATTTAACAGATATTCTAATAATTCTCTGTGTTGGTTACTGGTGTGCTAGTTGCACCACTATACTTATATGAAACTTTTGTTGTTGTTATTTTTTTGAGGTAGAGTTTCACTATAGTCCAAGCTGACCTGGAATTCACTGTGTAGTCTCAGGGTAGCCTTGAACTCACAGAGATCCTCCTACCTCTGTCTCCCAAGTGCTGGGACTAAAGGCGTGCTCCACCATGGCCAGCATGAAACTTATTTTTATGAGATCTTTTATAGGTTGAACTTTGTAGCATGAAGTTTTGCATTTGTTAGATTATGCATTGGAGTTTAGAGGGGGGTTTATCTCTAGAAAGTCTATTTTGAGTGACTAGAATTGAATCAGTACATTGGAGGTAATGGTTCTGTGTATGGTAGGTTTGATTTTAGATCATAAGAGGGAGATACAGCAAAGCTTACAGGTTTGCTGGTGAGCAAGCAAGCATGTTCTACTGACAGTGTTATTACATTGTATCTGAGGACTTGGGCTTTAGTAACAGTGGTTTTAAACTGTGGCTTCTGTAATATTAAGTCCATGGGGTTATAGTGAAAGTCGCTATTATCAAAGTTTCATGTAACTTGGCATGAGAAGCGTAATAAACCTATTTTGACCTTTGATCTGGTAGAATGCTAAGAATCTAGTTTAGATTATTCCTTATCCATTTCAAGTCTGTCAATATCTGTCTCTCAGTTTTACTGGAGATCAAACTTATGACCTCACACATGCTAGGAAAGCGTTTTAACATGGAGCTGTATCCCCATCTCCTACTTTTACAATCAATATTATGTGTCTTTAGCAGAGACTCTTATGGAGCATTGCCAAAGTATATTGTTTGGAAAAAAAAAAAAAAAAACTTCAAATCTGACTTGAAAACCCTGGCATGGGCCAGGCCTGGGATATATTTGCAAGAGCCACTGATTTTTAACTGTGTCCTTGGAGTAATCCTATGTACTGTTCTTAGAATGCATTTACTGCTTTCGAAGGGCAGAATGGTCAAAGGAGTTAGCAATGGAATATTTCTGTGTGTAAATTATGCATCTATTTGAATTATCTTTAACGAGGCATATATTTGAGTTGTCATAAGGAGGCAGTTTGATTCTTGTTATGTTGTTATGGCTTAGGCTTTCTGAAATAAATAGAAATAAAGAATTTCTACAGTTTTTTTTTTTTTTTTCTTTTTGGTTTTTTGAGGTAGGGTCTCACTCTACCTCAGGCTGACCTGGAATTCACTATGGAGTCTCAGGTAGCCTCGAATTCACAGCGATCTCCTACCTCTGCCTCCCGAGTGCTGGGATTAAAGGCGTGTACCACCACACTTGGCATAATTTCTAGAGTTTTGAAAATCTTACACTTCAGAGCCTTCTTCCATGGGCAGGAGTGCGCATTGAGGGGCAAAATAGGCCCTTGTATGTTTTTTGCCTTGTTCATGGACTCTATAATTGGCATGCTAAAGGACTGTAAAACATAAGCCAATCTTAAATTGTTGCCTTCTGGTTTCATGACTTATATGTGGGCATGTGACCCAATGGATGGTAATTTTGCAGGTATATGAATATAGAAGTGCGTGGTGTGTTGCTTATTGTAAGGTTAAGGAGTGACCAAGACCACGGAGACCACTCTGAGGCAAACATGGAAGCTTTTATTCAGGAAAAACAGGAGCTGCCAGGACTGACTCTCGAGAGCAGAGCAGTCAACTTTGAGATTACAGATCAGTGTGCTGTATAGAGCTCTTCAGTTGGGGGAAGGTGAGGAAGGGAAGGAACTCCTTTGTTATTTACATTAGCCATAGGGTAAGAAACCAGAAGTGACCAGGTCGGAGATAAGGGGCAGGAAACCTAGCCCTGGGGCATTCTTAGGCAAGGAAGGGATAATGGCTGGGCAGTTTCTGGAGGAATGTGGATGACCCACTTCCTTGGGTCTCTGTTGCACTCCTGCTGCCCTTGGTGACTCCATTTTGTCCTGACCTAACACTTATGTGCTGTGTATTCTGGTTACTGGTTAAGTGCTTGTTTGTAAATAATCTTTTTAGAGTCTTTAGTCTGTCACCACAATAAACTTGGCCAACTTTACCCATTAATGATGCTTGAGGCAAACCACCACCATCTGTCAGTGAACCACCCCCAAATGTGCACATCTCTTCTCTTGTTTCAGGATGGGTTTGGTTTTCTGATGTTGCGGTTTTCTGAGGTTGCAGAAACATTATTCATGAGAGGACTGAGTACTTAAATTTTTATTGGGGGCAGCATGGAGTGAGATATTCCTCTGATCAAACAAGATAATTATGGTGGGCAGAAAGTATTCTTGTCCTGAACAATAGTGGCCCCATCTGGCCTTTTGCTTCCCTTCCACAGTAACAGAGGGCACATGCTGGAGTGTAGATGGTTTCCTGAGGGTGCTTGTTAGCTGTAGAATCTGTTTGTGCTGTGTGGTTCATCCTCTACACCCAGGCCTGCAGCAGTTCTGGCTGATGTGGTATATCCATCCGTGTCACTCTGGCTTTCTTCTGAAGAGAAGAGTGAAGAGAAGGACGACTTTTGTTGAACCCTCAGCAAAAGTAGGCTCCTGTCTCCTGGTCAGATGTAAGGAGGACTTGAATCTGGGCTGCAGAAATAAACTGTTATAAGGCCTATAAATGGGGTCAAAATTTTACAAATGAGAGCCATGACAATGTTGCATTCTTAAAGGAATACTGTAATGATGGAGCTTGAAAGACAATAGTCACAGGCATTTTGATTTCATTCCTTTTGAATCTCAGGAGTCCTCTACTCCCCTAGAGGAAATTGCCCCTTTTATTGCCTTACATTCAATTCTAAGCTATTGTAATGTGACAAGTGTTAGTATGATAGGAATCCCTAAGCAAGCACCTTCAGTGCACATCTTGTGAATGGGTGCAAATAGTGTGCAGAGTTGGCCAATTATTTAGTAGTTTTGAGGGATGTTACTATTCAGGTCAAAGGTGGAAATCCAAGTAAAACTCATGCATGCTTTAGAAACATTTGCTGTCTGTATGGAACCAGAGACCTGATTTGATAATGAACTTGACACTTGGATCTAAAATGGAGAAAAGGAAATTTCATGGTACTGGTTTGAAATGAGAATTTACTTAACAATCTTGTGTGGATAACTTGCTTATAAATGCCAATGGTAGGACATTATTTGATCTTATATATACACAATAGTCATTTTTTACTTATAGTGTTAAGAAATTAGATTTGACAAGGGAATTTTGATAATACTTGGAAATAATGCTTCAGGAGATTCTGGAATCTACAATAAAATCTGCAACATAATGCAAAATTAAGAAGCTGAATTTTAAAAAGTATATTTATTTGCAAGGAGAGAGACAGAGTGAGAGAGAAAGGGGAAGGTGAGAGACAGAGAGAGAGAAAGAATATGAATGGGTGCTCCAGGGTCTTCAGCTGCTGCTGCAAATAAACTCCAGATGCATGTACCATCTTGTGCATCTGGCTTAAATGCATACTGGGGAGTCGAACCTGGGTCCTTTAGCTTTGCAGCGAGCATCTTAACTGCTAAGCCATCTCCCCAGCCTGCTTGTTTGTTTCTATCCTTCAAATTTTGTGTAGTTATTTAATTGGCCAGGTGAAAATCAAATTTATGTAGTTCTTTAATTGGCTAGGTGAAAATTATATAGGCACATTTAGCAAGTTAAATAATTTTTCTTTATACCTTTTAGTTCATATGAAAATAATAGAAGAGAGTAGTGTGTTTTATGGGGGAGATTAATTTTGGTAATGAGAGAAATCTTTTGATAGTTAGAAAACCCAAAGTGTAACATGCTTTTACAACCAAGAGACTGTTTTGTTGTAGTGATAAGATTTCTGAGCAACACTGAATTCAGCTCTGAATCTGGTTAGATACTGAGTATTTCCTTGGCAGATTTAAAAAAGTATTGTTTGGCATCTCTATGATTCTGTTAGTGATTAATATGGTGGTCAAGTGATGTAATGCTTGGGTCCTTTAAAAGGTAGAAAAGGGACAGCTGGGGAGATGGCTTAATGTTTAAAGGTGCTTGATGCAAACAAAGCTTACTAGGGTTGTTTCATCTCCACTCACTGGAAGCAGGATGGGTGTGGATTTGCAATGGCTAGAGACTCTGGTGCGCATGTGCGTGTCAGACAGTCACACAGACATAGACACACACACACTCACACACACATGAACACCAAGGGGCAAATAAATAAATAAATATTTTTTTAAAGTTAGAAAAAGGGGCTTATGAGATGGTGCAGTAGGCAAGAATATTTCCTGCTCGAGCATAAGGACCTGAGGGCATCAGAGACCTCTTGAGTTCAAGTCCCCAGCATACCTGTTAAATAGAATGGTGTGGCCACATGTGTTTGTAACCCAAGTCCTATGGGGAAAAGAGAGATGATAATTGCCAGGGCTTAGAAAACAGCAAGCTCTGCAGCCGGTGAGTGAGTGACTGAAGGAGAAACATGGATGAGTGATAGAGGAGGGACTCCCGAAGTTCTCCTTTGGGCCCCCCTCCCACACACCAGAGTGCATGTGCTTGCACACCACACAAAAAGGGTAAAAAAATTTTCTATAGACATTATATAATTTTTAATTATCATTTATTATTGGCAGAATAATTACCTCCAAAATGTCCATGTCTTAATTCCTAGCATCTGTGCACATGTTACGTGGCAAACAGATCTATAGCTGTGACCCTATTAAGGGTCTCCAGGTGGAGGTTGATCCTGGTGTATAACGACCAGCCCAGTGTAGTTATGAGACGGAGAAGGTCAGAATCAGATAATGTGGAGACAGAAGCAGAGGTTGTGGTGCTAAGGTCCATGAGCTAAGGACACTGACAGTCTCGAGAAGCTATAGAGAACAAAGGAACTGATTGTTCGCAGGAGCCTCTAGGAAAGAACTTGGCCTGCCCATACCTTGAGTTAAGCTGACTGATTCGTCTGACATCTAGAATTGGGAGGACAGATGTATTCTGTATTAAGCTATCATGTTTGAGGTAATTTGTTATAGTAGCAGTAGGTAATATAGTGTTTTTTATTCCTTACCTCTGAGTCTTTTAAAAATAACTATTGTATCAGCCTTTTATGTGCCTTAAATCATAATGAGATGGTTTCTAGGAAACAATAGACATTTAAACTATGGTGAAAAAGAAAATGGGACTGAAGTAGTAGTCTTTTAACAGGCCTATTATTTGAGTCTTTAAAAAATTACTTTTTTGTCACATACTGTGCTCTTATTAAACAACATTGTGCCTGAGATACTTGTTTAGAGTTTATATGCTTTTTATGTTGGATTGAAAATTCAAGAATATCAGAGACACAAGCTGAAAGGGTGTCAATGTTTGAATAGATATTGGGGCATAAAATTCACCTACATAAAAAAAATTCACCTACATTACTATGTCAGGCAGTACGATTGCATAATTTGTACTTCTATTCCTATATTATGTGCTTCATAAAAAATTCACGTAAATCTCACGTTAATTGACATGCTGTAAGCTAAATGCAAGAATCTAACATTTAAAAAAATTAAACTTTATTTTTATTTATTTATTTGAGAGAAAGAGAGAGAAGGAGAGAAAGGGAGAGAGAGAATGGGTACACCAGGGCCTCCAGCCACTGCAAATGAACTCTAGACCCATGTGCCCCCTTGTGCCTCTGGATTACGTGGGTCCTGGAGCGTTGACCCGGGGTCCTTTGGCTTTGTAGGCAAGTGCCTTAACCACTGAACCATCTCCGTAGCCCAAGAATCCAGCATTTTTTTGTTGGCAGATTAGCTATGTAGTTCCCAAGGCTGGTTTTACTTTATTTTGGTATAGTGCTTGTGTTTGTTTTTACTTCTAAGCTCATGACTGTGAAATAATCAAGCATTGTTACTCAGCCCTATAGTCTGGATGGCTATTTTCACCACCATGTAATTTTAGAGACAGAAGGTGAGGCTTAGAAGAACAGGAAGCACATTATTATGCAGTCCTACCTTTAGTTTGCTGCCATGATCTAGTTATACTTTGGCAAGCATGGGTCACTGCTTTGGTTGTTGATAAAGTTCTTATAAACCTTCTTTCTACCATTCAGTGAATTCCATTTGCTATATTCCATCACCTCATGGCATTACTCTCATCAACTGAATTGTGACTAATGATGTAATGTTCCTGTTTAAGTCCATTCAGGTTGTTATAACAAAATACCTTATACTGGACAGTTTATAGACAACATAAATTTAATGCCTACAGTCTTGGAAGCAAGAGAAGTACAGGATCAAGGTACCAACAGATTTACTGTTTGGTGAGGAGATGCTCACCAATGGTAGCTTTTTGTTGTGTCCTCCTGAGGCAGAAGAGCAAAAGAAGTCAATACCTAAAACCTCTTCTAGAAGGCCACTGATGGCATCCATGATGGTACAACCTCTGAAGGCTCTGCACACTGTCACATTGGGGGTTGTTTGAACATGTGACTGTGCTATGATACTGGGCCTATTGTGGTTTTACTGCTGCAAAACCATGTTACTTGCATTTATTACAACAGCAAAATAAGGCATCTTCTATGAGTTAGGGCCAGGTGTAAGAAGCAGTAGCTCTTCTCTAAGCTTCAGCAGGAGAAAAGTAGTAACAGGAGCTTGAGAATTCACATCTTTAGGACAGTATGAATGAACTCCCCACCACAAAGCCTTGATACCTACCAGTGTCTCACTCCAGTGCCACAAGTCCCTGGCCCTTGTGGGGGCTAAATAGTCACCTACCTTAACTGAATATATGAAACCCAACGTGTTGTACAACAAGCATATGCCAATTAAAAAAGAAAAAGAAGGGCTGGGAGATAGCTTAGCTGCTAAAGGTGCTTGCTTGCAAAGGCCGAACAACCTGGGTTTGATTTTATCTGTAGCCATGTAAAACCAGATGCATAAAGTAGCACATGCATCTGGAGTTTGTAGAGGCAGGAGGCCCTGGTGCACCCATTCTCTCTTTTATCTTATATGTCTCTCTCTTTTCCATCACCTCTCCTAAATATCTAAATCAGTAAATATTACTAGAAAAAGAAATCCTCTACCTTGGAGGGCGAGGAGGTGTCTGGACCATGGAACAAACATCTGTCTAAAACCAACCCAAATCAAACCAACCCATTTCATGCCATACCACCACTACCACATTCACAACACCATTACCCACCTGCACAATACCACAGCAATATCAACAACACACTGCCACAACACAACAACCACAATACTGCAGCAACATCAACACTACACTGCCATTACCATCACCATAGCACCACCACAAAAAAAAAAAAAGGGAAAGACCAGAGAACTTTCCTTCTCTTTGTTCCCTGCAAAGAACTGCTTTTCCCACATGGCTTAGATGAGATTTGTGGATGATCTCTTTACCTAGGACAAGGCTAGTCACAGGTCTTCCAAATGCCCATTCTCTGCCCTATAAATGATTAGCAGTATGAATTGTTTCACTGATGTGACCAGAACACTGTCTGGTCAACCAAACTTGGTTGTACTTCTTAGCCAGACCCCTCCGCCTCCCACTGAGAACAGGCCACATGGACAGACCTCAAATGATCTTCCACCTGGTCAACCACCATGTCACCCCACACTTCCTTCCAGCCTTGCTTACTCCTTCCCATAAAAGAAAAGCCTTAGGGGCTGGAGAGATGGTTCAGCAGTTAGATGCACTTCCTGTATAAGCATAAAGGCCTGTGAGGGGCATGATACCACTCAAGTTTGAGTCTTCAGATCCCACATATACAACTGGGTGTGGCCAGGTATCTGTAACTCCAGTCCTACAAAGGAGAGTAGAGATTATTAGGGAATCTTCAGAGCTCTCGAAAAATAGCCAGCTCCAGTATTAGTAAGAGACTCTGACTCAAAATGAGAATGAGGGGGAAGAGCTGTGGAGCCAGGGCACCTGATGTTCTGTCCCCCACCACAGGTGAACTTATGGAGGTGCTGCAAGGGTACATATATATGCATACATCACACATGCACACCTACCCACCCACCAAATAGCTTTGGAGCTAGAAACATGGCTCAGTGGAAAGAGTACTCAAGCATAAAGGGCATGAGGGGGGCTGAGACCCAAGTTTAATTCCCTAGCACCCACATAAAACAGCTGTATATGGCCATGTCTGTCTGTAACCCCAGAGGCATGGAGACTGGAGAATCATTGGGGCTTGTAAAATCTACAAGCTCCAGAATCAGTGAAAGCCCATGAATCAAGGAAAATGTGGATGAGTGATGCAGGAGATACCTTACATTTTCTTTTGGCCTATGCACATGTATATATGGCATTCACATCTGCACACATGTGCATGCAAAACACACACACACACACACACACACACACACACAGTCTTACTATTGATATGCTGCAGATGACATGGTCAGAGTGACAGCCCACTCCCCGCCTCAGTCATTCCCATTGAAGTCTCTCCTTAGCATGTTTGGATTTGTTTTTTGTACTCTATGCATGTTTCTCTATAGAGAACAAATAGAAAGGGCAGAGAGATTCCTCTGCCACAACTTTGTATTTCAGACTGTGAAATGCAGAGATGGGAACCCACAGTCTTGGCCAGCAGATGTCCAATTTCAGATGGGATCAGTATAGAGTGACTAATCCAGGTTCCATCTGTAGCCATAAACTCTTGTAATTATAAACATGGTTGTTTCTTTGTAGTATTGTAAACAAACAAAAAACAAAAAAACAAAAGAAGACACTCACTCACTCAGAGTATGTCTATTTTTCTCATATGCCCCACTCCAAGGCCAGCTTCATATACTTTGCCTTGTGTATCAGTAAGGGTTCTCCAGAGGAACAGAACCGATAGAATGAATTGTATTAAAAGGGAATTTAGCCGGGCGTGGTGGCACACGCCTTTAATCCCAGCACTCGGGAGGCAGAGGTAGGAGGATTGCCGTGAGTTCGAGGCCACCCTGAGACTCCATAGTGAATTCCAGGTCAGCCTGGGCTAGAGTGAAACCCTACCTCGAAAAACCAAAAAAAAAAAAAAAAAAAAAAAGAATTTATTGGATTTGTTTACAGCAGTCTATCAATAGCAGTTTGCAGGCCTGAGAGTCAATGGAACTGGTAGCTGCTTAGTCCACAAGGCTGGATGCCTCAGCAGTCCCAATCTGGCACTGAAGGCCTGGAAGCTTCCTGAAGAGCTGCTGGTCTTCAGTCCACACTGGAAAGCAGCAAGCAGCAAGCAGCTAGCAGCACCTGCAGCCAAATGGGAGGGGGGGGGGGGAATCCTTCCCTTCCTGGAGTTTTCCTGGAGTCTTCCTGGCTCTGAGAGGGGCCACCCACTCTGGGGGAAGGGCTCACCCTGGGGGATGGATTTCTCCTTTAGTCAATCCTCCCTGGAAGTAACCTCAGAGACCCATTTAAGAGTAATGTTTGTGGATTCTTAAACAGACCAAGTTGACACAAAACCTAACCATCATACCTTGCTTCATATGCCATTAAAGTTTCTTGCTTTATTGTCAAACAAGAAAAAAAAATTTAAATATTTTATTTATTTGAAAGAATGAGAGAGTGAGCAAGAAAGAGAAGAAATCGGCATGCCAAGGGTCTCTAGCCCCTGTAAACAAACTCTGGAAGCATGTGTCACCTTGTACAATCTGGTTTACATGGTACTGTGGAATCAAACCCAGGTCTTTAGGCTTTGCAGGCAAGCACCTTAACTGCTGAGTGATCTCTCCAGCCCCAACAAAAAATCTTTTAAGCTATCATAGGTATATAGATAATCTATCTTTTAAGCCTTCCTGCTTTTGATTGCTTTGGATTTGAAAGATGAGTGACTTACTGAGGAGGAAGTAATGGGTGTCCAGAGCTGTGGGGTGTTGAATAAGAGGGGAGGTGTTCTGTTGATGCTGTGCCTTCATAGTGCTTGAATATGATGTTGACTTGATTCCTACAGGCAAGGTATATAATGACTGGATGATGATAGTGGCTATTAGGCTCAAGAGAGAATATCCACATTGAGATTCTTGATTTATAGCTTGAAAAGAGGTTTTAGGGGTTTCCTCCTACAGTAGGAAAGTATTTGTAGCTTCCCATGAGATCTATGGGGGCATGCTGGCTCTAGCATGAAACTTTACAAATAATTGTTGATCTTTTTTTTTTTTTTTCTTTCGAGGTAGGGTTAGGGTTTCACTCTAGCCCAGGCTAACCTGGAATTTACTATGTAGTCTCAGGGTGGCTTAGTACTCACAGCAATCCTACCTCTGCCTCCCAAGTGCTGGGATTAAAGGTGTGTGCTGCCACACCTGGCTGCTCAAGTTCTTTTTAAAAATATTTTTTAAATTTATTTTTAAGGAGAGAGAAAGAGAAAATAGGCACACTAGGGCTTCTAGCTACTGCAAAAGAATTTTAGGCACATGTGCCATTTTGTGCATCCAGCTTCATGTGGGTATTGGGGAATTGAACCTGGGTCATTAGGCTTTGCAGGCAAGTGCCTTAACTCCTGACCCATCTGTCCAGCCCCTTGCTCAGATTTTTTAAAAGACCTTTTTTTTTTAAAGAAAATATTTTTTATGTATTTATTAGAAAGAGAGAGAATAGGAGTGCCAGGGCCTCCAGCCACTGCAAACGAACTCTAGATGGATGTACCACCACGTGCATCTGGCTTACGTGGGTCCTGAGGAATTAAACCTGGGTCACTAGGCTTCACAGGCAAGCGCCTCAACGGCTAAGCCATCTCTCCAGCTCTCAGATTCTTCAATAAATGAATGCAACTCTTAACTGATTCTCTTTGGCATCTTTGGCTTCTTGTCTGCAGACCTTAGTGGAGAATTCTTCATGAATGGACTCTGATATGATTGCTCTTGTCTATGAGTATTGTGAGTTCTTTTTTTAATATTTTATTTTTATTTAGTTATTTATGGGGGGGGATATGGGCACTCTAGGGCCTCTAGCCATTGTAGAGGAACTACAGATGCATGTGCCACCATGTGCATCTGGCTTACATGGGTTCTGGGGGGGATTTGAACCTGGGTCCTTATGCTCCATAAGCAAGTGCCTTAACCGCTAAGCCATCTCTCCAGCCCTATTGTGAGTTCTTAACCCAAGTGTAGGTTCCAATAGCTTTGGAAGGAGGATATAAAACAGCAATTCAAAGGTAAATAGTTATTTATCATATTGAATTAGTGAACTTTGTCAGATGGTAGTGTGTTCTGTGACATGGTCAGTGGGGTTGACAGTAAAGAACATCTTTGTAGTGAGGGAGTATGGGGCAGGAGTAGAGTGACACCCTGGAAAGATGGAGTATAGTCATTGTCCACTGGGAACATGGGACCAAGTATATACTTTGACATTATCCTAAGTTTCTTCCATATTTTTGTATACAGAAAGGGAGGCAATTGGGGTCAACTGGTACCTTATGGGTATAAGTTTCATCCTCATGCATTCCCAGCTGTTGTCAGTAATATTATTTATACTCTTCTAACCCTAGGCCTATCTGCTCTAAAAATATGAAGGGACATAAATAGTTCAAGGGCATTTAAAGACTTACATAATAATTAATATGCCTAGTTTTATGATTTGTCATGTACTATGAGCAAATCATGAAACAAAATTGACATAAATTGTTTGAGAAAATCATGGATGACTTGGCTTTGTAAAAAATATTTGGTATTTTTTTTAAGTAATACCATTTCCCATAGTGGGCCACTTGGGCTCTGGGACCCCTGTGTTTACAGAGATGGGTCTCAGTTTACCTAGTGTGTCTGGAATTGTGAGTGCTGAGGTCAGGGGCATATGGCACCAGGACCCAGGGGCTAGAGGGAAGCTTGGAAATCACTTGTGAAGGTGCTTTTTCTGTAAGGAGATAACCTACATGTGTAGAATAACTTAGGAGCTGTGCTAGTTAAGGTTTCAGAGAAAAAGAAGCAGTAGGATGTTTCTGAATGTTTACAGTGAGATTTGTCAAGTGCTGGCCCAAACACTGATGGAGGTTGAAAGCCCCATAACCTGCTGTCTGTAGGCAGTAGAACCAGGACAGTGGGGTTTGAAGGCCTAAGAATCTCAGACCCATGGTGTGCATTCCATGGTGGCTCTGAGAACTGAACCTGAAATGTCCCTGAAGAAAGGAGAAGGTGGACATCCTTGCACAGTAGTCAAGCAAGCGCTGGTCTAATCTTTCTCCTTCTTTGCCCTATTCAGAACCTAAGTAGATTGAGTGCGCCTACCACTGTGGGGAGGGCGTTTATGTAGTTTGTGGATTGATGTATTAATCTCTTCTAGAAACTTCTCATGAGGTTTTACCTGCTATCTGGGCACCCTGAGGCATGGCAGCAGTGGGAAGCCAGAGTCACATTGGTAGGCAGGAAACAGTAAGAACAGTAATTGGGGCTGGGTTCAAGGCCTACCCCCAGAGTCCTACTTTCTCTAGCAAGGCTCTCCTCTTGAAGGTTCCACAACCTACCAAACTTTGCCACTTTGCTGGGGACCAAGTATTCAAACACATGAGCCTATGGGGGACATTTCACAGTCAAGCTACAACTCTCCACCACTATAGCCATCTTACATTGCAAAATGCATTTATTCTAACTTTAGAAGTCCCCATAGTCTTTAACAATCCCAACACTGTTCACAAGAGACTGTGAGCCCTGTAAAATTAAAACACATGGGCTGGAGAGATGGCTTAGTGGTTGGGTGCTTGCCTGTGAAGCCTAAGGACCCTGGTTCGAGGCTGGAATCTCCGGGACCCACATTAGCCAGATGCACAAGGGGGCACACGCGTCTGGAGTTCGTTTGCAGTGGCTGGAAGCCCTGGCATGCCCATTCTCTTCTCTCTCTATCTGCCTCTTTCTCTCTCTGTTACTCTCAAATAAACAAATAAAAATGAACAAAAAAATTAAAACACAAGTTAAATATTTCTAACATATGTTCTAGGATTGCAGGTGTGAACCACCACACCCAGCTTTATGCAGTGCTAGAGTTTGAACCCAGGTCTTCATACATGTTGGACAAGCACTCTACTGAGCTGTATGCCCAGCCCTATTATTGCGCCTTTTGACATATAGAAGTTCTGATCACTTATAGTAATGGGTAACCAGCTCTGGCATGTAGCCCTGGGCTCATGGCATGCACTTTTGTACACTTTCATCATAACAGCATCTGCTTAAATAGGCATCTTAAAAATAAACCTCTCCTCATTCTAATGAGAATAGGTAAAATTTTAACTGATATGAACTTAACATTTCAAAAATTGTTTTCTTATTTGTGATTATCAAAATATACTAAACTGTAAATAGTAAAAAAAAAAAAAAAAAAAAAAAAAAAAAGTATGTGTCCTGCCTTATTCTGAAAAGGGTCCACAGAGGAAGGGTGTTACTTTTTTTTTTTCAGTTTCCTTAGTATGATATTGATGTTTATCTTTCTTTAAGGTTTATAACATCTGAAGTGAATAAAAGATGAGTTCATGTCTCTATACAGAATGACCAGTCTGGGAACAAATATTTATTATGCCAGCCTTGACTGCATGGTTAAGTTTCACAAAAGCATATGATCATGTTTTACTCAGTTGAATTATAAGAGATTACCAATATTTTATTGATTCTGACCTACAGAATGTCAGTTTTGTAAGTGCCTCCTAAATGAGGAAAATAGAGACCATTGAGAAGTCCATGTTTCTGTTCTGAAAGTCTGTGTAACAGGAGTGTCAGCTATATGAGACTTCCATGTAAGACTTCTACAAAAGGAAGGACTTTTAAAATTTTTATTATTTATTTGAGAGGGAGAAGAGGAGAGAGGGGGAAGGAGAGCATGGGTGTTCCAGGGCCTCCTGCCAGTGAACTTCAGATGCATGCAGCTTTGTGAATCTTCCTTTATGTGGGTACTAGGGGAAATGCTTTGCAAGCAAGCACCTTTAATGCCTGAGCCATCTCTCCACTCTAACAGGAAGGCCTTATTTAATTCAGCTCAGTGGAATTGTTGATCTTTTCTCTAGTGTCAGAGTTGACCTGACATGGAAGTGACAGGCTGTTGAGGAGCCCCTAAGCTCTGGTGTCTTCCTTCAACCTGCTCCCAGTGCCTACAGTTGCTGGAGAGAGGAGCTCATTTTGTCCCTTGTCACTGGAGTGCTCAGGAGATAGATGATAATATGTGGAAAATCTATAGATGTGTGGTTGTGAGTGGGTTTGGAATACACTTGGCTTGTGAATGTTAGTTCAGCCCGTATATGAGAAGCATACCCTGGGGATATTTGAGGTAAGCACACAGCTTGCCTCTTCCTTGTCTTTGGTGTCCACTGGAGCTGGTCTTGGGAATGAAAATGATTGCCTTTGTTGATATTCGAGAGGGTTTTATACGAATTCTTAAAGCACTAATAAGATGCTTTTCTTGTGTTGAACATACTGCAGCAATAAAGACATCGCTTTAGGCAGTCACTGTGCAGCATTTAAGAATGGCGAAGACTTAACAACTGGACTCTGTCCCACTGGCTTTGCAGGTATCCTCGGGTCTTCCTTTGTATGATGTGCCCCCTCCTGGCTTGCACTCTCATGCCAGTGTAGGCTCACTCATTAGGCCTGAGTCTTGTTAATTTTCTAGATTGTTCCTTCTTCATGATGGTTTTCTTCATGGCACAAATTTAAGGCTGGTCAGAGTTGAATGCTCCAGTCCAAGGTTGTCTCCTGTCATTAGTCTATGTGTGTCAAATACCTAGGGCAGGGTGTTGAGCAGCTCTTACAGAGTTACATATAAGCCAGTGTTGTTTCCAGTGTTTGCTGATGTGTTGGAGAGCAGGGGCCTCTGTGAACTCACATATAGCTATTTGCCAACGCGGCTGTGTTTCCATTTTAGGAATAGGCTCTGAGGTCTACAGTCCTATCCGTATTCTTCAGATGTGCTGGCATTGGTCACAGACTGTTACTAACATCAACATCTGAAATGGCACAGGAGGCAGTTCAAACTTTCTGTAAACTTGCGCAGTAGCTGGATTTCTCTGTACTTAGAGCCCCAGCTTCTGGTTTTCACATTTCCTGTTTTGGTGAAGCTGGGGCATAATGGGCCTTGCTTCTCTTTATAGGCGCCTTTGCTTTCTGAGGCCAGTTCCTGCTCTACCTCATCAGTCATTGTGAATGTGTGTCTCAGGGGCAGCATTTCCAGGGAACTCTAGAGTAACCAGAGTTCAGGCAGTACAAATGATTGTGGTATCTTGGGGTAGTCACTCTGCTACTTCTGTCATTTGACATTAAAGCTTAAGGGTGGGACTAGGGAGATGCCTGCATTGGTTTGCAAAACCTGCTGGCCTGGGTTCAGTTCCCTAGCCACCTACATAAAGCCAGACTCAACAAGTGGTACAAGTGTCTGGCATTCTGCTTGCAGTGGCAAGAGTCCCTGGCATGCCCATATTTTTTCTCTTACACATATAAATAATAAACAAATAAATAAATACAAATTTTAAAAGCCCAGGAGTGTTACCAGTAGCAGATAAATAATGTAATATCACTTGATTCTGGAAAGGTTGGGATTTGAATCTCAACTGTGCTGTCCAGTCACTGTGTGGTCTTTTGAAAATCCACCATCATTTTGAACAGCAGTTGTCTTTAAGTCTTAAATGGCGACAGTATCATCTGCCTTTTACTAGTACTGTAGAGAACTGAGGTTGTGAGGTTGGGAAGATGGCTCAGTCAGTAAAGCATTGTACATTGCAGTGCAAGTGTGAGGACCCCAGCCCCCATGTGAAGACCGGGTGGCCTATTTGTAATCTCAGAGCTCAGGCCGCAGAGATAGGAACCTCAGGACAAGCTGGCTAGCTAGACTAGCTGAATTGGCAAGCTCTGGGTTTACATAAGAGATCCTGTCTCAATAAATGATTTGAGATACCTGACATCGACCTCTGGCCTTCACTTACATGTGTGTACACATGTACATCCACACTCCTGAAAACACATACACATAGGCACACACAATTACATGCAAAAAATTATAAGAATTAAGATTGTCTTATCAAGAAGTAGCACATGTAGTTAGAATTCAAGTTTAACTTCTCTAGTCCCCCAGTCCCCTTATCAAACTTTAAATCACTTGTACATAGTGTGTGGCAGATAATTTTAGAGAAGGTTTCACATGGCATTGTGGGATATCTATTAGATGCTTCTTTGTATTCGTTACTTCACTTGTTGTGACATAGAATTTGACAAAAGCAACTAAAGGAGGGAAGAGTTTATTTTCACTCACAGTTTGAGATGATACAGTCGCCTCTCATGGTAGGGAAGTCATGATGGCAGAAGTGTGAAGTAGTCACAGTGTTGCAGTCAGGAAGCAAACAGAATAATGTTAGTATTCACCTAACTTTCCCTCTTTGATTCTGTTCAGAATCACAGCCCATGGGATGGTGCTGTTTACATTTAGGGTGGGTCTTTCCTGTTCAGTAAAACCTCTCTGGAAATACCCGAAAAGTAACTCTTAGAGTTGTGTCTGCTAGACGATTCCATATACCCTCAGGTTGACAATCAAAGTTAACCATTGTACCTTTTATGTACATGTTTTGGATGGAAATGCTGATAGAACCTAGATGAGAGGGCTGTTGTTGAGGGGATAAGTTTTGCTTATAAAGGTACCGCATGTAGTATTTTTTTTATGTCCATTTCTGGTATATTTTCTTACAAAAAACCAGAAGTGTAAATTATGTTACAATATGCTTTTAGCCTCATTGTCACCAGGTTGTATAGAATATTAAGGATTTCTTTGAGACTACTTTGTTAAGTAGAGTGTGATAATTAATTGAATGAAGGAACAGTGAGCAAGCCTTAAATTCATTAGCACTGATTCCTGAGAGGACAGTTGTTTGCTGTGATTGGAGTCACTAATAAATACAGTGTGTTAGATCTCTATAGAGGGGTTTGAATTTTAGAAGCCCTTAAACTATAGCAGAAAGTAGACTCTGTTATACTTACTTATTCCAATTAATTCCATCCCTGAGAAAGTATGCCAGATTGCCCTGGTGAGTTTGAAGACCTATAATGGCATTTTCCTGTCAGATTTTACTGTCTGGTGGTAAAACCAATAAGGAACAAAGTGCAGTACAATCAGTAGGTCCTGTCATAGGATTGTATTTTGTCAATGCTTGCTGTGTTTAGGCAGTGTTATGAACACTGTATCACTGCTATCTCCTTTAACCTCTCTAATCCTATGGGGAAACTAAATAAGAAATATCAGAGCACAGAGAGGTGAAGAACTTGCCAAGGGTGTCTAGGGTCCAGCTAGGATTAGAGTTACTTTCATTTATGTCCCCTCCCTCCAACAGTAAAGGACACTCTGAGGAGGGGCTCCTGACCTGGCCCCAAAAAGTTAGGGGTTATGGTAGCCTGGTATGTATAAGGAGGTGGTCTTGTACTGAATCTGAGAGATATGGTAGGGCACAGGGGTGGTATTCTTCTTAGCAGAGCAGAAACAGCAGTTTGGAACTTTCTGAAGAGAGAGGGCAGGTGCATTCTGAGGGAATACCTAAGGAGTAGTGGTATTGTAGCATGCTGGCTGGAGGCTGAAATATCTGAGAGAATAACTTAAAGGTTTATTTTGTGTTAAGGTTCTGGCACCCTTGACCCAAAATCTGGGACTGATTTGTTTTTGGCCTTCTGAAGGGATGGTGGGAGATACATGGTGGAACAAACTGCTCACACCAGGGCCAAGAAGTGAAGAAGAGAGCCTGGGTTCCCACAGTCCCTTTCAAACATGCCCCCAGTAATCTAAGGCCTAGTAGGTTCCATGAGCTTAGAATAGAGCCACCCTTTTAAGAAGCAAGCTCAAAGCACATGGGCTTTTGAGGGACATTCAGCATTCAAACTGTAGTATGTGGCAAGGATTAATTCTATAAATAGCCAGTCATTTCATATAATTAAAATAATGCTTGGAAAATAGCATAACACATTCTGTTCTCCCAGGCAGACATATTACTAGTCACACTGGAAATAGGAGTCTTTGGACTTTGAGGGTAAGGCATTTAAACCTCTAGGCTAAAGCTGAGCTCTCTCCATAAAGATGAGATACCCAGAAAGAGTTAGAGGAGAGGGCAGGATCGGAACTTAATGAACCAGAACCACAACTCAACTTTACTATATGCTCTTACAATTTTACATGATTCATAGACAGAAATTTACTAGCTGTTCTTGCCTCTAATTTGTGATTGTACCAAACTTAATTGGAGTTATTTTGAAGCTGCAAATGAACACTTGGGGGGAAAGCTTCAGATTTTATAAAAACTTCATGTGTAGTTGTTGTTTTGCTTCCCTCCAGATGCATTTCTAAACATTGTTTATAATTGTATCTTTTAAACCACAGGGTTAGCAATACCCTTTTCAAAAACAGCTGTACTAGATGAACTCTGTCCAGATAGTTCCCTTAATGCTTATAATTTATACCTTGACCTCTAGCTTGTGTGATTTTCACTGTGTTTTATTTTGTGAATTTGCCATAATGCCCATTTTTAAATATTGTTGGACGTTTGGATTATTTGGGGAATATCTGTCCATTCACATTTAACATGAACTCTGATTACAGCCATGCCAAAAGACTGTCATGTTTTATTTATATATAGAGCCATTTTCTTATACTCAGATACACACAGTTATAAAAACCTAATTTCATCCAAGACTCTTCAGATATTAAGTTTATAATTCATTTTTATTATACTTTTGTCAATTTAGTAGACCATGCAGAAATGTGAGAATTTAAATGACACACCCAGAGCAGAGAGACATCTTTTTTAAAATACTTATTTAAAATTTATTAAATTTATGTGGCTGGAGAGATGGCTTAGCAGTTAAGCACTTGCCTGTGAAGCCTAAAGATCCCGGTTAGAGGCTTGATTCCCCAGGACCCATGTACACCAGATGCACAAGGGGGCAAATGCATCTGGAGTTTATTTGCAGTGGCTGGAGGCCCTGATGTACCCATTCTCTCTCTCTCTCTCTCTCTCTCTCTCTCTCTCTCTCTCTTTCTCTCTCTCTCTCTCTGTTGCTGTCAAATAAATAAACAAAATTTGTTAATTTTATTTATATAGAATCTTAATGATTATATTTTCATATTTGGCTGTTTTTCTTCTCCTTTAAAATTAACAATAGGAACACAGCATCATTTTGGACCACCACTGGAATGTTTCCCCAGGAGTTCATTATTTGTTTTCACAAACATGTAAAGATTGAGAAGCTTGTGATCCAGTTACTTAGGTAAGCAAACCACACAGTAACTTTTTATTATTCCTTCATTTAGCTATAGGTGAAGGACACATGTAAACTTTTGGCCAAATACTAGATTTTTTTTGTTTTCTGTTTTTTTAATTAATTAATGTTTTTATTAACAACTTCCATGATTATAAACAATATCCCATGGTAATGTCCTCCCTCCCCTCACTTTCTCCTTTGAAACTCCATTCTCCATCATATCCCCTCTCCCTCTCAATCAGTCTCTTTTTTATTTTGATGAGAGACATCATTTTTAATACTCTGTCACTGTGATTTTGAATGTGGGGTTTGTGGTTCTCTGTCTTTGCAGTTATGTTTATATGTGGTGCTTCTATGGAGTTTCTCTGGAGGCACAAGGAGAATATCTAGTTTGTGGAACAGGCCTTGCTAATAACTGAATCCCTGTGCATAGTTTGGTCTTGAGCTGTGTGAATGTTGGAGGGACTGCTGGTTGTCCATTCCAGTTGTTTTGAATGTGTAGGGGCTGTTTATAGAGGGGATGAGTTTGTGAGAAAAGTCCTTACAATGTTGTGTTGAAGTCTTTATAAGAGAGGAGTCAGAATTGAGAATGTTTGTCTCCAGCTCGTGGACTTAGTGCTTAAATATAACTCAGAAGATGAACAAATAAAACAGGAAATCTTAGCTGTTACTATTATGCCTTTGTTGGTAGTGCTCCAATTAACTGGCTGTACAGAAACTTTTGTTTACATTGTTTCCCCACCCCCTGAAAAAGGAAATGAACAAGTGTTACTCACCCTTCAAAAATTATCTGGTGGTTCTGTCAAGAAAAGATATAGATTTTAAAAGAAGGTGTGAGATTGGCTTATAAGCCATTTAAGTAATGGAAAATTGCCTGCATGTTTGGTAAATGATAACATCATTTTTAGTGACAACCTTAACAGAATTCATGTTTGAAGTGTTGATGTTTGAAGTGACGTAAGAACTGATACTTCATCCAACTTGGGTCCCACCAGTTGAAGATGATTTTGCTGTGTTCTGATGAGGATAGGGGAGGGAGGCATTCTGAGGTTCAGAAACCAAATGTAATTAGCTGCAAGTTGTGGCTGCCCTTTGACCCTGCTCTGGATGGGGTGAATTTCCTCCTAGCTCCTTGAGCTGTGTATGTGGGGATGGTATAACCTGCATCTCCTCTGGTGCATGTGGGATCAGTGCAGATGTGGAGGCCTTGTGAGAGAGGGGCAGACAGGAGAGACTGATGTGGGACAGGTGTAGCCCAAAGTGCCAAGAGGCAATGAGCACTTAGTTTCAAGAGGTGTGGAATTTCTGAAAGGTAGTGTCCTCACTATAAGGAGCCCTGACAGTGGATGCAGATAAGGAGCAGAAGTGTTGTGTTGCTTGTTTTTTTTTTTTTTTTTTTGTTTGTTTGTTTGTTTTGAGATAGGGTTTCACTCTAGCCCAGGCTGACCTGAAATTCATTAAATTCACAATGTAATCTCAGGGTGGCCTTGAACTCACAGACCCTCCTACCTCCGCCTCCCAAATTTTGGGATTAAAGGTGTGTGCTGCCACACCTCGCCTAAATTTTTTTATTTTATTAATTAGTTTTGTACTCAGTGAATACAGTCAAGTTGGTACCATTGTTAGGGTGTCTGAGGAGCACACAGTATCTGCACTTTTATGTTCCCAGGGAGGAGGACAGGTCCTATGCCCCAGTGAGAGTTTGCTCCCTTTACAAGGCTTATGAGAACTGTTTAGTGGAGAGCTTGAAGGATCAACACATGTGAGTTTCTTCCCCTTTGCCCAAGGTATTGCCATTGTGAAAAGCCAGTCATACCTATGTTAAATTCACTGGATATAGTTCTCTTGCTGTTCACTTTTGACAATTGAATCCTTTCAAGAATGCAAGTGTGTTGTTATTGGACACCGTACCTGGCATGTTAAAAGCACTGGTTTGGAAATCACATTACCTTAATGCATACCTGAACAGTAAAGACTTCAGTTAAATTAAGGAGCAGTCTTTGCTAGCCAAAAAGTTTTATGAGTGCGCTTCAGACCACTTTAGACATTAGGGAATATTTCTAGAAATGGTATGTGCACTAGTTTATTGGGACACACGTGAAAGTTTCTATGGTGGCTCTTTTAAAGGGACAACACTTTGAATAATTACACATCATATTTATTTGTTGTGACAATTGGTTACAATCGGCAAACAAATGTTCCTGCCTTGTGTGGGTTTACTTACTATGCTCAGAGCTTCATTTTGCACTGTTTGTAATGGTGGAATGCGGCTCCCAAAAAAGGGGGAACCCCGTTAGGGGCTCCTAGCTCCAACTGGCCAGCAGTCGAAGCTGTCCCTGAGGTTGCCGCACAACGTGGTGGGTGTAGTTCTCCTGAGTACCTGTGGAAGCAAAAGGTTAGTAGGGAAGGGATGACTCCAGACAAGGGATGAGGTCTGAGGCAAGAACACAAGGAATGGAGCCAAGACAGGTTCTGATCAAGGCTCAGGTTTATTCAGTCAAACACAAGCTTATATACAGAAAAGAAAACTTTTCAGACAGTGCCTACGTGCCTAAGGTCTCCTCCACAGATGCCTCTGTGTCTGAAGACTGTTTGCCAAGGCCATACGACAAGGTCTCTGTGCCCAGAGATCCCAAAACAACTGCAGTTCTCATGGTCAAAGAGCAGCCACGGCTCCCAACATCTCCTCCCTTCTTTTATACGAAAGAGGGGGAGACCCGCTGTTCAGCGGTGGGCTTTAACCAACTGGGGGAGTATTGACCTGACTCCTCCCGTGGGCTGTCATTTTTCGTCCCACAATCTTGGCCCTTGGTACCTTTTGGGGAGGGGAGGCAGGGCCTATATGATCATAATAAGTATGGTACCAACCTCCATGCAAGTCAGGTTTTTCTCTCAGGGAATTCAGAAGCGGTCAGAAAGGACCTTCCCTTGCGGTGCTTTGCCTCGCACCCATGTTGGTGCCCATATCGCACTCACTTTATTGTGAGCTGATATGCATAGGTCTGAATCCTATGCAGCTCCAAAAGGAGGGGAGTCAAGGACGTATTCTATAGTGCATAGCTTGGACCTCTGCACGAACAGTCACAATAGACTTCATTAGACACTTGAAGAAAATAGGCAACAGGCATAAGAGAAGCAGAAGGCAAACTCCCACAGCTGCAAAGCTGCCTATCCAGGAACTCAGATAGTCCCAACCAGGCAACACAGACTTAATTGCAGCAAGTAAATCATTAGCAGCCTTAGTGGCATCAAAATCAAGATGACTGTTTTGTATCCAAATAGAAATTTTGTTTGTTTGGACCTGCTTTATCTTTTTTGTACCTTGTACATGCTCTTGTACATGCTTTACAGTAATGTTTCTTTCCTTTATTTCAAAACATCCCACTCTGCTAGTCTTAGAAAAGCATAGTGGAATACCTAGACCATGTCCTGAATATGAACTCATAATTATTTGATGTAATTCTATATTTTTACTAGATGGCGTACTTAGCAACCGAGTGTTATTGACTAGAACTATGATTTCTTTTTTTTTTTTTTTTTTTTTTTTTTTCCAAGTCACTGGATGTAATATAGGAGGATCAGGAACATAGGTCCAGTAAAGTTCACTGTAAGCAAGATGTAGATGACTCCATATTATCAGGATCAGCAGTGTCCTCTTGTTTGATCTCGTGGCCTGCATGCCGCACCAAACGTTCTGGCAACCATCTGGCTCCATTTTCTTTCTGTGAAAAAATACAAACAGATCCTCGTCCCCATATTAATACAGGGTCGGGTCCATTTCATTTGTTAGTCAATGGATCTTTCCACATGGTTTTGGCAAAGGTATTTTTTGTATTTGTGTGCCAAAAGCGATCAGCAGCTGAATTTCCCTGAGTATCAAGGGTTAAAAAGTTTAGGACAAACAAGGCATGATGAAGGATATTTCTTGGAGAGCCCTTTATGGGGCCTTTCCCTGCTTGCATCACGGGCACAGAGAGGATGGGAGCAGCCGCTTAGCCTTAGGGGCCGTGCAATCTCTGGAAAAATGACCTGGTTGTTTGCAATTAAAACAAGTTCTGTGCTTGTCCCCCTGGGTAAAATCTTTAAGGGCCGCTCCTATGGCTAGTCCAATGCTGCAGGACGTAGGGTCCACATCAGCACAGAGTTTGATAAAGTCAGAGATATTTTTGCCACGGCGATGGGGGCGTATAGCCACTTGGCAGGCAGAATTAGCATTCTCAAAGGCAAGATGTCTAACAAATTCATTATCTGTTTCCTCCTTTCCCATGAGCCGCTCAGTGGCCTCTGTAAGGCGGCCGATAAAATCACTATAAGGCTCTTGTGGACCCTGTCTGAGTTTAGCAAGAGAGGTGACAGCTGACCCTTTAGAGGGAAGGCTCTTCCAGGCTTTGAGAGCTGTGTGTTGAATTTGTGTAAGTAATCCTGGAGGAAATTTGGTTTGTTTTTAGGGACGGTTGCCCAAAAGTTTATCTAGCGTCCAGGATTTGGAGGAACTACCAGCGGCCAAATTACGGCGGGCAGCATCCTGGCACCTCTCAGTGTAGTCAGCTTTCCATAGAAGAAAGTCACCCCTAGTTAAAGTAGCTTTAGTTAACATAACCCAATCATTAACAGTAAGTAAGTCTTTACTTAGAGATTCTAACAGCGAGATAGTGAAAGGAGCAATAGGACCATACGAAGTAACTGCATTTTTTAATTCTTTTATATGTTTAAATTTAAGGCGGCGATATCGCTGGGCTTTAGTAAGTAAAGTGTCATCCCTTTTTTTATTCTCAGTGCTTTCTGACCCAGCAGGTTTTTTTGTTTTAGATCCTCCCTCCCCCTCTTCTGGGCTATCTGGATCCTGCAGCTCAGCCTCATTAGATTTTCCTTCAGTAGGTTTAACTTGGGAGCGAGTTACAGGAAAGGCATGGAGAGTTTTACTTTTAGTTTTAGTTTTCTGAACAGGGCGAGTGGAGGGGGAGCATATTTCTAATTTAGCCCTTTCCTCGGGGGGTGGGGGGAATAAGTCTGCACCTTGGGCAAAGACCAAAAGCTGGATTATTGGGATTTCCATTTTTTCTTTTACTTGGACAATCTTTTTTCATATGTCCTAATTTTCCACAAGAAAAGCACTTGCCAGATCTTGCTGCAGTGGCGGCCATTTGAAAAGGAATTCCTTGTAATGCTGCAGCCATGGCTATCCCCTGCGTATAGCTAGGGCCAATATCAGCACATAATCTAATAAATCCTTGTAGATCAACTTTCTTTCTATAAGGCCGTATGGCTGCTTTGCAAGCACTATTTGCATTTTCATAAGCAAGCTGTTTTACAAAGTCCATACCAGCACCAGCATCTCCAAATACTCTCCCTGCTGTTTTTATCAATCTATCAACAAAATCAGCATAATTCTCATCAGGACCCTGTATAATCTTAGTTAAATTCTCCCCCACAGCCTCTCCTTTTGAAGGAAGAGTAAACCACGCTTTACGAGCTGCTGTGGCTATTTGTTGATAAACAGCACGGGGATATACAATTTGATTGTCATTCCCAGCATAGTTTCCTTCCCCAGTAAGCATATCAACATTCCAGTTACCACTCCCTACCTGTTGATTTAACATTGCAGTCTTTTTGCATAACATATAGAATTCTACTTTCCAAATTAAATATTCTCCTCCTGATAAACAAGCTTTGCCTATAGATTTTCAAGTAACAGGACATTAAGATGCCAAAATTGAGACAGTTACTTTACATACAATAGAGTAGAATCTGGTCTTTTCTGAGCTAAAACAGTTAGCTAAATATTAATATAACCCTTGATAAATCTTTTTGAAAGAAAAAACATTATTTGACAACCAATGATTTTGGCTTAAACTTGATAGCTATTGATTTCATGTATCACAGAAATTTTTATTAACATAAAACAATTTTATGTTTTACTCATGAATTAAATTTGATAAAGCTTAAGCAAGCTATCTCAACATATTTAGTTTAAAAACCTCTAACTTTAGGCATGGTGTTTAGGTTTAGCCTGAATATTTCTTTCTTTTTTCCTTCCTTTCTTTCTTTCTTTCTCTATCTTTTTTTTTAAACATCCGCACACCTTTATTTACATACTTTAACATTCTGATCTAAGTACCACTCAAAAGCATTTTTTAATGAGCATTCTATGTCCCAACATTGAAAAATTCCTTTCCAGTTCCTTCAATCAATTCATCTCACCACATTATTAACCATCTTTCTTATAAGGCTATTAAAAAATTACAGCAAATTGATTCTAGAAGAGAAAGGGGTGTCACCTGTGTTCATCTCATCTCTTTAGTCACAAACAGTCACAAACACGACACGACTAGCAAGCACAATGAGCACACATAAAGACATACACACACACACAAAAGTTAGTTCAGACATTTAATTCTTTCCCTACCTTATCCCAAGCATCTGAATCAACATTTCCCTGCTCTATAAACCAAGAGCTCCTTTTATTAACAAAATTAAAAAATTTGCTTAAAGAACTTGATGTAATCCCAATTCCTTGTGCCTTAAAATATCTTTTACTACAGCAATTAGCTCCTTTTTACTCTTTGCTTGTCCCATAATTGCGCCAACTTACCTGGTTCCAGAAGACTGAGCGGGCGACTGCAGTCTTCTTTTTAATCTTTACTTCTTCCGCGGATCCTGAGTTTTTTGTTGGCGTTGTTAGGGGCAGTGAAGACAAACCAGGGAGAGGCCCGGTGAACGACATTAAGAAATTGACAGAGATCAGCCTTGGAAACATGGACCTTGCGAGAAACGAGCTCGTCCTGCAGGGATTGGAGGAAACGAGCCTCGGAACTAAGGGAAGAGCCCATGGCGAAGGGCAGGGGCCAGAGGCCGAGAAGAAGGGGACTCGCGAGGGAGTCGAAGGGGTCCCAAGTGGGACGAACGGGGGCTCAGAAAAGAGCCGGAGGGGTCCCGAAGGGGACGGGGGTCGACTAAGGGGTGACAAAGTCACGAATGTGCGCCACGTTGGGCGCCAGATGCGGCTCCCAAAAAAGGGGGAACCCCGTTAGGGGCTCCTAGCTCCAACTGGCCAGCAGTCGAAGCTGTCCCTGAGGTTGCCGCACAACGTGGTGGGTGTAGTTCTCCTGAGTACCTGTGGAAGCAAAAGGTTAGTAGGGAAGGGATGACTCCAGACAAGGGATGAGGTCTGAGGCAAGAACACAAGGAATGGAGCCAAGACAGGTTCTGATCAAGGCTCAGGTTTATTCAGTCAAACACAAGCTTATATACAGAAAAGAAAACTTTTCAGACAGTGCCTACGTGCCTAAGGTCTCCTCCACAGATGCCTCTGTGTCTGAAGACTGTTTGCCAAGGCCATACGACAAGGTCTCTGTGCCCAGAGATCCCAAAACAACTGCAGTTCTCATGGTCAAAGAGCAGCCACGGCTCCCAACAGTGGAAGTAAAGAGAATCAAAGCAAACCAAAATGTTGACAATAATGGGTGCATGTTGATGTATGTATATTAAGATGGGGCTATTTCCCTTCTAATAAACATATCATGAGACTACTGTAAAGATGTTGACTATTATTCAGTAGAGTTATTGGATTCCTCTGTTTTTAATTTGATTTTTTGGTATTCTGAATGCAAGGAAATAAAATACAGAAACCCATGTAAGTTTCAGGGGGTGTGTGTTACATAAGAACATAATGTAGCCTTGTTTCTGTTTCTTAAGAGGCTTTAATCCAGATGTAAATGAGTCAGAGCTAGTGTGTGTCCTGCTGATGATAGACCAGATTTTAAAGGACCAATTCTGTTCTAAAAGGATTAATAGCAAAGTTAACTTTCTAGGTTAGGTGGGGTAGGAGGGCCTTGCCACCCAAGACTAGGAGTGTCAAGGAATTCCAGTCTTCCCAGGGCGAGGTAGCCAAGAGCAAGTTGATTGGAAGAATTTGTACATCGAGTTATTGAGTTTTGATTGATCAACTTGGGCAATGCAGTGTCTGAAGCTTGATTTTTTTTTTTTTTTTTTTGGTCCACAGTGCTGTCATTAGCACTTTTACCTACTTGTATTGTTCTTGCCCTCACATTGGAACCCTCAGTATTATGAACTCTGTAGCCTTCATATTGTAGCACCCAAGTCATGAAATGACTTTTCTTCTTTTTTTGTGTGTGTACAAGAATATACTTTAGACACTAAGAATAGGTTCATATTTTCAGTATTGAAGTTCTGTAGAAAGTTACTGTTAGCTCATGTGGGTCATATAGACTCCTTGAATGTAGTCATAAGTGCCTTCTCCCTCTTTGGGAATTGATGTGTTTTGTTGAGGCATTGGTATAAGGTTGTAGGAAGGTTTGCCAAGAAATAAAAACATCAACCAAAATATATGGGATCCATTAAGGAGACACTATATTTCTAAATTGTCAAAAAATGCACCTGTAATTCATAATTTTTTTTCTTTTAGAATCTTACTAGAGAACAGGAAGCTTATATAAAAGCTTACTTTCAAACACATGCACACACACAATCATTTTACACAGCAGTAATAATTTTAGGAAAGGCAGTGTGAAATACTTTTTGAAAAAGCAGATTTCGTAATACAGGCTGTGTTGATTTTTCATCTTTGCTGTGGTGCTCTGGTGACTCAGATCCATCAACACTAGGAGATGGAACAGTGTTAGAGAGTGTATAATGATGTGGTCTGGAGCACCAGTTAAACCCATGTCTGAACTTACAGGGGACCCGGACTGCGATGAGCTGCCTTGGTCCAATTTGTGGATGTGCTGCTAGGGAGGGAGGTATATAGGTACTCGGGGCAGTGGCTCTGGGTACTGGCCTACATTTCCCCAATAGTCCTTAAAGCCATCAGCTTGGGTGCTAAAAAGCGGTGAGACGCAGTCCCTTGATCTTCAGCATTTTAACCACTTCCTTGGCAGAGGGTAGGTTTTTCATGCTCATAATTTTTTTTATATATATTGCTTGGATTTATCTTCTTGGGAGGATTTTTTTTTTTTTGCTGGGGGGGGAGTATGGACATTCTGACAGAAGGACATTACCAAAGATTCTTTTGAAGGACCCAAGATGTAGGCATCTGTTTCTTACAGTGATAAATTCTATTGGAATTCTCCCTGATGATTTTATCCCAACACCCTTTCTTACCCAAAGCAAGCATTAGCAAAAGCTTGTTAAGGTTGCAGAGCCTTGGGTCCCACATGGGACCATCAGCAGTCTTCAATGGCTGAGGCTGCTGCTGACTTAATGTTGAGCTTTCAGCAACACTGTTCCAAATTTTCCAACTGAGTTCTGGTCCTTAGTTCATTTTCATCCCTTGGCAGTGGTGTAGGAATGGGATCACAGGGAGGCAGCTCAATAGGAAGGTGTTTCTCCAAAGCAGGAGTCAATGGGCATCTTAAAGATGGTTAGGATTGTTGATTTTTTTTTAAATGGACTTCTTAGTTTATTTTTTTCTGTGTGTGCATTGTATACATGCATGTATGTGTATTGTGCAGGTGCATGTGTGTGCACACAGATGTGTGTAGGTCAGAGAACAATCTTGGGTATCTTTCCTTCAGATACCATCCACCTTTTTTTTTTTTTTTTCCAAGGTAGGGTCTCGCCCTAGCCCAAGTTCACCTGGAGTTAACTCTAGTCTCAGGGTGGCCTTGATCTCATGGCAACCCTCCTACCTCTGCCTCCTGAGTGCTGGGATTAAAGGTGTGTACCACCATACCTGGCCCAGCCACCTTTTTGCAACAGGGTCTCTCATTAACTTGGAGCTTACCAAGTAGGTCACATTGGTTGACCAATAAACCCAAGGGATCATCTTGGTTCCACATCTCCAGTATTGGGATTATAGGCACATGCCACTATGCCTGGCTTTTTATATGGATACTGAAGGGGGTTGAAAGCAGGTCCTCATGTTCATAAGACAAGCACTTGACCCACTAAGCCATTTCTCCAGGTCTTTAGTTCTTACCTTTCATTTATTTTTATTTTGGTAAATGCTCCTGTGGTTTTCATGTAATAACAATGGCATTCTCCATTCTAGTGCACAGGTGAGTTAGATGTTGTCCATGCATGCTGTCCCCTTTCAATCCCATGAGGAAGTTACTCCCATTTTTCTGATGAGGAGCTTAAGCTATAGAAAGTTAAGGAGCAATATCTTACTGTCGATAGAGACTCTGATGATCTCACTTTAGAATTTGTTCTCTTAATCCAATGCATCTCCTATGGGTAGTTTCCTTGCTTTAAAGCAGCATCTTATAGTTGTATAACAAGACAAACAATTAATTGTTTTACTCTTGGCTTCATGGGTACAGAATATTCCTGTGCTCTAATCTCATCTTGTTTTATTGAAAGGCAATTCAGAGATGTGACTTTATAATATAGTTTAGACCTTCTGTTTAGCTTTGTACAACCTCGCTGCATATTTGTTGTTTTTTTAACCCCATTGAAAAGACTTAGCACCTCTTAATTCCATTTCTGTCCCAGATATTTTGAGAACTAAGTAGAAATTTAGAAAGACTAGATTGGAGAAAGGCTCAGCACAAAGGCAGAATGCCTTATGACCTTGATCTTACTTTACTGTAGCAGATATGCTTAGTAATATATCTGATTTAGGCGTAGTAGGGCTATTTCTTTCAGAATGCCACTGCCTTTTATCCTGTTATTTGAGTCTTTTTTGAGAGCAAGGTTTCTTTGTGGCCTATGGGACCCCTGAAGAGGTTTATCTAACTGAACAAATTATCTTTCCCTTTTATAGGACAGTTAGAAATATTTTGTGTAAGGCAAAGAAGTAAAGCACCTTCTTTCACATTTTGAAATGATAATTTAAAAATGCATTAATTCTGTACTGTGCTTAAGTGATAAAAGTTTAAGGGCTTTTATTAGGTTGGTATTGTATATATGTAAGTAGAAAGATTGAGATGGGGAGGGGATATGATGGAGAATGGAATTTCAAAGGGGAAAGGGGGGAGGGTAATACCATGGGATTTTTTTTGTTATCATGGAAAATATTAATAAAAATGGAGAAAAAAAAATAAAATAAAAAAATAATAATTTATACACTAAAAAAAAAAAAAAAGTTTAAGATATAAAGTGTTTATCATGTTTGGGTCATTCAACTAGTTGTATTAATAGTTTAAATCCCTGACATTTATTTTGCCATATGCCTCAATTTGGGATGGTATTCTTCCCATGGTATACCATGGAGAAATGTTTACCTTTGTTTTTTAAATTTATTTTTGCTTATTTATTTATTTGAGAACCAGAGAGAGAGAGAGAAAGAAACAGGCAGACAGAGAGAGAATGAGTGCACCAGGGTCTTCAGCCACTGCAAATGAACTCTAGATGCATGCGACCCCTTGTGTATCTGGCTAATGTGGGTCCTGCGGAATCGAGCCTCAAACTGGGGTCCTTAGGCTTCACAGGCAAGTGCTTAACCGCTAAGCTATCTCTCCAGTCCAGAAGTGTTTACCTTTGAAGCCCCTCATCAGGTAGGCCACAAGCCTGAGTGCCTTCAGGGTTTTCTGTTCAGATGCCCTTGGTTTCTTTCTTGACTTATCTGAGCTCTGCAATTTCTTTTGGATCAGCTAGTATGGACTGCTTCATCTGTGTTTGCAGTATATGCTTTGGGAGGAAGTAGATACTTAAAAAAATAAGAAAGTGAGAGAAATGACTGTTATGACTGTATTGGTAACCATCCAGCCTTCTTGGAGGTAGAAGGCTAATGCCCATGACTGTTTGATAGGTAACTATGTGGGGTTAATACTAAGACCACAAAGGTTTGAGTCTTATAAAGATGTAATTCTATACTGTGTTAGCCAGCTTTCAGCAGAGTGGGTTTCCTTGTGGATACTACAGTCGGCTATAAGTCAGTATGGCTATCAGCTTGGGATCCATAAGTGGTAGTTTACAATGCATTTGACAATAATCATAACCTTGCATACCTCCAGGCGGGGGGAGTTGTTAGTAATGTATCTTTATGGACTAGGTTGGTTGACTATCCAGAGTCACCAGGTTCTTGGCAGCCTCTAGTGTTTTTGGCCCTTGTAGAAATGTATGGGCACCTGACTGGGTATGGAGTTAGAGGTTGTGATGATTCTTTTCCTAGTACCCAAAGCATGAAATTACTTTTTGAGACAGGATCTTACTCTGTAGCCTAGGCTGGGTTGTCTGATACTCTGTAGGCACAGGCTGCCTTGAACATAGAATGGTCCTCCTGTCTCAGTCTCCTGGGTGATTGGTTTACAGGTGTGTGCCACCAAACCTGGATTTACCCTTCTTTGTAAGAAGTGGTGTGGTTTGATCTGAAAATGTTCCCAAATGCTCATGGGTTAAAGGTCTGGCTGCAGCTGATGGGTTTTGGAGAGGTGATTAGATCATGAACATGTTAATTTCATCAGTGGAGCAATATATTGAATGCTGTATTAGGTAAGGCCTTGTGAGAGGAAGTTGGTCACTGGGTGGGGGCCTGCTTTTGAAAGGAATTGAGTATGCCAGGACCCATCCTCCATCTTTCCTTCTCTCCCCCACCCTTCTTATTTGATTTCCTACCTCCTTTCTCGCCACCATGAGGTGAGCAGTTCTATTATACCTCCACAAAACCTCTATTATGCCTCCATGAAATCTTTTCCTCCTTTATGTCCTGCCTCACCACATCCATAGAGGATCCAGTGGACATGGCTGAAACCTGAAACCATGAGCCCAAGTAACTTTTTTTTCCCACATTTTTGTTCTCAGGTAATTTGTTACAGTGACAAAATACCCGAGAAGAATCTAGTTAACACAAGAAACATAGAGAAGAAACTAGGTAACACAAGAAACATATTTCAGTTTGCATTTGGGATCCTGTTTCAACCCTATTAATTTCAGTTTTCTGCTATTCAGTACTAGAATGAATTGTGCAAACCCAGTGAGTAAGAGAAATCAGAGTGGAGAGTGGAACACTTCATTCCCTCCACACTGCAAGCAAGATTATTGTTGTTTCTGACTTTTCTTGCTTTTTGCCAGATCATGCATCACAAGGTGAAGCACACTACCTTTTATTTTCTTTTTGTTAAGAATTAATGCTGTGTTCTCTCTTCCCTTTCAACTTTGTGGCTAAGTGTGGGTGAGAAGGGGCTAATGCATCAGACATGTGCCTTGCCTGATTGCTTGGTGACCCACAGAGACCTGCTCTGCAGTGCTGGCTGCCTCCCAGCTCCCTACATTTTGTCCTGAACTGACAAATAACCCACAATCTTTTGGAAGAGGACAGCTGTAAAGGAGGGAGGCATTTGATTCAGACTTTCCTCCTTCTACTTGGATGCTGGGGCCATTATTCAGCCTCAGCAATTATAGACACAATCTTTTGTGTATTGTATATCATGCCCGCCCACCAAAGGCAGCATTACTTTTAGAGGTTGGGAAATGTAACTTAACTCATCTTCAATTTTAAGTGTATTATTAAATTTTAATGTTTAAATTGATGGATGTATTTTATGGTTTTTATTTGATTTCTCTCTCAATTGATCCCCCCATCTTTTCAGAGAAGAAGCATTTTAAGGAGAAAGCTATACACAACCTCCATTCTAGAGGATCGAAGTGACTTCTGAAAGCTTTTCCTATATGCAATAAAATAATCAAGGGAGCATTATTTTAGTTAGGCCGGTCAACATAAAGTGCATGTGACTCCTAAGTAAAGACAAGCCCTAGTAGAGACACTCAGTGCTATTGCTCATCTCACTTGATGAGAATGGGAGAGCCTGTGGGAGTTTCAGATGTCAGGCAGTTCTTGTCCTCTCCTCAACTGGCTCCTCCAGCCCCATTTAGATGGAAAATATTTTGCCACCTTGTCATTCAGTGTCCTGGGCTCCTTTTCAGAGGTCTTGTAACACCCCATCCTTCTCTGATTTTAGTCTTCATTGTCAGACTCTGGGTTGTGGGTGTGATCACTTGTTATCCATACTTGCATTCCAAGGTGCAGCAGTAGGAGTGCTTGTGTGTAGGGTTGGGGGGAGGACCTGTTGGTGCATAGTGTTGGGCTTAAGCTGATTCACATGAAAATGAACCATGAGTGATTCTTGTTCTTGGCTTAGAGGCCATGAAACCTTATACCAGACCTTGTAGTACCACCATCTTCCTTGCGCCCCAAAGTTACGAGGCACAACATTGACCCATGCCAACCATTTCGGCTTCACTCACAATGGGGAGCAGATGTACTAAGATTGAAACACTACTTGGTATAAGCTAAGTTGTGTTGAGTTAAGAAAAGGTATCTGAGTAGAAGCAGTAGACAGGCAGATGTCTGAGTACAGATCCTGAAAAGGCAAAGAACTAGGCCTGAACCTGGTGATGGTGGTACTGTGGGGAGGTGGAGGGCAGGGGAGGAAGTCTTTATTTGTTTTTTAATGCTTACAGATTCTGTAGGTTAGAACCTTCCACAGGGACATTGGGGATGGTGTGCTGTTGCTCTGTAGTGTCCAGAAAAGACTGGGATGGGATGGAGGCTTCTTTATTCATTGCTGCTTGTGCTGGGCTTTCTGTGGGACTCCTCTTTGCTACCTTGATTTCCCTATGAGATGGTAGTCTCAGGATGGTGGTGTTACTTCATCCCATCTCAGGACATGAAGGACAAATATTGTGGTCAGTAAGGAAGCAGTTTCTCTTTATTATGGTCTGGTTTCAGAAGATGCATAGAGTCCCATCCATCAAAGTGATCCAAAGTCTACCATAAATCTAGGGTAGAGAATTTACCATCAGAATATTCAGCAATGTTTTGAAATACTTGTAGGAGGCTGCTTAGTGTTTTTTTTTTTTAATTTTTATTTATTTATTTACTTACTTTTTGAGGCAAGGTCTCACTTTAGCCCTAGCTGTCCTGGAACTCCCTCTGTAGTCCAAGCTGCCCTTGAACTCACCATGAACCTCCTACTTTAGTCTCCTGAGTGCTGGGATTATGGGCATGTAGATTTTTTGATTCATTAAGTATATATTTCTTTCAAAATAAGAGGATCTTCTCATGCCTGAGATGGGTTCTGTTGGAGCATATTCTACGTTACTTTTTTAAAAATACATTTATTTGACACAGAGGGAGAGGGGGAGGAGGAGGGGGAGGGAGAGGGGAAGAAGGAGAAGGAAGAAGAGGAGGAGAGGAGAAGGTGGCAGCGGCAGTGGCAGTGGTGTTGGCAGACAGAGAGAATGGGTTGCACCAGGGCCTACTGCCACTGTAAATGAACTCCAGAGGCATGCACCGCCTTGTGCATCTGGCTTTCCATGGGTATGGGGAAATTGAACCTAGGCCACCAGCCTTTGCAACCAAGTGCCTTTAGCTGCTGAGCCATCCCCCTAATTTCTTTGTTTATTTAATAAAGTTTCTAGAATTGAAAATGGGGTTTAGGGAGGGCAGTGTGTACCTTTCATAGTGATTGTCTAACAGGTTCCTTGATAGGGTTTTAAAATTAGTGAAAAGGGCCAGGTTATGTGATATTGCTTATCAATCTGTAGATTTTTTTCTATTGACAATATCAAGAATCCCATTGGCCTGTGGGACACAGTTAACCAACCCATTAAACCATTAGTCTCTCAAATGTCTACACATAATTCCTTGAATGTTCTATGAGTTCGAGTTGGCACCTGTTGGTACTTCATTAATAGCCTAAGTACATTTTTTAGAAACACAACATTTCATGTAGCCCAGGTTGTCTTGTACTCACTAATAGCCGAGGATGACCTTAAACTTCTGATCCTTGTGAGTGCTGAGATTTTGGGTGTTTGCCACCATGCCTAATTTATGTGGTGCTCAGGATCAAACCAGAGTTTTCATGCACATTAGGCAATACTCTTCCAATTGGGCTGTGCCCCCAGCATCCTTACCTACATTTTTTTTGGTAAGCATGTATGTGTATGTATATGTGTATATGTTTGGATGTATAAGAAGGATACCAGGTACTCTCCTCTATCACTCTTCCATCTTACTTCCCTGAAACAGGCTCTCTCATTGAACATGCAGCTCACCATTGTTTGGTGAGACTAGCTGACTAGTGAGCCCCATTGATTTGCCTGTTTCTGTCCTCTTCAGAACAGGGGTTATAGGTATACATGGCCATGTCTAGCTTTTTATGTGGTTGCTACAGATTGAGCAGCCAATGTTACTACTTGCTGAGCCATCTCCCATCATTCTGATACACATTCATTCATTTTGTGTGTGTGTCTGGGAGTTATTTTTATCTTTTTGATACAATTATTAGCCCATAACATTTAGAACCTGACTCTACTGTTGCTGATTCTCTTGAGCCAGACTCTGTTCATGCTGATTTTGGATACATGAGATGCAGAGATTGAAGGCTTTTTTGTTGGGTCAAAGCTGGAGGACATACATGTCTCTTGACTTTCAGGGCTGTGCTTGGTAACTTTGACAATACCTGCCTCTATACTTTATAGCCTGAGGTTTGGTCGATCTTGGTAGCTTTAATTGGTATGTAGTTACAGGTAAGTTGCCTGATAGCCAGATTTTGGAGGGGAAACTTGGGAAACAGTTGGGGTATGGTGGGAATTAAGGGAGATAGTGGGTCAAAAACAGTGAAAATGTCACCAGAACTTAAGCTAGTGCTCAGATTAAATCACACTGTTGGTGTTACACATATTAAATCCCTGTGTGTGCCTGGGTAATAGGATGTTGGTTAAATTAGCAGTCTCCATTTAATTAGAAAATAGCAAGTGTTTGTCTTGTTTTAATCAATCAAAGAATATTGAATATCATCTTCCAAACAGAGCCTTAGATGCTAAGGGCTTGGTGTAGAAAGTGACCAACACTTCTGGAGCTAGGAAGAAGATTCACAGGTGGAGCTTGTAAGGTGGACAGAGCTGATGGGAGCATAAGGGCTATAATGGGAATCAGTTGCCCATGCACAAGCTGGACCTTGGTCACTTGGGTCTGCCCTGCTGGAGAGGTTGTGTTTGAAGAAATTGTGTTTCTGCTGCTTTTTTTTCAAGGCATGTCCTGATCTGTGTAACCCCCCACCCCTCCACTATTCCCCATATACACACTGCTTATGGAGGGATTTTAAAATAACACACTGAAAGGAGAAAACACTGAGCGAGCAAAGATCTGAGATGTTTATGTGAGGGTCTTCTAGATATCTTTCTCTACCCCGCCCTCCGTAGTAAATCCTGCTTCATGGTATGAGCTCTTCCTGCTCAGCTGGGTAGAAGGTGGTACTACATAGGTGTGTTCACAGTCAGGAAAGCCAAAGGCTTTGTACCATACCAAGGGACTGTAAATGATAGTGACTCTTGCTCCATGCTTTCAGAATCTTAGATGTGGGCTTGTTTCTCTACATAATGTTAAAACCATAAAGGTAGTAGAGGACAAAGTTGTCATTGCTATGAAGACATGGGGGTAATTTATGGGACATGTGGGATGAAGAAGTACCAGATTAAGACAATTCATGTTCCTTCCTAGAGGTGACTGAGCAGTATTCCTTTCAAAGGCTGTGTCTCTCCTGTGGTACCCAGAGTAGGTTTCCATTGCTAGTTGGTCATAGGCAGAGTTTTTGGCTTCTTAGATTCATGTGATTTAATCAGGAAATTATTTAGATTGTAGCATCCCCCAGACACATGCTCAAGGGACTGGAGGCATTCTAGCCCATAGTCATTTGCCTTTGCAGAGCAACCATTTGATCTGGGCTGGCAGAAAAGAATACTTAATTTATTGTATGGCTATACTACTTTCAGGAGAATGGTAAACCTCTCTTGTTGTTTGTACTTACTAAGCTGTGATAAAGTAGGGCAGTAACAGGGTAATTTTTCAATTAAAAAAAAAAGGTCCCTTTCAACACTTTAAAATAGGTGCAAAATGAATCCTAGCTTGTGGCATGTCAATTCTATCTGGAAGTCATTAAAGTTATTTGTAGGAAATGAAAGAAAACAGACCCGTGGCTGCCATTTTCCAAATTGGGCCAGTTTTAGAATTCTTCAGTTGATAATGATGAGAGTAGGACTTGGGATTAAAAAAAAAATCCTATAATAAAGCACAAGGGAAAGTCAGAATGGAGCATCTTTTGAGGTCTGAGATCTGCTTTGCTGGATGGTGATGGGATGAGAGTTAGAGCTCCATTCTACTATTTAACCTGCAAGGAACTCAGGTAGGTACTTGCATCTTCTGAGCCTCAGCTACTCATGCATCAGATGGAGAGGATGGGAGAATACAAGATCATACTTGTGCTAGCCCAATCTGACCAAGCAGGAAATGTCAACTTGAGTTTGCTGTTATGGCCACCTGCTCTATCTCCATCCCCATCCCAATCCCAATCCTTGGAGTATGGAGCCAGATCTCACTTAGGACTGTCTGGGAAGATTCCACTTACAAATTAAAAATGTGTGTTTAGCTTTGTGAAAACCAGAAATGAAAGGTGCTGATGATGATTCCTCCAGAGTCTATTATATGAAATAGTCCTTATAGACAGTAAGTTCCAGAAAGACTGAAAAACTCTTCTTCAGCTTTATATTTTGTCTGTTTTAGCAAAACTTTTTATGGGGTAGTACTTTCTGCTTTTTTAGATGAAGATGATAGATGTAAAATCTTCCAAGTTGATCTTTCCCCACTTCCCTCCTCCCTCCTTTTCCCCCTTTTTTAGAAAAAAGAAAGTAAATGACAAGTTGCTTTTATTCACAGCGAAAAGTAAATTTTGTTTTCCTTAAATAATTTGTGTGTTTTCAGCTTAAAACATAACTCATTGACACAAATATGGTCCCAAGGAATGACTTTTGGGTTTACATTACACAGGTAAAAACTTGAAGCTTGTGTCTCATCTATTTGTGTGTCCAATACTCTATTTCCATTGTTGCATTTGAGCCTGTTTATTGTGTGTGCATATATGCACACACTTTAAATTAGCTTCCAGTGTATCCAAGGATGATATTTAACTTCTGATTCTCCTACCTTCACTGCCTAGTGCTGGGATTACAGGTGTGCCCCATTACAAAGTTTATGTGGCAGTGAGGGTCAAACTGAGGCCTCGTACATATTAGGTAAGCACTCCATTAACTAAGCGATATTCTCCAAACCTACAACTATAGCCTGTGTTCTTGAATAAAGAAAATCTATGGTAGCCTAGTATTTCAGAGTGTGCTTTAGGATCATGTACAGCAGGAAGGAAACTTCAGTATGAGCAAATGTTCACGGAGGTTGTGTGTTTTCATATATTTCTGGTGCACGAGGAAGCCTGGCTTGAATTCATGTTTGGTTTTTATATATGTCAAATGAGTGGACAGGGAGGGGGAAGATTTATTTTGGCTTACAGACTGGAGGGAAGCTCCATAATGGCAGGGAAAATGATGGCATGAGCAGAGAGTGGACATCACCCATGGTCAATGTCAGGTGGACAACAGGAGCAAGAGGGTGTGCCAAATACTGGCAAGAGGAAATTGGCTATAACACCCATTAGCTTGCCCCCAACAATACACTCCCTCCAGGAGGCGTTAATTCCCAAATCTCCATCAGCTGGGAACCTAGTACTCAGAACACCTAAGTTTATGGGGGGCACCTGAATCAAACCACCACATCAGGCCATGGTGTCTGGGGCAGTAGCTCTGTTAGCAGTCACTGACACCAGAGGGATATGGACGCAGCTGTGTGTGTGTGAGGGGGATGGTGGAAGAGTGAAGAAAAGAAATAAATGGTGTGCCCAATATTTTTTCTTCTTCGCGTTGAATCATTGCAGACAAATCCTAATTTTTCCCCTTTCAATGTGGAATATATGTAGAAAAATTAGATTTGTGGCAATGATTTTACATTAGTGTTTGGTGCAGTGCCTCTATTTTGATAAAACATGGTATACTTAGGCTAAACAGAAAAGTGATGTCCACTACTGATTCTGTAAGCACAGCTTCTGCATGCTTAAAGTAGGTAGATTCACTATGTAATCTCAGGGTGACCTTGAACTCACAGTGATCCTCCTGCCTCAGCTCTCCAATTGCTGGGATTACAGGAATGAGCCATCACACCCGGGTCTTTCTCATTTTTAATCATCCAAAAGAAAAAATCAATATTCTAATGAAATGTAAGTAATAAAAAGATAATTTAAAAATATTTTATTTACCATTGGGTATGGTGGTGCACCCCTTTAATCCCAATACTCAGGAGGCAGAGGTAGGAAGATTGCCATGAGTTCAAGGCCACCCTGAGACTACATAGTGAATTCCAGGTCAGGCTGGGCTAGAGTGAGACTACCTAGAAAAAACAAACAAAAAATTTATTTATTTGAGAGAGAAAGAGACAGCAAGAGAGAGAATGAGTGCACCAGGGCCTCTAGTCACTGTAAATGAACTTGACACATGTGCCACTTTGTATATCTGTCTTATGTGGGTTCTGGGGATTTAAGCCTGAATCCTTAGGCTTTTCAAGCAAGAGCCTTAACTTCTAAGCCATCTCTCCAGCCCCAAAGATAATTTTTTAAAATTTTATTTTATTTACAGGTAGAGAAAGAGAGGGCAGAAGGGAAAGGGGAGAGGGAACAGGCACGCAAGGGCTGCAGCCACTGCAAACAGATTCCAGATACATGCACCATTGTGCATCTGGCTTTATGTGGGTCCTGGGGAATCAAGACCTGTTCATTAAGATTTGCAGGCAAGTGCCTTAACCACTGAGCCATCTCTCCAGTCCTAAAAGATAATTTTGTTTCATTGTGTCTTTTTTTTTATACAAAGACTCAGTAGCTATATTAAAGATGGGTTTTGTTTTCCTCTGAATTGCACCTTGGAGAACAACCACCAAAAAGTTTGTAGCCAAAACCATGCAGTGCTGTTAGTTCCCATTAAAATTGTCTCCTGAGACCCCTCTGTTGCTTCCTTATTATAGCAGAACTGGATTGTGCAAAGATGTGCATTCATTCAGCTAATGGCAAGTTTTGACCTGAGATTGCTCTTCATGATTCATTAAGCATATGGGATTAATAATTTAAGATAACTTTTTCTGGCTGGTATCTTTAGAGAATATTATTTTTCCCCTTTGTTCTTCAAATTAAAATTTACTTTGTGATAAAAGGCAGTTTGTAAATTCATTTCAGGAGGGTTTTCATAGCTCAATTTTTCATTCAGCATTTCATTACTTATCAGGGTTAATTCTGAAAGATTTGACATCTTTTTTGCATATGTATGTTGTTTTTGTATATGTGGAACACATGTGTGTGGATGCACATGCATGTAGAAGCTGGAGTTCAATATGGAAGTCTTCCTTAGTCACTCTTCATCTTATTCTTTGACAGTTTACTCATTAGGCTAGGCTATCTGGCCATTGAGCCCCAGGGATTCCTCACCTCTGCCTCTGGAAGGCTGGCACCACAGGTTTGCACTTCCATGCCTGGCATTTATGTGGGTTGTAGGGATCTGAACTATGGCTAGTCCTCATGCTTGCATGGCATGAACTTACCTACTAGAAACATCTTTGTAGCCCAAGATTTGGTATCTTTCTAATTTTGTTATCTAGATTACTTTTAAAATATAAAGAAATAATTTTTATGAAGGTGGTTGGTAGTCTGATACAATGTAAAGACAGTGACAGAAGCAGACATGTTAACTGCTTGAAGGATAGGTGAGATGGGTTTCAAATCCTCCACCTCTTTACTTGCCAGCCCTTGACCATGGGCATTGTTTTATACCCTGTGCAGGCTGTGGTTGTCTAGGCTGTAAGATGTGTGGAGTGACCTTCATTTCACGGGACCGTACTGGAATCTAAGTTGCTAAGTGTGTTGGTTCAGTTATTGCAGGTGACATATAGGGGATGGATGGGGGAGTTTGAAAGACCTACTCGCTGTGGAGCACTGATATGAGAATGATTTAATTTTGATTTACAAAGTAAGATTAGCTGCTTTGGTCATTTTCAGATCAGTGATAGGTGTGCATGCTGCAGCAGGTATGGCAGATCCTGCAGGGTAGCCATGGACAGAAGAATCTGCATTGCTAGTCACTGATTTCTACCACTAATTCAAATGCCAGGGGCTTGTGACATTTTACATTCATGTCTGGGTAGACAAGTATCCCTTTTAAGATCTATTGCCCCTAGAAATGTCAAAATACTGGCTTTTCTTTTTTGATAGTTAGGCCATGTCTTTTTGGTAGCAGTATATCCCTCCACCTTGCACTACTTCCTGCTTTTTTTCTCCAGGGGACAATGTGGGCCCTTGTGACATGGTTGGAGGAATCTCAAACCCATGGAAGAAATTTATCGGCTCAGCCAAGCTTATGAAAGGTCAGAAGATGTGGAGACCAATGTGACAAGCTTCTCAACCTTGGGTTGTGATCACAGTTCTACTTCAAAGACGTGGCTTCCCTGGGTGTTTAATATTACCAGAGTAAACACCTCTTACCTCTTCGTGTGGCTATAATATGATGAGAAACTAGAATGGGGGAAATGCAGAAGTTGTAGTTGAGTAGATAGTTTCTTGGTGTGTGTGTGCCTGTGCATACATGTCTCTAGGCTACAACATGACAACTTGCCATTGACCTGTGAATGAACAAAGAAGGTGAAACTCTGTTAAAATTACCCTGATACTGGTGCCTATCCTCTGACTTGTCTTTATCTATGTCACCTGAGGTGGGGACAGTACCCTGAACTCTCCAGCTGTCTCAGCTTCATCACTTGGTTCTCTTGCATCCCTGAAATAAGTTGCAGTATCCAACTGGGATGTGTGCCGGTGTGTTCTTTGTGCATGTGACATATTTGAGGGATTGTATGGAATATGTATATGCACCTGTGAGCATGTGGGATTTCTGTGTATGTGTGTGTAAGAGCCCCCTGAAACATTAAAAGTTTGCTGAGACATTAAAGCCACCATGTAGGTGACTCTATCTGGCCACAGAAGCTTTGATCCTTTAAGGTTCCCTATGCCAGGTTGGTTGATTTTTTTTCTCCTCTGTCCCCCGCTTTTTCCCATACCTGTCCTAGACATAGCTGTCCTCACTTCTCTTCATTTTGGTCTGTTATATGTATGTTTTATGAGACAGGTTATCACTATGTATCCCAGGTTGTTATTGAATTTGTAGAAGTTGACTCAGCCACCAGAATGCTAGGATTATAGGTGTCTGCTACCATGCCTGGCTTAGGTCATTAAAAAAATGATAGGAAGCCAGGTGTGGTGGCACATGCCTTCAATCCCAGTACTTGGGAGGCAGAGGTAGGAGGATCGCCGTGAGTTTGAGGCCACCCTGAGACTCCATAGTGAACTTCAGGTCAGCCTGGGCTAGAGTGAGACCCTACCTCGAAAAACCAAGCAAAAAAAAAAAAAAAAAAATGATAGGGCTGGAGAGATGGATTAGTGGTTAAGGCACTTGCCTGTGAAGCCTAAGGACTCATGTTCAACTCTCCAGGTCTCATGTAAGCCAGACACACAGTGACACAGGCACACAAGGTTGCATGTATGCACAAGGCGCATGACTCTGGAGTTCTGCTGCAGTGTCTGGAGGCCTTGGTGTGACAGTTTTCTCTCTCCCCCGCCCCTCATGAAGAAAAAGACCAGTCTGTTGGGCTTGGCTCAAAAAAAGAAATGATTGATTGATTGGTGTAGTATCTCCTGCAGCCCAGACTGGCTTCATACTCACTGTGTAGCTAATGGTGGCCTTCAATTTATAATCCTCTTACACTGGGGTAAGTGCATTCCATGACCCCCTTTTATATGTGCTGATCCCAAGACTTTGTACATGCTAGGCAAGCATCCTACCAACCTTGGTTGAAGACATGGAAGACCTGGAGTGAAATACCATCCCCCAGGAGAAGGTGCTGTGTATGACCATTTCCTTAGGTGGCCTCTGTGATGGCCTTCCCCATGGGGACTAGACCTCAGTGTCTAGCAGCAGGACTGTCTGAGGCTTCTGATCTATTGCCTTCTGTGGCTGGTGCAGCCTTGTCCCTCCCTGGCGACTTTGGGAGGCATCACACAGGAAACACTGCCGTTTCCTCCAGAACTTCCCAGTACAGGAGGCTTCTGCTGTCACTGGTAGATGGGGGCAGTGGGTGTCCTTGCCATGAGGCCCCTGCCCTCCAGGAGAGTGAATCTGGGAAGTGGGAGAGTGGAGTAGAACACAAAGCACAGAATACTTTTTTGCTAGACTGGGAAGCTCTATATTCTGGCCCTCATGGTTTCCTCTAAGAGAAATAAAGCATTGAGTTTCTGTTTAGGAAATAAGTCCTGGTGGAATTCATTGGCCATTTAGGCATTGTGCATGTATTTTTATGGCTAGAGCTGGTTGTGTTTGAAGACCAGTGTCTTGTGGAGAGGTAAGAAAGGTGCAGTTGGGTACACCCTTTGCCTTCAGTGAGCTGACAATTCTGGTGTGATGGTGTGTGATGCTGCAAGAGAGACTGAAAGACCACAGATGCCTGGGCAGGGAGTGCCATTTTACCCAGCCTGAAGAAGTTCTCTAAACTAAATGTACCTATTATTTAGGCTTCCAAGAGTCAGATCCCTCCCCCCCCCCGCCCCACATTGCTGAGGCAAATTTAAATTTGTTCTCAATATCTGATTAACATTCCCCTTGCTTGTTCAGCTGAAGGGGGCATGTCTGAGTGCAAGTCAGATTACAGACCCCAAGATTATTTGGACTCTTAACTCCCAAACAATAGCACGCACACAATCCCCCCCCCCCCCAAAGCCAACTCTCAGGTAATGATGTTCCTGTTTACTCAAACATTTCAAAAGGCACGTGAAACAGGACGGTGTTTTTCTTTTGGAGATAATCATTTCCTTTGTTTTGGGGGAAAATGCCTGTTGAATTGGGCAGGGCTCCTATCTTTTTCAATGAGGGTCTGAACAGTTGATATTTGTTGACAGCTAGGTGGGTATGTAGTCTATAGGGGGATTTGAAAGCAGTTGCAACACCAGTGAAGCGTGGTGTGTTGGTTACATCTCTTTAGAAGGGAGTCCTTTCCTCTTTTTCAGATTAGCAATTACTGAGGTGACAGATTGTAACCAGCCCTGGCCCAGCACCTTAGACATTACCCTTCAGCTCCTCTACATTGTGTGTCTTCTCAACACTGATTTCCTTTGGTGTTGGAGTGGGAAATTCAAAGAATGGTGCTGTGCTTGGTTCTTAGAGCAGTTGGATCTGGTTGTGGCCATGGACACTTTAAAGTGTGTGCCTGCGTGTGTACATGTACTTCCCAATATTATGTATCTTGGCAGATTCATGCTGTAAATGAAATATTCTGCATCCAGTTGTTTTCTCCTAATTACCATGAGATTGACAAATAGTAGAACTTTGTTCACTTTATTGAGTGGCTGACTGTAGGCCAGACAGTAGACTGTTTTAATGCATTTAAGCTCAATCTTGAGAGAAGTCCACAGAAGTAGGAAGTAGATAATGTTGCCCCACTTTGCTTACATAGAAAGAAAAGTTTAGGGCCAGCTGAGCCCCATCCTTGTTGTTCTCGGTACCATATGCTTTCAGCCCCTGAGCTGCACTTCTGCCTAATTTCCTATGAATTGTGTGTGTGTAAACCAAAATTCAAAGTATTTAATATTGACTAGGGCACTTGCCATTTAAGGGACTGTCATTATAAACTTTTTGTAAAATGTCCTTCTGTAGCACAGTTGCCTTTCATCTTTTCTGTATGTATCAAACAAGCCCTTGGTAATAATTCATTCAATGTAAATTTTCTTCATTGTTATTCCCACATAGATACTGTATAAATACTTTTGCTACTAATAGTGAATGAAGCCTTCTGTATTCTTGTGTACTTAGACAATGCTGCTAAACCCTAGAAATTAATATGGTGGAATCTAGGTTCTGTTACCTAACCTTAACTTGTGAATCAAGCAGATCATTAATTAGTGTGTGTGTGATTACATTCATGGCACTTGTATACTTTTCCAAGTGCACAAAGGTGCTTACCTTGGTTTAGTATGAGTGAGTGATAAGTGCATCAAAGGTCTTTCGGGTGGGAAGAAGTTTGAGAAGACTCAATTGAGTGTAGCAATAAATAATTCGCTAAATTAAGAACGGGAGACATCTTAAAGAAGGGATTTGATCAGTTGTCATAAAAATTTTATTTAATGTAAATATTAAATAATTTCTTCTGAATCAGCATTTTCCTCTGGAGTTAGCAAAGGCTGCATTCTTCCTCTGGAAGTCTTGGATGTGTTTTTTGTCAGTGTAGGGTAGGGTCTCCAGTGTGAAAGCTGCTGTGGCTCTTGGTTCACTTCTCTCCTGCTGTACTCTTTTTTATGCACTTGGTTATCCTACATGTAATAACACTCTCTCTGGGGTATTTCTTTCTGTGCTTGGTTATCCTACACGTAATAAGGATGTCTTTCCCTCCATTGCAGATGGTCACTTGATAACACTGAAAACATGATGACTGCATGGGAAGACAGCCAGATTCTCTAGGCTCTTGGCGCAAATAACAAGTTGCTCCCTAGGGGTGGGGTTGCTGGGCTTTAATTCTGCTTTGTGTTGTGTGGGTTCTTTGTGAATCTCAAAAGTGCAAAAGGCATCTAGAGGAAGTACTTGACTTCTCAGGAGACAATAGTGTTTGCATATACACTTTGAGTACAAATGTTCTTTATTACCATTAGCATATTTAACATGGCTGAAGTGTTCATTAGAAAATAAGAGCATGCATTTCCTTGTTAACATATTTCGGAGGAGTAGCAGTGGTCAAATTGTTCCATAAATCTATAAGTTTTTCTAGTAGTACTGTTTGTGAAAACATGGTAGCTGACAATGTCAACAAATGCCTTCTGAATATATGTGATGAAATTGTCTGGTGTGTATTTATGTGTACTTATGTTTATCCTTAGTGCTGGGAATTGAATTGAACATGGGCCTTGAACATGCTAGGAGAGCACTCATTGCTATATTATAACTGTGGTCCTAAGCTATATTTATGAAGGAAAATTGCATTTTTTTCTTGAAAAATGATGCTCAGGATATCTCAGAAAATTTCATTTGAAAGTGATACCCTCCTTGCATTATTTTCCAGACTAAACCATAGGAACTTATGTAGGTAATTACTTCTTGTTTGCTTGAGACAGGTTCTTGCTATGTAGCAAAGGCTAGCCTTGAGTTCCTGGCAGTCTTTCTGCTTCAGCCTCCCAAGCAGAATGAACTTTCACTTCTGGTTTATATGATTACCTTCTAGTAACTAGACACTTAGAAATCCTGAAGACCCTTCATAAATCTCCCATGTTCTTACAGATTTTGGGCTTTATGTTCTTGAAAACAAGAAGTCAGCTGTGTGGCTATGGGAGTGATTCCTGAAAGCTAAACTAGAAATGTGTTTTTCCTGATTTTTCATATAATTCTATAGTTTCCTGTCGCTTCTTTCTGCTACAGTAAATCGCTCTTTGTTCTTTTCAGTGAGATCCTGGAGATTGAATCTAGACTCTTGTGCATGTCAGGAAAGTGCTATACAGCTAACTCTAACTCTGCTTTCATTTTTTTATATTGAAGCTGTGTTTTTACAAAAATGATTTTCAGGTTTTATTTGAACAAGATTTGGGTTCCAAGGGAATCTCTGGGGTCAGGGAACTCTTCCCTCAGATGTCCCTTATACCACATAGGATGCCAGTGGCAGTGTTTCACTGTGTTATGTGTGAGCATGTGTATATCAGGGGTAGAGGATGACTTGAGGACTCTCGTTCTTGAGGGACTATGCTGCTAGTAGGTTTATACCTAGGCTTCATTTAAAACAGTAAAGTGAGGGAGGGGTAGGATTAAGAAGGCAAAGACAGACTTCTAAACGGTGTTCATGTTAGGGAAGTAAGTGCATTTGGAGCTGGGGTAGAACTGACCCAGAGCTTGATCACAGCTGGAACCATAGGTTTATTGACGTCTTTCTGTCTGTGCCTGTGCATCCTAGCTTTTAGTACTTCGTCTTAGCTATTCCACTTGTAGCTTCCAAGGAAAAACAAAGAGACCACTAGTGAAAGTGTAACAGGGTGTAGGGATCCAGGAATGTCCTTTAACCCCAAGCCCTGGGTTTGTTTCTAATTTTAATCCAAGAATTGAATAAAAAACTGAGAAGGATAATTATTAAATTATATTTATTGAGGGAAGTACAGAGCCAAGGAAAGGTATCCTTTCCTTGGAGGGCCTGGGAAAACCATATGAAGAAAAGAGAGAAAAGAAAGTTCAAGGAGCTCCTGCCATGTGGGGAGCTGGAGGGGATAAAGAACCCACATGGAGAGTAGGGACTAGGGGGCTTTTCTGGCCAAGCCAGCCCAGCCCCAGCTGAGGGAAAAACTCACCCACAGCTGGAAGTTCCCAAGTGGTCAGAGAACCCGCCCTCCCCTTACAAAGGTATTTACAACCTTATACTTGTGGGCTGTCTTCTGGCTCAGGTGAACCAGAGACTGCTAGTTGGTTAGGGCTAAAGAATGTCTCAGGAAGATGCTAGCCCTGACACCAACAGGGCTGAATTTGACCAACCACAATGTTTAAAAGTCCTATGAAAGACCTCCCTCCCAGTAGGGGTCCTGGTTGTTTGTGGAAAAACAGGTCTAGGGAACTAGGCAAAAGATAAGTCAGATCATTAATTTCTAGCAAGTGCAGACTTTCCTGGTTTTTTTTTTTTTTTTTTTTTTTTTTTTTTGTACTTTCAGGAGTCCAGTCACCCTAACTGTACTCTCTCTCACAGGACCTGACAAAAGCACCAAAATCATTTGCATCAATATTCCAGCCGGGCGTGGTGGCACATGCCTTTAATCCCAGCACTTGGGAGGTAGAGGTAGGAGGATCATGATGAGTTCAAGGCCACCCTGAGACTACATAGTGAATTCCAGGTCAGCCTGGGCTAGAATGAAACCCTACCTTGAAAAACCAAAAAAAGAAAAAGAAAAAAAAAAAAGAATATTCCAAATACTCTATTTTTATTCCTACTCTCCCCTCAGAGGTCTCTAAGGTTTGTAATTAGAAATCATTAAAAAAAAAAACACTTTGTTTTTAGTTAGCACCTTTAACAATTATCTTTAATGAATTTTCTTGTTTTTAGCCTTTCTAGGTACTATTTGTATTTTCAGAAGCCTTTGTATTTTTATTTTTCCCATAATGGTCACTTTTTAGTGTCTTGCATGTTTATACATACTGCTGATATGTTGTAGTCTCACTTCAAATGTTGTTTTAGCTTTTTTAAAAAATATTTTTTTATTTACTTATTTGAGAGAAAGAGAGAGAATGAATGGGCACATCAGGGCCTCCAGCTGCTGCAAACGAACTCCAGATGCATGTGCCACTTTGTGCATCTGGCTTATGTGGCTCCTGGGGAATCGGACCTGGGTCCTTTAGTTATGCAGGCAAGTGCCTTAACTGCTAAGCCATCCCTCCAGCCCTGTTTTAGCTTTTTAAACACAGCTTCTCCTCTTCCCTCAGCTAGTTCATGAAAAGGATGTAGGTCCACATTTTGTAGAGATGAACTGTGCTTGGCATTTGCTTGCACTCCTTTGGACAAGCTGCTAGAAAAGTTGACTCTGAAGAGCTAGAGTTGTCTTCCCGGGACATTTATCTCTTTCATTAGAAAATTATGAATACTTGGAGAGAGATGCTGTCATTCAGGACATTCAGTTAGAACATTAGTGAATAAGAACCTTTGTCACAAAGGCCAAAGCATGAAGGTAACTCTGCTTTCTGACTTCCTTTCCTTTTCCCTTTTCCTTCCCATCCCTCCCTCCCTCCCTCCTTTCCTTCCTTCTTCCTTTCCCTTTCCCTTTCTCTTCTTTTCCTTTATTTCCTTTCCTTTCTTTTCATTTTCCCTCCTTCCCTTCCTCCATTGGTGACCAGACTTGATCTAACTTGAAAATAGTTGGCAAGAGTAGAATTGAATTCCCTTATGTGCTGTGTTAGAGGATGGTTGTTCATGGCTCATTCAGCATGTCATGTAGGGGCCCTGTATGGGTGTGTACTCCATGTATGCACTGTATGTACATTGTGTGATATGTTAACATGCCTATACTGTATATATTCATTCAGTAACAGCTCTAGCAGAGATCCAGGGTAGACCATATCACCTTGAACCTTTGCAACAATGCAGGAAGCAACTATTTTTGTGAGGTGTGAGAGTGTTTTTGAGCTCACTTAGAGCTAGCTCTGTGAAACTGGCTTAGGGAGTGAGTGCTAAGACTTCGTAGTAACCTGGGGATTTGTGTAAGGAAAACAAACTACAGTATTGTTAGCCTATCAACTGTCTTGTTTTTCTTGTTATAACTTTTGTGTTTTTCCTTACTTGTTAATAGTTTTTGTTTGTCACTTGATCAATTGGAAGTTGCCATTAAGCAGGCAAACACCTTTCACTTCTTGCCTTTTCTCCATAGAGAGTACCATGCATTCTTTGTCACTGTTTAGCAAAATCCCTCTGATATTGCTAATACTAACAGTCCAACATCGTATCCCTATGTGTTAACATTTAAAATGGTATTTATTTTCATTCTGAATGAATGAGAATGAGACCAGAGTACATTTAAATAAACAGGGAAAGTAAGAGCTTTGTATAAGATTTCCAAATTTGGGATTTCAGAGTAAGATAAAACTAATCTATAGTTTATCTGTAGTTATCTATAGTTTTGGACTTTAAAAGTAATAATTTCAGTTTTTCATCTCTTTAGAAATTGTATGGATGGTAGAATATTCTGGTCTGTCTCCAGGGCAAATTTCAGGTTTTACTTTGCAGAGACAGAGGTTGCTTACAACTTTCTAAAAAAGGTATTCTGCCAGTTATTTCTTCTCATTGGGGGGTTGTTTTTACACAGATGTTCAGACTTTCTTGTGGCTATTCAGGATCGCTTAGCTTTATTCCAAAGAAAGTTTTTAGGCTTGTTAGACTTCATTCTGTAGAAGGCAAGGGATTTATTACTTTTAGTAAGTGACAGCTCCTCATGTGGTCATTGATTACTTTAAGAAATTTTCATATTTCGTACCATGTGCAGAGAACTATGTCTCTGGTTAGGGATAACAAGGGTTTTTTTTTTTAATTTTTTTCTTTTATTTTTATTTATTTACTTGAGAGCAACAGATATACACTCACCTAGGGAATATGCTGAGAACTGTGACACAGTGTGAACCACATGTGTACCAACTATTACTGGCACATAGACAGTGGCATTGATTTGAATATGATTAAGCTTTCAAATTTACTGTTGTAGTTATTCATACTTAAAAGTTGTGATTATGTTTTTCATAAATATTGATAATCCCTGGTTCACAAGTGCTTAGTTTAAATTTAAACATTTTTACTAGTCTTGGAAATATCCATAAGGTCATACTGAGTGAAAAAGAGAGGTATTATATGCTAATGAATTGTGCCTTAAGTAGGCAACAATTGGAGGTTAATATTTTCTCTGTTTTTATTTTTAGTATCAATAATAATATCTGGTTTTATTTAACTGGGGAAGAAAAAGCTGACATGAAGATTTATCTATTTCCTCACTATATAGTCCAAGCGTTGTTATGGGAAATTCTTACACAGCACTATGAGGTTGGGTGATGGTGTTAAGGAAAGTAGAAGAAGAAGGCCGGGCATGGTGGCGCATGCCTTTAATCCCAGCACTCGGGAGGCAGAGGTAGGAGGATCGCCGTGAGTTCGAGGCCACCCTGAGACAACATAGCGAATTCCAGGTCAGCCTGGGCCAGAGTGAGACCCTACCTAGAAAAACCAAAAAAAAAAAAAAAAAAAAAAAGAAAGTAGAAGAAGAAATGGTGGCTCAGAAAACAGAGACCCAAGGGCTCCATTCCTGCCGAGGTCAAGTACAGGCCTGTCTTTGCCATTCTTGTGTTTCTAACCAGTTCTTAATTATTACCTTTCTGCACGTGAATAAACAATTGTCAAGTCAATTGTTAAAGACATCTAATACCAAAGTGTGATTTTAATATGTGGTGAATCAGATTTCACAACATTTTCATGGCTCATGGTTAAAATGATGAAGCAGGGCTTCCTATAGTGTGTAGCTTTGTTGAAGATCCCAGAAAAGGAGTGCCCAGCAACATTCAACCATTTTTTCTAAGTCCTGTCTCCCTGGTGCCCTTTCACACAGTAGTGAAGATAAAGAATTAGCATATTGAATTTAATGAACATCACTGCTCTCTTTTGTGACAAATTGATAATTAAACTACAGGCTTTGATCTGTATGTGTTCCTCCAAATTTTGTGCTGTGTCCTAAGGTCTATTGCAATAGGATTAGGACCAGGAGCCTTTTGTGAAATGTATACGTCATGTGTGGTTGTAGTGATGGATGCCACTTTGAAACAGAGGACAGCTCTAACCAGTCCTTGAACCTGGAACCTTGGTTCTGGGCTTTCCGAACTAAAGCTGTGGCAAATAAATTTATGTTGTTGTAATTACCAGACTAAGCATTTTTGTCAGTAGCATGCCAAGTAAGAGTAGGAGATGATGCTTTTTTCAGTTATATTTTTATTTTATTTATTAGAGAGAGAGAGGCACAGAGAGAAAATGGGTACACCAGGACCTCTAGTCACTACAAATCATCTCCAGACACATGTGCTACCTTGAGCATCTGCCTTATGTGGGTACTGAGGAATCGAATCTCGTCCTTAGGCTTCACAGGCAAGTACCTTAACCACTAAGCAATTTTTCCATCCCGAAATGAAGTTTTCTAATAGCATACCTTGCATATATAGTGAAAGATATTTAAATCATGAGGTTACTTTGCAAGAAAACTCTGTATGGCAGCAAAGCTAAGATATGTATAGCTTTGAGTCTTTGAAAAACTTGTATATGCACCATATCCTATGATCTTTGAGCACCTGTGTGAAAACTTGGTATGGTTTGACAATGTGCTATATATTAACTAGAACTCAATATTGGTACAGATGTTGTTTTGAAACTACATAATAGATCTTAGAATGAGAAATTGGATTTCCCATCAAAAAGACACCATAAGGGTTAGCTGCTTTTTTCTTATCAGGATGCCCTGTTAGGTGGCTAGTGCATTTTATTTCCTGCTTCTGTTAACAGAGGTTCGTTTTAGGTTGGATAACTTAAGCTTGTCACATGCTGTGTGAAGTTGTCGCCTGAGGAGTTGTTTTTGTATTTCATTGCTGACACTGCTATTATTGAAATATAGTTTTCCAAAGTGTACTGTTGAGTTTCCTTTATTTGTGTTTATGTACGTATAAAGAGATAGAATCATTCATTAATATTCTGTCTCAGCTTTGGGGAGGCTGAGTGTGATGAGTCTGAGGCCAGCCTTGACAAATTTTACAAAAGTCACCTTGCTGCCTTTGAATCCTTGGAGTAATAATGTTCTGACTATAGCATTGTTGTTGAAGGAATTACAAAGTGCTGTTGATGTGAATAAAATAAAACATTTCATTCTTAGCATCTCAGTTGTCATGGTTATGGGGTTTGAGCACTCTTTTCCATTATTCTCTTATTGAATTAGTCCAGCGTTCCCAGCATGAGTGCCTCCAAAAACTGACAGAAGCAAAAGTGTGGGAGCACTATATAGTTGAAGTCTATGCTTGAGTTGAGAAACTTTTCTTTTTCTATTAGCATTGGAATTTTCCTTGTCCATTCCTTGTTCCTTTGGTGTATTGCTCTTAAAACCTGGACTAGGGAGACAGCTCTTGAGGTTTTTTAGCCACCAGAAGGTTCCCATTTGGTGGCTAAAATTTGGAATTACAGTGTATTTCCTGGTCTGTGAGCTCTGTAACTGACTTTTGCAATAATAACTACATTTACTAAAAAAGAGTAAAGCCCAAAGAATTCACTAAACATCATTACAGTTAATGTGCTTTAAAAGAAGTGAGGAAGGGCTGGAGAGATGGCTTAGTGGTTAAGCGCTTGCCTATGAAGTCTAAGGACCCCGGTTTGAGGCTTGATTCCCCAGGACCCACGTTAGCCAGATGCACAAGGGGGCGCACGTGTCTGGAGTTTGTTTGCAGTGGTTGGAGGCCCTGGTGCACCCATTCTCTCTCTCTCTCTCTTTCTCTCTCTCTCTGTTGCTCTCAAATAAATAAATAAATAAATAAACAACCAAAAAATTTTTAAAAAAGATGTAAGGAAGACCTGCATATTAGAAACTCCTTAAAATTCTGGCCATCTGAACCTTTAGGAAGAGAGAGAAGTGGAAGCTCAGAGTGCTCCAGAATTTTAAGTCTGGAAGAACAGTACTGAAGTAGAATGGTTGGGCAGGCCAGGGTTACCTTGTCTATTTCTGGCCATTCCATCCCTTCTTGTGTCCTATGTTGGAGTAAGACCTCTGGCCTTACTTACCTCCAGTCATAGGCTTCCTGAGTAGGTCCAGGAATAAAGGCCTTGGGCATGGATGTGATGCCTGCCAGGGAGCTATTTATTTCACAGTGATGATTTTAATCTGTTGTTAGTGAAAATAAGTAGATCCACTGTATTTTTTTTTGTATGCATGTGTGTGGTGTATGTATACATATGTGTGTTCATATAAGTGTGAGTGCATTTCTGTGTATAGGCCTGAGGTTGACATTGGATATTGTCTTCAGTTGCTCTTCGCCATAGCTTTTGAGACAGGCTTTCTCAGATACAGCTAGACTGGCTGGCCAGCAAGGCCCAGGGATCCTCTTTCCTCTACCTCTCCAGCACTGGGATTTTAGTCATGGGCCACCAAACCTAACTTTTAATTAGTTAATTAATTAAATTAGAGACAGAGAGAGAAAGAGTGAGAATATGAATTGGTGCACCAGGGCCTCCAGCCACTGCAATTGAACTCCAGACGCGTGTGCTACTTTGTGTACATGTACAACCTTGCGCACTTGTGTCACCTTGTATGTCTGGATTATGTGAGACCTGGAGAGTCAAGCATGAGTCCAAACCTAGCTTTTAAGTGGGCTTTGGGGATCTGCACTGAGGTCTTGATGCTTGTGTGGAAAGTACCCACTGAGCCTTCTCCCCAACCCAGATTCACTATGTTTTGCAGGGATTGATGACTGTGAGGAGTGATGGTTCAGTGGCTTTTAAAAAAAAGTAGTGATGTAGCCGGATGTGGTGGTGCACATCTTTAATCCCAGCACTTGGGAGGCAGAGGTAGGAGGATCACCCTGAGTTCGAGGCCACGCTTAGACTCCATAGTGAATTCCAGGTCAGCCTGGGCTAGAGTGAGACCCCACCTCGAAAAACCAAAAAAAAAAAAAAAAAAAAAGTAGTAATGTAAATGAATGTCATTGAACTATTTCTCATAATTGAACTTACCTTTTAGGGTAGCCAAAACATGCTTAGAATGATGTTTATAAATTTGATTTTTGTACTAGTATATTTTCGTTTTTCCTCCTCCTCCTGTTTTTTTTTTTTTTTTTTTTTTTAAGGTAGGGTCTCACTGTAGCCCAAGCTGACCTGGAATTCACTATGTAGTCTCAGGGTGGTCTCAAACTCACAGCGATCCTCCTACCTCTGCCTCCTGTGTGCTGGGATTAAAGGTGTGTACCACCATGCCCGGCATGTATTTTCACAAGAAAAAGCCTATTAGTAATTCCATAATCATGCATCAGTATGTATCTCAAATCACATGTCTACATAGGAGTACTCTCTTGTTTTAGCTTTTAAGAAAATCAAATCTGTTTTAAATACATAATGGTGCATCTCCAGTGAGCTAGTTCAAAAGCATCTACCATAGATCTAAACATTTCTGGTATATAATAGCATTATTTTGTAAATATACTTTGTGACTGAAGCATAAAAGGGCAGGTAGTAAATGTTTTATGTTTTGTTGGTCTCTGTTGTCTTTATATATTTTTTAATGTTTGAAAATGGGCTACCATTCTTAGTTTTCTGGATGTGGTTTGGGTGACCATAGTTTTCAGCTTTTCTCTGCATCTTTAAAAAAATTTTTTTTGGTTATTTTTATTTATGTATTTGAGAGCGACAGACAGAGAAAGAGGCAGAGACAGATAGAGAGAGAATGGGCGCGCCAGGGCCTCCAGCCACTGCAAACAAACTCCAGACGCGTGCGCCCCCTTGTGCATCTGGCTAACGTGGGTCCTGGGGAATCGAGCCTCGAACTAGGGTCTTTAGGCTTCACAGGCAAGCGCTTAACCGCTAAGCCCTCTCTCCAGCCCCCTTTCTCTGCATCTTGATCAAATATTTGGTCTTGTATCTCAGAAGTAGTCAGTCAATTTTATGTTGAAAGTAATTTTAAAACTTTCTTTTAAAGATACCATTCCGCTTTCTGTAGAAAGGTATCTATACTATATCAGCAAATGCAGATCATACTGTTGCTAGTTTTTACTAGAAATTATTACTACAGAAGCCCAAATAAAATATAGGTTTGCCATTGTTCTGGTTTTATTAGTGTTCTGTAGATCAGGTCTCTGGGATGCTTCATAGCTGGTGCTCAATGTAGAAAGGCTACTAGATCCACAGCCATTATACAGGCCAGAGAAGAATTCCTTTCCAAAATGCAAGTCACTAAGACTCAATTTATAATCCCTTTCAAACCACTGTCTTGTAATTGGTCTATGTTTTTGGTCCCATCTCTATCTATGAAACACATTAAAAAAAATACTCTCCCTTCCTAATTTAGAACTCCAGCTATGTTTTTATGAGTCAATTACTCTTCAAAGTTTCTTTCAAAAACAAAACAGAATACTACAGGCACGTATTTCTTTGCCTCTCCCTGCCACCTTGGACATAGAATATGGAAGTTATTTAAGAATGATGTATTTGAATGAATGCTGTAGCTCCCAAAACCTCCTGGCTTAGTTGTCACATTGTAATGTGTTTTCCCCTAAAAGGCAGGTAATTTGGGCTATGTTTGTGCCCACATGTATATTCTTCCTCTGCTGTCCAGACTAAACGGCATCTCTGGGATTGTGACATTTCATGTATTTAGGATGATGTAATGGTCATAGAACTATCTTTTTTTTTCTCAATTTTTATTAACATTTTCCATGATTATAAAAAAATATCCCATGGTAATACCCTCCCTCCCCCGACTTTCCCATTTGAAATTCCATTCTCCATCATATCCCCTCCCCATCTCAATCGGTCTCTCTTTTATTTTGATGTCATGATCTTTCCCTCCTCTTATGATGGTCTTGTGTAGGTAGTGTCAGGCACTATGAGGTCATGGATATCCAGGCCATTTTATGTCTGGAGGGAGCACGTTGTAAGGAGTCCTACCCTTCCTTTGGCTCTCATACATTCTTTCTGCCACCTCTTCTGCAGTAGACCCTGAGCCTTGGAAGGTGGGTCACAGAACTATCTTAATTCCACCCTCACACAGAGAATTGCCACAGCTCTCTCCATTCCATGACACCTTGGGTATTGCCATTGTCAGCAACACTTGTCAGCTTGTTTTTCACAACACTAGAATTGGACTGGCAAGGACACCCCACTTACCCTTCCTGCTATTGATGCTCACAGTTTGTAAACCAAGTAGAAAATAATTTGCCAGAAGTAGATGGCTTAGGAAGTGTATTTTATTACACAAATCAGTTCCTCTCCCTTGCTGATAAGACTCTGGTTATCAGTAGACATCACTTTCACAGTTACCTGGCAAGGGTGAGAAGAGTGGGATTGTTGAAGCAGGTGGTAATCCTTGGACCAGAGGATGGGGTACCTTAGTATGGGCATTTCTGACAAATTCTTAGGTGGTGACAATTTAGACTCTGTGTAGCCAATGTGTGCATCTAGCTTATTTATATCTACTGAATTACTGTCTGTTTAAAAAAATTATCTTTCTACTATGTGGTTTTTGTGCACATGTGTGGTGCAGGTGCATACACAGGTGTGCAGAGGTCAGAGGAGAATGTCAAGTGTCCTTTCTTCTTTGCTCATCTGTATATTTCCTTGAGACAGAACCTTTCTTTGAGCATAGAGCTGCAGTTTTCACAAGCTCCAGAAATTCTCTGGTCTTTGCTTACCACAGAACTGGGGTTGCAGAATGCATGGCCATGCCCAATTGTTTACATGGGTACTGGGGAACCAAGTTCATTTGGTCTCCAGCTTTTGCTCTTTTGCTAAGTGTTCTTCCCCACTATGCCATCTCTCCAGCTCCTAATGCTACATTTCCTTGGGCGGACGAGGTAGCTCAGTGGGCAAAGCACTTGCTTTATAAGTATGAAGACCAGTCTTTGGAGTTGAGATGCCTAGCCACCCACATTAGTGCTGGGAGGATGTGGTAGGGCTCGCCTGTAATCTCAGTACGCTGAAGTGAAGGCAGAAGTGGGCATTCCTGGAGTAAGATGGCTAGTTAGACTAACCAAATCAGCAAGCTCTGGGTTCAAGTGAGAGATCTTACCTCAGTAAGAAAGGTGACTAGTAATCAAAGAAGGCATCTGATGGCATCTTCTCGTCTCCAGATGCACACACATACGTATGCACCCATAGACATTGTGAATAAACGTAAGTACATGCACACACACACCATTTACTTTTCTTCTGAATAGATTAAATCTTCACAAATAGTTAAATTACTGAAGCATTAGTTCTGAAATTGCTCTGTCATGCTCTAATGGCTTATGCAATAGGATTTCTTACCAGAAACTTGATTCAGAGATGTACTGTGATATTGGAGAGACGAGGCATGTTCTTTACCTTGGACTAGGGTTGCATAGCACTGGTGGAGATAGAGTGGTCAAATGTTCCCCTCTGCTTAGAGTGTGCTGTGGATTAGGGTGGTCTGCAAGATACGGGAATGACTTCAGGTGTAGAATGAGTCAGTCATAGCCATAGCTATACTTGTAGTGCGGTTACTTTGGGGTACTGCTGGTGCTTTGGAAACAGTGGGATGCTGAAGGATTCAGAGGCAGCAGTGTCATGAAGAAAGGCTGTGTGCCAATGGCCTGTGGAGCCACACAGCTGGAAAAGGGCAGGAGATGATGCCAGCATCCCTTCTCCTCCATCCTAGCTCACTCACTGGCTTTCTTTTGTTTTTGGACTCACTGGCTTTCTGAATGTGTAAACCTCAAGGTCTAAGTCAACTGCAAAAGTAGCAACTATGCCAGAGCTCTAGCATGACTTATTTTGAGTGCTATTTAAAAGAAAAAGGGAGCTCCAGTAGTAGAGGGTTAGCCTCCTGCTGGCCTATAATATGAACAGATAAATAGAAGTGCAGCTTTGCAAAGAGGTTATGCATTTACATCATGAATAAATAGGATGAGAACATGCATTTGTAACATTCCTGATGAGGCTTTGATTAAATTGGTAGTCATTAGTATTTTAAAATAGATAATATACACATATTATTACATCTATTCACAATGACTGAAATATGAACTGCAGTTGTTTTAGACTAAGTTTTGATGTAAGACAGTCCTAAAGGAAAGCACTGATCCAAATGTCTTTCTTCTTTAACATGTGTTACAACTTGGACCTAGGCGTTGTCCTCCAATGTGGTTTGGAATCTGCTCTGTTCATCATAGACGTCCAAAGGAATCAGGATGCTAGCCTTCCTAGGCTGGAGCCCTGGGCAGCTGGCCAAGCAGGAGGCCAGGATCCTGCAGGACATGTATATAAAAGAAGTCACCACATGAATCTACTCCAGTGGAAGGGACCATTAGTGGAAGTACTGGCCAGTAGTTTCTTTCCTCATTCAGATTTGGTATTTTTATTATGTTATTAAACTATTAAGTACATCTGAGGAGTGTGCCAAGTTGGAGAAAGTATAATTCCTCTGTTTACATTTTCTCTGCTGTTGTTTCCCAGCTTAAACTACACTGTTCATAAGCTTCCCTCTCTTCTCAGGCCAAGCGAGTTAGAGACTGAAGTATGTCTGATGATAGGCTGCTGCAAAATGAAGTTTACTTGTGGCAGATGGAAAGAGGATAACTTTATCTTATTACCTGAACACATGGGAAGGCTGTGGTTTGAAATTCTAGGCATAGCTGGGTTAGGATTCTGTGGAAAATGTCTTCTTTCCAGGTTGGAAAAACTTAACTCATATGCATTGTTTAAAAAGAAGCAAGATGGAAAAGAAATGGTCTGGTCCAGTAAGAGTTGAAGACAATTGCACTTCATGGGTAATAAGTAGTTTTGGAATCAGGGAACTAATTTTGCATGCTCTCCCCACTCTTTCTGTCAACTCAGATATTGCCTTACATTTTTAGGAGTGACTTGTTTACTGAATTAGCACTTTTGAAATATTTTAACCACCTCCATCTTTCAACAAAGATGGAACCCAGGGCCTCACAAATGCTAGACAAGTGCCCTGCTCTACCACTGAGCCCAGGATCGTACTATTCATGCACATTGAAAGCTTCATGTGAGCCCAGTGCAGTTGCAGCCTATATTTCCAGCACTTGGGACATGGAAGGATATAGAATTGTGAGTTTGAGGCCAGTGTGGGCTACATGGCAATACTCTTTCTCTCTCTCTCTCCCTCTTTCTTAATGTGTGGGACCATAAATGCTTTGTGTAATATTAAATACTTGGTCTTTGCTTGGATCTACCCTGTATCTGTTTGTGGCCCCTCAGGGCCTGATACTGACTGGGTGTCATCCAGGCTTCCGGGTAGCCAAGTACCCCGAGCAGCCAGTGAGGGTTTTGGGCTGGGTTCCCTGATAGATGCTTCCAGTGCAGAGTGGTAATGCAGTCCTGTATGTGCAGCAGGTGGCAGCTTGAAGCTTCCCTTTTCCAGTGGCAACAAAGCAGACTAGAAAAGTATTTTTCTCTTCCATTCATCCTTGAAAAGGCTTTGTTTGATCATGTTAGGTTTTACAGAAATTAAGCTCATTCATTTGTAGTACAGTTTGTTTGACTAGGGTAAAGGGATTGTTTAACCTTCTGTTGCTTGGTGCAGTCTGCTTAGACAATTTGGAGCAATAGTTACTGTGTAGTTTATATCTACATATTCAGCAGCTTGTGAACCTTATTGGAAATAGGGCCTGAGTGTTTAACCCAGGCTGCCCTTGAGTTTGGGTCCTCCTGCTTTTGTGTCCTGAGTGTTGGAATGATAAGTGTGTGGCATGTCTGGCTGGCTGGTTGTGAAATTTTTATAAGAGATGTTGAGAGTATGGTGTGATGGCGCATGCTTTTAATCCAAGCACTCGGAGGCAGAGGTATGAGTTTGGGGCCACCCTCACACTACATAGTGAAGTCTAGGTCAGCTTGAGCTAGAATGAGACCCTACCTCGAAAAACCAAAGAAGAAAAAAGAGAGATGTTGAGAGCAATTGTATGGGTGTGGCCTAAGTAGCCAAGTAAAAATTATTTTTTATGTAGTAGATATTATGATAGGCTTTATTCTAAGTGCTTTGGTATATCAACTCATTTAATCCTCATAAAGAAATTGCAGGTCAAGTACTATTGGGGATTGAATCCAGGGCCCAGTGCATGCTGGGAATGCACCTTACCAATAAGCTGTTTTTGTATTTTTTAATTTATTTGAGAGAGAGGGGGGGGGAGAATATGAATATGGGTGTGGCAGGGCCTCCAGTCATTGCAAACAAACTCCAGATGCATGAGCCACCCTGTGCATCTGTCTTACATGAGTATTGGGGAATTGAACCTGGGTCCTTAGGCTTCGCAGGCAAGCACCTTAACCACTGAGCCCTCTTTCCAGCCCTGTTTTTGTATTTTTATTTTAAGACAGGGTTAACCAAATTGACCAGGCAGACCTGGAATTTACTGTGTAATTAACTTGCAATCTTCCTGCCTTAGTTTCCTGAGAAGCTGGGAGTATAGGCCTGTATTCCCCGAACTGACATAACTCACATTTCATTGATAAGGAAACTGACGTAAATTGAGTATTTACAAAAGTCTGCAAAGCTATGTGTCAGACCTGAGATTAGAACACAGGTATGCTGGCCTTTGGCTTGATGCACTTAACCACCAGGCTACATGGCATCTTAAGGGGTTACCCAGAACTTCAGCTTCTTGCCAAGATGGAGTAATGGGCCATATATAACTTTATGCCTGTCAGCCAATCTGTAGAACAGTGGTATTTAAGATTGTGGATATGAGGCAATAAAGGCCTGCTGGCCAAAAGAGGAAGAACACTTGTGATGAGCCCAGTAGTGGTTGTCTTAGTGCTTAACAATCTTTGGGCTCTGTGTAGGGAGAGATGTAGCAGGTGGAATCGACTGAGTCAAAAAGGCTGTGGTTCAAGAAAATAAAAAACCTAAACATCTTTAATTCTGCAAGAGTCATTGAAGTTGATATCATTGTCTCAATTACATGGAAGACTAAATTGTCCACAAAATCTCCACTAGAGTAGGTAGTACAATTAATATCATAGGCCTTGAACTCTTTATATTTTCACAGAGTTTGCAGATTTATTCACTCTTCATGCTTTTTGCCATGGTTACTTAAATCTTAGTAGATTCTACTTCAGACTACACCAAATTAGTTTTTCTCACCTTTCAAAATATTATCCCATGTAGTTTGTGTTGTAGTTACCTTCATGTTGCTGTGATAAAACACCTGACCGAAAGTAGCTGCTGAGAGTAAAGGGTTTATTTTGAATTACACTCTTTTTTTTTTTTTTTTTTTTTGGTTTTTCGAGGTAGGGTCTCACTCTAGCCCAGGCTGACCTGGAATTCACTATGGAGTCTCAGGGTGGCCACGAATTCACGGCGATCCTCCTACCTCTGCCTCCCGAGTGCTGGGATTAAAGGCGTGCGCCACCACGCCCGGCTTGAATTACACTCTTGAAGGGAAGCTCCATCATGGCAGGGAAAGGATGGCAGAGCAGAGGCTGGGCATCACCTCTGCCACAGCAGCTGGCAGCTGGCAGCAAGCAGGAAAAGTGAGCTGAAGTCTGGCAAGGTGGAAGCTGGGCTATATCACCCCAAAGCCCAACCCAAATCGCTACCAGCTGGGGACCAAGTAGTCAAAACACATGAGGCAATGGGGGACAGTCCATATTCAGACTGCTACAGTTTTGTCCAATCACATTCATAGAGGCTCTTTCTTTAATTCTTTCAGATTTAGCACTGATTCCTTGAATAAGCAGCAACCCTGTCCATGTTGGAATTGTCAACTCATCAAGAATCAAAGTAAGGGCTAGAGAGGTGGGTCAGTGATTAAGGTGCTTTCCTATAAAGCCTAATGACCTGGGTTTGATTCCCCGTACCCACATAAAGCCATATGCAGAAAGTGGTACCTGTGTCTGGAGTTTGTTTGCAGTGGCTAGAGGCCCTGGTATGCCCATTCTTTCTGTTTCTCTCTCCTCCCCCTAATCTCTTTCTCTTTCTTTGCCTCTCCTCTCTCTCTACTTTCAAATAAATTTAAAAAATTAAAGAATCAAAGTTAAAGTACAAAAAAACAGTTTGTTTTGTGTTTTAAATGACTATTGTTGTACCCCAGTATTCTGAACCCTTCAACAATTGTTAGTAAAAGGACGATAATCTCTAAAAGGTTAATTTTCACGAGGACATGTATCTGTGGCTACAACAATCAAATATAGTTGATTTCACATTGCTTAATGGTTTTCTTTGCTTAGGCAACAAATAGGTTTCAGATTTTTGTTTCTGTGGGGTCTTGCTCTAGTGAAATAATGCATTTTCAGTTTGCTTATTTTCATGACTGGTTTTCTTACAAGTTGGGAATATTGTGCTAAGTCTTTTACTTGGTATGCTGGCATATACTGTATTCAGTTGTGACATCATTACACATAAGCAACATAACACTTTCCCTCTGAATCAATTAATTCATCATCAGTGCTTAAAAGCGGGGCATGTAAAGATCACTTTGTGCTAAGGCAACTTGCACAGCTCTCAAAATACTGTCCAGGTATGACTACACTGCTGTGATTTGTAGGGCCAAGGAATTTGTGATGCTCCAAGCCACAGCCTGTTACCGTTGCTTACACCTATCTTTGTAGAGGGAAAGCAACTCTAGACCCACAGTGGCTCTGTTCCAGTAAAATTTTATGGATACTTACATTTGGATTTCAATAATCACATGTTCTGAATACTATTCCTCTGATTGGTGTTTACCTTTTTAAAATGATAGAAACATTCTAAACTCGTGGGCTATATAAAAACAGGAGGGAGACTTGAACATAGGCAGTAATTTTCCAGCTGAATTAATCTTGAGTTTGTCCACTCTAACCAGACAGGTATTGCTGTTGTGTCTTAGAGATTAAACTCACCAGGTTTGGGGAAAAATATATGTTTGGTGTCAAGAAGTGATAAAACAACTGCTGTTGACAAACTTTTTATTTTGAGTATTTTTCACTGATGTGACAAAATACCTGATAAAAGCAACTTAAGGAGGAAGAGTTTATTTTGACTTGTAGTTTGAGGGGATATAGTCCATCATGGTGCAGATGACGTGGCACCTGGGGCATGGATCAACTGGTCTCTTTTGTTTTTAAATTTTTTTTTTTTATTTATTTGAGAGTGACAGAGAGAGAGAAAGAGAGAGGCAGATAGAGAGAGAGAATGGGCACGCCAGGGCTTCCAGCCACTGCAAACGAACTCCAGATGCGTGTGCTCCCTTGTGCATCTGGCTAATGTGGGTCCTGGGGAATCGAGCCTTGAACCGGGGTCCTTAGGCTTCACAGGCAAGTGCTTAACCACTAAGCCATCTCTCCAGCCCCTCAACTGGTCTCTTGTGTCTGATTTGACATCAGGAAGGAGAGAGAGGTGAATACTGGTGCTGAGCTAGTTTATTCTTTTTTATGCAGTCCAGGACCGCCAGCCCATGGGATAGTGCTGCCCACATTTAGGGTTGGTCTTCCTGCCTCTATACATAATCTAGAAAGTCCCTCATAGACATGCCCAGAGATTTGCTTCCGTGAGGATTCTAAATTCTGTCAAATTGATGGCTGAAATTAACCATCACCAGAAGTTTTACCATTTATTATCATCAAGGAATAAAAATTAAAAGTAGGTACTGCTCTTGGCCTTTATGAAGTATTTATGACTGGCAAAAAATAAAAATCTACCCAAATAACACACACACACATTTTTTTGAGGTAGAGTCTCACTCTAGCCTAGGTTGACCTGGAATTTGCTCTGTAGTCCCAGACTGGCCTTGAACTCACAGTGATCCTCATTCTCTGCCTTCTCAGCACTAGAGCCAGACATCTTTAAAGGTGGATGACATGTTAGGTAGATCCTCATCTATGGAATACAGCTGTGATCCCAGGACTCTTTGTGATGTGTAGAGGAATAAACTCAGAGAACAGAAAAAAACAAAGCCTTGACAATGACTCTGAGCTTACTTGAGATTGGGAGCCTTTGATTGAGGTTTTATACTCAGAAGCCCCAAGGTGCAGGGGTAGTAGCAAACCTTGTGGAGTGTCCTGTGTGGGACACCTTCTTAGGGAGCTCAGGATCCTTTGGCCAGAGAGATTGTCAGGTTTATTTGTGAGACTTTAATGCCATAAGGCTATTGCTTCTCCTGTCAATTAAGGCCTTTTCCTTCTGTACGAAAATGGGATACATGCAACACATGAAAAATACCAGAAAGTGGGTTTTGTATGTGGGTAATCAGTGAGTTAACTAATAAGTTGTCAAACAAGCTAATCACTTTGGAAGTTGGTGGGGTTTCATGATTGTTAATCAGAAAACCCAAGTTAGGTCCTTGGCATGATGAAAATGGAGACTAATTCAGTCATATTGATGGAAGGGTTTATTATAGTGAGTATTAAATCCTGATGGACTTCTAACAGTGAAGTTTCTTACTATTTTTGTTTACATAAGTGTTAATCTGACTCATAAGTCATGCGGGGGGTTTTGTTTGTGCTTTGGCTTCTAAATATTTTAAGTTTGTCTTTACTTCTTTTTGTCTGGATTCCTACTCCCATTTGGGTATTTCTTCTCTCTGATCCTTTCTTTGTTACGTGTATTCTTTTTCTGTATAGCCTGTCATGTTAAGGAAGACCACCTGTGGATTGTAATGTTAAGGAAACCATGCCTGTACCATTCATGTAACAGACGCTGGGGTAGACATTTGTGTTATAGAACTCCTTTGATCTATAATTGTCAGTTTCTAAAATCGTCACTGCCTTGGATTCCCAGTGAAACTGGGAGTCAGTGACAGACATGCATGCCAGGAGAAGATGAGAACTGGAGAGCTTTAAATTGAGGCAAAGGTACGAGTTACATGTTCTTTGATTTCTGTGTTTGTTTCAAGTTAACTGGAGTTAAATAGGGAGTTATTTCCTTTGATACAGCAATTATTTAGCATGGTACATCTGATAGAGACCTAGCCCCCTGCTTCCTACAGGAACCAGGGCCTCATGCCACTGTTGGTGGGTGGTGAGCAGCTCACATACATCCAGCTATACCTCTGGTTTATGGTAGATGAGCTGAGCATGAATCAGGAGGAAGCAGACAAGAGGAACCAGTCGAGGGGAGAAGTACTGAGCTCATCTTTATTGGAGGCTTTTGGTTCAAGGTGGGGTTGGGTGTGACTGACTGAGGGTGTCTCCTGCTTTTCTCAGACTACAGAGGCAAGTGGGCTTTGACCTGAGAGTCACGAACAAGAGCACTATAATATGATGGTGGTAGTTTATAGGCAAATATTGACCAAGTTGTGTTGAAAGGCTTTAAGCCTCCAGGGAAGTAGCTTTTGTTGTGGGCTAGTAAGTTCCTTCCTGATGTTAACACATTGTTTTGGCTGTTGGAGAGGAACTTGCTTTGAGTTTACTTTTTCTCTGTTGCTTTCCATCACAGTTTTCCCAAAGACCAGACATCCTAGATAGCCAAGGCTGTTTTCCCAATTAGACCTCAGGGTCTGTGGTCCAGCAGCAAGTATCTAAGCCCTTCTTTCATTGAAAACGTAGTTCAACTGAGACATACAACTGCCTCCAAACTTCTGATTCACCTGAAATGTAGCTAGTGCTACCATGCCAAATATATTATAATTCTAGTGGAAAGGGGATACTTCTTTTCATTTGCTTTGTAACTCCATAAGTGCAAATATATACAGTTCCCATTGAACTTTGAAGATCTTGAAAATCTTTTGACTGTTGAAAATGATTGTTTTGGTTTCAGTACTTCTACAGAGGAGGAAGCAGGTACACAGATGAGTGATAGGGTGCTCCAGGATGACTCTTGGTCAGGGATCTTGTCTCCTCCAGAGTTCTTTTCATTAATCATAATGAGACAGACATCAAGGGAAGCACTGTTGGTTTAAGCATCTTACCTGGCTGAGTGAATGCACTGACTGTTATTGTTACTTTATTCCAGTGTTGTTTCAATTAACTTAAATTGATTTACCAATAATAGGTAAAAGTAAGACATTACCTTTACTTTGCAAGGGTGTTCCTCTATTCTGCAAGAATGCTTTAGAGAGAGAGAGGGAGAGGGAGAGCGCACATATGCTTTGAAGAGAACTTTAGAGCAGGCAAGACTTGCATTATCTTTCTGAACAGATGAGAAAGTTAGAAAATGGATGTTTGTGCATCATTCTTTTTGACTTTACTAGGAACACATTTTCAGGAGTTAGAATCCTATTGTGGGCAAGTGATTTCCGAGTCTATGGTGGCTCATTGGTAGGATTACTGAATGGTGGTTGGGATGGGCCCTGGGCTACTGGATCCTTCTTGCTCTCTGCATGTGCTATAGGGTTTGCTCTGAAATGGGAATTTGAGACACTTTAAATTCCCTCAATTCCTAAGAGTTATCTTAGAGCATCTTAGAGTGGTTACTCCTAGGTACTGTCTGGCCTTGCCTGTCAGTAGGCACAGGATCTGAGTTTTGAGTGCATTCCTTTTATCCAACTGGCATGGGTCTCTCTATGATTTGGGACCCTGTGAGTACCCTGAATGAATACTGATGAGGAAAGTTGTCCTGACTGTCTTGACCTCTTTCTTTGGGCTCAGTCCTTATCTTCAGGCTCTTCTGTTTCTGTGGAGAATTTTTTTAAGTGGACAAAGTGTTTGTGTTCTGTAGGTGAAAAAATATATTTGCAATACACTTAGAATAATATAAAACTTGAGAGAAAGGGGAAAATGTGTTGAATATGGGGAAAAGGTGTCTTAAAGACCTTCTGGAGAAGAAGGAGCTGGAGAATGAGGTTCTTTTCAAAAACATGGAAGAATTAATTTACCTTGTAGAATTAGGATTTGTCACCAATTTAACATCCACGAATGGACTAAGTTATGTGCAGACATGCATCATGTTTTCAGATGTTTTAGATTGTTTGGTGTTGTCATTGCTGGGACAAAACACCTTACCAAAACCCTTTCTTTATTTTGGTTATTGTCTCAAGGGTAAGCTCTGTGATGGCAAGGGAAAGCATGGCATGAGCAGAGGCTGGACATCACCTCTGCCACAGCAGGTGGAAATAGCAGCAGGATAGTGAGCCAGCTAACACTGACAAGTTAGGGCTAATAAACCTCAAGGTACACCCTAGCAACATACCTCCTCCAGCAAGGCTCCACCTCCTAGCTGGGAACCAAGCATTTAGCACACATTAAGTTCATGGGGCACATTTGATTCAAACAATCATGATTGGGATCTGCCAGGAGCCCCTAGCTCTTAGGCCAGTCAGGTCACTATTGTCCCCATAGCTCAGGCCATGGTCAGTAAATTTGGACAGAGGAATCCTTGAGCATCTCTGGTGAGTATATCACTCGTGTAGATTTTTTTTTCTGAAGTAGGGTTTCCCTCTAGTCCAGGCTGACCTGGAATTAACTATGTAGTCTCAGGGTGGCCTCGAACTCACGATGACCCTCCTACCTCTGCCTCCCGAGTGCTGGGATTACAGGTGTGCGCCACCATGACCGGCTTCGTGAAGATGTTTTCAACTTTAAGAGAAAAAGATATTGGGGAGATGGCTCAGTTAGTAAAGGCACTAGCTGTAAAAGCATGAAGTCCTGTGTTTGACCCCCAGAATCCACATTACAAAAGCCAGACAGAGAAAGGCATGCTTGCGACTCCAGTGCTGAGGGGAGTGGAGAGAAGTGTATTGCTGGAGCTTCCTGGTCCGTCTAACCAAAAAATGGGGAGCTCCTGATTTAGTGAGATTGTCTCAGGAAAATTGATGGAACAGTGGTAGAGGAGGATGCTTAACATCTTCCTCTGGCTTCCACACATGTACACATGACATCTGTTCATATGCATATACTGCATGACGTGTACCACACATACTATACACACAGACCAAAAACTTAAAGAGTGAGAGAAAGGTCCCCTTTGCCTCATTTTTGAAGATTCCCATTTGTACTATTCCAAGTCCCTACTCCCTTCCAGTTGATGCATGCTAGAGAGCCTAAGACATAACCTGTTGACCTGTCTCTGATCTCCCACCTTGCATTGGATATGCCATTCCTCAATCTAGACCTTTCTTTGATCAGTTCTCCACTCATAGTCTGCCCAGAAGCTTGGCTCCTTTCTAGACAAAAGAGCCTAAATCACAAAAACTGTATCTCCCACTGTAGAGAATATCTATTACTGAATTTAAATATAAACCAAGAATCATTTAAATAGTGCAAATCAATCTAGTATTAATATAATAGCTTGTGGTCATACATTGAATTTCTTTGACATGTGTCAGAATAGTTAGACTGTTAGACCTGGTAGATTTTTTTTCATTTTATTTTTGATTCTATATTATGTGTATATAATGTATTTTGATTTTAATTCCCCCTTCACTACCATCTGGTATTCCCCTCCCACCAAAATTCTTTTTCCCAATTAATTCCCATCCTACTTTCATACCTTGGTTTTCTTTTCTTTTGATACTTGGTAGTAGAATGCTTAAAATTCTGAGAAACATAACTAATATTTATTTATACAGATGACTGAGGTCCTCTTATTCTAAGTTAGGAATCATGAAGAGTGTGGACCATGACCCTAATGGAATCCTGTCCCTGTGCTTATGAGAGAGCCCCACCTTAGTGGGCTTGGTACTTCATTATTCAAATGCTCTCTAGTTCTTATTCTAGGTAATAATTTGGGAATAATATAGATGGCAACAAAATGCCATCTATATTATACATCTATATAGAATTTATAGAAAGTTACCTGAGGAAAAGTGTGAAACCAGAATTACTCGAAAATAAAATATGTTAGACACATAGCTCTTGTGTTTTCATATTTTGTTAGTTCCTGGCATGTGTCATCACCTTTATACATCTGTGGTACATGATGGCAGTCCTCATTGATAATCGAGGGGAGATAGGAAGTGATGTTGCATAGTATCACAAGAGTGTTTCTGTCTCTTTCCATACTTGTGGATATTTGTGAGTATGCTCTTCTCTGTGTCTTTCCCCCTGTGGCTCATTTACCTACAGCAGAGGCCTAGTCTTTGACATATTTCAGCTGCTGGGCCTTTTTAACACTTTGCTGGCACACAGGGGGAAGGGGTCCAGTTACTACACAAATACAGATAATAGAAATAGAATGTTGTACTACTTTTAGATCTTGCTTTTTTATTTGAATCGAAGTACCAAAGGCAAGTGTCAAAACGAAATTGATGTTAATTACACTACAAAGCCTTGGGAATCTGTCCTCTCTGCCTGTCAGAATTCTAGTAGTTATAGGCATTTTGGCCACAACCCACTGGTCTTTTTGGCCACTCTTCTGCGCAGCATTGCCTGGCATGTAGAAGCGCTTTAGGATGCATAAAGGAAACTTTTAATTGTAAGCTTTGTGATAGAATTCTAGAATCATGCTTAATAAAAATTGTTAAAACTTTTCTGCAGGCACCTGATCATTTAATAAATGCTTACTGCCATTCTTTTTGATGTACGTGAGTGCTGGAAAGGGTAGCTTCCATTCTGAAAGCAGCTACTGTCCTGGGAGAAGGGACTGCACTAATGATGGTATATAAGAAATACAGCTGGGGACTCGAGTCAGCCCTAGTTGTGGTGGGGCCAACATCCCTTGAGTACTACAAGATTACTGGTGCAGGGCTTATGTCATTAAAGAGCCTTGGGTGCACCTCTGAAAAGTTGGGGTAAGAATATAGTGGTATGTTAAATTTTTATTGGCAATAGTGTAAGTATAAAAAAAGATAAGGGAGAAAACACCTGAATGTTAGGAACCCAAATATAGTTTGAGTATGCATACATGTACATGCATGTATATCTGTGCATATGCTCCTAATATATTGTATGTATTTTGCATATTGCTTTTATTTTGACTCAATATCATTTTGTGAGCTTTTAAATATTCTTTGAGGTAAAGGGAGTCTGGGAACTTTTGGGGTACTGAGAGAAATTCAGTAGTGTTGTAGTAATGCTATAGCCTAGAGACCAGAGTGGTAGGCAGAGGTACGCCATGTATGGCCTGTAGCCTGTGTGTGTTGGTTATCTGTAGCTGCTTAACAAATAATTCCAAAGTATAGTGACTTAAAACAACATACACTTACTATATACAGATTCAGAAGCAGTTTTGTTGGGTGATTCTGGTTCAGTCTGAGTTACAGTGAAGATACAAGTCAGGGCTGCAGCCATAGGAAGGCTGGCTGGGCTGGAGGTTCCCTTTCAAGATCATGCTAATATGAGTGTGTATGAGAGGGTCAGTGTCTTGCCACCAGTGCCTCACTGTAGAGCTAGTGAATATGTTATTACCATGTTGCAGCTTACTCTCCCAAAGCTAGAGAAGTAAGGGTGCTAGTCTTTTATAACCTAGTATTGCAACTAGCACATAACCTCTCTTGTATCATGTTCTGTTGGTCACACTAAACAGCCCTGGCACCATGTGAGAGAGAAACTAGTAATAGTGTGAACACTGTACAGAAAACTATACTGTAGTTGGGTCCTGAGGCTTATGTTAGAGTTAGGTCCTGAGGCTTATGTTAGAGTTAGCTCTCATGCCTCTCATGTGAGGAGTTTTGGACATATCTTAAAGTCAAGTTAGTCCTGAGAACATTGACAGTAGGAAATGGCAAACTTTTTGCAATATGGATAGTGAGGAGGAAGAAAGAGTGGATTTGGGTTTGTGCCTTAGCTAGCACTATTAAGATTCTGCCCAGGGAAGGATGTGCACAGATGGCCTTTAGGAGTAAGTTGCTTCACTTGATGGAGGGGGTCAAAGAAACATAAGTCATGAACACATACATTTAGTCTGAGTAGTTTCAGTGTGTAGTTTGGTATTTTTGTCTTTTTTTTTTTTAGGCAGGGACTTACTGCACCCCAGGCTGATTTGGAACTCACTTTGTAACACCCAGGTTGGCCTTGAACTCTGTGTGATCTTCCTGCCCCACTATGCCTGGCACTGTTTGTTTTTGATTTTTCAATAGTTTGGCATTTTGAAAAGGTTGTAATGACATTAGTATGGAGTCTAATGAGAGACTATTGAGGGGATGCTAATGATGGGCCCTGGTGTCCTGAAGTAGAAGTATGAGTGGAATACACTTCAGGCAGAAAGAAGGGCAAGAAGGTGACATCTGCAAGTAGGGAAGATAGTTTGTGGTGATAGACCAGCAGAAGGAGACATTTGGAAAAGCGCCTTCTCTACAGGAAGTAGTTGGGTATCATCCAGGCAGGTTGACTATGGGGAACTATGAAAATGCCTGCTGGATATGTGGCAGATGGTTGCTTGTGCAGCATGCCTTCTCAGGGTTGATGGAGACCAAGCTGTGTGCTGACCACCATGGTATTTGGTGCTTGCAATGGTGCATCTAGAGGGATCCAGACCAGAGCTTGAGAAATTACCCTGTGGGAATCGTGGGTGCAGTAGCACTTGATACATCCCATTTAAACTCTGGCATTTTCACCTGTGCTGCAGTCATTAGCCAGAATTGTAGAGACTTTGAGGCAGTCGAGGTCCATCACTGAGAGGTTGTGAGAGTGACAACAAAGGCCTCTTAATTTTAGTGTCACCTCACCTCTATATTTGTATGTTTAATTATTTTGCATGTCTGACAAAAATGGTTTAAAATGCAAAATAAATGTAAACTGAATTGGAAAGAATACAGAATGGGTAGGAGGAAAAGAATGGATACTTGAGGTAAAATTGGTAACAAGACAAAGGGTGTCCATATTCTTCATTTTTATTTAATACAGTACTGGAAGTCTTAGTTACAGTGATAAGAGAAGTACATAAAAGGGGTATGTTGTAGTCAGGTTCACATTGCTGGAAGAAATCACCCGCCCAAGAGCAGCTTGTGGAAAAGAAAAGGTATATTTTGGTTTATAGACCCCAAGGGAAGCTCTGTGATGGCAGGGGAAAATGATGGTATGAGCAGAAGGTGGACATCACCTCCTAGCCAACATCAGGTGTACAACAAGGAAGAGGAGAGTGTGCCAAACACAGGCAAGGGGAAACTGGCTATAATACCCATAAGCCCACCCCCAATAACACTGGCTCCAGGAGTCATTAATTCCAAAATCTCCGTCAGCTGGAAACCTAGCATTCAAAACACCTAAGCTTATGGGGGAACATGAATCAAACTACCACATTCTGCCCCTGGCCCCCATAAACTGATCACCGTCCATAATGTAAAATGCAATGCATTCAGTCTATCTTTAAAAGTCCCAGTAGTTTTTATCAATACTACTGATGATCAAATGTTCCCATAGTCTGAAATCTTTTAACTGATGAGCCATAATACCAAAACATCCCCCCAAAACCCATAATGGCACAAAATAAAACAAAAGCATTCACATTGCAAAAGATGGCATTGGGCATAGCAAAGAAATATTCAACTAATACAAGATTTTAAAAAATCAGGGCAAATATCAAAGTCTTTAGCTCCAAGTCCAATAATTCTAACCACTGACAAGTCTCTGGAGTGCCAGTTCTGCCTCTCCAGCTATGCTACTCACAGTCCTAGAAACCTTCATCCAGGCCGGCAGCTCTCCTTAGTAGCCATCTCTTGGTCCTGGTATCTCCACTGGGTCTCCACTGCAACCCATGGTTCATCTTCACTAGCACTAAGAACACCTAAGTTTATGGGGGGAACACCTGAATCAAACCACCCCAGGATACAAATAGGAAAGAATAAATCATAGTATTCTTATTTGTAGATATGATTTAATATATAAGTGACCCTGAGGGCTTCACTAAAGAATGCTTAGAACTGGTAAGCACTTTTAGCAAAATGTCAGATTGTAAAACTAATGCACAGAAATCTATAGCCTTCTTATAAACGAATAACAGACAGTCTGGGGAAGAAATCAGGGAAGCAACTCAAATTCACAATCGCCTCTTAAAATAAAATAGCCTAGGAATAAACCAAACCAAGAATGTGAATGACCCCTACAAGGAAAACTATAAGACAATAAAGAGAGAGGTTGAAGACATTAGAAGATGTAATGATCTACCATGTTTGTTGATTAAAAGCATTAATACAGTGAGAATGGCTCTTTTACTAAAAGTAATTTACAAATTAATGTTATCCTCATCAAAATTACAATGCCATTTCCCCACAAAAATAGAAAAATCAATCTTGAAGTTCATTTTGAGATACAAAAGACCTCTGTTGGAGTCAGCTCCATTTTGCTGGGATGGCCATCCAATCAGACACAGTTTATGTTAGGAAGGGATTTATTTCAAGCTAAAGATCCAGGGGAGTTCCATCAATGGCAGCCAAAAGCTGACTTCCTTTCACAGATCCAGATAGAAGCCACCCATAGCCAGCACCACAAATGCAAGCAGCCAGAGTTCAAACTGCTCTCCATACCTTTGAGATGAACTTCAGATCTGCCAGCAGTGATACCTCCTCCAGCCAAAGTTTAATTTTAATAAAAAACCTGTGTCTATGGGCCTATGCATTTACATTATCACATTCAAACTACCACATTACACCCCTGGCCTCCATAGACTCATGATCATACCACAATGCAAATTGTATTCAGTCGACCTTCAGAGGTCTCATAAGCTTTACCAACTGTCCAAAAGTCCCTAGTCTCATCTGAGATTTAAGAGTATTTAACTTTGCGTCCTGTCCTGTAAAATCACAACAAGTTACATACTTCCAACATATAATGTCACAGAGTACACATTTCCATTGCAAAAAGGCATAACTAGGAGAGCCTTGACCAATGAAATATCAACAACCATCAGGTAAACATAAAATATCTGCAGTTCAAGTCTGACATCCATAACTAGGGATGACAGTCTCTGAATTTTCAATTTCCATCCCTTCAGATGGGCTGGGAAGCTAGGGAAAAACTTTCATCCTGAGCCACCAGTGCTCTATGATGGCCTTTGCACAGTCTTGGAATGTCCAAAACATCATCTTCAGGTCTCCATTGCAAACCCCAGTCCATCTTACTTACCATGGCCTCATCAGACTCTTTACATAGGGACATTTCCCTGCTTCACATGCCGCTGCATTCCAGCAGCGACCCCTGGAACTGTGCACTTCCTGACCCACTTCCATGCATTTTTCATGCTTCAGAAATCAATACCAGGTATTCAGTGATACAGCCAGTTTTTTAATTGAGGGAGGAAATAAATCTTGACCGAGCCTTCAGAATTCTTCCTTTCAGTTATCTCCTTCCAAAAGAGTTTGTAGTTCTACCATTCAGCCTTTCTTGGGTAGACTTAACCCTCAATCATCTTTTTCATTATTTCAATGTAAAGCTGTTGGCCCACCCTCAATAGTGGCAATCTGTTTAATAATTGCAGTGTTAGTAGCCTAAAGCCAGTCTCTGTGTCAGAGACTTTAAACTTGCCTGAATTTTTCTTGTCATAAACCATCTCTTTCAGTTCTATATCTTCTGCCAAGCACACCAGGCCATTACTTTCAAATTTAATGTTGATCAAACTCTCAGGGCATGGGCAACAGAAAACAGCCAGCCTTTATGCCAGTAACCCAGTTGCAACAAGGTTCTCTGTCTTCCCTTCTTTAACTTTGAAAGTTCATAAGCCAACAGAATTCTGTTTGAATTTAAGATGTGCAAATTATTACCAGAAGAGCCCATAAAATTTGGCTTACTGCACTATGAGGCTTCTGTAGTACCAAGTTCATCCATATTCTTCTAACATAAAAGTTCCAAAAGACCAAAATACACATGACCAGATTCATCCGCAGCAACACCCCAACTCTCTGTTGCAAAATTCTATTACACACAGCTCCACATTGCTGGAAGAACATCCAACCAGACACAGTTTATGGGAGGAAGGGATTTATTTCAAGTTTACATGACAGAAGAAGCTGGCTCCCTTTCACAGATCTAGGCACAGAGAAACCAACAACAGCTAGCACCACAAACGCAAACAACCAGAGCTCAAACTGTGCTCTGCATACCTATGAGCTGCACTCCAGGATCTCTCCCAGTGATACCTCTGGATCCCCAAGTTACAAGTTTAATTTTAATAAAACAGTTCAGTCTATGAGGCATTCATTTACACTATCACATTCAAACTACTACAGCCTTGAACAGCCAAAGTAATTCTGAGACCCCCAAACAAACAAGGCTGGAGGTATCATACCTGATTTTAGGCTGTATTACAGAGCCATAGTGACAGAAGAAAATATGGCACTGGCACAAAATGTTCTATCAATGAACCAGATAGAGGATCCAGATCAAAATGGATCCCAAGCCGCTACAGCCATCTGATTTATGACAAAAATGCCAAAAATATTCACTTGAGAAAAGACAGCCACCTTAACAAATAGAGCTGTGAAAACTGGATATATGTAGAAGAATAAAAGTAGTTTCTTATCTTTCACTCTACACCAAATCAACTCTAAATGGTTTAGAGACCTTCAAGTGAGATCTGCACTTCTCAAATGCCAGAGGAAAAATAAAGAGAACTCTTCAAGATGTAGGAATGGGTAAGAACTCTCTGAATTAGACTCCAGCTACCTAGGAAATAAGGTCAACAATCAATATAAGTGGAACTTTATGAAATAGTTTCTGTAGAGCAGACAAAACAGTGCAGTTAACTGAGTGAAGAGACAGGCTATAGAATCAGAGAATATCTCTTTCAGCTATTTACTGCTGTCAAGACTAATGTCTAGAATATACAAAGAACTCCAAAAAGTGAACAAAAAGTCAAACAACCCAATCAAAAAATGAATGGTGTTTCCTGGGCTTTAGCGGCCATGATGGAGATGATTTTTTCCAGCACTAGGCACTTGGCTTTCTCTTGTCATTTTTATGCATATTACAGTGGAAGTGGTTGATTAAATATGAGTACTTTCACTGCCAGCCTAAAACCATCTCCATGGATATGGCGAAAGACACTGAGGAGGCTTAGAACTCATGAAAGGAGAAAATAAGAGGCTGCCAAGAGCTCAACATTAAAGGGGATTCCTAATATGCCTCCAGGGCTCAGAGAACATTGTGGAGAGTGGGCAGTAGGAATGTAAGAGCTACTGTGTGAGTGGATATGGGGGAGAGGGGCCATTTCAAATTGATGGAAATATGATCAATTTGCAGTATGTTCATATATTAAAGTTCCAAATAAAATTAACGAATAAATAACAAACATAAAAATGGATTAGGAAAATGAATCAAGAGTTCTCAAAAGAAAAAATACAAATGGCCAGTAAATCTTTTTGAAAGTGCTTAAGCTCCTTAGTCATAAGGAGGACACAGGTTGAAATGACTTTGAGATTCCATCCTCACTCTGGTCAGCATGGTTTTCATCAAGAAAACATGTTACAACAAATACTAGCAACGTTTTATACAAAGAGGAACCCTTATTCACTGTTGGTATGAGTTTAAATTGATACAGGTAGTATAGAAAGCAGTGCAGTTGGTTTCCCAAGAAGTTAAAAATGGAACTACCACATGATCCAGCTATACTGTTTCTCATCATAAACACAAAGTACTCTATGTAATCTGCCAAATTCTTCACAATAACAAGGAATTGGAATCAGCCTAGACATCCACCAGCTGAAGAATGGAGAATGAAGATGTGACATACCCACACTTGAATTCTGTTCCATTGGCTGAGGTATGGATGATGAAAATGTGGCATACCCACACTGGAATTCTGTTCTACTAGCTGAGGAATGGGTAATGAAAATGTGGCACATACAGAATGGATTTTTATTCAGCCATAAGGAAAAGTCAAATTGTGAAATTTTCTGGAAAGTGAATGGAACTGGAAATTGTGAGATAACTCATGTACAGAAACACAAACACCATGTTTTCATATGGGAATTCTAGCTTAGAACCTTCATATTATTTTGTAATTTTGTGTTATTGTATAAGAGTGTGTGTGCAGGTGCCAGGAACCTAGAAAGGAGCACATGAGGAGGAAAATAAGGTTTAAGGGAGATGTATAGTGATGGTAGTAGATCGTAAATGTTAAGAAAATTGAAGGGGAATGCCAGGGGTGAAGGGTCAAAGCAGGGTTGGGGTCAGGGATATGGGGCCGCTGAGAAGTGGTGATGGTGGGGCAGTTAACCAAAACTAATAATTTTATTTGAGATAGGGTCTCATATAGCCCAGGCTGGCCTGGGACTTGCTGTGTACTCGGGAATGTCCCTGAATTCCTGATCTTCTAGTCTTTTCCTCCCAAGTGTAGAGATGACAGGCATAATTTATGCCAGTTTATACAGTGCTCTGAATCAAACCCAGAGCCTTGTGTATACTAGGTAAGCACTTTGAAGCTGAAGTACACCACTGCCCAACATATGGGTTTCTTTGGCAGGGGTGTTGGAGATGCAGAGCATGCTCAATAAATGTTGAAGGACAGCCCTGAGAATGTAGTCCCAAGCTGGTTCTCCATGTACTTGTACTGTAAGAACACCCAGTGCCCCAGAGGTATGAATTTCTCGAAGCTGTCCTTTGTGCAGGCAGGTGATCCTGAGCTGGAAGGTTTCCTGCTTACTGAATGCTCAGTGTGAACTTATTTCTAGGAACAGTGTGGTAGGAGAGTTGGCTCTGTGGCCAAAACAGCCTGCCTTTCTGATTGACTGACTCAGTTCTTAGGTCTCCTGAGGTTCTGTTTTTATTAGTCTTAAAATTTTATTTTATTTATTTGCTTACATATTTATAGACAGAGTCTCATTATGTAGTCCAGCCTGGCCTGGTACTTGTGATTTTTCTGTTTCAGCCCCCTGAGTGCTGATGATACAAATGTATGCATGCTTGACTTCTTAAAGAATTAGTCTTTTTAAATTATTTATTTATTTATTTATTTATGAGAGAGAGAGAATGGGTGCACCAAGGACTCAAGCCACTGTAAACGAACTCAAGATGCATGTGCCACCTTATGCATCTGGCTTATGTGGGTCCTGGCGAATCGAGTCTTGAACCAGGTTCCTTAGGCTTCACAGACAAGCGCTTAACCGCTAAGCCATCTCTCCAGCCCAAGAATTAGGTTTAATATTGATAATTTCTTCCTGTGCTTAAGACCTTCTTCTTAGCCTCTGCCCCTCAGGAATGAGTGGCATTGTGATAGTTTGATTAATGGCTAACTAGTTGTAAAGTATAACATTCCAAAATTTTAATGAAACCCAGTATTAGAACAGTAAGTATATTCAGATTAGCAGTTTGGGTAAAGTACTTCAAAATTAGTGTTGTAGGACAAGGAAAAGCAATTGCAACTGTGAAGGTTTAAAAAGAGAGATGGCTTTGCAGTTAAGGCATTTGCCTGCAGGGGCAAAGAACCCAGGTTCAACTCCCCAAGACCCATGTAAGCCAGATGTACAAGGTGTTGTGTGCGTCTGGAGTTCGTTTGCAGTGGCTGCAGGCCCTGACTTGCCCATTCTTTATCTGCCTTTTTCTCTCCCCTTCCCCCTCTCTCTCTTTCTCTCAAATAAATAAAATGAAAAAAACAAAAAATAAAAAAATATTTTCAAAAAAAGAACATTGAATTTGAGATAATTGTTCTCAAGGTAGACCTGTGAAATTAGTACAGGGAGAATTTGGGAATTTGAAGGAATTGGAGATAGGGGGAGCTGCCCTAAATCTTTCATCCTTCCTGTTCCCTATGTGCTTGCTTTAGACTTGTTTTGCCTACTGTTTATTAAGCTATTTGCATACTAACAGCGGACCTGAGCAGGTTTTCCTGTAGGCTCTACTCAAATTCTAACTGTGTGTGCTTATGGTCCTTTGTCCATAATCCTGATTTTGGACTCTTTGTATCCCTGATTCCCTCCACTCCCAAGAAGTTCAGGAGTTTCCCTTAGCTTCTGGGACTCCCAGGACATGGGTAGAACAAGGCTTTGGCACTACAGCTCTTGGTCCGTATCACTTATCATAAAGATAAGTAACTACAATCTGCTGAAGGAGGTGACAGCTTGTACTTCATGGGTTTGAATGTGTGTTGGGAGTGGGAGGGAGGAGGTGACTGTGCTTGCTGTAGTGCTGGATTAGATTGAATTCCCTTGAAATAAGATCTTAACATTAATATTAAAACAACTACGTAGTTAAAAGACGCTAGTTTGGGTCTGTGTAGATACAGTCAGTTCAATTGCCTGGGGGTGTTGCGCTCCTCCTGTGTGGTATAGAAGCCAAAACCATGATATAGCCCAGAGATTTTTTTTTTTTTGGTTTATATTTATTTATTTATTTATTTAAGAGCAAGAGAGAGAGAGAGAATGGGCACACACCAGGGGCCTCCGGCCACTGCAAATGAACTCCAGGTGCATGCACCACCTTGTGCATCTGGCTTACGTGGGTACTGGGGAATGGAGCCTTGAACCAGGGTTCTTGGGTTTCACAGGCAAATGCTTAACCATTAAGCCATCTCTCCAGCCCTAGCCCAGAGATTTTCTAAAAATATTTTATTTATTTATTTGATAGAGAAAGAGGGAGGGAGAGAGAGACAGAATGGGCACGCCAAGACCTCCAGCCACTGCAAACGAACTCCAGACGTGTGCGCCTCCTTGTGCATCTGGCTAATGTGGGTCCTGGGGAATTGAACCTGGGTTCTTTGGCTTTGCAGGCAAACACCTTAAGCACTAAGCCATCCCTCCAGCCCTAGCCCAGAGATTTTAAACAAGAAAAAATGGGAAGCTAACTGTGGCTGTCATACCCTGGACTGAGTTTTGTATTTAGGTTTTTAATTGCAGCCACTCTGCTCTGATATTGGTGTGCAAACAGCATCTGCTGAAGTATGGGCAGTGAGCCCAGGCTGTTTAGAGGAGACATCATAGCCACAGCACATGGACAAGTCAGAAGTTGGTGAGAAAGGCGGGCTGGAAAGTGGTGAGGTAAGCATAGTATATGGCTGTCTGGTGTGGGTGAAGTGGAATCATCTCTTAGGGAGGTAGATACTATAAGGTTCGGGAGTGACCACGACCACGCAAACCCTTCTGAGGCAAAGATGAAAGCTTTTATTCAGGAAAAACATGAGCTTCCAGGGCTGAGAGAGGAGCACAGCCCACCTGAGTTTCCAGATAGTGGGCTTTATAGGGCTTTTCAGTTGGGGGTTAGGTGAGGAAGGGAAAAGAAAAAATAGCTAGGCTGTGAGACTGGAACAGTGAGCAGGCAAGATAAGGGGTCAGGAAACCATGACCTGGGGGCATTATTGGCAAGGAAGGGATAATCTGGGCAGTTTCCTGAGGAATGTGGATAATCCACTTTCTTATGTCTGTTGCCATCCTGCTGTCCTTTGTGACTCCATTTTGGGAGCCTGACCCTACCTAACATTCCAGTCTTTTGTTAATGATAAGAGATGAAGGTTAATTTCTTCATGTTGACCATAGGGGCAATGAGTTCTTACGGAGGGGCTGGATAATGGGGTCAATGGGTCTCCCTTCAGGGCAGGTGATAAGGAGGCAGGTCCATGATTGCTAGAAGTGGCAGAGTGGTGAGATCAATAGTGAGCCCCGTCCATCAGTGCCAATGTAGTATGTTATGACTTCGTCCTGAATGAAATAGAGACTTCTCTTGTACCATCCCTGTGTTGAACTGGCTTCGGGGCAGTTGCTGGTGACATCTGTTTTAGAGAAGCTGAGGGAGATGGGTTCTATACACCCCATGAGAAGACAGAAAGAAGAAATTAAGGAGAATGTTACTCTTGTCAACAGCTACAACATCAAAACGCCAGGCACAAGGGGAGGATGAGCACTCAGAGGCAAGGGATAGAGAGGGCTTGGACAAGAGAGAGGAGGCAGAGGGGCATCAGTGTATTCAAGAGTAGCATTTTAGGATCAGGGGAAGAGTAGGAACATGAGAGAGTTTTAAGTTTGAGAGTACCCATTGGGGTGGTGGTGTACTTATTCCTGGATGAGGTAGGGTAAGGGCTAAGGAAGGAAGGAGCCAAAGGAATAGCTCTGATTCTAGATAAGGCAAGTGGGAGAAGCTGGGGCCAGGGTTGGTGAAGTTCAGAAGTAATCAGGGACAGGCTGAGGTAGAAGGCATGAGTTAATGTTAGAGTTTAGTATTATAAGCCAGCATCAGACAGGGGAGCCTATTAGTCTGAATCTTTGTTTATTTTGTAGTTATATTTTATATTTACATTTTTCTTACTGGGTGATTAAGACCATATAGGTTGCCAGAATTTACTGTATATTTTGGAGGTCAATAATGGTGCTGTAGGAGAGACTTTCAGGGACCTGTGAGGAGTTCTATGACTCTCAGCATTGTCATTTGCTAGAATAAGTCAAGGCTGTGCTGACCAAGTGGCCCTCCCACTTTTGGGAAGCCTGGAGGATTGATTTTCCTCCGATGTGACACTCCTATTGCAAATAGACTGACTTGGAATTTATCTCTTGGTTTCCATATCCTCTCTGATCAAGAAGACAGGTAATTTATTAGAGGCTAAAAGTTCAAGTGTCCCATCATCTCCTGTGGCCTTCTGACCTGGGAACAGGAACCAAAATATTGGTTATCGTTTTAACTCCAGTGTTTCCAGTTGATTTTGGCTTTTACATATCATTATTAATCACTCAGAGAGACTGTGCATCTCTGATTAGCAGAACAGATTAGTTAAAAAGGTGCAGAATGTATCTGTTTAGCAAAGCAGATCTGTTTAGAGAATGACACAATAGTTTAAAATCATTCTGATTAATATTTAAGTTTAGTTGTTAGGTAACAGAGTAAGCTATATCTGGAACATAGCATACACATTTTATCTTTTAAGTATCTGTCAGTTATAACTATAGGTAGAACATTTTAGTAGCCCTGAAAACAATATTTTACCAATTATTTTATCAATAACTTTAAGGCAACTTATTTAATTTAGAAATTGTATGTGTAAGCTACAGCTGTGTTGCAGTCAGGTTCGCATTGCTGGTAGAAATCACCCAACCAAGAGCAGTTTGTGGGAAAAGAGGTTTATTTTGGCTTACAGGCTCGAGGAGAAGCTTCACGATGGTAGGGGAAAACAACAACATGAGCAGGGGGTGGACATCACCCCCTGGCCAACATAAGATGGACCACAGCAACAGGAGAGTGTGCCAGACACTGGCAAGGGGAAACTGGCTATAACACCCAGAAGGCTGCCCCAACAATACACTGCCTCCAGAAGGCGTTAATTCCCAAATCTCCATCAGCTGTGAACCTAGCATTCAGAACACCTAAGTTTATGGGGGACACCTGAATCAAATCACCACAAGCTGGAACATAGAAAGTATACACATTCTATCTTTTAAGTATCTATCTGTCAGTTATAAGTATAGGTAGAACATTTTAGTAGCTCTGAAAACTATATCTTACAAATTATTTTATCAATAACTTTAAGGCAATTGATTTAATCTAGAAATTGTATGGGTAAGCTATATCTGGAACATAGAAGGCATACATATTCTATCTTTTAAGTATCTGTCACTTATAAATATAGGCAGAACATTTTAGTAGTCCTGAAAACATTTTACCAATTATTTTATCAGTAACTTTAAGGCAACTGATTTAATCTAGAAACTATATGTCAGGAAAAAGACAGGACAGTATAAAAACTTGGCATCTGTGTTTGAAAACAATTTTGGCTAGTCTGTATACCAATGTGAGTAACAATTACCCCCCAAACTGGAAGCAGAACAGCAATTTAAGATTATTTTTCTAGGGTAGGAAACATGTCTTAAGTGAATGAACTAAGCAATGAACTAAGATACCAGAAATGAGACAATTTATTAATTGAAACCTTGATTGAGACTGATTATACATAGCTCAAGAATAAAATAAAACTTGGCCATTGTTGAGTTGAGCAAGCCTGATTTTATTATACATTAGGGACAGTGTGACCCCAGCTTCTGCTAATCCGTCTTGAAGGTAGGTACAGCCTATAAACCCGCCTTTCAGAGAAAGGGAAAATCGAAAGCAAGCCCTCTTCCTTTGATGCTGAATTGCTAGCTCCCAAATCACAGTTGGGAAGAATGAGAATAAATGAATGAATGAACAGGCAGAATTCCGTGGGGTATAATAGTGTGTTTTTGCTTCAAGGGAAATCCGGTTCTAATTTTTATTATTTAGTGTATAGGAGATCGAAACTTGTTTGCTTAGGCAAATTTGCCAGCTTATTTTGGAGGAGGAGGGTTTGAGAAACTTCTAATTCTATTCAAACTGTACTAGAATATTCCATCAATTAGATCACAAAGCAGCAATGGGAAAACCAGGGTGCAGAAAGCCCTACTGGAAGCACAAGGCTGTCTGCACTATCTTTCCTCATTAAAGAATCCTTGTTAAATCCTTGCTTGCAAGGCAGCACTTCCAGAAACTGCACGTCACAGAGGTTAAAATATGTTCCAAGAAGGAACCTAGCATTCCTAAGAGGTGGTGAGCCTTCACCTCCATTATTGATTCAATGGAATATTCTCCTTGGTTCTGACATCTCTTGTCAGTGAGTAGTTGATCTGCCTAGGTCTGGGACCTCACCAAGCAAGTCCATGGTTATCGACAGCCTCTGAGGATACGTGAGGCTGGGAAGGAAGTTGAGGGATGTTGACCATGGCTAGGATGATGCTCAGATTCTCAGGAAGGTCTTCTGTGGTTGAGAAAGAAACTGGCTGGAAGCCATGCCCCTCCTTCTGTCTAGCAAAGGGTGGCTCCAGACCCTGAATTGCCTTCTCATACAGATTGTAAAACTCAAACTGCTCCACAAACTGCCAGTGTTGTAACAATTCAAGTAAGTTCTCTTGAAGCTACCTGTCTGGTCATTCAATAACCTCCTGTTCCAGCCCTCCTGGTTTCTGAGCTCTTCAGTTCTTTCTTCTAGGAAAAGGCCCATTCTTGGTGATAAAATGTCAGGCAAATTTTATCTGAAGTAACTCTGTGTTTTCCTCTTGCTGTTTTTTTTTTTTTTTTTGTGTGTGTGTGTGTGACCTGGCTGCTATCACTGTGCTATAATTTTGATTCATTTTTATGACTTCTTGCCTAAGAGGGAGGAAGCCTCTGGTGAGGGCAAGTATTTTAGTCTCTCGTGCTCACTGTTGCCTCACTGGCACCTGAGCATCTGGCAGGTAATAGGTGTTTAATAAACTGTGGAAGTGTGAAGGCTTGATGTGTAACATGTGAACCAGGCTGAAAGGAGTGTAGAAAGAGCCTGAGAGATGCCTGCCACCCTGTGGATGGTGAAGGTGGAAGATGGTTTCTTTCTACACACCAGGTCGCTGGTTCTTGTCCTTGAGTGAGGGTTCATAGGGCCTAAATACATAGCAACATTTGTGGTGATGTCAGAGAGGGGCAGGTGAAAGAAGATGTTGGGATTAAACATAGGAAAGTAACCTCTGAAATATTTGTGTCTTGGTGTGCTGAGGTGGTCCCTGGCCATTTTAAGACTCAGGAGAGATCTGGAGAGATTGCTCAGTTGTTAAAGACACTTGCTTGTAAAGCCTGATGGCTTTCATTTCTGCTTGCCAGTTTTAACAATGAAGAGACTGTACCAGCTAGCTCTAACCCTGGAAGCAGGGATGACTAGACTAATTTTAATGACATTGTACATATGGACACAGGTAGGAATACTATGAAAGAATAGAAGCCTAAAGTAGAAAAGTCGAAAATTATTCATTGCTGAATAATTTTTTAAAGATAAGCATGGACATTTACTTTAGTATATCTGGGAAGCCTTGTTGGCATCGTCTGTAGATGGAGATTTGAATTATTGAGAATCTGAAGAGAATAAAAAAATGAATGATAAGCAAACACAGTGCTCATCCTCATGATAGTAGTAGATGTTGACCATTTTAATTACTGGTTAATCAAGTTATTCTTAGGTTTTGAGAAAGCCCTATAAAGTAACAAAAACCAATAATCCCAAATTACAGACTAAATGATGCTTATGAATACTATAGTCTTAGAGACATGAAGTCAGGCCAGATTATCTTAATTTTCTTCTATGATACAATGATAGGATAAAATAGAAAAAAATCCATTCAGATCTCATGGCATTTACCCCTTCCTCTCTCCCTTTTTCCCTCCCTCCCTCCCTCCCTGTCTGTCTGTCTTTCTGTGTTCAGGTTCTAGTTAGGAATTAGGAAACTTAACTGTGCAGGCCAGCTCTGATCTTGAACTTGCTGTGGCATCGTACATAGAGACTTTCACTTGCACCTCTCTCTTAGCTATAACTCCAGTGCTGTGGGTCAGTTTTGGGGATCTCTTGATCAGCTTCTTGCTGCCTCCTGCTTTGTCTTGCCTTCTGGGAGGAAAAGGGTCTTGGTTAGAAGTTTATATTGCCTGGCCCCTAGCAAATCCCCCTCCCCAAAGCATGAGTTCTGTCCTGGGGAGAGAGGTGTCTGTGCTGGGCACACAGATCCTAGTTTTGGAACCATCTCACTGACTGTAGTACAGTGTGATATTTCCTTATTTGCCTCTTCTGGATATAGAAGAATAAGAAGAAGGGAATAAAGGATTTAAATCCTTTCTTGTTTCTTAGGAACTTACAGGAACACATGATCTACCTTGAGCTGATCTTAGTTGAAAGGTACATATAATTACTTGTTTATATAAAAATTTTATTTTATGACAGCTTACAGTTTCTATTATGGTACCTTTTGTATAAATAGCAAGTAGAAAATGGTAACTTAATACTAACCAAGCAAACGAAAGAAATAACAAAACCCTTTATCATTAGAAAATGTTACTTTGTGCAAGAAACATTACTCATCTACCATAAGTGGAGACAATCCTTCCCTTCATTTTTTACCTTTTTGTAAGTAACCCATTGAGGTTCTCCTGCTTTCAGCATTGTGTCACAGTTACTGCATACACATGATGTGTATCATCTAGGATAGGTATGTACAACCTATGGCCACATAAGTCATAGGATAGTTTTGAATGCAACCCAACACACTTGTAGATGACAGCATCCCATCACAATGTTTATAGACTATACTCCTGATACAGAAGGTAAATACTAAACATAGCTAATTACTGGATAATCAGGTTATCCTTGGGTTCTAAGAAAACCCTGTAAATAATAATACTATAGTATCTAACCACATTAACATCTTCTGGGATGATTCTCTGATGAGTGAATGAACTGGTAAAAAATAAAAAATTTGGCTTATTTTTTTTTTTTTTTTTTTTTTTTGAGGGAGGGTCTCTCTCCGGCCCAGGCTGACCTGGAATTAACTATGTAGTCTCAGGGTGGCCTTGAACTCATGGCAATCCTCATACCTCTGCCTCCCGAGTGCTGGGATTAAAGGTGCGTACCACCATGCCCTATGGCTTGTCTTAGGTTTTCATGTAGGTTTTAAATATGTTAGGCTAAACTAGTTTTAGGACTCAAATTTGTGTGGTCTTCTGGATTAACTGGGGTTTTGCACAGAGTAGGTAAAGAATTGCAAAACTAAAACAAATGATCCAGGTTCAGGAATCTTAGCAATAGTGCCTGTGCAAGCCCATGTGAGTGATCATTGTGAAAGTGTAGGTGATTTCTGCATGGGAGCTTCTCCAAAATGGCTCCTACTTACATGCCACTGTTTTTGCTTCCCTTGAGCAAATCAGGCGCAGGTGTGTGATGAAGGATGGTGGTTCTTTTGGCCAAACTCTACTGGGGAAATTGTATGGGGTAGGAGTGGGCATGAGTGTATATTGTCAGGGAACCAGCCCTGGTCAGGCTCCCCAAGTGCCCCTGCTTCACATGGAGATCAAGAGCACATAGTGTGAAGTTTTTCAGCAGAGTTTTGACTGAACATGAACCCAGGAAAATGTTACAGGTAAAATGTACTCTTGGAAACATCATTGAATAGCAGCTGTGGGCTTACTTCTGATGGCAAGTCACCTCACAATCATAGCCTCCACACAGTGGCTTTGTGGGAATCAGTGGCTAGATCTCTACAATGGGTATTTTCTAAGACGTTTGTCAACTTCATACAGAGCTACTAAAATCTGGGATGTTTTGAGCCTTATTGTCACTTTTTTCAAAGTTGCATTTAAAACAGAACAAGTAGAATTGTTAACTTTGAATATTTTTTGTACTTCATATATGAGAAGACATAAATACTTATAATGTCTGGGTACTAAGGGAAAACCTGCCCCCTATTTCCAAAGTAAAAGCATAAACAGCCTTTTACTTGGCAAGGGCTTTACTATGTTTCCAAAAAGCCAGCAAGCACTGTTCTTAAAACAGACCCTTCTGTACCATTGCATAGCTCCTATTAGAATCTGAGCGAAATTTCCACTATCTTGAAGTGACAGATTGTATATATTTTTTTCTACAGGATCTTCATGGTGCATTTATCATATATATCAATTGAAAATGCAGATAGTAAATCTCCCAAATTAGTTATAGCTCTTTGTCTTGTGTAAGAGTTTCAAGCACAGCTGTAATTGCATCCGTGTTTTTAAATGGGGGGATGCATGAGTGGCTTCAATGCAGAGATAATGTGATGATTGAGAGTCATGTGCCTATAAGACCCTTCTCTCATGATAAAAAGTTGTGTCTCTGTGTCAACCTCTGCAGTAGTGAGTGGGTGGTAGCCAAATGTGACTCTGGAGACCTCAAAATTTGGTTAGTTAAATGAGAAGCTGACTTAATTTTAGTTGAATTTAGCTTCATATTTGCTAATGGCTACAAGGGAAACCTTTTGTATGAATGTTACTACAGTCTTAAATTAGGCAATGTGAACTTTGTTTGTCAACATATGTTCCTGTTGATGGTGCTATCACAAGGACAGTTGTAACATCTCATAAGGTATAGATAGACCAAGGTCTGCATTTTTGTAGTGGGAAAAATCACTAAGCCCTGTGATTTGTATTAAAGATAATTTCATGGGTCATCAGTTTGTTCTGTTGTGTATATAATGTGGGCAAGACATGGGAGCACAGTTTAAACAGTGAGGTAGGTGCTTGAGACATTTCCATCCCATGTAGCTGGCACATGCAGACTATGACTTCTCTCTGAGGACCCTGTACTCTCCAGTCGTGGAGACTGCATCTCTGAAGGCCACTGTTGTCTCTTTCCTAGGAGTGTCACTTGGAATTTGATGAGACTGCATATATCACCTATTCTTAATGAGTGTTATTTAAGCTTGCTGGTTTCACTTGTCTTTTGGCAATTTCCCTTTTTGCTAGCATGCAGTGTGTACCTTTTAAAAGTGGGGTTTGCATCCCTGTTACTATCTCAGTGGGATAATACTGGGTCCTTAAAGAAAAACCTTATCTATAATCATGGATTCTGCCTCTTCAAAAGGCTGCAGTTTATAGCTACATGCACAGTGTGTTGTTGGCCTTCAAATTTCCTGGGCCCTAGGAATGATGAGGGAAAATGTCTACAAAGGCTTGGTGACACAACTTCCTATATACTACATAGTGATGGTTTGGTTTAACAAATGGTAATTTTTTAAAACATTTACTTGAGAGCTTGCACACATGTGCATGCATGTGAGGTGGGGAGCAGATATATGGATGCACCAGGGCCTCCTGCCACTGAACACTTCAGACGCATGTACCACTTTTGTGCATCTGTCTTTATGTGGGCACTGGGAAATTAAACCCAATCCATTAAGCTTTGCAAGTAAGTGCCTTTCACTGCTATGCCATCTTTTCGGCCCCAACAAATTGGAATTTTGGAATTTGGAGATTACTTTTACTTTATTATTATTATTTTTTCTCCTAGTGCTGAACCCTGGAACTCCAGAATTTGGATATTGTTGTCTTGTTTTCTATCCAGTAGAAAGTAAAATCAAACAACTTTTTTTAGTTTTCACTGAGTAAAATCAAATCGACTTTGCATTTTCATCCATTTCATAGGGTTGAGGGTTGGGCTATCATAGTTGAAAGGATCAGTAATCAGTTCTAATCTTTGTTTGTTTGTTTGTTTGGTTTTTCAAGGTAGGGTCTCACTCTAGCCCCGACTGACCTGGAATTCACTAAGTAGTCTCAGGGTGGCCTCAAACTCATGGCGATCCTTCTACCTCTGCCTCCCAAGTGCTGGGATTAAAGGCGTGCATCACCATGCCCAGCTTGAGTTTTAATCTTAAATGTATTTAAAATTTTTTTTCTTATTTCTTTGCCCTTTTGGAGATGAGTTAAACTGCTCTGTAGTTTTTCCTGTCAGTATACTGTTCTTTGGTCTCGGAAGTGTGCTATATTTATACTGAGCTTTAAATGTACACAATGGCTCTAAATTGCTACTTTTCTTTAAAGTTAGGTATAACATTTTAATTAAAATGTCCATAAATCAGACTCCCAGCCTCCCAGTCTGTACAAGTGTGCTAGTTCCTCAGACTGAAGAATTTTAGGAGACGGCCACTGTCATTTCCCTCCCCCAACAGTCCTCCTCAAACTTCTCTTTGCTTGTCTGCCTTGAGTATGAAGAGCCTGTGTGTCCCGTCTGGACACAGGAATGGGCCTTGGAGCCTGAAGCATGATGCAACTCCCTCCATTTCTTCCCTCCTTCCCAGCAGTTGCTTCTCTGGGTTCAGTGCTCCACATGCCTTATGCCTTAAGCCTCACCACCCCACCAATCCCAACCTACAAGGATTTTTATGCCCAGGTCACAGGACTCCTATTCCAGGATTGAAAGGCAAGGTGCTTCGGGGTCATTTAAGACCCTGAATTGGGAGCAGGCAGCACACTCTGGCTTTTCTCAAGTTGGCTCTGGTTCTAGTCCATGGAGGCAATATGGGTGAAAGTCATTTGCAAATGAGAAGTGACCAAGTATTCCACCAATGGTGTTATGCAATAACAGTTCTGATAGTTCAAGAAGACTTCCCAGAATGGGTGGGTTTGAGTTGAGTTTGAAGAAGTTAAGAAGATGGTGGCCCACACCATAAGCAACAGAAGGAAGGTATGACCCTACAGGGTTGTTTCAGGGATGGAGGGTGTGGCTGAATCATAGTAGAATGACTAAGGTTCATTGGAGAAGCTTGGTGTGCTTTAACAATTGTGGTATGATTCAGGTGTCCCCCATAAACTTAGGTGTTCTGAATGCTAGGGTCTCAGCTAATGGAGATTTGGGAATTAATGCCTCCTGGAGGGAGTGTATTGTTGGGGGCGGGCTTATGGGTGGTATAACCAGTTTCCCCTTGCTGGTGTTTGGTACACTGTCCTGTTGCTATTGTCCACCTTATGTTGGCCAGGGGTTAATGTCCACTCTCTGCTCATGCCATCGTTTTCCCCTGCCATCGTGGAGCTTCCCCTCAAGCCTGTAAGCCAGAATAAACCTCTTTTTTCCCCAAGGTGCTCTTGGTTGGGTGATTTCTACCAGCAATGTGAACCTCACTGCAACAACAATCCTTGCTAATCACAGAGGCACATGTACTCATCTCACAAGTTCGTGATTGAGCTTTCCAGGTATCTTACAATTTATAGATGATTTCTAAGAGCATTTCACCCTCAGTTCCAGAATCTCTTGTGTGTGTGTGATGTATGGTGTGTAGTATATGTGGTGAAAACATGTGTAGAGATGCATGTACACAAGACACTTGAATGTCAGATAGTCTTCCTTTATCACTCTTCTACTTTACTTCCTTGTGACAGTCTCTCGCCAAACCTGAAGTCTGCTGTTTTTCAGTTATACCAGCTGACCAGTGAGCCCCAGGGATACTGTCTTACTCAGGGCTAGGGTTACATGTGTGTACAGCCACACTCAGTTTTTCATGTGGGTGCTGGTCATCAAACTCATGCTTGTCCAGAAAGTACTCCTACCCACTGAGGCATCTCCCTGGCCCCCACTTTCACATTTATTTATTTAAAAATGATGACAGTAATGTCTGTTTGTCTCATGTTTTATTCTTAGGATCAAATTGGATAATCTGTGGACATGCTTTGTAAGTGCCAAAGTCTATCAAATGCCAGTTCCTTAGTCTACTACTTTTACTGTTACCCCGTTTCCTCTCTTCTCTAGTAATGATAACTGGAGAATTTGTAGAGTTTTGTGCTATCTAGCTACATAACAGCATTCCATTCTGTGTCCCCCTTATAGTTCACTGTGGCCACATGTTAAATACCTCACTATGAGTAAGTATAAATAGTGTTTGTTTTTCTCCTGGGAGGGTTGTTAAAGAGTGGACATTTGCTTTTTCCCTGTGGCTGTTACTGTAGTTACCCTTTTAGTCACCAAAATAATTCTAGGGATGCTAGAATAGTGAGGCTAGAAGAGCTTGGGTTTCCAAGGACTTGTGTAAGCTCTCCATTTATGTTATGTGAGCAAGAAACAGATTTCAATTCCACTGGATTTTTCACAGTTTTCTATTCTTATCTATTGAACCTGAACCTAGTAGATCTGGGTGACATGACGTAATAGTATGCATTTGAAATCTGAATTAGTGAAAAGCTTGTTAATACAATTAAAACAATTGGGCAGAGGAGATAACCCAGTGGGTAAAGTGCTTGACTTGTAAACATGAGGACTTGAGTTTGGTCTCCAGCATCCATAAAATGGCCTGGCATGTTGACAGCTGCCTGTAATCCCAGCACTGGGGAGGTGAAGATGTGAAAATCCACCAAACTTGCAATCCAGCCTACTTGGGAGCTCCAGGCCATTGAGACACTCCGCCTCAACAAGAAGTAACTGCATTCCTAAGGATAACACTTGAGATTGGTCTTTGACCTCTACACACACCAGTACACACATGTGGCACACACATAAAAGCATGCATGTACTCATACAAAATTCAAAGATAGAATTGGAAAGTTGTTAATATCAGTGTTAAGTTATAGGGAAGATTGCTTAAAATACCTTTTAATAAGGAGCAGGAGTGATGAGTGAGCTTTAGATATTTGTAACTAGTTCAGTGTACATAGGTGTTCCAGTCCAAATGCAGTCTGCTTTGCAAGTAGATAATTCTCTTTTCTCTCTCTCTCTCTCTCTCTCTCTCTCTCTCTCTCTCTCTCTCAGTATTTTTTATGAGAGAGAGAGAATTGGCACACCAGGGTCTCCAGCCACTGCAATTGAACTCCAGATGCGTGACCTTGTGTGCGTATGTCACCTTGTGTATCTGGCTAACGTGGGCTCTGGAAAGTCAAACATGGGTCCTTAAGCTTAACAGGCCTTATCTGCTAAGCCATCTCTCCAGCCCTCTTCTAACTTTTGATTAGGGAACTTGATTTGCAGTATAAACCAATTTTTGTTGCTATGTCCTGGGTCATTTTAAGCCCTTGTCTGATAGAGGATAGTGAGTCTGAGTCTTAGGTGTAAAAACTTGTTCTTGTTGGTTTATATCTGGATATACAAGTAATGTAATAGTTGTGAGTTTTCTGACCTTTCACCTACCGTACTGAGCTGCAAGTTAAAAGACTGCAAAATTCAGAGTGAAGAGTTGTGATACCTCTACCTTTTGGGCCATATGTTATTATAGCCAGCTGCTTTGCAATTAGATGGTAGTTCTCTTTTTAAAATATTTTATTTTTATTTATTTATTAGAGATAGAGAGAGTGGGGAGAAAATGGGTGTGCCTGGGTCTCTAGCCACTGCAAATGAACTCTAGACACGTGTGCTGCCATGTGCATCTGGCTTATGTGGGATTGGAGAATTGAACCTGGATCCTTAGGCTTTCATGTAAGTGCCTTAACTCCTAAGCTATCTCTCCAGCTCTCCCTTCTAGAAAAGCCATTTCCCTCACATTTATAATTTATTTCAATGAAAGGATACTTAATCAGTGAAGAAAAGAGATGAGGGGCTTCTCTGTCCTGTGGGCAGTGCCTCCTTTCAGCAATGATGTGGGTAACATATATGGAATATTGCTAACCAGCAGAATTCATTTATGCCTTGGGGTCCAGAGTTTTCAGTAGTGGCTGATGAAGTGCACTAGTTAACTGTCACCATTGTTGACCTTGATCCAGAGATCATGACCATGCTGCATGGCCTGAGGCCCCCACCATCAACCTCACCCATCAGACTGAACATATCCAGGGCCTGACAGTTACCTTAGAAGCCTGAGGGGAGGACCAAACCTAAGCTTTACTGAGCTAGGTTAATTTGTAATGTGCAGGTCTTTTTTTTTTTTTTTTTTAATTCCTAAAGGATATGAATGAAAAGCCTAAGCAGTCCAGAAAAAGGATAACAAAATTAGAAGGCTCTTACGAATTAAAAACTTGCTACAGAGCCGGGTGTGGTGGCGCACGCCTTTATTCCCAGCACTCGGGAGGCAGAAGTAGGGGGATCGCCGTGAGTTCGAGGCCACCCTGAGACTCCATAGTGAATTCCAGGTCAGCGTGGGTTAGAGTGAGACCCTACCTCAAAAAACAAAACAAAACAAAACAAACAAACAAACAAAAAACTTGCTACAATGCTGTTGCAATCCATGCTGTGCAGTACTGCTAGGAGGACAGACATAAATCAGTGGACTAGAACTGGAAGTAGAGAAGAGTCCATGTATCTACAATTATTATTATTGCTCAAAAGGGCTATTGAATGGGGAACGAACATTTTCACAACACAACTAGATATCCACATGAAAAATAGTAAAATTGGTGCTGGGAAAATGGCTTGATAGGTTAAGTCTTTGCTGTATAAGCATGAGGACTAGAGTTTGTAGTCCCAGAACCTGTCTAAAATGCGAAGCATAACCCTACGTGCCTGTAATCCGAGCACTTAGGAGGTGAAGACAGGAGGATCCTTAGAGCTATTTGTCTAACTTGTCTGGCTGAATTGATGAGCTTTAGGCTCAGCAAGAGACTGTGTCTTAAAGAATAGAGAGCAACTGAAGAAGACATTTGAGATCGACCTATGACTTCCACATGCATGCACACACACGTGTTAACACACGTCAAAATGGCTATGCACGCATGTGCAAAAACAAACAAACAAACCCAGACTCCTGAGCTGGGCATGGTGGCACACGCCTTTAATCCCAGCACTCAGGAGGCAGAGGCAGGAGGATTGCCATGAGTTCGAGGCCACCCTGTGACTACAGAGTGAATTCCAGGTCAGCCTGGGCTAGAGTGAGATCCTACCTTCAAAAAACAAAAAAGGAAAAGAAAAAGAAAAAAACCAGACTCCTTCCTATTGCATACCATACATAAAATGTAGCTCAAAATGAATCAAATGTAAAGGCCAATCCCTCTTGTTTAGTTGACACACAAAAACACAGGCTGGATAGCACAAACACTGTTGAAGATGCTTCAAGTTGCTGGGATGAACATTGAAACAAAGAACAGTTAAGGAGAGGGAAGGATTTATTTCAAGCTTACACATCCAGGGGAAGTTCTATCAAATGGCAGAAGCTGCTTTCATACATCCAAGCAGATTGAAACAACCAAAGCAGCCAGCAAAAACTCAAAGCACCAAGCAGAAACCCTCCGAGTTTAGACACCTTTGGGCTGGAAGTCAGATACAGTCCCAAACACACCTTAAGGCCCCACAATCTGCCCCCAATGATATGCCTGCAGCCAGGTGCACACAACACCACACAAAAGCACAGGGTGGATGGCACACACAACACCACACAGAAGCACGGGGTGGACGGCACACACAACACCACACAGAAGCACAGGGTGGACGGCACACACAACACCACACAGAAGCACAGGGTGGACAGCAACACAATATAAAAGCTCAGGCTGGACAGCACACACAGCAGAAACTTAACCTTTTCATGGTCTGGGAGCTGCAAGTCCAGGTTGAAAGTGTTTTAGTTGATTCTGAAGTGTCTCTCCTCCACTTGTAGAAACCATCTTTTCCTTATGCCCTCATTTGGTGACTTGGTTGTTTACACAATTCCTCCTTCTGCAAGAGCATTGGTCATGTGAAGTCAGGATCAAGCTGATGACTTCAGTTAACCTTAAATTAGCCATTTACTTTGAGCTCTCTCTCTCTCTCTCTCTCTCTCTCGCTCGCTCGCTCGCTCGCTCTCTGTCTGTATGCAAATGTGTCAGTGTGTGCAGAGGTCAGAGGACAACTTCAAGTGTCAGTCATTCCTAGCCTTCCTCTTTGTTTGAGGCAAGGTCTGTTCTTCAATTCCAGATTCTTGTCTCTAACTCCCATGTCATCTTAGACCAGCTGGGATTACAAACCTTGTTCCTGTATCTGGTTTTTACTTGTATTCTGGGAATCTGAACTCAGATTGCATGCATGCACAGCAAGTGCTTTTTCCAGTTCAGTTATTTTCTCAGCCCTATTGTGTGAATTCTTTGGGGGGAAACTTTGGCTCAAAACACTCTTAGAAGAGAGAATATAGATGAAAATATGTTACATTAGCTTTGCAAATATACAACCAAAGGGGGGAGGTTTGTTTTAAAAGACAGTGTTAAGAAAGTAGGACAAGCCAGGCGTGGTGACACACACCTTTAATTCCAGCATTCGGGAGGTTAGAGTGAGACCTTACCTCGAAAAACAAAAACAAAAAAAAGAAAAGAAAAAGAAAGTAGGACAACCCACAGAATAGGAGAATTTATTTGCAAATTATATATTTAATGTCTCATATCCAGACTGTATCACTAACTCTTGCAATTGAAATAAGCCAGTTTAAAAGTAGGCAAAAGATTTGGATAGATAATCTCCAAAGAAGATATACAGATGCCTTATAAGGAATGTTAAGAGATATTCAGTATCCTAGAAATCAAATCATAGCTACATACTAGTCCACACTTAACTAGTATCAAAGTATTAAAAAATGATAAATGTCAAAAAAATAGAGCAATGATATATGGTTGATTATCATGTGAGGTGGTGTCTTGCTTTGAAAAGGCCTGGCAGCTCCTAAAGTAAAGCAAAGACTTACCATATGATTTAGTTGTTGCTCTCCTAGCATATCCCTATAGCAGCATTATTCATAGTAGCCAAAAAGTAGAAATGACTCAAATGTCTATTGAGATTAGTAGATAACACATGTGGAATATCCATACAACAGGTTATTACTGATCTATAGAAGTAAGTGACTATATTGTATAACATGGGTAAAAAAATGACATAAAAGATGCCAGACATCAAAATCTTGTATCATTTGATTCCCTTTATATGAAATATCCTGAATAACCAAATCCAGAGAGACAGATTAGTGGGTGCCAGGCCCTGAGGAAATGGAGAGGGAAGAATAGGTAGTGATCCATAGTGAGTGTAGGATCTCTTTATGGGGTAGTGATAATGTTCTGGATGTGATGATGATTCTGTAACCTTGAGAATGTACTAAAACAGTGAATTTTATTCTCTACAGGGTATGTGTGTGGGGTTCATGATATGTATGTTTCAATTTAAAAAACGAAAATGGGGACTTAATGCGATTTAGATCATGAAAGATACTCTAAATATGTTACTATGTACTTTGTTTCCCTAATCATCAGTGCTTTGTCTTAATAGTATCATAAGCTATGTATATGAACATATTAGATAATAGGGAGCCATGGTTTGTTTTAGGCCACGTTCTTAACCTTAGTCTTACATAACAACCACATGCAGAGAAACTGACACAATTGTGAGTTGAGTGTCATACAGGAGCACATTTCCCTACCCAGATGGTCCTTGATCATGCAGGAAGAGATGCAGTCAGGAAGCATTAGTTTTATCTCCATAGTAACAGCAGTGTGACACATTTTGTCACTTGGAACTCTCCTGCAGTGCCTCTCGCAGGGTTACCCTTCTTTGTGTGCTGTCTTTACATTGTATATTCTCTCTACTAAAACTGCCCAGTTATTCACATAGAAATGTGAACAAAGCCCGGTGTGGGAGAGGCAAGCAGTGTTGGTGGGAAATGGGAAACATGGCTCCTGAAAACCTTGCAAAGGATACTTTTATTTATAACAGCTTGAGTGATGAGCAGAACATTCAGGAATATAATCTTCGAGAATACTGGTGATGTCCATAGTCTCTTACTGTCTGAAGGATGGGTACTGCTAGTTACTCTTCCTGCTGAAGCTGCATTAGTATTGCTATCAGTATTGTCACTTGATATTTATTAAGCATGATAAAAATATCTCATATCCTTTACTTTTGGATTGATGAGGTGTCTCTGCTTACCAAGGCTAGTGGCATAGGGCCTTGCTTTTCTGGTGGTAAGGATGCTTGTCAATGGCAGAGTAAACTGCTAGATTAAATAAATTAGTTTTTGTTTCTGTGTTACAGGCAGAATAAGAATGTCCACCTGTCTCAAACCAATAGGTAGTTGTTCAAAAGCTATTTGCTATTTTCTTGATTTTCTTGAGGCTCCTGTCCTAAGACTGATTTGAGAAAGTTATGTGAGAAGGATGCTGTTTGTTTTTAAAAACAGCCCTTTTTTGTTTCCTTCCCTGTTACTTCTGGTGGTTAGCTTTGAATTAAGGGGTTTCTATGTGCACATCAGTTGTATAAGTCTACCTGCTGTCCTGACAAGATGTGGTGTGGTCTTGTTGTCTTGTCTTGGGCTGCAGTGGGAATCGTTGGGCAGATTCTGCTTAGTTTGGTTGATGTGTTGCTAAATGCCAGTCTGGGGAAACTTATTAAAAAAAAAAAAAAAACAAGTGGAAAAGGTGTTACACCTAGTTTTTGTCCAAAATACTTGTTGTGGCATGTAACATTTTAGCATTTATAGTTTCTGTACTTGTATTTTGCATTGTGATTAGCTTTGAAGTTACTTTGTTTTGCAGTATTGCAAATCTGCTTTATACTACAAACCTATAATATACCCGGTTTTCTAAACAATATCACTACAAAACCTGAAATAGCCCTCTTATAGTATGAATGTAATTTTATGAAAATTAGGTGTTTTTTTTTTTTTTTTTGGTTTTTCCAGGTAGGGTCTCACTCTAGCCCAGGCTGACCTGGAATTCACTATGGAGTCTCAGGGTGGCCTCGAACTCACGGCGATCCTCCTACCTCTGCCTCCCGAGTGCTGGGATTAAAGGCGTGCGCCACCACGCCCGGCTATTTTTTTTTTTTTTTGAAAATTAGGTTTTAATATTGACTTGTATTCAGTAAACTTATTGGGATGATTAATAAGGAAAATGGGCAAAAACACAAGAGTTGCCATAGGTACTCAGTGGTTTACATTTTCCTGCAGCTCTTTCTGGATGGTTTATTCCCTCACTGGAAATGAGTTTCTTTCTTTCTTTACCTGGTAGGGGAAAGTCAGACTTGACCTTGAAACTGGAGGCATGCTTCCAGCTTAACCTGGTGGGTATTTAATAAAGGCCTGAGCCTGTTGTACAGGTGTTGCACATTAACTGAGTAAGGCTCTGATGACCTGGATGATTTTGTTCATCTTCTACTGCTACAGTGTATGTCGTGTTATAATGGCTTTTGGAATCCATTCTGGGGGAAAAAGAAAAAAAAAAAAAACTGTGAATCTTAGCTAATGGTTTTTAAATGGTACCTTTGAAACACTTCAAGACAGAAAACAGGACCATGGTAGCTTGAGTTAAAGAAAGGGTTTCAGATCTTCACCGTCCCTTTTTGAATTTCACACTTTCTCTTTCCTTTCTGCATAGAAGCTATTTCCTGAAAGGAAGGTTAATCATTTAACACTGAGTCATAGGTTCCACTTCCAAAAATACCACACAGCTGTCTTTTAGTATCTTTTCCCCCCATGGCTTCTATGTCCTTACAGCTTTGGTATTACAATTACAGAATTCTGAATCTTGTGTTTCTTGGTCTGGGCATCTGTCCTCAAACACATCCTTCCAAGACATAGGTCCATTTGTTTCCCCCAGTGCTGTCACTGTACTTACTGGGAAGCAGGGTCTTTGCAGATGCAATGCTCTGAAAGTGAATATGTAAATCTCTTGGCTGGCATTTTTGTAAGAGGAAAAATAGGAGAGCATGGATTGATGCAGAACAGAGAAGGCTTTGCCAAGATGGAGATTGAAGTGATGTGACCTCTAGCTGACCTCTGCTCTGGAGCCTCCAGAAGGACTACAGCTCTGCAAACACTTTTGCATTGGAATTGCTGGCATCAGAGCTAAGAGGGGGGACATTTCTGTTGTGTGGTATTTGTGGCAACAGTACTGGGAAACTAACAAGAGCTTCTGTCTGAAAATAGTGCCCTCAGTCATGACTTAGAATCCAAGCCTCCACAAGGAGAGAACAGGAGAGAAATGTTGCCACAACAACATAGGTCCATATACCCATATGTTTTTGACAAAAGGCTTCTAAAAATATACCACCATAGTGAGTATAGTGCACAATGTCAATACCAGCAATTCTTTGAGCAAACCTGTGTGCTGTATTCAAATACTTGATATAGAAGAATTGGATATATGTGTGCATTTTTGAGGGGCTCCAGTGCTCATAGCCTTGGGGTTTTAAATTTTTTTTTAAATATTTATTTGTAAGGAGAGAGATATTGAGAGAGAATGGGTGCACCAGGGCCTCCAGACACTGCAAAATGAACTCCAGATGCATGTGTCACTTTGTACATTTGGCTTTACATGGGTACTGGAGAACCGAACCTGGCTCCTTAGGCTTTGCAGGCAAGTGCCTTAACCACTGAGCAATCTCTCCAGCATGTCCCCCCTTTTTCAGGGTACAGTGTTTAGTCTTGGGGAGCTAAAAGTGATAACACAAGTGAACAGAAATACAGAGTGAAGCCAGCTATAAATACTGTGGCATTAGGTTTGTCTAGGTGTCTCATCTCTAGAGTATAAATAGTAGCCATGTGTAGCTTAAGGTAAGGTTCCTGAGAAGAAACTACAGAAGTATGCAAGAAGGCATTTAACCCAGCACCATGAAATGGTCACAACCAAGTAAGTGTCTACCCCATGAGGAATCCTAGACACATATGAATTCAGCATTTTGTAAAGGAATGTTCTTAAGAGATTGAGGACCAAGAACCAGTTAGAAATTTGAGTTTAGAAGGAGTAGGTCAATGAAGAAGACATTATTTTTTTTTAAATTTTTTTTTTTTTTTTGTTTATTTATTTATTTGAGAGCGACAGAGAGAAGGAGGCAGAGAGAGAGAGAGAGAGAGAGAATGGGCGCGCCAGAGCTTCCAGCCTCTGCAAACGAACTCCAGATGCGTGCGCCCCCTTGTGCATCTGGCTAACGTGGGTCCTGGGGAATTGAGCCTCGAACCGGGGTCCTTAGGCTTCACAGGCAAGCGCTTAACCGCTAAGCCATCTCTAAGAAGACATTATTTTTAACATCACCTTTCTTGGCTCTTGTCTCTTAATGGGCTTTAGATCTCTCTACCCACCCTCTGCCCTGACTGTCAAGGAGGGTTGATTCTATAGCACTAAAATGTAAACACCTGGTAAGGCAGCTTATACCCTGGCACCTAGTACTATTTTGTTTCTCTTTGTGCTGAGTGGTAGGTAGTTACCTGTGCAGTAATAGGTCAGTAGAATGGGTCTATTGCTCCTGCTTTCTTACTATCACTAAATAAGTGAACTTGGGTTTCATAGTGTGTTAACTACCAAATAAAATTTTAATGTTTTAACATATTAAATGCTAATTTCTGTGGACTCTAAACCTCTGTCATTTTGTAATTTTGTATGAGTATGTTGTCCTATTCAGAAGGGTTGTTGGTGAAACTAGTACTATACATTAGGAAGCTGATAAATTTAGAGGAACGAATGCTTGAAGGACTAGAACACCTTGTTCTTGAACAACAGTAAGCCTTTAAACTGTACCCCAAGGCTAGCTTCTGTTGTGTATAGATTGTCATAACTTTGAGGGCACTGTCCTTGAGAATATGCACCCCCTGACATTGGCTTCTATAGGTCTGGCTTGGTAGAATCTTGCAGCTTTCATTTGCAGATAAAATAGCAGCAGGATGCTTATGGTGTTATATTACATCTTAACATTTTGGCTATTTTATTTTGTGTCTGTGCTGTTTTGTTTTTGTTATTGTTGTTACTCCTCCACTATGGTCCCTCTGTTGAATTCGATTCCTTCTTTGCAACTTGTGTCCTATGTTGAAGTCATCATTTCCCCCCTCCTATTATCCAGGTCTCATATAAGTAACATCAGCTAGTGTGAGGTCAGGAGTGCCACAGCCAGTCACTTTGTGATGGGAAGACAGTATTGCAACACACTCCTCCCCTTCCTTTGGCTCTTAACATTCTTTGTGCCACTTCTTCCACAATGGCCCTGAGCCTAAACGGGGGTGATAGAGATGGCCTACTTACTGCTGAACATCCACTATCTCTTCTTCTTAGCCCTTTGATGAGTTTTGAGTTACCTCAGTGATCATCACTATCTGAAAAGAGAAGCTTCTATAACCCATAGTGAGAGTAGTATGACTATATGAGCAGGTAGAGGGCAATTTGGCTGGCATACTATATTAATTTAGCCAGACGACAGTAGTAGTTTCCAAACTAGGGCTTACAAGCCCCCTAACCATGGGCTTTTGATTAGGATTTCAGTACCAGGCATGAATTTCCCCTTATGGAATGGGCCTCAAATTCAGCCAGAGAGCAGTTGGTTTTCCCCATAACAGATCTGCCACCACTGCACCAGTTGGCACATGTGGCTGGCCAGCCAGGCCAAAAAACTTGCAGGGTCCCCTGCTGGTTAAGATTGTTGATGACTTTTCTTCCCCAATAGGCTTCACAGTTCTTTCAACATCATGACAGCTAGTCAACAGGGAGGAGGCTTCTAGCTTAGGTCCAGCTTGAGTACCCAAGCATGTGGTGATTTCATCAATAGAATCTTACCATCTAATTCTGATGGGCAACCAAGAGCCTTGGAAATAGTCTATAATATTTTGGGAGCATCAGGGGTCTCCCTGATGAACAACTCAATGGAAAGTAGCCCATACCTGCCAATGAAATTTTCTTGTAGCAGTCTATGTCTTCTGTGCATGACATTATCAACCCCTACAGAACACTTCTGCCCAAACACATATATAGTTTAGCTAGAGAAGAAGTAGGTTTCCATTTCATCTATGCTTTTAAACTGACATTGAAATACCCTTCCCCCACCTCAAGAACACTGGTCAGCCTTAGGTAAACTCGGGAGGCATGTCCCTGACTCTCCCTCTTATTTTTCCCAATGGCTTCAAATTCTGATAAGAACAGTGGCTGAGAAATGGGCACTTGGTGATTCTTTGTAAAAATATAGCTGGAGTCTTAACCATTGAGAGTTGTTTGCCCACAGGAGTTAGTAAAGTTATTTTGAATCAAGCCCATAGCAAATAGCCAAGAACTATGCTTTCTCTGATTCTGCTTGATATCTGAGAAATGCATTAGTTTCTACCAATTTTTAATATATTGTCATATGTCATCTAATCATGAGCTACACTGTGAAATAAAATTCTGTACACACTAGCACACTTAGTAAGTCAAGGAATGTTCTGGGCTATCACTTAGCTAGGCACTGGGCTGTCACTTAACTAGGCAGAGATATTCCAACTCAGCTGGCAGTGGGCATGTGACTTTAAAGACCCGTTGACTTTGTTAGCCAAGTTTGGACAAGACAAAAGTGTAACTGACATCACTAGAGACTGAATAGTCTGGGGAAGGTAAGAAGGATAGGAATTTGTTAGTCAGTAAATATGGCTAAATGTTTTTCCCCATACAATTTTGTTTTTCTTTTTAAGGTAGGGTCTTCTGTAACCCAGGCTGACCTGGAATTCACTATATAGTCTCAGGGTGGCCTTAAACTCACTGCAATCCTTCTACCTCTGCCTCCCAAGTACTGGGATTAATGGTGTGCACCACCACACCCAGCCTCCATACAAAATTTAAGCCATAACAATGAAAAGTCTTTTTCAAAAAATCTTTTATTTTATTTATTTGAGAGAGAGAGAAAAACATATAGAGGCTGTATGTGGGGGGGGGGGGAAGCAGAGAGCGAGAGTGAGAGAAAGAGGGTGGGGGGAGAATGGCACACCAGGACCTCTAGTCCTGCAAATGAACTCCAGATGCATGTGCCACCTTGTACATTTTGCTTACATGGAGTTCTAGAGGTTTCCTGTATCTGCATTGCATTTCTTTCCCAATTTGGGGTAAATTTTCTTCTATGATTTTGTTGAAAACACCAACACCTTTGGAGTGAAATTCTTCTCCTTCTACTATACCATGAATTCTTATGTTTGATCTTTTTGTAATGTCCTGAATATCCTGAAATTCCCATTCATACCTTCCAATTAGCTTGTCTTTCTCTTTGTTGGACTTTGTTAGATCTGCTACCTGGTCTTGTAGTTTAGGCATTCTGTTCTCTTCTTTATCCATTCTACTGGTGAGACTTTCCACAGAGTTTTTTATTTGACTGACTGTTTTTTCCAGTGCTAGAATTTCTGCCTGGTTTTTCTTCAGTATTTCTATTTCCTTACTCAAGTCTTCTATTGACCTCCTTATTTCATTAAGCTGGTTTCTTGGGTTCTCTTTCAGGAGTTTATTTTCTTCTTTGATTCCTTTGATTTCTTCTTTGATTTGTTTGAGTATAGATAAAATCATTTCTTTTTGAAATCTTTTTCAGGCATTTCTCTAAAACAGTCTCACTTGGGGTCATTTCTGGTGGATTTATACTTTTTGGTGGGATTGTATTGTTTTGATACTTTGCGTTTCTTGTATTATAGTGCAGCAGTTTTTTCATCCTGAGTTGATTTGATGGTTTGGTTTTCTAATTATCTTTTTTATGCATATATATATATATGTATATATATATGTGTGTGTGTATATATATACATATATATATATATAATACTTTTAATACTTTATATACCTTCAGGATAGGAGTTTAAGGTGCCACGTGTAGCTCTTGTACCCCAGTTAAACCACAGAAGTAATCCTAGGTGTTGAATTTCCCTGCTATTCAAGTATTTTAGTGGTCTGGGTGGGACAATTTACTGGTAAATTCTAAAATTCAACTGAGCAATATATACATTCAATAAAAACCCACACAGAGTATGCAAGTGTGGGGATTAAAACAAACAGATAACCTTGTAATGCCAAAATCCCTAAGGGTGTGTGTTGTTCTACACCCTTAATCCTGTCAGCTGGGAAATTGAGATTTCTGTTCTGAAATGCGTTCCAGGTAAGCCTGGGTCTGAATCAGACCCTGCCCTCAATAATGACAGAAGAAAAAGACAAAGGCCCTGTAAATTGGAGAGCATCAAAGGCAAGAATAGTCTATCCCCAAATACAGCTTAATTGAGAATGGTAAAGCCAACCAAGAATATGTATCCATAACCTGACCTGACATGGAAAGAGAGATTTCTCTTCTCGTGCAGGCCTATATACCTGCATTTTGTCAGTCGGCCTCATTACCATTTGGGTGGCTTCCAATATTACCAATGCTGAGTGCCCACCTCAGTCCCTCTGTGTTGTGTATCTAGTGTTCTGATCAGCTGTGCTGGATCCTGCCAGCAGGGGCTGAATGAGTTCTCCAGAGGTTCACAGTTTTTACCATTGGGGGATAGGAGAATTCAGGAAGCCTGGAGTTGTACTGGACCTCCTCAGCTGGTTTTTGCTGTTTCCCCCTCAGGTTTCTTGACTTTTCAGGGCAGCTGATGGGGTTAGAAAATCCCCTTGTTTGGTCTCTGGTTTGGCAGCTCGGAGCTGGGCCAGTCGGGTGCATGGATCCATATGGATTGTGGCCACAAGTGTCTCGGCAAGATCCTGGTCACTTCTTCCTTTCTGGTAGATTTTGGTCTCTCCTGCTTCTCCACTGTGGCCGATAATAACCTATACACCTTCACTTTTTGGAAGAAGAGTGTACGTTGCTGTGATTTTGCTTAAATCCCTCCCTAGGCTGGTTTTGCATGACTCCCATACTGCCATCTTACTGGGAAGTCCTCTTACCTTCTACTTTCATTCTCATGGCTCACTGACCCAACCCTCACTTTTCTTTGCTTTCCAGTGGTGTTCTTTCTGCCCTGGCCTCTGGGTCCTTGCTCCCAGCAGCCTGTACAGGGTATGGGATGATTCACAAGGTATCAACACTCCCAGACACATTACCTACTCCAAAGTCCTGCTAGTTCAGGAATCTATATCTATGCAATGATCTCATTTCTGTCGCTAAGCAACAACAGAGATAGCAATAATGCAAAGGATTTTAACATCTTTTCTTTTTAAATATGGGTGTATGCATGTGGAGGCCACAAGAACAACCTTGGGTGTTAACCTCAGAAACAGTGACCACCTCTTTTTGAGACAGGTCTCTCATTGACATGGAGCTTTCCAATTAGACTGGACTAGGTGGCCAGTGAGGCACAGAGATCCTCCTGTCTTGGTCTCTCTAGCACTGAAATTCCAGGGGTACACAGTCACACTCAGCGTTTAAAAAATTTAAATATGAACTTTATTGTATGAACAAATCACAGGTTGATCCCATTTCCCTCATGATATACTCTCATATCCTCTCCCCATGCCTCCATTCCACTGAGGCCCTTGGAATTCACTATGGGGTTATGAATATATCAGTCAGTCTCTGTGAGATGAATGGGGGGGGAGAGAATGCCTCATGATACTCCTTCCTGTTCTGTGGCTCTTATAGTTTTTCAGCCCTTCTGCAATGTTCCGAGCCTTAGTGAGTGTGTTAACATGGGTACTTGTTAGGACAGCACTTTGTCAATTGAGTGATCTCCTAATTCCTTAACATCATCACCATTAAATACAAAATGCTGCTTGATTTTTTTCCCCCCACATCTAAGGTCTTAACAGTTCCCACCTAATAAGCATGCAAAATACTAATTCCAAGAAAACCAGTTGTTCCATAGTGTTAACATTTAATCTTACATTCTTAAGCAAGAATTATTCCAAAAATACAACTTCATCATGTTATCACATTCACAAATTAGTAGTCACATACACATATAGCATTTAATGAAAAAGGAATGTTTCATTTCTGTTTTCTGAACTGAAAAAGGTTGATTTCTGGCAAAGTGATAAACATTAATTATATAATTGTGCAGAGCACCTCATGAAAATTTAACAAACAATGCAATCCACTTAGTTCTTTAAAGTGTTATAAATGCAGCTGAAATGTATTGGTAATTTGTCTATAACCCAAGTTATCACAAAAATATTTTTAAATTTTAATACTTTAATAGCCATAAATGGATTGGAAATGCAAAACAGGGGAATTAACACTTGGCATCACTGTTGGCTCATATTTTTAATATATGCATTATTACTTATTCTCTGAATGATATCCCTCTTCTCCTTTGTACTTTAGAAGTTATTTTTTAAAAACCAGGTTGGAGCTGGAGAGATGGCTCAGTAGTTAAAAAGCACTTGCCTAAAAAGACCTAGGCTTGATTCCCCAGTACACACACAGAGCCGGATGCTTAAAGTGGCACATGCTTCTGGAGTTGGTTTGCAATGGTTAGAGACCCCCCGTGTGCCAATTCTCCCCCATCTCTTTCTGTCTATATCTGCTTGCAAATAAATAAAAAAAATATTTTAAAATGGGCCGGGGATGGTGCACAGCTTTAATTCCAACACTTGGGAAGCAGAGGTAGGAGGATCACTGTGAGTTGGAGACCACCCTGAGACTACATAGTGAATTCCAGATCAGCCTGGGCTGGGGAAGAGAGCCTACATTGGGGATTAAAAAAAAAAAAAACTTTAAAAAAAATACACAGGTTGATTTGATTTTTGGTATGTGAAAGCAGCTTTACAAGATGTCAAAGATAGGGCTGGGGAAATGGTTCAGCAGGAAAACTTGCAATACAAGCATGAGGACCTGTGGACCCAGCACCCACATGAAAAGCTGGTCTGGGTATAGTCACACTACCAGTAATCCTGGCTTTAAGTGGGAGTGTATACAGGAGGATCACTGGAACCCAAAAATGGGTAGCCCCAAGTTCATTGGGAAACTGTCTCAGGGAAATGGGGTAGAAAACAGAGAACACCTGACATCCTCAAGACTTCATACCTGTACGCAGGTGCATACATCACTCATACACACACCACAATAGTTTACACACCAGAAAGAAAGAAAGAAAGAAAGAGAGAGAGAGAAAGAGAGAAGAGAGAGGAAGGAAAGAAAGAAAGAAGGAAGAGAGAGGAAGGAAAGAAAGAAAGAAGGAAGAGAGGAAGGAAAGAAAGAAAGAACAGAGAGGAAGGAAAGAAAGAACAGAGAGGACAGAAAGAAAGAAAGAAAGAAAGGAAGGAATGAAAGAACAGAGAGGAAGGAAAGAAAGAAAGAACAGAGAGGACAGAAAGAAAGAAAGAAAGAAAGAAAGGAAGAAAGAAAGAAAGAGAAAGAAAGAAGAGAGGACGGAAAGAAAAAAAGAAGAGAGGAAGGAAAGAAAGAAAGAAAGAAGAGAGGACGGAAAGAAAGAAAGAAAGAAGAGAGGACGGAAAGAAAGAAAGAAAATAAGAAGAGAGAGGAAGGAAAGAATGAAAGAAAGAGAGAGGGAACAAAGGAGGGAAGGAGGAGGAGGGAAGGAGGAGGAGGGAAGGGGGAGGGAGAGAAAGGGAGGGAAAAGAGGAAGGGAGAGAAAAAAGAAGAAGAAGGGGGGAAAAAAAGAATGAATGAAAGAGAAGAGAGACAAAGATAACTAAAAACAGCCCCTTAAAAAGCCCATAAGCCTCTTCCTAAGAATCACTGTGGAATGGTGATCATTTTAACACAAAGAAATTTCTTTCTTGTTAAACACTGGCCATTAGTTAAAAGGAACACCTGGGACAAATAACACTAACACAGAATTAAAGGACCACAGATGTACTGCTGAATAGCAAATCTATGCCATCCAGAATATGTTTATGGGCTGAAGAGATGACTCAATGGGTAAGAGTGCTTGCTGCATAAGACCAAGTTTCTGAGTTCAATCCCCAGCACCACCCATGAAAAAAAAAAACCTAGGCATAACCATGCATGTCTGTAAATGCAGTACTGAGTAGGGTGGAGTCAGGAGAGTTGCTGGTGCTCTCCAGTCAGCCTGTCTGATCAAAAACTGACAGCTTCAGGTTCAGTGAGAGACTCTGTCTCAAAGAAATAAAGCCAAACGTGAGACCTCTGCACACACACAATTTTAAAAATGTGTTTATGTTCCAAACTCCGTAGTTTGGGAGCAGAGCAGGAGCTTCAAAGACCATCTAACCCAATAGGACGGTTTCCAGCTCTAAGAGCAGAAGGAAATTGGATGGTTATGCTGAGAACTATCATGACAGGGGTCTAGCTCCCAGTCTGTTCTCTGGCCTACCTGTTACAGAGATGTCAGTGTTAAGGGTTGGTTAGAGAAATCCAAGGGCATGTTTGTCCTCCATCCTCCAGGGAGGAGTGGCAAACCTGACAAGTACAACGTAGCTATTCAAGACAGTCTTCCATGTTTAACAATCCACTGATAGACCTGGGGACCCTGGAAATGGTGAGGAAGCAGCATTTAATCTCCACAGACTAGAGACAATTCAAAAATAGAGGGAATGGGAGGCCTGGGCATCAGTACTGGGCCTGTCACTGTAGCTTTGGACCAGTCACAGCATATGTGTGGGCCTATCTATACTTATCTATTACATGGTTGGTCAGGGTCATCAGTGGCTTTCAATCTGGGATCCAGGGAGGAACGTTGCCTTCACTATAGAGCCATCCCAAGGGGTCCACAGGAAACAGAACAAGTTCATACTTGACCTCTATTACCAATGTTTCAGTTTTGATCTGTTAATTAAGGCTTTTTACACACTTAATTGGAAAGAAAATGGCATAGAGGAAATCCACTAACTCCAATCTTTTGCGGGAGGGGTATGGGGAGGGTGGTTTTTTTCGAGGTAGGGTCTCACTCTAGCCCGGGCTAACCTGGAATTCACTATGTAGTCTCAGGTAGCCTCAAACTCATGGCAATCTTACCCCTGCCTCCTGAGTGCTGGATTAAATGTGAATGCTACCATGCCCAGCTAACTCCAGTCTTTAAATGGGGCTCTAATTCATGTATGTGAAAGAGCCAGGCAATTATTCAATATACATCCCTTACTCTTACTTAAAAAGCTACTCATGCCCAAAGTATTACTAATCATGTTTCATTAAAGGACATCGCCTTCAAGGATTTCAAACCATGGCAGGAAGCAGTACTGGACCCCTCACCATGTAGCTGTACAAGAAAAAACAGACATGGGAAAAGGCATGCTTCTGGGCAATATACAGTGGCTCAGGGTCTAGGATGACCATCATGTTCCCAATGTTAAAATGTTAACTTTCCACGACATGTTATCAGGAGGTGGACAGTTTAAGAGGGGAATCATGAAGGTAGAACCACCGTGAATGGAATTAGTGCCCTTCTTGAAGAACTGCCATCAAATTTCTTGCTGACTTTTGACCAGATGAGAGTATAGCTAGAAGCTGGCCATCTCCATGTGGAAAAGGGTCTTGCTAGAACCAGGTCATGCTGGCTTCTTCCTCTCACATCCTGATACTTTCTTCCAGCAGTCTGAGCAGATGTAGACAGTGACTTTCATTCTCTGGAGAATCTATAGATGGATGTGACTACTCTTTCACAAGAGAGATCTCTGGATGGTATATTTTGATTTAAATCCCTTAAGTGCCTCTCTTCTTATTAATGCTCATGCTTAAATGTATATTAAAATCTCTTCAACTCCAAAGTAAAACAAAAATAAAAAATAAAATCCCCATATGTTGCAAATATAACTTGGTCCTTATATATAGTAGACCAGCTATGAGGATTAATGAAAAGGATCAGTCTATCTACAGATGACCTTACTATTTTGCCTACTTCAATAATTGACATCTTATTGGACAGTAGACTAATGTCCAGGTTATACACAATGAAGTACTTGCAGTCTTTAATTGCCCATTTAGTACCCATTTCTCTTGCTATGAACACACTAATGTTTCTCAGTATCCATCCTCTCTCCTGTAGCCCAAGGACTGGCACAGTTCACTGGTATTACTAAGCCCACTTCCCCAGGCCACCTCCCTGGGTCCTGAGAGGGGACATAGAGGAAGATGCTTTGGAGTAGTCATCAATTGTACCTCCATGGGTGGGGAATATACAAGAGAAGGAAAACCAAGAGAAAAAGCAGCCCCAGGTGCTAGAGGGTAGTGTTCAGCCACTAAACAGAGTCAAACCCAAACCTGTACCGTTTGAACTTTCCAGGAATACAAACTCACTAGTTTAATCACATCCTGAGTGTGTACCCTGCCTCATACATGAGGGATATGGTGATAAGCATAACGGGGCCTCCTTTTAGGTGGTAATACATGGGTCTGCCTATCACTACCTGGCGTCATGAGGCTCTGAAGAAGCATTGTTGTACACAGAGCTAATCATGGCCTCTGCAAGGGGATGCACACATCACCTTGGCTATGAACACTAATTTGAGGCAGGACTTATACTCTTCAGAAATCTAGCCCTCTCAAGTATGTGACTGACATCATTAAGGACTGTCTGTTGTCTTTGGCAATTTCTCCTTGAATACCTAATTATAAACTGATGCTAAGTACTTAAAGGTGTTGTTTGAATGTACAGCCCCATAGACATAGGAACTTTTGTACTTATTTGAGAGAGTGTGAGAGAGAGACATAGACAGAGAGAGAGAGAGAGAGAGAGAACAGGTATACCAAGGCCTCTAGCCACTGTAAACGAACTCCAGGTGCATGTGCCGCCTTGTGCATTTGGCTTACGTGGGTTCTGGGGAATCGAACATGGGTCCTCAAGATTTGCATGCAAACACCTTAACCACTAAACCATCTCTCCAGCCCCAACTCAGGCATTCTTAAGATTAAACTTTCTATTTTAAGTCTCCAGCAGGCAGATCCCTGCTAAGGGGCCATGTTACTGGAGGCAGATTTTCAGTTCAGCCCTAGCAAATTTACAGTTTTGAGCTCTGGCACTTGGATCTCTGGCTATTGGTGCTTGCTGGTACTGGTTTTCCTCTCTCCACTGTGGATGCATATAGGGAAGTAAGCCAGCTTCTTCTGCAATTGATAGAATTTCCCCTGGATTCTGTAAGCCTGAAATGAACCCTTTCCTCCCATAAGCTGTTTCTGGGCAGATGTTTGACCAGCAATGCAAAAGTAACTGCAATGGGTGTTTAACTGATTTAGTAGAAAGAGCCTAGGTCTCTTTGATGCTACTGTTTGGTATCATTTCAGAGATAAGGCCACATGTGACATTAGGACTTTGATTTATCTAATGGTTGGGAGGTACATTTTAATGCTTAGTTCTCCTTCCAAAGCCTTGCTCCAATCTTTGAGTGCCACATGGAAAATAGGAAGCTCAATTTAGAGAAAAACTGGGATGCTTCTTTCCATAATACAAACACATGGATATCAGATGACAAGCCTGGTAGCCCTTCCATCAGAATCTACTACAATGAAAATGCAATGCAATAAAATGTCAAAGGCCATGTGAAATTTCAGTCACCCTATCATGTGAATTAAGACTGGTAAGAGTTTTATGAGGTAAGGCAACCAACAGTTTTCATATAGAACTTCCTTGAGCCAAGTATACATCAGCTTATATCACTGTGGGGGACTGACAGACAATATTGGAAACTCCACTGTGCAATTTTAAATTCTGAGATACATTGTCAAAATCATCAGAAGTAAAACTGAAATATGGAAAGTGACTTTTCTGCAGCATTGGAGCACTAAAAACAGTAAAAACACACCCTAATTTTCTAAGATTTATACATGTATGCAGAAAATTGGGAATGCAATGGAAAGAAAAATACAAATGATTTATATACTATAAAATAACATTTCCATACCACAGTGACCTTATAACAGTAAGAAATCATGGATAAATGTGCATCTTGCAATTTAAATAATTCGGATTTTCTATGGCAAGACAGAATATCTTTCCAAGAAGCACACCTCTCAGGCTAAGTAAGCGATACCTAGGGGACCTTCCTGACAGCCCCACATGTCCTTGACCATCTCCAGCTTTGTCTCTAGACAAGTACTGTCCCTGGAACTTTTTCACTGTGCTCTGGGCATTTGTGATCTCTGTTTTTCTGCTGTCATGTACTATTAGCTTCTCAGCCGTCACTTTGGGGCAAATAAGTAAGAAATTGGAAAATTACAAAACCTTTAGCTTTTGCAAGATTTTCCTAAAGGCAACATAGAAAACTATCTCTACTTCCAGTGTTTTATCATATTACTACCACATATGTGTGGGATAGTTTAATCAACATTTGCTCACAAGGCATGCAGAGGTGCCATTTAGTTGTAATTGTAATTGAAGTTTTACTTAAAATGTAAGCCTTTTGATAAGTACTAATTAATTGAAGTAGTACACTCTAAATGATCATAAAACCAGAAGGGTTTGATATAAGTAATGAGCTTTTATGTACTTCCACACACATACAAGATTCAGACATGAATTTTTTTTTAAATTCAGCATTCATAGCCGGGCGTGGTGGCGCACGCCTTTAATCCCAGCACTCGGGAGGCAGAGGTAGGAGGATCGCTGTGAGTTCGAGGCCACCCTGAGACTCCATAGTGAATTCCAGGTCAGCCTGGGGCTAGAGTGAAACCCTACCTCGAAAAACCAAAAATAAAAAATAAAAAATAAAAAAAATAAAATAATAAAATAAAATAAAATTCAGCATTCTTACAAATATGTGAATCCAAATGACCTGTTGAAATTTTACAACTACAAGCAAGTAAATGTTCACACTGGATTTTCTTGGTGAAGCCTCAACACTCAATAACAGTAACTGATTCCAGGCAGAATACTGTAACCTGCAGACCAACCTGTTTGGTGTACCTAGTAACGAGAGTGCATGAGAGTCTAATCAGCCCCTAAGGAAGTACTGGTAGAACACAGGGCACAGCAACAACCTATTTTCTGAAACACCTGAGAGCACAGCCTCTTAACTTCCTAAGTTGAAGACTCCACAAAGCCCACAGCAGTTACTGCTACGGTAGGTGCTCCTGGAACCAAGGAATGGCTCAACTCTTTAAGATAAGAAAAACTGGCTAGGGCTGGAGAGATGGCTTAGTGGTTAAGCACTTGCCTGTGAAGCCTAAGGATCCCGGTTTGAGGCTCGATTCCCCAGGACCCACGTTAGCCAGATGCACAAGGGGGCACACGCATCTGGAGTTCGTTTGCAGAGGCTGGAGGCCCTGGCACGCCCATTTTGTCTCTCTCTCTCTCTCCCCCCATCTTTCTCTCTCTGTCTGTCGCTCTCAAATAAATAAATAAGAATAAACAAAAAATTAAAAAAAAAAAAAGAAAAACTGGCTAAAATCTTACCCTGCTACTGAAAGCAAAGAGGTAAGTGGTCTAATTCTACCTCTGCCACACCTTGCTTCATTCTCAGTCACAGTTATAGGTAGCTGGCTAGGTGACCAAGGAAGTCACCTGAGCTGTAAAATGAGAAGCCAGGAGAACAGCATGTTAGCAGTTAGCTGATTCTGGAGCACACTGATACTGTGATTAACTTCTTCTGGTGTATTACTTAACAATCAGGTACAAATCCTGAATAATTTAGATTTATACATATTTTAACAAGGAAATCCTAGACATACAAAACACAGGTCACATCCTCACAGATTTTTATCTGATCAGCACTGTGCCTTTATTTTCCTTCTAAATAGACATTGTTTATAGAGAAATTTTAGGTTTCACAGCAAAATTCAGTTTAAAGTGCAGAAATTGTTGATATTCCTTCTGCCCCTACACATATGGTTTCCCCCACCATTAACATTCAACTCAGGATTGGGGCATTTGTTATGTATGGGAGTACATCGTGTGTTATCAGGGACATGAACATGATATATTCCCGTATGTGTCTTCTTTGATAAGGTGTCTATCCATGTCTTTTGGACATTTTTCAACTGAGTTACTCATTTTCTCACTTTGAGTTTAAAAAATTCTTTGTATATTTTGGTTAAATCATTTTTTAGATAGGTCTTTTGCCAATGTCCTGGCCCCATCTATTCTCCCAAAGCACTGTTCTAAAATTTCATAGACAACAGAATATGAATTTTCAAACTCGACAATTTACTGTCCTTATTGCTGCTTACCATTCTCTTAGCATAATTCTTGTTCTACTGATCCTTCCATAAGAGTCACTGCATCTTGAATCCCTAATAAATTTTAGTGAAGCAGGATGGCTGGCATGCTGGAAGGTTCTGACTGATGAAAGAAGTAGAGTGTGAATGCTGGTGGCATTGATTAGGATGAGAGTCTTTGCAAATGCCCTTCAGATTACATCCCATATAAAGCGCCTACCTATATCTCAGTGAGAGTTCTTACTGTACCTGGCAGAGCAATTACATGTGAGCTTCCATATCTTGCAACTCCACTGACTCAGGATGGTATTTTCATTAAGACTGTTAATTAAGAAACCAAAGGTGGTCTTGGAATGAGAGACCAGTGCATGTTTCAGTCTGTTTGCATGGATGTTTTTCTTTTTTTTTTGGTTTTTCAAGGTAGGGTCTCACTCTGGCCCAGGCTGACCTGGAATTCACTATGGAGTCTCAGGGTGGTCTCGAACTCATAATCCTCCTACTTCTGCCTCCCATGTGCTAGGATTAAAGGCATGCGCCACCACGCCCAGCTCGAATATTTTTCTTTTTACCATACACAAAAGATTTAGCTTACACCAGGACTTCTTAGCCTAGACTAAAACATTTCCATCTCAATAAATCCTAATAGTTTTAGGAACCTGTGGGGTGGGATCCAGGGTATTCCCACAGTGCTTAGCAACCGGTGTGGCTATGGAGTCAGTGTCACTTATAGAAGACATGGGGCTTCCCAGCCACACATGTGGGTTGGTGTCCACTTGTGTTTTATCTTGTTCTCACACCAAGATGTGACTCTGGATCTTCCCCCCTCCATGCAGTAAGAGGCCCAGGCGCCAGTTTCCATGATAAGACGTGGGGAAGAAAGCAACTCCTACCCCAGGAAGGCAGGACTGCAAACATCCCAAAGACTGGGTGCAATTCTGAGCAAGCAACTGTTTCCAAGTGACTATAGGAAAACTTGTTTCTAAAACCTAGTAGGTGCTGCATGAACCCAGTTATGTGAGGAAATGCAACCCAAGATAGTCTTTCAACTTGAAAGAAGCATTGAAAATGAAATCTGAGAAGACAAGAAAATCTTGTAATTGCTATGGTGGTCATAAAGTAAAATCATAGTAACTAACATATGGCTGGAAGAAGAAGAAGAAATCTTAAAAGTACAACATAAATATAATTATAAACAAGTAATATTTCAATCTGAGTCACCAAGTAGTCTCTGCAGCAAATAACCCTCCACTTCTGTATGGAGAATTAAAATCTGTCATTTTTGCAAACAAAATGAATTTAATTTTAAATATGAAAAATGTCTTAACACTCTTGACTTTCAACTCTTACCTTTACTTAGACTCTAGAACTTGATAACTTGAAGATTTCTAGCAATATCTAATGAATTCAAATACTAGGCAATTCAATTTAAAAAAAAAAAGTAGGAGAAATTGTGGTAAGGACCTCCAATATTTTAAAACATAGTATTATCTCCACATCTATGTCTATCCCACAATAAGGACGTTTGCAAGCAAATGTGCTCAAAACAGCCCATGGTCCAGGAGTTTCAGACAAAAGATCCAGAATGAAGTCTGTCTGCACAGGCTTATACTGAAGGCATGTGATATGCTTGTAGCTTGGATGGAATAAACACAGAATCCCTAAAAACCAAGCTCATGTCTCAGCAAAGCTTTCTTAATGAACAAAGGCTTAGAAAAACACATGGTCTAATAGTTCAGCAAGAAATCATTTTCAATCAAATGTAAAACTACTTAAGTGAATTGTCATGTCTTCATCACATATTTTCCAAGTCACAGACTGTGTCCAAAGCTATCCGTGATGAGGTTTTGATTTTTTTGTTTGTTTGATGACTGACTGTTTATGACACATGGTCTCAAGTAGCTCACATTGGCCTCAAACTCATTCTCCACCTTACAAGTACTGAGTAGGTATGAGATAACATGCCTTGCTCCAGGATTAAGTTTATAACTAAGGTTTCTAAAACAGATGAAATACCTCAGGCCCCCCAGGTGTGTTGAACCTATCTAAGAATGGCACTTGCGGTGCCTGACAGTGGAAGAGCATATGTGCCATGTAATATGTGACTGAACACGACAGCTATTTCTGCACTACAGGTGATGGAAGAAAAGTCTTCCCACTTCCGAGAGGAAAGGCGACAGGAGACAGAGCACTCCCAAAGGTTTTGGGCACTTCCACAGAACTTCTTGCTGCCTACTTCTGGCCAGGATGACAGTGGCAAACAAAGATTTGTAGGGACACCAAACACTCATGAGTGCATCCACCTAGAAACACCACTTACACCATTAACTCTGAAAACATAGAAGGAAATAGACCCCAATGTTTAAGCAATTAAGCAGAGATGTCCAGTTCTCAACATGGAGCAGAATATCTTGGAGGGGCGACAAATCCATTGCCCCCACCACACCAGATTACAACTCAACAGGTCCAGGAGACAAAGGAATCTGCATCTCCAAGTCTGCTTCTCCAAGATGTGATAGGGGTCACAGGAAGCAATGGAAATGTTCCCCCACACCAGCTTTGCAACACCTGGTCTTATGATACTTTTTTAACCAACTCAGCCCCTACTCTAACCTTTTGTCTTGTGTGCACTGAACTTACAAACAGAATGAAAGGAAAGGGGAATAAGGAACTTTTAAAGTCTATAAGTGAAAGTTGACATGAAATAAAATTAAATGGGGCTAGGATTAAATGCAGAGATAATTCAAAAATGTACCAAGAGCTGGGTATAGTGGTGTATGTCTTTAATCCCAGCACTTGGGAGGCAGAGGTAGGAAGATCACCATGAGTTTGAGGCCACTGTGAGACCACATAGTGAATTCCAGGTCAGCCTAGAATACAGTGAGAATCCTACCTTGCAAAAAAAAAAAAAAGGCATGACCAGCTCTCTCCTGAAGAGGTTAGAGTCTCAGTTATCACCACCAACCCACCATACAGTGTAGCTTCCACTAGGAGAGTTTAGTGATGGGCAGTGGGCAGTAAGGGAGACAATCACCACTGGGTTGCCTTTTTTTCATACACACACATGTGTATGTGTGTGTGAGGTGGCTGGGACTTGACATTGGGTTTCTTCCTGTGTTGCTATCCACTTTATATTTTTTTAAAAACTTTTTTATTAAACAACTTTTTGTTCATTTGAGAGTGACAGAGAGAGAGAGACAGAGAGAAAGAGGCAGATAGAGAGCGAGAATGGGCATGCCAGGGCTTCCAGCCACTGCAAACGAACTCCAGGCGCATGTGCCCCCTTGTGCATCTGGCTAACAAGGGTCCTGGGGAAAGTAGCCTTGAACTGGGGTCCTTAGGCTTCACAGGCAAGCACTTAACCACTAAGCCATCTCTCCAGCCAATCTACTTTATATTTTTGAGACAGGGTCACTTACTGAACCTGAAGTTTACCAACTAAAGTAGACTAGCTTAGCCAGCAAGCCCCAGGGAGTCTTTAGTCTCTACCTGCCTAGTACAGGGATTATAAGCCAGCTTTTACATTGAGTATTGCGGATCCAAATTCAGGTCCTCAAGCCCTTTTATGACTGAGCCATCTTTGCAACCCATGTGTTTTTAATGTTAAAACAAAAAAAGCATATTTTATTGCAAAAAGTTACATAAATACTTAACATACATGTGAACATGCATTTATTTATATGCTTGTTGTAGTCAGCTTCATGTTGCTGTCAGAAAACACCCAACCAAGGGCAGTTTGTGGGAAGAAAGAGTTTATTTTGGCTTACAGACTAGAGGGGAAGCTATATGATGGCAGGAGAAAATAAAGGTCAGCCTGGGGCAGTGGCCAAGGAGATTGGGCTTTGGCTCTCACTTGCCAAAGCCGCCTATCTACTGCCTGGCAGGGGCGCCGAAGTTGCCTGAGTTCTCAAGTGGTAATGTGCCAAAGGTGCCTGCGTTCGAGCTAGGAGTGGCACTGAGGCACCAAGCACTGAAGCAGCTGGAACTCTGGCTGGGAACGCTGGGAACCAGAAGCAGTCTGTGCTCCCCCGCCACAGGACAATGGCGGAGGGCCGGTGTGGCAGACAGGTAGGGGATGGCACCTGAGCTGGTGCAAGCAAGAGACACAGTCTAAGCTTGCGTGGCACCTGCTGTGGGACTGGGCTTGCTCAGTCAGTGGGCGAGTGGAAGAGAGTGCGAGCAGTCTAAGCTTCCGCGCAGGGAACAATCGGTGTGGCGCGCGGTGGCAGCCGTGCGGGCTCCGGCGCAGCAGAGGCGGCAGGGGTGGAGCTGTGAACATGGTGGTTATCTGGGGCGAGGGGTGGGCTACCCGCCCGTAAGGAGATCCGCGATTCCCTGTTCCCCCGCCTCTGTGCCCTCCCAGATTTCTCTCCCCTAAAAGCCACTATATACCCTTAATATCTTGCCTTTCTTTCCCCAGGATTTGCAGGGCAGCTAGGTGGTCACCATCTTGGCCGGAAGTCCCCCGGTTTTAAGCTTCTTGAATGGAACAAGTTGATGCTGAAAATGTGCCAGAAGGCAAATAAATATAACCATGCTAACAGTATCCAGGAGAAAACATTAGGTTTTGATGAAGCAAGTGTAGAGAAAACAGGAATGGAAGAGGCGAAGGTTCTGTGCCCCTGAGTGGCCGAGGACATTCCTTATGTTCTGTGCAGTGTCAGATTTATCAGAATTTTGTGGTCATTGGGTATGGGTTAAGTGTTTATGATCTTTATGAAGGTTTGATCAGGCAACTGGTTTGGTTTTAGAGTTACAGAAGGAAGTCATAATTTAGGGCATTTTTGTAATATATTGATAGAAACATCAAATAGGCTATAGCAAAGTAGATATGTCTGCTGTAGGTCTCATATGCTGTCTGATGACATTCTTGGCTTTTGGGTTGGTGGAAGCTTGTACGGTCTGCTCAGTTAATATATTCGAAAGGGATTTACCTGGTAAAACACAAGAATGTTAGTTTAGACACAGGTGGGCATTGTGTGGCCATTAAAGGGACTAAAATAGTTCATGATAGTCCAATATTACTTGATTCTGGATTTGCAACATTCCAACACTCTATAGTCATGAAGTTATAATCAGTTAATCTTATGTATTAGTCTTAGTGTGAGTTTTCTCTGGAAACTTCAGTTCACATTATGTAAAAGAGTTTTTGCTGTTTTATCTTTATTGCTAATATACCAGGTATCACTTAGCTTTGCTGCTGTGGTGGTTTTACTAGTGTGTTGCTAAGCTTTCCTGGCACAGTCTTGCAAGGCAGAACAGAGGGTTCTGTAAACCAGTGAGAAGAACCTGAGGGAAGCGAAAGGCATGCTTCATGTCATGTGGCAGTACACCTGCAGTTAAGGACATGCATGTTCAGGTTAAATCAGACTTACGAAGGAAGAAATTTAAGTGAAAACAATGATTTTAGAATGCATCACAAAAATCAGCCCTTATAAGACCATAGAACACAGTGAGCAGTTGGGGCCCCAATTTGACTTAGCTTTTCTCTCATACAATGCATTTTTCTTGTCTCTAAATTGCAATAATAACAACATAGTCCCTGTGATATAGTGCACTGCTGCTGAGTGAAGCCACTGCTATAACAGTAAGTATGGCACTAGTTTCCAGGGAAGGAATCAGTATTTGCTATGGTTAGTTTTTAAAGATCCCCAAGAAAGTGGAGGCTGGGTTAGATCTCTCTATCTTCTGATTCTTTTACTAAAGTGAAGTTGTATATACTAACACATCTGTTATATTGTATCTCAAAGGAGGGAAAATCTGGGGGACTATCTAAGACTTTCAAAGTTCTTGAGGCAAACATTAATATTAGAAATGTTCACAAACCATCCTTGCAAGGTGGCCACAGTGTCATAAACATGTACGATATGATTATGTGTATCTTAAGTAGGTGTAGGTAGGGTCAGGGCTGGTGAGAAGCTTATTATCAGGAATGTGAAGTAGGAATCATATGAAGTTTACTTTCTTTGGCTTCTGGGGTTCCTGCCTCTGCTCCTCAGTGGGTACATGGAGTAGGCAGAAAGAAGTGGATATGTCCTTTACATACACAGTCACAGCTTGGCCCATAGTTCTGCCTTCTTGGTGTCATTAAATCTGCGGAAGAGCAACAGAGCATATGGTGTGTAACTGGAAGAGTACTGCTGATTCTGGGGAGCTGGCATTGAACCCCAAAGGTGTGGTGTATCCTAGCCAGCTGAGGCTTGGGGATTATGGTGGTTTTATTCAGGTGTCCCCCATAAACTTAAGTGTTCTGAATGCTAGGTTTCCAGCTGATGGAGATTTGGGAATTAATAGCTCTTGGAGGGAGTGTATTATTGGGGGTGGACTTAGGGATATTATAGCCAGTTTCCCCTTGCCAGTGTTTGGCACACTCTCCTGTTGCTATTGTCCACCTTATGTGGGCCAGGGGTTGATGTCCACTCTCTGATTATGCCATTGTTTCACACCCTTACCATCATGGAGCTTCCCCTTCAGTCTATAAGCCAAAATAAATTCTTTTTCCCACAAGATGCTCTTGGTTGGGTGATTTCTGCCAGCAATGATAACCTGACTGCAACAGGGACTCTTCATGTAGCGGGGCTGGGTATTTCTGGAAGGGAGTGGTTAAGTGCCTCCTGAGTTGACTAAGGCCTTCCTCAATGTTGCGTTCACCCCTTGGACACAGAAAGGTGTAGGTATGTGCTCACCTGAGTAGATGACCCTTAATCCAAACCTTCTGTACATGACTATTGGAGAATAATCTCTTGTGGTCATTGGCACATTACTCAACCTTCTTTTGTCAAATGTATTATTGAATATGCATTGTGAACCTGCTTGGGAGTTGACTGTCTTTGCCTCTGAATGGTTAGAAGACTCAGCAGACACAAAATGACAGCACTGTGGGTCATGGTCACTTTCTGGACTTGAGCTTTGGGAGCCTTGTGGATTATGTAAACTGCCAGACCCCAGGGTCTGGGTTACCTTTATCCATGTGTCACACCTGTGAAGATCAGACCAGCATGCTTTGCTGCTGCTCAGATAAATGCAGGAGGATGCCAGAGAGGAACTCAGTATGTATGGGTGTGTGTATGAGCTTTTCATGGCATAAACAATATGAGTGAGGATGGATGTTTTGTGGTGATAAGTTTCAGAAGTGTTAGTCGTTGTGACAGGAAGGGCATTTTGTAGCAGAACAGTTCATATCATGGTTGCCAAGAAGCAGAGAGATGGGGACACAGAAAGAGACCAGAGCAATATATAGCCCCCGCCCCAGGACACATTTCCGGTAACCTTCTTCCAACAAGGTCCCACCTCCTACATTTCCTCACTTCTCTGTCTTGCCATTGTATTATTAATTCATCAAGTGATTAATCCACTGATTATGTCTGACCTCTTTGGATCTTGCCTCTGAAAATATCATTATAGACACATCCGGGTATGCTTCACTGATCACCTGGGTATCACTCAACTCTACAAGATTTACCAGCATGGAGTGCCACTTAGATTTCTCTAAGGGAAGCTTGTGAATATGAGAATTGCCCTGCCCTAGCTAGGAGAGTAAGTACTGGACTATAGCCTGCTGGGATTTCTTAATTTGGAAAAGCTCATTGTTTATCTCATTGACTTATTTTGGTGAGGCTGAAGGACAATATTGTTGCTGGAGAGAACTTTGGGTGGGCTTAGAGCTCCCCAAGCCAGTGGCTTTCAAGTTTCATCTATAATTAGCAAAGAATTGAAAATGCAGACAGAGGGGAGTAAACCATGAAAGATAAATTGGGAAATAAGGCAAGGAAGAAGTAAGGCAGGAAAGCTCCCAAGTCAAGAGGAGTCTCCCCTTCCCAAATGGTGATAGGGAATGACCAAGAAATTTACGTTGCAACCTGGATCAAGTCCTTTTATAAATTGGGCATCCAATTAGGATGAGCCTCATTGACAATTCCAAATATATTGATTGACCTTGATCAGTTAGTGGACCCAGGAGGAGCACAGACTTAGAAAGAAAGGGTCCACCCATCTGCCTGGGAAAATGAGGAAGAATCAGGAAGCTGCTCCTTATCGTCATCTTGAATCATACTGAAGTTCTAGTCTCACCAGGGTGGGGTGGCAACCATGTTCTTTTGGGCCTGTGTCCCTAGATGACTATCTACAAAAGTAAGTTACCAGGTTCCTCTAGTCCTTATCAGTGTGTGCTAGGAGAGCAGTACTGGGAACCAGTAGCTAGCTAGCTTTCTTTTTTGAGGTAAAGTCTCATTCTGGCTCAAGCTGACCTGGAATTCTCTCTGTAATCTCAGGGTGGCCTCAAATGCTTGGCAATCCTCCTACCTCTGCCTCCCAAATGCTGGGATTAAAGGTATACACCACCACCACCCACCACTTTCTCCTATTTTCACCACTGCTTCTGGGATTGTAAATGTACTTTCCCTTAGTTTACTCCCACTTTCTGGTGAGACCTATGTGACTACATAGAGGCAATATAATTACTGGTTCCTACTATTTTCAAAGATGGGCTATAATTCTTGCTTTTCATTGCATTTACACCAGAACGTAGTCTTGATCTTTTTAAAATAAAGCACAAAGAATTTATTGGAAAAGTTCCTTTTTCATATGACATATATTTCTGTATTTTAGAGTAGTTTGAGATTTTAAAAACTGGCCTTGGTTGTGCACACCTGTAATTGCAGCATTTGACAGATGGAGGTAATAGAATTAGATGTTCAGGGTCATCCTCAGTACATAATGAATTTCAAGGCCAGCCTGGGCTACATGAGAAGTTATTCTTTCAGAGTTCAGATCCTTCATATCAGGTTCCCCAGTTAGCGTGTTACACTTGTACAATGTGTTTGTCACCACCAGCAAATGAAACCTGATATATTATTGTGGTAGTCAGCCTCACATTGCTGGGATGAACTTCCAAACCAGGCATAAGTTATGGAAGGAAGGGATTTATTGAAGCTTACAGATAGAGGAGAGGTTCCATAATGGCAGAAGAAGTTGGCCCCCTTCCACAGATCACATGCAGAGAGAGAGAAAAGCAACCACCACCAAAAGCAAGGACACACACTCCAGGAGGTCCAGGCCAAGCTCAGGTACTTCACATACCTTTACATTGAACTTCTAAATCTACCCCACACCTTAAGGTTGGAAGCTAGGATCTGCCCACTCTGACACCAAGTTGCAAGCTTGAGTAAAACTCCTGAATCTATTGGGGGACATCCATTCAAATGATTACAGTTATTATTAACTATTACATTTCATTTGAATTTCCTTAGTTTTCCTCTAATCTGCTTAGTCCCAGAATCATGTATGGCATTTACTCATGTCTATATGCCTCTCTGGTCTGTGACAGCTTCTCAGACTTTTTATATTTTGTTTTGAGCTGATCTTGGCAGTTTTGAGTACAGTTCAGGTGTTTTCTAGAATTCTCTCAGCTTAAATCTTGTGGCATTTAACTCATAGTTAGATGTGTATTATTAATTTGGGTGGGGGTGAAGAACAGAGAAGTACAGAGCCCATCACATCACATCACATCACGGGTATACACCATCACCACACTTCATCATATTGGTCTTCATCACCTGCTTAAGGTCATATTTGCTAAGATTTTTCACTTACTGTTACACACTCTTTTCTGGGCCCTATCATAGAATGTAGCATTTAAGCCCCTGGACATTTTCCCACTGATTTGCAAAATTATTTCTACAAAATCTTGGAAACAAATGTCTATAGCAGCTTTTTGTCCCAAACTGGCCAAGGTACCCATCAATAAATGAATGATTAAAGAAATTGCTGCTTCCCCACAGTGTAACCCTGTTCTGTAAAAAGAAAGAATGGATAGTGTAGCCACACAAGCCCATGCATGAATCTTAAAAGTATATTCCTCAGTGGGAAAAGGTAGTCCAAAAGGGTTATGTATATGAGATTTTGACATTCCAGAAAGAGCGAGCATGATAGGCTATAAGTAGGTCAGTGCTTTTCCATTTTTAAAATTTGGCCTTTGCTTTGACTTCTGTGTATTGCAGCATGAACCCTGAGTCTGGTTATATATGAGAAAAATTGTTGAGGATGAGAGAAGGACCCAAGTTGTCAAAAATGATTAAGTTAGCCGCACATGGTGGCTCATACCTGTAATTCCAGCACTTGGGAGGCAGAGGTAGGAGGATTGCCATGAGTTCAAAGGCACCCTAAGACTACAGAGTGAATTCCAGGTCAGTCTGGGCTAGAGCAAGACCCTACCTAAGATTAAGTTAATGGCAATTTGGTATATAATAAGTGGCTCTGAAACAACCTAACATTAAGCTCAAGGTAAAGTAGGAAAATAATTAATAGTCCTATTCTCAGAGAATTATCCCTTTTAAGAATCATGAATGACTCTGACCTGTTAGTTTTTTGTTTGTTTGTTTGTTTGTTTGTTTGTTTGTTTTTGAGATAGTCTCATGTAGCTGAGGATGGTTTTGAACACCCCATGGAGCCAAAAATGACCTTGAATTTCTGATCCTTGTATGTCCACCTTCTGAGCATTTAAATTATAGGTGTGTGCCACCATGCCAGGTTTGAATTTATGTCCTGAATTTAGGGCCTTGTGCCTGGCAGGCAAGTACTCTACCAACTGAGCTGCATCCCTAGCTCTGACTTGATACCTTTTTGTATTAGTCTCATTTATTTAAGTCTTTATTAGATGCTCTAGCTAAAAATGCATTTAAAAATAAAATGCTAGTGTTCCTGCAGCCAGCCTGGTCTACCAGCATCTCAAAAGCAGTCAGTTAGCCAATCAAAACTCATCTCAAACCTCTACATCTTTAAAAACATGAATAACTTACGTTCCATTCCTTATCTATGCAACAGTTCAGCATATGTCAGTTAACTCTTTTTGGTCCAAGCCTAGTGCGTAAGAGGCCTATTCTTGTTTGATTTATCCTTTGAGTTAGGAAAGCTCCTATGGGCCACTACACCTGTAGTTTCGAGGCAGTATGTCACAGAGATGGTATGTACAGTGTGGTCTTGGACTGACAAGAGACTTGCAGAATGCATAGGAGGAAAATGCAAGGCTCATGAAACTCGTCCTGAGGGGTCATGGTTCACTTGGTCAAAGAGGAGTAACAGTGTGTGGATAGGTCTGTCTGCTAACTGTGCAAACATCTACTGTAACAGCTCAGGTGGGCCTGGGGCATGACAGTGGATGTCTGGAGATCTGAAGATTAACACTCCATGGCCCAGTGGTAGAAGTGGTGACTTGATGTGGACTTGCACCTCAATAGGAGATTGGAGCCAGGCTAGAGGCCAGGTCTCGTGATCCCAAGAGAGAAGTCTTGACTCTTGTGCCTGACTAATGCTATCTCTTCATCCTATGGCTCAGTGCTTAAGTTCGTTATTGACAGAAAATTTAGTCAACAAAGTATATTTTAAGCAAGAAATTAAAAGATAGAGGTGAATTTTCTGTGAGAGACTATCTAGGCCAGTTCCAGCTAGTTAAATAGACAGGGTTGAGTATTGGAACAACCAGCGGTAAGCTCTGGGGGACTACAGCAGAGCTGGGAAGGTGTATGAATTTCACATTGGTTGTAGCAGAGCTTTAGGTGTGGCCTTAAGGATGCTCATTCTTTTGCAGAGTTGAATAGACCATTGACATTACTAACAGTACCTAGGAAGATGGCTCATTTTAAATGTACTGCTCTTGCTATTTTAATGGACCATTTTTCTGTTGAGTGCACTTTTCGGCAGATGCTTATGTAACTGAGCATTCATCCTTCTCTGCCTTCAACAAATAGAACTTCTAGAGACAACCCCCCCCCCACACACACACACCAAATCCCACCCTGTTGGGGAAGGGAAAAACAGGGCCTAAGCCATCTTAGGCCAAACCTGGCTCCTGACACCCTTGGCATTCTGATGACAGATGGACAAATTGTGCTAAGTCTCTGTTTCCTATGAGGTGGATTAATGTTGCAGATGTGGCAGGATTGAATTACTATAAATACATGTAAGATGCTCAATATTCAGTCAGTGGAACCCTGCATCATCACGAGTGTTAGGCAGATGGATGTTTTTGAATTGTTGACAGCCTTCATTTGTGTATTCATCAATTATTAGTATTAAACAGTAATAAGAGTTTTGTGCTTTACCTCACTGGGTTGTTCCTTGAGGATATTACTAGTACCTCCCAATTGGTGAGGTTGAAGAAATTCAGTAAGTTGATATATTGAAAGTATTTGTCCAATGACTGATGTGTAATGGTGATTTTATCACTGCTACTTCATAGCTTTTAATATATGAACAATCTTGATAGTGCACCACAACCATGTGTTTGTTTGGGTGTGTGCGTGTGTGTATATGCACGCACAGATGTGTGCTCATGTGCAGAGGCCAGAAGAAGACATTGATATCCTCCTGCGTTGGTCTTCTAACATATTTCTTTGAAATAGTCTCTCTCAACCTGGAACTCACTGTTGTTCTGGTTAGACTAGCTGACCAGTGAGTCCCCAGGATCCTGCTGCCTCTGCGGCCCTCAGTACTGGGGTTGCAGGCATATATAGCCATCGTTTTACCTGGGTGTAGAGATCAAACTCAGGTCCTTGTGCTTGAGCAGCGGATACTTACTTGTTGAACCACCCCCTCCTTTGTTTGTTTTTTTGTTTTTTTTTTTTTGTTGTTGTTTTTCGACGTAGGGTCTCACTCTGGTCTACACTGACCTGGAATTTACTATGTAGTGTCAGGGTGGCCTTGAATTCACTGCAATCCTCCTATCTCTGCCTCCTGAGTGCTGGGATTAAAGGCGTGCATCACCACACCTGGCAACCCCTCCTTTTTTAAGTTAAAGCAAATGTTTTTCTTTGTTTTGATGTTCTTTTACTTCTGCAAAGCACTAATACATAAAAACCTGACATGAATCAGGCTCTTTGGGGAAAGTGTGACTTCACAATAACTAAGAGCTCTGGGTTGGGGTCAGATTAATTAGCATATGAACCCTTCCTTTTCTACCCCCTAGATGTATGGCATTCCTCTTTCATCCTATAAAAGAATGCCAGTCAGTGCCATATGGGGTTAAACTATATGTGGCTATAATATAATATAATGTAATGTAATATAATTGTGGCTATATATGGCTATATGTATAGAATTCTTCAGGATAGGTAGAAGTTTGAAATCCTGGGGGAATTTTACATGACAGTGAACTGAACACAACAACATAAGGCATGCTTTGAACTAGAGCCTCAAGGGGCCAGAAGAAATCTCAGATGATTAGGATTTCATTAAAGCTAATTGCTTTTGGTTTAAGTTTTATGGCTAGCTGCTACTATAACAAAGAAGACTTCAAGTTGTGTGTGTCTGTGTGTGTGTGTGTGTGTCTACATGTATTTGGTGACTGTGGCTGGGACCATCTATCCTCTGAGGAATTTTCTGTCAGCCTATGAGTGGAAGGGACAAAGTGGAGCAGCCTGTGGGATGAGATTGCCATACTTTTGAAGAAGTATCCTTATCTGCTTTCCTGACCTCCTCACTGTCACAAACTCAGCTCTAAATCGCAGATCTTGCAGCTCTCTTCTTTCCATTAACACCCTGCCTATTAGACCTGAAAGTAGGCTTGCACAACCACAGTTGGCTGAAGGGGGCAGGGGAAATAGAACAAACTGTAGCTCTCCACATAGATATATGCTTGCATTGCCATAAAGCATCGGACCACATCCAGTTGCACAGCTCTTTCTTGTCTATAAATGGTGCCCTGGGCCAAGAGAGAGCCTGGGTTAGGGCATTAATGCATTGGAAAGGTTGAACACAGGGTGGCAGGCAGTGGCCACAGAAGCTGGAAGCTCCTCCTTAGAAATGCTCCTTTCTTCTGTTTCTTTACCATCTCTTTCGGATGCCCAGGATGCCTCCTAGTTTTGTGACTATATAGGCTTACAAAAGGATTAAAAGAATTGAAGTGATGCTAATTCCACACTTACAAGATGCAAACTGTGTTTTCCTTAAGAGGTTTAGATTTGGAATTTGTTACTTAATACACTACTAAATGTGCTCTGAGTTTCATATTACCTGTGACTTTCTTTTACCAATAATATAGTTCCAGAAAGGCATCTCAGTTGTTGGAAAAAAGAGAGAGGGCTACAAGTCCCAGTAGAAAATGATTCCAGAAGTGCTGGAATAGTAGCCACACTATGGATTTGCTGAGTAAATAAATGGAAAGATGGATGGAATCTAGTACTGAATATGCACAAGAGCTTCCAAAGAGATGTATAAAAGTGGCTTACATTGTTAAGAAACAGAATTTTACAGAGCTAATCTGTTCCCTTTTTCAGTTGTTGGAGCAGAAATATTTAGGACCATGCGGATTTCCCATATAATAAAGGATGTGGATAGTAGAAGTATAAGGAGAAGGTGTGCTCTAGTAATTTGAGTTTTCTTTTCTTTTTTTTTTTTTTTGAGGTTGGGTCTCTCTCCAGCCCCGGCTTACCTGGAATTCACTATGTAGTCTCAGGGTGACCTTGAAGTCAAGGTAATCCTCCTACCTTTGCCTCCCCAGTGCTGGGATTAAAGGTGTGCACCACCACACCTAGCTAAGTTTCCTGTTTTTAATAAGAATTTGACAAGAACCACATTGGCTGTCACTTTTTGTTATGCAGCCTTCCTTGAAATAAAAAAGGAAGATGTATTAAATTACTCAGTGGCAAAATGACAACATAAATATAAATACAAAAAAATTTATCTCATTATTTATAGTTAAGTTATACATAGTGTTTTGTGGTGGTTTTTCTTGCATTGCCCTCCTTATATAAGGGTCCTGTTTTTATATCCTGTGTACTGACCCTGAGTACTGAAATGATGATGTTAATGGTAATAGTGCAGAGATCTGTGTTTTCCTCCCCTAAACTTGAGGTTAATCATGCTTAGTTGTTTGGTGGTTACAAGAGAAACTGGAAGGTAGTCTGTAGATGCATTTGCTTTACTCACCTGCCTTGGATTTGTTTTCTATCAGCTCTGACCTCACAAGATTATATCCCTGTGAGATTATGCTATGCAAGATGACAAGGACCTTGTTTGAATGATTGCTGTGCTTGTACATCTTTCATGGTACAAGTGTTATCCTGCATTAAGCTTTAGAGCATGTATTTGCCCAGCAGCAATTTGACAATTACTTACATATCAGAAGCCTTGAGTTAGGGTACCTGTAGGCACGGTTCTTTGTTGCACTTTTGTTCTTCGCACAGGAGGACCATTGTGTGGACATCTGAGTACTTATGGGTAGGAGTTTTCATATGTCCGTGAGAGAATGGATGAGGGTATTACTGCATGTTTATCTCTCACTTCATAAAATTAGACCAATTTTATGTATGGTCTAAAAATTGAAGGGGATGACTTTTTAATGAATTTTCATCTCAAATTTAATTGTTTTTTGTTGGGCGTGGTGGCGCACGCCTTTAATCCCAGCACCCGGGAGGCAGAGGTAGGAGAATTGCTATAAGTTCTAGGCCACCCTGAGAATGCAGAGTGAATTCCAGGTCAACCTGAGCTAGAGTGAGACCCTACCTCAAAAAACGAAAAGCAAAAACAAAACAAAACAAAAATTGTTGAGTAAAAATAATGGGAATAATTATGGATAGTCCCTTATCATTTGGAATATAAATAAGAATGATTAGGAAACCTTGGGAAGGTCCCAGAAATGATTATAATAGGGTTAGTGGCATTGGAGTTTGTAAGGGCTGTGTAGAATCATGATGAATACCAGAGCAGAAAAGTACAGAAAAATATGACTTATTTTCAAGTAATTAAGTTGGTTAACAAGAGCATAGGGAGATAGCTCAGTTAGCAGATACTTTCCTCATAATTGTGAGGATCTGAGATCTATCTTTAAAACATAAGTAAAAAAAAAAAAAGCTATACTGTTGACTGCTTATAATTTCATTGTTGAGGAGACAGAGACAGATAATCAGATCGCAGGAACACGCACACATGAACACACACAAAGTCATAGATTCAGAATCCTTTTTTTTGTTTTTTTTTTCGAGGCAGGGTCTTGCCTTTAGCTCAGTCTGACCTGCAATTTACTATGTAGTCTCAGGGTGGCCTCAAGATTCAGAATCTTATTTCTGTATGGAGATCTATAACTCTACTCATCCTAATAGTTTTTAACTTCACATACTGTAAAATTGACTATGCATAGTTCTGTGCATTTTTTAAATGCTTATTTGGAAGGTACCTAGTTACTAAGAAGTAACTTAACTACCTTGCAGTTCTTTGTCAGGTGTTTGATTGGAATGCTTTTGACCCATGTAGACATGTAATTTGAAGATAACTTCCTATTCAGCAGGTTGGTTTTTCACCCCCCCTCCCATTTTTCTCTATTTATATTTTTCTGGTGGTGCTAGGGTTCAAATTCAGGGCCCTGAACATGCTAAGCAAGTGCTATGACACGGAGTTGTGTCCCCAGCCCTGGTTTTTATTCCCCTAACAGTACCATTTGCAGGATGCATTTATAAACTTTATGTTGTCCAACTTATTGTGTTTTTTAATGATTTTTAAGGCTTTCAGTGTCATTTTGTAAGAATTCTTTGCCTAGCCTAAAGTTATAAGGATTTTATCCTGTCTTTGCTTCTAAATGTTTATAATTTTGTTTTTCATTTTGACTTGGCATCTATTTTGAGTGTTGTATAAGTGTGAAGTTTCTTCTTTTTAAAATACATTTTTCATTTTTCTTGTAATGTGTTGAAAAGACACTCCTTTCTTTACTTAATGTACTCTCTACCTTTGTCAAAAATAAATTAGCTGTATTCGTGTAGGTCGGCTTCTGGATTTTATCCTGTTTCAGTCCATCTGTTCTTTGCTGATAGCACATTGCTTTGAGGATTGTAGCTGCATAGATAAATGTTAAAACCAGGCAGTGTGAGTCTACCACCAACCTCATACTTTATCCACTTTGTTTTGGAGGGGGGTTGTGACTAATCTACCACCATTGTGTTTTCTTTTTTTTTTTTTCCTTCCTGTACCTTTTAGAATTAGTTTGTTTCTACCCAGAATAATTTTGAAAATTTTACTGGAGGTGTTCTTAAATTTATGGATTAATTTTTAGAAACCTTTTATTCTTTGTCTTCTGTTCTTTGCACATAGTTATAACAGTTTATGTAGTTCTTTGATAACTTTCAGCCACATTTGCTTTTTTTTTTTTTTTAATTTTTTGGTTTTTCAAGATAGGTCTTGGTCTAGCTCAGGCTGACCTGGAATTCAGTAATAGTCTCAGGCCAGCCTAAAACTCACAGCAATCCTCCTACCTCAGCTTCCTGAGTGTTACAATTAAAGGCATGAACCACCATGCCTGGCTTAACATCTTGTCATTCTTACCATACGGATCCTATACATATTTTGCACGTATGTTACATTTTTGTGTATTATTTTTTACATAGCAACTGTAAGTAATAGTTTTCACATTGTGGTTCTAAATCATTGCTAGAATATAGAAATGTGACTTGACCTTGCTAAATTCAGTTATTGGCTGTAAGAGTTAACATTTGATTTCCTTAAGACTTTCTATGTAAGTTTATGTGCTACCATGTTTGTGGGGTTTTTTTCCCTTTTTATTTTTATTTTAGCTTGTTTATTATTCTGTGCTTTTTGCTTGAATTGGGTTTATGCTTTGATGAAAGTACAATCTTTGAGGCTGGAGATAAGGTTCAGTGGCTGAGTACTTGCTGTAGAAGCATGAAGAATTGGGAAGGCCTGAGACTGTTGCGAGTTTGGTTTCCCACACCCACATAAAATACCTGGGCATAGCCATATATGCCTGTAACCTCAGTCCTATTGGGAGCAGAAACCAAATAATCTGTGGGACTCATGAAAACAGCAGTTCTGCAGTTCAGAGGAAGACTGTCTCAAGCAGAACACACAGATGAGCAGTTGAGGAGGACATCCATCATTCTCCTCTGGCTTCCACATGCACATGTGCATGAGGTGTGTGCATCTGCACACACATATGCATACAGTGCACATCATTCCACTCAAAACACACACCCCTTTTTTTTTTTTTTTTTTTTTTTTTTTGTTTTTTTGAGGTAGGGTCTCACTCTAGCCCAGGCTGACCTGGAATTCACTATGGAGTCTCAGGGTGGCCTCAAACTCAGGGCAATCCTCCTACTTCTGCCTTCCGAGTGCTGGGATTAAAGGCGTGTGCCACCACGCCCGGCTATACACACCCTTTTTTAAAAAGAAAGATATGATATTTGGCTTTCCTTTTTTTACATGCTAACCATTATTGCTATATACATAAAATTTGGCTGCATTTCATAAATCTTTATTTTTTTTCTTCAGTTAAGTATTTTTTCCTCCCCTTTAAGAATTCATAACAATTTCATGTAATTCATTTAAAATTTTTTTGAGGCAACCCCAACAGACTGGCTATTTAAAAAAAATATATTTGCTTATTAGAGAAAGAGAGAGAATGGGCACACCATGCCTCCAGCCACTACAAACAAACTCCAGACAAATGTGCCACCTTGTGCATCTGTCTTACGTGGGTTCTGGGGAATTGAACCAAGGTCCTTTGGCTTTGCAGGCAAATACCGTAACCACTAAGCCATTTCTCCAGCCCCTGGCCTTTTTTTTATGCAAGAGAGAGAGAGAGAGAGAGAGAGAGAAAGAGAGAGAGAGAGAGAGAGGGAGAGAGAGAGAGCAAGTGCGTGAATTGGCATGCCATGGCCTCCAGCCACTGGAATCAAACTCCAGACATGGGTGCCACCTTGTGTGCATTTACATCCTTCCACACTTGTGTCACCCTTGTGCATCTGGCTTATGTGGGACTTGGAGAGTTGAACACGGGTCCTTAGGCTTTGTAGGAAAGCACCTTAACTATTAAACCATCAGCCCTCATTCAAATTTTTTTTTAAAACTAGTGATCAAGATTAAAATTTAGCCAGGCATGGAGGTGCATGCCTTTAATCCCAGCACTTGGGAGACAGAGATAGGAGGAGAATCACTGATTTTGAGGCCTACCTGGGACGACAGAGTGAGTTCCAGGTCAGCCTGGGCTAGAGTGAAACCTACCTCAAAACACCACCACCAACAAAAATAAGCAAGAAGATTAAAAGTCATAGCTTGATATGATAGAGTACACCTATAATCCTAGCATTTAGGAGGTAGAGGCAGTAAAGCTATAAGTTTAAGGCCAGCCTGGACTACATAATGTGACTTTGTTTAAATGGAAAGATTAAAATTCATGCAGATTTATTTATGTATTTGCTTCATAATATTTTTACATTCTGTTAATTGCACAGTAAGTAGCTAAATTATCAGGCATATGACTGTTGTGCTGGTGATGTAAAAATGTTCTTTAATTAGTGGGAATTGGTGTCTAAGAACCATGCAGGTGCATAGGAGTTGTGTTTGGTATTCTGATATAAGCAGTACCTGGCATAGGTAATAATTATTCCTGAATAAATCAGCATTGGATGTGTATTTTAGTGTTCTGTGCTTGAATATTAAATGTCATTTCAACTTTTCCTTATGCTTTCTATGTGAGTCCTTCCACTTTTCCGATCAGCTTGTCATGCAGATCTCTTGGTGATGTGACCACATTTTAAAAGGTATTTTTGCATGCTGATATGTACTTTGATCACTAATCATTTGTTCCTATTTTAAATGTAAAGTTTTCACCTTGTTCTCTATTTTTTTTTCCTGTTGAGAACTCCTTGTAATTTTATATATTTCATTCAAATCACGAGACTCTATCTATATAAAAACCAACCCTGTCCCATAACGATCAATATAACAGACTTCTTTTTATGTGGACAACTCCTACTATGTCTTCTTTGCAGCACATTTTACTATTTATTTTTTGAATAAAATTTGTCACTAATCATTACCACTTGAAAAAGACTAGGACTTCCTTGTATTACAAGTTAAAGTTTATATTGTCATAGCTATTGTTATTTAATTAGCAAATTCATCAAGTTGTTATCAAGTATACATCTTATACAGGAATTGTCCATCTGTTTTGTTCTCAACAGCTAAGGTTATTTTGGTCTTGTGAATGACTTTGCATTGGAGGAATTCCTGCAGCTCACTGAGCTCACAAAAAGTATTAATAGCTGTATAAATTTATCTATTTTCACTTGAGCTGATTGTATAAATCTGGTGTGAGATTTACTAATCTATCCAAAAATGTCCTAAGCCCCGTAACTGCTAGCCTTTGTAGCACTCAACTATTATTTTAAAAAGCACAATTTTCAAAAAAAGGAAATGAATGATGATTAGACATGTTAGTGCATTTTATCTCTTCAAACCTGTAAGAAGGTGATCTTATGGAATCCTTCATTTCTTTCTAAAAGGACCTTTGTCTATCTTTTTACTTTGTGTTACTTGCTGTTGTGGATAATTTTCTTAGGAAAGTCACTGGAGCCTTTGCCTTAAAAATATCCCTATTTTATGTTTTACCTTTAAAGAAATTCTAAAAGAATAAGATAATCTCTCAACAAGCATGTAATGGAAAGGACTGTATCTGTTTCATTTAGTATATGCCATCTCTAGCTAGGTACATAGGAAGTATGGGTATATTAGTAACTATTTGTTAATGAATAAGTAAGAAAGTTCAGTATTTTTCCATAGCATTTTTCTAGAGAAAGGCCAAATCAAAGCAGAAGTATTTTTGTACCATTATGTGTAAGCCTTAAGTAGCAGTCATGTTATTTGGTCATACCCTGGATCTTCCAAAGGTAAGAGCAATCCCTGGATAGAGTGCTTGATAACTTACAATAGGGAAGGAGAAGGCTGTGTAGTCTATATGCTTTAGGGAGGGAAACCAGTTTGAGGAGCATGGATGCATTGAGTGTGCTGCTAGCCTGTCAGCACTAAGACCACCATGGTGAAGATTCTGCTCTCAGTGCAAAAACCTGGTACCTGGGGAGCTGTTTTTTGAAGGAAAATTAATACATGATACCCAGGGCATTGTCAACTTGTAGAAATGGCAGGTACTGTCTATTAGTTTGGGACAGGCTCCTAAGATAGAGTCACCAAGTATTACAGAATGGTGACAGAGGCATAAGGAAGTAGATTATCCACATTCCTCCAGAAGGCACACAGCCATTATGTCTTCCTTGTCAAACAATGCCCCCGGTCATGGTTTCCTGCCCCCTTATCTCATAAGTCACCTGGTCACTGTTCTGGTCTCACACCCTGGCTATCTTAGATCTCCCCTAAAGGAACCTTTTTTATTCAACTTAACAAATGCGTTCTTTTCCCTTTCTCACTTTCTCCCAACTGAAAAAGCCCTATAAAGCCCACTACCTAAAAACTCAGGTTGAGTGTGCTCTGCTCTGTGAGCCAGCCCCAGCAGCTTGTGCATTTTTCCAAATAAAAGCTTTCATCTTTGCCTCAGATTGGTTTGTGTGGTCTTGGCCACTCCCAAACCTTATACTATCTACAATGTCCTGTGAGTGCAAATTGGGCAGGATTTAGGAGAGAGATGTGAATAAGGTTAACTAACAAGTAAACTGTGGTTGGCACTGATTCATCCCTCCCCAGAAGAGTAGCAGAGAGTCTAAGGACTTTCCTTCAGTCGGTGTATCTGATGTTAAAGCCATTACTGGTTTGATACAGCATGTTTGTTTCTTCCTTTACATGCCCTTCATGAAATAAAAAGTGAACAAAAGTTCAAAACAGTAATAAGTTCAACGGTTCTAAGTTCTAGGTTACTAAGTTACTGGTGGTCTATATATAGATGTTTCCAGGTTCTTAACAATCTTATTCGATGAATTGAATGAACATAAATAGACAAGCAATAAAGTTTTATTAGAGTAAAACAAAAATACAAAGAGGTGGGAGAAGTTATACTATAGGGGAGCAGAGGTCCCATGAGCCAAATTGCCCAAGAACCTGGGACTTCCTTTTTATGCTTCTTCGACAATGAGGAGTTGTTTACTAGGGTTGTATTTTGGTTGGTTTTGTTTTTATTGACAGACTTAATGTAAGCTTTTCTTCACTACACATGTCTTTTTCCATGGAGTCTGCTTCTTACCATATGTGTATGCCAAATTATGCATAGGTATAAAGGGGATTCTCCCTAAAACTTGGATAACACCGTTTGCCTTACTACACATGGCCCCAAACCAATGTAGGCTGTATCAACCTTGTGACACTTGATTCTGGGTATCTCAGAACACGTCTTGGTAGAAATAGTGAGTGCATTTTTGTACTGATGGGGGTCTACTTTGCTAGCTGGTTGCTTGGGGCACTCAGAAAAGGGGGTAAATTTTACTGTCCAGGTCAAGTGGTGTTCTAGGTTACTAAGTTGTTCCCTATGCTTCCCTGCTTTAATTACCATGCCATAATTACCATATAGTGTGCATTGGCTGAGTAGCAGAATGTTGGAGAAAAAAATCCTTAAATATTGTTGTAACGTTATGGATAATTCCTGTATCTTAAAGTATTCAAAAATATATGATTTAGAGTATTCAAATTTTGTATCTCACCTCCAAGTGTAGTTTCCTCAACAAATTCCATCTGTACATCTGAGCTATAGGTTGACCACCCAAATATATCTCCCATGTACTGTGTCCCAGGAAGCCTTTCTGGGTTCTTGTTATTGTGAAATATTAGAGGTATTGTGGGCATGTACCTTCCCACAACTTGAGATATATATAGATCTAAGTAATTGATGCAAGAGAATTGATTGAAGTTTGAGTTCAAGGATAAGCATTTAGGAGAGATGCAGAGTTTGGTTACTTAATACCAAATATAGTTGATAAGTGGAATGTTTCTTTTTCTCACTGCTAGGAGAGCTTTTCCCAAAGTTGAAGAATCTCCACCATGACATTGGTTAGAAGAGAAAGATCCCTTACATGACATATTCCTGGAGACAGGAGAGGGGCTAGAATGATATAATCCTTTGCCCTTATGAAACTTTAAAAAATCTACAAGAATATACTTTAGCATCTTTCATGTTTTACCTTTAGTAAAAGATGCATTTATTTTCTTGAAAACAATAGATCACCCAAAACAAACTTCTAGCCATATAGACCAGCTTTCAAAATTGATAGCTACTAGAGTAAGGAGAAAGATTTATAAGTAACCACTCCTCCACACACACAGCTCTGTGTGCCTGATTTTTTTAAAATAATGTAGGGGTGTGTGTGTGTGTGTGTGTGTGTGTGTTTAAATATTTTCTCACAGATAAATGTGGTTAGCTATTGTTTTCTCTCATGTGTTCCTGTTGATGTTGAATTGGTAGTGCTGCTCTTTGCCCAGTCCTTTCGCAGCATCTGCTGTTGCTGTGATGTGTGTGCTCCTTGCTCTTTGCATGTGTGATTTTTTTCCCTTTCTCTCTGTGCCGCTTCAGCTATTCATCACCTGGAAGCCTGAGTGAGCCGTGAATTTGGAGGCCTTACACTGACATGTATAGATAGTGTCCGTGGAGTTCTGTTTACATGTGTGCTCTCAGTATTTGAGTTTCTGGATTGAAATAAACTTTTGTATTTAATATTGTTAGTTAGCCTTTTTTTTCCTGTTGTCAAAGTGATGAAGTCTTCCAAAAACTCAACAATCTGCCTGTTTTTCTGTTTGATTCCATAATATAGCAGTTGTCCTGTGAATTCTTTTTGGCTCTATGTTACAAAGTTACTAACCATCTTTGATAGCTTATCCCTGGCATCTGAGGCAGTTCATGCAGATGTTTACCAATTAATCCAGTGTGACCATTCAGATACCAGACTTGACACAGACCTGTTTCTCCAACTTGTCCACTTCAGCATATGTCTCTGACTTTGTCCCTGATGTGATTATACAGTTCTCACTGTGTTTGGCAGGATGGCATAAGTACTGTTTCCAGCAACTCTATATGGGGATGATGTTTCTCCTATCTGGGTCCTGCAGCAGGTGCCTTAAGTCTTACAGAGGCTCTTGTAGCATTTTATATAAATTGAGTTTGATAATGATTGTGGATTCTATAGAACATAAATAGCATTAACTTATAAAGTATTCAGTGAGATCCCTGACTTACTTTAGATAATCAACAAGCCCTTTTCTTACTGTCTGTATATGTTTTTTGTTAAGTTTTTATTTTTATTTATTTATGAGAGAGAGAGAGAGAGAGGGAGGGGGGAATGAATGGGTATGTCAGGGCCTCTAGCCACTGCAGACGAACTCCAGGTGCTTATGCCACCATGTGCATCTGGCTTAGGTGGGACCTGGAGAATCGAACCTGCGTCCTTAGGCTTCACAGGCATGCGCCTTAACTGCTAAGCCATGTCTTCAGCCCTACTGTCTGTATTTTTGTCATTTTCTCAACCTAAAGAACAAATACCAAGCCTTCTTCTTTTCTCTCCCTCCATCTGTTTGTCTCTATGTGTGTCTCTCTTTTTCTTGGGTGAGTGCAAGGAAAATCAGGAGATTGAATACACCACAAGATACTGAGTAACTACTGTTGAAGTGTGTAAAGCATATTGCCTTACATGATTGGTGCTTTCTGAGACATTTTGCATGCTGAATATTTCAACTTTGGGTAAAAGTGAATAGGGTATGACTCTGTCTCATCAGGAAAATGAGACATTGCATAGGTGGGCTTCCCAGAATCCTGGATGTGTTCAGGTATTTCTAGGTCTGTCTGCTTTTGTGCTTATTGCAGGGGAATGATGTGTGTAAAAGTTGCCATGAGTGATGCAGCGTTTTTTTTTTTTTTTTTTTTTTTTTGAATAGAGCTAACCACAGAGCTAAAAATGTATGCAGTTGTACAAAAAGGAGATAGCCTGAGAGTGACTTGAAATCCCTTATAAAGCAGTTGGCTTAGGACAGCAGCCCTTAGGAAGGCTTCTGACAACCATAAAATACCAAACATGGAAATGATGCCTTTGTTATATAAAACATTCATTCCATCATTAAGTAATAAAATAAACTACCAACACCAAGAATGGAAAGGATCACTGTTAAACTTGTCTGTTTACTCAGAACTAATCCTAGCCCTGGAAGTATCTCGGTGGCTCAGACCTTATCCTCAAGGACCATGTGGCTCTTGAGGATTCACATCTCAAGCTAGTCAGCCAATGGCAGGTTGGCTCTGTACAATTCGAACTGAGTCCAAGCTTGCAAACTTGGCCTTGTAGCCAACGTGGAGCAAGTGCAGCTGAGGTTCCTTTGGCCACCTTCACTTTCACATTTGCAAAGCCAACTGTTAATTCACTTATATGGCCAAGGTTTTCCCCTGAAACACTGGCTGCAATATATTTTTTGTTTATTTTTATTTATTTATTTATTTTTGAGAACAACAGGCAGAGACAGAGGGAGGGAGGGAGGGAGGGAGAGAGAGAGCGAGCGAGCGAGCGCAAGTGCCAGGGCCTACAGCCACAGCAAACGAATTCCAGACACATGTGCCCCCTTGTGCATCTGGCTAACATGGGTCCTGGGGAATCAAGCCTTGAACCAGGGTCCTTAGGCTTCACAGGCAAGAACTTAGCCACTAAGCCATCTCTCCAGCCTTGCAATGTATTTTTTTTAAATGGAATTCTTCTTTTGGGAAAGAGAAAAAGAATATTATTCAGTCTTACACTGATTATTTAATTGCATTTTTCTTCAAATTCATGTCTTATCTACAAATCATCTTTCCCTCTTTCCTCCTCTTTCTTCTCCTCTCCTCTCCTCTCCTCTCCTCTCCTCTCCTCTCCTCTCCTCTCCTCTCCTCTCCTCTCCTCTTTCCTCTCCCCCTCCCCCTCCCCCTCTCCCTCTCCCTCACCCTCTCCTCTCTGTGGTACTAGGGATTGTACCTTGGGGTCTTGCACATGCTTGGTAAACACTCTACTACTGAGCTATACCCTCAGTCCTTGTTTTACTTTATATTTTAAGATAGGGTTCTCACTATTTCTCCCAGGCAGGCCTTGAAATTGCTGTCTTCCTGACTCAGCTTGCCAAGCATCTGGGGTGTAGGACTTCACTGTTAGACCCAGCCACATCTCTTTACATCTAATTTTACTTTTTCCTGCTGCAATCTGAGGTGTTATGGAATAAAAGTAGTATCTCCTCAAAATAGTATTTAAGATTTTTATTTTTATTTATTACACAGAGAGAGAGGGGAGAATGGGCTCACCAAGGCCTCTAACCACTGCAAATGAACTCCAGACGCATGTGCCACCATGTGCATCTAGCTTTCCTGGGATCTGGAGAATCGAACCAGGGCCCTTAGGCTTCACGGGCATGTGCCTTATCTGCTAAGCCATCTCTCACACCTGAAATAGTATTTTTTTTTTACTAAATAATTTGGATTCTTAACTCTTTTTAAAAATTATTATTATTATTAACATGTTTCATATGGATACATCATGTGTTGGTACCCTTTTTTTCTTGTCCCTGCCCCCATTTCATTGGGGACACTCCTTATTGGGGTTGGAGGTATTCCCCATGGGATTGTGGTGTATGTGTTGTGGGAGCAGTAGTCAGTTAAGTGGGGAGGGAATGCCTCTGGGCATGATGTCTCAACCTGTGGGTCTTACAATCTTTCCGCCCCCTCTTCCACAAAATTCTCTGAGGATGGTGGGTGAAATTTAAGTCTACTTTAGTGATGAGCTCTTAGGAGCCTCTGGATCTCTGCTTTGGTAGGTGTTGATAATCATCAGGGTCTGTCTCCTTTACTCTGGCGCTGATCATCAGGTTCAATATGGAAGCAGCACTCTTGTTTATCTCCCCATTCCTCTGTGGTTTCAGCTGTGGTTCAGCTGAAGTGTGAGGGGTTATTGCCTCTGGTCTCACTGACTTCTGAAAAAGAAGGACAGATTCTCCAATGGAGAGTAAATTCAGCATAGTTTAAATGGGATAAGCATTATTAATTTAGGGAGAATTTGATGTATGTAACCCCTCTTTTAGCCAGGGAGAATTTGACAGTGGAGAACATAATCTTTGTCTCCATGTGATTCTGATCTGGTTCTCAATTCCAGATATGGGTTCCTTTACACTGAGCAGATCTCTTAGCCAATCAGAAAGCTATTGGTTACCCACTGAGGCTGTGTGCCACTATTGCACTGGTGTGTACACCATATCAGGGTGATTACTTCTGGGTGGCTTAGACCTCTGGTTGCTCAGGCCATTGTTGGCCATTTTCCCCCAGCAGCTCATGTAACACTTTCCAGCACAAGACAGGCCAACTATCTGGGGACTGGCTTTCTTCTGAATACCATCCAGTTTTCTCTGTACTCTGTGTCAGCAGCATATGGTGTTTTCAATAATAGGGTCTTATCTTTTGCCTCAGAGAGGTAATGCAGTGTTTTGACAGAAAGTTGTCTTAATTTGGGGACCTCATAGATCTCTCCAATCAACAGCTCAATGTGGGTAGCAACCACTCTCTGGTACTGGGAGTTACAGGTCAGAGACAGAAAGTTTGCATTTAAGTTATGCTTCATCCCACCCTCACCAGAGCCCTACTTTTCAGGTGCAACCCCCTCACTCCTTTTGAGGGTTATATCTTTTAGGCTATCTCTAAGGATAAAGGTTTCTGTGGTATCAGCTCATTTTGGATGTAATTTTTTGATTGTTTTGCTTCCCTCCTCTTCCCCTGTACCCAAACCCTTCCATCCCTATTGTCTGGGCCTTGAGTTGCCTATCAGGTATAACAGCAACTCTAGTGGATCCAGGTTGGGAACCACATATGATTGGCACTATGCAGTGTTTGTTTTTCTGTGATTGTGTGAGTTTGCTGAGTATGATCTGTTCCAAGTCTGTCCATTCTTCTACAGATTTCATTGTATCCTTTTTCCTTACTGCTAAGTAGAATTCCAAACCACAACTTCATGATCCATTCATCCAATGATGCGCATCTGGGTTAATTCCAGTTCTTAGAATTGAGCAGCTATAAACATGGTTCAGCAAATGTCTCTGTATTGATGCATGGAGCATTTAGCATAAATGTGCAGTAAGGGAATAACTGAGTCTGTTGGTAGCTCTATGTTCATCCTTGTCAGGAATCTCCAAATTGATTTCCATAGTGGTGTGCAAGTGTACATTTTCACCAACAATGGATGTGAGGGTCCTTCTTTCCCACATCCTCCCCAACATTTGCTGGTAGATTTTTTTTTAATGAAATGGTAGTTTAATAAACCATTTGTATTTTTTCTTCACTTAGATTAAAATTTCAGGATTTACGCCTTTAATCCCAGCACTCGGGAGGCAAAGGTAGGAGAATCGCCATGAGTTTGAGGCTACCCTGAGATTACATAGTGAATTCCAGAATAAAATAAAAATAAAATAAAATAATAAAATAAATAATAAATAAAATAAAATAAAATCAGGACTTACTTGTCTGTCGTAGTTTCTTATTCCAAAGGTGAAAAGGGAATTGAATGAGTACCTTTGGTATTAAAGTATGGAAAATATGCTATGTGTAATTTTCTATGTAAAATACTCAAGCAAATGATTCTGTAGTTTGCCTTTTGACATTTTTAACGCCTTTTGAAGGCGTAAAACTCTTTAGATGCAAGCTAGCAAAATTCTTTGGCACCTGAGAGGTCTGTATTACTGGAAGTTGACTTTTAAAAATACCCTTGAGTGGCATTCTTTAGCTTAAGATTTATGGAATATTAGTTAACCTGCTCTAAACCATGGGACATGCCTTGAAATGAGAGATATAAAATGAAATCTTGCTTAGAAATGTGAGTTTGAGATCTTCTTTCCTCTTGTAGCTTTTCTTCCTTGAATTGCCAATACACAGAAGATTCTACTTCATATCCACTGTGAGGAGAAAAAGGGGCAACCAGTTGATCGTTCAGCCATAACTGGTATAAAATGGAGAAATTCATGTGCCTGCCATGGAGAGCACATGGCAAAGCAGGGGTAAAGAGCCCCTCTAGGGGCAAAGCGGGGGAGTCTCCACTTGCCTTGACCTAGCCAGGCTGAGACAAGGGAAACTTATCAGAACCTCCAATTCAGGAACTGGCCAAGAGACCTTCTTCTCCCCTGGTAAGCATATTTATAACCTTATGGTGGTAGACCCTGTCTTCCAGGTCAGGTGAGCCAGAGAGACAGCTGATTGGTTTGGGCTAGAGGCTAGCCTTGATGCCAGGTTCTGGGGGCTGAATTTGACCAGCCACAATGTTAGGATTAGATTTACATTCTAGGAAAGGGGACCACCCGCCCAGGAGGGGCTCAGGTTTATGGAAAGACAGATGTAGGGAAAAGAGGTCAGATCATACTCTGATCTCTAACAAAGTGGAGACTGCAAGGATAGGACCAAAGATATTCCTGCTTTTTATGTTTAGGGGCCCAGGCACCCTAAACTACATAACAAAGCTACCTTATTCTCCCTATCTCTTGAGAAGACATTTTAACTGTTGTTAGAGGAAAGAGGACAATGACTGGTCAGTCTTTAACTATTTCCAGCTGAATGTGGTTATAGAGTAATTGCAGTTAGAGTCTTTGCCAGGGGAGGGGAGCTATCTAAGGGACTCCAATGTGTATTGGTGCAATGTCCTAGAAGAAAATATTGGGGTGAATGAATAAAAGCAAAGTGTTAAGGGGAAGTGGGCACACAGCAAACTGGTTGCCTTTAGGAATTCCATTCTTGTGGACTTCTAGGCCTTGGAGAGATGTATTAGATGGTTTCAGAACCACCTGAGTGTGACCCAACTGAGGTCTTTCCCGAGAAATGCTCAACAAATAGCACAGTAGTGTCTGACATGGTCTGAATCTGTTCCTGTATAGCTTGTAAAGCAGATAAGATAAGATAATAGAGTTATCAGGAACACAGGTACAACATTAAATCTTGATAATGGCAAATATACCATATTTTGTATAATAGCCTTCCATATCACTTGAACCTCAGTATTTAGAAGGGAGATTTTCTTAGTTGTGTCCTTTAAAGCCTTTTTTAGTTTTTATGTCATATGGCATCTTTTAATCCTCTAGATGGAGTACAAACAGAGACTAAATGATTATACCATTGAAAGACATTCTTATTCTTTTTTTTTTTTTATTATTAGTCAGTTCTGTATTCAGCAAATACAGTCAGTTTGGTACCATTATTAGGCTCATCCGTGACCTACCCACTCCCCTTGGCCCCTCCTTGTTGAGGTATACGGGTCATGCATTGTGGAGTTAGCCCACAGTTATGGGTAAGCTAAATGTCTCTGCATATCATGACCCAACATGTGACTCTGACATTCTTTCTGCCCCCTCTTCCGCAAAATTTCCCTGAGCCATGTTGGGTTCATTTTTGGTCTGCTTCAGTGATGAGGCTCTGTCTCTCTGATTTGGTAGGAGTTGATTTTTCTCTGTGTTGATCTCCTTCCCCCTTGTGCTGGTGTCCGGTTCATCAGGAAAACAGCCCCTTTGCTTGTTTCTCCAATTTTTCTTAGTTTCAGCCAGGGCCCTTTTGAGGTATGATGGGGTGGCTCTCTCCTTAGGATCTACATCTATCTGAAAAAGAGAAGCAGATTCTCCAATGGAGAGTAAGTTAGCACCAGGACAAATGAGATAACCCTTACTTTTTTTTTTTATAGAGAATTTAATAGGTGTAGGCCCTCTTGTAGCCCACAATTGATGGTAGCTTGTTAATGGAGAGTGGGCTTATGTTTGGATCTGGTTCTGACTTGTTTCCCAGCTCCAGCTATGGGTCCCATACCAGTGAGGGGATCAGTTAGCCAAATTGAGAGCATTTGGTTTGCCACCATGGCTGTGTGCCACCACTGCACTTGTGTGGGCATCACAACAAGTTATTTGCTGCTAAGTAGGTTAGACCATGCATTGCTTCGACAGATATTGGTCAATTTCCCCCAGTCGCCCATGTAGCACCTTCTGGCACTAGATGCGCTGACTGTCTGGGGACTGACTCTCTTCCAACTTCCAGCCATGCCATTCTAATTTGCATGTCAATCACATAAGGTATCTTCAGCAGTAGGGTCTTACCACTAACCTTTGGTGGGTCATCAAGTACTCTGACAGAAATCTGGTGTTTTAAAACCAGTAAATTGGCTGGGCATTTTGTTTTTTGCTTGTTGCCCTTGTATCCAAGGAAATCTCACTGTGTGCTTTTATAATCCATCCTCAGGGTATCCAGTGCCAAATGTTGGTGCCACAGAGCCACTGGGTGACATTAGGGGCTCCACAGCATATTTGGCCTCAAGACTTACTTAGTAGGAAATAATTCTTAAGGTTGGAGTATAATAATGTTCTGGCATAAATTAGAAGGGACTCACCATTGTTCCCAACATAAGAAAGTCTTTTGACATAAGTGACCTTTGGTCAGAGTCACAGTGTGTGTGTGTGTAATTTGTTTTAGATTTGAAAATAACCATTTTGACATCTATGGTTGTTTTCTCTTATTATAGAATAAAAACTAGTAGAGAGGAGGCAAACATGCCTTAAGGCCTTGTCTGTTTCCTCCTTTTGGAAACGCTGTTGTGTCTCTGTTTATCTCTGGTAGACTTAATAGACTGTCCGTATAATATTTGAGGCATCCCTTTATTTTTAGTGATACATTTTTCTCTGAGTGTTTAAGACCAAGCAGGTAGCCAAAATTTAATCAAGAATGTAATTTTGGAGGTCACTAATGGCTCTCCAGTACTGGTGTTATCTGTTAGGATGAGTCAAGGCCACACAACCCCAGTGGTTTTCCTTCCTTTGGGAAGCCTGGAGGACTGATTTTTTTTTTTCCTTGGTTGTTACTCTTATGTTTTAGGTTGTCCCTCCCTCCCTCCCTCCCTCCCTCCCTCCCTCCCTCCCTCCCTCCCTCCGTCCCTTCCATTGTTTCTGGGTCTCTATATACTCCCTGACCAGGAAGACTGGTGACCTACTGAGAGCCAGTTAGAAATGTCCCATCATCTCCAGTGGCCTTATGACCTGGGAGCAGAGGCCGAAGAAAGCCTTTTTAGCTTCAGTGAATCCAGTTGGCTTTGACTTCTACATAGGTTGTTAAAACACTTAGAAAGGAAGTTACACTAATCTTGAAGGGCGTACATATATAGTATATCTGGTTAGTGAAGCAGATGTAGTTAAGGAATGGCACAAAAGCTTAAGGTTGTTTTATCTAATATCTAAGTTTATCTTGTGATAGTGTAGACCATATCTGAAGCATGGAAAGTAGGCATGTCTTATCCTTTAAATATCTAGTAGCTATAAGTACGGGCAGAACATGTTGCCAGTCCTAAAAATATTTTTTTAATGAGAGAGAGAGAATTGGCATGTCAGGACCTCAAGCCATTGCAATTGAACATACACATGTGCCATCTTGTGTGCATGTGTGACCATGTGTGTTTGCATCACCTTGTGTGTCTGGCTTCCATAGGATCTGGAGAGTCGAACATGGGTCCTTAGGCTTTGCAGACAGGTGCCTGAATGGTTAAGCTATCTCGCCAGCCCTGAAAATAATATATAAATACATGTATTGGTTTTTTTCAGGTAGGGTTTTGCTCTAGCTCAAGCTGACCTGGAATTCACTCTGTAGTCTCAGAGTGGCCTTGAACTCACAGTGTTCCTGCTACCTTTGCCTCCAGAGTGCTGAGACTAAAGGCATGTGCCACCACATTCAACTGAAAATAATATTTTTATTAACAAATCTAAACCTGTTAATTTGACCTATGAAACTGTCAGAAAAAGACAAATAAGACAGTATAAAGTCTTGGCACCTGTGTTTGAAAACATCTTTGATTAGTCTGGATACTTGTGTGAGTACCAATTACCCAGATAATGTTGGAAACAGAACAGCAAAGTTTGAAATCTTTCTTCTCAGATAAAAATCATTTATTTGATCATGAGGCTGTATCCTGGAGCAGGGAATATGTCTTAAGAGTTAATTTACTAATATGCAATTAACTTGAGATATCAGAAATGAGAGTTATTTAAACAAAATCTTGACTAAACTTATTTGATTACACATAATAGAGTAGAACCTGGTTATTACTGAACTAAAACAGCCAAGTGCTAATACACCCCTTGACAAATCTGTGTGGTGTAAATGTATGTGCTTAGGAGAACACAGGAAGATGCCAGGAATCCTCCTCTATCACTCTTTCACCTTATTTCCCTGAGGGTAGAGTTTCTCATTGAACCTAAAACTCTTTATTTTTTGGTTAGCCTGGCCAGGGAGCCCCAGGTATCCTCCTATGTCTGTTCCACTTAGTGCTGGGGTTACATGCTCCACTTTTTTTTTTCTAAATTTTTTTTGTTTATTTTTATTTATTTATTTGAGAGCGACAGAGAGAAGGAGGCAGAGAGAGAGAGAGAGAGAGAGAGAGAGAGAGAGAGAGAGAATGGGCACCCAGGGCTTCCAGCCACTGTAAACGAACTCCAGATGTGTGTGCCCCCTTGCGCATCTGGCTAACGTGGGTCCTGGGGAATTGAGCCTCGAACCGGGGTCCTTAGGCTTCACAGGCAAGCGCTTAACCACTAAGCCATCTCTCCAGCCCACATGTTCCACTTTTTGCCTGTGTGTTGGTGATAGAACTCAGGTCTTTTTGCTTGTGCAGCAAGTGCTCTTACCTACAAAACCATCTGCTCATTCCCTTAAAACCTGTTTAACACACAGGACAGAAGGCTGCATTTGGCCTGTGTGATACTGTTTGCAAACTCTGGCTTAGTTATAGCATGTTGTAGGTAGAACTCATTCTGTAGTTTGTCCTTCACTCTCCTAGGCTCTGAGAAATGATGGTAACCTGAAAGCTCTTAGTGCCTTGTCTGGAGATGTTCAGATGTGCTAACTACATAGTAGGCATAGTTAAGTAATGAAACCAAATAAAACATCTACTTGTAAGTATCAATTTCTCTCCACCTATTTCTGAGATTTGCATCTGAGTTAACGAAGGAGTCCTGGGCTACAAGAAAAATGTCCTCAGATCTCTTTATCTGAGTTTACCAAAGAATGATGGACTTGAAAGTTCATTTCCTCAGGTGGTCTACAGTGAAAATTAAGAAAACTTCTTTTAGTTGTTAAATGTTCATTTAAGAACTTGCTAAAATTTGAGTTGAATTTTGGTACATATAAAAATGTAGAACTCCATGGGGTTTGTTAGGGCTGGAACTTGATTCTAGAATTGTAAAAGCAGTGACATGATTGATATGTAAAAGACATCCCTTTGAGGTGGCTGGAAAAGGCCACCTGAGTATTTTCCTAGTACCAGGGTAGCATCTTGCCTGAGGCTGGATTGTGGGCCTTCTGTATTATGGCATTCCAGATGCAGCCTTATATTTTCCTTGTCCCCTTTCATTTTCCCTGGGGTATTGCTCTCCTTGAATTTAGCAGGCTGTGATTTTGATTATTTCAAGACCCCAGCTAGAGACAAAATGGATTAAGCAGCATTACAATTAACATGATAACTGGCTTCTTCGGTAGTTCTGTTATTTTCAAAGTATGGTTACGATTAGGAAAAGGTATTGCATATTAGTATTGTGTCCCACATGGGGAAGAACAGAGAAATAACTCCTGTAGGGCTTCTGAGCAGCTATGTTTGGGGGAATTTCTTAAGGAGCTGTGGTCATGGGATGGGGAGCTTGTTGATGTTTTACTTTCTGAAGACAGAGTGAATCTACCTTTTCTGTAAGTAAGAGCTGAGAGCCTAGCTCAGCCAGAACAGGTGCCAGTGTCCCTGGGACTCCATTCTTTTTTAATACCTGATTCCACCTTCAGGGACATTGACATGGCACCAACAGGGGTGAGGGGTTCCATGTCCCCTCTGATGGATTGGCCTGAACTCTTGATGCAGCCTTCAGAGAACTATGCTTTAGGGATTCGTTTTTCTATAAATTGTTTTTAAGTTTCTTCAAAGCTACACATCAATCTTTCTTGTAGTGTTACCTAGTCATCTGCAGAGAGAAATCCAAAGGGTAAAGTGAAAGCAGACTTCATAATCAGCTTCTAATACAGCTATTTTGTTGTTTACCACACGAGCTTATTCATTTGTTTAAATCACAAGAATATTACAGAGCATCTCAATACACATGTGGTAATTGTAAGAAAGATGAGCTTTGGAGCACTTTTGAAAGTGATGGAACAGCTCCCGTGATGAGCAGCTGATGACTACAGTTGTAAAATGCACCCCAGACTTGAGCCTGGCTTACTCTTTGCTTAATACTTATGCAGATTCCTTCATTCACAATGGATTCCTAATGTATATCCACTTATCAGTCAATTAGTGAATGCATAGTGTATATATTCATATTACTTTATGGCTCCATGGTAATTACTGGCCATATGTTTTGTTAGGAATATGTATTTGTATACAGCAAGCTTTGAATAATAGAGCTAGCTATTTATCATGGATAGTTCACATGTCATAATAAGCTTACATCAGTAGAAAAAGGAAATTTGCCTAATTATCCATACATTATAATAACTGTTCATTTGTTCATTCTATTTTTTGGAAACTTAAATTTCTTTTTTGTCTTTGAAGACTAGTGGTTTGATTAGAATATTAGAGGGAAAATGTGACAGATTCCAGGACAAAATTAATTTTGTCTTGCCCCCTTCCAAAAAAGGATAAATTTAGCATTGTATATTAGAAAAGCTCTTGCATGGTAATACAAGTTATTTTGTTCTACACTTAGTGAATTAACATAGAAAATGTGAACATGGTTTTAGCCTCCCTTGTTTTCTATGTATGAATCTTTGACTTCATCATTTGAATTCTTACTTGAATAATCATGTTTTAGAGCTCAGTGGGCCCTCTGTTGTTTTGGTTGGTTATATCTAATGCTCTCTTTATTCTTAGTCACATTTTTCAAAAGTATCACAGCAGTTTAAAGTCCTCCTGACTGACATGCCTGATTAGGAAAAAAAAAAAAAACTCATTAATGGACAGCCATGCTAATAATCTGTAATGGTGTTGCCCATTTTCCCCAGCCCAGACAGTTGCACAATCTATTGTTGATTAACTTAATGAGAGCCCATGCAGATTGAGCAGGTTTCCTGAACAGCAGACATGAAAAAGATTGCCCAGATCTAATTCTACACCCTCAGGGCTGAAACCAAGACAGAAGGGGCCAGGGCCAATCATGTATTAAACAAATTGAGTTTTATGTAACATGAGTGCTGTGATTTTTGTTTTTTTTTGAGGGCAAGGAAAGAAGTCAAAGTGAATGATATATACAGGCTTCCTTTTAGTTTCTAATTATAAGGCAAATGAAAGTTAAGTGTTAGTATATTTTGTCACATTCAACTAAATAATCAACTCCATCCACTGAAACTGTTCTGAATGCGTTCTTTTTTTGTCCTTCTCTTACAGGTGACATCACACAAAAGGGATATGAAAAGAAGAGGTCAAAATTAATTGGAGCTTACCTTCCCCAGCCTCCAAGTACGTAAACCTTGACCAGTAGCATACATTGTCTAGCTTTGGTATACCACAGAAACTCTTTCCTAAGTCCCTAATCTGCATGAAGCTCACACAGTTGATATGCACCATTGCCATGTCCAATTCCTTTGTATAATTACACACAGATTTTGTCAGTATTGAAGGGACCTGTTTCTCTTATTAACAACCCTAGTAAAATTTGATATTTCATCTGTAAGTAGAGCTCAATAATATATTGATTACTTTGAAAAGTTATCATAATAAATATAAACACATGATTTAAACATGATTTGGGGTTTAGGGAGTTAATTATTGCTATTGATTATAGTTAAAATTAATACAAGGTTTTTGAAGATGTCATAGAGTAACAAATCTAGACAATCAGAAAATGATCTGGTACCCTCCCTTGATGATGATGTTGTAAAGGTTGGTTGTGTTCTGAGAGAGAGTGGTAAAATGTGTGTTACTGGTACTTGCAAATTGCTGAAACTATTTTCTGCATTGTTCTATGTTCAGATCTGAAGAATGTCTTTGTGCTTATTAAGCTAGGTTTTGTCAGTTTCAGGAAGAAGAAAACAGCATGACACTGGAGTTCCAGCACTGCATTTCCTATTTCCAGTTTAGTTCACTTGGAGATTGACCTTGAATATTTTTGCTAGGCTTTAGGATGACTAAAAGCTAATACATTCTATTTCCCTCCTCTAGATAAAAGGCCAGTAGTAGCCTTATTAAAAGTAAAAACTACAGTTTTCACTACTGAAACAACACCAGACAATGTTGAAATGCACTTAAACATACACTCACTTCTGTTCCTCCCATGGTGCATTGTATTGTTCTCATGGCTCATGCTCTGGGAAACTGCTTGGATGTTGAGTTCTTGCTCTGCTTGTACTTTGTATTGTAATCTTTGATTCTTTTTTTCTTTCTTTCTTTCTTTTTTCTTTTTTTTTTTTTTTTTTTTTTTTTTTTTTTGCATGTGGGGCTGTTCCTTGTATTGATTTTTTTTTTATTAATTAGTTTTTACTCAGCAAATACAGTTAATTTGGTACCATTGTTAGACTCATCTATGTCCTACCCCCTCCCCCTGGCCCCTCCTTGTTGAGGTATATGGGTCATGCATTCTGGAGTTAGCCCACAGTTATGGGTAAGCTAAATGTCTCTGCATATCATGATCCAACATGTGGCTCTGACATTCTTTCCGCCCCCTCTTCCGCAAAATTTCCCTGAGCCATGTTGGGTTCATTTTTGGTCTGCTTCAGTGATGAGGTGTTGGGGGCCTCTGAGGCTCTGTCTCTCTGATTTGGTAGGAGTTGATTTTTCTCTGTGTTGATCTCCTTCCTCCTTCTGCTGGTACCCGATTCACCGAGAAAACAGCCCCCTTGCTTGTTTCTCCAATTTTTCTTAGTTTCAGCCAGGGCCCTTTTGAGGTATGATGGGGTGGCTCTCTCCTTAGGATCTACATCTATCTGAAAAAGAGAAGCAGATTCTCCAATGAAAGTAAGTTAGCACCAGAGAAATGAGATAACCCTTACTTTTTTTTTTTTAATAGAGAATTTAATAGGTGTAGACCCTTTTGTAGCCCACGATTGGTGGTAGCTTGTTAATGGAGAGCGGGCTTATGTTTGGATATGTTTCTGACTTGTTTCCCAGATCCAGCTATGGGTCCCATACCACTAAGGGGATCAGTTAGCCGAATCAAGAGCAGTTGGTTTCCCACCACTGTGTGGCTGTGTGCCACTGTTGCACTTGTGTGAACATCACAACAGGTTATTTGCTGCTAGGTAGGTTAGAACATGAGTTGCTTGGACAGTTATTGGTCATTTTCCCCCAGTCGCCCATGTAGCACCTTCTGGCACTAGACGCGCTGACTGTCTGGGGACTGACTCTCTTCGAGCTTCCAGCCATGCCATTCCATTTTGCGTGTCAATCACATAAGGTGTCTTCAGCAGTAGGGTCTTACCACTAACCTTTGGTGGGTCATCAAGTACTCTGACAGAAATCTGTCTTTCTCTTAGGAAACCTTGTAGGTCTTTCTGATCAAAAGCTCATTGTGGATGATAGTCACATGCTGGTACTGGGAGTTACAGGTCAGTGCCCACTAAGGAAAGGAAGAAAAAGATAACTAATATAAGAGAGAGAGAGAAAGAGAGAGAGAGAGAGAAGAAGGGAGGGAGGGAGGGAGAGACAGAAGCTGTAGAAGATTAAGGTCGGTCTTCATCATACCCTCTCCAGTGCCTTGTGGCTCAGGTGTTCCCTCTAAGGGCCTGGTGAAGGTTCAGCCATTTGGTCTGCCTTTTAGGATGTAAAATTTTATGGTACCATTGCCATTTGGGTCTAGATTTGTGTTTCCCACCCCCTCCCTTGCCCTCCCCTCCCCTCCCTCCCCTCCCATCCTATTGTCTAGTCCATGAGATGTTGCTGGATATGTAAGGTATCTTGGGTGGATTCAGATTAGGTGCTGTAGATGAGTGAGACTATGTGGCAATTTTTTTTCTGTGATTGGGTAAGTTCACTGAGAATGATCTGTTCCAGGTTCGACCATTTTTCCTCAAATTTCATTGTGTCATTTTTTTCTTACTGCTATATAGAATTCCATTGTGTAGATATACCACATCTTAGTTATCCATTCTTCTAGTGATGGACATCTGGGTTGATTCTAGCTCTTAGCGATTATGAATTGAGCTGCTACAAACATGGTTGAGCAAATCTCTCTGGCCTGTGGTTTGAAGGTTTTAGGGTACATGCCCAGTAAGGGAATAACTGGGTCTGTTGGTATCTCTATAGTCAGCTTTTTCAGGAGTCTCCATATTGCTTTCCAAAGTGGTTGTACCATCTTACATTCCCACCAACAGTGGATGAATGTTGCTGCTTCTCTACATCCTCACCAGCATTTATTTTCATTTGATTTTTTGATGTTTGCTATCCTTATTGGGGTAAGGTGGAGTCTCATAGTTGTTTTAATTTGCATTTCTCTGATGATTAGGGATGATGAACATTTTCTTAAGTGTATGTTTGCCATTTGTATTTCTTCCTCTGTGAACTGCCTGTTCAGCTCTTTGCCCCATTTTATGAGTGGGTGTTTGACTCTTGTTTTGATTTTTAAGAAAGTTGATGCAAAGGTGTTCTGAGGGCTATATTCCCAGTGGTCTGTTTGAAGGAAAGGATCATGGTTTTATTTGGAAGAAGAAAAAGTAAATAGGCTGTGGAAGCTGAATGAAATGCTCAGGACAAATTTGGGGGGACAGGTGGCAAGACAATGGTATTTCCTCGCCTTTTCCTCTTTTCTCTGGACTTCTAAGAGAGCCCCTTGGACCTGTCTGCAGTCTAAAAGTCAGGTCAATTGCTGAATTCCTGTCTGCAGGTGCCTGGAGAAGGCTGCTGGACTTACTATGGGATTGGACATGGTTGGATTTTTCTTTGCCACACCAAACAAAGTGAAACAGAAGCAGTTCTTGGCTTTCCAGGAGGATGGTTCTAGGGCCTCTATTGGACCAGAACCTCATGACTGGAGCTGGCTGGGGGCAGAGGGCGCCTATACATACATGCTGGAGCCTTTGGTGGTCTGTTTGCTGTTCTGCATGGGGTCGGCAGCTTTCCTCTGCGCTGTAACAAATTTAAAAAAAACTAAAGTCTGAATTAATTAGTTTTTTTTCAACTTGTTACAGCAGCGAACGGAGCTGCCGTGGTTCGGTGTAGACTACAGCCCAGTGAAGGCGCGCCGAGGAGACCTTTCCGCTCTGCCCACATCGGGGTGTGCGACATCAGAGAAGCTGCAGCCCGGGAGCGGGTGGCCAGCGCAGCTGGGAACCGGCCTCTGTTTTACTTTCGTTTCGGTGAGCCCTGCTTCCCTGAGACAGACCCCAGGGCAGTGGACGCCTTTGGACATACATCTACAGGTGTAGGGCGTGGTGCTGGGGAGACAGAAGGGACTATCCCCAGAGAGGGCCTGCCATGGTTCTTAACCAGAGAGCTTGCATGCATCACCACTCTCTGAGTTAAAGCCCTTTTCTGTGTTTGCTGTCTAAGTCTACATAATCCTATTTGTCAGCTGATGCTTCCAGTATAGAGCCTTTGACAAAGGATGCATGCTCAATAATATTTCTCTTAACATGATTAGAATATTAACTTTTGTCTCAGAACCAGATACCTAGACAAAGAATGAATGATCAAATTTTGGCCTTAGTTTGCTGAAGGGAGTGACTTTGACCTTGAGACCTACCTCTCTATCATATTACTAGCTCCAAGGAACAAAATGATAGGTTTTTAAAACAGAAAAATCAAAGTTACCGTGGAGTATATTCTTTGAGGTAAAGATCACACTGAAAGGTCGAATTACTTTGTACTGTATTTTTGCATGTAAGTTCATGAGGCAGAAAGTGACTTCAGTGCACCTTTTGGTAGAAAAAGAACCTAAACATTTGTGAATTGGATTTTTAAGGTTCAAGTTCAGAGCTGTGCCTCAAATAAAATTCAGTCTTAAAGTTAGGTACAAATTATAGGCTACAGATTGTGGCTCCAGCTAGAGCACTTACTTGCCAAGTATATGAGAGGCCCTGAATTTAACCCCTGGCAAACAAACAAATTACATATAATTACAATGAACTTCAATATTAGAAGTAGTCACTAGGAGCTCAAAAGTGGACATTCCAGATATTCTTGAGCTCTGATTGCTTTAATCCTACCAGTGACCTCACTGGGAATTACCATGACCTTATGGAGAAGGGATGGAGGATACATGAGTTGGTGATAGAGTTGGATGTTATCTGTGAACTTCATTTCAGAACTTGTGATTGAAAGGTGATGAAAAAAACTTAAAAAATATGGACTTACTGTCTGTTCCTTGCCTAAGTCTACCCGCAAATAAATAAAACAAATAAATAAAAACACAGTCTAGCCATGCTGGGCTTTCAGTCTAAGCTCCAATAGTTCTGTGGAAATATAGTGCAATACTTCATGATCACAGTGCTACCTAGTGCCCTCTTCAGAGGTGACTTTGATAACATAATGTCAACTTATGTAGGAAGTCTTCACTGTGTTTCCAGGACTTGTTATAGTCATGACCAGTAGCCAACTTTGCTTCTCCAAATATAGACCCAGTTTCTCAAAATATATATATTGGCTAGATGTCACTTATTACTTGACTGTCTATAAAATGTCTCTTGGCCTAGAGCCATTTCTGCAGATCCAGGATTCCAAGCTCAGCCTGCTTTATCAACAGCCAGGTATGCCTAGCTACAAAACTGAATGAGCCACTTGAGACATTTGGGTGAATTTGGCTAGTTTGTGAGTTGATTACTTTTTCCTAGGATCCATAGGTAAAGTGTCTGTAGTCTCAGGGTGGCCTTGAACTGGCGGTGTGCCTCCTCCCTCTGCCTCCCGAGTGCTGGGATTAAAGGCGTGCGCTACCACACCTGGCTAGTGTCTATACTTTTTGAGAATTTATGAATCGTACTTTTTTTCCCAAGGAGGTCATAAATAATCACACATTTAGAAAGAGCCACATGGTCCTGTTAGGCAGTTGTATGTACCTGCTGTCTTCTTGTCCTATTATTGGCTTCTGTAGATGCCCATGCTGTTTATTAAGTATAGAATTCTGCGCATGCAATGCCGTTTACCTACACTAAATTTTCTTTAGTGCTTAGCTCAAATGTCACTTCCTGGAGCATTTCTCTTCTGGTTAGGCAGCCACAGATCCAGTGTTCTACATGGTCTACTTGTGAAATACTTTGCACAGTTGTAATTTGGTATTCTGCCTCCAGCTCCACTGCAGTAGTGCATTTATAAACAGACTGAGGCTCTCTGATCCCCTGCATACTGTAAACATTGCCCACTTGCAAATGAGTACAGCGAGTTACAGAATTTGCATATGGTAGCCTGAGGTAGAGCAGGCCAGAGACTTGTTTTCTCCTAGCTCCTGAACTGTCTCCTCTTACCATTGTGCCCACTGGACCTGCATTTTATAGGATAGAAGCTGCAAGGATCGTCATTGTTGCCTTGCGCCAGGCAGAGAAAAAGCGTTTGAGAACTGACCAGCTAGGTTTTGCACAATGCTCTAAAAAGGCCTCCTCACCAGGTGTCTCTTATTTGATTTAGATGACTAAATGAGAATTGGTAACCTGAGTATTTATCAGTTACTGAAATGTCCCTGCTTTTAGGCTTCAGTACATTCCAGTTGTTGAACTACATTTTGTTTTATTTATTTATTTTTACTTTTGGTTTTTTGAGGTAGGCTCTCACTGTAGCCCAGGCTGACCTGGAATTCACTGTGGAGTCTCAGGGTGGCCTCAAACTCACGGTGATCCTCCTACCTCTGCCTCCTGAGTGCTGGGATTAAAGGCGTGTGCCACCACGCCCGGCTTTAGTTTTACTTTTTCGAGGTAGGGCTTCACTCTAGCCCAGGCTCACCTGGAATTCACTGTGCTGTTTCAGGCTAGCCTTGAACTCATAGCAATCCTCCTACCCCTGTCTTCCTGAGTGCTGGGACTAAAGGCATGTGTCACCATACCCAGCTTTTAATTTTATTTATTCTTTTAATAATTAACCTCAAAAACCTCAATATACAGTGCTGTCACTCAAGATAACTGTTCTGAATGTCTGTATGTAGTGACTCATCTTGGCTGCTTCATGTGGCCAGCATGAAGACAGCTTTATCTGAAAGCTAGCTGAGATATACCTGCTAGCCAGACTGTGAGAAAGAAAGCAGCCCATGTTTGGTAACTTTTCATGTTTGTGAATTTTATGTCATGGGCTCATACAAAATGAAAAAACTTGATATTTATTTATGAGAGAAAGAGAGAGAATGGCCATGCCGGGGCCTCCAGCCACTGCAAACAAACTCCAGATGCATGCACCGCCATGTGCATCTGGCTTACCTGGGTTCTGAGGAATCGATCCTGGGTCCTTAGGCTTTGCAGACAAGTGCCTTAACTGGTAAGCCCTCTCTCTAGCCCAAAAAACTTGATTTTTTTTTTCGAGGTAGGGTCTCACTGTGGCCCACGCTGACCTGGAATTCACTATGTAGTCTCAGGCTGGCCTCGAACTCACAGCAATCCTCCTACAACAGCCTCCTGAGTGCTGGAATTAAAGGCATGTATGTCGCCAAGCCCGGCTTCAACTGCCACTTCTAATTTACCTAGAAAATAAAGCTGCCTGGCTGATTTGTCAGAGCTTGTTATTCTTCAGATTCTCAGTGTTAACTAGTACTAGTGGTGCAGGATTTGGGGGTTCAGGAAGGGTCCCCCAAATTTTATGAACCCCAGATTTTGGGTTTTGTCCTACCTTTAATAAAGAATTAAGAAAGACAGAAACTCAAGAAAGATAAATTATGAACTAGTAAGTTTATTAAGTGGGAAGTCACAAACTGTGGAGTTTAGGAAACATGCTGTCATGTGGAAACTGTTAGTTTATAAGGTATATTTAAGAGAAATTGAGGCCTTTAGAAAAGGACCTGAACAGAGTTGTAAGTACACAGAAAATAGAATTTAGATGTATAAGTAGAGAGGCTCAGAAAACACACACATGGCATTCGCCATGTGCTTTCCTGAAGAGGAAAAGTATCAATAGAGAAGAGAAATTGAGAGGAGAAATGAGTGATGGAGATGGTTACACTCCTGGTTACCCCAAGTTCAGAGTAAGTACACAGGCAGCAAGTCCAGAGCCAGCAAAAGCACCCACATGGTAGATTTGGAGATCAGAGAAAAATTATACTTGTAATTAAAGTGAGAAATTACCCCAACTATAAAGCAGAGGCAAGTGGAAAATAAATAGTGTTATTTTTCCCACCAGGCTGGGTGAGGGGGAAGCCAGATTCACATGTGTTCCTGTGGCCCGAGCAAAGAGAAAAGACACACACACACACACACACATACACACACACGAAAAGAGAGAGGGGCTGGAAGGCCGAAGCCTGGGTGAGGGGGAAGCCAGATTCACATGTGTCCCTGTGGCCCGAGCAAAGAGAAAAGACACACACACACACACACACACACACACACACACGAAAAGAGAGAGGGGCTGGAAGGCCGAAGCCTGGGTGAGGGGGAAGCCAGATTCACATGTGTTCCTGTGGCCCGAGCAAAGAGAAAAGACACACACACACACACACACACACACACACAAGGCCGAAGCCTGGGTGAGGGGGAAGCCAGATTCACATGTGTTCCTGTGGCCCGAGCAAAGAGAAAAGACACACACACACACACACACACACACACACACGGCCGAAGCCTGGGTGAGGGGGAAGCCAGATTCACATGTGTTCCTGTGGCCTGAGCAAAGAGAAAAGACAGACACACACACACACACACACACAAGGCCGAAGCCTGGGTGAGGGGGAAGCCAGATTCACATGTGTTCCTGTGGCTCGAGCAAAGAGAAAAGACACACACACACACACACACACACACACACGAAAAGAGAGAGGGGCTGGAAGGCCAAAGCCTTTATAGCATCAGATTAAGGTATGTAAGGGGAAGACCTGATTGGCTGGTAAATTTGGAGGATGAACCTGAGGGTCAGCTCAGTTGAGTCAGCCCTCCTATGTAGTGCAGTAGACTGTGGCAGTACAGGGTAGTGTGGATCAGATATTTTTGCTAAGAGTTTCTGGTGCCAGGGCAGGTAAACTGGCACCTCCTGGTTCTCCTTGAGCCTCAATCCCTACCTGAGACTGCCTATAAAAGCTAGCTTTCTGCAGTCCTCCTTCACTAGTGATAGGCTTCTTCATTGTTATGTGTGGTATGGACAATGTTTTTATTCTGCTCCAAGAATTCCATGTCATTATCCGTGGACACATAAACTATGTCTTGTGGCACATGTGACCTCTTTGTAACTCAGACTGTGAGGACACAGAGGCCTGTCTCAAGCAAGTTCCTTTTGCTGAGGAGTCATGTCATGTGCCCATGGGGGATGGGTGAGATGCACAGTTACCTCCTAAAGAAGAGAGGAGTGCAGAGCTGGGTGGCTCATTTGTTACTTAGCATGAGTTCTTTCAGTTTCACAAGAGGAAATGAACTTTTACCAGTAAACCACAGCTCTCGTATGTTCTAGGTAAGTTGTGTTCTTAGTCATGTACAGATTGCTGTTCTTAGTTATCTATGATATGGTCACAGCTATTAGTTTGATCAGCTGCACTCCCTGTTATTTTTAATGGCATTTAATGAATTGGGTTCTTTGTCAGAGAAATTAGTAGCTAAGGCCATTCTTGGGCCATTTTGCTGGGGTGGTAGCTGAGCTTGGTCTGAACACCTAACTATGAAAATGGCACCTCTTTGGAAATAGCTCATGGTTTATTGTTTGCTTTGTGAAAAAGAATATGTGAGACATAAGAAAAATGTAGCAGCTTGAAGCTCTTGTCCGAACAGTGGCTTTGCCATCTTGTGATGGGATGCTTGGGGTCCAGGAAAGTCCTTGAACCCCATACTGTAGGCTCATTTTTAATTTTAATCAAAAAATTGAATAAAAAAGGCTGAGAAGGATAATTATTATATTTACTGAGGGAAGTACAGAGCCATGGAAGGGTACCCGTGTGGCTAGAGATCCCACATGGAGGACCTGGGAAAACCATGGAAAGAAATGAGAAAAGTTCAAGGATCTCCTGTTGTATGGGGAACTGAAGGGGATAAAGGAGCCCATGTGAAGAGTAAGGGCTAGGAGGTTCTTCTGGCTGGGCCTGGGCTAGACCAGGTGAGGGCAAAACTCACTCACAGCTGGAAGTACCCAAGTGATCAGAGAGCCTGCCCTCCCCTTGCCAAGGCATTTATAACCTTATAGTGGTGGACTGTCTTCCAACTCAGGTGAACCAGAGGGACAGCTGGTTGGTTAAGTCCAGGGACTGTCTCAGGAAGAGGCTAGCCCTGACACCAAGTTCCAGGGGCTGAACTTGATCAACCAGAATGTTTAAATCCTAAGGAAGACCTCCCTCCCAGGAGGGAGGTCCCAGGTCCTGTTGTGGAAAAACAAAACTAGACAACTGATAAGAAATCAGATCATCTTTGATTTCCAGCAAGTGCAGCCATTCCTGACTTTTTTTTTTTTTTTTTTTTTTTAACTTCTGGGAGTCCAGTCACCCTAACCATTCCCCCTCTCAATCTTACCCCATGAGCATAGCACTAGGTCAGGATGGAGGCTAGGGCTGTACCTCTGTGGTAGCTTAGTAGCGTGCTTTGTTAGAGTTCTTGTCTAGCATTCTTTTGTTGTTGTTGTTGTTTTGTTTGTTTGTTTGTTTTTGTTTTTCAATGTAGGGTCTCACTCTAGCTCAGGCTGACCTGTAATTTACTATGTCGTCTCAGCATGGCCTCGAACTTACAGCAGTTCACCCACCTCTGCCTCCCAAGTGTTGGGATTAAAGGCGTGTGCCACCATGTCCAGCTTGTCTGGCATTCTTGAGGGCCTGAGTTCCATCCCTAGTTCTAAAAGGAGAAAAGAGAAAAAACGGCCCACAATGGTAGTTTGATATAAATGTCAAAGTATCACAGATTCCAGGTCATTCACGCTTTCCCATTTCCTAATCAACTTAAAATATTATAATGTGAAAGTGATTGTAAAACATACATATACTGTTTTTGTAGTCAATCCTTACATTCCCCAGCAATTTCACAGTATTCCAGATAGGGTGTGTATGTGTTTGTGTTAGTAGTGGGGGAGGGGTGCAGGTCCACCAGGATCTCTTATTGTTCCAAAAAGAGCACTAGATGTTTGTACCACTTTCGCATGTAGCTTTATGTGGGTGCTGGGGAAATGACATAAGTGTAGAGTGACTTCCCAAGCAACACAGTGAGAGTAAAACCACACTTTGCATCAAGTTCTCCTCCATTGTTTTTGAGGCGCAAGATTTTTAGCAGATTTTTTTTCTTACAATCTATATTTTACAAATACTGGTATTTTAACAAAAAATCTCCCGCTACCTTTAATATCTTAAGAATCAAAGCTGTCTGTCCCAGTTGGTTACTTCTGAACTATTTCACTTTGTTTCAGAGACTTGTTTACCTTACTCTTAGGATCATTTTGGAGACAATTGTGTTTTCTAGTGTCTGTCTTGGTACAGTGTTTCTGAAAGACTCTAGTGCATTTATTTACACCTCAAATGCAGGGATTGTTTATGTGCCACAAGAACAATGGGAAATTTTCTTTTGGGACTCCTTAGTTAAGTATGTGCTGGAAGTAACTGTTGGCTGCTCCGATAAAACAGGGGCTGGAAAGATGGCTCAGCCATCTTACTTGCAAAGTGTAATGGTCTATGTTCAATCCCTTGTACCCACATAGAGCCAGTTGCACAAAATGATGCATGTGCCTATAGTTCCTTTGCAGTGACAGGAGGCCCTGGCAAGCACACCCGTGTGTATACACACACACACACCCCTTCTCCTTCCCTCCCTCTCTGCTTCTTTCTGTCTCTCTCCTTCTGTCTCAAATAAATAAATAATATATTTTTCAAAAACTTTGTTTTATTTCCCTTTGGTCTTCAATAGATTGTTCACAGCTGGTGGTAGGTGAGCATTTGAAGAAGTGTAAATGGTAAGACACGGCAAAAACTTGGAAAAAGTAGTAACTGTTTCTCTTTGATTTGGAGGACTCAGCTGGAGATAGTATATCAGATAGTTAGGACCTTTCTTCCATGGCCAGCAGAGAAATGAAATCACCAGAGCCCCACTTAGACTAAAGGAAGAAGAGGATCTTGGGGCAGAGAGGAGGTGGTGGTAGCCTTAGCATCCTAGTTGCAAATAGCACCAAATGAAACAAGTGCCAGGCTATGTTGTATCATTAACCCTCCAGGATGAGTTGTAGGATGAGGGCAGAAAATCATAGGTGATTTAAATACCTGAAGATGAGATGCATTTATTTAGGGGTCATGTGCAGAAGCTTCAAAGGCTTACAGAGTAGGCTCTGGAGAGGCTGATATTGGACTTTCATCTCCCTGTGCTGACTTTACCCTATTCACCTTGATTCCCTCCCTCGGTTTTTTTGTTTGTTTGTTTGGTCCCATTGTAGTACTTTCTACAAAATAAGAATCTCACTGACATTGTCATAGGTGGTCTAGTCCCCAGTAGTACTGTCAGAAAAGTTCCATTGGTTTAGAATGTTTTCTGAGCCCTGTGAAGAGGGGCTGTGCTGGGTATGTTGGGAACAATGTTGATGTCACCTCTTCTTGGCTCCCAGCACATTTGTCACTCTCTAGTAACGGTGAGATTCAGCCTACCTTTTTGTTATATGACCCCCATGATTTTAGCAGCTCCACATTTCACTTGTGACCAGCAACTTGTTAAGGTAGCTGTTTCTGTATTGTCTTAAAAGAAAGCTGTTGAATAATAAGAGCTTTTGTAAAGAGAGCACTAAAATATCTCCACATGAATTTAGAGGGCACAAGCTAAATTTTGTCCATGTAAGAAGTAAGAATATTGTCACCAGTGTGTCATAGCAGTACAGTACTGAATGGTGCTCAACTTCTGGGTTTTCTGTGTGTGGGAACCTCTGAGATAAAGGCATCTGAAATGCATTTGGAATGTGCTCCAAGTACAGTTCATTGATAGCCAAGAGGAGGTTCCCCCTGTTGTAAACACAATGTGATTATGAATGAAGAGAATGTTTAAATATAAGCATAGTATAGAATATCAGAGTTCAAATCCAACTTCTATGCTTATGTTTCCTCACCAGTAAAATGGCAGAAATAATAGAACCCACCTCATGTGTTTCATGCCTGGAAATTAAATGAACTAATAAAGTTTATGTGAAATGGGGGTTTTAGAGTTCAGTAAAAGTTTATGAACTCCAAACTTTGGGATAAACTGACTGAGAGGATAGATTATAAATTTTTATATTTATTCAGGTGAGTTTCCAAGGATGGGGGCAGAATGGGTTATAGACCCACATAGAGGCAAGACCTGGGAGTCCGTTTGGGAAGCTGAGTATGGAAGTGAAGAGAAACATGAAAGGGTTTTCCCAGGAAATTGAAAAAGGGCCAGAACTTAAAGAAAGAAGCACACACACACACAGTAACAAAAGGATATAAGCCTTTCTCCTTGACATCGGCGGGGGGGGGGGGGGGAGCTGAAACTAAGGGGTAGGTTAGTAAGGGCCCCCTCCCTCCAGCCTAGCCCAGCCAGGTTGAGATGGGAGAAGTTTTATTAGAGTTGGGACCTGGAGGTTCAGGCCAGGAGAGAAGAACAGCCAAGAAGAAGCTCTTGCCTACCTGGTAAGCCTCTTTTTATAACTTATTGAGGGTGATCTTTACTGTCATACCCAGGTGAGTTCGGAGAGAGCTGATTGGTTTATACTCAGGGGAATGGCCCCAAAAGAGCCCAGCATACCTGAGCAGAGGGTCCTGTCCCTAGGGAATGAGATTGGACTGGATCAGATGTTGAACTCTCTTTGGGCCCATTCCTAACTAGCTATCTAAAAATAAAACCACCTGCCACAAAGTGTTACCTATTAGTATCTCTGAATACATATGGGGAAAAGCCTCAGAAAGGTTAAGGAACTTACCCAAGGTTACATAGTATGACTAGATCCAGAACAGAGCACAGGGTTCTTTGGTGGTACTGTTTTCTCTTCAACCTTGAAGAGCTGGAGCTTCATTTGGCATGTGGCTAACATGTAAATGTTTCATAAATACTTCAAGGAAAAGGGATTCACTTTTGACCCTACTATTTTTGACAGATCAGAAATAACTGTTTTGTCTTCCTGACTGACATGTTGTGAACTGTCACCCTTGAGATACCTTCTTTCCCATTTACCATGTTGCCTTCTTAAACTTCAACATAATTTCTTCTGTGAGAATTCTTATCTTTCTGTGGCTCTCTTGAGAACAGTTTTCAATAATGGTTCCCTAAATGAAATATACAAATATGAGCAGTGGTGAGAACTGAGCACTGAGTATTTGCTAATTATTCATACTTTGGTTGTAGATAGGGTATCTGCTTCAGCAATAGGATTTGGTTGGTTCACTTGTGATGGACAAGGAGGATGACCTTACAATGACCATGGCCTTTTTGTAGTAGTTTAGAAGTACATAACCAAATGGTGGTCTTTTCCTGTCAGAATACACTTTCAAGCCATGTCAAATGTCATTTAAAACAAGGTCAGACAGAAATGAATGAGTGACATAAACATACTACTGTTATGTCCAGAACTTAGAAAACCAATGAGACAGTTTCTTTTTGGACCCAAAGTTTTATTAATGCCAACAAGGGCATGGCAGGGTTCAAAGCAAAGAGTGGGGGAGGGAGCTCTGAACCACCTAGAAGAAAAGGTTTTAGTCTTGTGGAGAAGCAGGAAGGGGAAAATCTTACACATCTGTATGGGGTGTTTGCTTCATGCTGGGTGGGAGGAGCCATACCATCCCAAATCTCCAGATAGTGGGCTTTGAGGTTTATAGGTGCTAGCTCAGAGCTGTTTCCTCCTACTTGGGTACTGAAAGGCCTAGGAATTACCACAATAGAAGGTGTTGATTCTGTTATTGCAGGACTAGTCTGAATTTATTTAAGAGGAAGGATAGAAGCAACCCTTTGAAGCCTCAGTTTCCATAATGGAAGATCGCTTTCTCTGGGAGTCAGAGCAAGGGACAAAAGGAGACTTCTGAATTCTTGGCTACTACTATTCTATTTTTAAAATGTCTTATTGCTGGCAACCTGTTGGAACTGTTTTGGTTAGTCTCATCATTTCTCTTAAAAAAAAAAAAAACAAGCAAACATGAGCTCTGCTTTTCAACCTGTGAGGGTAATTATTCAAAATGTTTGTATGCAAATTAGCTTTCTAATGGCAGCCTTGCATGTTTCATGAGCAAGCCAAATTGGAGTCTCCAACTCTGTACACTGTGGGTTCTAAAAGGAGGTAAAGAGTAAGAGGAAGCTTATTATGTGCATGAACTGGCGGGACACTAAGTTTGAAAGCTAAACACTTAAAAAGCATTCAGGACCTGGTGAACTCAACTATGCAGCTTGGAAGTGTGCGTTTACCGCTGCTGTTTTTCAGATTGCTGTAGGCATCAATGAGTCAGTGTGTTAAATATAGAGAACAGGAGCAAAAGTAGCAAGTGTTCATAATGTATAAAGTAGAGAAGACATTTAGCAAAGTGGAGAAAGCCAGTAAATGAAGATGCTGATGGAAATCATGGGCACCACCCAGCATGGAGCTGAAATAGCCTCTAGGAAATGATCCTCACAGGCATGTTGACACAAGGCCCCAGGTTTGGGATACCAAGCAGTCATTTAATCAAGGGCACTAAACTAGATCATACACTATGCAGTAAAAATAGCCCCCACCTCAGAGTGAGGCAGGTTCAGATACAAGAGTGATCTGAAAGAGATATGCAAATGTCCCACCATAAGAAAAACACTGGTTCATAGTCCCTTGAATGGGAGTTCATAGAAATTCAGGAAGTTATCACAAGAGAAAAGATAACAAAGTAAAGATTGTATCTTTATAGTGACACTTAACTTCTTGGTAATAATGTAAATGAAAGGCAAGGAATAAAACATAATTTTTGAGGTTGGAGAGATGGCTTAGCAGTTAAGGTGCTTGCCTGTGAAACCTGAAGACCATGTTCCACTCTCCAGATCCCACATGAGCAAGATGCACAAAGGTGAGGCAAGGGCAAGGTTGCACATGCCCACTAGGTGGCACAAGCATCTGGGAGTTCAATTTCAGTGGCTGAGGCCCTGGAACACTAATTCTTTTGTTCCCTCTCTCTCTCTCCCCCTTCTCTCTCTCTCTTTCTCTTTAAAAAACCTAAAATAAAAACAACACAATTTTTGCACTGGATAGATGGCTTAGTGGTTAAGACACTTGCCTTCAAAACCAAAGAACCTAGGTTTGATTCCCCAGGACCCATGTAAACCATATGCACAAGGTGGCACATATGAAGTTCATTTGCAATGGCTAATGGGCCTGGTGAGCCCATTCTGTCTCTGTCTGCCTCATTCTCTCTTTTTTTCAAATAAATAAAATAATTAAAAAACTTAATTTTTACTTAGGCTTCCACATCTAGGATCAAACCCTAAAAGGGTAGGAAGACAGACCCTTTAGGATGCCTAGGGCTCCCTCCTTTCTCTTCCATCTTTTCTGAAGAATCTGCTTGAGGCACCTCTGTAAAATAAGAGGACAAGAAAGACAAGGAGACATGTGAGTAACAATGATACAAAATGATGCCAAACCAAAGTTCAAGCTGAAGGTAGTTCTACATGGTATAAGGTTAGGGAGTGGCCAAGACCACACAAACCACTCTGAGGCAAAGCTGAAATCTTTTATTCGGGTTAAATATGAGCTGCCAGGACTCACTCTCAAGAGTGGAGCACAGCCAACCTGAGATTCCAGATAGTGTGCTTTATAGAGCTCTTCAGTTGGGGGAAGGTGAGGAAAGGAAAAGAACTCCTTTGTTCTTTACATTAGCCATTTCAAATAGCTAGGGTGTGAGACCAGAACAGTGAGCAGGTGATTTCTGAGATAAGGGGCAAGCAATCATGACCTGGTTGGGGGTGGGGGCATTGTTACAGGAAAGGAAGGGATAATACCTGGGTGGCTTCTTGAGGAATGTGGATAAGTCTCTGTCACCATCCTGCTGTCCTCGGTGACTCCATTTTGGGGAGCCTGTCCTGACCTAACATTCCACCCTTTTGTTAATGATAAGAGAGGAAGGTTAATTTTTTTCATGCTGACTGTAAGGGTGATGAGTTCTTATGGGAGAGGCTGGATAATGCAGTCAATGGTTATCCCTTCAGGGCAGGTGATGAGGAGGCAGTTTCATGGTGGCTAGAGGTGGCAGAGTGGTAAGATCGATAGCACCAGTGTAGTATATTGTTATGACTTGGTCCTGAATTAAACAGAAACATTTCTGATACCATCTCTGTATTGAGCTGACTTTGGGCAATCACTGGCAATACCTATTATAGAGAAGATGAGGGAGATGGGCTCTGTGTACCCCATGAGAAGAGAGAAGGGAGAATTGAGGAGCTTGTTACTCTTGTCAACAGCTATGACATCAAAACGCCAGGCACAAGGGGAGGATCAGCTTTCAGAGGTGAGGGATAGAGGGCTTGGGGCAAGAAAGAGGAGGCACAGGGGCCTTTTGGGATCAGGGGAAGAGTAGGAAAACAAGAGAGTTTAAGTTTGAGAGTACCCATTGGGGTGGCAGTGTACTTATCCCTGGATGAGATAGGCTAAGGGCTAAGGAAGGCAAGTGGGAGGAGCTAGGGTTAGTCTAGGTAGAGTTTAGAAGTAATCAGGGACAGGTTGAGGCAGAAGGCATGAGTTAATGTTAGAGTTTAGTACTGTAAGTCAGCATCAGACAGGGGAGCCTATTAGTCTGAATCTTTGTTTATTTTATAGTTATATTTTTCTCACTGGGTGATTAAGAACATGTAGGCTGCCAGAATTAACTGTATATTTTGGTGGTCAATAATGGTGCTGTAGGATTGACTTTGAGGGGCCTGTGAGGAGTTCTATGACACTCAGCATTGTCATCTGCTAGGATAAGTCAAGGCTATGCTGACCAGGTTGCCCTCCCACTTTTCGGAGCCTGGAGAACTGATTTTCCTCTGATGTGACTTTCCTGTTGGAGATACACTGACTTGGAATTTATCTCTGGGCCTCCACATCTTCTGTGATCAAGAAAAGAGGTAACTTATCAGAAGCTAGAGGTTAGCAAGTGTCCCATCATCTCCTGTGGCCTTTTGACCTGGGAGCAGGAACCAAAATATTGGTTATCCTTTTAACTCCAATGTTTCCAGTTGATTTTGGCTTCTACATATCATTATTAATCACTGAGAGAGACTGTACACATCTGATTAGCAAAACAGATTATTTAAAATGGTGCAGAATGTATCTGGTTAGCAAAGTAGATCTGGTTAGAGAATGACACAATAGTTTAAAATCATTTTGATATTTAAGTTTAGTTGTCAGGTGACAGTGTAAGCTATTTTTGGAACATAGAAAACATACACATTCTATTTTATTTATTTATTTATGTATTTATTTATTTGACAGAGAAAGAGGGAGAGAGAGAATTGGTGTGCCAGGACCCCCAGCCACTGCAAATGAACTCCAGATGCCTGCACCCCCTTGTGCATCTGGCTAACCTGGGTCCTGGGGAATTGAACCTGGGTCCTTGACTTTGCAGGCAAACACCATAACCGTTGCAATCCCTCCAGTCCCACATTCTATTTTTTAAGTATCTGTCAGTTATAAGTGTATGCAGAACATTTTAGTAGCCCTGAAAACAATATTTTATCAATTATCGTATCAATAACTTTAAGTCAGTTGATTTAATCTAGAAATTGTATGTCAGGAAAAGACAAGTCAATATAAAAACTTAGCATCTGTGTTTGAAAACAGCTTTGGCTAGTCTGTATAGCAATGTAAGTACTAATAACCCCCCCCCCCCCAACTGGAAGCAGAACAGCAATTTAAGGTTTTTTTTTTTTTTTTTTTTTTAGGGCAGGAAACAGATCTTAAGTATCAATATCTTTATAAGCAATGAACTTAAGATACCAGACATGAGACAAATAATTGAAACCTTGACTGAGACTGATTATATATACATAGCTCAAGAATAAAATAAAATCATGTCATTGTTGAGTTAAGCAAGCCCGATTTTAACATACATTAGAGACAATATGACAGACACAAAGTAATTTCTTAAATAAGTACCTTGTACCATTGAACAATATTAAGGCTTAACTAAAGAAATATTTGTGACTGCTGCATGAAGCTTAGACATACTATATTAATATTGTTTGTATACAGTGGGTTTTCTTAAGTCGGGAACGTTTTCAGTTTTTCTAAGAACAAAATAACAATAAGTCACTTTTTATAAGACTTAGATTGTAACCTCAGTGATAATCATCCAGCAAAACCAGCATGAACAAGACAAGAACCATCTTAAAATTACAGACTTTTAGCCAGGCATGGTGATGTATGCTTATTGATAGCCAAATATCATGGACTTTGTATAAATCAAATTACAATATTCTGATATCTGGAAAAGTCTGATTTTAACAAAAAGTAGAGTTTACATATTTAAGGCACATAAGGCTACAGAGAATAAACTATGAACAAAAGATCTGCTGACAGAATCTAAAATAAACAAGAAATCTATATTACGTAGTAACATTTTTGGCTTAAATATGAATACATGAAACATTTTATAATTTTTAAGGTTCAGAGGTGGCATACTTTTATATAATATATAATATATACGTATATATTTTTAAATGAAGAGATTTAGCACTTTAAAAGCTAAATAAGATGTCCATCCAATCTGTAAGTCAGTTTCTAAAATTAATTTAGCTATATTTAACATACCCAAAGAATAGAGGTACTGGATTAGACTGACATGATCTAATGAAATAAAGAGAGAAGTCTCATGGAAAAGAGAGGGAATGGTCATGCCAGGGTCACTTGCCACTGCAAACACATCCCAAATGTATGCTCCACTATGTGTATCTGACTTTGAAAATAAGCACCTTTAACTGCTTAGCTAAAAGGAATTTTTTAAATTCCTTCCATATCAATTTTATATAACTATATTGAATTCCAAACATATACAAGCTTTTATGACACAATCTATAACTATTCAAACCTTAAGCAACTCTATAACTGTGCCTGTGGGACTTTGGTAAACTTGTTCAGTAGTGACGTAAATTAAATCTAAAGTATTAAGACTGATTGTTGGAGGAATTGAGGAATTACATCTTAAATCACAACATAACTTTGTTTAGAATTTTCTTTTACTGTTCATCATGAAGTAAATAATTTTCAAGTGTGTGACAGATAAATACTGTTTAATGTTTCAAATATGGTTTATTTACCTTATAAAATAGGAAAAAAGTAAATAATTCCTCTGTGAGATTTTTTTTTTTTGAGGCAGGGTTTTAGATGTAATAACCTTAGGAGAGAATCAAATATTAATGAGTCAATTTTAACCTTAAGATTTAGTTAAAAGGTTAACAAATAGAGGAACCTTGTTAACTTGGTTGGGTACTCTAAATTCAATCTTTCATGACCATTATTATGACCAGATTAACATCAATGAGTTAAAAATAAGTTTACAACCTGAAATGATATTCAGGTTGTAAATTTATCTATGGTAAGCACCTTGCTACCAGCCAGGGCCATACATTGTTATTCTGATGTAAGCCCTAGGCTAATAGTCATTTTATATCTCAAGAAGTCTGTAATCTGATTAAGTACTTTGTCTTTAACCTTCTGCTTAAGCTTACCTTAATCTACATACTTTTACTTTACAATCCATGTAACCACTCTGTAACAATCTTTTTTATCAAATATTTAACATCCAACATTTAAAGTTTTCTCTTCAGTTTATCTTCTTTTGTCAGTTTATCTCATAACTACCAACAAAAACTTTTATTGTCCTTACCATAACCTTCTTATAAAAGAGTAGACCAGACTTGACTTATACTATTTACTCGGAATAAACATATTGATTTTGGAACTTTGTTTCTTGTAACTTTCCCGAAACACATATTTTTTAAAACTATGAAAGCCGATTCAAACATTATTAGAAATTTTAGAAATTTTCTTACAAACTCAGTTTTGAGTACTTCTAAACTTAAACATAAAACTTGAGGCTATTGTCTATTAGTAGTTCCATAGACGTATAGAAAGATAAAGTAATCGTAAAACAGTTACACATTTCTTATAAGAAGTCCCCTCTGTTCACAGTGACTTGGCATTCATTCATCATCATTCTGGGGCCAGGATCCTGAGATTCCCTGTGCTTGCAGCCCCCTGGCTCTGCAAGGCAGGGAAGCTATGAAAGAGCCATTTTTTTTTCTTCCTGAATTCCAGGGAGAGTTTTGATCTTACCTCAGGGCTACAAGGCAGCTTTCCAATCCTGCCATTTTACAACTCTGTAAGAGTAGGAGAACCTTGCATTTTTTTGTGTGTGCGCATATGATCTTAATTACTTTTAGTGTTTCTTGTAGGGCACTATGCTATTTAGTACAGTGGGCTTGGTGGAGAACATCCCCCACCATGAGATGGCACTGCTCAGAACAGAAATCATTCTGTAACCTTAGGGCTGTGAGCCCCATACATACACATACATACACATTCATTTCAAGTGCACTTTTCATATAAACTCTAAACCATTTTCCCTTCACACATTCATTCATTTATTCAGAAGTTGTGTATTCCATTTTTAATTTCTATTCTATTTACAACTCTGGAGACTAAAATCAAACCTTGTTATCAGGCAGGCAGTCAGGAGAGGCTGATGGTGCTGGAGGTGCTGGAGGAGCTGTTGGGGCGAGGGGGTTGAAGGACCTGGTGAGAAGAGCAGGTATAGCAGAGAGAAGGTTGTGTATACACAGTGAAAAATAAGAGTATTTTGGACCATTTGCCTATACATTGGAAGAATTTTTTTTTTTTACATCAGTGATAACTTGGAAATCAAAAATGCCATGTTTAGTTCATTTGAACCCATTGTCCATCTTATATTGTGGCCAGGTCAAGTTGCAGAAAAAAATAAGATGTCGTCCAAGAGTCATAGAGGCTTTAAGTTCTTAAGGAGACAGGGAAACAGCAAAACAATGGTGAGAGAAAAGGAACTAGGGGTTAAGCTGGGTTTATACAGAATACCAATATGACCCCCTGGCCCGTCAGGATGAACAGGGCCTGCACCTCCCACATGGGAAGAGGCCAGAGAGGTCGCAAGTGCCGGCTTTTTAGCCTGTTAGTGGGCAAGGGAGGCAACTGCACTCCTGATAGTGAAAGTGGCTGGCAGTGGAAGATGAGACCTCAGGAGGGAGAGGGAGGAGGAGAGTGCCCCAAGATGGTGCAATGGACCAAAAGGCACCCCTTAGGGTAGACCAGACAGTGAGAGACCCAAGGTGTTGAGAATGCATCTTTCTTGAGACCTGGAGTTGGGGCCTAAAAGTGGCCAAGTGATGTAGCTTGCCGTGCCAGCATGGCTTCCATGAGGTGGGATTAAACCCCAGTGCAGGCCAACCCAAGAGGGACACTTACCAAGAAGGCATTTATGGAACTGTATTTAGGAACTGCAGTTTTCACATTCCTTTCACAGGTATGCCAGTATGGGAACCTATAAATATACATGTGAAAACTTTTGCAGAAACAATGCTAATAAGAACAACATTCAGTCCACAGAGTAGAAAGTTAGCTGTTATGGGAACCTATCATGGAGACCCAGAGATTAACATTTTTTGTTGTCGTCATAGCTAATGCCTTCATGTTTGCTTTCTTTTCAGTTGTTACTAATCTTTTCTGAAGAAGAAATAATTGTGATTAATACTCAGTGCATTAGGTTTCTGAGCTGATTGACTCTCTGCTGTTGTATCTACCTTTCAGCTAGATTGTGCTTCCTGCTGCTCTTTTGTATCAGTCTAGTAGATACTGTGATTGGCAGATTTAAGCCAGTTTTTTTTTTGGGGGGGGGGTTTGGGGTAGGGTCTTACTTTAGCCCAGGCTGACCTGGAATTCGGAGTCTCAGGGTGCCATTGGACTCAAGATGATCCTCCTACCTCTGCGTCCCAAGTGCTGGGATTAAAGGCTTCCATCGCCATGCCTGGCTTGAGCCAGGTTTTTGACCAATACCCGAATCATCTTTATCTGACCAAGATAGTTAGTATCTTTGGTCAAAGCTGTTCTCAGATACTCTATTCAGTGACTTAATATTAAACAGAGTTAAGTGTCCACACAGTTAGTAATTTGGAGTAGTAAAAGCTGAAGGTTAATGCTGCATACGTATAACTTCTCAGTTACTTCATTTATGTTGTTAAAGTAGCCTATAAGATTTATTTTATTTTATTTTATTTGTTGTATGAGACTGATGTCCTGCCTAATTATGCTAAGGGAACATAAGATTTGTTTTAAAGTTAACTTTCATGATAAAAGTAATTATATATGTTCTCATGCACATATTATTTATTTGCCTATTTTACAGAAAGATCATAATTTGATTCTCATGTTGGCCTTCATTGTTCTTCCCATAATGAGGTGGGCACTTGTGCCATGAAGGAGCACATAGTTGAGTGGCCTTTGCACATGTTGGAAAACCTCACTTGGGCTCCAGCTTAGGCGGCTTCTTACCCTCTTTTTGATTTGCTTTGAGGACCCACAGGCTCCCCTTCCTACTTCCTACCCCACTCACACCTGGACTGTAATGAATCAGCATTTATTCCAGCAAACAGGAAATCTCCTAACCCAGTTACAAAACATAGCCTCACTGTTGCTCTGCTGTTTTCCCTTAAATCCAGGGGTGGACCAAGCTTTACCGCAAGAGCGCCGGGCACCTGTAACTCCTTCCTCTGCCTCTCGCTACCACCGACGAAGGTCCTCAGGGTCCCGGGATGAACGCTATCGATCAGGTAAGGCACTGCTTGAGGGTACCCATACTTTGATCTGTTACTGTGGATAAACAGGTAAGGCACAAGTATGTGTAACTGTCACCTTTAAAAATATTTGTTACTAATAAACAGAAATAACCAGGCAACCTTAACAGTGAATGTATACACAGAAGTATGTTTTATACACTGTGGTCATTTTCTCACAATGCTTCAGAGGGAGGAGGGATGATAAATCTTTGTTTCTTTGGCTCTTTGATATCTTTTGTGTTTGAGAACCTCCCAACTATTCTAGAAGAGGTATCCTATGACAAGTTGGGTTTATCTTCATTTTTTTTTAAGCCTGAAAAAGGTTGATGTATTGGGGGTTGGTGGTCTTTGAAGCCAGGGTGTAATTTTCATTTCCCTGTCTACATTATGTCACTTGCAAGGGTAGGAAAATAGAGAGATGCAACCAGTGCAGGCAGTGTGAGTAGACTGACTCTTCCCCAGCTCACAAAGCACTTGCGGGCACAGCCCTCCAGAAAGGAAGTGTCCATACCTGACTGTAGCCCCCCTCAGTCCTAGGATGGAATCACTGTTAATTTTTCTTTAGTGTCATTGCCAGAGATTGGATCACTCTCTTGCTGCTGTTTTCCACTTGCTGTAGCAGAAGTGATGGCCAGCCTCTGCTTGTACCATGCTTTCCCCTGCCATCATGAAGCTTATCTTTGAGACTTATCAGCCAAAATAAACTCTTTCCTATTAGCTGCTTTAGGTTGGGTGTTTTGTCCCAGCAATGCAAAAGTCTCCAGCAGGTTTTAACAAAGGTTCTTGGTGAATGGGTTTGTGTGCTTTGCATAAGGCACCATGCTAGGTGATAGAGAGCTACTAAGAATATTAGGACACTTTAGTCACCTCTTGAAATTCACAACATCATTTGTATTTTGTCATCTGTCTCCCTGCCATCTTCTCCCATAAGAATGTAACACCTAAAGAGACAATGTTCTTTTTGCTCATTCATACATGTGAAGCACTGGAGAGACTGTCTAGCTCCTGTGTTTTTTTTTTTTTTTTTTTTTGTTTTTGTTTTTGTTTTTGTTTTTGCTTTTTTGGTGTTTTGTTTTGTATAAAGGGAGCTGATGAAGCATCATACTTCTGGAAAAGGGTGAGAAGTTATTCTGGATTGTTCAGATTATAGAGGAGCTTTCATACCATGCTTGGGGATGTGTACATCATGGTGATGATTAAGGGTTCAGTAAAACACAGTGGGAGCCAATTGATACCTTGAAGATGACTTCACTCGTATTCCAGAGCATGAGCTAGACATGGAAGAAGCTGAAAGGTCCCGGGTGGCTAAAGTTGATACATGGTACAAGCTTAAAACATGTAAATCAGTACCAGTGAGGTCTGAGACGTATTTGTAATCCAAAAATCTGAGATGCTCCATATCAAAATCTGAAACACATCTGGTTCCAAGCATTTTGGATGTATGATACCACAATTTGTAAACCAACAGGATCTGAAAGCTGAATTGCTATGGTGGGATGTGAGGAAGGGAATTAAAAATGACATCTAGATATCCTAAGTTAAACACCTGCATAGATAAGGTCACTCTTTCTGTACCTACTTTCGCAAGAGAAAGCAAGTGAAGTTTGCCTTGGTTATTCCGTTCTATATAGGGAGTACTACAAAAAATAATGTAGCACTTGAAATGTCAGGTGAGTTAATGGGCAATGCTGTAATTCATGTATTCTGTTTCACTTGACAATTGGTGCCTCCTCGTTTTTTAATAATGACTGATAAGCATATGGAACACAGATACCATGCTACTTTCCCATGCTTGACCAACACTAAATCCTTTATGTATCATGGATGCTATTCTAAAGGAAGCAAAGGGTCATGAAGGTCTTTCCCAAAGGGTATATATCACATAAGGTGTAAGATAGGAGCTTGTTAAATACAGTCTTTCACTGTTATAATGTTTGAGAGTTTTCTGATGTACTTTTTTTTTTTTTAAACTAAAGTGTAAGAACTAAGACATTTGCGAGAAAAAGGGCTTATAACTTCTTAGGAAGTCTGGCTCTCTGAGATGGACCACTTATCTTCCAGTAAAGCTGCTTTGGTTGATTTGGTGACTAAATTATGTTAGCCAAGAAGTAATTCTGTTATCTCTTAGGTAATTAAACTAATTAACAATCACTATAGTCAGTCATATAGTGTCAAATTTAATCTGTCTTGGCTATATTTTCTAGTGTAATTCTAAACCATGACCTTATAGTGTAATGAGTTCTTATTAGAATTTATTCATATTCATTCTCTCTTTTCTTCACGTCTTTCCAGGTCTTCCCCTTTAGCCTAGCTGGTCTCAAATCTGTGACAGTATTACTACTTCACCCTCACTAGTGTTGGGGTTTCAGATATGAATAATATACCAGGATAGAATTTTTTATAATTACATATAGAATTATAAAACACACCCACACACCCACACACACCTTTTTTTTTGTTGTTGTTGTTTTGTTTTTCAAGGTAGGGTCTCACTCTAGTCCAGGCTGACCTGGAATTCACTGTGTAGTCTCAGGGTGGCCTCAAATTCACAGTGATATTCCTACCTCTGCCTCCCAAGTGCTGGGATGAAAGGCATATGTCACCATGCCCGGCTCACATATCTTTTTTGCTTGTTTGTTTATTTATTTTGAGTGACAGAGAGGAGGCAGAGAGAGAGAGAGAGAGAGAGGGAGAGAATGGGCACGCCAGAGCTTCTAGCCTCTGTAAACGAACTCCAGATGCATGTGCCCCCTTGTGCATCTGGCTAATGTGGGTCCTGGGGAATTGAGCCTCGAACCGGGGTCCTTAGGCTTCACAGGCAAGCACTTAACTGCTAAGCCATCTCTCCAGCCCTCACATATCTTTTTAAGTAACTTTCTTTTCTGGGGGTAGGGATGCTTCAGTTTGCATTGGAAAATGAATTGGGCACCTGTAATATATTCTGTCAGACACTGTTAAGTACTTTATAACCTTTGTGAAGTCTAATTGCAGCTTCATTATTACTGACATTTAACACCCTATTTCTGCAATCAAAACTGTACAAAAGAGAACCTTGTGATTTGTGTTTTATCTTGTATGACAAAAATATTAATGTAAAATTCAGCATACTCCTTCCTAACTTGCTTAGAATTATTGTGTTTAGATGAGCTTAGACATGATTTGAAAATCATGTCTCTTGTTTTGCGTGTGCAGTGGAAAAAAATAGTAACAAATATGCAAATAAGGATCTAAGTATCAATAGTGAACATAAGATATCTAAATTAAGATATTGTCAGAGTGTATTAAAAATTATATGCTCTTTATAAGAAATCTACTTTTAATGTACAATCACAAATTAAAGGGATAGAGAAAGTAACTATTGTAACACTCACCAAAACAGCTGGCAGGGTTTAGAACAATGAAAATTATAATAAAGAAGGCTAAAGAGTGATAAGGGAGTCATTTCATCAAGAAAACTTGACAATTCTTAATGTGTATGAACCCAACAACACAGTAGCAAATATGTAAGGCAAGGAACCATAGAACAGCACTGAGAAATAATCATAAAACACATTACAAGTAATGTAAGAAAGAAAATATGAGCTGGAATTATGACTTAGTGGTTAAGACGCTGGCCTGCAAAGCCAAAGCACCCAAGTTTGATTCCCCAGGACCTATGTAAGCCAGATGCACAAGGTAACACATGCATCTGGAGTTTGTTTGCAGCCTGCCTCTTTCTCTCTCTCAAATAAATAAAGTATATAAAAATTTAAAAAGAAAATGCTCTCTCAAAGCATGAAAGAACTAAACTAGAAATTCATCATGGAAACATAGATGGACAACCCCAAAATAGTAGGAGATTCAGTACTATATAAGTAACATGAGACCAAGAGCTCTTGAGAAATTGAAAAGTATATTGAACTAAAAGAAAATGCACATGACCAATTTTGTGAGATAGAGTGAAACATTACGTAGAAAGAAATGTATGGCATGGGATGTATATATTACACATGAAAAATATACCTAAAATTAGTATATAAATGTTTTTCTTAAGAAAGTAGAAGGAATAAATGGAACTTATAGCAGAAACTAAAGAAAAACTAAATAAATAGTGTTATGGCCAGAAATTTGATAACTAATTCCCAGAAAAACAGAATTTGTCAAAACTTAAACAAGGAAAAATGTATTTGATAGGCTTATATCTAGTAAAGTAAAGAAATTGGTCATTATAGGATACCAAAGTATATGCACATCAATGTATGTATTAGCATGATTTTTTTTTTTTTTTTTTTGGTTTTTCGAGGTAGGGTTTCACTCTAGCCCAGGCTGACCTGGAATTCACTATGGAGTCTCAGGGTGGCCTCGAACTCACGGCGATCCTCCTACCTCTGCCTCCCGAGTGCTGGGATTAAAGGCGTGCGCCACCACGCCCGGCTTAATTTTTTTATAATTTGAACTTTTTAAACATGATACAATGAGTATTGACCCCCAATATTTAAGTACCTGGGTATAACTCTATGAAAATACAGACAAAACATATGTAAGGAAAAGAGAAAACTAAAGAAATCAGAGTATTCCTGTAATCCCAGCACTTGGGAGGCACCAAAAGAAGAAAAGAAAGCTATTCACCTTAGATTATAGATTAAGTTCAGTTCCAGTTGAAATAATTTTGAGAACAGTATCAAGTACCAAGTTTATTTTTATATAATATATTTACTTTTCTTCTTTCTGTGACAAAATGCCTGATAAAGGCAACTTAAGGAAAGTTTATTTTGGCTCACAGTTCAAGGGTACAGTCTGTCATTGCAGAGAAATCATGGTCTAGGAGCATGAGGCACGTGGTCACATTTCACCTGAAGTCAGGAAGCAAAAAACAAGTGACTTGATGTTCAACTCACTTTCTCCTTTTTTACTCAATCAGGATCCTAGCCCAAGAAATGGTGCCCCTCACAGTTAGAGTTATCTCCCTACCTTGATTAACCAAATCTATGATCTTCTTCATACATTTGTCTCCTAGGTGATTGTAGATCCTGCCATGGTGATAGTATTAACCACAGAGATAGGTCAATAAACTGATCTTCAAGTTTATATAGAAATGCAGAGGTTTAGACAACAATATGCAGAAGAAAAGGAACACAGAGGACTGTCATTTTTAGTTATACTTCAGCTTCTTGGCTTACTATAACATTAAAGGTAGGTAGTGGAGATAGGTCATTAGGAAAGAGTGCCTGTTGATCAAGCATGAAGGCCTGAGAGGGGCTGATTCTTCCTGAGTTCAATTCCTAGCACTCACATAAACAGCTGAGAAAGTCTATACATGCCTGTAACCCCTGTCCTGTGGGGGAGCAGAGACTGGAGGTTTTATGGGCCTCACCAGTCCACCATTCTGACTGAAAACAGCAGCTCTGGCTCAGAGGACTATCTCAAGGAAACACACAGATAAGTGATAGCAGAAGACACCATCATTCTCCTCTTGTCTCTATACATGTACATCTGTGTGTATGTGTGCAAGGGCACACACACACACATGCTTACACCATGCACTTACCATACATACACATGCACATACACAAAAACAAAAACCTGAAATAATCATGACAGTGTGGTAGTTAGGAAGGATTAGATGTGTAAACCAATAGAACAGAATAGCCCTAAAATGCTGCTGCATAGTTCTAGTCCATTGATCTTCGAGAAAAAATCAAATCTAATGCAATGAACAAAAGATAGTCTTTTCAACAAATGATAGTGGAACAACTGGACATCTGTGTACAGAAAAATTAATCTAGACACCACTTGTAGGTCTGACTGAAAAAAAGATTGTAGTTATATATGTAAAACACACTATGATTACTAGAACAAAGCCAAAGGAGAAGTAAACTTCAGTTTGATGATAAATTTTAGATAAAACACTAAAAGTATAATCCATGAAAGGAAAATAAAAACTGGCAAGCTAGGGTCATTGCAATTCTAAACCTGTGCTCTAAGAAAGACACAGTTATAAATATAAAAAGATAGCCCACAGACAAGGATTTTAAAACCTTTACAAAATATGTATCTTATAGCTAAAATGTAAAAAGAGTAAAAAGCAACCAACTTAAAAGTAGACAAAAGGTTTGAGTAGACATCTCCCCAAAGAAGACATATAGATGGACAATGAGCATAGGATGAGATGCTCAGCATCACATGTCATCAGGGAAAAGCAAGCTAATGACAAGATACCATTGGGATGAAGACCATTCAAGACAGAGATGGAAGAATGCTTCCAAAGATGCAGCAACAGGAAATCTCATTCACTGATGGTCATAATGCAGACTTGGACAGCAATTTAGGAAGATATCCACAGTTTCCCTCCCTCCCTCCCTCCCTCCCTCCCTCCCTCCCTCCCTCCCTCCCTCCCTCTCTCTCTCTCTCTCTCTTTCTTTCTTTCTTTCTCTCTCTCTCTCTCTCTTTCGAGTTAGGGTCTCACTCTGGCCCAGGCTGACCTGGAATTAACTATGTATGTAGTCTCAAGGTGTCCTCGAACTCATGGCAATCCTCCTACCTCTGCCTCCCGAGTGCTGGGATGAAAGACGTGTGCCACCACGCCCAGCTTGTCAGCAGTTTCTTATAGAACTAAATACACTTTTACATGGGCCAGCAATCATGCTCTTTAGTGTTTACCCAAAGGAGTTGAAAATGTGGTAATAGAAACACTTGTGTATAGGCATTACTTGCTAAAATGGGAAGGAACAAAGAAAAACCACAATTCATCTATTCACCTGTTAAAGGACATCAGATAGTAGTGCAGAAAAGACATGAGCTGGGTCTGGAGCGATGGCTCCGTGGTTAAGGTGCTTGCCGAAGAAAGCTAACGACCTGGGTTCAGTTCCCCAATACCCACATAAAGCCAGATGCATGAAGTGGCACATGTATCTGGAGCTTGTGTGCAATATTTAGAGGCTCTGGAATGCCCATTCTCATTCCCATTCTCATTCCCTCTCTGTCTGCTTGCAAATAATATTTTTAAATATTTCAATAAATAAAAAGAAATGAGCTATGAAAGCCATGAAAAGATATGAATGGGGCTTGGAGATGGCCCAGCAACTAAGAGTACTTGCCACTTGAGCAGGAGGGCCTTTTGGCCTGGAAATTTCCAAATTTGACTCACCAGAACCCACACAATACACTGGCATGACCACACACATCTATGAAGTGGGGCAGTAGAAACCAGAGAATCACTAGGGCTCAGCTCTGGGTTGAAGGAGAGATCCTGTCTCGAGGAAAGAAATAGGTGGATGATCCATAAAAGAAGGACACCCGATGTTTTATGTTCTCCACATGTACATGCCTGGGAAGCCCACACACATGTATAACACCATAAATATCACACATACACTATAAGCTTCAAAAAGATACAGAGGAAATTCATGCATATTTCTAAGTGAAAGAAGTTAACCTGAAAAGGCCACACATGATAGGAATGATTATATGTCATTCTGGAACAGGCAAAACTGGAGATGGTAAAAAGAGCAGTGGTTGACAAGAGTTGGGGAGAGAGGAATGCAATATCAGAGCACAGAGGATTTGAGAGGCAATCAGACTATCATGACATTACAATGATAGTTACCTGTCAGTTCACATTTGTATAAACACTGAAGATATAACATCAAATGCATCCTAATGTACCATGGATGTTGCTATATAATGTGTTTGTATTCTCATATTAATAGCAAAAATATCATTGTACTAACCCAAGATATTAGTAGTGGGAGAAACTTAGATGGGGGGGGGGGTACATGTCATTTTTTCCCACTTAGATTTTAACCCATAGATACATGTAATTTTCTAATAGCAATAATATCAAGCATAAAGGGTAGATGTCATACTATACATATCCATGAAGGGTCACAAGTGTAAATAAAAATAAAAATACTTAAAAAAATTATCTTATATACTTATTAGAGTGGGAGGGAGAGTGGGAGGCAGATAGAGAAAGAATGGGTGCATTCTAGCCACTGCAAACGAACTCCAGATGCACGTGCTACCTTGTGCATCTGGCTTACATGGGTACTGGTGAATTGAACCTGGGTTCTTTAGGCTTTGCAGGCAAGTGCTTAACTACTAAGCCATCTTTCCAGCCCTAAAAATACTTTTATCTCCAACACATTTTATGGTTCCTCATGTAACAGGATATTCTTTCCAAGGTGAAACAGTCTATTTTTATTTTTGCTTTTTTTTCCCCCAGGGTAGGGTTTCACTCTATCCCAGGCTGACCAGAAATTCACTGTACAGTCTCAGGATAGCCTTGAACTTATGGCAGTCCTACCTCTGCTTCCCAAGTGCTGGGTGCCCCGGCCAGCGGGGAGTTGAACAAGGACCCGAGGGGAAGTTAACCTGAATGGGAGAGGGCAAACAGACACAAGAAGGAGACCAAGTCTAGAGCCTGATCAAGGTCTCTAATTTTATTTTTTACACAGTGGTTATATAGGGGAAGAAAAGGGGGGACTAAGCTGCCTGACGTGATTTAGGGCTGGAATTGTTAGGAAACTAAGAGGAGATGTAACTGGGTGTTTATCTAATCTTAGGGAACCTAGAGGAGATGTATCCGGGTGTTTTTCTAATCTTGCCTTAAGGCTTGACATCCTGATCTTAAACTGGCCTTTTGCAAAAGATAAGATTCTATGAACAGTCTGCAGACCACATTCCTAACTGCAAGCTGGATGGACCAGCTTTCTGGTGAATGAGTCAACTTAAGAACAGGCCCAGGCAAAATGGAGAGGCTTTTGCTTTATGGCTCCCGACACTGGGAAGGTGTGTGTCACTACACCCAGCAACAGTCTATTTTTAAAAAGCCAAAAGGCAAACCAGGTGTGGTATGCTGCATGCCTACAATCCCAACACTCAGCAGGCTAAGGTGAGAGGGCCATGACTTCTTGGATAGCCTAACTGCATATGTAGACTCTTGCTCAAACTAAACAAAACCCAGAACTCCAAAAGGAAAGTGGGGTTTTATGCTCAGTATTTTATCAACTTATGCCTCTTCTGTGATCTTATCAAATCACCTTGTTCTAACTTTTGCCATCAGAGTTTCATGAACTTGCAACCTAGTGGTGTTTCTAGTAGAGGGATGCGGGAGGGCATTAACACCAAAGTTCTAGGCCGAAACTGCAGTGGTATTCGCATTTGAAAGATGAGGAAAGTGGGGCTTTAGAGGATTAAACATTATATTCAAGCTGTGTATGTTGATACATGCATATAATCATAGCACTCAGAAGGCAGAGGCAGGAGGATTGCCATGAGATTAAAGCCAACCTGGGCTGCTGTATAACAGTGAGTTCAAGGCTAGTCTTAGCAGCAGGGTGAGACCCTGTCTTAAAACAATAAACAAGATTCTATTCATTATTGATACAGCTGGTAAACAATAGATCTAGTATTCTCATACCAAAACCTAGGTTCTTGATCTGACATCCCGTGACTTTCCCAGAAATGCAGTTACATTTTTCATGCTAAATTCCTGTGCCCCAAATTATTACTATGGAGTTAACACCTAATGAGAAGAAAAACTCGAGATGTCTCTCTTAGAGGAGCCAGTAAGTGGGGAAATTACCAGAAGTCCAAAGGTCTACCTTTCAAGCCACTTGGAGGTGAGGTATCTGAATAGATTTATAAGCCAGTGATTCATGGTGATTATTTTCGTAAAAGATGTTTTCAGGAAATGGAGACAAATTAGCAAAAGCTACCCAATGCTATTAAGCTTTTAATAAACTCTTGATAAGGGAAGTAACAGAGTATTTTTCTCCAACACTGTGTGGCACACTAAATAGTTTATTATCATTTCCAGTACTTATTGAAATTCTGCTGAAGAAACATCTCTCAGCACAATTTGCTTAACACTATAAATATAAGAAGTTCCCAACAAATTGTTTACTAACAATAGTCATCTTATAATTCAACGCCATGTGAAACTGACCCTAAATTATTTAGTCTTCATAGTTGAATCCTTTGAGGCTATTAATAGAATGAAAGACCTGACATGAACAAATTGTATACTGCTACAGCAGAGAACACTGACAAAGATGGAGAGATGGAGTCTGTGTCACCAAATGGATTATCGATTTGCTATATGTCACCTCTAAATACATTCACTGGATACAACAAATCTGAGCCCTGTGCAAATTTTATTCAGCTGCTGATAGAAGATAGTGGAGGTGGTTTAAGAACAGTAGTTTTGCTTCTTGGTCCTCTGAAGTGGCCCAGTTTCTCTTTCTTGCTTTAGGGGTAACCTGTAATTTACCCCGGCAACCTGCTAAGACAGCTTTGTGGAGATGCCTCCAATGAGACTCTTCCCATCTCCTAGAGAGCAGTACATTCTTTTCAGAGCACCACAGTTTATGCTACTGAAAGCTAGGAATCTCTTCCTTTTGTAGCACACCCTTGCCATGTCTGCCCTTGGACAGTCCTAAGTCTAGCCATATCTCCCTGAGACCCTCATCACATTTCAGTACATCCTAGGTCAGAACTTTGATGCTTTGTTTTATTTTTGCTTTGGTACAATATTAATGCCACATTGAGATTCCAAACTAATCATTTTCTATTTCTCTGAAATTCGTAGCTTCTTAGGCTGAGACATCATCAGCCACTTTTTGGCACTTAGGTGCAGTGACACTTAGAAATAGAAAAAATCAGTTCTTTTATGCAAGTAAATGTATGCCTGGAACCTAGATTGTTTTTTCCTGGTGTGAGCTTTGTCTCTGTATTCACTTGTAGTTCAGACCCTCATTGACATTCTTGACAGTGTAGAAGTCAGGTGTGGTCAACATGTCTTGTTAATGTGTTGTGGCCATCATCTTGTGGACTTGCATTAGAAAGAGATCAGGGCAATCTTATGTGCATTGACCCCATTATCCTCCCAGATACCATCACACAAGTGAGAGATATATTTCTCTGTGTCATCAAGATTCTAATTCATGTGCTGGATAATTGCTATATGCAGAACATTCCTAGTTAAGATTTTGTGGGGCACTTAATCAAGGGCTATAATTTCGTATCATGGCTGCTGTTTCTTTTATATACTCATTTTATGAAGGTAAAAGGAGGATGTGTTGTAGCAATTTGCTTACTAGTCTATCATATTTTTCTGAATGTTTTTAATTTTACAGACTCAGTATGTGTGTTTGAGGACTAAATCCTATATTTTTTTCTGAGTTCTCAGCTAATACCTCTTTTCTAGCTTCATATGTGTTATCCAAAACTTCCTGTTCCCTGTGTCGGGGGCAGAGATGGGCTGGAGGCTTGCTTATGACCCCTTGGTTATAGCACCTGTTAGAGATAGGTGGGATGGTTTTGCCCTTTGCTCTATGGCCAGAACTAGTCCTTTCCATCTGCTCACCCACCTGCAAGATGAGATACACAACCTTTTAAGCTGGCTATCTTAGAAGCTTTTTCTCAGCAATCATACTGGGTCTTTCTAGTTGGCAGTTAGAAGCTTACTCAGCTTTGTCGACAAAAGCAAAGGAGAGAAGCAAAGCTAGAAGGGGGAGAATCACACAGTGACTAGGGTTTGGTCCCTTCTCCACTGAGCAGCATACTTCAAGCCGTCTTTCACCAGAGGTTTGTACTCTCATCTGATCACCATTTCAAACTATTCATAGTCTAACATTGGTGTTTGGTTTGGGTATTTGGGATCGGGTGGATTGGGATGATACAACCTTGGATCATCTTAATGTGTGGAGAAAAATGTTGACTTGTGTTTTTACTCAGCTTTGCAGAGGATGGTCTAGGTCATACTGGTAGTCTTGAGAGGCTGATCTGAACTGTAGTAAAGTTACTGTTTTATTTTGATGGAACTCCGAGGTCTGCAGTGGTTAGATCTATAGAATACTTTAGGGAAAGGATACTCTGTCATTTTCTTTAGTACTATTGTTCACTATATAATTCATTATACTTGTCACTGCATAATTAGTTCACTGTATAAGTCACTATACTATTAATTATATAGTTCACTATAGTAGCCACTGCATAATTCACTATTACATAATTCACTACATGATTTACTGTTCTATTCAGTATGATTTACACTATGTAAGTCATTGTATAATTTGGAATCATTAGGGTTCTCTTTGTAGATTTTTTTTTTTTTTTTTTTTTTTTTTTTTTGGTTTTTCGAGGTAGGGTCTCACTCTAGCCCAGGCTGACCTGGAATTCACTATGGAGTCTCAGGGTGGCCTCGAACTCACGGCGATCCTCCTACCTCTGCCTCCCGAGTGCTGGGATTAAAGGCATGCGCCACCACGCCCGGCTCTTTGTAGATGTTTTTAGGCATTATTTCTTTTTATTTTTATTTTTATTTTTTTATTTTATTTTTTTTTTACAGTCAGTTTGGTACCATTATTAGGCTCATCCATGACCTACCCCCTCCCCTTGGCCCCTCCTTGTTGAGGTATACGGGTCATGCATTGTGGAGTTAGCCCACAGTTATGGGTAAGCTAAATGTCTCTGCATATCATGACCCAACATGTGGCTCTGACATTCTTTCCGCCCCCTCTTCCGCAAAATTTCCCTGAGCCATGTTGGGTCTGCTTCAGTGATGAGGTGTTGGGGGCCTCTGAGGCTCTGGCTCTCTGATTTGGTAGGAGTTGATTTTTCTCTGTGCTGATCTCCTTCCCCCTTGTGCTGGTATCCGGTTCATCAGGAAAACAGCCCCCTTGCTTGTTTCTCCAATTTTTCTTAGTTTCAGCCGGGGCCCTTTTGAGGTATGATGGGGTGGCTCTCTCCTTAGGATCTACATCTATCTGAAAAAGAGAAGCAGATTCTCCAACGGAGAGTAAGTTAGCATCAGGACAAATGAGATAACCTTTTTTTTTTTTTTTTTATAGAGAATTTAATAGGTGTAGGCCCTCTTGTAGCCCACAACTGACGGTAGCTTGATATTGGAGAGTGGCTGTATGTTCGGATATGGTTCTTATTTCTTTTTTAGGTTTAAAATAAAACTCAGACGTGCTGGTTTTGTGAATATTTTTTTTTAAATCTTTTTCTTCAATTTTATTTATTTATTTATTTGGCAGACAAAGAGGGAGAGAGAGAGAGAATGGGTGCACAGGGCCTCCAGTCACTGCAAACGAACTCCAGATGTGTGAGCCCCCTTGTGCATCTGGCTAACGTGGGTCCTGGGGAATCGAACCTGGGTCCTTCGGCTTTACAGGCAAACGCCTTGACTGCTAAGCTATCCCACCAGCCCATGTTTTTGTGAATACTTTTAAATGTAGGTGCTTGATTAGCTTACATGTTGCTCAACTTTGTAGTAAGTCAGCAACTTGACATCATCATGACTACCACAATAATTATTTCCTTCTTATGTTAGTGCAGGTCAGCTGTAGGCAAACTACTCCATATCTCCTTTTTATTCTGAAGAGCCACCCGTAACAAGGGCATGCTGGTCTCTTTGTGGCTTGAAACATTCTTTTATTTTCTCTCTATTTCATGGAAAGAATTTATTAGACTTGTATATGCATCTAATGATTTTGTTTTTTTTTTTTTACTTTTACCAAAAAATACACAGTGGTTTAGTGGTTTCTCATCATTGAAATGATTATTTGATTCTAAAATAGAGCTTTCATTTGATTACACAAGTAGTTTATATTCAAGAGCAGAAGTAGCTTAGCTTAGAAGCAGCTGGAGTAGACTTCAAGCTGTCAAAACATGGCTGGATCAGAATAACCCTCCCCATGTTGGTTTATCAGAGTCCCCAGAAATTGGCTGTTGTGCTTCCATTCCACAATCAGCTTCCCATTTCCCTAGGACCTACTTCAGTCCTTCCTTGAGATCCTGGAATCTCACAATGATGTGGTGTTCTCAGAGTGTCCTATCCCAAAAGTCATGTATTTCTTAAAAGTGGTTTGGCCGGGTGTGGTGGCGCATGCCTTTAATCCCAGCACTAGGAGGCAGAGGTAGGAGGATCACCGTGAGTTCAAGGCCACCCTGAGACTACATAGTTAATTCCAGGTCAGCTTGGACCAGAGTGAGACCCTACCTCGAAAAACAACAACAACAAAAAAGTGGTTTGCCTTTTTTATTCTTTAGCCTGAGCTAAGCCACAGAATAACTTTTGTCTTTAAAATATTCACTTAAAAAGTTATTTGAGTAGAATGGTAATTAAGTAATCTAATCATGTATATTAGTATTATATATAATAATATGGAAGTTCATCAAGCTTTTCCAGGGAACCTGGACAGTAACAGTGGCATTAAAAAATTCTTTTCTTACCAAAGAAAAATGTAAGCATAACTTTTTTTAAGGCATTGTCTCACTCAAGACTAGACTAACCGAGAGCTGACTTGAACTCATAATGATTCTCCCACCTCAACCTCCTGAATGCATAGATTACAGTCATAAGCCACTACTAAATAAGCGTATCTTTAAGTTGTGGTTAATTTCATTTTACTTTTGTCCAGAGAAGTTGAGTAATTGCTTTTCAAAAACAAACCCAAACAAGAATATATTTATAGTGTCAAAGTTCTCTCAGATTTGTAGTGGGAGAGTGATTGGTTGTTATTGAACCCATAGCCTCCCACATGCTAGGCATGCTGTCTACTACTGAACTACATCCCTAGCCCTCTTTTTCTTTTAATGTGATGAAAAGGGTTTGTTTAAGGCTTACATATTCCAGGGGAAAACCATTAGTTTGGCAGAAGGTGGTTCAATCCCATAGATCCCAGCAGAAAGACACCATCAAACAGTTAGAAAACGCTAACAATCATGAACAACCTAACCCTCTTTTTACTTTTTAATTTAGTACAGTGTCTCTCTAAACTTCTCAGGTTGGTCTTGAATTCAGTAGGTAGCCCAGGTAGGCCCTGAACCTGTGATCCTACTGCCTCTGACTTCTGAGTAACTGGGTTATAGGCTTGTTCCATCAGATTTGCCTCCAAATCCTTTCTGAATTACAGTAGGAAAATACCATGTTTGCTCAGAAAGAATTTGACGGATACCATTTGTACCCAGGGATCAAAGTCAGCATTCACCTGCAGAGGAAGAGGGTCTGTGTTGTCTCTATTGGCATGTGTCACCTGAATCTAGTAATGAGGAAGCAAGAAAGGCCCTAGTTGAAGAACAGGCTACAAAGAAACTGGTCTGTCTTTTTTCAGGTGCACAGTTTCTTGAAAATACAAAGTGAGAAACCTCTAGCATCCAGGAGGATAAAGTTAATGTTACAGATAAATGCAGCATATTATCCTGGGTTAGATCACAGATTAGGAAGACAAAAATAAGTAAAGAACATTACTGCAATGATTGACATCATTTGGATTTCAGATTGGGTAATAGTAGATAATTGTTAAATGTGCAGATTATGAGAAAATGTTTGTTATATTACAGAATATCCTTGTTTTAAAGTAAAGGTTGAAATATTTAGCCATAAGGGTCATGCTGTGGATAGCTTGTATTATGTAGTTCAGTAAATGATCCATGGAGAGCAAAAAAGGAAGAGAGAAAGAAGTGGCTAACATGTAAACAGCTGATGAATGTGGATAATAATTAAGCAGGAATTCGCTACACTATTCGTGGAGAGTTTTGTTTAAAAGGAAAAATACACAAAACTAAAAATGTTTGATTTGTGAAATTCATTTTAGGCCATGGATACATGTCAGTCAATTTACTGGCTTTTGATCTCAGAACCTAAGAATGAAAATAACTATAAAATTAGATTTTTGTCTTATAGTACTCTAAGTCTAGTTGAGAAGAAAATACAAAAAAGTTAGAGGGCTGAAGAGATGGCTTAGTGGTTAAGGCATTTGCCTGCAAAGCCAAAGTTCGAACCCCAGTTCGATTCTCCAGGACGTATGTAGGCCAGATGCACAAGGAGGCACATGCATCTGGAGTTCGTTTGCAGTGGCTGGAGGCCCTGGTGTGCCCATTCTCTCTCTATCTGTCTCTTTGTTGCTCTTTCAAATAAATGAATAAATAAAATTTAAAAAGTGTTAATTAGAAATAGCAATGTAATAAGTTAATTGTACATGGTACTTAATATGATTTTTTTCCTTTTTTAAATTTTATTTATTTATTTACAAGCAGAGAGATAGAGAGAAGAGAAACAGAGAAAGAATGGGCACGCCAGGGCATCTAGCCACTGCAAACAAACTCCAGACATATGTGCCCCTTGTGCATCTGGCTTAAGTGGGTCCTGGGGAAATGAACCTGGGTCCTTTGGCTTTGCAGGCAAGTGCCTTGTCCTCTAAGCCCTCTCCAGCCCATGGGGAGAGGGGGAGAGGGAGAGAGGGGGAGAGAGGGGGAGAGAGAGGGAGAGAGAGAGAAAGAGAGAAAGAGAGAAAGCAAGAGCATGCCAGGGCCTCAAGCCACTGCAAATGACCCCAGATGCATACGCCACCCTGTATAGCTAGCTTATGTGGGTTCTGGGGAATTGAACCTGGTTCCTCAGGCTTTGCAGGCAAATATCTTATTAATATGTTTTAAAACAGGGATCAACAAATGTTTTCTATAAAGGGCCAGATAACAAATACTCAGGGCTTTCTGGATTGTTGTAGTCTCTGTCCACCACTCTGCTGCTGTTGTGTGCTAATAAAATATGATTTGCAAAAAGAGTGTGAGGCTAAAGTTGATCTCTGGGCCATTGCTCACTGAGCCCTGCTATAAAATGTAAAGTGGAGTCTCTGGCAGTAGGCTGTATTGATGGGGTAGAGTTGGGAAAGATATCCTGAAGGAGATACGTGAAGAAGGCTCATGAAAAACACTATTGGAGTGATTGACACAGTTGTTGAAGGCATTAAAGGAAGCCACACCCAGTTTCAGATACTCAGAACACAGCTGTCCTGTATCATAGCCTCTGACTGCTTACTCCTGGAGTAGGAATGAATAATCATAGTACTCTCTGAAGATGTTTAGAGTATTGCTAGAGTCATCTTATCTTGTGTGGTGGTTTGATTCAGGTGCCCCTCATAAACTTAGGTGTTCTAAATGGCATGTCCCAAGCAGATGGCAATTTGGGAATTAAACCCTCCTGGATGCAGTCTATTGTTGGGGGTGGCCTTATGGGTGTTATAGTCACCTTCCTCTTTGCCAGTGTTAGACACACTTTCCTGTTGCTGTTGTGCATATGATATTGCCCAGGAGGGGATGTCCACCCTCTGCTCATGCCATTGTTTTCCCCTGTCATCATGGAACTTCCCCTCAAGTCTGTAAGCCAAAATAAACCTTTTTTTCCCCCATATTCCTCTCTTGGCCAGGTGTTTTCTGCCAGCAATGCGAACCTGACCACAGTACCTTGTGACTTCTCATTGTTTCATTGCTTCCTCAACTTCTCCTAAACCTTCCAGAGGAGCCCATCAAAACAGAAATCGGGTCATGTCCATAATTTTACCTGCTTAAAATCTTGCATACTTTGCTGTCTGTCTTAGAATGACTTGCAGACTTGCCGTGCTGTAATACCTGTCAGCATTCTTCCAGTGGTCACCTAGCCAACATCCTACTTTGTCTCCTGTGTCCTGGAGATTGTCATCTTTCCAGTCCATGCATAGCTGCTTATTCTTCAGATTTCACATGAAGGGATCACTTCTCTGACCTCACGGTTCAGAGTAGCCATTTGGTACCACTCTTGGTTACATCTTCTGTTGGTTCTCTACCCTGTTTGGTTATTTACTTGTCTATTCTCTGTTAGAAAATGGCTGCACGCAACTCAGTACCAATCTCTGTCTCATTATTCCTGTGTCCTGAACTCTTAGGATTCTACTGTATAATGTAGGCATTCAGGCTGGGGATGTAGCTCAATGTTAGAGCACTTGACTAGCATTGACAAGACACTGGGTTCCATCCCTAGTTCAAGAATAAAATAGGCATAAAGTATACATTCAATAAAGATATGTGGAATCGATGCCAGCAGTCAGTAATTATAAAATGCCTAATACAATACCTGGCTCTTGGCTTACATTTTCAGACTATGACTAATGAGTTGTTAGGTATACATACTTCTCTCTTAACATCACATTCAAAGGAGTTACAAGGCTTAAAAAGAAATATACAAAGATCAAGGTCCATTCATTCTATGAAAAGTCACAGAGCAATTTGTAGCCAGTACTTATTTATACAGATTCTTTGATAATAAAATGAATAAATAAAAGTCTAGGAATGAGACTAGAGAGATTGCTCAGTGGTTAAGGGCCTTTCCTGCAAAGCCGAACAACTCAAGTTTGATTCTGCAGTACCCACATAAAGCCAGATGCACAGTGGAGTTCGTTTGCAGTGGCTGGAGGTCCTGGCACACCACTATTCATTCATCCATCCATTCATTCTCTCTGTCATCTATCTATCACCTTTCTTTCTGTATCATCTGTCACTCTTTCTGCTTGCAAATAAATAAGTAAAATTTTTTAAGTCTAGGAATGAATCTAATGTCTTTCTAATGGGTCTTTCAAGGTAGTAGGACTAATTTCTTTTCCACCCATATCCAATCATGAACTTTGGTATAAAATGCACTGTTTTAGAACAGAGGGAAAGAGAAAGGCTATGGCCTCAGGATCTTGGCTGAAGGTGGAATGATTGGACTCTCTCTTGGTTTCAGATGTTCACACGGAAGCTGTCCAGGCAGCTCTTGCTAAACACAAAGAAAGGAAGATGGCGGTGCCCATGCCTTCCAAACGTAGGTCCCTGGTTGTGCAGACCTCCATGGATGCCTACACACCTCCAGGTAAGCAAAACTCTTGGCTACTTCTGCTTTGTAAATGTGACAAGCCTGCTTTAGAATTAATTAGTTCCTAGCACAGTGATTGCAGTCTTTTTCTTCTGAATATTAATTTTAAATATAGCATACAAAGTAATGGGTCTCATCGTGGCATATTTTCATATCTATAAGTCATTGTACTTTCCTATTCATCTTCTTCCCCTACTGTCCTCTTCCATCTTTCTATATTCTCTTGCTGTTCCCTTCCTCCCCTCTGGTGGTATCCTCTACTTTTATAACATGTATTCTAGTTCTCTCTCTCGTTTCCCCTTTACCCCACTTCAGATCTTTCTCTTCTCTCATAGTCCCCTTTCTGCTTTCATGTTATAATACGCGCACGTGCGCGCGCGCGCATACACACACACACACACACACAAATCTAGATTCTATATATGTGTTAGAATATGGTATAATTGTCTTTCTGAGTCTGATTTCTTTTAACACAATGAAGTTTTCTGCAGAAGTCTGTCATGACTTCCTTGTTTAAGACAACAAAATTTTTTGTGTATATTTAACACACTTTGTTTATCATTCATCCATTGATAGACATTTGGATTGAGTCCATAGCTTAGCTGTTGTGAACAGTGCTGTGATAAACATGGATGTGCATAAATGACTTAGATTCTTTTGGATATATATTCAGTAGGCAACCAGTCTTTTTAGCTTGCAAAATAATGATAGGATAATTAAAGTATTTTTGAACCAAAAGCCTAATAGTAGTATATGATTTAAACTTAGAAAATTGATATCATTATGTATGTGGTACTTATATTAAGATTTTTAGACTTTTCATCACTATAATTACCAAGTTTTACAACACTGTATTTATTTATTTTTCCATATAAAAAATTTCATTCCTTCCAATTGAAGTTTGACATTTACTCTACTTAGACTAATATATATGTATATTTCCCCATTTTTTATAATATGCTATATTGTTGTATGGTTTATGAAACCAAATGAATTGGACAACCTAGTCAGTTACCTAATTTAGGAAACATCAGGCTTTGTCTGTCAAGTGCATGACAGTGTTTTGCCTTCCATAGGCAACTAAGTTGCCTAATTGGCTGTCAGCTCTGCCACTGTAGAGTGTTAGCAGCTGTCATCATGTGTACATGGATGGAAGTGGTGTGCACCAATAACTACCTACAAAAAGATGTAGTAGATCTGACTGGCTCCAAAGGCTTACATACCCACATTTTAATGTGAACAGAAAGAGAAAGAAAGAGACACAGAGAGAATGGGCACATCATGATCTCTTGCAGCTACATCAAACTTCAGATGCCCAGAAACATGTGTCACTTTGTTCATATAGCTTTACATGGGTACTTGGGAATTGAACCTGGGCTGACAGGCTTTGCAATCAAGTGCTTTTAACTGATGAGCCATCTCCCCGGTCCCCAATGCACATCTAAATGGTTGAAGGGAAAGACCTAGTTGTGTTCCTGCTACTGCATTAGTCTGTTTTCTGTTGCTAAAGTAATATACTTGTTGCTGGGTATTTATAAAGAAAAAAGGTTGACGTTCACAGTTCTGGAAGCTAAGGAGCATGATGTCTACATCTGCTTGCCTTTGGTGAGACCCTTCTGGCTGTCTCACAATATAGTAGATGGCATCATGGTGGGACTGAGTACAAGAAGGAGAGAAAAGGGACTTGGGCTTGTCTTGCCCTTTTTTTTCCTTTTTAATGAAACTTACTCCCATAGAAAGTAAGCAAGGTCCTATTAGAACTCTCCATTCACTCTGAGGACACTGAATTCCTAGTAGATAAAATGCTCATGAGTTCATGTTTAAGTAATTCTAGAGAATTTTGGAGGATTGCTTTTAGCTTCTACTTATGGGATCATGTCCTCTGTGAATAACACGTCTTTTATCTGGATGTCTCTAATTTATTACCTTATCCATTTATTGTTTCACTCACTAGAACCTGCTAGATCATGTTTACATAGAAGTGGCAAGAAGATATCCTTGCCTTGTTATCAGTCTAGGGAAATGGATTCAATAATTTTATTCAGTACAATGACGTTATTTTTTTCTGAAGCCACTTAACAAGTTTAGGAAATTTTCTTCTATTCCTAGTTGCTTGAGAGTTTTAAATTAGTTTTATATTTTACTAAATATCTTATCTGGTCTTTATATGATGCCATGTTTCTCTATGTTACCAGTGTATTATGTAACATTAATTCACCTTAGAATGCTAAAGCAAACCTTAATTTTTGTTCATAGCTCTAGTCACCAGTAGGTCATGGTGACTTGAATGCTGTTTATTTAGGTTACTGATATTTTGAGGAGGATTTTGTTTCTGTGTCATAGAGGATGTTACTCGGTAGTTTTCTCATGGAAAAGGCTGAGTGGGGTGGTGTAAGGAATGAAGTATTGACAGGCAAGGGGCATGCAGAGGCTTTCTGGTGAGGTGGTGGTACTTGGCATATAGATTTACCCACTTCTCAGATTCTTAAGAATAATTATATAAAATATAAACTTTTTACCTTTATAGATTAATATGCATAAAATTACATGTTAAAAGCAGAGTAGGAGGAGAATTTTTTTCTAATACTATTTTTGAAAAAATATTTATTTGTTTATTTGATAACCACACAGAGAGAGAGAAATAGAGAGAGAATGGGTGCATCAGGGCCTCCAGCCACTGCATACAAACTCCAGATGCATGCGCCACCTTGTGCATCTGGCTTATGTGGGTACTGGGGAATTGAGCCTCCAGCCAGGGTCCTTAGGCTTCACAGGCAAGCGCTTAACCACTAAGCCATCTCTCCAGCCCCTCTAATACTATTTTTTAACAAACCTTGTAAAAATGTGTAGACAGCATGGATTATATGACAGTGATGATGAGTAGCAGTGTAGTTATTGTTTTGTGTTGTTTTGTTTTTTTGAGGTAGGTTCTCACTATAGCCCAGGCTGACCTGGAAGTCACTATCTAGTCTCAGGGTAGCCTTGAACTCATGACGATCCTCCTACCTCTGCCTCCGGAGTGCTGGGACTAAAGGTGTATGCCACCATGCCTGGCTTAAGTGTAGCTATTCTTTATAATTATTGCTGTGTTTCATGAAGTCCCATGTCTTTCAATTATTACTACTTATATGTTCTGTAGTTGCTCCTGAGACTTTGTCTCCTGTTTTCTCCCATGACTCACCTCTAAGTGAGGTGCTGTGTCATTCTTATACTGAAGTTGAGATAGCAAACACACCAGTTCTCCTTTCTCAACCCCCTGTTGCTCATTGTATAGTTACTGAAGAAAAAAATTTATTAATTTCGGTGAAAAGATAGCATACTTTTCTCAACCCATGATGCACAATTTTCCCAGATAGAAGAATTAAACACCTAAATAATTAGAAAAAATTTTAACATATGGCTACTGTAAAAAAGCATAAAATGTAATGCAGTAAGTGTGTATGATGTGTGCCAGAAGCTGAGGTACTAGTTCCAAAAGTATTTTTCCATCAGTAGGTCAAAGTTTGAGGAGCCATCTGTATGTCTTATACTCACAGCAAGACTAAAAATAAATCGTATGTAGCTCAGAAACTCAGGACTTCAAGAGCTAATGGAAGTCCTACCACAGTAGGGGGAAAAAAGTGCATGGAAGCAGTAACAGCTTATGCTTGTCTTAAAAGGTGATTTCCCCACTCTCCTCACTTTGGTGAATGTGACCTAAAGGATATTGGCTTCCTAAACTGTGGAGCCAGTATGTCAACATCAAGGTAAATGCTCTATAACATATTTAAGGTATTTTATATATAAAACTTATACATAAAATTGTTCTGAAGAACTGTGTAATTTTTTTCAAGAGTGTTTCAAGCCAAAAGCTCTGGGACAGTTGGTATAGGAGGTAAGTCTGTTGTATTATATATAGAGCAGTTAAGGTTAAGGGGCATCTTTGCTGTGATAGATAGTAAATCACATTTCTTCTCTCACACAGATACCTCTTCTGGTTCAGAAGACGAAGGCTCGGTGCAGGGTGATTCCCAGGGAACCCCCACCTCCAGCCAGGGCAGCATCAACATGGAGCACTGGATCAGCCAGGCCATCCATGGGTCCACCACCTCCACCACCTCTTCCTCCTCCACACAGAGTGGGGGTAGTGGGGCTGCCCATAGGCTGGCAGACGTCATGGCCCAGACACACATAGGTGAGTATACCTGATGGGCTGTGAGTCTGTCAGTGTGTTTGCTCTAATCAGTATCTGAGCAATGCTGAGTTTTGGCTTGTTCTCTGTGGGTACTCTGGCTAATGTTTCCTGGGATGCATTAGATTTACCATTTTCTGGAACTCTTTTCAGTTATTCAGTACCCTAATCTTTCCTGTAGCTGACATTCAACAGCTTTCTGTGTATGTCAGAATGTATTCTTGTTCATTAAAAAAGCATATTGTCTTATCTGCTTATATAATTTGTCTCACTTATGCTAGAACAGGCCCCTCAATAAAAATTTCATGGTGCTGATAAGGTAGGATTCTAAAGTAGAGTTACTGTTACTTTTGCAAATCATTTGTGGAAATTGAGGGACCTTAGTCATTATTGGTTTCTACCAAAGGCATTCAGCTTGCTTAAGTGCTTTATGCTATTTTGTGTGTAGGATCTATAGTGTGAGGGACTATAGTTTAGAAAGGGCACAAGATCAGAAGCATTAACCTGAGATATATGAAAACAGAGTAGGAAAAGTACGTGATGAGTAAACAAGGTAATTTCAAACTGAAATTTTAAGTCTTAACCTCACTGACACTCACTGAATGAAGTTATCGTTAAAAGCATTACTCTTGGTCTGGAGAGATGGCTTAACCATTAAGGTGCTAGCCTGCAAAGCCTAAGGACCCAGGTTCAATTTCCCAGTACCCACATAAGCCAGATGTACAAGGTGGCACATGTGTCCCAAGTTGGTTTGCAGTGGCTAGAGGCCCTGGTGTGCCCATTCTCTCTCTCTGTAAGTGCCTCTTTATCTTTCTCACACACATACATACATACATCACCCTTTTCATACCCAAAATGAGTTCATTGGAGAATTGCACCTGCTCTTGATGCTCCCATTCATTAGCTACCACTGTAATCATGAAGTCACTTTTCTCAGCTTCCCTTTTTCAGTGAAAAAAAAAAAAAAAAAAAAAAAGCAGCAGGACAGTAATTTCCTGACCTTGTCCTTTTCAGAACTGTTGACATAAAAGGACAAAGTAGGAATATTCTTAGTAAGTTTTAAGTAATGATCCAATAATACAAAGTTATATTATTTCAACTTTAAACTTCATGTAACAATTTAACAGGAACACCATTGGCCTAATAACTTGAAAATCTGAAATCTCAGAAAGTTAAATACTATATAGAAATGTGTCACCATAAAATATTTTTAGATAAGAAAATTTCTTCTCACGTGCTGGAGCCTAGGATAGCGATTGAGGTTCTTTTGGCAGAGCAGTTACTCAAAATCTTCGCTACTTGAAATTATTTGTATTCTCTTATTTTGCTCACTTGCAAGAAAGTCCTTGGAATCTTACCAAGAGGACCATATATTTTTGAAAAGATTAATCACTGCCTTTGGCTTTGCCTTTGCGAGTTTACACTTGGAATACCAGAGGAAATTATAGCATGCAGAATTAAATTTATCCAAACTATAAAAGGTTGTATTACTCATGTACACCAAAGCTTAGTGTGCTCTAAATATAACTCCTGAGTGTGTATGACATTTCAGTAATTTCTCATATGGCACAAAGATGAGTTCCTGGAATATCTGAGACTTATTTGTGACAGTGATTTTTTTAAAAGAAATCAGTGGTAAGATAATGAAACTTGATGAGAATAAGAATACTTTGTTCCAGTGACAGAATAAAAGAAGCAAAAAAAAAAAAAAATCAAGTTGGAAGCCCTTGTTCTTTTTTTGAGATCATCAAACTTTAGGAACAGGAAAATAGCATGAATATGTGTGTGTGTGTGTGTGCTGGGTAGCTAATCTAGCTGAATTGGCGAGCTTTAGGTCAGTGTGAGACTCTGTCTCAAAAAAATAAGGTGGAGAGTGATTGAGAAAGGCACTTTGTCTACCTCTTACCTTCACATGCACACACACCTGCATACAACACAAACACACAAACCAAAGGCGAATAACTGTCCATGTCATCCATGTTTTATTTTTCTAAGGGATTTGCTCCATCTGGAAACTACCTAGACTTCTTTTGCATGTGAGGAGAAAAGTCAAGGGATACAAGACCATATAGTCTCCTCCAGAGAGAACCACTCTTCCATTCTGTTGTTAAGCCAACTTTGAAGTTGTTTGTTTTGTCCATGAATTTCATTTTGCTGACACCTAAGTAGGGATGTTTCCTAAGTATTCCAGTACTTACACTGTTTTAGCCTAGAACGTAAAATTCCATTCCAGATTATTTGTTTTTCTCTGGTGATGCTTGATGGACCTCTTACAAGGTGTATTTGTTATTCTCTGTATTAGTTGCTAGAATTAAGTATATGACAAAATTCACTTTAAGGGAAGGGTTTTTTTCAGCTTACACTTTAAAGTTACAGTCCATCATGGTGAGGAGGGCATGGCGGCAGGAGCTTGAAGCAGAGCTGGTTATATTCAGCCCATAGTGAGGAAGCAGTTGATGAATGCTGCTCAGCCAGCTTTTTCCCTGTTACATAGTCCATAACCCCAATTCATGGACTGGTACTAGCCCAGTTAAGGTGGGTCTTCTCATCTCAGCTAATTAATCAAGATAATCCTTTCACAGGCATACTAAGGCTAACCTCATGTAGATAATCTCTCATAGATGATTCTAGGTCCTGTCAAGTTGACAATTAGTGCAAACTATTAACACTCTGATACTTAGGACTACTCCATTTAAGCCTTCAGCCTGACACTGCTGAGTCCTGAGAATGAGGAGCCACAAGGAAGTTTTTCTTACACAGGGCCTTGAGTTGATATTTTATAGTCATGGCTTATATACCCTTTGCTGCAGCTGCTCAGTTTGGATCATATAGCACAAAAGTAGCCACTGCAGACTATATGCAAACACATGGGCATGAGTGTGTGCTAATAAAACTTCATAAAAACAGGTGACAGACAAAATACTACCGATATGCTGTTAAGACATGTTTTAGAGTTTTAAACCACTCTATTGTAAAAGCATGTTAAGAAAAAAAAAACACTTTGATTAGGGAATGGCATACTGTAGCATGGAGATTCTGTTAGTACACGTGCCACATGCTGCCTCCGCTTCTACCCTACCTGATTGATCTGACCGCATCCCCCAGGTTTCAATTGTTATCATCTCATCCTTGGCACCTCATCTTTGCCTCCCACCATGAAGTCTTTCCCTGACCCCATGTCTCAAAGAGCCTTTTGAGCATCTACACCTCAGTCCAGCCTATATCCCATGATCACTTCATTTATTGAGGGGCTCCTCAGCTATCCTATTTTTTTTTTTGTTAATGATGTCCTCATAAATCCCAGGAATAAATTCAGAACCTCAGCCATCCTTGCCTGCTCCTTAGTCACATAGCTTGTCAGTATTTTTGATTTGAGCATCAGATGAATGCAAGGGTCTTACAATCCAGTTCCTGTTCCTTACTGCTCTGAATCTAGTGCAAGAGTTCCTTACTGCTCCCCAGAACTCACACAGCCACCTTTGACTCTTTCAAGTATTCAGTGTCCCCATGCTTCACCAGGATTATTAGAACACAGGCTGGACCTGGCTTGTAGCCTCCAAAACTTTCACAATTTTCATCTTTAAAAACTGATTTCATGGTCTGGAGAGATGGCTTAGTGGTTAAGTGCTTGCCTGTGAAGCCTAAGGACCCAGGTTTGAGGCTTAATTCCCCAGGATCCACGTTAGCCAGATGCACAAGGGGGTGCACGCGACTGGAGTTCGTTTTCAGTGGCTGGAGGCCCTGGTGCGCCCATGCTCTCTCTCTCTCTCTCATTCTCTGCCTCTTTCTCTCTCTCTCTCTCTCTCAAATAAATAAAAATAAACAAAAAGATTTTTAAAAAACTGATTTCATTCATTTTAATAAAATCCAAATAATATGTCTGTATCCAAAAGAATCCTAACCTTTCATCTACTCCATGCTCTGTTTTGGGGGAAATTTAGCACTCTGTTTTGCAAAAAAATGCCTTATTAATATGCTCATTTGCCCTTAATGCACAGGACACAATTGTATCTAGTCATTTACATGCTTTTATTCTCAAGTTTAGGTGCATTCATTCAGAAAGTGATAACAAAGTTACTTGTACCTTTATGCTCATGGATTCTTTCTTGGAGCCACACAGGACTAAAGGCAAAGAGGAGCCTCAGGCCTGGCCTACTGTAGAGAGAAGTATTGGCAGCAGTTCCCACTTGGTTGTAGGGCCTTAGGAGACTGTGTTGTGGTTTTCCTTATCCACAATGGAGTGTGCATAGTCATAGTCTTGATTTGCACATCGTAACTTTATGGGATTTTTCATACCATAAATATGAGGAACATTTCAAGACAGGAGGTATCTGTGCAATCTGAACGCCAGTTTTGTCTCTCACAACCTGAGTATGAAACCATGGAGGCTTTTTCTAACCTTTTCTCTGTTTAGTCTATAGACAATGCAAATTTGAAGAGCAGCTAGGAATCTCTACTACTAACATAAAACTCACAGAAGAGCTAGTCTGTAGCAGAAGTCATGGTTAGCTAAGTATTATTCTATCCCCAAATGATTATTAAAGGAGTAGGATATTTACTTTGATTCAGTAACTGTTTCATATTTTGTATCCTAACTTGTATGCCTCAGTACACCTTCCTTGGGTTGTCACGCATCACTATTGGTTGAGGTACTAGTTACTATTGCAATTCTATCAGAGACTGACTTCATTATAGGGAGACTGCAGAGGAAGGTGGTATCTTCTGGTTGGCATTGATACAGAGAACACTCAAGCTGTCTGGGTCCCTGGAAGCAAGCAGCAAGAGGCTAATGGACACAGATGGATACTCTGATATTACATTGTGCCAGTCATGTCCAGGTCATGTCTTTAGGTCATGTCCAGTACAGTTGTGTTTAGGTAAGGGGTAATTCATACTTGCAGAAAGGCAGTGTATGGCCATCCTTTGAATCTTATGAATGGCTTGGGTCTGAGTTCCATTCATAATTTATCACCTTTTACATATCCAAAGCTGAACCTAGGGATAGTACTACAGGTCTAGAACAATCAGTGGTATGTTTATGCTTCCCTTCCCTTCCCCCCACTGTGCAAAAGCCCTTCCTGCAACCTGTTGGAAACCTGGAGCAGGTGGGTAGGGTGATCTGATGGGCCTGTCTCACAAGCACCCGCCTTCCGAGTGTTATCATATTTCTTCCTTACTCTTCAATAAGTAGTGGTGGTGAAATTATCCATAGGACACTAGGGATTGAACATTTTTTGATGTGTGAAAAGTTGGATTCCTTTGAGATGGCTAATCGGTAGCCATTAGTGAACCAAATACACATTATTTTCTATCTATTAATACTGGGTGTTTTTTTTTTGGCTTTTTGTCTCTTCATTTGAAATTTGTTTAGGGTCTGAAGTATAACTAATACAACTCATAAGCAAAGTATACCACCATTGACCATTTGGTATTTCATTCCTGCAGTTAGAGTTATAGAACACTGCTTTGTAGCTGGTGTTAGAGCCAGTCTTCTATTTAAAATAATTGCTAATGTATTGATAAATGTGTTCACTCACTATTTATACTGTTCTTACAACTTTTATTGAGCTCAGATGGTGTGGGCTACAGATACTGTAGCTTCAGCTCCTGAAAAGGAATTCTGTAACTGCTTCCAGGAGTAAAGAGACATTTACTGGACCAGATGAGTAGGAAGAAGGAATGTCAAGGAAGATAGGCAATGTTCAAACTGGGAATACAAGTCAATATCCTGTAATTGGTCGTAGCCAGGAAATAGCTGTTCAGATGGGGTGGATCAAATAGACTGAAAACTCCCTTGTGGCAGGGGATGTCAGAGATAAGGCTGGATGTCCTGGTACTGTAGGAGTCAAAACAACTTGCAAAGACTGTTAGGATGTCAGTGAGTTATACCATCTTCTACCTTCCTGTTGCATATATCTTCAAGTAAGAGATTCTAGCATAGGAGAGCCAGCACCTCCCTTTGGGAAGCTGACATACTGTTGAGGAGGTAGTGCTAGGGGTGGGGTTTCAAGTAGAGGTTACAAAATTGATATGGGGCTTTGAAGGATAGCTGCCATTTTCCTCCTGATCTTAAAAGTCCTATGATATTGAGCTGAGTAGTGACTCTGTGATTCATATCATAGAATAGAAGATATGAATCTCTGTGATAAATACTTCGTATTCAAAATGACCCTGGTACATATGAGCTTCCTTGGCCTCAGATCTGGACCTCATGATCATTTGAGACCATAAACCTACTCTTTCAGTCATTCTTCCCTCAACAAGTGTTTCTAGAGCATGTGTTTGGATAAAATTATTTAAAATATTCCTCAATAGATTTTTGACTATTAGGAGTCATGACCTCTGTCAGAATAGGTACACTAGATCATGGCTTCTAGCAGACTTTAGCCCGAGGTTGATCATCCTGTAGCGAGGACAGATGTGAGGAGTTTCAGAAGAGGGTGGCAAGGTGATACATAAATTTTGAAAACACTTTGAAGTTACCCAGCTGTCACTATTGCTAGTTTTAGAATCAATATCTTCTCCAATTCTGAAGCGAGAACACTGCCCAGGGTAAATCCGGATTGGTTGCCTCTAATGATGTTTTGTGTTTAAGCATAGTAACTTGAATCAAATGGAAACACAGGGAACTCACACTTTAGTGGCTGCTATTTGAGTCGATGTATTTCGAGGCTTGGTCATCACACATTAGCATGCATTGTGTTTTCATTTGTAGTGGGTTGCCTCAGAGTGGACTACTTGGCCTTGAGGCTGTATAGTTCTAGAGAATTAGATCATTTGGAAACATGAACTGGAGCTGGTTTGGCAAAGCTCAGACAGGGTATGACTAGGAGGATAAGTATAGAGTAGGAGATACTAAAACAGCAGCTTGGATGAGTCTCCTGCCCTTCTCCCACTCACAGGAGCGGCCAGATGGTATGCTTTGCCTCTAGCTCCTCCCTCTCTGATACTCAGTATCTGGCTGTTCTGTTACCCCTGATATAGGCCCTCCTTTGGACTGGGGTCTAAGACATTGCTTCTAAGGATGTGCACTAGTTGCTCAGGCTGTCATAACAAAGCACCATAGATCATGAGGCTTGAAAGAAAGCATTTATGTTTCCACAGCTCCAAGGCTGGAACTCAGCAATTTAGTTTCTCAACAGGGTTGGGTTCTCTGAGGCCCCTTTCCTTGACTTTCAGGAAGCTATATCTTTTTGCATCCTCACATGGCTTCTCTGTGTGGCTGTGTCTTTATCCATCTTAAAAAATATTTTTATGTATTTGCAAGCAGAGAGAGAGAGAAGGAAAGAGAATGGGCACACCAGGGCCTCTAACCACTACAAATGAACTCCAGATACATGTGCCGCTTTGTGCATCCAGCCTTATATGGGTACTGGGGAGTCAAACTCCAGTCCTTAGGCTTTGTAGGCAACCACCTTAATGGCTGAGCCATCTCTCCATTCCTATCCCTTTTCTTTATAAAGTCACCAGCTATAGTGGATTGGGGTCTGCCCTAACAGCCTCTTTTACCTTAATCATCTGCTTAATCTGAGAGTAGGGGTTATGGTGCAGACCATGAGAGGGCAAGCACTCTCCAGAAGGGATACTGAATGTTTTGTTTAGGAGCCTGATGCTACCTATTCGACTCAATGAAAACACCCCATACTCAATCTTAGTTCAGTCACCTGCATAGCCCTGGATGCTGTGCATCACGTAGTGTCTACTGATAGCCATCTCTTCCTTCGGTGTGTTTGGGTGTCTAATGATAGCAGAGTTTACTCCTGGTGTGTGTTTATTTCCTTCAGTCCTACTTCACAAGGTGAAGATAAGTTAGGTATCATCTCTTTCACAAAACATAGGAACTTAATTACAGAACTGTTGCTAGATGGTTCTGCGCAGTGCATGATGAGAACCAAGGACTCTTGGAATGGCCTAGTTTGGTTCAGTCGTTAGTCACCCTGGGTTGCTCATTTGAAGCTTCCTTAGGAAGGCACACTAGTTCTATCAGTCTTTCTGTCATAGAGTTGTAGAATATTTGAGTCCATTTCTCTAGACATTTAGCTGTTATCCACAGATCAGATGTTTGTAAATTTGCCCTACATGATAAAATTTATTTGCAACCTCAAAACAATATGTGTATTAGATCCTTCATGAACCTGAAACCATTTGTTGTCTAACATGCACATTCCCAGCTAAGGTCCAACAAGGCCACCTTGCTTCAGTTTTTTTACTTAAAAATGAGTGCTCTTTTTATAGCCTATTTGGTGCATGTGTTTTCTGCATAACATTTTGGTGCTCTTTATTGGTGGGATTGTGTATAAAGCAGAAGATAAGTGTAACACTGAAGTGGTCAGAGAATAAATGGTTTTTCCTTATGAATGCCACTTTCAGCAATATAAGATTATATGCTTATATAAGACTATAGGCCAGTATAAGAGGGGCGATCTCCAAACTTTACCATGTAATAAGCATTACTGAATCAAACCTAGCCTCTGATGTGCATTATTAGAAGTTATCATGTATAAAAGGCACTGGTCATTCCTTTTGAGCATGCTGTTTTTAATGCTTCACCTTGTTGCAGAAGCTGGTCTTTTGCCATTTAACCATTAGCTAATAACATTAGTGAATGCTGTCAAGACAGCCTGTGCATTCTTACTGGCCATGGCATAGCACTTAGGACACATTAGATTGTGCAACCCTTCAGTATTATTCATTTTAAAATAGTTACTATCTCTCCATGTCTCACCATTTACAGAGAGAGTTTTGTATGTGTTAATTTGCTTAATGTACCCAGTTGCTCTCTAGCGGTACAGCCATTATTATGTGTGTTTGATAAATAAGGCAGAGGTTGCTAAATTTCTCAAAGTCACCTAGAATTTACAGAATTGGTATTTAAATATCTGGCTCCCTGGGTCAAAACCTTAACTTTTTACTGTCTCTGCTGTCACGACACCAAGAAAAGTGATTTGCTTCAGTGAGCAAACATGTAGCTTACAATATCTTGTCCATAGGTCATGTAGAACATTAGTTGAGTTTAAATGCCACAGTGATTCATTGAAGTCATTTCTGTAATGAAGTTACATCTGAACTTTGACCTAATTTTGTTTCACTAGGGATAGTCCACATCATCTTGAGCATTACCTGTGTGGAGAGCTTTGTGGCCAACTTTGGTTCTGTCCCAGGCTAGTCTTGAGCTTTTGATCTTCCTTGCCTCTGCCTCTTAAGTGCTAGGGTCACGGGCCTGTGCTGTCTCTGTGATCTTTTTCTGTGGTAAGGTGCAAGAGAATGAATGTGTTTGTCAGGGCTTTTGGGGGCATTTTTGAGGCCCTCATTGCTTAGCCTTGAGCATGGCCATTAAGTTGATCAGAAAAACCTCATGGTATACTTCTTTACAGAAAATCATTCAGCACCTCCTGATGTAACCACATACACCTCAGAACATTCTATCCAAGTGGAAAGGCCGCAGGGTTCTACAACATCCCGAACAGCACCTAAGTATGGCAATGCTGAGCTCATGGAAACCGGAGATGGTATGTCTCAAGGTGTTTTCCTTCTTGTGAACTCTCTCCTGACCTGCCCACGTATGCTCACAATTGGCTTGACCATAGGAAATGTAAATCACCCCCAGGTTGGCCAAATGTAGTTTCTTATTGAAAAAGGTAAATGTTGGAGAAATTCAGTTGTGAAAAAGATTTTGTATGATGCTGATGTTTTTGCTAATGAAGAACTAATACTGGATGAGTAATTAAGAAATGAGGATGTAAGTTTTCAGGCCATAAATGGTTACTTAGACAAGGCAAGATAAAGTTTTAAAACAATGTAATTGACAGATAGGGGGATTATGATGATTTCAAAGGTGTCCAACATTTTGACATTGTAACATGATGGTGTCATCTACAAATGTGTTGGTCTGCATGGAGCTGCAGGTTGAATAAACCTGCTAGACCTTGAAAAAAGTAAAAAGTGGGGAGATTTTTTTCCTGTCTAAATTAGACTCAAATTATCAGTGATTTGATAAAATACAGAGAGGAAGGTGAAAGGTTCCTCTTATTTTCTTGTATTTTTAGGTAACAACAGTGGCAGATTCCAGTATTCACTACAAAGCAGCAAGCTTCAGATCTGAACTTTCTGCTGTATTCTGCTTTCCTCAGTTGCATCTTTTGGGCATGCTTTTCTTGTGTGGAAGCCAGGTCTCTTGCGGGCATGCTTTTCCTAATGCTTTACCTGGGCAGTCCTGCCCAAAGTCATAAAAGTTAGACTAGACACAGACAATGAAATTAAGTGATATTTTTTTGAATTGATGAACAAAATAGTATCAATGTGCCATCCACCTTACAGTGATTGTTGATGTTCTTGTGATGCTCAAGTGGTTCCCAATTAGAGGACTCATTGGTCCCAAGCTCCTAATAGATGTCATTCTGTCCTCAGCATGGCTCAAACCCCAGAGCCATCCTTACATGACCAACTTTACTTATAAAACTGAAGCCACTCCATTTTATGTAGAGCACTGTTTCTTGGAGGGTTGTCATTCTTCCTGTTTTAATAAACTCTCATCTTTCAAGCCTATCAGCATCACCTTTGTTCCATCAGGACAATTCTGAGTCATGTATTGTGCAATAAAATGTTTCTCACTGTGTGACACCCCACATCAGAACTGCTTGAGGCACTGTGGGAGCACATTATGAGTGGTGCTTGAGACCTTCCTGGTCCATATTCTCAACTAAGCCTGACAACTGTTAGCCTTAACCTTTGAACCATCTGAACCAAATTAAGTGTGATTAATTGATGGAAAAGTATGTTTAACAATTGAGCAGTCTGCAATCTATTTTTTCATACTTCCAAAGCTGTAAAGTAATTATATTTCAATTCTGAAAGTGCTTTTACAGCATCATGAGATTATTAAAATTCTTTTGAATAGTTAGAGATAAAGTTCCATGATAGGAGACTTTGCCTAGCATGTATGAGGTCCTAGGCTCAGTTCCCAGTGTAGGAAAAAGCAGGTTTTTGTGTTTGGTGGGAAATTTTCCTTAACCTTTGTCTTAGTCCTTCCAAAATTTGCATGTACAGTTCTGAATGTAGGTTCATCTGCCTTAGGATTCTTGTTTTTCAGGTGTACCAGTAAGTAGCCGGGTATCAGCAAAAATCCAGCAGCTTGTCAATACCCTCAAACGACCCAAACGGCCACCCTTAAGAGAATTCTTTGTTGATGACTTTGAGGAATTGTTAGAAGGTAAAACAACCTTTTTGCCTGTTTCTTTGAATTGTTCCTGTGGTTTCATGAACAACGGTACATTTTCTACACGGCAATTTTATTTGCTTAAGAGCAATAATCTTGCCTTTCCCAGATAATGGAAAACTAAATCCAAGAGTATAGGTGCTATTCCCAAATGCACACCTAAAAGGTGAACTAGACACAGAGCAGTTGGCCAGAACTCTGAAAATAATTGTCTCTCTCAGCAGGATATAATTTTGTTCTGTGAACTAGAACTCTCTTTAAGGACTCTATAATATTACAGCAAAGAGAAATGAAATGATAAAAAAAAAACTCATTCACAGCCAGTTGGCTCTCTGTGCACAAGTGTGAGGAAAAGGCTTCACCTGAAATAAGAACAAATGCATATTGTAGCAGACCCAAGATTCTTGTTTTTCTTTTCTTTAACTGTAACTAAGGGTCAGCTGATTTTTGGTTAGAAAGTAGAAGTGGTCACTCATGAACTCCAACAAAGAATCCTTTTTCCAGAAATGGGAGAAATAATGTCATTTTCTTACCTATCTAAACTAAAAGGGAAATTTTGCTGTATAACAACACATTTAGTTTTACTCAGCATGCTTGTTCATGCTCTTAGCACTCAGAGAACTTGTAAAACTTCTTCACCCCAGCAATAAAAGGAAAATGCATCAAAAAAAAAAAAAAAAGATTTGTGGTCATTTGGGTTTTGATTTACTGTATGTAGATAATTGAAATTTTAAACTTAGGCATTTCAGTATTAGGCCCTAGATATATGGTTTGTTTTTGCGTGTTTTCACTTTGAAACAGGTCTTTATTTTGGGGGTTCAAATGCAAACCAAAATTACAAGCTCATGTCTGCTTTTAATAAAAAAAATTGGATAAACCTGACTGGGAAGAATGATTATTAAATTATTATTTTTATTCAGAAGTCCAAAGGGGTAAGGGAGAGTCCATGGACCAAAGAAGGGGGAATGGCAGGGGAGGTTAGGTAGGAAAAGAAAAAGTCCAAGCAGCTGGGTGTGGTGGCACACACCTTTTGTCCCAGCACTCGGGAGGCAGAGGTAGGAGGATAGCCATGAGTTCGAGGCCACCCTGAGAATTCCAGGTCAGCCTGGGCTAGAGGGAAACCCTACCTTAAAAAACCAAAAAAGAAAAGAAAGAAACAAAGAGTCCAAGAACCAAATGGTAGAAACATCCACATGGTCTAAGAGCCCATATATATCCTTTCCCACCCTGGCAGCAGCTAAGTTACCAGGGTGGGAAGGACAAAACCTTACCAGTTGGTAAAAACCTCTAATGCTGAGACATAAACAGCCCAGGAACCAGAAAGGAGAAAAAGGCCCACTGAAAGCCTCTCGAGCAGCCATGCTTTTAATTGGTCTGGGGTTGAATCTGGAAGAAGTCAGCACACAGGTGAAGTGTCCAGAAGGGGCTGGGCTTGAACGCATGCACCTGGGTAATTCTAGTTCTGCAGCAGGGTTAATATGTGAGATAATCTTCCTCTCAAGTGTACAAACTTCAAGTCTACCTAAGTTTTCTGGCCTGTGCTGCTGTGGAAATGAGACTCAAATGCCTCTGTTACACACAAGGCTAGTGTGTCAATAAGGATCTTGATTCTAGAGAAGCATATTTACCATCAGCTGATAAATTTATACTTTGAATATGAATCTCTTAGCTTTTTATAAAGACTAAAAATATTCATACTAATATGGATGTGTTGTTATTAAAAACCTTTTGTGTTCAAATGCATTTAGTCCAACAACCAGATCCAAACCAACCAAAGCCAGAGGGGGCCCAGATGCTGGCCATGCGAGGGGAGCAGTTGGGTGTAGTCACGAACTGGCCACCCTCTTTAGAAGCTGCACTACAGCGATGGGGGACCATCTCTCCGAAGGCCCCCTGCCTGACTACCATGGACACAAATGGAAAACCCCTGTATATCCTCACTTACGGTAATCCCATAATATCTCTTATAGTAATCCTCCAAGGTGTATTTCATTCTCTTTGGCTTATCCCTGAACATAATAATGTAATGGAAACAGCAGAAATGTCTCCTGGGGTGGCTCACTTATATTTGTGTTGTCTTATTTCTGGTTTAAAAGTAGGTGAAATTTTTAAAAAGTTATATTAAATATAACATGAAACCTATTTTCAAATTTTTAGTTAAAACCAATGCTTAAATACTTAAAGAATTGATCATAACTTTAATATGATACTTGATTTTATTTCATGTATGTATGTAGTTTATTTCAAATGAATGAATACTCTCCACAGTGATAGGCAGTGGGAAGTATATATAGAACTAAGTTTGACACAGCTTTGGATCTTAATTCTGATAGACACAATGCTTTAATCACAAATGTTGAAATTTAAAGATCCCCCACAAGACCTCTTCTGTTCTGAGCCCATAACATTTGACATGGAGGGAAGAGGACAAAAGGAATGAAACAACAAAACAAAGGAAGGATTACCTTGAAAGAGGTGGGTTCTCCATGGAATGAGAATGGAGGAGAGGGGACAAAAGAGGATAAAGTGATGGAAATACAACCAAATTTCAGTATGTTCATATATTAAAGTTCCAAATAAATATTTTTTAAAATATTGAAAATCAAAGTAATTAAAAATCTGTTAACTAAAAAACAAAAAACAAAACCTCTTTTAAACGTCTAAAAGTCCAAAAGGTCAAAATCCCCAAATAGAATTATGGATAAAGTATTTTAAAATTCCTTCAAAGACATTTGCTTACATTTTCAAGAAGGGATTTGAGAAATATATGAAAATATCAACAGAACATTTCATAGGCCACTGTCCATAATAAAATAGGTAAAAATAGAGAAATTTATTGCAAAGACAACCACTCAGGTTTACTTATGAAAGTCACACAGGCTTAACAGTTGAACAAGCAAGTGAACTGCTCTCCTGAACTAGGTGCGGAAGCACATGTGTAAGTGCACATCGCCATGGTTGGTAGTTGTGGGTACCACCTTTGTAACTACGATCATCTGAAGCGCTCTGATAGACAGCCTGTTGTTTTACAGAATTAATTAAAAGGTTGGTTCACTGCTGCATTTGTAGTAGCCTGAATAGCTGAAGTCTTGAGAAATTTTGTCTTTCAAGTATTAAATACAGGGCATTTCTTCATTTCAGGAAATTTCAACATTTTTACATACACAGTGCTGCCACAGAAAATCATTGTTAATAATGTATTTCCACAGTCAACTTTAAAAAAATGAGAACTATCAGAGCTATCAAAAAAAGTCTTTGTACCTTTGCTATTTGTCTTTGCTATTTGTATCTCTAGCATCGAAATGGAGATGGTGCAGAGATGAAATACATAGCAAAGCAGATTGTAAAAAATAAATAGAAGAAGTAAAAGAAGCCTGAGTTTCCTTATGAATATTGGAATCCTGAAGACCATGGCACCTAGAGTTCTGGCTGTTTTTTGTCATTGATTTTACCCTGTTAGGGGTTAAGTCCAGGATCTCATGCCTGCCAAGACACGCACACTGCCAATGAGCTATTCTAGAGTTTCCAGTTCTCCGAGAGTGACCACTTCATCTTCTCTCTTTTTCTCTGGATTCCTGACTGATTGGGCAGTAGCCATCCATATGGAGAGGGATTGATCCTACCTGGTCCACTGAGACTCACACTGATCCTTGAAAGCAACCTCATAGACATGTCCAGAATGATACTTGACCAGATTTCAAGTTAGTCCTTCTGCCTGTCATGATGCATGGCCATGCAGAGAAAGGGAAATACCCTGCCTCAGATTTTTCGTTTCATCCCTCTGACAAAGCCCCTCATCTTTCAGTGGAAATTGTGATGTTCAGGATTTGGGATTGCAGGATTAAAATAATTTGAGATTTTAAAAGTATTTTTATTGACAACCTCCATAATTGTAGACAATAATCCATGGTAATAATTTGGGATTTTAATCTTAAGAGATTTTGATCTTTCAGTGCTTCAACATTTGGAATCATGATATTCAGGATTGTGTCTTTTGGAATTGTGATTGGCACATAATGTCACCACGAAGAAACAAACTCAGGATGTACAGTATTTTTTCAGAAAGCCAGACAGTACTGTTAGTTCAGACTAACATGTTTGAAGGGTTAACTGTTCCACAGAGAGGCCTTTGTTGCACAGCCATGGAAAGAGGAGATTTGTCAAGTCATTTTCACAGTGCCACCTTCAGCTTTGCAAAGAAACAACCTTAAAAGCAACAAAAGCAAAACCTTATTACGTCTGTGTGTGTGAGGTTAGATGACTTCTTTGGTTTTGTTTTTATGTCCCAAACACTTCTGATTGTTAGTAGGAAAGAAATTGATTCTACTCAAGGTTAAGAGCAGATGCTGTGTAGAATCATAGAACTAAGTATACTAAGAAGCTTTTGGAGGATGGGGCCCAAGAGATACAAGTTAGAGCCTATGAATTTCATGGGCAGAAATAGGATTTTGGTATCTGAACATATGGGTTTGGTGGCATATGTTTCAGAGCCACTTTCTTTTATGGCTTCATTGAGTAGTTTTAAATGGATAGAGAGTGCCATCATGATTAAGCATAAGCTTGATTGCTTTTTAAATTATGCTCTTGGAAGTAGATTTTATTCAGTCAGAAAGAGAAGGCTTTTCTGTGTTACCTTGTGTCAGACCAAATTTTGTCTTGGAACCAATCATGTACTTAGACTTAATGTTTCTTGACAGCTAATGACTCCAAAGCTTTTGTGTGACTTTGTGGGAAAACCCCTGTGCCAGCCTTTATGTATGTACCAGCACAATCCTGAAACATTCCCTAGGGTAGATTAAGCTCATACTGTGCATTTGCATAGCACTCAGGCTTGGGAAGTCAAAGATAAATGCAACTGAGTTCTCAAGAGGCTTATCATGTAGAATAGAACTGCAGTCTCTCTCTGCTGATGGACTATTAACAAACTAATGCTGCTTCTTTCCCTTTCATACAAAGCTAGGATGAGTTTGAAGTATAAGACACAGCATGATTGTTACATATGTGAATATGTGCTCATCAAACCATACCTACACCCAAATTGTTTCAGTTCCTCATAAGTCACTTGCGTCCTGTTGTATTTTATTCTTGCATGTGAGTCGTGTGCTACAGGTAAATCTCAGTTTTTATTTGTTTAAAGAATATCAGAGCTGAGCATGGTGGCTCACACCTTTAATCCTAGCATTTGGGAGGCAGAGGTAGGGGGATTGTTGTGAGTTCGAGGCCAGCCTGAGACTAAGTAGTGAATTTCAGGTCAGCTTGGACTAGAGTGAAACCATACCTCAATCCACCACCCCAGCCCCGCCCCCCAAAAAACCCAGAATGTCAGAAAGTATTGTATTTTCCAGGTACTAAGTTATAATAACTTATCAGCACATAAAAATGTGTACACTAATATAGTGAATCCTAGAGGTTTAATGTTAGCTACATGGAAACAAAGACAGATGGACCAATGATTGGTTATTTCTAAGGAAATTCAGGAGGAAAAAAGCTGATAGGATTTGAGTTGTTTCAATGCCTGAGTAAATTAGTATGATTGAAGGACTTTACTATTTAAAGTTTTGCAGCTTCTCTTCAGCCCAAAATTTAGCTTCCTGCCAAATCCTGGGAAACAGAATTCTCAGCTAAGAAATTTATCATCTTTAGTATAAAGTGTATGTAGAGTAGCCTTGTGAAAGATCTTTGTCTTCCAATTCCCAACAGAAACAGACAGCATTCTAAATGGTACCCATGGAGTATCATGATCTTAATAAAAAATAAACCATGCTCTGTAGCTTACTTCTTTTTTTTCATGTCTTACCTGGCAGGAACTCTGGTACCTTTATCTGTCTCCTCTCTTGTTTTATTATACCTGCAAATACATTTTATTTTGTTTTGTTTTGTTTTTCAAGGTAGGTTCTTGTTCTAGCCCAGGCTGGCCTGGAATTCACTGTGTAGTCTCAGGCTGGCGTCGAACTCACAGTGATCCTCCTACCTCAGCATCCTGAGTACTGGGATTAAAGGCATGTGCCACCATGCCTGGCTAATTACATTTTGCTTTTCTATCAAACACATGATCTTTTACTTTTACTTTTATTTATTTATTTTTTTTGATGACTTGATGTTCACTCTGAGTTTTTCAAACAATTTAGCTACTGGTGTCAAAAAATACTGGGTTGTCCTTCCACAGCCTTTTTTTGTGCATTGTTAATGGCATGTCTTTCTAAATCCCATCCTAGTCTTATGGCCACTATGCTCCATGATAACTCTGAATATCATTCCTTCTGTGCCTATCTTCCTCCCTTCTCTGCAGTTAGAGTTTCTGCAGTTGCCTAGTCCTCATTCAAATCTAAGTACAGCTAATGTGGAATAAAAGTGCATCATCACTTTCCCATCTCCTATATCAGTTACTCTGGAACTGCTTTGTCTTCCCTCACTTACATCAGCAGCTGAACTTACTCGGTTTCTTTTTCTTTGTTGAAAAAAAATGTGTAAAAATACTGAGTACATGTTAAGAATTTTGCCCAAAGTTTGTATTTTGCCCTTTACTTAGTCTATTGAAAGCTGCGTTGTATACACATTTATGATACTTTCTTTAAGATTTAAACCAAATTGAAGTGTTAACAGTGCTAACAAACTATAATTGTTCTGATTGTTTGGCTTATTTATAATTCATTGTTTTTTTTTTTAATTGCAACAAATTGTAGTTCCCTGAAGTTGTTCACATTAAAGAAATCTGAAGGCACATAAAGGGGAAAAAAATCATTCCCTGTGGTAACTCTAATGGGCAGATAACTATTTATAAAGAAAGACTTACAGTCTCAAACAAAATAACAAATACTTTTAAAGCAGCCAGTTAGAGCTCAGGAGTTTGCTGAGTGGTTAAAGCAACCAATGTCGTGGTTTAGAAGGTTTCGGTGCAGAGTTAAAGAACATGGGGAAAGGCCGGGTGTGGTGGTACACACCTTTAATCCCAGCACTTGTGAGGCAAAGGTAGGAGGATCACCTTGAGTTCGAGGCCACCCTGAGTGAATTCCAGGTCTGCCTGGGCAGGAGTGAGACTCTATCTTGAAAAACAAAAACATACAAACAAAAAGGAACATGGGGAAAGGAGACATGAATAAAATCTTACTTTTTGGTAATGAAATGCTCGAGAATCATGCTGAATAGTGTACCATGACTATAGACTTCACCAGTGCTTGCCTATGACATCAGGAAAACCAAAAAAAATTTGTTGAACACATACTATGAATAAGGAATTGTAATGGGACTTAGAGCAATCAGAAGTAAAACATTCTCTGTGCTCTCTAATCACTAAGGAGCAGACAAGTTGATGAAATTTATGAGTGGTTAATAACATTAATTTGGGTAGCTATCCTTCTAATATGAAATAAATGCAGTTATTTTATTCAAAATGTTTTCTTAACCAAAAAATTTTCTTGTTGAAAGAAGAAACAAGATAGTGAATGCATTGAAAGAAAATAATTAGGGGCTGGAGAGATTTTTCAGTGGTTAAGGCACTTCCATGCAAAGCCTAATGATCCAGGTTCCATCCCCCAGTACCCACGTAAAGGCAAATGCACAGACTGGTGCCTGCATTTGGAGTTATTTGCAGCTGCTTGAGGTCTTGCATGCCGATTCTCACCTCCCCCCCCCCCCCCAGTTTGTCCCTGTTTGCTTGCAAATAAATAAAAATATTAAAAAAAAAATAAGCCGGGCGTGGTGGCGCACGCCTTTAATCCCAGCACTCGGGAGGCAGAGGTAGGAGGATCGCCATGAGTTCGAGGCCACCCTGAGACTCCATAGTGAATTCCAGGTCAGCCTGGGCTAGAGTGAAACCCTACCTCAAAAAAAAAAAAAATAAATAAAATAAAATCATAGACTTACTCTCTATTATATATTATTGTATGATCTTATCAGCTCTCACCTTCACCCCTGAAATGCTTTCTACTGCTGAGTTTCCTACACTGTATTAAAGGTCTTTCTGTACAGAAGAACTGTATTGAAGAACTCCCTTTAGATTGGAAGTCATTTTTACTCCATCTCAGTTTATTCATGATCATCTACATGATACCAAAGAACTGTGGAGAGGTGGGATATCAACTCACAGTATGCAGGCCCATAAGACCATCAGAGCTTGCTTTTCTCCCCTTCCCCTTTTTTTTGTTTATTGAGGTAGGGTCTCACTGTAGACCAGGTCAACCTATGTAGTCTCAGGGTGGCCTCGAACTCACAGAGATCCTCCTACCTCTGACTCCCAAGTCCTGGGATTAAAGGTGTGAGCCATCACGCCTGGCTGCTTCTTTCCCATTTTTAAGCTTTAAAAAATAATGAGGGGGAAAAAAAAACTTGTCTTAAGCCTAAGTACAAAACTTTGAAGTTTTTAAATTTGTTTTTCAACTTGCTTTGTAATAATTCTTGCATAACTCACAATTTTAAAATTATAAAGAATGTTTGCCATTATCTTTAAACCCTAAAATTCTTCTCCTAAAGCCATAAGGTGAGGAAATGTTGAAGCTGAGAAAGTGATAACTTGCACATGGAAAGGGATTAGGCTTTTGAGAGTCCCCCCTTTTCCTCAGTAGTCCTCTACATCAGAGTTACTTGCAGAGTACATGTAGTAGAATGGATATATATATATATATATATATATATATATATATATATATATATTAGATTCAGAGAATGCTGCCTAGTTTAATGTGCACCTCTGTACATAACAGAAAATCCTTATATACAATGGTAAAGTTACTTGTGTCTTTATGGCTTGCATTGACAGGCAAACTGTGGACAAGAAGCATGAAGGTAGCTTACAACATTCTGCATAAATTAGGCACAAAACAAGAGCCTATGGTACGGCCTGGAGACAGGGTAAGTTCTGTGTAAATGACTTGATGCCTTCTGTTTTTAAAATCCTGGAATGCAGTCTCTCTTGCTCCTGTGTAAAGCTTTCTTCACATGTCAGTAGGATCAGTGACATTTATCACCTCATGTAATCCTCACAGCAACTCAGTGAGCTGGGTTTTGGTTTTACTTTCATTTTATGCATGAAGGACACTGTAGCTTAGAGGGGATAAGCATCTTAGCAGATGAAGACACATCAGTAGTAGCTGGTATATGTGCCCACTTACCCACTCTGCCAGCCATAAATCTCGTGTTCCTAACTGCTGCCGTACACTGTCTCCTAAAATGAAACACATTTGTGCCATCTAATTGGGCAGGCAGGACAAGTATATTTAGTGTTTTTACATTAGTCATTGAGCAAGGCAATCTTGAAAGCAAATCCTCGCTGTAATTTTTCCTCAGTGTTAATTGTTTAATATGAGCTATTGATTTCCATTGGAAAGCATATATATTTTTTAATTCTTATAGCATCCAGGTAAGCTACATAATACATACGTTTCTGTATCTACTTTTTTAAATTGACAACTTCCATAATTGTAAACAATATCCCATGGTGATTCCCTCTCTCCCCCCACTTTCTCCTTTGAAACTCCACTCTCTATCATATCCCGTCTCCCTCTCAATCAGTGTGTCTTTTATTTTAATGTCTTATTATGATGGTCTTGTGTAGGTAGTGTCAGGCACTGTGAGGTCATGGATATCCAGGTCATTTTGTGTCTAGAAGAACACACTGTATGGAGTCCTACCCTTTCTTGGCCCTTACATTCTTTCTGCCACCTCTTCCACAATGGACTCTGAGCCTTGGAAGGTGTGATAGAGATATTTCAGTGCTGAGCACTCCTCTGTCACTTCTTAGCACCATGGCGCCTTCTGAGTCATCCCAAGGTCACTGTCATCTGAAAAAAGAAGGTTATCTAACCAAAAGTGAGAGTAGCATTAATATATAGGTGTGAACATTAAGAGAAGTGCTTACTGGGCAGTTTGGTGAGCATAGCATATACATTTTGCCAGACACCAGCAGATGTAACAACCAGCCTAGACGTCCCTCAACTGATGATTGGATAATGTATCCACTTTTATGTTACAGCAGAATGGTCATTTTTTCAAGTGTAAACCCCAGTTTTGTTGGCTTCCAGTGTACTGTTTTTTTTTCTTCAGGTTGCTATGACCTTAGAGTAGATCTGTCTTTGCTTATCCCAAAGACCCTAGAAAATAAAAGCATCATTTTGAGGACCAAAATGCAACACAAATTTAAGCTTTGATTTTGTTAAGACATAGGGCTGGAGCTATAGCTCCATGGTGGTAGAGTGCTAGCTTAGCAATTATAAGTGCCTGGGGTTCATGCCTCACACTGCAAAGTAGGGAGGGAAGGAGAAGATGAAAGATGATAGGGAGAGAGAAGAAGGGGAAAGAGGGAAATTTGCTAAAACTATAATCACAAAATCACAACAATGTGGCACTGGCATAATATAGACATACAGACTTGTGGAATAGAATTTAGAGGCTCACAGTCCATCCCTAGATTCAGTCAGATGACTTCCAACCTGTGTCAAGATATTCAATGGGAACAGGCCAGTTTCCACAGTAATGAAGACTGGGAACATGGGATATGCATATGCAAGAGAAGGAAACTGGAGCTTTAAGGAACACCAGTTACCAAAAAAGGGAAGGAAGAGATAGAAAGAGAGAAGGAAGTTGATGGAGAGAGAAGGGAGAAAAAAGCAAAATAAGAAAGAAAAGAGAAGGAAGGGAGGTAGAGAGAGAAAAGAAAGAAAATTCAAAGTGAACCAAACACTCATATATAAGAGGTGAAAGATACTACACTTGGAGGTAGAGTAAAATCTTCATCAAACTGTTTGGCAATGGTTTCTTAGAACTAAAAACACAGGCAGCAAAAGAAAAAAAGTAAATAAATTGGACTTCATCAAAATTAAAACCTTTAGTACATGATAGTGGGTAAGAATGTTGTCAGTCTTATATTTGAAAACATTTATTCAGATCATATACAAAATTCCTGTATCTCAACCACCAAAAACATTACAATTAAAAGCTGGGCAGTTTACTTAAGTAGCAATTTTCACATGGTCACCATCCCATGGAGAGATCATGAGGGAATTGCAAACAGGAGCCATGGTGGAGCATTCTTTCACATTAAGCAGGATAGCGTTTATCAAAACGTAGAAGGAAGTAGGTGCATAGAGAAATTGGATGCCTCATTAGTTCCTGAGCCACTTCCTTTTTAAATCTTTTTTTTAAGAAAACTTACTTGCTCATGTGTGTGTATGTGTTTGCTATCTTGCTCCTGCAAACAAATGCCTGTGTAGCCTTTTGAGGAATTGAGCCTGGGCTGGCAGGCTTAGCAAGCAACTGCCTTTAACTGCTGAGCCATCTCCCCTACCATCCCTTTTATTTGAGACAGAGTTTTGCTATGTAGCCCAAGTTGCTTTGAACATGCCGTCCTCCTGCCTTAGCCTCCAAGTACTGGGATTGCAGACCTGTACTCCATACCTATCTCTTAGAGTTCCCATCCTACAGTTTGTGGAAGGGTAAATCCTGTCTTATAAAGTCCATGTACTAATGTTGAAAGTCTTCTCTATGTCTGGCCCATCCCTGTAGGTGGCTCTGGTGTTCCCCAACAATGACCCTGCTGCTTTCATGGTGGCCTTCTATGGTTGCCTGCTGGCTGAAGTTGTTCCTGTCCCCATTGAAGTGCCACTCACAAGAAAGGTAAAGAACACATTGCTCATTAACCCTGTGAAAAGGAAGCAACAGGCTCAGTGGCAATTGAATGTTGTACTTGGTTTAGAATATGCAAATGGCATATTGAATGTTGTGGTGGGGTGAGAATATGCCAATGGCCAGTTTTGTAGTTTTATGCATGACTTTTTATCTCCACTCCATATGGGTCAAGGTGTGAAGACAGCTTCTCAGTGTTCATAAGGCTCTGAACAGGTTTACATAAGTTATTTCCATAAGGGGAGCAGTTATTCACCTGCAGAACTCACCTGCAGGATATGTGAAGTGGAGTCCAAGTTTATTTGGTAGAACATGGAGTTGTCTAATTTTAGTCTATAAACCATCATCTTGTCCCTTGGTATCATTGCACTAGAAAACCAGGTATATGATATGTCTGTCGGTCTGTCTCTCTCCCTCTCCCTCTCGTGTGTGTGTGTGTGTGTGTGTGTGTGTGTGTGTGTGTGTGTGTGCGTGCGCGTGCATGCGCGCATGCACAGTACCCCCACACAGTAGAGGTTAGTGTTGGCTGTTTTGATTAATTGTTCCTTGCCATCTATCTTCTCTACATTGGGATCTCTTGCCACAGCAAACAGGCCAGATGTATGCAGTGTTTTATGTATCTGTCCTTACATGGATACTGGGGAATTGAACCCAGACCAGCAGGCTTTGCAACCAAAGGTTGCAGGCTGAGTTTCCAAAGAAACTATGGTTCCTCTAATGTTAAAATTTTATCTATTTGAGCCGGCAGTGGTGGCGCAGGCCTTTAATCCCAGCACTCAGGAAGCAGTGGTAGGAGAATCTCCATGAGTTTGAGGCCACCCTGAGACTCCATACTGAATTCCAGGTCAGCCTGGGCTAGAGTGAGACCCTACCTCGGGAAAAAAAAAAAATTATCTATTCGATATACATGAGACTCTGTCTCAGAAAACAAATAACCACAAAGGTTCTACTCAAATGTAATCTCTCATCTCAGTACTCCCCTGTGTATTCTATCTATTCTCTTTTAGTTTTTTTTTTTTTTTCTTCCAGATAGCATCTCACTCTTGCACAGGCTGACCTGGCACTAACTCTGTAGCCCCAGGCTAGCCTGGAACCAGCCACCACCTGTACCATGTCTTGCCCTTGTCATAATGTTGTGTTTTCTCTACCCTTTCCCAATCTAGAACATAAGCTTTGAGAAAATAGAGACATAGAAACACTGTTTTCTTTACTGATATCCCTCTGCACCTGCACTGTATCTAGAAAAAGAAATTAAAGGTATAAGAATGGCTGTGAGTGGTGGCGCACGCCTTTAATCCTAGCACTTGGGAGGCAGAGGTAGGAAGATTGCTATGTGTTTGAGGCCACCCTGAGTGTACATAGTGAATTCAGGTCAGCCTATGCCAAAGGAAGACCCTACCTCGAAAAAAACATTATCTATTCATCCGTTGGTGGACACTTAGCTTAATTCCATATTTTGATCATTGTGAATGATGCTACAATGACTATTGAACTGCAGATATTCCTTCTTCATATTGATTTTAATCTCTTTGAATATATTCCTAGTAGTGGGAGTTCTGGATCCACAGTGGTTCTAGTTTTTTAAGGAATTTCCATACCATTTTCCAGAATGGCTATAATTTATAGTACCAACAGTGTACAAGGGTTCACTTTCCTCCACACTCATGCCAAGCTTCATTTTTCTCTATACTCTTGCCATCACTTGTTATGTTCACTCTTTTGATAAAAAGCAACAGGTGTAAGGTAATCTCACTATGTTTTTTTGGATGTGTGGTATGCATATGTGTCTATATGTGCAGGTACACATGTATTTTTGTGTGCACATGGAGTTCAGAGGTCAATGTTGGGTATCTTCCTCAATTGCTCTTCACCTTAATTTTTTTTTTTTTTTTTTTTTTTTTTTTTTGGTTTGTTGAGGCTAGTCTCCAGGCTGACCTGGAATTCTCTATGTAGTCTCACAGTAACCTTGAGCTTATGGTGATCCACCTACCTCTGCCTCCCAAATGCTAGGATTAAAGGCATGTGCCAATTCGCCCAGCCACTTTTAAGTTTTGAGATAAGATCTCTCACTGAAGCAGGAACTTGCTGACTTAGTTAGAGTAGCTAGCTAGCAAGTAAGCACCTGGGATCCTCTTGTCTCTACTTCCCCAGAGCTGGGATCAAGGTGCACACCATCACACCCAGATTTTATGTGGGTGCCAAGGATCCAAAGTCAGTTCTTCATGCATATACAGTAAGTACTTGACTCCCTCATCCATCTGCCCAGCCCCTCAGTGTTATTCTAGTTTGTGTTTCCATATAGTGATGCTGAGCTTTCTTTCTTGAACTTGTTACAACTTGTATTTCTTTCTTTTCTTTTTTTTTTTTTTTTTTTTTTTTTTTTTTTTTGGTTTTTTTGAGGGAGGGTCTCTCACCCAGGCTGACCTGGAATTCACTATGGAGTCTCAGGGTGGCCTCGAACTCACAGTGATCCTCCTAACTCTGCCTCCTGAGTGCTGGGATTAAAGGCATGTGCCACCACACCCGGCTGTATTTCTTCTTTTGAGAATTTTGCCTATAGAACATAGCAGCCCATTCATTGTCTTTGAGAATTTTCCTTGATTTTAATTGAAAGAATCTTGCAACTCAGGTAAAATTACAAGTACATGTATAATTGTAGATGATAAAATATATGAAAGCTTAGTGTTACTTTTATCTTCTTGTTCAATGGCCACTAGAACTATATTAAAGGCCCAATTGAAAACTACACTTTGAACTTCCTAAAAATCATTTAATGACTTAGCAGTTCAGTCCCTTTGTGCATGTATTTTTTTCTATACTCCTGGGGCTGAGAAGGAAACATCCAGAATTTGTACCAAGGGAATTTGGTGATCCTATGGTAGTTTGGTAAGGGTAGGGACAGGTAGGGGCATGAGAGAAAGCCAGCAGGTATCGGTGTCAATGGGACTTAAGTTGTGACTGTAGACCTGAAAAAGGCCTGTCATCTTCTGTTGGTTGCTAAGCTTGTCCCTGTCGGACAGTTGGCAAAGTAGGCATAGCCCTGGTGACCAAAAGCTTTGCCACTGATTTGTGAGTCTGGGTACAAAACAAGAACAACTATAGACAACCTACCAGGGTGGCAGGATAAAAGACTGAACTGTGTGTGCTGAGGCTGGCAGAACGAAACAAGTCTGCTGGGCTGCCATGAGCCACTGCAATCTAGCCATAGGGAGGTGCTGCTGTCTGAGCTGTTCTGTCTGCCATCCAGGGTCTCTGTCCTGTACCCTGGAAGCCATTGCTCCCAAGATCCATTTTGTGTTAATAATTTGCAAAATTGGGTGTGGTCAAGCATGCCTGTGATCCCAGCACTCAGGTGGCTGAAGTAAGAGAGTTACCTAAGAACTCAAGGTTAGCTTATACTGTGGGAATATAGCCCCTGCAAAATGAATGAATTGAATGGAGTGGGTAGGTGATGGATGGATGGATGGTTGGGTGTCTGGTTGATTGATGATGGACTGATTGGTCCCAAATGTTCTTTTCAAATGAAATCTATGAAAGAAGTAATGTCTCTTACATATTTACTACTTTGTATAAACAGGATGGCATTTTGAGACAAGAAGTCAGAGAGCAGGTGTTACAATCAGGTTCTTATTGCTGGCAGAAAATACCCAACCAAGAGCAGCTTGTGGGAAAAAAAATGTTTATTTTGGCTTGTAGACTCGAGGGGAGGTTCCATGATGGCAGGGGAAAACAATGTCATGAGCATAGGGTGCACATCACCTCCTCACCAGCATCAGGTGGACAATAGCTAATGGAGAATGTGCCAAACACTGGCAAGAGGAAGCTGATTATAACACCCATAAGCCCGCCCCCAGCAATATACTACCTTCAGGAGGCTTTAATTTTTTCAAACTGCCATCAGCTGGGGACCTAGCATTCAGAACACCTAAGTTTATGGGGGACATCTGAATCAAACCGCCATAGCTGGGATCTTGGGCCCCAGAGGTGGAGAGAGAAAGAGTTCTTTAAGGAGATGTTGAACAGCCCCAGGGTGAGGAGTGATTGTTCCACTGAGGACCTCAACCAGCTGAAGTGTCTTTATGTACATAGCATGGCTGACATCTGGGGCTGTTCACTTTCATATACTCCATATGTATGTGCATGTATGTGGGTACTTAAATATGCATTTGTTACTGTGTGCTTTTAGTGTATGCAGGATTGTGGGTGTGAGAGTGTGCCCATTTATATGTGAATATGTATGCTTGTGTATTGGGCTACTTATGTATACATATGGGTGTGCCCTTGTATGCATGTATATTAGGGATACTTAATGAGGCCAGCTTGGCCAAACATTGATAATTGCTTATGCTAATAGTTGATGTTGGATACATGGTATTTATTTATGCTTTTCCCTATATTTTTAATTATTAAATTATTATATTTATTGAGTAAAGTACAGAGCTAAGGAAAGGCACCCATGTGGCTAGAAATCACAAATGAAGGGCCTGGAAAAAAACATGGAAAGAAAAGAGAAAAGAAAGTAGGGAGCTGGAGGGGATAAAGAACCCATGTGGAATGTAAGGGCTAAGGTCCCTCCTGGCTGAGCCAACCCAGGCCTAGCCGAGGAAAATCTCACCCAGAGCCTGAAGTTCTCAAGTGGCAGAGGACCTGCCCTCCCCTTGCAATGGTATTTATAATCTTTTTATGGTGGGTTGTTGTTGCAGTCAGGTTCATATTGCTGGTAGAAATCACCTAACCAAAAGCAGCTTGTGGGGGAAAAGAGGTTTATTTTGGTTTACAGGCTCGAGGGGAAGCTCCACAATGGCAGAGGAAAATGATGGCATGAGCAGAGAGTGGACATCACCCTCTGGCCAACATAAGGTGGACCATAGAAACAGGAGAGTCTGCCAAACACTGGCAAGGGGGAATTGGCTATAACACCCATCAGCCTGCCCCCAACAATATACTGCCTCCAGGAGGCATTAATTTCCAAATCTTCTTCAGCTGAGAATCTAGCATTCAAAACACCTAATTTTATGGGGGACACCTGAATCAAACCACCACAGGTGTCCTCTGGTTCAGGTGAACCAGTGGGACTACTGATTGGTTAAGGCTAAGGGCTGTCTTAGGAAGGGGTTATCCCTGGCACCAAGTTCCAGGGGCTGAACATGACCAAACACAGTGTTTAAATCCTATAAAAGATCTCCTTCCCAGGAGGGTCCTGGTTGTTTGTGGAAAATCAGGTCTAGGGAACTAGGCAAGAGATAAGAATTCAGATCATCTTTAATTTCTAGCAAGTGCAAACTTTCCTGCCTTTTTTACCTTCAGGGGTCCAGTCACCGTAACTCTACCCCCTCTCATCAACCCCTCTCATGAGAAGACCCTCTAACTGCTGTTAGAGGACAAGGGGCGATGATGTCAGATCATGAACTATTTCCTCCTGAATGGGGCATGTAATTGTAGCAGTTAGAGTCTCTCCCAGACAGGGGAACTATTCTAAGGGACCCTGAAAGTGTATTGATGGAGTGTAGGAAGATAGTTTTGGAAGAAAATGTTGGGGATAAAGAATAAAAGTAAGGAGTTAATGAGGAGTGAGCACACAGCAAACTGGTTGCCTTTCAGTTGTGCTTCTTGTGGACATGTAGGCCTTGGGAAGCATTTGAGGGAACCTAAGTAAATGGAGTTGGATTGTCTCAGGACCATCTGATCATGAGGTTGCAGAGATTTTTCTTCCAGAACTGTTCATCAAATGGCACAGTAGTGTTTGACGTGGCCTGAATCTGTTTCTCTATGGCTTATAAAGCAGGCTAGATAATAACAGAGTTATCAGGAACATTTAACTTTGATAATGGTGAATATACCATATTTTGTATAATAGCCTTCCTGAGTGTACCTTTTTAAATTTGTCCTGAGGGTAGCCAGGGCCAAAGGTTGGTACCATAGAGCCATTGGGGGCCATTAAAGGCTGTACAAATATATTTTTGGTCTCAGGACTTATTTATGGATGTCCTGGCACAAGTTAGAGGAGATTCACTACTGTTCCCATTATAAGGAAGTCTTCTTAATGAAGCGACCCTTTTGACATCTATCCTTATTTTTCCTTATCATAGAACTAGAACTATAAGATAGGGGGACAGCATGTCTTAAGGCCTTGTTTGTTTCCCCTCTTGGAAAGCTCTTGTGTTACTTAATAGGCCATTCATATATTTGAGGTATCCCATTATCTCTGGTTATACATTCCTCTCTAAGTGTTTAAGACCAAGCAGATAGCCAAAATTTAATCAAAGATTAATTTTGGAGATCACTAATGACTCTCCAAAGGAGATTTTAGGGACTCAGGAGTAGCCCTATAGCTTCTTCAATACTAGTGTCTATTAGAAAGAGTCAAGGTCATGCTGACCAAGTAGTTTTCCCTTCTTTGGAAAGTCTTGTCTCTATATTTTTGTGTGTTCTTGAAAAAAAATCCATTATAATCACAGGTAAATTTGATGTGCAAAAATGATATTACTTGGTGCTGGGGAGATGGCTCAGTGGGGAAAGGTGCTTTGCTTGCAAAGCCTGCCTGCCCAGGTTCAATCCTGCAATACCCATGTAAAGCCAGATGCACAAAATAGCACATGATTCTGGAGTTTAATTGCAGTGGCAAGAGGCCCTTACACACCCATTCATAATATTCTCTCTCTCTCTCTAATAAAACTTTTTTAAAAAGAAGATTACTTGATAAATTTGTCTTAGTGGTAAAGAACATTTCTCTGGGTAGCCTCTTTGTTGCATACTATAAACATCCTTGAGCTTACCTGTGTGCAGTATATTTTGTCTTGATTCTCTAAAATAACGTGTTTGAGATGACCTCATTTGAGGTTCATCTCTCTGCTACATCTTGCTGTTTTCTTACACCACCTGCTGAGAACTAACAGCTACGTCAGCAGTTTGAGTAGACAGGAAATGAGGTTGAATAAACACTCATCGTTTGAGGTGAACAAGTCCAAAATGAGATCACAGGAGACTTTTCATAAGAGAGAGGGAATCCCTTATGCAGGTGTCAATATATTCTGACTGAGGCTTGGCCTGGAAGGGATGGACAATGGTTCAGAGACATTGCCATACTTTCCTGACTGATGTGATACTATGAAGAGTTACTGCCATTAAAGACCAAACACGAGAGCTTTAAAGACAGTGGCCTAATCAGTCAACTCTTTCTATCTTGAAGAAATTGTGGAAGTTGTGAGAAAGATAATGAATTCACTTTTGGTATAGCTTTTCTTCAACAGAAGTAGAGCTGGAAACAAAATGTTATGATAAAGGAAGTTGTAATCTGTTGCTCTTGGAGGCAGAGTGCTATGGGGTGGTTTTAGTAACACAAGTGTGCCCCATCTCAAGTAGTGTGTTGCAGTGTCAGTATGTATTTGAGAAAGAGGCTGCCTGCCAAAACCATGTTTATTTTCGCAGGGCGGGGTGGGGGGAGCACATGGAAAATGATGTACATCTGGGACAGTTCATCTTATTTAGCATCCAGAGATGCAGCCACTCTTTCCCTGGCTTGGCCTCTCATCCACCCAGATACCTTTCCAGGGAAGGTCCTTGTGGGTTGTGGAAGCCATTGCTGCTGGTGTGGAGCCAGGCATCCTGCCCTCAGCATCATGGCCTGAGGTGCTGAGGCCTCTGAAAGGCTGTGCTTCCCCTTTGCTTTATTGCAGTGTGCTCAGCAATCTGTCATCTTACTCCACCAAGATGTTGGTGTCGAGTATGGTAGGCTTCTGGTGAGACAGGCTCTCTAGCATGTGTGTTTAGTGTTGCCATGTAAGGGCTGGAAGTGGCTGAACTCCATTCTTCTGAAGAGCTGATCTCTGGTGGATGCTGGGTAGGGACTTCTTAAAGGAATAGGAGAATCATTTGAGGACCTTACTTTGGGCTAACTGTAGCTTCAGCTTCCCTGTCTCTGCTCCCATGTGGCATTCAAAATCTCTGTTTTATGGAGTCTTTAGGCATCTTTGTAGGTACCTAAATTTATATCAGCAGAGTGGGGAGTGCTTAAATCATATACGCATATTAAGAGAAAGTGCAGGAGAAAGTGGGTTCCTGGATCTATGTCCAAGGTCAGAGTTCACACCTTGTTGTCAAGTGTCTATGTGGATGCTTCAAGTAGCTGTGGGTAACTGACTCCAGCCACTTCTTGCTGGGAGACAGCTGTGGCTTGTGCCTCCTGATTCAGTGTGACATTCACAGGCTTGAGAATGAGCTAGGTTCCTGCAGCTAAAACCTACCTCATCAGCTTGGCTGCAGAGCAGCATTGCTTACTAATGCAGTAATCAAGGCACACTGCAAAACCAGATCATGACTTCACTTGAAAAAACTTGCCAGAGTGAAAAGCCCCACAGGAATATCTTGAAAATGGGGACTTTCCTGTTGAGGTCCATACCTTCTCTCCCATTGTGTTGAATAAACAAGTGTAGACTGCTATTTTACATAAGGAGATGAATTTGCTGTGGATTTTAAAACTACCCTACGAAAAGTATGAACTAAAAACAGTTAACAGACAATAGCTACACCCAGGTGAGAGCTCTAACCAGTGGTTTCCTGGGACAGACTACAGAGTCAGCAAGCCTGGCCCCTGGTTCTCACCAAGTAGTGCATGGGCTCACTATGAGAAATTCACACAGAGCTGAGTTTGGGTTGTAGCCAGGATTCTCACTATGTTCTGACATTCTATGATCAGCAATATTAGCCACTCTGGGGTTTCTGTTTTACTGTCAACTGCACAGCAGCAGAGTTGCTATGACTTCTGGGAGAGAAGGTGAACTGAGCTGATTCACTGCTACTTGTATGTCTGCCTTGGAAGAATCTAGGGATATAGGTGACAAAACTCACACTGCGAGGCAGTGTCTGTGGCTGCTGCAGCTGGCCACAGCCCCATCTGTGGTATCTGCTGCAAGGTTACATTCATTGCTAGAAACTTGGTAGTATCCAGGGCTTTCTGTCTCCAAAGTTGCTGCCCTATGTCCATGGCCCATTTCAGTATGTGTGGGTCACTTCATTGAGATGTGATGTTCTCCAGGTTGGAAAAGGTAGCCCATTCTTCTAGGAAAAAAATGGCTTTGCCTGGTGTACCCTACCAAGTATGTCATCTGCATGTCTAGGCTTTAAATATTTGAAAATAGGTACTGGGTGTTTGTATGATAGGTACGAAATGTTTCTGGGATAGCAAGATGGTTTTGTGGTTAAAGGTGCATGCTTGCAAAGTCTGTTGGCTCACATTCATTTTCCAAGCCACCCATGTAATTTAGATGCATAAAGTGGTGCAAGTGTCTAGTGTTTGTTTACAATGGCAAGAGTTCCCGGTGCACACACACACACACACACACACACACACACACACAAATAAGTAATTTTTAAAAGTGTTTCATCAGCCCATTCTAATCTCCACAATAGTTAAGCCTTAGGATCATGGTCTTCTAGAACTGGATGATAACATAACGGTAGGACTTCAATGAGCACTTTGCATAGAGGCTGCTTGTTCATCCTTCAAAGCAAGCATATGAGACAGCTGTTCTTTCCACACCCATTGAACAGGGAACAACACTGAGTTCCATACAGTTTACTAGTGGCAGGACTGGGTTTTATCCCAGTTTTCCAAAGTCCCAGTTTCATACTATGTATTATTAGTTACTGTTCAGAAAGAGACAAGAGAAGGCATTGTTTCTTTTTATTATTATTTTTTATTGTATATGTGCATATATATGCCTGTGTGTGTACATGAATACATGTTTGGGATGTGCAAGAATGTGGATGTTGGGTATCTTCCTCAGTAGCTCTTCACTTTGATTCTTTGAGACAAGGTCTCTCACTGAAACTGGAGTTCACTAGTTAGGCTAGACTAACTAGCCGGTAAGCCCCAAGAATTCTATTTCCAGCTCCCCAGTGAGGGATTACAAGCACATGCTGCATCCTCCTGTTGGCCTAGCAAGCATTTTACTATCTCCCTAACTCCTCATATTTGCACAGTAAACACTTTGCCATCTACCTAACTCTTTTCTTTATTATCATCTTTTAGGATGCAGGGAGCCAGCAGATAGGTTTCTTGCTTGGAAGCTGTGGTGTTACTGTTGCCTTGACAAGTGATGCCTGCCACAAAGGTCTACCAAAAAGCCCAACAGGAGAGATCCCACAGTTCAAAGGTATGCCACAGAGCCTCTGAGAACTCACTTTCCCTCTTGGGTCCTTATGTCACAGGCTAGCTCTTCACCTGGGAAGAATGCCCTGTCAGTTTCAGGACACTGCTTTCTTCATGTGTCAACATCTTTGATTACACACACAGCTCATAACCTGTGGGCTGGTATGACATAGCTCGTGGTGTCTCAGGCACTCTTTTAGCTGATGCTGTCTTCAATTTGATAACATGGAAACACCAGAGATTCCATCTATTCTGAAGTGGCGTTTGAAAGCATGCCATGTGAATGAAGAGGACTTCTACACTTATTTTCTGGTTTCTCCTGGATTAAATAGAATTTATCATTTTTTTCCCAAGGTTGGCCAAAGCTGTTATGGTTTGTCACAGAGTCAAAGCACCTCTCTAAACCTCCTCGAGACTGGTTTCCACACATTAAAGATGCAAATAATGACACGGCTTATATTGAGGTGAGCCAGATACTATCCTTCTCATTGTTGAGACAAAACACCTGACAAAAGCAACTTAAAGGGAAAGGGTTCATTTCCGCTTACAGTTGGACATAGCATGGAAGGAATCACTGCAGGAGCATGAAGCAGCTGATCACATTTAGTCCACAGTTATGAAGTAGAGAGAGAGAGACGAATGCTGGTACTTAGCTAGCTTCCTCTTTTTAGTAAAATCCAAGATCTCAGACATGGAATGGTGCCTCATATTTAGGGTGGGTCTTCCCATGTCAATTAACCTAGCCTAGAAAAATCCTTTTCATGGTGATTGTAAATCCTGTCAAGTTGAGAAGTGAGATAAAACATCATACTCTTGGTCTGGTATGTGTGCTGAAAGAAGAGTAGTCATGAATTTACCATTACACCAGCAACTAATCAGTCTCTGACATTAATAGGCATGTGTTGTCCAAAATAACTAGCAATGCTATTCAATGGGAACCAGGGCTTTGTCACCCCAAACTACTTGCCCATGTTTTCTTTGTCATTCTAGTACAAGACATGTAAGGATGGAAGTGTGCTTGGAGTGACCGTAACAAGGATCGCACTGCTCACGCACTGTCAGGCACTCACGCAGGCCTGTGGCTATACAGAAGGTATGGGTGTCACTGAGACTCCTGAGGATGTGGGGTCTGGGAGATGCCCTGTTGATCAGGGATGCCTCATGGTGTGCCAGACTGTGTGTTTCCTGCTAGTCACTGTCAAAGTAGCGTTATGTGCACAACTCCACTCACTGTGAACTGACGGAATTGTTGAGTTAGTGCATTAGTTCTGACTGGCTTACCCAATAGGCATAGGGCTTTGGCCCAAAGTTCCAGGTCACCGTGCTGGCAGGCATGGTTCCTGGTGAAGTCTCTCTGCCAGGCTTCTACATGGCACCTCCTTGCTTTGTCCTTGTGGCATGCTCCCTACCTGGGAGAACAATTTCTCATTTTTTCTTATAAGGATGCCAATAAGAGCCCCACCTTATTGTCTTCATCTAATATTACCTCCTTGAAAGCCCATTCTCATAGAGGGGTTAGGGCTTCACTATATGGATTTGGAGGTTCTTATTCAATCTGTAACAGTTAACACCAAGATGTTGATCCCTCCCTGCATATGAATATAGATTATATCTTTAGAAGCTTTTTTAAAAAACTTATATTTTATTTACTGGAGGGAGGGAGAGAGAGAAATGAGAATGAATGGCCATACTAGAGCCTTCAGTTGCTGCAAATGAACTCCAGACGCATGTGCCACCTTATGCATCTGGTTTATGTGTTTCCTAGGGAATCGAACCTGGGTCCTTTGGCTTGCAGCAAGTACCTTAACCAGTAAGCCAACTCTCTAGACCTAGATTCATTTTTTTAAAAGTTTCATATTTTACCAGTCTTTGATATTAGATGAGAAGCTCTGAGGGTAGAGTTTCCAAGCTCTGCAAGCATTGGTTGCCATAGTGGAGGGTAATTGGTTTAACTGGTGTGTTTTCTTTCCCCTGAATGGAATGGCTATGGTAAGCAGAGATTGAGCAGTAACCATAGTAACAGCTGTGCATAAGCACAGAGAAGGAAGGGCTAGAGCAGATCCCTTGAAGAATCCCTAGCTTGGTGTCCCAGACTCCTGTCTGCACCATGGCTATAGTACACATCCCACACTAGCTTCTTTCTGGGACCTGAAGAAGGCAGTAGTGCTCCCTGTCTATCAAGAATGAGATGCTTTCCTTTCTCCTGCTGTTCACTTGATTTTCCTACCCTGCCCCTTTTAAGAACATGTCCGTTCCATGGTCATAATTGGAGATGTAGCCTCTAGTCAGCAGTTCCCTTTTTGTAAAACCTGGTTACCTATGTCCTGGCCATCATACTTTGAAGGTCCAGGGCTATTATCCTGTGGGTATCAAGCAAATATAAATATTTTCAATTCCTCTGTAAAAAGGAGTCTCGGATATTTTCTTAGTGCATGTCTATATTTTAGTTTCTGAAAGGAGAGCAGGAAGTTGGATGCTGAGCCCTTAGTGAGCATTGTAAGTAGGAATGAGGAGAGTGGAGGACATGGTGTTGCTAAATACTCAAGGCACTGAAGGTTGGCCGTGGATCCTGTGTGTAGGCAGCTGAAGCTCTCATTCACCTGTGTTGACAAGAAAACCTCAAATGAAGTTTGGAGTCATTACTGCCAGGCTTTTTATCAGTCATCAGTCTGGGATAGTAATTGTTTTCAACCTTTCAACATTTTCTTTGTTCTCCATTTTGAAGACCACACCTGATACTTCTTGAACTTTCTTCTGTCCTTGTCTTTCTAAGACTGTTCTCCTTTATTGTCCCACTCACACCCTTGGAGCTGTCTGATGGAGCTATACAAGCCTATATGTTTCCTAAAACTGGCCCTCTTTCAGTACAAGGCATGCTGCTCAGTTATAAGAGACCTTGTGAGGGAAATGAAAAGGCATTTCTTCACAAGGAAATAGAAGGGAGGGAGAACCTAAATATAAAAGAGAGGAAATCAGGTGGCTTTGGTTTTTTGTTTGCTTTTTAAAAATATTTTATTTATTTACTAGAGAGGGAAGGAGAGAGAGAGAGAAAATGAGAGAGAATAAGAATATGAATGGGTACACCATGGGGCTTCCTGCCACTGCAGATGAATTCCAGATACATGGGCCAATTTGTGGATCTGGCTTTAAGTAAGTCCTGGGAATTTGAAATAGGGCCTACAGGTTTTGCAAGCAAGCACCTTTAACCACTGGGCAATCTCCCCAGCCATTTGTTTGTTTTGTCATTTTGAGGGTCTCACTATGTACCTAGGCGGGCTTTAAACTTGGTATAACTCTTAGCCTGGCCTTGTGACCTTCCCCTATGGCAGCCTCCCACATGCTAGGATCATTGGCAAATGCCACCACATCCAGTGTTACCAGTGAAAAACATTGTTACTGTTTTTCAGTGATGATGTGATTAGTTATTACCATTCATCTGTCTGAATATTGTTCTGGAAACATACTTTAGGCCTCGTAGCACTTTTCATTGGTCTGATGAAAGGCTGTAGAACTTTTATCAAGACAGAGTAAAGTGCTGTTTTTCCAGTGTACACAATGACCCCCTGGGGCAATGGTGTTTTTTTTTTTTCTTCTAATTTCATCCATGCTACTGTTATAAGTAAAACTTGTGACTTTCTCTTGTACAGCCGAAACCATTGTGAATGTTCTAGACTTCAAGAAGGATGTGGGACTCTGGCATGGCATCCTGACTGTAAGTGCCTCCCCCTCTCCTTGCCTTACTGGGTGTATTGATGGCATGGGTGTACCCTGTGTCTGTACTCAGACTATGATTTGTTTATGAGCCAGCTTAGGCAAGTTACCCACGTTACACAAAAATATCATGTTGGAAGTCTTATAATGTCCACTTCGCTTGTTTACAACACAGAAAGCCAGTTGGCCTCAGCAGTTAACTTTCTTGATTGAGTGTTAGACCCAAGTTTTGAGTCATGGCTACAAGTGTAACGTTCTTAAGGGCCATATCTTCCCCTTTGGGCTTTCAAGATTTCATGCTTATGTTATCAGTACAATGTCTGTGTTTGAGTCACTTTCTCATGCAGCTTATTTGTCTAGAATGTTCTTACTATTTTGTTTTCAAGAGTCAGGGTATGTGCTATTCCATTATTCTACAAGGATAAAAGGATTTCACAGACTCCCTTGACGATGAAAATTCAGCATTCATTATAAAGAGACATTTGTCTCATTGTTAGTGCCACTCACAAAGTGCTAGCTGTGGGCACTTTAGTAGACAAATGTCCTTACTTGGTTAAGGTATTCTTGGCACTTCAAAAACATGTGCTTGGAATCTCATGATACAAGTATATTGTAGAAGAATTGTTTGAAGCTCCACTCCCCTGGCTTTTCTGTACCCAGTATTGTTCATTTCTAATTATCAGGATGTTCTTAGATGCTGATATGCAGAAATGAACTTTAATTGCTGGCACACTGGTACCTGCTGGTGTAAATGGAAGAGCATGAGTTTGGAGTTAGAATACTTGAAAACTGAGTTTGTGGATCCATCCACTGTTCTAGGTGTGATTCCAATGAATGTCACATCCATGTGCACAAGAAACTTAGCTCTTCAACACTGGGAATTCAACTCAGGTCTTAATGTACACTAGGCATTCTACCACTGAGCTACATCCCAAGCCTTTTAACTTGCTTTGAGACATGGTCTCACTAATGCCCAGATTGGCCTTGAGTTTACAATCCTATTGCTCCACCCTTCCTAGTAGCTAGGATTACAGGCACCACAGCTCTAACAAGAATCATTTGTTTACAAGCATCAAATGGGAATATCTGATGTGGTTGGCATGTCAGTTATATGGCTTCATCTTTACCAAACATATAGCCCACCAGCATCAGATCCTGAAGAATAGAGACTGTTACTGTTAGCTACAACCAGTTGCAGGATATGCCACCATTCTCATTATACCATACCATCTGTGATCCTGCCTGCTGTCCCTCTGTGATAGTGTCACCCTCTCTGTGCAAGTACCTCCTTTGTTGACAGTATCACCTTGCTTGCCATTGTCTTAGTAGTTGGCAGTTTGTGAGTCTCATTTCTTGCCACCTTCTAATGCCAGGCAGTTGTCTGACCACATAGATGAACACTTTCTGCCTCAGCCTTAGCATGCTGTAAGCTCCCTCTCCTAAGCATAGAGTGGCAAGGAGCCAGGTGAACTGGGCTTGCATAGTTCAGTCCTGGCCTCATTCCTGGGGGTGTGTACACTGGTCTTCTAGATTTTTAAAAATTTTTTATTTTTATTTATTTATTTATTTATTTATTTATTTTGGTTTTTTGAGGTAGGGTCTCACTGTATTCCAGGCTGACCTGGAATTCACTATGTAGTCTCAGGGTGGCCTCAAACTCATGGCAGTCTCCCTACCTCTGCCTCCCAACCACTCCCTTCCCCTCCCTTCCTGTACCCTTCCCAGGCTCTAATAACACTACCCTATATTCTACTTCTTGGAGGGCAGTATTTTAGCCCCTACATATAATTGAGAACATAAAGTATTGTTTTATTGTGCCTGAATTATTATTTCACTTAACATTATATTCTGTAGTTCATTCATGTTGCAACAAATGACAGGATGTCATTATTTTGATGTCTGAATAATATTTCATTAAATATGTGTGTCATAATCTTCTTTGTTCATTAATTCATCAGTGGACACCTAGGTTGATTCCATATCTTGGCTGTTACATATATTGCTGTAGTGAGTAATTGAGTATGTTAAATGTTAAAGTCTCTTTAACATACTGATTTATGTTCCTGTGTGTATATACTCAAAAGTGGTATCCATACACTGTGTACATAACTAATTAAAATGAAAGGAATATTCTATAAAAAAGTGTTGTACTCTGGATCATATAGTAGTTTGTTTGATTTAAGCAGTCTCCACATATTTTTCCATTTTTGCTATACTAATGTATATTTCCAACAATATTGGATGAGATTTCCCTTTACCTTCATCCTACCAGCATTTATTTTGTTTTCCTTATTGATGATAGCCATGCTAGCTGGGATGAAATGATATGTCATCATGAATTTGGTTTGCATTTCCCTCTTTGGTCAATAACTTATCCTCTTTTGAGATATGCCTGTTGACATGCTTTGAGTGAAAGATAGTATTAAGAAAAGTACTAGAAAAAAAATTTTTAAGGGGCTGGAGAGATGGCTTAGCAGTTAAGTGCTTGCTTGTGAAGCCTAAGGACCCTGGTTCAAGGCTTGATTCCCCGGTTCCCATGTAAGCCAGATGCACAAGGTGGCACATGCATCTGGAGTTCATTTGCAGTGGCTGGAGGCCCTGGTGCACCCATTCTGTTTCTGTCTCTCTTCCTCGTTCTCTGTCACTCTCAAATAAATAAAAATAAAAATAAATTTTAAAAAGAAAAGTATTAGGGGAGGCTGGAAAGATGGTTTAGCAGTTGAGGCACTTGTCCGCGAAGCCTAAGGACCAAGGTTCAATTCTCCAGGTTCCATGTAAGCCAGATGCACAGGGTAGCGCATGCATCTGGAATTTGTTTGCAGTGCCTGGAGGCCCTGGTGCACCCATTCTCTCTCTCTCCCCCCCCTTCTCTGTCTCTAATAAATAAATTTAAAAAATAAATAAATCAGAGAAAAGTACTAGGGCTTAAATTCTTTGACCCTATCAGAAGTAGCTGAAGAGAATGAGGACTAGTAGAGAGGATAAGATAACTTCTGAGAAGTCACTTTATTATAAAAAATATAACAAGATACACCCCAATAGTATCAAGCTATCTACTTGTCCTCTTGAGTTAGTTTCCTTGATTGCCCATGAAGCTCATGTGCTTCCATATATATATATATATGTGTGTGTGTGTGTGTGTGTGTGTGTGTGTGTGTGTGTGTGTGTGTGTGTATGTATGTATGTATGTATATATGTATCCCTGGCCTCACAGCAGCAAGCCATCTCTGCTCACCTCTTTTGTTCATCCATTGGTTGCAGAGTGTCATGAACATGATGCACGTCATCAGCATCCCGTACTCGCTGATGAAGGTAAACCCCCTCTCCTGGATCCAGAAGGTCTGCCAGTACAAAGGTTGGTCTCCCAAGGGACCCGTGGGTGCTTTGGTGACAGAGATGATTCATCATTCCCCCATGAATCACACTTACCTGTCATTTTCAACATCAGATAGTCTGGTAGTGACATGTGATAACTTCTGTTTTTCTTTCTAGCAAAAGTGGCATGTGTGAAATCGAGAGACATGCACTGGGCACTGGTAGCACACAGAGATCAAAGAGACGTCAACCTGTCCTCCCTCCGCATGTTAATAGTGGCTGATGGAGCAAATCCCTGTAAGTGAAGCATCAGTTATAAGGTTCAAAGACAGGCAATCCTCAGAGCTCCTTGCTTTCCACATGTCATTGTTTGCTTTGATGTTTCTTCAAATCTTTATATTGGTTGAGGCTTTGTATTACAATAACCAAGCAGCCTTATTCGTAAGGGTGGAATAACATAGTGTATAAGAGGCCCTAAGAAACATAGTGGTTCTGTAAGAAAACTTCCTGTTTTGAATCTTATTTTCACAGCTGTATAGTGGTACTCAAATCATAAAGTTTTATGAAGAGTAAATGAGTCAGTCCTTAAGTATAGATCTTTGGCATGTAACCAGTGCTCAAAAAATATGAATTTGGGCCAGGCATGGTGGCACATGTCTTTAATCCCAGCACTTGGGAAGCAGAGGTAGGAGGATTGCTGTGAGTTCTAGGCCACCCTGAGACTACATAGTTAATTCCAAGTCAGCCTGAGCTAGAGTGAGACCCTACATCAAAAAGCCTAAACATACATATACATATACATATACATACATATATATATATATATATATATATATACACACACACACACACACACACACACACACACACACACACACATATGGATGAATCTGGAGTGGACAAAGTGTCACATGCTTTTAATCCCAGCACTTGGAAGGCAAAGGTAGGAGAGGAGGATCACTGTAAGTTTGAAGCCATCCTGAAACTACATAGTGAATTCCAGGTCTGCCTGGGCTAAAGCGAGACTCTACCTCAAAAAAACAAAAGTGAATTTAACTATCTTATGGCCTATAGTACAGCTATTGATCAGTATAATAATCTGCCATTGCTAGTTGAACTTCATTGTAAAATCCTTTAACCAGAAATACCCAGATAAAGGGCAGGAAAGATGGGTCAGTGAGTAAAGTGCTTGCCACACAAGTGTGAGGACTTGAGTTGGGGTTCCCAACCCTCATATTAATGCTAGTAGATATGATGGCCCCTTCTATAATCTCATCCCACAAGAGGTGGAGATAAATGATCCCTAGGTCAAGCTGGATAGACCAAGGAACCATTGAGCTCTGGGATCAATTCCGAGACCCTATTCTATAAATAAATTAGAGGGTGATTAAGGAAGATACCCAAAGTCAACCTCTGGTCTCCACATACATAGATATACATGTATTTATGCACCCATATACATATATGCCCTCACATATACAAAGAAAAAAATCCAAAAAGAAATATTCACATAAAGTTAATTAGCACCTTTACAAAATACTCTTAATAAACCTTCAGAAGCATGTTGAGTGAAATCAGCAGCTAGATGGCTTGTTTTTGTGAGAATAGTCTATAAAGTCAGAAACCATGGGAATAAATAGAGGGGAAATGAGTGAATGATTCTGGTTACATGTGCATTTCTAAACTAAAGCAGTGTATGCTTTCTTCACACCTGATGGACTAAAATGAGCCTATAAGTGGATAACTTTGATTTATAAAAATAATTCAATATACTGTGAGCTCATCGACTAAACATACTACTCTGTGATGTTATAGATGGAAAGCAAAATAAATCTGCATTTGAAAAACAGTTATTTCATAGATTCCTAGTAATTAATGCAAATTCCTATATGAGAAAGTTTTCTTTGTTTAGATTTATACATTTAATGGAACTTGCATATTAAAAATGGTGGCACAGATTTTAGAAAAGTACTGAAGTAAACCCAGCAGTCAGCATATAAGTGTTTTAAAAATATTGAAGTTATGTATTTCAAATTCTTGACATCTTTAAGTTTGAGAATAGCATCTCTCATTGTAACATAAATAATAATTGTATTAAATGAATTGTTTCTTCTTGCTGCCTAAATCCATTTATACTTAAGTCCTAACTTTAGAACTGTTTGATATTAATGAGGTATTTTGAAGTCAGTCACAGTGCCACACTTGTCTGATCAACATCCCTCTTTCCCTCCAGGGTCTATTTCTTCTTGTGATGCGTTTCTCAATGTCTTCCAGAGTAAAGGCCTGCGACAGGAGGTCATTTGTCCATGTGCCAGCTCACCAGAGGCCCTCACTGTGGCCATTCGAAGGTACTGGGTCACAATATTTACCATAGACAGTTGTCCTGACGGAGCAGCCAAAAGGGGTTGGGAATACAGTACTTATTAATCTTAATGTCAGAAAGAAAACAGGCTCTAATCTTTATAAGATGATTTTATTTCTCTCTTATGTGCAGGAATGTATTCTTGTCAATTGATTTCTCCTTATCTCCAGTTTCTCTGAGTTAATAGCATTCTATATAGGTGTAGGTGGACCAGTCCAATCTTCCCATTGTAGGTTATTCTGGTTTCCATTGGCTTGTATCAGTTTCTGGTTTAATGTGAGGATGGAATAGAGGAAATGTTCAATGAAGTGAGATTTTTGTAGCTAAACATATGAAGCTTGTGTCATCTTTAATTTTTGCTTTATGGAATGATGTGCTTTAAAAACCTGGGTTTTCTGTGCCTTTGACCAGCATGCTGTTACATCAAGTGCTCTAAGAGCTGTGATGACCAGATATCCCACAGCCTAAGCATCGGGATGCTGTTTCTGGGAGCAGCATTATTCAGTGTTGGTCATAACTCACTTGATCATGCATCCAGCCAACATAGCAAATGAGATGGGAAGTAGTTATAGAATTTAAAATGTATCCTGAGTGAGAAGATGAGAAATGTCTAACATAATAAATTAGTACTAGGAAGACCCTATCACTATCATCTTTAGTTACAACTGGCTGTCAGTCACCTCTCCAGCCTCTCAGTTGTCAACAGTAGCATAAAGAATTATGTTTGTAACATACAGGTATTTCAAACTTGTAGCTTGTTTTTTAATGCTTTGCAGTTCTGTCTGTATAGATTTTATTCTAAGTATTGCAAATGTATCCCATGATGAAAATGGACAACATAGACACTCAGTGTTCAAAAAACATAAATTTTCCTTTGTTTCACTAAAAGATGGAGTTTTCTAAAAATACTGGCTAGAAGAACATAGTAGTTACTTTCCTCATTGCTGTGACAAAAGTAATTTAAAGGAGGAAGGATATATTTTGGCTCATCATTTGAGGAGCTATAGTCCATCATGGCAGGTATGTGAGGCAGCTGATCATATTGCACCCACATTCAGGAAGCCAACAGCGATGAATGCTGGTTCTTAGCTGGTTTCCTCCTTTCTCCAACTGGAACTACAGTTGGTGGATACTTCTGCTCACATTTAGAATATGTCTTCCATTTTCAGTTAAACCTCTTTGGGGTTTCCCTCTGTGGAGTTCCCTCACAGCTACATGCAGAGTTGTGACTCCTGCTTGGTTCTAAATGGAGACAAATTGGCAATGGAAGTTTAACATCACAAAGAATTTCCTTAAGCAAGAAAACCCATGATGCTCTTAGGTGTTCCTTATATTATTACCTAGACTATGTGACTACAAAATTGACAGTATTTTCCTTGCATGTGTCTTTGATATACTTGTGTATGTATAAATGTTCATATGTGGATGATATACATGTGTATCCATTCATATGAGGGCCAGAGGTCAACATTGGGTATCTTTCTTAATTGCTCTCTAACTTTTTAATAATTTCATTGGTCAGATTAATGAGGGACTAAGTATTTTTAAATCTTTTTTATTTTATTTATTTGAGTGAGAGAAGGAGGAGGTGTTAAGAATGGGTGCACCAGGTCCTTCAGCCACTGCAAACAAACTCCAGAAACTTTGTGCCACCTTGTGTATCTGGCTTACGCGGGTACTGGGGAATTGAACCTGGGTCCTTTGGCTTTGCAAGCGAGTCCCTTAATCACTAAGCCATCCTTACATCCCCTACATTATATTTAAGGCAAGAGTCTTATACTGTACCTAGACCTTATAGATTCATCTAGATTAGCTAGCCAGTGAGCATAGGGATTCCCTATTTCCACCTACCCCTCCACTTGGATTACATCTGTGTATCTCCAAGCTTGACTTTTACCTGTGTGCTGGTTTCAAACTCAGGTCCTCAGAGTTGTGCAGCATTTTACTCAACTCCTAGCCAGACACTGAAAAAAATTAAAAGTATCTATAATCACCATTGGCCCAATCATAAATTATGTCTATCATGTGATTTAAGTGAGTGATAAAATGTAATGTGACCAGTCAGAATCCAATCTCCATTTCTTAGGAGGAATACACTGTATATATTCTCTGAATAATCTCCTGACATTTATATTTGGTTTTATAGCACAAAACACTCAGGGTTTTGCAAAAAAGCAGATTTGTGTTAATAATAATTTTCTTCTGAGATAAGCTTTAAACACATATCTGACTTAGCTCCTTAGATACCAAGAGGATGGAGCCTCAGCAAGCTTGGGTAGGAGCTAAATATCCAGGGTCCAGGTTTGAGCTCAACCTGACTAGTGTTTGGACACATGACTCTCTGTATGTAGGGCCTCAGTTTATTCCAGCAAAAAAAAAAAAAAAATTGTGAATTGGATATAATAATCTCTAAAATTTGTTCTACACATAAATGTTCAGGATTCTGTAGTGCTATGAAAAAGCACTATGCCCACTAATAGATTCACAAGTCCCTGATCCACATGAGCAGAAAATCCTACTTATGATCAGATGATTTGCTGATTTGCTTTGCCTAAAATATACTCTGCTGGCAAGCCATGTATTGTGGATTATGCTAGAGTTACATGGCAGAGGGGAAAGAGATAAGCCAAAACTTTTAGTACTTTTCTTTAAAATCTTAAAAATTGTTAAAGTCATTAAAAAAGTGTTTCTCTAAAAAGATTAAAGATTTAGTAGAGTGCTTGCCTACCATGCACAGGCCCCTGTGTGATCTCTAGCATTGCATAAGCTGGACGTTGTGTTGCATACATATAGTCTTAGCACTCAGGAGAAGTTCAAGGTCATCCACAGGACAGCAAGTTTGAGGCCAGCCTGGGATACATGAAACCATATTTTAAAAGGAAAGAAGGCTAGCAGGGAGGGAAAAAGTTAAATAGAATAAAGGAAGGAAGGAAAATTAGGAAGAAGGGAGGGAGGAAAGAAGGGCAAAGGAAGGAAGGAAGGAAGGAAGGAAGGAAGGAAGGAGAGAAATTAATAGACCATGCAAATAGGCATATTAAGCCTTGGCTATTTACTAAGTTTATCTTCTGTGGTCTGTGAAAGGATGCCTCCATTGTTAGGGATCTCAAGCATAAAACCTAAAAATACAAACATGGTAGATAACATGTAAGCACATAATAATTTTGTCAAAGGCTTAATGCTCCTTCAGTGATAAGCAATGTGAATTGAAGTTTCCAGACCCTATTCCTGAAGAGTTGAGCTGTTCTAAGACAGTGTAACTACATCTCGTACATTAATCAAAGATGGTAGTTTACAGGAGGTGGTCATTGCAGCTGCCTCATCAGCTGGCTTTGCCTTTCTTTGAGTGGTGTGGTTTCTGTGTGCAGATACTAAGTAGGCATCTGCTCAACCCTTGGTGTCCTTCACATATCACATGACTGCAGCCAATTGACCATAGGTATATCTCAGAGGTCTTGTCCTTTAATAGAGAAAAACAGAACAAGAGCAGGTGCACTGGGTACAGCAAAAATCCTCACCATGTCCCTCCAGTTTGAACCATGTTGCCTAATATTAAGTGGTGGTGCATAAAAGCATGTTTTTAATTTTACTTGTTTTTTTTAAGTGTGGTATGTGCATGTGTGTATGCTTTTTCGTATATGTATAGTTTCATGCACATTATGAGCATGTGTTAGATGCCACAGGGTGAGGTTGGCTGCATTACTCAGTTGCCTTCCACTTTATTATTTTTACATTTTTTTGTTAATTGAGAACTTTACTGTATGAACATATTGCATATTGGTCACCTTAATTTCTTACACATAGTCTTTTGCTAAATCTAGAGTTTTACTGATTTGGGTAGACTAACTAGTGAGTCCTAGGGATTCCCTGTCTCTGCCTCTGAAGGGCTAAGATTACCAGCTTCTACTAGCATGCCCACTTTTGTATGCGGCAGCATGGGATCTGAACTAAGGTCTTCATGCTTGATGACAAGCACTTTCTTCTCATTGAACCATTTCTCCAGCCCCTGGGGCAGGCTTTTCATCACAGGACTTAGATGTCACCAAAGATTGTCACCAAAAAGGGTCTAGATTCATCCATCTCATACAACACCATTTGTTTTCAATACTAGGTGTCTTGTATAGTGTTGACTGGGCAGTAAGTAAAACACATGATGGTATCACTTAGGCTGAATTGTTTTATTTCTTTCCTGAAGTTGAACTATTTTTAAAGGTAATAGGTTAAAAGGGAAATGGTTTGTAATTTGTAAAATGAAAATATTGGTATCTAATTGTAATTTCCCTGATGACATTTTACACCCCTCAAGGACTATACTTATTCATATGTATTTCCCTTGCTTGTATCCAACCTTTGGCATATCTAATGATCCCATCACAAGCTAGTGTATGTCCTCTTGGGCTTTATCACTCACACTTGTAGCTGTAGTTATTACAGCATTGTCCTTCAACATGCAAGGCTGCAGTTTTTTGGTGTAAGCTGGGGCTTCCTGGGTGCCTGGAACCATCACCACAAGAAACTATAAGAGCTGGACACCTTTAAAAAAAGGAAGCCGGGCATGGTGGTGCATGCCTTTAATCCCAGCACTCGGAAGGCAGAGGTAGGAGGATCATTGTGAGTTCGAGGCCACCCTGAGATTACATAGTGAATTCCAGGTCAACCTGGTCTAAAGTGAGACCCTACCTCAAAAAAAAAAATTAAAATTAAAATTAAAAAAAAAGGAAAAGGAGAGAATAATGTAAAAATGGTAAAGAGATGTTGCAGGCACACTTCCTGCAAGGAAAAGTTTATTGTAATTCCCACAAGTTGCATCATCCCCTATTCTCTGGAAGTAAAGCAGAATATCAGGTTAAATCCTGGGCTCATTGAGTAGATGTAGAATTATGATGATGTGAAGAGTCTTTAACTATTTTGTGTGGGTTCCACAACATAGATTTCTACTTGGTTGTCTCAAATAGTTGGAGATAACACCCACTTCTTAAAAACTCAATTCCTACTTAAAAGCTGGGACTAAATTTTCTATAGATGGTCTTATTTTACTTTGTTTTTTTCTAAATTACATGGAATTTTCTTCAGGGATTTCAAAGTGAGAAGAGGAACATGGCAGCTCCCACAGGGTCCTGATGAATCTTTCCATGAGGATATTCCCTCACCCTTTCCAGTTTTAAGGGATTATCTCTGTCTCATGGTGCCATCTCCCCTCCATGTATGTTCCACTGTACAGAATGTGAAACTGCATACCTAATTTCTGCTACCTCTGTCTCCATTCACCATCCCCAAGGATCACATCACAGGGCAAAGCTACTTAAGATCTTGAACACTTTGACTGAACTTTGCTCATCTGCCCAAAGACCTTTTCTGGTTTCCCTGAGAGTTCTGGGAAGCCGGTACCTAACTGGGGTTGGTCACTGGCCCTGGTGTGGCAAATGAGACCTCACACCTATGTCCTGTACAATATTTTCATAACCATCCATAAAACAAAGAAACAAAAGTGGGGTTGTGTTAGTGGACAGATTCTGTCTTCAAGAGAATTTGAGTAAGGAAAATGGCCCAGGCTTGAAAGAAAACTTCAGAATACCACAACATAGTTCCCTTCTCACCCAGCACTTTTTTAACTACGCCCACATCTTCTCTACAAATTCTCCTCCTCTCTACTTCTGTAACTTAGGACTCACAGATCCAGTGTGGCTTCTTTGATGGGCATAGGTGCCAGTAAAGAATATGCCGTATGGTCCTGTCCATTTTCCCATCTTCCTCTGCTTTCTACCTCCTTTTTGATTCTGTGCTTTTGTATTCATCATGTTTTCATTAGTAGTTATTATTTATTTGCAAGGAGGGGGGAGAGTGAGAGAGAGACAGAAAGAGAGAGAGAATGGGTGCGTACCAGGGCCTCTAGCCACTGCAAACAATTTCCAGACGTATGTGTCACTTTGTGTATCTGGCTTTATGTGGGTACTGGGGAGTCAAACCCAGGTAGTTGGGCTTTGCAGGCAAGTACCTTAACTGCTGAGCCATCTCTCCAGCCCAGTATTTATTTATAAGCCAGACAGTTCTAATTTTGGGAATGTAACAGTAAAGCCACAAGTACCTGCTCACAAATGACATGTTGAGGAAGTCCACATCACATCAGTATCCATCACCTGAAGAATGAAGATCTTATTATAGGAAGCAGAGAAGCTGGGCCTATTAGTTTCATCTGACAGAAGAAGCATTTCCTTGGGGCACAGATTGAGAAAAAAAAATTCCTGCTTCACTTTGTACATAAAATTCTCTTGGAATTGCCAACAGAGGCAGACTTGAGAGATTGTGGAAGAAGCCCACGTGAGCAACACCTGCCATTAGCAGTGAGTAGAAAATCTTAACCTGGAACTCTGTACTACATTGTGAATAAAATGGGAAAATTGCCTATCCTGATATGCCATTGATAGTTAGGGAAGATGATTTTATGATAGGTTACTTCAGTGAATAAGCAAAAGATGTGCAGTCACATTATGGCAATAACTTCAAGATTTGTTTTCCAAATCTATGCTTTGTAATCAATGCTATACTCATATATAATTTTATCCAGGATAAAATGGATTTTTCATGGCAATTCATGTGAATCTTTTTTGTTTTTTGTGAAGACATTAAGCCATTCTTCCCAGGAGAATCACATGATTGTCCTGCCATATGCTTTTTTCATCTTCCCTCAGTATTCTACCCCCATGGCTCATTAATATTTTGAAAAAAATCAAACAGGAGTTGAAGAGATAGCTTAGCAGTTAAGGTGCTTGCCTGCAAAGCCTAGGGACCCAGCTTTAACTCCCCAGAACCCACATAAGCCAGATGCACAAAGTCATACATGAACAAGGTCACATATGCACACAAGGTGGTACACATGTCTGGAGTTCCATTGCAATGGCTAGAGGCCCTGGCATACCAATTCTCTCGCTTTCTCTCATTAAAAAATAAAATAAAAAATTAACTATTGAAAAATCAAAAACTCCTGCATATCTTCTAGTTACCCAAGTCTGGAATGCATCATTGAGATGCAGGCACAGTTAGGATGGCTTTACGTTAAGTACCATCTCCCATGGTCTGTGGATATAGTCCCTTGGTCCTGTATGTGATCCCTGTACCTGTGCCTCCTAACCAGATCTTGTGTGTCTGTTATCTATTGATTTCACTCATTGTCAGTTCTGACCACATGGGTGAAATGTACTGGTGAGGGCGTCCCATTTAGCTTTTCTCTTGCATAAAACAAGACCATCAAATATTCAGGATAAAGATGACAAATTTTAATTGTAAGCCCTTGCTTTTACTGACTCCATAGTTTTAGCCAGTTAATATTAGAATTTGGGGAGCTTTTCTGTACATGTTGAACACCCCTAATCTGAAAATTCAAAATAGTTGAAAATTTCAAAGTTTGTGAGCCCTGATATGACACCACAAGTAGAAAGTCATTATCTTGACCTTGCATATCAGATTGTAGTCAGAATGCAGGTACTGACACACAGTTCATTCAGCATCCCCAAGATGGGGACAGCCCCTTTCAGTTCCAGTGTTTCTTTTTCACGCACATCTGGATCTGCTGTTCAAGCACATTCACAGAGGATACTAACATGCATGTGTTCAAGTAGACATGCCAGTGTGTACATACTGTGTATATTTGGTTTCTGCCATATAGTGTAAAGATAGTGTAGTTAATGTCAAAAAAGGAAAAGAAGGAAAGAAATCATGATTTTTCTGTAGATAACAAAAGCGGGAAAAAGATATTTGTGTTTAACTAGCACACACAAAGCCAAGCTGTTGGAGAAATTGGACAGCATTCCATGGGAAGAGGGTGGTATTGGAATGACCACCATGTGTGAACCTAAGGTAAGGTATCATCTGTTAGAATTCTTTGCTGAAAGGGATGAACAAAGTTAATGAAAAATAGATACTATGTAAAGCTGGGAAGGAAGCCCTTGATAGTATGTTGAAAGAGTGTGTCCATCATTTGTCACCATTGCAGTGCATGCATGCAACTTAATGACATACCAATCTTGAAACAAGCAGAAATCTGTCACCACAGAATGAAAAGCAAAGGAAATTGAAAATTTCCATAGGTTAGTTGTACAAATTTAAGAAAAGACACAGCAAAGCAAAGTATAATGTGTGCCTGAAGTGCCAACTACTCAGGAGGCTAAGTTGGGAGGCTTGCTTAAACCTAGGAGCTGAAGACCAGCCTAGGCTGTCTAATAAGCTAGTAGCTAGTAAGACACCCCTGCCAAAGGTATTGCTGATGAAAATGTAACACCAGTACAAGATCATAATGCTGATAATGATTGATTGATTGTTATTGTCCCAGAAACATACTAACTATAGCTGGTGAAACAGTCTGTATTAGTTACCTTTCTCATTGTTTTGACAAAAGACAGTTTAAGGGAAGGGCTTCTTTTGGCTTACAATTACAGGAATATAGTACTTCATAGTAGAGAAGGCATGGTGCAGGCGCTTGAAGCAGTTGGTTACACTCAGTCCACAGTCAGGAAGCAGAATGATGAATGCTGCTGCTTACTCTGCTTTCTCCTTTGTATTCAGTCCAGAACCTCAGTGCATGGAACAGTGTTGCCCACAGTTAGGTTGGGTCCTCCTATCTCACTCAGCCTAATCTAGAAAATCTCAAGACATTCACAGAAATTTGTTTCCATGGTCATTCTGAATCCTATCAAGTTGACAACCAAAGATTAACCATCACATAGTTCCTTTGAGGATTAAAGTGTGAGACTGTGGAGATTGCTCAGTGGGTGAAGTGCTTACCTCTGACACTGACCACTGGCCTGTACACACATGTGCAAACCTGCAAACATGTATACCCATGCACATAGAAATATGCATACATACTGCATATACGTGCCAAAATGATTAAGGGTGTGGGGCTGGGGAAATGGCTGAGTGGATAACGTGCTGACCATTCAAGCATAAGGACCTGAGTTTGAATCCATAGCATCCATGTAAAAAAAATGCCAGACATACTGATGCACATGTATAACATAATCACTGAATTATGTGCTACCAACAAGCACTTCTCACACTCATCACATGTAAATATTTTAACAGCTCAAAGTAGCACACATTATATTGTAGGGAAAAAGCAATGTGGTCAGCATAACTGAGCAGTCCACAGGTATCCCAAAACCCTGGACCAGTTGTCAGCAGTGGAAGGTTAATACATCCTCTGTTTTCAGTGAGAAACCTGGAAGAGAAGTTCCTCTGCAGATGAAGCACCTGCTGTATGGTGGCTTGAAATATCCTCAAGAGCCAATTCCCTTACGAACAGAAGATTTTTGGGTTTTTTTTGCTTGAAAGTCTCTCAATCTTATAAACTGACATGGCATCTTGTGCAGTCATGAATATATCCATCAGAAAGTCCATCACAAATTTCACCATGTCATCTCTTGGCACTTGGTCCATAAGCACCACATTTCCCATCATTATCACAATCACCCTGACTCAGCTCTTTCATCATGAGGTAAAGAATAAATAGCTGGTGCCTCAGTGCTAAAGCTTCAAACTTCCATATTCACTTCCTCCACCCTGGTGATAAAAGTCCAGAGATCTAATTTTTGCATTAGGAACTCAAACATCACTTTTTTTCCACCTGACATGGACTTTGCCAGTGTTACGTCTTCATTCCTTATCACTGAACACAGCTCCAGGCCAGAGTCTGTATCAGTTGCATTTATCCTCTTTGTGTTCCAAGCAGTGGAGACAGCATAGAAAACATAGTTTTCCTTTGCAAACCTTCCCCATCCATGCCTCTCTTCACTGCTGTGACCATGCTAAGAAAATACTCTTATGCTTATTCTATTCATGTATTGATATCCTAGTCACATGGCTGCCCTAATAAATTCATATTGTGGGGAATCACATGGCAAAAACATTTTTAATGAGAATTTCATCTGAATGATGAGAGAATAGTTGTCTGAGAATGACAAAATCTTGCAGCTCTCATCCAGACTAGCTTCCCTGCAGTGAGCAGAAACTGCAAGTATGAAATGTTTGTGAAACCAATTAGGAAAGACATCCCTAGTGATCCATGCCTTTTTGTCAGCACCAAGAGCAGACCAATAAAAATTTCCTCTTTTAAAATACTAAGTATGTCAGCTTCTGCCTATCACAGACTTCACACTTTCAGGGTTCACAACATGTCCCTAACACAGTCATTCCCTGGAGACATTCTTAATCTTTTTTGGTGTGTGTGGATGCATGTTCATATGTGCATAAGTGCATGTGTATGCAGGTATGCACATGTGTGTCAGGCCATAGGGTTTTCTTAAGTCTTTTAACACCGTATTTGTTGAGATTTCATTAACCTAGAACTCACCAATTAGGTTTGATTAGCTGGCCAGTGAGTGCTAGGGATCCTTCTATCTCTGTCCTGGGAATGCAGGTGCCTGCCACTTTTACATGGGTACTTGGGATCTAACAGAGGTCCTCATGCTTGAAAGGTAGCCATAGCCCTGTTGACACCTGTTTCCTGATTGCTCAGTGGTCACTGACTTTTTTTCCTACACCAAAAGTCTTAAAATACTGTGTAAAATTACCCTTGGCCTGTATGGATAATGTATATATGAAACATAATTTACTTTTGTGTTTAAACTTGGATGTCATCCTCATTCTCTCTATATATACAAATATTTCCCAAAGAAAAAGAAAATAAAATTTCATAACATTTCTTATCCTAAGCATTTTGAATAAAGAATACTCAACCTCTAATACATGTGAAACATGATTTTTGTTTTTGGTGGTACTGAGGATTGAACTTAGAGCCTTACGTGATAGACAAATGCTCTAGCATAAAATGACATCCTCATCCCTTAAATCACAGATTTTGAAAAGTTGCTTTATCCAAATGAAGCACTCAGAAGTACAAGTGCCATTCCACTTAACTTTCTGTGTGTATTTCAAAGCGATAAATACCTATAACTAAAACTGAAACAGTATAGGTCTCACTGTGTGGTCCAGCCTGGTCTTGAGCTCATTATGTAGCCCAGCAGATTCTGAACTCAGGATCTTATTTCAGCTTCTCTAGTGCTAAGATTGCAGGCCTGTGTCACTATGCCTAACAAGACTATTTCTTCGACATACACTAAAAGCTGGTAAAACAAAGCAGCAAACTGTGAATGATGTTAGAAACTAAAGTCTAGTTTCTAAAATCAGCACTTCACTTCTGAATAACATGAAGTTATTTTCACTGACTGCTTTCATACCCTAGAGGGAGGCCATGGTTCTGTGAAGAAATATAACTGCCTCAGGTGCTAAGGAATTGGAGCAATGTATATATATATGTATGTATGTATGTATGTATGTATGTATGTATGTGTGTGTGTGTATAAAATTTTTAGTGAGACTGGCTCTAAGAAGTCATTGAGTTCTCACAGTGATGAGAGGCTGCACCCCAGTATGTGAGGATAGAATTCAGGTTGAGGTTTTGATTGTTTTGCTGCTGCTGCTGTTTTTGTTTGGGCTTGGGGGGTTTTAGGAAGTAGGGTCTTGCTCTAGCCCAGGCTAAGCTAGATTTCACTACATACTCTCAGGGTGGCCTTCAACTCACGGTGATCCTCCTACCTCTGTGCTGAGATTAAAGGTATATGCCACCATGCCCAGCTTGTTTTTTGTTTTGAGGTAGGGTCCCATTCTAGCCCAGGCAGACCTAGAAGGCTTATAACTCACAGGGATCCTTCTGCCTCAGCCTCCTCTGTGCTGGGACTAAAGGTGTGCACCAGCATGCCTGGCTTGATTGTTTTTATTTCATTAGTTTTTTTTTTTTTTTTTTTTTTGGTCTGTTTAAAAGAGAGAATGAGCACACCAATGCCTCTTACCACTGCAAAGAAACTCCAGACATGTGCCGCTTTATGCATCTGGCTTTATATGGTTATTGGGGACTTGAAACCTGGACCTGAAGGCTTTGCAAGCCAGGGCTTTTAACTACTGAGCAATCTCACCAGCCCTGTTTTTTTTAAATGGTCATGTCATGTCTATCTTTTGTTTTCCTGTAGCTAATATATATATATTGGAAAATTACCCTTTCAAAGAATTAACCCTTACAAACAAAGATAATAAAAATCAAGTGTTTAGGTTCTGAAAACTTATAAGACCAGTTAGAAATGTCTCATGGTCAGCCAGAAGGGTCATGGTCAAGCTAGTTGTACATTGCAATGGTCTATAACAGATTCAGTAGGCAAACTGAATCCCATAGATACTAGAAACTGCCAGTTCTCCTGCCTGTTGTGTTGGCATTTGTCTTACTGCTGAATTATATGTAGTACAGTTTCTTTAGCAGCCTTGTCACCTAACACCATAGGGCAAATAAAAAGGCTTGGATTAACTTAGTATGAAAATGCCATTATAATTGTTTAAATGGGATTTCTGGTAGGTGCTGCAATAGAAAAGTATACAAGCATGCCTTAAATATAATGACAAAAAACTCCACTAACTCATTACTACTGAAAGGTTTCCTGTTTCATGTACAAATATATAATTAACCTCAACTTTACCTGTGATAATCAGAGTAATAGCCACAAGACCCCATAGAATCTGCTGTGGTACAGAAAAGGGACTGAAAGGAGAAACTAACATCTGGGTATTTGTCATTTTTTTCTGGATAGCTATTTCATCTAAATTCATTTCCCTAAACTTGGGCAGGATTTTAGTTCTTCTTTCATGTATTAAGATAATTTTGGACATTTGTCACAATATTACTAAGAAATTTAAGCAGGAAGTTCAGTGCAGAAGTTTTACTAGGAATTATCTGTGTAACAAATAACCAACTTAAGTGGTTTCTATGAAAAATTATTACAAAAAAATTCATACAAAGTAAGTAAAAGTGAACGTGGCCGAAAGGGTGATCTGAAGTATGTTCACATAACACAAAGCAACAATGAAAGTGAACCAGCAAACACTTCAGAGGATGAGTGTAAGTGTTGTGCAAACTTTCTTGAATAGGAAGAACATTGAATTGTATAAGCTTACATACAGCTTATGCAGCTTGTGTATGACTTCAAATTAGTAGAATTGGAGACAATTCCATGTAAATGCCACAATAAAGTCAAAAGCATGCTAAATAACAATCTCACAAATGCATCTCAGGAGTATGTAAAAAATAGCTGACTGCTGCTAGTCTTCTTAGCCATTTTCCTGGTCATTTCTGTTTTAATTGAAAGTACATCTTCTAACCCATGTTTTAGAATCACTAAGCCCCAGATTTTGGGTGCATAGCAAGAATTCTCCACTTTTGTCAAACCCTGATTCAAGTTATAGCTTCTTAGAAACTTCATATGGCCCAGTGTTGCCAATAAATGAGAACTTATCATAAGCTTGGCATAAAAACAGACTCATGGGGTCTGAGGAAATGGCTCAATTGGTAAATGTTTGCTTTGCAAGTATGAAGTGAGTTCAATCCCCACAACAACTTAAAAAAAAACAAAACAACCGATAGTATATTTACTGGTAATCACAGTGCTGGTGAGGTGGAAACAAGTGGACATGTATGACTCACAGACTAGTCAGTCTTGCCTATTTGGCAAATTCCTGGCCAGTAAGAAACTCTTATCTCAAAAAAAATATGGTGGATGGTTTTCCAACACCTGATGTTGTCCTTTGGCCTCCACACACACAGATTTTAAAACACTGGCTCACTTCAAAGAACATCTCAGTGTCATTCCCCATATGGTTACTACACAGCCACATTGATTCTTCAGTTTTCCACTCTAGCAGGTAATAAAAAGGTATGACTTGGAACCTCCATGTGATGTGCTGCTTATGCTGTCTGTCAAATGAGGGCTGTAGTGATGGCTCAGTGGGATTGATGCATGTCTTCTCCTGAGAACTTTTGTGTTGCCTATAATACTTTTTGTCTCATACTGTTCAATTTAGTTTCTGATGTAGCTAGTATTCTGTATTAGGAGCCCTTACACGGAGAAGAAAAAAATGGCCTCTTACTTTGATCACTTATATTATAACTCAGTGTTACAAGTCTCCTGTATTTGTCAGTCTTGTACTGAGCTCTTACTAAAGCAGTGTTGAGGCTAACATCACAGGTGAAGAATGAAGAGAAGCAGACTCTCTTCCTTCCTCTTTTTTGGTTATGTGGGCATTGGTCAAGCTTCCTCCTGCTGATCTCCTTGCTGCTCATATCTGTAGTGCCATTGAGACCAGCAGGCTGGGACCAAGCAGACGACAGGAGGCCCTGGTGACTTTAAGGCAGGAGGAACCTATCCTACACATGGGTGGAAGGCTGATGTCAATGTACACAGAGCGCACACCGAGGATGGTTTTTATGTAACTTCAAATTACAACCTGTCCCATTAGTATCATATCGGGAAATAAAATTGGCAGAAAAAATCCAAGGTGCATGGTAGGGCTTCTTAGTAAGTATTGCTCACAGCTTTGGTGTGGTGTTAGTACCCTGTAGTTCATTACCTCATAGGGTAAGTTCTTCTGATCATTTGCATCTTGATTTCCATCAGTGCCTCCCTCACTAGAAAAGACAAATCATGACATCTATTTGGCTTTCTGATTGTTTCAGTGGGGACCACTTCCTCTTTGGGATAACTAATTTCTTCACCTATAAATGATATCTATACCTGTGCTTCCCAGTAATATCAGTGCTACCATTGTCATAAGGCTGTCAAGAACCATAATCATAAGGCTTGTGGAGGTCTCATACTCCTGCATCTTTCTTCACCCCCACGAAGCTTTGATTGCCTCTCACCATCTGTGGAAAATTGGGATCTGATCTAAGAGTATGTGAGGACCAGACACCATCTCTGCCTCTTGTCTTATAGAGCTTGGCACCATTCTGACAGTTCTGTTCTCATGTGATTCTATAGAGTAGGATGTTTACAGGATATGTTTTCTAATTTAAGTATCATTCACCATTATTTGCTCCTATTTAGTGTTCTTTTTTCATGTGTTTACTGTACATGTATGTGGTGTACCTGTGTGCATGTATGTTTGTATGCAACACGTGTGTGTGTGATATGCAATATGGAGACCTGTGGTCGACATCAGAGGCTTTCCTTATATCTTTATACTCTCTATAATCTTTGAGAGAGGATCTTGCACTGAACCTAGAATTCAGTGACTTAACAAGACTAGATAGTCAGCAAGCCCTGTCTCGATCTCCCCAGTGCTGGGATTACAGGCACTTTGCACCACTTGCAGACTTTATGTAAGTACTATGGATCAACATTCAGGTCCTTGGGCTGGAAATATGTCTTAGCAGGTAAGGCAGTTGCCTGCAAAGCCTAAGGATCTAGGTTCAACTCCCAAGAACCCACATAAGCTAAATATACAAGGTGATGCATGCACACAAGGTTGGTACATGTGTTTGGAGTTTGTTTGCAGTGACTAAGGCCCTGGTGCACCAAGTCTCTCTCCCTCTCTCTCATAAAAAAATTAACTTAAAAAAATTCAGGTCCTTGTGCTTATATGGCAAACATTTTACCCACTGAGCAATCTCCCCAGCTTCCTACTTAATGTTTTCAGTGGAAGCAGCATGTAAGTGCACTCTTACTGTTCAAACTGATGGATACCTCTTAGTGTCCTTTCCTGCCCATCTTTATGTGATGGTCACTTGTAGTTGCTTCAGCTAGAAATTTTAGCAGCATTCTTAATCTTGCTTTACTCATACCTACCCCTCATCCCCAGCTAGAAATTTAGCACCATTCCTAATCTTCCTTTTCTCATATCCACCTCTCATCCAGTCTGCCAGTGTGTGTCTGAATCTAGTTACTTATCCTTTTCCTATTGCTGCCTGAGTTTGTTGCCCTGGACCTATATTCTTAGCCTCTCCTGATCCTTCTCCTCCCTCCACAGTCTGGTCCAGAGTCTCCCCTCCACCTCACCCCCACAGGCTGTTCACTCAGGGAACAAAGTCTGCCAGAGGCACATGGCTCTGGATGATCTGCTCTGCATATTTGGCCACCTGGTCTCCTGTCTCTTCTTCCTGGCTCTTGCAGGTCTGACATGCTTAAGGGATTGGCTTGCTCTTCCTTCCACCTGGGTGCCTCTGGCCCCACCATTCACTAATGCACATCTACCTACCATGCTTAGTATATCCTTACCCTGCTTATCCTGCAGGATGCCAAATTTCTCCAGGCTGTAGAAATTCACTTACTGGTGAATTTATTCATTTTATATTGTCAATCTCCACCTGGTAAATTGTTGTTGCCTAATATAAGTGATTAAAAATAATATTCAAAATACATAATTTCAGGAACCCTTCCCCTTACCTTACCTGTGACAATCTTACATCATTTCCACAAGGAGAAGCTGCCGCAAGCCCTACCTTGTCCTAGGAGTTTGCGTATACAACATGTACACATTGTCATTTATGTGAGTGGAACCATGTGTGGTTTTGACTTTTGGTGTTTTCATTTGTTTGCACTTCAATAAATGATGTAGGTGCTGCTGACAGTCTAAAGTATGCCTCAACAGCTGGTGTGGTAAGAAAAACTCAGAGAAGGCTGTTGTCCTGTCATCAGTTGTCAATAGCCACCTGAAGCTTATCCAGAGACAGCTATAACTAAAGAGTGAGTAAGCAGCCTGAGATGCTTCCTCAGTGGTGTTCTGGGATACATGTGAAAACTCGCTCAATTGCTGTGGGAAGGTAAACTCTGGAGTACAGAAAATGTGCAAGAAATCCCCAAACGCCCCCTTCCTTCAGGAGAGTAAGGGTTTTACATAGTTATTTACAAAAGCTATGGAAGGGCAAGAATTGACAAGCACACAGTCTTATAATAAGAACCAGACATGTTTGTGCCATCTTCCCTGGCCTTCTGTACATGTGTCCCCTGACTCACAGCCCGTGTGCAGAGTTTTAGTAAGATAGTTCCAGGGATATGGCACTCTACAGGTAGTAGCAGCCTCTCCCTTGTGTGGATGGTGTTGGTGTTCTCAATTGTGCCAGTTTTCTGACTTAACATTAAGCTCTAAGATTCAGGAACAATTTGAGGGGCAGAGAGGTATAACAAGATACCATATGAATGTTCAAAGTAGAACTGAGGAAACAGTGTAATAAAAACCTGAGATGGTTCTTGAGTGGAAGGCTTGCATTCCTTATGCCTTGATCAGATTCCTTAGTATTTCCATTGTAGTTGCTATTTCTTTTAGTTTTTTTCTCATCTTTTTTAAAATTATTAATTAGTTTTGTACTCGGTGAATACAGTCAAGTTGGTACCATTGTTAGCCTCCTCCCTGTCCTCCCTCCTCCCCCTGGCCCCTTCTTATTGAGCCATATGGGTCATGCATTGTGGAGTTAGCCCTCAGTTATGGGTAGGAGGAAATGTCTCTGTATCATTACCCAACATGTGGCTCTGGCATTCTTTCCTCCCCCTCTTCTACAGATTTCCCTGAGCAATGTTGAGTTCATTTTAGGTCTGCTTCAGTGATGAGGTCTTGGGAGCCTCTGTGTCTGTGGATATCTGATTTGGTAGGAGTTGATTGTTCTCTGTGTCGATACCGGGTTCACCAAGAAAACAGCACCCTTGCTTGTTTCGCCAGTTATTCTTAGTTTCAGCTGGGGCCCTTTTGAGGTATGATGGGGTGGCTCTCTCCTTAGGATCTGTGTCTGTCTGAAAATGAGAAGCAGATTCTCCAACAGAGAGTAAAGTTAGCACCAGATAAATTGGATAACACTTATTTTTTTTTTTAGAGAGACTTTAATAGGTGTAGGCCCTCTTGTAGCCCACGCTTGGTGGTAGCTTGATAATGGAGAGTGGGTTCATGTTTGGATATGGTTCTGACTGGTTTCCTAGCTCCAGCTATGGGTTCCGTTCCACTGAGGGGATCAGTTAGCCAAATCAAGAGCAGTTGGTTTCCAACCATGGCTGTGCGCCACTATTGCACTTGTGTGAGCATCACAACAGGTTATTTGCTGATAAGTAGGTTAGAACATGAGTAGCTTGGACAGATATTGGTCACTTTCCCCCAGTCACCCATGTAGCACCTTCTGGCTCTAGACACGCTGACTGTCTGGGGACTGACTCTCTTCCAGCTTCCAGCCATGTCACTCCATGTTACGTGTCAACCACATATGGTGTCTTCGGCAGTAGGGTCTTACCACTAACCTTTGGCGGGTCATCAAGTACTCTGACAGAAATTTGTCATTCTTTTAGGAAACTTTGTAGGTCTCTGATCAAAAGCTCATTGTGGATGATAGCCACCTGCTGGTACTGGGAGTTACAGGTCATTGCCCACGAAGAGAAGGAAGAAAAAGATAAGTGATAGAAAAGAGTTAGAAGAAGGAGACAGACAGAGAGAGAGAAGGCCCTTAGAGGGAATACCTGTGTCACAAGGCCCTGGAGAGGGTACGATGAAGCTATTGCTTTATTTAATTATTATGTGTACTTAAACTACTGGTATATGAAAGGATATCCTTTGTAATTAACTATTGCAATTGGACTCCATGGAACTCGCTGATTGCTGGAGGTGACTTTAAGTGCTCTTTCAGCACTGAATATCTGTAGGAAGCAGAGACACTAGTCATTAGTTTAGATTTTATATTTCTCTCATTGTTCTTACACTTGTTTTTTTAAAGAGATTTATTAGGAAGTAGGGTTTGATTTTATTTATTCATTTCTTTATAATCAGAGAGATACAGAGAGAGAGAGAGAGAGAGAGACAGTGACTGAGAGAGAGACACAGAGAGGTATGGCTGTACCAGCGCCTGTAGCCAATGCAAACAAACTCTAGATGCCCGTACACCTTATGCATCTGGCTTTATGTGGATACTGGGGAACTGAACCCAAGTCATTAGGCTATGCAGGTGAATACCTTGACTGCTGAGCCATCTTTCCAGCCCTTAAGTTTGTTTTCTTTTTAACACATTTGATGAAAGCAATACCCACACTTCATTTTTGTCATTACTGTCTCTGGGTTGTTTTTTCTTTTTGGAACATGAATAGAGAAAAGCTCTTTGTGTGCTGGTGCTTCATGTGAATTACTATATTCCACAGAAAGTGTGATATAAATTATCATTTTTGGAAAATGAGCTTGTGCCTATGAACTCACACTATATTTTGTCTTGACTGATAACCTTTTTCTCCAAAACATACTCTGAAGAGATGGCATGAATTTTTCATGTGCAAGAGCCCAAAGGTTAGGTTATTAAGTTAAAGAAAAGTAGCTTTGATACCTTCTACGAAACCATTCTAAGTGGTGCTATGGGAAAGCTTCCTTGGGAATTTTGGCACAAAGAAAAATATAGATGTTTTCTTAAATGTCATTAATAAGGTACAATGTGGAGGGCATTTTAATTCTCGTGTTGTACTATGAATTTTTTGTTTGTTTTTGTTCTTGTGACTAAACACCTATCAAGAACGTGAGGAGGAGAGGTTTATGTTGACTCTTGATTTGAGGGACTGTACCATCATGATGGAATGTATAGTAGTGGGAATCTCCCTGGAGGTGGGAACATGAGGCAGCTGCTTGCTCACATCTCAGCACATAGGAAGCAGACAAAGGGGAATGCTTGTGCACAATTCTTCCTTCTTTTTTGCCTTCTTACTCATTCTAAGGCCCCAGCATATGGGGTGGTGCTACCCATATTCAGAGCAGGTCTTCCCTCATCAGTTAAGCCTCTCTGTAAACATCATAATAGACATACCCAGAGGTGGGCCTCATTAATGCCCTAAGCACTTTTTAACCCAGTCACCTTGATATTCTCAACCATCATACATGTTTTCTATAATATTTGCAATTTTAAAATGAAGACATGCATTTGGCTATTAGATTTTGCTGTTTTGTTCAGAGAAAGACTGCTAAGAACTAATTACCCTGGCTTGAAAGGGCTGGAGGACTGGCATTTCTTCTATGTTGACATCTAAGCAAATTGTGTCGTGTGTTTAATAATCTTCCAAGGACAGCTCATTCTGTCCTGGTAATGAAGGAGAGATTGAACTTCCAGTAAACAGCACAGTGCTGCTGATTGCTTTCCTGGCTTTTAGTCCACTTAATTATAGAAATGATGCTTGATTATTATCTATGGTAATCAGGGAAGATAAAATTGCAGATACATTTGTGCACTGTGAGCAGACTTCTGGCCCTTTTGGCACTTCTATCAGTTTGGTATAATTTTCTATTAAAAAAATATGCACATCAGCAACCTGAGGAGTAATAGGAAAGCTGCCCAGGTATCCTGAGGGTTTCCACCATGGATGTCAGTGGAATGTGCCTGTCAGTGAGCCCTTCCAGGGATGTGAGGAGTCCTGGTCTTGGGGACTTGAAGCTATGTCACACTCACTGTTCAGTACCCTTTTTCTTTTCTTGTAAGTAATACAAAGTGCCTCTTGCACAAGAGAACATATTGGAAGGCTCTGGGGCACATAAAGTGAATTAAGCCTCTGGTATCCTGCTCAGTAGGTAGGCAGAATACAGAGGTTCTTCTGAGAGACAGATGCAGAAACCTTGTGAGGGCTAGAAAGAGGGAGCAGGCTGGCATAGCAGCCAGCCTATGATGAGATGTGCCCTCCACAGTACAGGTCAGCTGCCACAGGTAGATCATTGCTACAGTTAACTCAGTCAGTGTTCATCCTAGAAAAAAGCAATCTCCAAAACAAAATGGCTAGTATTGAAAGTATAGTGTTGAAGCTATTATAAGAGTATAAGGTGGAGAACAGGAAGGAACAAGAACAGAACATGCACCCATCTTTCCTGTTACTGCTGTAGACAAACTCTAGGCACATATGCCACCTGTGTGTCTGGCTTAATGTGGGCACTAGGGAACCAAACTCGAGCTGGCAGGCTTTACAAGCAAGAGCCTCCAACTGCTAAGCCATCTCCTCAACCCAGATCTGACTTTAAAGCTATATAGTAAGGCAATTTATTTAGCTAAAAATTGGTTTTGACAGTTTTAGTTACAAGGTACTATTTCAGTACCTTGATGCTAGCAGTGAAAAGTAATGATTATGTAAAACAGCAATTAAAACAGTAATTGCAGAGAATAATGAAGATGCCCCTGTTTTTAACAATCATTCTCTGCTTATTGAAAAAGTCTAACCCAGAAGATACAAAGCTGGGAGAAAACCAAGAGAAAAAGATTCCCAAAGGGAATCTACTACACTACACCATCTGATGCCTATCCAGTACTGTAATTGAGCAGTTTCTGCTTGGAATATAATTAGATCTGAGTAAAAAACGTTAACATCATCCCACAAATCAAAATGGGGCTTTCAACACCATTGGTGATTGCCAAAAACTCACACTTGGAAATCCATGATCTCATTTTTAAAATACAAGAAGATAACATTGTTTATGATTTTATCTAAAAGTTTAGATGAGATTTTTAAACTTGTTCCAACCACAAAATAGTTTAGCATTGAGGATCACTTAAATGAGAGGAAGACTTTATTTTTTTTTAATTTTTTTTTTTGTTTGTTTATTTGAGAGTGACAGAGGAGGAGGCGGAGAAGAGAGAGAGAGAGAGAGAGAGAGAGAGAGAGAGAGAGAATGGGCACTCTAGGGCTTCCAGCCACTGCAGACGAACTCCAGATGCATGCGCCCCCTTGTGCATCTGGCTAACATGTGTCCTGGGGAATTGAGCCTCGAACCAGGGTCCTTAGGCTTCACATGCAAGCGCTTAACTGCTAAGCCATCTCTCCAGCCCTAGAGAGGAAGACTTTATTAAGGAGTATTGACAGAACAACTTTCTTACCCTGTTTAAATTGTTGTCTGACCATTTGTATTGATGAGTATGTTCTGTTTGAAATGTGCTCAGAAACTCTGGTTAATAGAGAAGGGACATGCAAAGAGGGAAGTGCCATAAGGAGCTGGCCCTGCTCTGTGACTGACATGCGTTGAAGCTGTTTCTTTTGCTTCTATGCCAAGCTTAGTGCCAACACATGGAAGGTGGACAACTACTTCCTCATGCTAGGTCCCACCTGCTAAAAGCTTCGCACCCTTCCAAAACACCACCACCAACTGGGGACCAAGGTGTTAAGCACGTGAGCCCAGGGGCACATTTCAACTCTAAGCCATGATAGCATTTATTGTTCTTGCCAAAGAAGAGGAACAAACTCAAATTGAAAAAAAATGAGTTTAATTCATAGTTCATTTTTCTAAGTATGCTGCTTTTAACTTGCATCTTTCCCTAGTAAAGATCATGACTCAGCTTCTTTGTCCTTTAAATGGAATTGATACTGGGAACTGTTAACTAATTATGAACTATTTTGCTTTAGTTTAAAAAGATACTCTTACAGAAGATGGAAGATTCATGGAAATATTATGCACTCTGGCCCTGTGCATGGTCCTGTGGTTCAGGCACTTTAGAGCCCCCTTTATATTTATCTGAAAGGAAAGCGTTCAGTTGTAGGTGATGACTGCAGATCAGAGCAGCTCATGATAGAAAAAGTCTGCAGCTCAGAAGGGGAGACTTCCACTCAAGGGGATTACAATGTAGCATTTCAGTGGTTATTTATTGGGAACTCAAGTATTCTCCTACAAAAGCAATATTATATTATGTGAACTATTTTGGTTTGTGGGTGTTTCTTTTTTTAAATTATTTTATTTGTTTATTTGTTTATTTATTTATTTATTTATTTGAGAGAGAGAAAGTCAGAGACAGGGAGAAAGAGAGAATGGGCATGCCAGGGCCTTCAGCCACTGCAAACAAGCTCTAGACAGACGCATGTGCCACCTTGTGCATCTGGCTTACATGGGTCCTGAGGAATGTAACCTGGGTCCTTTGGCTTTGCAGCCAAATGCCTTAACCACTAAGCCATCTCTCCTGCCCTTGTATGTATTTCTTTATTGATACAGGATCTCATGTGTCCCAGACATACCTCAAATTCACAATATAGCTGGGACTGGCCTTGAATTACTGATCACCTTTCCTCCAACCTCAGATGCTGAGTTTAGGGATTACAGACATGCACCACCACTCCTGACTGTGTGCTTCTTTGATACTACAACATTGAACATGTCTATGAGAAGATGTTTCTGAGTTCTTGGGATGGAGCCACATGTTGCTCTCTGTCTTTGAGCTAATACCCTTGTCAGCCACTGTGTTCTGGACACTATTGGCCGAGGTGTGTCTCCCACATGTTCATATACTAACTTTGTAACTGGGCAGTGTTGAGGCTTCAGCACTCAGATCTTGTTTCTGTATCATGGGAATGAAACAGTACCCACATCATAGGCCTAAGTGAGCATTGATATCTACATAGAATGTTTAAAAATATACCTGGTAGATAGTTGGAACTTAGTCAACACTAGCTTCTGTTTTTAATGCTAGATTTACTATGCTAACAGTTTGTTTGTATTTTCTGTAATGGTCTAATACAGAAAAGCTACAGTGAGTATACACAAGGAGGAATGTGCAATGCTCAGGTTTCTTCTCCAGATGTTCCCTTGTTTTTCAACTGAGAGTTGCTGAATTGGAGATTGTGCGGACAAGAAGAAAGAATGAGGAACCTTTGTTTTCCCACTAGCAAAAGGATTTAGTGAATGACACGTGGCCATAAGACTTCACAAATCTAGTCACCTTTACTCTACTAAGCCTTGAAAGTAGAAATCATAATTGCTTGTTATTTACTTGGCTCCCTCTTTTGTTTTAATGTATTTTTAGCCTGGCCAAGTTCTGCTTGCTTTCAGAATTAGCAAACTTCAGATGTATTCACTGAATTTTATAGTAGGTATTTCTTCAGATGGTACATAGCAAGATTAGCTAACAGGTTATCAAATGCTTTACAATGCCAGGCATGTTTTTAAGCACCATACTTAGGTTGAAGCATCCCTCATGAGGCTCTGTTGCTGAGTCTAGACATACTCCTTTCTCTCCATTTCTTTTCATTTTGTGTACCATTGCAGCATTATATATGTTGCTACAGTGCATTTTCCTCCTTCTGCATCTCTTTATATAGAAATTTCCACTTAATCTTCCTGGAAATTGCTCAGCTGATTCATCTCATACCCTCACTGTGAAATATGTATTGCAGAGTCATGAGGACATTGTCTTATCATTGTGCTGAGTCCAGAAGTTGACAAATGGGTCTCTGTCTCTGTTATCCATTATTTAATTTACTTGTATTGATTCTTAAATAAAATGTTTTGAATTCCCTCACATTCTCCTTATCAATGTCACTTTTTCATTTTATCTACTTGGAATTCTTATTTTATATGTCAGTGATGATAGAGGAAGATAGTCTAAGTTCATAATCCAGAGAATACAAACAAGAAAATTGCTGTCATCAATTGGAAAAAAAATGTTTATGAATAGTGGCAGGGGTGTGCAGAAACAATCTGTGCTGAGAGGCAGCTGAGCATCCATTCTTGAATCCACTTAAGCTTGGCTCTGACCTCTGCCCCTGCCCTGAGCTGTGGGCTGTACAAGGACTCTGCTTACCTCTGCTCAAGATCACCATAGAGAACGTGTTAACTCAGACAAGAACTTAGACAGCACACATTCATTACCACATAAGTATGTAACCAGTGGGAAATGTTAGTGTACACCCATTCTGTTAGAAGGAATGCAATGTGGCGTGTTCATTTTGGAAAGTCCTTAGGCCTTCAAATATTAAGTGTAGATGCTTTTTTTATTATTATCCTCTTTGATATATTTATTATAGAAATATTTCCCACCATGTAGAAATTATTAAAGTAAAATAAATGTGTTCATGTATTCATATTACTGAATAGTGTGTTATAATTAGGGCAGATGAAGTCACTGATTGGTCTATGTATGTACAAACCCTGATATATGTGTGCATACATACAAAGACACTTACAAGGAAAGAGTTGCAGATGTGTTTGGTGAAAGAATGTTGTGCATTGTGGTTCTGATTTTCTTGAAATACATTTGTATGTGTATATAAGTTATATTTGCATATGTACATAAGTTATACTTCGCTGTATATCGGAGCATTACATAGGAAAATGTAGGTGGGGGGGCAAAGAGTAGAACTGGGAGATGGCACATAAAGAAGGATTTTGTTGGGCTGAAGAGCTGGTTCAGTGGGTTAAGCACTCACTGCTCAAACCTGAGTATGAGAGTTTGATCCTCAGACCCCATGTTAAAAGCCAGAAGCTGTGGTGGCCTTTTGTATTCTCAGCACTCTGGTGGCAAGATGGGAGGCAGACTGGAGAATTCCTGGAAGCTCTCAGTGAGCACAGCAAACAATACCAGAGCATTAAGGAGAGAAACCCTATCTCAACTGAAGCATCCCTGCAAACACAGACTTCAGAGTTATTCTTGACCTCCACGCAGGTGCCATGGCTGCACTCACATACACAATAAAAACAAAAACTGCCTTTTGTACCATAATATTTCCCTGGTTTTGCTAAGATTGTGCCTTTGTATGACTCACACCACTTGTTTGTAAATACTCACCTAAATCTACCATCAACTAAGATGTACACAGTGTTATAGGGCTGGGAACAGGACAATTCTCTAGGCAAGAGGCTGATAATGGTCTAGTTTAGGCATAGGCTTTGCACTGTTTCTGAAGGCCAGTAGTCCCCACCATTTTTTTTAGACAATCAGCTTATTTGATGGTCAGTTTTCATTGTCAACTGGACAGGGTCTAGAGTCACTTAAGAGAAAAGCCTCTGAGCATATCTATAAGTGAGTTTCTTTCTTTCTTTTTTTTTTTTTTTTTTTTTTTTTTGGTTTTTGGTTTTTGGTTTTTCAAGGTAGGGTCTCACTCTATCCCAGGCTGACCTGGAATTCACTATGTAGTCTCAGGGTGGCCTCGAACTCTCGGTGATCCCCCTACCTCTGCCTCCCGAGTGCTGGGATTAAAGGCCTGCGCCACCACGCCCGGTTTAAGTGAGTTTCTTTATTAGGTTAATTGAGATGGGAAGACTCATCCTAAATGTGGGTGCTACCATTCTATGGGTTGGGGTATCAGGCTAAATAAAAAGAAAGCTAGCTGAGCATCAACATTCATTACTGTCTGCATTTTGAATGCAAATGCTGGGTGACCAGCTATTTCATGATCCTGCTGCCACAATGTTTGAGCCTAAATACCCCCCCCCCCACCTTTTTCCGTTAAGTTGCTTTGGTCAGGATTTTTACACAGCCACAAGAAAAGTCAGTAATATAGCATGTCTGTACCTTGGGTTCCCAATTTGGAAATGAGGCAACAGATAGTAGTGCTTGCATAAGTTTATTGTGAGTTTTGAGTAAGTGTCTGTATACAAAAGAGTAAGAGCAGTCCTGGCACAGGAGACACCAGCAGTGTTAGCTTTGACACCAGGAGGAAGAGGCCATCAGCCATACATGGTGTCATGGAGAAGCTGAGGCAGACTCAGGAACTCTATCTTCTGTGGACATGGTCTGGGAGGATGGATGATATAGACAGTGTCTAGGAATTCCTGGGCCTCTCCTCTTTTCATTTTGCATGTATTTTGTGAATCTGCAGGTTAAAAAATGCCCTGAGGTCTTTTTCTCTAGCCAGCAAAGCAATCTATTAGATGTAAGTTGGAGGTAGCAGATTAAATTACTAAAAGGTTAGCATTAATTGCTTCTATTTCATGTGAATATATTCAGTCTGTCTTCATTTTATAAACATAATAAAAATTTTCTCTATCAGACATACTTTATGAATTTAAGATATTTAATTATACTTGTAAGTTTTCTCAACTATTAATGTAGACAACAGGATGTTGTAACTAAGATGACAAATTATACATGATTGAATCTTAAAAGAATGCTGTCCTCTAGGCTTCAGGTTTGTGGAGATCCCTGTCACTACATACTCATGACATATCCTGTGCTTGGAATGGTTGTTGCTCATCCAGGGTTTTGTTTCCATGTAGCTCTTGGGTTTTCTTACCAAGATAGGGTATTAATATCCTAGGGCTGTTTTAACAAGGAAGCACAAATTGACTAGCTTCAAAAAACAGATATTAATTCTGTCATGGAGGTTGAAGTCCAAAGTCAAAATATGGGGAGAATTGGTTTCTTCTGGAGACTCCAGGGGTGCATCTCTCTCAGGTAGCCTTCCAGTTGCTGGAGGTAGCTAGCAGCCTTTTGTGACCCTTGACTTGTATGAGTATCACTTCTCTGCTTCTGTCTTCATATGACATTCTCTCTGTGCCTATGTTTCTTTTCTCATAAAAGGATATCTGCAATTGAACTTTGGGTCAACTCTAAGCTAATATAGTTCTATCTCAACTTGGTTGGGATCATAATTATAGGTACTGGGTTACCTTTCTGAGGAGACAGCTTAGCCCACAACCAATACTAAGGTTTTTCTGACTCTCATGTCAAACCTTTGAGAGTAAGATCATGGGGAAGGAAATGATGGTAGGGCCTCTATAAACTGTGTTTTTCACTTCAAAGTTTTGACTTGTTGGGCTCATTGGAAAAGATAAAAGGGCAGAAAAATAATACACATTCAAGTGTTTTGAGCTTATTGAGTCCAGATAGTTTTATGTAGATATTATGATTTAGGCAGATATTTATAGCTGGTTAGTATTACCCTTATTAATTCTCATAAGTAGAATGATTATATTCCCTGACATTTTTGTACTTTACATATCCTAGATACTTGATTCAAGAGATACCCTTTGGAAATTTAAACTTTTTTTTTTTTTTTTTTTTGGTTTTTTGAGGTAGGGTCTCACTCTAGCCCAGGCTGACCTGGAATTCACTATGGAGTCTCAGGGTGGCCTCGAACTCACAGTGATCCTCCTACCTCTGCCTCCCAGTGCTGGGATTAAAGGCATGCGCCACCACGCCCGGCTGGAAATTTAAACTTTTATGTTGTGCCATTTATGTGTTTAGGTTCATTGTAAACTTTCACAGTATTTTAATGCAAACATTTACAGTCCACCTTTGAGATCATAAAACTGTGGTTAAATATTTGTACAGGGAACATTGTAGAAGCAAATGTGATATTTACCAAAGCTGTGTTTTCTCACTTGGCTGCTCATTGAATCTTTAATTATTACAGAAAAGTCCATAATCTTAGAAACCTATTCAGTTAACAGGTATTGCTAGGTGCTGTTCTGGGCATGAAATATGGAAGTGTCTCTTAGGAAGATTAGCCAATGATGAAGGGTGCTCACACATGCTGAAATGATACATGTTCTGGAGATAGGAGTGCTGGGAAGGTATATTTTTATTAGATGGTGAGAAGACTCATAGTTGAGCCAAACTCCAAAGACTCTGTGTGTGTGTGTGTGTGTGTGTGTGTGTGTGTGTGTGTGTGTACACGCAAGTGACGTGTATATGACAGCTATGTGAATATCTGCTAAAGGACTTTATTGGATAGAAACAGGAAATGCAGAGGCTCCACAGTGGGGAAGGGCTGGGGCATTGGAAAAAGAGTGGGATAAGGATGAGGGGCAAAATACAAGGGAGGAAGCCGGGCGTGGTGGTGCCCACCTTTAATCCCAGCACTCGGGAGGTGGAGGTAGGAGGATTGCCATGAGTTCGAGGCCACCCTGAAACGACATAGTGAATTCCAGGTCAGCCTGGGCTAGAGTGAGACCCTACCTCGAAAAACCTTAGAAAAAAAAAAAAGAAAAAAAAGGGGAGGAACAACCAAGAGCCCAGTGCAGCAGGGAGATATGATAGATGTGGTCATCTTTTCAGAATTGTGAATTTTACAGCATGCCTGTCATCCAAGTAATTTCCTTAAGACTCATCACCTAGTATAGCATAGCATATATATGAAATTGAGTTTAAGCTTAGACAACATGTATCTGCACTATGGCTGGCCAGTCAGAATGCCCACCACTGCTACTTCTTGAACCATGCTGTGTTCTCAGGGGTGTTGTTCTTTCTTCACCCTTGGCAAGATTAGAAAGCTAGAACTTACAGAGGCCAGTAAGGGCATGGGGAATTCAATGGCTTTGTCTGCATGACCAGTGTCCTGAGGGAGAGACAGGAGAGCCAAGAAGTTGTCTTCTTCTTTCTTTCCTTATTTATTTTGGTTGGGGGACCCCACACAGAGAGAATGGGTATGCCAAAGACTCTAGCTACTGCAAACAAACTCCAGACACATGTGCCACCTTGTGCATCTGGCTTTACACGGGTACTGCGGAATTAAACTTGGGTCCTTGGGCTTCCCAGGCAAGCCTTAACCACTAAGGTATTTCTCCAGCCCCTGTCTTCACATTTTTTAAACTACCTTGGGAACTTGGGTACACTCAGAGAAAGAACTAGCAATGTACAAATTACAACCATACACTTCTGATTGCTGGTACAGGTAGCAGCCAGCTTCCTTTTCAGGAGGTCCCCTTAGCCCTATAGGTTGTCACTGACTGTGGAGGGGGCATGGAGGCACATGTCTGGGTATAGAATAATTTATCTGCTTGCACATACTCAGCTAAAATTGTATTTTCAGACCCACAGATGACAGCAACCAGCCACCAGGCCGGGGTGTGTTGTCCATGCACGGGCTGACCTATGGTGTCATCCGTGTGGACTCAGAAGAGAAGCTGTCCGTGCTCACAGTACAGGATGTTGGCCTCGTCATGCCTGGAGGTGAGTACATATCTGGTGTGTGAAGTTGGCAGTCCTGGCATGGTCATGTTATTCACCAGCCAATGCATGCTTTCCTGACATGTGCCACTGTCTTCTCTTCCTGTCCATCCTACATCCTTCTATGTGTGCTCTTAGCTGAGCTTTGTAAACCTAAAACAGTGTTCCCTCTCCTGAGAAAAAAGAAACCCAAAATATTTTGGATGTGAGAAATGGCATCACTGTGCTAGGACCCTCTTCCCCAGGAAGGCATCCATGGATTAGCTCTGAACCTTGCACTGGCAGCATCGCCTTTTCAAACCCAGAGGTAGAGATAGCTCCCTCTCTGTCATCCTAATTCATGTCTCAGCCAAAACTGGACACCCCCTCTCAGTTTCCCAATGGCATATAAGGCTTTGAGCAATATTGTGAAACCTGAGCAATGGGAGTGTCTGTGATTCCTGCACTGCTGCTTAGTGGGAAAGCCATTGTAAAGTCCCAGAAACCATTTTCATAAGTGTTGTCAAGACTGTTGCCTACATGCAAGGACCTCACCTGCCTCATCAGCCCCACATGTTGTATATTTGGACACCTTGAGGATTCACATGCTATACTCCAGTCCACGTTCTTATTGAACAGTGCTCTAGCCTGGTTCCTGTCTCACAGGCCCACACCTGTTAGCAGCATTTAGTCTCTTCACTGTGTGACTTTCAGAATGAAGCCAGGGTTCCTTCTCACTTGGATTCCCTGCCCAGAATCTATATCTCCTTCCTTGAAGCCCCTTCATGCTTCTACACATAGGAGGATATCAAGTCTATAAGTGAGCAGTACAGGTTACTTTACACTCAGTAATACCATGTAACCATATATGTTGTCATAAAATCTTAGCTAGGAACCAAGTATTTAACACAGCCTTGTGGATAGAAGGCCTTGGTACCACATGGGAATTCACGTAGGTAGGTTTTCTCACTGCTCTTTCTCCATGAGGATGTGTATGAGGACTGGCCTTTCTGTTTGCATTGTTTGGAGCATAACAAAATCAGGTCTTGGTGCTCCTAATTCTCTATAACCTTCTAGTTCAGACAGTAATGCAAGGGTCGTTTCTGTCCACCTGCCCTGTGGAGTCACAGCAACTTTACTGATACCTTCACATTCTGTGTCTCTGGCTCATTGTGCTTCCCAGGATTAGCCAGAGTACTGGCTCCATTACTTTTTTTCTTAAAAAAAAAAAAACAAAAAACTAGCTTTCAAGTAAACAGTTCCTAATGCATCAAATGTTTCAGGTGACACAATGAAAGACTTCCTATCTGACCACTTTGGCCTCCCACAGCATACTGGGTTTCTTTGCCGAAAGCTCCTGGACTCTAGAAACATACACATATGCTGCAGATGATGTATACTGGTGTGTTGACTTTCTTGGCTTTGTAGCCTTCTTAGTGTAATGATAGGGTGCTGTGTACACCATTGTGTTTTGTGTCTTAAAGCTCATAACATGTAAAGACAGTACAGTGTTACATAGCTTGAATGCGCATTAAATTATGTTGTGAACAGTTGGGTGACTTATTCCTTGCTGCATTACAAGGTAAAGGACCCCATCTAAGCTTTACTCTGCATAGGTATAGGAATATCTTATGAAAAAAATCCTAGAAATAAGGTGCCTGTTTCAAAGGGTACATGCCCATCTCACTGCGAATCTTTCTACAAGGCTATAAGGATTCATACTCCTGGCATTGATGGATGCCAATCCCATTTTCTCTGCTACCTTTCCTAGTATGTAATCAGATTTCTTGCCTTTTACCAGTCTGGTGAGTAAAGAACATTTTAGTATAGCTTTTTTTTTTTTCTGTTTTGCAGTACTAGCAATTGAACTTAGAGCCTTCTGCATGAAGGCTCTACAGCAGGTGCTATAACACTGAGCTATATCCCCAGCCATTTTTTTTCCACTTATTTTGAGACGGGATCTCACTAAATTGTCCAGGCTGGCCTTGAAGTCACTTTGTATCATCCTAAGCAGTTCTTCAATTTAGGATCTTCTCTCTTCCTCTCAGGTACCTGATTTATAGGCCTGTGCTATCAGGCCCTACCTCTGCCTCTTGAGTGTTGGGATTAAAGGTGTGTGCCACCACACCCGGATTCAGTGTAGTTTTGATATAAATTTTTCTTAATGTGAGTTCAAGTTTAATGTTTCTGTTGGCTGTATTTCTTGGATGCCATAACTCCAGGTCATGAGCTTTCTAAACACTCCATTGTCACTGGCTGTATGTGTCTGATACCAGGCCCTTGGCTCCCTCATCCTGTTTAGATTCGTGGTTGATAGTGGTGGTAGATAGGATGCTTATGTTGTACAAATATCAAGTGTGTGGGTCATAAACTAATGAGCATTCAGCATCATTAACTTAAGCCCTGAAACCCTTAAGTAATGTCATTTTAACAGGGATTGTAAATCAAAGTTAAGATTGTCATAGGACATTGGAGACTTAAATTGTGCTTTCAACATAGAGAAGTTTTGAAAGACTTAAACACAGATACCTTGTACTTCTTGGAAGTTGTGTTTTGGAACTTGTACCCACTTTGCAGATGATATGTGTGTAGTGAATGACTGGTGTTTAGCACAGTATCGGCCTCATAGCTAAATGGCAGGTACTGTTGTTCCTATGAAACACAATTTACAATTGAAGTTAAAGCAATTGAAATGATTGATGGCACAATAGTAAAATCTGATATTTTGCTACAACATGAAAAATCGTGATTGTCTTTAAGCAAAAATGAGTACCTGCATATTATTCTTGGACTTTTGTTCAAGATCCTATTTTTTTTTGTTTATGTCCTCATTGGTATTCATGGACTCATTAATTTCCCTATCTATTCCAGTTACTCATGCTCTCTGTGTGCTTTCCTGTTTTGCCTTTAGCCATCATGTGTTCGGTGAAGCCAGATGGAATTCCTCAGTTGTGCAGGACAGATGAAATTGGGGAGCTGTGTGTGTGTGCAGTTGCCACAGGAACATCATATTACGGTCTGTCCGGCATGACCAAGAACACCTTTGAGGTAGGTTGAGGAGTCTTCTGCCATCAGCTCCTTCCCTGGTTCCACCTTGAAACAGATTTTTGAGAAACAGACAAAAAACCCAAGTTATATTTTTTGCCAAAGAACATTCACATTAATTAAAATGGTTGCACTTTGTCCTACCATCTTTGTTTTGGTAAATTTGGTTTAGCAACATTATGCTGACCTTATAAAAAATAAGTAGTTTCTTAAAAATGTACGTTGTTTTTATTTGTTACTGTTCTTGAAGGTAAGAACAGTGTTTAAAACAATGCCAGTGACAAGTGGATGATAGAGAGACCGTGGGCTTGTGTGGTGTGGATGTGCTCACTTAGGAAGTAAGTTGACCATCTGTTCACCTTCTTGAAGCCTGGGTGAGACTTGGCCAGGTGTGAACTCATCAAACCCTGAACAAATAATGATGACATGTTGTGCACATAGAGATACTGGTGGTGTGTCTGTGTGCATGTGTGTGCATGCACGCACGCTCTGTTTGGTGTGTGTAGTGGGTACACATATGGGTTGTGTGGCATGTGTGGTGTCCATGTATGACTTCTGATGTGTGTATATACATATATATGGTTTGTATGGTGCACTAGTTAGTTTCTTCATTGGTACAGTGAAACACCCAACAAAGCACCTAAAGAAAGAAAGCATTTATTTTGGCTCACAGTCTGAGGGTGTAGTTCACCATGTAGGGGAATGTGTGGCAGTAGGAATAGGAGGTGGTTGATCACATTGTGTTTTCATCAGAAAGCAGAGATCAATGAATGCTGGTGATCAGCTTGCTTTTTCCTTTTCATTCAGTCCAGGAATTCGGTCCACAGAATTGTGCTGCTCACAGGGTAGACCTTCCCACCTCAGTTAATGCAATGTAGAAACTTTCTTACAAACATGCCCAGTGCTTTGTCTCCTAGGTCAATCTAGTCTGTCCAGTTGACATGTAGTGTTAACTGTCACAAGTGGTATGCATGTGTGAGTGGTAAGCATGCATGTTGCATAGTGAACTAAGACACATAGGTCCTTACAGACTCAGGTGTCTCATGCTGTATCACAGTGTTCTTAGAACTTCATCTCTTTTCTAAGTGATACCTAGCCTTAGGAGCAACATGGTATTTGGTTAAGTTACATGTAGGAAAACAAATTGTTTGGGCATGTGTTTCTAAATGTATAGATCTTTGAGTATATCTGAACATGTATGTTATGGCACCTGTCTAGTATGACTTTATTGAGTATGAGTTCATTATCCTTTGAAAGTAGAGCTGGGTATAGTCTAAATTAAAAACCCCTCTCCTTAGGGCTGGAGAGATGGCTTAGTGATTAAGAAACTTGCCTGCAAAGCCTAAGGACCTAGGTTCAAATCCCCAGTGTAGATGCATAAGGTGGGGCATACATCTGGAGTTCATTTGCAGTGGCTCTCTCTCTCTCTCTCTCCCTCCCCCTCCCTCTTTCTCTATCTCTTTGAAATAAAATAATAAATAAATAACAAATAATAATAAATAAATAACAAAAAACCCTTTTCTTTTCTGTGTGATTTATCTGCAAGGTAGAAGGAAATGAGGTTTGCATGTCAGATTCATTTGGTTTGCTTTCTTCACATTTTCCTTTTAAGCATAGTTTCAATAAGGACAAGTAACATTTTGATGAATTACTACTAATGTATATGATTTAAAATGTCCTTTGATTCTCCATTTTTCATTTTTAGCAGGTGATTTTATAACAAAAATATTGTAGCATAATACAGTGATTTCTGGATGTTACCTGTGTAGAGGATCAAAGCCCCAGATGAACCAACCTAGGCCTTTGTACATCACCCAGAATGCAGAAGTAGACAGTACTATGCTGATACCAGGGAGTGTACAAAGGGAGTAATTTCTATGTGCTACACTTAGTACCTAACAGAAGCAGCTTAAGGATGGGTTTATTTTAGCTTACAGTTTAAGAAAGGACACTGTCCATCATAGGGAAGGCATGGTGGCAGGAGCCTGAGGCAGCTGGTCATATTGTGTCTGCAGTCAAGAAGCAGAGAGACATTCTTACCACCCCCTCTTCCACAAATTTCCCTGAGCCATGTTGGGTTCATTTTAGGTCTGTTTCAGTGATGAGGTCTTGGGAGCCTCTGTGTCTCTGGATATCTGATTTGGTAGGAGTTGATTGTACTCTGTGTTGATCTCCTTCACCCTTGTGCTGATACCTGGTTCACCAAGAAAACAGCCCCCTTGCTTGTTTCGCCAGTTATTCTTAGTTTCAGCTGGAGCCCTTTTGAGGTATGAAAGGGTGGTTCTTTCCTTAGGATCTGTGTCTGTCTGAAAATGAGAAGCAGATTCTCCAACAGAGAGTAAAGTTAGCACCAGATAAATTGGATAACGCTTATTTTTTTTTAGAGAGACTTTAATAGGTGTAGGCCCTCTTGTAGCCCACGCTTGGTGGTGGCTTGATAACGGAGAGTAGGCTCATGTTTGGATATGGTTCTGACTTGTTTCCCAGCTCCAGCTATGGGTTCCATTCCACTGAGGGGACCAGTTAGCCAAATCAAGAGCAGTTGGTTTCCAACCATGGCTGTGTGACACTGTTGCACTTGTGTGAGCATCACAACAGGTTATTTGCTGCTAAGTAGGTTAGACCAAGGGTTGCTTGGACAGACATTGGTCATTTTCCCCCAGTCACCCATGTAGCACCTTCTGGCACTAGACGTGCTGACTGTCTGGGGACTGACTCTCTTCCAGCTTCCAGCCATGTCACTCCATGTTACATGTCAACCGCATATAGTGTCTTCAGCAGTAGGGTCTTACCACTAACCTTTGGTGGGTCATCAAGTACTCTGACAAAAATCTGTCATTCTTTTAGGAAACCTTGTAGGTCTCTGATCAAAAGCTCATTGTGGATGATAGCCACCTGCTGGTACTGGGAGTTACAGGTCATTGGCCACAAAGAGAAGGAAGAAAAAGCTAAGTAATATAAAAGAGTTAGAAGAGGGAGAAGAGAAGCAGTAGAAGATTAAGGTCAGTCTTCATTGTATCCTCTCCAGGGCCTTGTGACTCAGGTGTTCTCTCTAAGGGCCTGTTGAAGGTTCAACCATTTGGTTTGTCTTTTAGGATGTAGAGTTTTATGGTACCATTAACATTTGGGTCCAGATTTGTGTCCCCCACCCACCCTATTGTCCGGTCCTCGAGATGCTTGCTGAGTATGTCGGAATCTTGGGTAGATTCAGGTTAGGAGCTGTAGATGAGTGAGACAGTGCAGCAGTTATCTTTCTGTGATTTGGTGAGTTCACTGAGAATGATCTGTTCCAGGTTTGACCGTTTTTTTTCAAATTTTATTGTGTCATTTTTTCTTACTGATGTATAAAATTCCTTTGTATAGATATACCACACCTTAGTTATCCATTTGTCCAGTGATGGACATCTGGGTTGATTCCAGCTCTCAGCTATTACGAATTGAGCAGCTATAAACATGGTTGAGCAAATCTCTCTGGACTGAGGTTTGGAGGTCATACATTGGGTCATGATACACAGAGACATTTCCTCCTACCCATACTGATGGCTCACCCCACAATGCATGACCCATATACCCCAACAAGGAGGGGCCAGGGGGAAGGAGGAAGATAAGGAGGAGGCTAACAGTGCTACCAACTTGACTGTATTCAGTGAGTACAAAACTAATTAAAAAGTCTATCTTTATATAAATAAAAAGAAGCAGAACAAGAAGAATTTTAGCAGCCAGCTAGCTTTCTCCTTTTAACTTGGTTTATGACCCTGCCCATAGGAAGATGCTGCTCACATCCAGGGTGGGTCTTCCCTTCTGGGTTAAACACATTGGAAAGGCCCTCATAGACATCTCTAAAGATGTGTCTGCTAGGAAATTCTAATTGAGTCAAGTTGATAAGGAAAATTAACCATCATACCATATTTGTAGACTTCCGAACAAAGTAATCCTGATTTCATGCTGGTAGGATTATTAGAGACAGGAAACCATGTTTGGTCATTCTTGAAAGAAGTGATAAGACTAGAATTTGCTGACTCTAACAGTTAGCCTGATTACAGCTTTATCTTCCCAGGTGTTTCCCATGACGAGCTCTGGAGCTCCGATCAGTGAATATCCGTTCATAAGGACAGGGTTACTGGGGTTTGTCGGTCCTGGAGGCCTCGTCTTTGTGGTGGGTAAGATGGATGGCTTGATGGTGGTCAGTGGGCGCAGACACAATGCTGATGACATCGTGGCCACAGCCTTGGCCGTGGAGCCCATGAAATTTGTCTACAGAGGAAGGTTAGTCATATTCATCTGCAAACTAAATGCATTTTTTGGTAGGTTATACTTTTCGTATAATTATAAAGTGTGTATAGGTTACAGAAATTCCGTAACTTTATTTTGACTCAGTTTCCTCTTAAATAAAATTGAAGTTCCTTGACTCTGTAAAAGCTGAGATTTCATCCAGTTGTGAACACTCAAGAATTAACAGAAATTCACTAGGATTCTTTAATATATTCTCATTAATCTCTGCTAAATGAAAATGTCCATTTGAAAAACTAGTTAAGTACATATCCAAGAGGTCCCAAAATAGCACTGAGTCATAATTTGTGCAGAAGGGGAATGCTCATGTATTGCTTAATTTTTCCACTGTTCCTTCCATATTCCCTACCTTACTTGACATATAGCAGATGCTTGGCAAAAGTCAGCACCTTCCTCAGATACTTATTTCTGTTTAGCAAGCTAATGGCATTAGCAGGATAGCATTGCCACTTTGGATTATCTCTGGAACCTATTTGTAAAGGGGTGTGATGGGCATTTGGAGTGAGCAGTTATTTGTTGACCATAGCAGGTAGATTTACTAAAGAACCATTAATTCTAAACAAACTTCCTCTGCTGTGAAGGGCACTATGTCACAGGTGCAAAATCAAGATCTGAGTGGTAAGGTTCTCCTTACCACTTATCACCATGCTGATAGTCATATGCAAACTCCTTCTGTCCGCACTGAAAGGTATAAACCTTGTCCCCCAGGCCTACAAAGATGGCAAGTAGCCTCTAAGGGGAGGTAGAAAATTGCCCTTCAAGCATCATTAGTTTCTCCTCACCCCTCCCCGAGCCAATCTTCCATTAGCCTATATGTGGGAGTGTAAGACTTTCCCCCCTCTGTAAGGTAGTAGGTGCTTATTAATTAACAATAACTATAAATTTCTCACTGCCCCATAAGGTTTTGCAAGAAAGTCTCTGCACCCTTGCTTATGGACATGTTCCCTTCTGTCCCTGCAGGATAGCTGTGTTCTCAGTGACTGTTCTTCATGATGAAAGGATAGTGATTGTGGCAGAGCAGAGGCCGGACTCCACAGAGGAAGATAGCTTCCAGTGGATGAGCAGGGTGCTGCAGGTGGGGTGGATTTGCCTTGAAGTTTTTTGTAGTCATGGTTCTAGCTTCCCTCACTCAATGTAGGATTATGGCCTGACCCTTGCCATTTGAATCTTTGTTGGCATGCTGCTTTTGTATCCCTGTGTCCCACTTGGTAGGAAATCCTATCAAGAGTCCAGGAAACCTGCTAGGCAGCTCAAGAGCAGGGCCAGGCCTTACAAAGCTGCTTCCTGGCATCTAGGTTGGGAAGCACACAAATAACTGTGTTGTTAGCATCTTGAGAATACGCTTTTTCATTTTCCAAATCCCCTTGTTATTGTTTATGGTTTCTACTAGTCCTTGGTGAAATTATGTAGCTTTGTGACCATCTTTTGGTTTGGCACTTGTAGTCCATACCACACATACTTCTTTTTAAAAAAATATTTTATTTATTGTGAGCAGAGAGAAAGAAGAGGCACACCAGGACCTCTTGCCACTGCAAACAGACTCCAGATGCTATCATACCCATGCTGGCAGGCTTTGCAAGCAAGTGCCTTAACTGCTGAGCCATCTTCCCAGACTGCCACGCATACTTGTGTATATTGTAGACAACATTTTATATGTATAAATACAATTAAGTTTGGGCATGGTATATCATTTAGAAGAGCATTTAGAAGAGTGAATTGAAAGTATTGCTGCAAGTTCAAGGCCCATTTGGACTACAGTGTGGGACCCTGTCTAGAAAAAAAAAAAAAAAGCAGGGATGTGGAGATGATTTAGTGGATATGTTTAGTCCGAAAGCATGAGAACCTGAATTCACATAAATGCTGGCCATGGTGATATGTGGCTTTGATCCAGAGGTAGAGACAGGCAGATTCCCTGCCTGGGCAAGCTGGTTAGCTAGACTATATAAATAAGTGATTTCTAGGCTTGTAAATAAGGTGGAGAGCAATAGAGGCAGATAGTTGACATTAACCACTGGCCCCCACATATGTGTACATGTACTTGCACATGCACCCATACATGAACACACATTCACATGCGCAATTATACATATGAAAAAAATATAATTACACTATTTACTAATGGTTTTACTATTGTGCTGTGACTGCCTCTTTCTTAATTCTCCAGGCAATTGACAGTATCCATCAAGTTGGAGTTTATTGCCTAGCCTTGGTACCAGCAAATACCCTTCCCAAAACCCCACTCGGTGGCATCCATTTGTCAGAAACGAAGCAGCTTTTCCTGGAGGGCTCCCTTCACCCCTGCAACGTCCTGATGTGTCCACACACCTGTGTCACAAACCTGCCTAAACCTCGGCAGAAGCAGCCAGGTATGCCCAGTGACCCTGCCCAGCTTGTGCATGACCTTGGGTGGGTTCTCTGAGCTGTGTGCTGATTGCACCATGCTTAGGAGGGGCTACATCTTGGGAATACTAGTGAGTTTGGACCCACATGTTCGCTACGTGGCCACACACTCTCAGAGAGTAAGTATTCCTCACAAGGGATGTGTTTGTACCCAAGAGGGCTGGAATTCAGCTGTTCTGCTGAGAGTGAGGTCCACTTGGAGCAAGGACTATGGAGAACTTAATGGGTAGAAAGAAGGTCCCAGCTGTCTTAGTGGGATGTGGACCCTTGATCTAGATTAATTATGCACAGCCTCCTGTGGGGCGGCTTTCAGCAAGGCACAGAAATGCTTAGGGTCTTTGTGCACAGAATGAGTATGACAACTCCTTGAATTTTGTGTGACTCATTCAAGAATCAAAGCAGTAGACCATGGGAAAACAGTTGGAAACATGACAAGTTCCGTGCTTATTTCTGGCATTGCTATGTACAATTTTGTTTAGTGATTGTCATTTTTATTGATTTTTTAAAATTTTTATTTATGTATTTATGAGAGAGAGAGAATGGGTGTGTGCCAAGGCCTCCAGCTACTACAAACAATCCAGATACAGGTGCCATCTTGTGCATCTGACTTACCTGTGGGTCCTAGGGAATCAAACCTGGATCCTTAGGCTTCACAGGCAAGCATTGTAACCACTAAGCAATCTCTCCAGCCCTCATTTTTTTTTTTTATCAGACTGAATTCTCATAGAGACTAATTCAATCACACACTACCAGGTTGCATACAGTTAGTGACATTGGGGGTTCAGCTACTTGATTTTGAAAGTCCATTTGTAACATTTAAAATGACACTGAACAGGTTCTATTAATGATAACCAAAGCAAATATTTACTGTTGCTACTTCTGTGTAAAGGGCTTTTAAGATGCTTCAGAACCCTTAAAACATAAGTGCACTTGATGCAAGCCTGAGGGCCTGTCAATGTCTGAGATCACCTGAATTTGATTCCCCAAGACCCACATAAATAGCCACACATGTCTATAACCTAAGTCATGTGAAGAGCAGAAACTAGAGAATTACTGGGACTTGCAAAACCTCAGTTCTGGGTTCAGAAAGAGACTACAGCTCAAAGTAATACACTAATATGTAATAGAAGAAGAACACTTGTCATGCTCACACAGGCACCTATATATGTGCATACATGTGCATATTCACATGCACCACAACACATACTACACACAAAATGAAGTACATACATACATAGATACATAGACTGATAGATGATAGCAATTTGGAGATAAAATCTCCCACTGTACTTCTTTGTCCTCCCCTATCTCTCCTCTATTGAATATCTTCCTTCCAATTAGTGCATCTTCTATTTTCATCATTTTCTTATGTTGGTAGATAAGTGTCCATGTTTTTTGTCACTATACCCCTTGGCCTGAATCCTACATTTATTTTTTAAAAATACTTTATTTATGTATTTATGAGAGAGAGAATGGGCATGCTAGGGCCTCCAGCCACTGCAAACAAATTCCAGATGCATGTACTACCCTGTGTATCCAGCTTACGTGGGCACTGGGGAATCGAACCTGGGTCCTTAGGCTTTGCAGGCAATGCCTCAACTGCTAAGCCTTCTCTCCCACCCCCTATCTTATTTATTTATTTATTTATTTATTTGAGAGCGACAAAGAGAGAAAGAAGCAGATAAAGAGAGAGAATGGGTGTGCCAGGGCCTCCAGCCGCTGCAGATGAACTCCAGACATGTGCGCCCCCTTGTGTGTCTGGCTAACATGGGTCCTGGGGAATCAAGCCTCAAAACGGGGTTCTTAGGCTTTACAGGCAAGCGCTTAACTGCTAAGCCATCTCTCCAGCTCCAGCCCCCTATCTTTACTTTGATGTCCCATGATCACCTTGCTGTGGCTCTTCATGTATAGTAATAATGTGCACGTACACTGATGCATAAACATGTAGTTTGTTTGACCATCTGAAGTTTAATAATGATGGAACCAAGAATTAAACATGACTTGATCAGGTCACCTTTGTTACTATATAGTGTAATTCTTTTGTTAAGTGTTATCTTACTCTTTCTTCCTTTTTCCCTTTGCAATTCTCCTCCCTGCCCCCATCACAACACATATATTTTCACACAATAGGATAGTCTGTTGAGCATCTAACCTTTCATCATTAAATATGTATACCTAAGTTCATATGTATGTACTCAATGAAAAGAAAATGTTAATGGTATTTTAGGGTTTCTAAAAGTTAACAATTTGTTAAAAAAATTTTCTGCAGTTCATTAAGAAACTTCCCCAACTGAAAATCAAAGTTATCATAAAAGCATTTATCTGATTTTCTCTTTAATACTTAGGAAAGAATGTTTGTAACTAAGTTTTTAACAATGGAATGAAAAAGTTGTTCAGTTTTGTAGTGGTTCTTGGTTCATTCTTTCACATTCCATTGTGGGTGTGATAGAGAACCTTAACTTTAGTATTCCATAAAATATATAAATAAATATAATCCTCTGGCATGCCACTGCAAAACCATTATTCTTGTGCTGGAGAGATGGCTTGGTGGGTAAGGCATTTGCCTGTGAAGCCTAGGGAACCAGGTTTCATTCCCCGGTACCCACATAAGCCAGATGCACAAGGTGGCACATGCATCTGGAGTTCATTGGCAGTGGCTAGAGGTCCTGGCATGCACATCCTTTATATATCTTCCTGTCTGCTTGACTCTCTTTTTCTCTCTCTCTAATAAATAAAGTAAAAAAAATTCTCTAAATATTCCAAGACATAAATGTATTATAATTTGTTTATTTTTAATCCATTCTCATTGTATATAATAGCAGTAAGCAAGAATTGAATAACCCAAAAGTCACTGATGCACTTTTGGTGAAGTGCATCACATTTTTCAATTCTGTACTTGTCTTCTATATCTCTTTTTATCATCCTTTCTTCATATACTTCAGCACCTCCTGGGCTCACTCTGTACAGGAGAAGTAATGGCTTAGAGGTACAAGGGGCTTCATCTATAATAAGAGCATTGTCTTCATGTGAGCCCTAATGAAGGCTTGTTGGGTGTTTGCCATCATTATTACTTGAATGGTTTCTTTGCAGTCTCTTAAAATAAGAGTGATTCAAAATTTTACATAGGGTTTTTCCAGGGTTAATTCTTGGCCAAGGTGAGGCATCATGTTTTAAAGAATTTCATTTTTGTCCTCAAGTTTATGCTTCTCTTTCCTTCTAGAAATTGGCCCCGCCTCTGTGATGGTGGGAAATCTGGTGTCTGGGAAGAGGATTGCGCAGGCTAGTGGTAGAGACCTGGGTCAGATAGAAGACAATGACCAGGCCCGGAAGGTGAGAAGCAAAGTTCACACTCACATTGTGTCCTGCAACTCCAGGGCTGAACGAGGTGTTGCTTTAGCTAGGTGCCATATCAAGAGACTGCTCTGGAGTTGCCCACTGCATCACTTTCGTATCGGCTCCTGATTGTGTACCTTTGCTGATAATGCTCTCTCTTTCTCCTCTTCATCAAGAAGTAGCCATTTATATATTTTTGAGTATGTATATGTGTGGTATGTGTTGGAGGGGAGATGTTCATATGTTTGTGGGTACATGTACATGTGCAAGTGCATGTGCTTATGAAGGCCTGGGATAATCCCATGGGTCTTCTTCAGCCACTTTTCCCCTTAATCTTTGAGTAAGGTCACTTGCTGAACTTAGAGCTCACCAATTAAGTTAGTATAGCTGGCTCATGAACCCTAGGTGTTCACCATCCTCTCCACTTCTTCAGCACTGTGAGTACAGGTGTGCATGACCACTCCTGGCATCATATGTGGGTACTAGCTCAGGTCCTATATGGCAAGCCCTTCACCCACTGAACATCTCCCCAGCCCTCATGTACTTTAACAAGGAAAACTTACTTACTAGGGCAAAGGATGTTTTAGAAATTTTCATCATAGACCAGAAATGAAGAAGTAATGTCATCCCATGACTGTCAGGATTGAGGAAATATCTTGAAATCACTGCCTCATCATAGTGTCCCCTCTCCAATGGTGTCTAACTACTATCATCACCTTGACATGAAGCCCACACTTCCTCAAATGGCTTCTGCTCTTTGGTTGTTTAGTAGGCACATCTCCTTACTGCAGTTTCAGGATACACTTCTACCCACACAGTGCAGCACTTGTCCTGTGAAGCTTGAGTTCTCATTATAACCCTTCAGCCTTTACCTTGCTCAAGGCTTACCTCAGGCCTGTTTCCCACAGCCATAGATGGTCCCATTCTATATGTTGTTTGAGGTAATGTGACAAAATCAGTAAGTTAAATAGTACTAGTATGGTAAAGCATAACAGTGTTATTTGAAAAAAAGGACTTGATCAGCACAACCCTGCCTGCTCACATAGCACATTTCTGTTAATAAAAGCAGTTACATGAGTATTTCCTTTATCCTAACATGAAATAGAGCTATCTGTTTTATTACAGGCTAAATCAGTGCATTGTATCTATGTAATTTGTGGTGCAGTTTCATACCTCCACAAAATTGCAACTCTAAAATCACACATTTGATAGAGATTGTTTTTAAAAGCAATGAACACTGCCTCTTCCGGCAGCCCCAGAAGGAAAGATTACTATATTGGCTGTTCTGTCTGTAAGGAGACAACTCTCCCATCCTTGATCTGATGTGTGGAAAACTTGCCTAACCAAGGGTACTATAGCAGCCCTTGGGCCTGTCAGTCTCAGGTACAATGAGTTCTCAATAGCTGCAAGGGAAAAGTTGAAAGCAATTGCTTGCCCTGTTCATCATATATTTGTCAAAGCTTTTTCTAAAGATTAGTGTTCTCACTGCATGCCTCTATGGAGGAAAGCCATGCTGTTTTGAGCATGCACATGTACTCTGTGGATTCAGATTTAGGTATTACAATTGCCTAGCATAACACCTGGTGTTTCATTCCAGTTCCTGTTCCTCTCAGAGGTCTTGCAGTGGAGGGCCCAGACCACCCCGGACCACGTGCTATACACACTGCTCAACTGTCGGGTAAGCTCATGGGCTCAGTTCCTTGTAGCTTATTTAGTCAGGTCTGAGCTAGTTCCTGGGAGGTGCTTTTGTTTCACAGAAATCTTGACTTAGTCCTTTGTATTCAGCCTTATGCTGATTCGTTCTGTTAATACTTTACTATTTGGGATAAAGCATTTTCTGCTTAGGGATTGTTTTTAAATACAATGATTTCATGTACCTGTATAAGTCAATTGTGTATGTGGATATTTTAGTACTTCTATTTGCAATATTTCCCTTCCAAAAAGAAGAGGCTAATGGTATACACAACAGACAGTTGCAGAGCCATGAGAATTTATGTCTTTATTACAATCCTCCTTGTTGAAGAAGTATGCTAATTACAGATTCTTGGGAATGAAAATCATTTCTATTTCCATTTAGGACTTGGGAAATGGCTCAGTGGGTAAAGTACTTGCCATACAACCATGGAGTTTGGAGTTGTGTTAGCTTGTGCATGTAATCCCAGTGCTAGAAAGGCAGAGACAGAAAGATCCCCGGGCCCTGGTGGCTAGCTAATCTGGCTGAACGAGTGAGCTCTGGGTTCAGCTAGAAACCCTGTCCCCCCAAAAAAGGTAAAAGGTGATTGAGGAAGACACCCTACATTAATTTCAGGCCTCCACATGCACCTACACACGTGCCCATTTGTATATGAATACGCATACATGTATACACACACAAAAACAATTCTGTTTAAATTTCTTTAAATTTCACATTAGGAAATTAAACTCTTACTCCATAATAGTACTTAGGAGTCAGGCCTTAAATATAGAAGAAAATATTAACAATAAAAGTTAGATGCAGAGCTAATATGTTTATTAGCTTTTTGCTAAAAATAAAACTTGAAACAGATTTACAATGTTAAGACCTAAGCTGGGCATGGTGGCTCATGCCTTTAATCTCAGCACTTGAGAGGCAGAGGTAGGAGGATCGCTAGAGTGAGACCCTAACTCAAAACAAACAAACAACAAATGTTAATACCTGCCAAGTATAGGTACTTGTAAGTCTAAAATCTGTGAGTGTTTGGAGTTGCTAACTGCCACAGTCTAAGCACTTAAGGGGACTGCTTGACATATGAAGCAAAAGATTCATGATAAATAAAAGGAAAATCCAGCAATGTAACTGAATTATCCCTTGAGCTTTTGGGTTGGGCTTCTAGTTATCAGAGCATTCTTTGCATGTGATTTAGTTCCTCTAAATATATACTTGAATTGTTGTGCCAAGACCCCTGACCAGGAGTCAAGACCCCCAGTTACCCAGGAGTCACCCAGAGAACTGCCACAGAAGCCGAGACACTCAAATGTAAAAGCAACAGGTTTCTTTATTGCAAGCCTAGCCCTGGGCTCCATCCACACAGTCCTGCACGGCGGTAGTGAGGGAGAGAGCCCCTTTCTTTTGGGGGAAGGGGTTCATATAGGAATTCAAACAAACAAGTAGGGGATAGATACATGATTGGTTGATTTAAACAGTTCTGATTGGCTTGGGGTTTTGGCCGGCAAAGTTGGGGGCAGGAGCTAGAGTTGGGGGCAGGAGCTAGGGGCACTCCAGGCAGATGAGGTAATCTCCATTGTGATTAGCTAAGCAAGCAGTGGTACATTCTGCAATGTCCTTGAAGTGGAGATTCCTCAGTTTCTTATCTAAGCAGGTGGTCAGAGGCCAGACCCCCTCCCCCTCCCCCCCCCCCCCCCCCCCCCCGCAGTGGAGTGTTTCTTCAATGTCCTTGAAGTGGAGATTCCTCAGAAACTTTAGGGGGAAAGGCAGCAATTGAGCAAGCAAGCAAAGTTTACAGAAGCAAAGGTCAGCACATTAGCTGGCTAGTTCTCTATCTAAGTCAGGCCTGGGCCTTTTTACTTAAAATGGTTATATTTGGTCTCTCATTTCCCCCTCTCTATGTACCCTGAGGAGCCAATCTTGGATCCCAATTGAGTTAGTGAGTTGAGTCTAATGGTATATACTGTGATCTTAAAACTATAAGCTGTACTGTATTAATAATGCGTTCCCTAACAGAAGCAACTAATCTATTAATAATGTAAGGTCCTATTGTGATTAGCAACAAAAATAAAATGGCCCTGCTAAAGCAGACAGCAGAGTTGTTAACCATGGGGAATGACTGAACCATGACTCAAACCATCCTCTATCAGCATTTTTGTTTTGTTTTGTTTTTTCAAATTCTCCCATATCTTCGCCATGGAGTCTCTAATTATACCTGATTGGTTGATACAAAAACTACATTCTTTCCTAAGGCCACATATAGTCCACCTTAGTAGGTGGGTTTCAGTATACCCTTCCGGTAGACACACATTGTCAGCCAGCACAGTAGAAGGTTTCAGGTCCCCCACAGCCCCCTTTGATTCTTGCTTTCCCTAAGTACCCAGGGCATACAGAGAAATAAGAAATTTCCTGATTTGCCAGAGTCCCATGAGTTACCCACTAGTTGATGAAAGTCGAAGATCAAATCAGGAAACCAGGTTCCCCGTGGGGCAAGATATGATTTGGAGTAGGCAATCTCCCCCGTGGCAGTGTTGCTTATTATCCAGGTCAGATTATAAACTTGGTGGGGAGTAGCTGCCACAATACATACAGTTAGGAGCACAGTCAGGATCAGGAGCGTTTGAGTTGAAGCTTGAGTGGGGTGCTACATTTCCATTGTGGCTGATAGTCCTCAGGTTCAGCCAGTGGATCTGCCGGTCAGATGTGGGTGTGATGAATCCAAGTGGCAATTTTGTCCATCTTCACAGCAGGAGGTGTGGTCAGGATGAAGACTTAGGGTCCCTTCCAGCATAGGGTCCCTTCCAGCATAAGGTCCCTTTCAGCAGGGTTCCAGTGTCTCGCAGTGATGGCGACACCCAGTCTACCAGATTATTTACATAGTTTAGGTTTGAAAATAACCCTTTGAACATCTTTTTTTTTTAAATTTTTTATTATAGAATTAAAAGTATGGGGAAAAGATGTCTTAATGTTTGTTTCCTCTCTTGGAAAGCTCTTGTGTTACTTAATAGGCCATTTATATATGTAAGGTTTTTTTTATCTTTGGTTATACATTTCTTTCTGAGTGTTTAAGACCATGCAGATAGCCACATTTAATTAAGGATTAATTTTGGAGGTCATTAATGGCTCTCCAAAGAGACTTTAGGGACCCAGGAGCAGCCCCATAGCTTATTGGTGTCTTCTGTCTGTTAGGATGAGTCAGGGCCGTGCTGGCCAAGTAGTTTTCCCTTTTTTGGGAAGTCAGGAGGACTGATTGCTCCTTAGTTGTGACTCTCCTGTTTCAGACTGTACACCAATTTTGTTTGGGTCTCCATATCCTCCGTGCTCAGGAAGACAGGTGACTTAGCAGGGGGCCAATGTAGAAGTGTCCCATTATCTCCAGTGGCCTCATGACCTGGGAGCACAGGCCAAAATATTGGCGCCTCTTGCTCTAATGATTCCAATTGGCTTTTGGCTTCTACGTAGGTAATTAACACACTTAGAAAGGAAGTTACACCAGCCTGGATGTATGTACATATAGAGCACATTTGATTATTGAAATAGACTTAAAGAATGGCACAAGGGCTTTTAAAATCATTTTGTCCTATCTTTAAATTTTTGTTTGTACTATGGCAGCATAAGCCTTATATATGAGGTATAGAAAGTCGGCACATTTTATATGTCTAATATTTATAAATATCTAATATTTATAAATATCTAATATTTATAAATATAGGCAGAACCTGCTACCAGTCTTGAAAACAGTACCAATTGATTTACAGACTAACTTATTTAACCTAGAAATTGTCAGAAAAGGACAAGTAAGACAGTATAAAGTCTTAGCACCTGTGTTTGAAAACACCTTTGATTAGTTCAGATACCTGTGTTGGTATAAATAACCCAGAGATCATTGGCAACAGATCCACAGAACTTGAATTTTTTTTTTAAACCAAAACAGCTAGCTAAATTCTGATATAACCCTTGATAAATCTTTTTGAAGAAAAAAACATTATTTGACAACCCATGATTTTGACTTAAACTTGATAGCTATTGATTTTATGTACCACAGAAACTTTTATTAACATAAAACAATTTTATGTTTTATCCCTGACTTAAATTTGATAAAGCTTAAGCAAGCTATCTCTAAAGTCACAATGTCTTTAGGTATGAGTACTTCACCTTTGGAAATTAACCGCTTTTATGTGAGCCTTTATCTTAAGAATAGTTAAAACCTTGATGAAAAGAGGAACCTAATTTACTGAGAGAGTCTTAAAGCCAGTTTTATAACCCTTAAATCATAACAAATTAGCATCAGTGACCTGTTAATGAGTGAGGCCTTATCATAAGACTCAGTTTCTCCACTGATTAAAACCTTGGCATCAGGTAAACATTAGATTTAATCTAATTAAATGTTTCAATGAAGGGGCCCTTACCCTGATATACACATTAGGTAAGCCTGATGCTTGTCTTATGTAAGGAGTTTGTTACCTGATCAAATACCTTGACTCAGTTTACCTATTTAACATTTTGTCTAGTGAGAAACTTTAACAGATGTGACTTTAGGTGTTCAAAAGAGAAAAGCTAAAGAGAACCACAGTTACATACTGTACTCCTTTTTCTTTGTCAGAGACAATTGGCCATTTTGTCTCTAGTCAGAGTCTGGGGGACACATGGTTTAAACTTGCATGGGCTCTGAGATAAAGGGGGTTCCATCTGTTTTTTTCAGAGTCCAGCTTTCCATGAATTTAAGTAGCATATGTTGGAAAGCAAGAACAAATTGAAATTACAGAGCAGAGAGATAAGCATCCTGACATTCCTTATCCTATTCGGAAGTTGTTTGTTTTTACATAGCAAATTTACCCATTTGTAAAACACAAGGTGATAGACTCTTGTCTATGTTTAACCTGGTTAAACCTCCAATTACATCTGTACTTATGACTTTGTGACCCACCTAGCATAGGCATCACCTGTGTCTAATGTAAGATGAATTTAGATTAAGACTATGTCCCTATATAAAACTTTTAGAGTATCCTTAAGAGTCTGTAAACAGTTGAAAAATCTCTAACTTTAGGCATGGTGTTTAGGTTTAGCCTGAAAATTCTTTCCTACATATGCACATTTTTATTCACATACTTTTAACATCTCATCTAAGCACCACTCAAAAAGCATTTTTAACAAGCATTCTATGTCCCAATATTGAAAAATTCCTTCCCAGTTCCTTCAATCAATTTATCTCATCCCATTATTAACCAGCTTTTTTACAAAGCTATTATGAAAAACTACACCAAATTAATTAATCCTATTACTCACTAACAAGTGAGTAGTCTAAAGACAATTTTATGTCAATAATACCAATAAGACATTAAACTAAGGCAAATATTGTTGCTATTTTGAGACAGGCTTGCCTAGAAGTCAGGTCAGTTGCCTCGTCTTTTTAAGTACGTTACAATTTTTTTTTCAATATGTGACAAATTATAAGTTACTACTTTAGAGAGAATTCTTTTGTTTTTAATAATCCTCTATGAAAGTTGAAGTTGACCTAGAACATAAATTCAGTAATTATATTCATGATATCATGTAAAAAAGTTGACACATTTTTTTTTTTTACATAAAACCTCAGTTCTTATAGGCTGTAGTTAAATGTGACTTTTTTTTCTCTTTCTTTCTTGCCACGTTTTGGTGCGCTGTTGCAGCTGGGTGGGGCTTGTATCACCTTAGATCAGCCTTGCCTTACTCCCAGCACTCACCAGGGGTCCGATTTAGTACATGTGGAGGTAATGGCCAAGAAGACTGCCAGGAGGCCAAGTATTCTGACTACCTGAAGGGGAAAGGGGGGTCCCTCCAGAACTGCCAGGAGGCCTCTGAAGAAGGCAGCCCACTGGGAGGCCGCTGAAGAAGGAGTGGGCCTGCTTGGGGCCACTGGGAGAGGAGGCGGAGACATGGCACCTGCATGGGCAGAGGCGCCATTGTCTGTCTGCCACCTGACTCTGACCCAAGCCACTTTGGAGCGCTTGCAAAGCTGGCTTGTAGTTTTGCTGCTTAAAGGGAGTGAGGGGAAATTTCCTTCCCGAACTTTTCATTTCCTAGCCAGATAAGCTATGCGGGTCCACATGGATGCCCAGAAATCCAGAAATGACCTGGACGACTTCTTCCCAAAAGGAGCCTTCCTCCCTCTGGGAGAGCTAATTTCCTTAACTTTCAGAAGACGTCTTATTCCGTGAATCTGAAATATATATACATACATACATACATATCATGGGCAATGTTACCCATGACAGAGAAAGATTAGAAATGCCAAGACCAGAAGGCAATGTTCCTGAGGGCTGATTAGGACACGGGGGATTCTCCAAAGATCCGAGTGAGCCTGTCCACAAGTTTGGGAGGCCAGCAACCTGCCCTATAGGCTTTTAAGAGGTTGATGTAAGCTGGGCGTGGTGGCACACGCCTTTAATCCCAGCACTTGGGAGGCAGAGGTAGGAGGATCGCCATGAGTTCGAGGCCACCCTGAGACTCCATAGTGAATTCCAGGTCAGCCTGGGCTAGAGTGAGACCCTACCTCGAAAAAACAAAAAAAAAAAAAAAGAGGTTGATGTGTTACCTTTTGTGTGTGTGTGTGTGTGTGTGTGTCAGAGAGAAATAGATAGAGGGTTTTTGCCAACACCCAACGGGCTGTTGGGGTCCAGGCAGAGGACGCTGGCCTTCATTCAATACCGAAGAGTGGCCTCGGCCAAGAGACATCAGTTGCCAGTTACTCATGTCTGGTCCCACAAGATGGCGTGAACCAAAAACAGGAGGAGAAAGAAACCTGCCAGCCCTCAAAGACATGGAGTCAAGGCTGCATGGGTCAATGTCTCCCAGTCCCTCTGGGAGAGCACTCACCTACCTTGTCCATCTCATAAGGTCCCTGTTCAGGCACCATCTGTGGGGTTTTGGATTTTTCCTTGGGGGTTGGGGGGGGCTGAGCCTTCAGCAGTGGGCTTGGTGCCTCTTTTGGGTGTAACTGCCAGCACCTGTAAAGGAGGGGTCGAGGAAGGGAGGAAAGACTTCACCCAGGGGAGAGGCTCTTCTATCAGATTCCTCCAGGTCACAATATAAGGGATTTGATCAGGGTGTCCACTCCTAGGGTGAAAAACTTTTTTTTTTTTCAACCTCAAGTATAGTATTTAGATGAAAGGTCCCCTGTGGTTGCCATCCTACATTGAAGGTAGGCCATTCAGAGAAACAAAATGTAATCCATCTCTCTCTCTTTTTTTTTTTTTTTTTTTAACATTTACCCTGTTGTTACGGGCAACTGCTTTGATGTCCTTCCAGTGCGCAAGGCAGAGTCCTAAAGGGGCGGAAGAATCTGTCCCATGTTGTTGAGTCAGGGAAGGAACGTCCGAAGGATTAGGGCAATGACAATACACACAAGTATTACACAGACACACAGGGCCCCAAAAAAAATCAGATGTGCGCGCTACAGATTAGCAGGTTTGGCCTGTCCTCTGGGACAGACCCCCCCATTCAGATTAGCTGGTTTGCTCTGTCCAGGACAGAGCCCCCACTCATATTAGCAGGTTTGCTCTGTCCGGGACAGAGCCCCCACTCAGATGAGGGGCAGGACGTCTCGTGCCTCCTCCAGGTCTGTCCTTACGGTGCATCTACCAGGACGTATGAACTGATCAGCAAACATATGCAGCTAGCCTACAGAGTGAAAGGAAAAAGAGAGCGCTGAAGTGGAAAACTTACCCAACCAGTCGAAGAAGAAACCTTGGGGGTCTCGGGTTCGTTGGGTTCTCTGGGGATCCCGGACGAGCCCCCAAGATGTTGTGCAAAGACCCCTGACCAGGAGTCAAGACCCCCAGTCACCCAGGAGTCACCCAGAGAACCGCCACAGAAGCCGAGACACTCGAATGTAAAAGCAACAGGTTTCTTTATTGCAAGCCTAGCCCTGGGCTCCGTTCACACAGTCCTGCACGGCGGTAGTGAGGGAGAGAGCCCCTTTCTTTTGGGGGAAGGGGTTCATATAGGAATTCAAACAAACAAGTAGGGGATAGATACATGATTGGTTGATTTAAACAGTTCTGATTGGCTTGGGGTTTTGGCCGGCAAAGTTGGGGGCAGGAGCTAGAGTTGGGGGCAGGAGCTAGGGGCACTCCAGGCAGATGAGGTAATCTCCATTGTGATTGGCTAAGCAAGCAGTGGTACATTCTGCAATGTCCTTGAAGTGGAGATTCCTCAGTTTCTTATCTAAGCAGGTGGTCGGAGGCCAGAGCGCCCCCCATCCCCCCCGCCCGCAGTGGAGTGTTTCTTCAATGTCCTTGAAGTGGAGATTCCTCAGAAACTTTAGGGGGAAAGGCAGCAATTGAGCAAGCAAGCAAAGTTTACAGAAGCAAAGGTCAGCACATTAGCTGGCTAGTTCTCTATCTAAGTTAGGCCTGGGCCTTTTTTACTTAAAATGATTATATTTGGTCTCTCAGAATATCCCTTACTGTCCCCCCTCATAAAGGTGCTTTTCTGCTTGGAGTTGTCCTGTGTAGAGATGGTCTTGTTGTCCCATCATTCATTGTGCCTACTCATGACCTTCTCCGGGAAGAGTCCTTAGAGACAGGAAAGGCTGCCTCCCCACTTTCCTGTGGTCCCTGTGCATGTCACTACATGTCTGGTGGAGTCTTTCCTCTTGAGGGGAGCCATCTGTTAACAGCTCACATGGCCACTTGGCCTGAAGCCCCACCTTTGAGGATTGCATTACCACACATCCATACATCTGAAATGCCCATCTTTCATTTTTCATCTTTTTTCTCCATTGGATGCATCCTTAGCCTATGAATATAGACAAGACTACCCTTTGTGAATGCAGCTGCCCACTGGCACCTTTCTTAGCAAAGGTGATCCTCCTAACATCCCTTAAATCTCCTTCATTGCCTCTCTCTCCTTGTTCCCTCCATGTAGTTTTTTTTTTTTTTTTTTTTTTCCTGCAAAGTCCTCAGACCTTCTGTTCGTCCATGGTCTCCATGGATCTCTAAAGACTGACAGTATTGCGTCCAAAGTGATGGCTGAAATGTGCAATATTAGCATAGCTGACCTCCTTGCCTGGGCTTTCTACCTTGCTACATCCTGTGACTGGATAGATTTCCTCCTTTCCCTTAATTTCCTCAGTATGTGCTTCTCTCCTTCACAGACTGTCAGCAGTTAGAACAAAGTTCGTCCTAAGTCATTTTTAACTCATCCCCAACACTGCCTAATACATTACTCTCATATTTGTAGGGTGGATAAAGAACTGTGTGCAAATTTTCTAGAGGTATGAATTGGGAGCTCAAGAGGAAGTAGGTCCTTATGGATATAGATTCAAAACTGGTAGTAGTATATTCATGAATAGGATGAGTAAAGTAGAAACATTCTACTTGTGTCTGAATTGGGGAAGACCCACAGATAGCTCCCTGGAATGATGCCAGGTTTAATGTCCCGTCACTCTGACCCTGTGAGCAATACTGTGCTCTTGGGCCCCTGTGAGTACAGCTATTTGCTATAGCTGGAAGTTGGATCTTTTGGGAAAACGTTTACTGGAAATGACTCAGATATTTTAAAATACTTTTAAGTAAAAACAACAGAAAATCAGATGCAGTAAGTTATAGGGGTCAAAGCCATGAATAAATTTCCTTTAAGTTGGCATGCAAAAAGACTGGTCCAAGGATGCCTTCTCTTTTAGACATGACCTGCTATTTCCCAACATTCTGTTAATCTACAGGCAGTTTCATTCTGAAAGCTCTGAAAAGTCACACTGTCCCCCCCTCTCTCTCTCTTTGTTGTTGTTTTGTTTTTTGAGGTAGAGTTTCACTCTAGTCCAAGCTGACCTGGAATTCACTATGTAGTCTCAGGGTGGCCTTGCACTCACGGTGATCCTCCTACCTCTGCCTCCTGAGTGCTGAGATTAAAGGCATGCGCCACCATGCCCGGCAACAGTGTGTCTTTTATTATTCTCCTGAAAGGGTCAGCTTGAAACTTCTGTGTCCACTGTCTGTATCTTGTGCACACTTACAAGTGCTCAACCTGGACCATAGCAACAGCAGTATTCGATGGTCACTATTATGTAATTTCCACTTACATTTACTTCTAATTCAGTGCTTCCCAGCATGAGCCACATATCTAACCATGGTTTTGTTGTTGTTTTCAAGGTAAGGTCTCAATCTAGCCTAGGCTGACCTACAGTCTGTAGTTCCAGGCTGACTTTGAATTCACAGCAGTCCTCCTACCTCTGCCTCCCAAGAGCTGGAATTAAAGACATGCACCACCATACCCTGCTCAAAGCATATTTTCTAAAAGCAGTATTAAAAAGAACACAAAGAAACAGGTGAATTTGTTTTAATAATGAATTACCTAACTTATCCTGAGTACTACATAGAAGTATGTCATCAGCAGCCATTCCAGCACTTGGTAGCCACACACAGCTAAGCAGGCAGAATATTTCTAATAATTATGAGTTTACATACTTTTTACCAGTTTTCTTGGTCATAGGTTCATTTAGAATGATTGAGCCACTTGACACCAAAATGTAGTGATGCTTCCCATCAGTTGCATGCAGTGTTCATCCATATCTTTTTCACAGCCAGCTCAGTCATTAGGTGTGAATTATATAAGATTTAGGGCTGAAACTATGAATATAAAATGCATTGCAAACAATAAAAAGTTACTGTTCTAAAAGTTTTTACATACAAAAGACTCTTATTTTTTCAAAGGTATTGTTTGTTTTTTAAACGTTTTGATATGTTACTTTATTTGAGAGAGAGTGAGAATGGGTGCACCAGGGCCTCCAGCTATTGCAAACGAACTCCAGATGCTTGTGCCACCTCGTGTATCTGGCTTTACATGGGTACTGGGGAATCAACCTGTTCCTTAGGCTTCACAGGCAAGCGCCTTAACTGCTAAGCCATCTCTTCAGCCCATTGTTTTCTTTTAAAAACAGCCAATTGGTTTGATTTTTGTTTTCACTTGTAGTAACTTATTTACAATTTTAAAACATCAATTTTGTTTCACTTTGTCTTCATTACTCAATTTTTAAATTGTTATTTAACATAAAGGTTAAAATGGTATCAAGTTTACTTCATTGGCACTGAAGTTTGTGGTCTTACAATAGAGTTTCGCGGGTGGATATATTTGCATTACTATTCTGTCATGAAAATACCCACACTTTTTTTTTAGGATAAGGTAGCCATAATTTGATGAATAGTTTACATAGAAACTATTCCTTTTATTAATTGGTTTTGGGGAAGAAATCCCAATTTTTCCTACAAATATTGATAAGGATACCAGGAAATGTTCACTGTTGCCTGAGGCTGAATAGCTGGTACATCATGGGACCACTCACTCACAACATTCATGTTTTGCTTTGTAACTACTGCTTAGGGAAATGAGACATGTAGCTTGTAGCGAAAACTAGTGTTGTTTCTGTTAAGGTAAATGTTGCATTAAGACTTTCTAAGAGCAAGTCCACATGTGTCCTGTGTCACATTGTATATCTACTATATGGTGGAATCTTGTCATGTTCAACTTTATAAGCTGTGGGGAGAAGAAGAGAGAAAGTAAACAATGACTTAGATTGCTGGCATTCAGGCTGCCAACTAACTGAGTCAATCCACAGAGTGCAGAGGGGAGGGCAAATGGGCAACCGAAACCTCCACATACATCACCATGCCCCAGTGAGCAGGAAGCCAATGTTCATCACTGTATCCTTTCCAGGGAAGAAAGTCCACTGGTAGTGACCTCATCACTTAGCCCAGCTGTGGTGTAAAACCTTCTTGTATCTAATTTACTTACTGGGATAATCTCTGTTTGCAGCATAGCACTTTCAGAGTCCAGAGTGCTAACCATTACACAGTGGATCCAGCACTAGAGAGCACCTTCTTGAGGGACTGGGGATAGTTCTGCCACTGCCAAGTCACCACACATGCTGATAAGAACCCAGTTCCTATAAAGGATGCCATTCCTCTGCATCATTATCATAGACTATAACTGGTAGTAGTCATCATGAACTAGATTCAAGTATCTTTTCTAACACACTCTTGGCTACTGTCAATTATTGAAGCTTCTCAAATCTCGGGACCCAAGAAAGAGAGCAAATCATAGTTGTGTCTTCTAACAGAAAAGGGTATCATTGATAGGAGACTGTTAGTCCACTTATATTGCTATAATGAAATCCCCAAGGTGGGTCATTTATGAAGAAAAGAGGTTTATGGTGCCTTGTATTTTTGAAGATAAAGAAATTGAGGGGCCACATCTGGTCTTGAGGCAATGCATGCATGACGTGCCAAGTGATAACAAGTGTGTACATGTGTGCACCTGCATACCTACCTGCCTGCCTGACTCTGTGTGTTTGGTCTTACCTCTCTTCCTCTTATAAAGTCACCAGGATTCAATCATGGGGGGCTGTATTCTCATGGAATTGTGTCATTAACCTTAATAATAATCCAAAAGCTGTCCTTTTAAACATTATGGTCTTAATGTTTCCACCCTTTTAATACCTCACATTTGGGATTAAATTTTAACCCATAATGCTTTTGGGAAAAAAATCAGACTATATGTTAACCATAGTAGGAATTATCTTAAGCTCTTCTGAAGCTGGAGAGAAAATCAGTTGACAAAATTGTACAAACCAGAGACTGAGAAGGACATACTAGGAAGTTCCCCCTAATTTAGGAAAGATGAGTGTACTAGTTCTGCCAGCTCTCTTCTGAGATGTTCTTTCACTCAGCTGTGAGGCTTATCCTCTGTGTGATGATGAATGGGAGGCTGCCTTTCCAGACAAAAAAAACCACCACACTTGAAGGTCAAGGAAGTAGATTTATATGGGACCTCCATCCTCACTAGTGTGGGGATTGAGATGGTTCAAACCTCACCATCAACTGTAGTGTTCATCTCTGTCCCATTACCACTTTGAAGAGCTTAGTGGTCATCAAGTCTGGGAGTGGATATTTCTGCTTCAAACAGCTACATTTCCTAGACCCAAAGTCTTATGTATCTTCCATCCCCTGCTCTGCATCTTTGCAGTGTTCTGCTGTCTTGTTCTTGTACTGTATGTATCTTTCTGTTTTGTCTTAACCCTTCTCTGGTGCCAATGAGCAAAGAAAAGTGTAGGATGAGAAACTCAGTTCAGAGAAGTGTAAGCTGAAAAACATCTCCGTCCACACAGTCACAGCATTGGTGAGAAGGGTTTGAAGGCCAGCTCAGATGCTGCCTGGGCAGCTTCACACTGCTCTGACCTCTCAGCAGAGGCCCTCACAGACTGTACCTTGTCTTCCCAGAGCTCGCTCACTGTGATGAGCAGTTATTTGGTGAACATTTTTGCCAAATATCACGTTCTTATTTCCCATTTGTGTGCATGTTCCTTAACATGGGTCACTTGGGATGGGAGTTTTGGTGGACTTTACCTGACATGGCTCCTTAACAGCCCCAGAAAGCTCGGGCCTCTTTTATCCTTGAAGCATTTACTGTTTTCCACACAGTTGCCCCTCCCACCAACTCCCTTTGGACCTTGCTTTCACAAGAGCCTTTAGATGGGAAACTCAAACTGTGTTCTCAAAGCTCAGTGAGCTTTCCAGTGATTCACACCCTTTTCTGTGCCCTTCTTTCAAGCTGTCCATGTTAATTAAAAGGGTTTAGCCCAGATGGGTCATCACTTTTTGTTTTCTATAGTCTTCCTTACTCTACAGACAATCATCTACAATCACCTACAGTTTAAGGAAAGGCCTATTTTTTTTACATAGCTACAGTTATCTTTTCACATGTAGGATTGGAGCAAATGAACTATAAAATGTGTCCTAAGGAATTTTTTTTAGTTAATTGAATGTTTAGAATTTACAAGGGGGCTATCTTTTATGCTTGTTTATTTGATTGTTGTTTGTTTTGAGACAGGGTCTTGCTTTATACTATAGGATGCTCTTAACTGCACTATTACTGTCGCTCAAGCTGGCCTCTAACTCTTGATCCTCCTCCTTCAACTTCCCAAGTGTTGGGATTACAGGTGTATACCACCATACCCGGCCATAATTTGCAATGTATTCATACTTTTCTTTACAGTTACATAGTGAATCTCACACATTTTGATATTTCTTACTATTGATCATCCCTAATAGCCCTCTTTTAAAGTGTTTGAACTGTTTTAAAAGTCTATGTGAAAATGCACCTGGTTACTTTCTCTTCAGCTTTTGAGTTTTGTTGTTTATCTTGTTTTACTTTTGACTTCCTTAAGTTGTTTTTTTATCTTACAATATTTTATTGCTGTCTTTTTTTCTTCCTTAAGTTTTGAATCTTTTCTCTTTGGACTTTTTGAAACAGCATCTTACTCTTGTACCCTAGGCTGGCCTTGAACTTGTAGCAGTCTTTCTTGCTTAGGCTCCCAAGTGCTAGGAGTAGAGTTCTAAGCGTGGTTAAGTGTTTTTTTTAATTAACATGTTTTAATCTGTCTTTATTTTTCTATAGATGAGTTCCATAGTTTCACTAGTCATTCTTAGTACCTGTGCCAACTCAGCTTGTCAAAAAATTACTGAATTCTTTAAAATTCTGCTATTTCCTCAGTTGAAATACCTCATACCCAAATATATCTAGATAACCTTTGGTCCCCTACATTTTACCTGGGTGGTAGAAAAAGAGATTGACTTCTAATGGACTGAGGGTTTTGAGGTGGTGGGAGAGGGTAATGCAAGCATTCTAAAATAGTAAATATGGTCCATAACCACTTGTTCTTGTGAAACTCAGGGAACAATAGCAAACTCACTGACGTGTGTCCAGCTTCACAAGCGCGCTGAGAAGATAGCAGTGATGCTGATGGAAAGGGGCCACTTGCAGGATGGAGACCATGTGGCATTAGTCTACCCACCAGGTAAAGCTATAGGACTCAACCCTGACTTCTGAGAGTTGGCAAGGCCAGCAGTGGGAAAAGGCACTCAGTTGCCACCGATGCTGCTTGCATAAAGTACTGGTTGATTGCCACAAACATCCCTTGCACCCAGTTCTGTTCTGACTAGACTTATTTGTCTCCAGTTAGTTCCACTCACAGGTACACTAGGCTACATGTTACACTACTTGAGAGGCTTAAATCAAGTGATGTTGGGGCTGGGGATGGGGAAGTAGCTCAGTTGGTAGTGTACTTGCCTACCATGCACGAAACCCTGCGTTTAATCCCCATCATGGCATAGAACTGGGCACAGTGACACCTGCCTATAGTTCTAGCACTATGGAACAGGAGGAGGATTAGGAGCTAAAGGCCATCCTTGGCCACTAGAGATTCCAGGCTAGCCTGGACCACATGAGAGCTGATTATATGTGATGCTTAATGTTTACCTAAACTTCTGTTTCTCAATTTGATTATATTTCATACTTAAATAAACAGACCACATGAAAATGGTCTCTGGAGCTTAACTGAAAAACACAGGGAGGAAGGAGTCCTGTATATCAAAGACCTTGCTTCCCTAACTACTCTGCATTTCTCAGACTAGAGCTCTCATGGAGGTGTGGCATTCATTGAACAATGTGACTTGCTTCAAGTAAGAGTCTGTTTCCTTTCTTGTGCAGGAATAGACCTCATTGCAGCATTTTATGGTTGCCTGTATGCAGGCTGTGTGCCGATTACTGTGCGACCTCCACACCCACAGAACATTGCAACGACATTGCCTACAGTCAAGATGATCGTGGAGGTAACAGAGACCTGGGAGGTGGTGGGCCTTCACCTGCCCATTCTGAGTGCTCTGAGTGCTGTCCTATAGACCTGAACTCTCCCAGGGCACATGCTGAGCTGTGCCTGTGGGTCTGCCATCAAAGTAGTAACATAAGTACTGGTCTTGATCTCTGGAGAGTTTATCTTAGGGCTCTGAGAGCAAGATTTATGATGGGCATGGAAGCCAGAATCAGCTGGAAGCAGCTGTTGCAATGCATGAAAATTGAAGGTGTCCAGGAAAAGGAAACCTCATAGACTAGCCATCCCCAGTCATTCTGGGGCTTCCTTGCCAAACTTAAATGAGCAAACTGAATGAAAATACAGTACCTTAATTTTTCAAGTTCCTTTCTTTGGATCTAGAAGTGTCCATTTTTTAATTCTTTTATTGATTAGAAACTTTGTATGGACATATCATATGTTGATACTATCATTTTCTTCCTCCCTGTACCCACTCTACTGAGAGCCCTCCTTTAGTGGGATTGCTGGTACTCCCCAGGGAGTTGTGAGTTATGAGTTGTGAGAACAGCAGTCAGTTATTGTTCGGGGGGGGGGGCAATGCCTCTGGATATTCTTTCCCACCCTGTGCTTCTTACATTCTTTCTGCTCTCTCTTCCATAAAATTCCCTAAGCTTTTGTGAATATACTTTAAGTGTACATTAGCGTTGAGATCTCGGCAGCTTCTAGATTTCTGCTTTGGTGCATTTTGAGTATCCTCAGTTTCCATCTCCATCATCCTGGCCCAGGTTGTCAGGTTCATCTTGGAAGCAGTACTCTTATTCATCTTGCCAGTTCCTCTCTTTGGTTTTACCTAGGCCCTAGCTACTGTATGAGGGCCGATTCATCTCTTGCCAGGGAATCGTCTGTCCTTGTCTTATTGATAGATTTGAGTTGTCCTTGGTTCTCACTGCTTTCTCCAAAAGAAAAACAGAAACAGGTTCTCCAATAGAGAGAGAGATCAGGATATGTTAAAGGGGATAAGCATTGCTAATTTAGAAAGATTTTGATGAGTGTAACCTCACTTTGGGACAAAGACTGGTAGGAGATTCTCATTGGAGTCCTTAATCTTGGTCTCCATAGGATTCTGACTTGGTTCCCAGTTCCAGTTATGGGTTCCTTTCCATTGAACAGATCTCTTAGACAGAGAGCCATTATTACCCACGCTAGGCTGAGTGCCACCATTGCACAGGTGTGTACATCTTGTCTGATTGGTTGCTTTCATATAGCAGTGTCCCCTCTTGCTCACAACATTATTGACCATTTTCCCCCAGCAGCTCAGGAAGCCAATTCCCAGATGGTTACTGCTAGAAGTGTCCTTTGTAAGAGTTTAATTGGGCTGGAGTAATGGCTTAGTGGTTAAGGCATTTTCCTGCAAAGACAAAGGGCCCAGGTTCAACCCACAGGACCCACATCAGCCAGATGTGCAGGATGGCATATGCATCTGGAGTTCATTTGCAGTGTGCCTGTTCTCTCTCTCTCTCTCTCTGTCTTTTAAGTTTAATTGTGTGTGCTTTCGTTTTTATACCTGAGCCATTTTAAGGATATTAGGATATGCTCTTCTCTTAACTGGAGGCAGAACCAATAAAAGCAAGAATTAGTTTGAGAGCAGCCCTATCCCCTCATCAACACTCTTTGTACCCATGTGGGAACACTGCCATAGTGGATACTCCTGCTAGAAAATGCTTATGTGGACTGGAGAGAGGGTTTAATGCTTAAGGCACTTGCCTGTGAAGCCTAAGGACCTAGGTTCAACTCCCCAAAACCCACGCAAGCCAGCTGCACAAGGTGACACTTGCACACAAGGTGGCACATGTGTCTGGAATTTGGTTACAGAGGCTAGAGGCCCTGGTGTACCAATTTTCCTTCTCCCTCTCCCTGCACCCCCCATCTCATTTAAAAAAAAAAAAGGACATGTTTATTTACCTGTACATGTGTAAGATTTGGAGTAAAAAAAAAAAAAAGTCATGGTGAGAAAGGAGCTTGTGATGCTTATTCCTGGTTGTGATAGTAACACAGGATCCTCTCGGCCCTCAAAAATTCAGGAACTCTGCTTCAGAGGCTGTGTGTATATGTGTGTGTGTGTGTGTGTGTGTGTGTGTGATTGAATTCCAATCCTGCTGCAGTGTGTGGCTCTTGAGAGCTTACTTGGAGGTTGGAGCAGGAAAGTGCAGCTTCTCACACATCTTTGACCAGAGAACGGTCCTCTTTTATCAGGAAAGGTCATGTCTTCAACAAGAGCACAGCTTTGAGAGGAATGCATTTAGTGAGGGAGGAAGGGGAACGCCTGCCTAGTTAGGCAGGTCAGCTGAATCAACCCTGGCAATCAATGCACTAGAGGACATATGTCACAGCCCTACCCTCACGTTCTCAGCTGGCTCTGTAGAGGAAGCTGTGCTCTTGGGAATCTAACCTACCCAGCAAGCTGCATAGTTTTAACACATTTGATGACCAGCATACATTTATATAGTGAACACTCCACAAACCTATGCCTTTCTGGTGTGAAATCATTCATTCTCTTCCTATCTCTGGCCCGCAGGTGAGTCGCTCTGCCTGTCTAATGACAACACAACTGATCTGTAAGCTGTTGCGGTCCAGGGAGGCGGCAGCAGCTGTAGATATCAGGACGTGGCCCCTCATACTGGACACAGGTCAGCACTTGGACTGGTTGTATGTATGCATTTGCTTATACAGGCTTCAATTAGGCACAGAGACTCATGGCTTTGTTTTCCTTTTCAGATGATTTGCCAAAGAAGCGGCCCGCCCAGATCTACAAACCTTCCAACCCAGACATGCTAGCCTACCTTGACTTTAGTGTGTCCACAACTGGGATGCTAGCTGGAGTAAAGGTGAAAAGTGCATCTGCACAGTGTGCACAGCAGCAGTGGACAGTGGGCAAACACCCATTGACTGCTTATCTTGCTGTGATTGCAATCCAGTGACACAAAAGAGAGATGTAATTTAATTTTTGTGCACACTGTAACATGTATCAAAACCTGATAACTCATTCTTTTATTTTTATTTATTTATTTATTTGAGAGAGAGATACGGAAATAGGCAGGTAGAGAGAGTGAGAGCATAGGCACTCCAGGGCCTCCAGCCACTGCAAATGAACTCCAGATGCATGCACCACCTTGTGCATCTGGCTTATGTGGGTCCTGGGGAGTCAAAGCTGGGTCCTTTGGCTTTGCAGGCAAGCACCTTAACTGCTAAGCCATCTCTCCAGCCCAACTAATTCTTTTTTAACCATTTGTATGCACAAGTGTGCATGTGTGTGTGTGTGTGTGTGTGCACATGCATGCATAGTATGGTGGTGAGGATAATCTCAGTGTTGTTTATCAGGAACACCATCCATACATTTTGAGATAGGCTTTCTCATTGGTCTACAGCTTGCAAATTAAGCTAGTCTGGCTAGGCACTGAGCTCCAGGGATCCACCTGTCTCTGCCTTCCAGCACTAGGATTACATGTACACCACCATGCCTGCCATTGTTATGTGGACTTTTGGCATTGAACTTGGCTCCTCATGTTTGTAAGGCAGGTACTTTACCAAATGAGAAGTCTCCCCAGTCCTGAATTCTTTCAAATGTTCCAGTGAGAGCCAGAGTTGTAACTCAGCAGTAGAGAGCCTGATTAGCATGCTCAAAAACCTGGGTTCAGGGCTGGAGAGATGGCTTAGTAGTTAGTTAAGGCATTTGCCTGCAAAGCCAAAGGACCCAGGTTTGATTCTCCAGGACCCACGTTATCCAGATGCACAAGGGGACGCATGCATCTGGAGTTCATTTGCAATGGCTGGAGGCCCTTGCATGCCTATTCTCTCTCCCTCCCTCCCTCTCTCTCTCTCTCCTTTTACCTCTGTCAAATAAATAAATAATAAAATATTTTTTTAAACCTGGGTTTAATCCCCATTACTACCAAAAGAAAAAACAAAGTTCCAGTGATTTTTTAAAATTATTATGTATACTATTCTATAGCAGAATGCTGCATATTCTCCATCTCTGCACTCTGCACTTTCTTGCTTTTGCAACTCAGGTCCCATTGTGACCTGTGAGATTATTGCTCAGTGAGGTAACAGCGAACCTTTTTCCTGTCAAAGCACATTGGGGCTCTCCCAACTTAGGTGATGTCAGAGTCCTATGTAGAACTCTACCCTTAACTTCCATGTAGTTAAGATGGAGCTCTGCCCCAGCATCTGGATCAGATTGGGTAGTTTGCTTCAGTCACTCCTCACTTCATTCTCACTTGTACTTCTTACTAGAATTGGAGGTGCTACACCAAATCAACTAGAGTGTTAAATAATTATTTTCAAAAACTTTCAAAAAGAAGATGAGGTAGTCTTTACTGTAGTACTTAAGTTAATGTAGATCCTCTTGCTGTCACAGACAAAAGAGAACTATATTGTTTATGACCATTTGCATGTTGTGCAGAAATGGGAGATAAAATACTAAATCTTGATTCGATAAAGATATTTCTACATGAAAGAGACAATGTAGCCTATACTTACTACTTCCAGGTGATTCCAGTAAATTAAATTATATACCATGGAAAGTCCCGGAGAGATGAATAGACTTTCTTTTAAACGTAAAAACTTTTTCTTAAATTTTGACCATTTGCTTGATGAACAGCTGAAATAAAATAGATTGTTATGTCAGTCAAAGAAACTTCCATATGTTTTAAATATTGAGAGGCAAAGAATAGAGGTGAAATTGTCTGGCATATTGTTAGCACCAGAGGAAGTCCCTCTGGACCTATTGGGTGACAGAGGTGCCCATTTTTCCCAGGAAGAAATTTTTACTTCATTTCAGCTTTTGCACAAAAATGTCATGGGCATTTAGTAGTTGCATAATGTGAAGGATAGAAGAAATGATGTGTTTGTTCTCTGTTATTACCTTGATGGTATGCCTGGCTTTATATAAAACACAGGAGTATATGTCTATATGGCTAAGTTTTTAATTTTATATGATTAAGTAAATGGTTTTTAACTTTGAGAGGTGCTCATAGATCCAAGGAACTCTTTACTCAAGGTGATAAAGAGAATGTATAAAGGACCTACATAGCATCAATAGTGATTTTTGTTCAGGGTGTCCAACCCTTTGTCTGCTCTGAGCCACATTGAATGAAGAATTGGCTCAGACCACACATTAAATACAGTTAATCTTTCCCAAAGGGTATTTCGGTGGCTTGTCTTAACCACCTGGTACTCATTCTGGATTCTTGTTCTTCGCATTCCTCCATGTGCCATGAAACACTTACTTGAATACCAACCAAAGCAAAACTGCACTGAAAGGCATATGGGATAAGTTACACAACACTTTTCAAAAGTAAATGGGTTGGAGATCACCTCCCTCCTGCTTCACATACTCAAGTATCTGCTCTTAGGTCTCTTTTTAGAGTAGATTTTTCAGTTTCTTGCTTGGAGCTTTTGAAAAACCAATTGTTAATCCACATCTGAGGTTGTCCTGGAAGTTTTTCTCACCTTTTTCTGAAATGGCCTCCTAACTCAGAACCTGAAGAGCTCATGAAGATGACAGGGCCCAAACTCAGAATGAGTTCAGTGGTGGAACATTCTTTTTTCTTAACAGTTTTTTCTTTCTTTCTTTCTTTTTCTTATCCTGTTTGCTCTCTTATCACTTTGTTGAAACCCAGCAGACGCCAAAGCCCTCACCTCTACCCCAGCTAGGGTGACATGAGCACCCCTTCTCTCTGCTTTCTTTCACTACTCATGTTTTTTAAAGTGCTGCTATGTAAAACACTTAGTGTTTATGTCTCTGAGTTTCTACTACATTACAAGTTCCTCAGGTAAAGCCTGTCCTCCATTCTTCTTTTATTTATTTATTTTTTTAGATTGAGTCTAGTCTGTGTAGCTCAGGCTTCCCCGGACTGCAGCAATCCTCCTGCCTCAACCTCCCAAGTGGTAGGATCGTGGACGTGCACTATCATGCCTAGCTCCCATTCCTATTATGTCTCTAGCACCTAGCACAGTGCCTCAAGGAGGTAACACTAAACACAACAGCATTTTCCAAGTGAGCTCAAAGACTCATTTTCCAGCCCTACATATGCCCTGTCCAGCATAAGGGCAGTGAAAGTTGCTTTGGCTTTTAGTTTTTAATTTTTTTAAATAGAGGCATTATATATGTACATACATATATACATATGTGTGTGTGTGTGTGTGTGTGTGTGTGTATAGAGAGAGAGAGAGAGTGAATGAATGAATGAATGAATGAATGAATATGGGCATACCAGGGCTTCTAGCCACTGCAAACAAACTCCAGACTTAAGCACCACCTTGTGCATCTGGCTTTACATGGGTACTGGTGAAGTGAACCTGGGTCCTTTGGCTTTTCTAGCTAGTGCATTAACTGCTAAGCCATCTCTTCAGCTCTGCATTGGCTTTTAATCTTGACTACATGGGGTAGGGGTAGAGGGATTTTCCTACCTCTTGATCCATGGAGACAAAGCTTAGAGGAAGGTTTTATAAATCCAGCTTTGTTTCTCCTTGAAGCAAATATTTTAGATTTAAAAGCAAGTGAATGAATACCATCTGTTTTACATTCTAGAGAAATTCTCCTTTACCTGGTAGAAATTCAGTGAAGTATCCATAGGTTGACTTTCTCCTGGGCAGAACTTTGACAATGACCCAACTCTTGACAGTGAAAGGAATTTCCTCCTAGTTTCTTAGCGTCTCTTTTGCTAAAGTGCTGAATGAATAGGAAGGCAGACATTGTGACTTCCTTTCTTAGTACAGTGTTCTGTACTGGTCGTTTGTATGGCATGCTGATTCTGATTAACAGGTGACCTGTTTTTAAATATAGTACTTTGTACAGTTTTCTATGCTTGACTTCTCTTTTCCTCCAAGGTTGGCTTGGCCTAGAAGTCCCTATGAGGACATTGGTTTTGTTAGACATAATTTGCTGTATTATAGAATCTTTTTTTTTTTTAATTAGTTTTGTATTCAGTAAATACAGTCAAGTTGGTACCATTGTTAGGCTCATCCATGTCCTACCCCCTCCCCCTGGACCCCCCTTGTTGAGGTATATGGGTTATGCATTGTGGAGTTAGCCCACGGTTATGGGTAGGAGAACTGTCTCTGCATATGATGACCCAACATGTGGCTCTGCCATTCTTTCTGCCCCCTCTTCCGCAAAATTTCCCTGAGCCATGTTGGGTTCATTTTTGGTCTGCTTCAGTGATGAGGGGTTGGAGGCCTCTGGGTCTCTGGATATCTGATTAGGTAGGAGTTAATTGTTCTCTGTGTTGATCTCCTTCATCCTTGTGCTGGTACCCAGTTCACCAAGAAAACAGCACCCTTGCTTGTTTCACCAGTTATTCTTAGTTTCAGCTGGAGCCCTTTTGAGGTATGAAGGGGTGGTTCTCTCCTTAGGATCTGCGTCTGTCTGAAAAAGAGAAGCAGATTCTCCAACAGAGAGTAAAGTTAGCACCTGAAAAATGAGATAACCCTTATTTTTTTTAACAGAGAATTTAATAGGTGTAGGCCCTCTTGTAGCACACACTTGGTGGTAGCTTGATAATAGAGAGCAGGCTCATGTTTGGATATGGTTCTGACTTGTTTCCCAGCTCCAGCTATGGGTCCAGTTCCACTGAGGGGATCAGTTAGCCAAATCAAGAGCAGTTGGTTTCTCATCATGGTGTGCGACAGTATTGCACTTATGTAAGCATCACGACAGGTTGTTTCCTGCTAAGTAGGTTCGACCATGAGTTGCTTGGACAGATATTGGTCATTTTCCTCCAGTCGCCTATGTAGCACCTTCTGGCACTAGACGCACTGACTATATGGGGACTGACTCTCTTCCAGCTTCCATCCATGTATTCCATTTTACATGTCAACCAGATGTGGTGTCTTCAGCAGTAGGGTCTTACCACTAACCTTTGGTGGGTCATCAAGTACTCTGACAGAAATCTGTCTTTCTTTTATTGTATTTCTTTCTTTCTTTCTTTCTTTTTTTTTTTTTTTTTTTTTTGGTTTTTCTGAGGTAGGGTCTCACTGTACCCCAGTCTGACCTGGAATTCACTATGGAGTCTCAGGATGGCCTTGAACTCACGGCAATCCTCCTACCTCTGCCTCCCGAGTGCTGGCATTAAAATCGTGCACCACCATGCGCAGCTGAAATCTTTCTTTCTTTTAGGAGACCTTGTAGGTCTTTCTGATCACAAGCTTGTTGTGGATGATAGCCACATGCTGGTACTGGGAGTTACAGCTCAGTGCCCACTAAGAGAAGGAAGAAAAAGATAACTAATATAAAAGAGTTAGAAGAGAGAAAGAGAGGCTGTAGAAGATTAAAGTCTGTCTTCATCATACCCTCTCCAGTGTCTTGTGGCTCAGGTGTTCCCTCTAAGGGCCTGGTGAAGGTTCAAACTTTTTTTCTGCCTTTCTAGGATGTAAAATTTTATGGTACCATTGCCATTTGGGTCTAGATTTGTGTCTCTCACCCCCTCCCTTGCCCTCCCCTCCCTCCCCACCCACCTATTGTCTAGTCCTCGAGATGCTTGCTGGGTATGTCAGCATCTTGGGTAGATTCAGGTTAGGTGCTGTACATGAGTGAGACAACACGGCGATTTTCTTTCTGTGATTGGGTAAGTTCACTGAGAATGATGTGTTCCAGGTTCAACCATTTTTTCTCAAATTTCATTGTGTCATTTTTTCTTACTGCTGTGTAGAATTCCATTGTGTAGATATGCAACATAGTAGTTACCCATTCTTCTAGTGATGGACTTATGGGTTGATTCCAGCTCTTACCTATTACAAATTGAACCACTATAAACATGGTTGAGCAAATCTCTCTGGACTGTGGTTTAAAGGTTTTAGTGTACATGCCCAGTAAGGGAATAACTGGGTCTGTTGGTAACTCTATAGTCAGCTTTATTAGGAGTCTCCATATTGCTTTCCAGAGAGGTTGTACCATCTTACATTCCTACCAACAGTGGATGAGGGTTCCTAATTCTCCACATCCTTGCCAGCATTTATTTTCACTTGAATTTTTGATGTTTGCTATCCTTACTGGGGTAAGGTGGAATCTCATAGTTGTTTTAATTTGCATTTCCCTGATGATTAGGGATGATGATCATTTTCTTAAGTGTGTGTTTGTCATTTGTATTTCTTCCTCTGTGAACTGCCTGTCCAGCTTTTTGCCCCATTTTGTGAGTGGGTTGTTTGACTTTTTATTGTTTAGGTTTTTTAGTTCTTTGTAGATTCTAGAGATTAGGCCTCTGTCAGTTGGATAATCAGCAAATATTTTCTCCCATTATGTGGGCAATCTATTGGCTTTGCTTATTGTATGTTTGTCTGTGAAGAAACTCTTCAGCTTCATGTGATCCCATTGGTTGAGTTAACTGTTTAAGATTGTGAGGTACTGGGGTTTTGTTCAGGAAGTCTTTTTCCATTCCTATATCATGGAAAGTTCTTCCTATATTTTCTTCCAGTAGTATTCGAGTTTCTGGTCTTATGTTGAGGTCTTTGATCCATTTGGATTTGAGTGTAGTGCATGGCAAGATGTGTGGATCACGTTTCAATTTCCTGCATATGTTTATCCAGTTTGTCCAGCACCATTTGTTGAAGATGCTGTCTTTTTTCCAGCCTGTATTGTTAGGGCCTTTGTCAAATATCAAGTAGCAATAGTTGCTTGACCCAAAGTCCAGGTCCTCAATTCTATTCCATTGGTTTATACTCCTGTTTTTATGCCAGTATCATGCTGTTTTTATTACTATGGCTTTGTAATATAGCTTTAGATCAGGCATGCTGATGCCTCCAGAAGTATTTCTTTTGCTGAGGATATGCTTGGATATCCGAAGCCTTCTGCCTTTCCATATGAACTTTGGGATCATTTTTTCTATCTCTGTGAAGAACAATGTTGGGATTTTAATTGGAATTGCATGAAATCTGTATATTGCCTTTGGTAGGATTGCCATCTTCACAATGTTAATTCTGCCTATCCAGGAGCATAGGAGGTCTTTCCAGTTCTCAAGTCCTCCTCAATTTCTTTTTGGAGTGTTTTTATGTTTTCATTGTATAGATCTTTCACTTCCTTGGTTAGCGTTATTCCAAGGTATTTTGTTGTTGTTGTTGCTATTGAAAATAGGACCATATCCCCTATTTCTTTCTCTGTATCTTTGTCATTTTCATATAGAAAGGCTACTTATTTTTGTGCATTGATTTTGTATCCTGCTACTTTGCTATAGGAGATAATGACCTTCAAGTGTTTTGGGATGGAGTCTCTTGGGTCTCTTACGTATACAATCATGTTGTCAGTGAATAGAGCTAACTTAACTTCTTCCTTTCCAAATTGTATCCATTTTTTTTTCTCCTGTCTTATTGTTTGAGCTATGACTTCCAGTACTATATTGAAGAGCAGAGGTGAGAGTGGACAACCCTGTCTTGTTCCTGATCTCAATGGGAATTCCTCCAGGCTCTCTCCATTAAGTATTATTTAGGCCTTTGGAGATTTATATATTGCCTTTATTTATTTATTGTTTTAAGATAAGAACTAACTATGCCAATTCTCTCCAATGTTTTGACCATGAAGTGATGCTGTATTTTGTCAAAGACCTTTTCTGCATCTATCAAAATGATCATGTGGTTTTTGTGTTTAACCTTTTTTATGTGGTGTATTACATTGACAGATTTCCATATGTTGAACCACCCCTGGGTTCCTGGGATGAATCCCACTTGATCAAGGTGGATAATGCTTTTGATATGTTGTTGGATTTGATTTGTGAAGATTTTGTTCAGATCTTTGCATCTAAGTTCATCAGGGAAATAGGTCAGTAGTTTTCTTTTCTTGTGCCATCTCTTCCTGGTTTTGGAATTAGGGTGATACTAGCTTCATAGAAGGAGTTGGGTAGCTTTTGCTGTTCTCCAATTGTGTGGCACAGTCTGAGGAAGATTGGTTTGAGTTCTTTCATGAAGGTTTGATAGAATTCAGCCTAGAAGCCATCAGGTCCTAGACTCTTCTTTTTGGGGAGGTTTTTTATTACTTTTTTAATCTCAATGAGTGTGATAGGTTTGTTTAGGAGATTAATCTACTCTGAGTTTAGCTTTGATAGATGGTATGCATCCATGAATTTATTCTTCTCCTCTACATTATCCAGTTTTGTGGAGTAGAGGTTTTTGAAATAAGTCCTGATGATTCTCCCAGTTTCTCTTATGTCTGTTGTGATCTCTCCTTTTTCATTTTGAATTTTAATTAATTTGAAGCATCTCTTTTTTTTGCTTGATCAAATTGGCCAGGGGTTTGTCAATCTTGTTTATTTTTTCAAAGAACCAGCTCTTTGTTTTGTCGATTTTCTTAATTGTTTTCTTAGTTTCCAATTCATTAATTTCTGCTGTGATCTTAATTATTTCTTTCCTTCTGGAGCTTTTTGGGTTGGATTTTTCTTGCTTTTCTACTGCCTTTATGTGGATGGTTAGGTTATTGATTTGGGATCTCTCTGTCTTTGTTATGAAGGCATTTAGTGCTATGAATTTTCCCCTGAGGACCGCATTCATTGTGTCACATAAGTTTTGGTACGATGTGTTATCATCGTCATTCGTTTCTAGAAAAATTGCCATTTCGTTTTTTATTTTGTCCTCTATCCATTTATTGTTTAAAAGTGTGCTGTTCTGTTTCCAGGAGCCGATGGGATTCTTGGTGGGTCTTTTGTTGTTAATTTCTTGCAATATAGCATTGTAATCTGATATCATGTAGGGAATTATGTCAATCTTCCTAAATATATGGAGGCAGGCTTTGTGACCCAGTATATGATGTATTTTAGAGAATGTTCCATGGGCTGCTGAGAAGAATGTGTAGTCTGTGGATTTGGGATGGAATGTTCTGTAGATGTCCGTTAGGTGTAAGTGATCTATGGTTTTGTTGAGCTCTCTTACTTCTCTCTTGAGTTTCTGTTTGGATGATCTGTCTATTAGTGATAATGATGTATTGAAGTCCCCAACTATGATGGTGTTGGTGGTTATTTCTGTTTTCTTTTCTTTTTTTTTAATTTTTTTTGTCATTTATTTTATTTATTTATTTGAGTGACAGAGAGAGAAATAGGCAGATAGAGAAAGAATGGGCATGCCAGGGCCTCCAGCCACTGCAAATGAACTCCAGACGCGTGTGCCCCCTTGTGCATCTGGCTAACGTGGGCAAGCACTTAACCGCTAAGCCATCTCTCCAGCTCATTTCTGTTTTATTTTCAAGTAGGTTTTGCTTTATGAACTGTGGTGACCCTGTGTTAGGGCGTTTAAGGGTATCCCACAATTCCCTCATGTTCTGTTCACAGACATTTTTGAGCTTATTGAAACTTTTGAACTCTTGAACTGTTTCTTTCATCTTGTCTTCCAGATCAGAGTGTCTATCCTCCACATGGATGACTCTATTCTTGAGAGCTTCTAGAGAGTTTTGGACTTGTTCAATTATGTTTGCATTTTCTTCTACTTTTATATGTATAGTTTCCATCCATCTGCCAAGCTCCCTTTTCACATCATTTTCTGATTTTCTTGATGTTTCTTGTAATTCATCCTTGCATTTCTCTATGTCTTCATTTAGCATCACCAGCTGACTTTTGAGGTCCTCTTTTTTTTCAGACTCCTTCGTAACTCTTAACTGTCTTTGAATTCCTTCCATTTTCTTGTCTATTAGATCTAGTCTAGTGATAGCAGCTTCCACAGGATTATCAGTCCTTTGTTGCTTTTCTGCAAGTTCTACCAGTAGGTTGGTGACGGTTGCATTGCTCATAGCTTCATTTTGGTATTCTGATCCTAATGTCTCTTCTATGTTTTGATTAGAGATGTTCATTGTAGGGCTGGGTGCTCTAACTGGATTTTCTTGCATTTGATTTTTCATGTTATTTCTTTTGCGCTGTGGTCTGCGCATCACAGTGTATGGGCAGGGAGAGTAGGATTGTGGTCTCGATGGGTGGGGGAAGTGGTGCCTCTTGGAGCTGGCCTGGACTTGCAGGCAGGCAAGCAGATGTGCTGAGTGGTCTTGAGCTAACATGTAGGTGGGTGAAGCAGCCTGAGGCAGATTTCAAGCAGTCTGAGCTTTGGCTCTCACTTGCCAAAGCCACCTGAGCTCCTGCCTAGCAGGGGCGCCAAAGTTGCCTGAGCTCTCACACAGTGATGCGCCAAAGCTGCTTCACGCCTGGAGGGACGCCAAAGCACCATGCACAGAAGCAGCCTAAACTCAGGCGTGGTGGAACACTGGGACCTGGAAGGAGCCTGAGCTTCCCTGCAACAGGACAATGGCGGTCAGCCGGCACGGCAGACAGGGAGGGGCTGGCACCTGACCTGGTGCAGGCCGACAGGCAGAGTGAGCCTGAGCTCGTGTGGGCAGGTGGAATGCGCCTGGGCTCGCACGTGAATGGGCAGCGGCTGGAGCAGTAAGTGGGCAAATGAAAAGAGCAGGCTAAGCTTGCACGAGCGTGTGTGGCAGGCAAATGGAGCCTGAGCTCAAGGGGGCCAGCGGGCGGAGCCTGCCCAAGGTTACGCGTGGGCGGGGGTCACAGGGCGATTGCCCCTGTGCAGTGAGGCAAGTGGAACTATGTTGGCCTGGGTCTCCTTTCCTACAGTAAGTGTGGGAGTATCCTGAAGCTGGGACTGTGGGTACTGCGGCTGCTTGGGGGAAGTGGGGGACTGGTGGGCTACCCGCAAGAGAGGGAATCAGCAATTCCCTTTTTATTTCCCCTCTGTGCTCTCCCACTGGCAATCTAGTAGAGATTGCTCTCTCCTAAAATACCCAGTGAACCCTTAACGCCTTGCCTTTTTTTTTCTCATGGCTGTGTGGCGCAGTTAGGCAGTCTCCAACTTGCCCAGAAGTCCTGTATTATGGAATCTTTCACACTGCTTATTGTAAAGGGTCTGTTCTGGGATAAGAAGACAGGATTGAATGAGATTTTCATTGTAGCCTCCATGCTAAGTGGGGACAGGATATTTATTGGATACCATCTCATAGTAAGATAGTTATACACAGCAAAGGCATGGATGGAGTGGATTGCAAGAATGCCAGGGATCTATTTCCAGTTCTCATTTATGTGATTTTTAAACAAGTGCTTTCACTTCCTAAGCATGATCATCAAGAGTTATTACTCGTGAACTATAGGCATCTGTGCAGTGCTGGCAGGTGCTTTGAGGGGCACTGAGTATCATAGGAATAAGATACCTTGTCACCTGCAAGAGTGGGCATGAACCCTGACATCTGCTTTAGCTACTTTTCAGACTGTTGTAGGGGTCAGAAAATGCATGTGTGTATAGCTGCTGCTCAAATCCAAAGCATCATTACTTCAGTTGCTGGAATTACTAGGTTTAGGATGGCCAGGACGTTTTGAGTGTGGTGTGTTTATTGAGAATTTGAAGACTGCTGGTTGTGGTGGCTTGTGCCTCTAATACTCCCACTTGGGAGCCTGCAGCAGAATGATTGCTCTAAGTTAGAAACAATTTGAGCTACATAGTGTAGGATTCTGTCTCAAAAAATAAAGTGTTTGGGGGGAATGGCTCAGTGGCACTTGCTCCACAAGCCTACAGAGTGGAGTTTGGATTCTCAGCACCCACGTAAAAGGTAGACACACAGTGTCCATGTGTCTATAATCCCAACATGACTACTGCAGTGTGAGGTGGAGCCCAAAAAATTCCAAGCTCGTCTGCTGTTCCCATTTGCAAAACAACAAGACAGACCCTGTCTCAAAGAAGGTTGATGGACAGGACCAGCCACTCAAGGTTGCCCTCTGACCTCCACACATGCACTGTGGTGCACACAAATAATGAATTTTAAAAGGGTTGTTAGGAAGATTGCTCACAGGGGAGTATACCTACTGTGCAGGTACAAGGACCTGAGTTCAGACCCAGCACTCACATAAAAGCAGGGTGTGGTAGCATGCACTTGTCATCCATGCACTGGGGAAGCAGAGACAAGAGGATCCCTGGGAGTTGCTGGCTAGTGTATATAGTTAAAATGGTGACTCAGGTTCAGTGAGAGATTCTGTCTCAAAAAAACAAAAAGGATGGAGATAGATGGAAGAAGATACCCAGTGTTAGCCTCTGGCCTCCACATGCATTTGCACACATGCCACATGCACACTCAACACACACTTGCACTTACACCCACACAAACATGCACACATACATTATACACATACACGGGAAGAAGGGAAGGAGAGAGAGGGGAAAGGGAGGGAGAGGAGGAAGTAGTAAGGAATGAAGACAGGGAGGGGACAGAAAAAGGGAATGAGGGAGGAGAAAGGAAGAAAGAAAAATGGTCCTGGTGTGAACAGCAGCATCAACTCTCCCCTAACAGAAGGTGGCCAAGATTAGTGGAATTGGCTCCAATCCTACAGCTCTCTTTTGGTCATTTAGAACAGTGCTATGCATTTAATGTTGTCCCACAGATGTCAGTGAATGTTGAGTGTCAAGCCATTCACTTTTACTGCCTTCTTGTCTTACAGATGTCCCATGCAGCCACCAGTGCCTTTTGCCGTTCCATTAAGCTGCAGTGTGAGCTTTACCCTTCTAGAGAAGTGGCCATCTGCTTGGACCCTTACTGTGGACTTGGATTTGTCCTCTGGTGCCTCTGCAGGTAAGAGTGTTCTTTAATATCTTTAAAGAAAATATGCCATATGCCTTCTGAACATTTTTCCCTTCAGCTGTATGTAGCCACCCTACCCTGTGTGTGTCTCTCTCAAGGACAGAGTAGTACCTATGGCATTCCATTTTCTATATAACCTCAAAGATGTTTTGGGTAGCGCTGTGGCCTTTTAGGTGCTGTGAAATGTCTGTCTCAGACACTTTTTCTTCATCATCAGAAGACTCTTGAGCTTCGCAGGGTGGGTCTTCTGCCCATAGAGCCAGTTGTCTGACCTCCCTGTCGTTTTTATCAAGACTCACCTCCTTCTACTTTTTCCTGACTTATACTTGACATTGGCCTTGGGTTGGAGAAATGCAGGAATGCACCTGTGAGGCCTGGATTGCCTCTACTGTTGTCACTCTCCACTCAGTGGAAAGCTCAGGACTGGTTTTAGTAAGTACTCAACAAACATTTGTGCAGTAGTAAATGCTAGCATGCATAAAATGCTTTTTCTTGTCTCTTTTTCTGACATATATTTATGTTCATTGTGGAAAATTTAGAAATACCCAAACAAAGATGGACATGATGGGTACACCTGTATCCTCAGCACTTGGGAGAGACAGGCAAGAGGATATCAAACCAGCCTTAGGTACATAGTGAATATAAGGCCACCCTGGACTGCATGAGACCCTCTCAAAATCAGTAAATAAATATATGCAGCGGTCAATATGCCACCACCTAATAAATTCTGGCTTCAGTAAACATCCACTGTTAGCCTTTTGGCATGTAGTCTTTCACAGTTCATTTTCTACTATAATATACTTTTAAAAATATTTGTTCATTTATGAGAGAGAAAATATGGATGTGTCAGGGCCTCTGGCTACTGCAAATGAACTCCAGATGCATGTTCCACCTTGTGCATCTGGCTTTACATGCATCTTGGGAATCGAACCTGGGTCCCTAGGCTTCCCAGGCAAGCACTTTAACTGTTAAGCCATCACTCAGCCCTGTAGTACACTTTTTTATTTCATTCATTTATTTATTTGAGAGAAGGAGAAAGAGGCAGAGAGAGAGAGAGGGAGAGAGAGAGGGAGAGAGAGAGGGAGAGAGAGAATGGGCGTGCCAGGGCCTCCAGCCACTGCAAACAAACTCCAGACACATGGCACCACCTTGTGCATCTGGCTTATGTGGGTCTTGAGGAATTTAACTGGGTCTTCTGGCTTTGCAGGCAAGAGCATTAATCACTAAGCCATATCTCCAGCCCTGTAGTACACTTTTTAAAGTCACATTTTTAAGTTCACTTTGGTGTATAAATTACACTGCGAGAAGTACCAGTGTTGATGGCCCCACTTCACATGTATTGACACTTTATCAATTTCCTTTCATATGTTTTCCCCAGTTTTTTAAAAAAAATTTTGGTTTATTTTTATTTATTTATTTGAAAGTGACAGACAGAGAAAGAAAGAGGCAGAGAGAGAGAGAGAGAGGGAGAGAATGGGCACGCCAGGGTCTCCAGCCACTGCAAATGAACTCCAGACGCGTGTGCCCCCTTGTGCATCTGGCTAACGTGGGTCCTGGGGAATCGAGCCTCAAACCAGGGTCCTTTGGCTTCACAGGCAAGCGCTTAACCGCTAAGCCATCTCTCCAGCCCATGTTTTCCCCATTTTAATGGAGCATTTTAATACAAAAACAAACTTCTATGTCCTACTCCTAGATCTTTAAGCTTATAGTTTCCTAAATACACATTAATATAGTTGTAAGCCGGGCATGGTGGCGCATGCCTTTAATTCCAGCACTTGGGAGGCAGAGGAAGGAGGATTGCCATGAGTTCGAGGCCACCCTGAGACTCCATAGTGAATTCCAGGTCAGCCTGAGCTTGAGTGAGACCCTACCTCGGAAAAAAAAAAAAAAATATATATATATATATATATATATAGTTGTAAAACTGAGGTGCTATAATATATAATTGTTTCTATGTTTCTTTTTTCTAAATAAACTCTTCTAGAACAATTATTTTTAGTGTATTGATTGCATTTAATAGTATTCATATCTAATCTTATATGCTTGCCTAATACGGACTTTCTATTTAGACAATTTAACTTTTTGAGAAACAAATAAAATTGAAAAACTAAATACATAATTGTTTTTTGTGGGTCTCAATGCCAATGCAGTAACATTGCAAGTTTCTGACCTTGGGAAAAAGCTTAGAATCTACCATTCCATGAGGTGAGGCCAAGTGTCTATAGCCATCTATGCCAGCTGGTATTTTGCAACTAAGCTCTAAACTAGAATAGCTGTTTCTGTTTCCAGAAATTAAGTTTAAATGCTTCAAGGTTTATTTTGTACATACAGATTTTTATGATAAGTGCCAAAAAAAGTCAATATTTGCCAATAAGTGCAATAATTGATTTGTGTTTCTTGGATTGAACAAAATAAGTAAAATTTCTGGAGTCAGGACAAGACGGGTCATTTGGGATGATGGGAGTGTTCTACAGCATTATGGTGACAGTGGTACACCTTGGCAGCATTACTTGGCCACATTGTATGCTGTAAACTTGGCTATGGAAATATCTTTTGTGTAATGTTATTGGAGCTCTAATGAATAACCTCAGTGTATTTGTCTGCTATCAGGGTTTATTGGAGCTTTTTTCTCACTTTGACTCTTCTAGGACAGTAGGTTGGAGGTAAAACTGTGTTTAAGCTTCACATGCGCTTGAAATTTCTCAGTTCTGAATTCATATGATGGCCCCATCTTTTTTTTGTGTGCTAACAGTTCTGATCAAGACAGACCTAAGCCCTAGTATATGTTATTGAGAAAGCTAGTAGTAGTTTTTGTCTTAACAATCTTCATTTGGGATCCCTTATGCTAGCTTTTAGAATTTAAAAATTGGAGAGTAATGTGAAAATGATGGATTGTCAGGATTAAGAGGAAAGTCGTTATGAGGCTATACCTCTGTTTTTATTCCTTGAGACATTGGGTTCAGATATCACTAAGCATGTTTGGTGGTACTAGAAACATAATTCTTTTTTGTTTTGTTTTGTTTTTGGTTTTTCGGGGTGGGGTCTCACTCTAGCCCAGGCTGACCTGGAATTCACTATGGAGTCTCAGGGTGGCCTCGAACTCACGGCGATCCCCCTACCTCTGCCTCCCGAGTGCTGGGATTAAAGGCATGCGCCACCACGCCCGGCAGAAACATAATTCTTAGTGTGAACAAATAGCTGCAAACATTTCAGCTGCAATAAAAAGCCTCTGAGAACATCTAATCAGGGAAACATTGTGAGCCCTAATTCATGAATGGGCTGACTAGCATTTGGTGTTAATAAAAACACTGTGTTTGTTTGCTTCCCAGGGTAGAAAGACACGCAGTGTTCCTGGTGGATAATTAAGATTTATAGGATATAATATGTGTAGGCTTTTTAGAGCTTAGGCTGTTACCTTATATATGACCCCATGTTTGGATCTGAGATTGTTCTTTTAATATCCATGTAGCTGAAGTAAATTTTCCATTTATTTTCATTCCTACTCAGTGCTGCCTTGAGGCTTCTAATTAGAGTCCACACACAAGCTAACCAGGAAGGCTTTAATTCAAAAATCACACCTAGTTAGTGTGTGTGGGCTATATTTTGCATGCCAGGAAGCATGACTGAAAAACGGCTTGATAGCAAATGAAACCACAAGTTGCAATGAAGTCAGTGCACGTGGGGCTAACCTGCTCCTTGTGAGCATTATGGAATAGGCTGCCCATTTCTTGGGGAAAACACAGGATGAGACTTAGCTGTGGTAGGTTATGAAAATAAGATGGCCAGTCTCCAAAAGTGGTCCATGGATCCTGCTTGTGAGAGAGGAGGCATAGGTTGGACCTTTAGATATATTGCTAGCTAAGGATGCATGCAGACCCTATGTACACTTCAAAGTAAAAATAAATAGGGTCAGGGGAGATGGCTCAGTGGGTCAGAACACTTGTTGCACAAGCATGGGGACCTGAGTTAGCTCCCCAGTACACATATAAAAAGCTGGGCATGGTCACACACACCTGTAACGGGGTTACACATTCTTGTGCCATGTGGAGACAGGAGACTGACAAAAATGGCAGCTCCACATTCAGTGAGTGGCTCCATGTCAAGAAAACAACATGAAAGTGCAATAGAGGACACCCAGCATTTTTTTCTGGGCTCCAAACAAGCATGTACATGGGTGTGCATCTGTACATATATGTGCATGTACTGTTCACACACATACCACGCTGCATATACTATGCCTACTCTTACACAAAAACAAACAAAAAACAAAAGGAAGACATTTTGGAAGGCTCATTTCATGCTTGCTTTTGCAACTAAAGAGAGAGTGTGGAAAGCCTCAGTTCTGGATAAAAGCCATCTTGATAAAAATCGGGCTTTCAGTGACAAGGTTAATCCAAATGAATATTATTGAGAAAGGAATTTGTGAGTTATTTGTATTTAATGTTCTTCAAGTTGGACTTTACAAAATTTTGGCATTTACAAAAATCAGAAAGCATGTAACAACGTGGAAATGATTTATTTTCAGAATTAAGAACAAATATGTGACTGGGAAGATGGATCAGTGGGTAAGAAGTAAAAGCCAGGCACAATAGCATGCACCTGGACTCTCAGGAGTTGGACGGTAGAGACAGGAGGGTCACTGAGCTTGCTGATTAGCTTGTCTAGTGAGTTAGTGAGTTCCAGGCTCCATGAGAGACTCTGCTTCAAAAAATAAGGTGGACAGCAATTGAGGAAGATACCCAATGTTGACTTCTGGCCTCCATGTGCACACCCATACACCCACACGCCCATATATATAAACACATACGCACACATGTGTAGTACAACACAACAGAACAGAAAAAGAAAATCACCATAAGGCTATGTTGTAGTTATCTTTTGGTTGCTGGGACAAAGCACCTGACTAAAAGCAGCTACTGAGAGCAAAGTTTGTATTTTGGCTTACAGCCTCGAGAGGAAGCTCCATGATGGCAGGGGTCAGCATGGCACATGGACATCAGCTCTGCCATGGCAGGTAGACAACAGTAGCAGGAGAAAACCCCTAAGCCTGACCCAACAACACATCTGCTCCAACAAGGCTCCACCTGTCAAGCTGTCATCAGCTGGGGACTACAGAACACATGAGTTGATGGGGATATCCAATGCAAATTACCAGAGGCTGTATCTTTTTATTTTGAGTAGAAATTTACTAAGAACAGGAAGTTGTTTGAATATAGTATAAGTTTGCTTTGATAAATAGGTATATTTTTGTAACTGTAATTCAAGCTCTATTGAATAACCTTAATGTAAAGTGATCTTTTAGATCCAGGCATAATGGCTCATACCTATAATCCTAGCATTTGAAAGGCTGTGGCAGGAGGATTGCCACAAGTTCCAGGCCATGTCTAGATTACAAAGTGAAACCTTATCCTCACAAAAGAAAGAGAAGAAGGCAAGAAGAATAAAGAGAGAGAGAGAGAAATAAATAAAATAATAATAATTTTGATTATAAAATGTATTGAAATGGGAGTTTACTAATTAAATATATTGACTGAAAAAATGCCATAGGAAAGTCATATCATAGCCCAGTGAAGTGCCATTTCATACCCCATGACATTAGTTGCATAAAACAGTACATATAGTGAAAGATACACAGGAATTGGAATATTATATATTGCTAGCAAGATGTGAAATTGTTGCAAGCATTGTAGAATATGGCCTAAGAGTTTCCCAAAAAGTTAATCACAGAATTTCCACTTAATCCAGCCATTATATTTCTGGATTTATGCTTAAAGAATCCAATACAGGGATCCAAACAGATGCTCACACAGCAGTATTGCCACATTAGAGCAACCAGAAGGTGGATACAAACAAAATAAACATCAATGGATGACTTGTAAACAAAATGTGATATATACATGCAATTAAATATCAGCCAGATGTGAAATGGAAGGATTTACACATGCTGCTGTGTGGATCAACAATGTCACTGTGCTACATGACGTATGTCGTGCTGAAATGACAAATACTGCACAATTTCACTTACATGGAGCATCTTGAATTGCCAAATTCACAGACACAACAAATAGAGGATCCCAGGGCGTCGGAAAAGCATGGAGAATTATGCTTAATGTATTCAGAATTTTTCAATTGTGTGAAGAAAAAGGTTTGGAAGTAGACTTCCTTTAATTATCCTAGTTTTCTTTCTTTGGCTCTGATATCAGTTTCCTGAAATAGGGGTTGACACACTTTTTCTTAAATGGCTATTTAGTAAAGTTTCAGATTGTAATCTCTATCCCAGGCTCTGATCTCAAGGTTTATGGAGACAATACTTAAATAAATGAATAATGGCCTTATTCCCCCACCTAAAAACTATATTGACAAAACTAAACAGTCCTTATGCTTTGCCAGCTCCTGTGCAGTTCCAGACTCTACCCAATGTGGCCCCTGTGTTGTCCACAAAAAAAAGAATCCAGCATATCAGCATTGAGAAAAACCTATCCACATTTCCAAGTTGCTCAAAGTGCTAAGAACTCCTATTCCTTTTCTTCTTCTGGGCTTCTTGGGATGTCCCCAAAAGTATTTTTTTACATCTGGTTTTTCATTTGTCTTGCACATATGTAGCTCTCCCCATCCACTCTGGGTCCCAGCCCTGATGGCCTCTTTGTCTCTGCAGCGTATATTCAGGGCACCAGTCCATTCTGATCCCACCCTCTGAGCTGGAGACCAATCCTGCCTTGTGGCTTCTTGCTGTGAGTCAGTACAAAGTCCGGGACACCTTTTGTTCCTATTCAGTGATGGAGCTTTGCACCAAGGGTCTGGGCTCACAAACCGAGTCCCTCAAGGTAAGTAGTACTGCTCAGGCCTCATTACTCACCCACCTACAAGAGCATTCTGGTCTCAAGAACAGATTTACTGGATAAGTTAGCACTGTCCTCCCAGAGTCAAGATGTGATGTGCTTGTAGATTACATCCATGGGAGAAATGAGGTTTTGGGAGCTTTTGGTGATTATTTTGTGTATATGATGTGCATGTTGTATATATATATATACATGTGTGTGTGTATGAGCACATATATATGTTCATCTGTATGTGGAGGCCAGAGGTAAACATTAGGTGTCTTCCTTAATTGCTCTTCCCCTTATTTTTTGAGATAGGATCTCACACTGAACCTAAAGCTCACCAATTCAGCTAGCCAAACTAGGCAGCATGCCCTAGGGATCATCCTTGTCTCTACTTTCCCAGGGCTGGGATTATGGGCACCCATTGTCATGCCCAACTTTTTTACATGGGTGCTGGTGATCCAAACTCACATCCTCACTTTTGTGTAGCAAACACTTCACCCTCTGAGCCATTTCCCAGCCCAGTGTGTTTTTTCTTTTTTTAACATGAGTAGTTTCCATTCCCACAACGGCTAATAAGCAAGACTATAAAATATTTAGGTTTACTTCCAAGATCCATATTTTGCCTCTGTTTTTAGAGTTGTTTTCAGTGAACTTGATTGTGTGATACTAGTATTCAAGAAGAAAGGTTTAAATTTAGCCATTCATCCTATTCTATTGGAAGACCCAGATGTGAAGTTCTGTACTATAACCAAAATTCATCTTACAACTAAGTGAAGTGTTTTGGTTAGAAGGTTTTTGAAAAAATGATAGCCACTATTAGGGAATACTGTTCCCCTCCATTTAAAGTTTTGCTGTATTTTCATGGTAAGTTGGGTAGTCATTAATTCAGGTATTAGGGGAAAAATAATGTTAGGCTCTGTTCTGATTATATTTCAATCCCACTTTCACTTTTGGTCTACTGTATATATCTTTGTATCTGTGCAGATTAAAATTGTGTCTGTGTACACACACATCTACTTATCTCTCCTACATTTTGTTTTACTGCATAGCCTAATGTAAGAAGACAAAATACCTAATGTAAATATTGAGCATGATAAATCAATATGTAATTATTTGAAGTTATAAGGGCAGATTACAGTACATGATTGTCACTCATATCCATCGACATCACATTACACAATGAGGACATTTTCATCAGGGTTTCCTATTTGTATATGTATAATAATCAGCATGAAATCTCACAATGGACAGATAATTCAGCACTTTACATTTTCATTTGATCCTTAGCTTATCACAGCTCTCTGAAACAGGAACCTTACTCTCTCTATTAAGCAACTTTTCCATATTGCTCCACTTCATAAACATGGAACCAAATTTTAACTCAACTTTGCATTGCTATTGCAAACCCTCTGATCTACACACATAATCTTTATTGCCTGGAATTCAGTTGTTCTGTGACTGTATGCTTACAATTATATTTAGATACCAGATGTTAATGTAAGAATACCTTGATGGCTATTAGTATAGCTCAGTGGTAAATTATGTGCTGAGCTTAGTATGAACAAAGCTCTGGGTTCAATCCATAGCCTAAAAAGGTAAAAATAAAATGTTGCTGTACTGGTTCCTTCCTCATTCGGGGTCCTTCTGCATTATCATTGCTGGGGAATGATTGGGGAATGAGTGGTTATGATTGGGCATCCCCATAGCTCTGCTTTCAGTCAAGACACATTTACCACACATTACCACATTCTAAGGACTTTCTATCACCAACCTCATCTCCCTCTACATAGCTTTCACCTGTGAGTGTTGGTGTGCACCTTGCTGAATTAGTCTCCTTTGCTTTCCACTGTGTGACTCAGCTGACTAAATCTCTTGTAGGGCCTGATGAATGTTCAACAATGTGCTCACTATGGAAATGCAGGTCTACCTGATAATGAGAGCCAGTTTGTGACCTTTCAGGTTTCATTGGATATCAGAGAAGAGCTGTCATTATGAAGTTGTCTGAACATTTTAGTTTCACCTTCCTATTTTTAAATACTTAGGTTATTTGCATCTCTTGAATGTGTTTTATTAGGATATAAGGGTAGTAAGGATGTTTGCTGTTTGCCAGATGCTGTGTCCATACAGGAAGTACGCCTCAACCTCTCTCTAGACACTGTGCTGCCATGCAGGAAGTTACCCTCAACCTCGGTGTAGACACTGTGCTTCCATGCAGGAAGTTACCCTCAACCTCTCTGTAGACACTGTGCTTCCATGCGGGAAGTTACCCTCAACCTCTGTGTAGACATTGTGCTTCCATGCAGGAAGTTACCCTCAACCTCTCTGTAGACACTGTGCGTCCATGCGGGAAGTTACCCTCAACCTCTGTGTAGACATTGTGCTTCCATGCAGGAAGTTACCCTCAACCTCTCTGTAGACACTGTGCTTCCATGCGGGAAGTTACCCTCAACCTCTGTGTAGACATTGTGCTTCCATGCAGGAAGTTACCCTCAACCTCTCTGTAGACACTGTGCTTCCATGCGGGAAGTTACCCTCAACCTCTGTGTAGACATTGTGCTTCCATGCAGGAAGTTACCCTCAACCTCTCTGTAGACACTGTGCTTCCATGCGGGAAGTTACCCTCAACCTCTGTGTAGACATTGTGCTTCCATGCAGGAAGTTACCCTCAACCTCTCCTAGACACCGTGCTTCCATGCAGGAAATTACCTTTGACCTCTCTCTAGACACTGTGCTTCATGCAGGAAGTTATCCTTTATTTATTTATTTATTTAAGTGAGAGTGGGGTAGAGAGAATGAGCTTGTCAGGGCTTCCAGCCACTGCTAACGATGTCCAATTGCTTGTGCTACCTTGTACATCTGGCTCTGCAGGCAAGTGCCGTAACCACTAAGCAATCTCCCCAGCCCTTAATTTATTTTTTGCATGTGTATCTGGTATGCATATGTGTTTTAATGTTCATGTGTATGGGTATACATGTGTGCATGTGGAAGCCAGAGATAGACCTTGTGATTGTCTTCCTCAATTGTTCCTATTTTCTGTGGCAGGGTCTCTCAGTGAACCCTGAGCTCACTGATTTAGGTAGACTAGCTGACTGGCAAGCCCTTGGAGACCCAAATTCAATTCCTTATACTTGTAGGACAAACATTTTACTGGCTGAGTCATCTCCCAAGCCCCAGTCCCATGATTCTTGATATTGTTTAAAATATTTTTGCAGTGGTCTCTTTAGTACTTTAAATATTTGCATGAAATTTTTTACGCCACATCTTGGAATGGTTAACACCCATGGGTATGGATGACCCTGAAAATGAAGAGCCCTGCTATGTTCTTATTATTCTTGAGTAAAAATGTATCCAGGTCACACATAGCCACTCCATAAAGGCTGATTTAATGTCCTTATTTCCAGGCACGAGGACTGGACTTGTCCCGAGTAAGGACCTGTGTGGTTGTGGCAGAAGAGCGTCCCAGGATTGCCCTTACACAGTCTTTCTCAAAGCTCTTTAAGGACCTGGGCCTCCACCCACGGGCCGTTAGCACTTCATTTGGCTGTCGAGTGAACCTGGCCATTTGCTTGCAGGTGAGTTTCATTGAACCAATAAATGTTGTATCTCCACAATAACTTTTAAATGACAGCTGTGTGGTATACCTCCTTAGCACACTTTCTTTGGCAGATACCGAAGTACATTGCAAGACTGTATTATACACACATACATAATTGGTGTTCATTTCTTTTCTTTTTCTTCACTAATTGGAATCTGCCTTTGTATCCATTACTCATAATAAGCATTCACAGCACCTGCCCTGTCCTGGAACATTTTAACTTGGTAACAGTAGCACTTTGCCAAACTTCTGCTATCAAACTTTGATTTCAAAGATTAGATAGTAGGAAAACATTTCTGTAGTCTCATGTATGTACACAGTAATTTCTAGAGGGAAAATTTCATTATGTGGGGAAGTTGCTGCTGTTGTGATAACATAGAAATAGCATAACTGCGTTTCTAGGAAACAGCCATGAGGGAGGCAGCTTTCAGAACAAGACTGGCATCACCCTTGGGAGGTTTTGATTGGTTTGTTTTGCTTGGCCACCTTCACTGTGTCTTTCCTCTTTAAAAAAATCTATGTGTGTGTGCGTGTGCGTGCTAGGGTGGGGCATGCCAGGGTCTCTTGCTGCTACAGACAAATGCCAGTTACTTTGGCCACATTTTGCGTCTGTTTTTACATATGTACATAATGTGTATATGAAGATCAGAGGACAACCTCTAGTGTCTGTCCTTGCATTCCATCTTGTTTGAAGCACTACTTCACCAGAGTAGCCAGCAATTCTGTCTCTACCAACTACCTCACCATAGGTGCACTAGGATTACAGACCCATGCTACCATGTCCAGCTTCACATGGGTTCTCAGGATCTAAAGCAGGGTCCTCACATTTGTATGGCAAGCACTACATGCTGAACCATCTCTCCAGTCCTGAACTCTTAATATCTACTCATTTACAAAGGAATTATGATGGTAGATTAATATTTCCAGAGGGGGACTGGGGAGGTGGCAGAGCAGTTAAAGGCACTTGCTTGCAAAGCCTGCTAGCCCAGGTTTAACTCTCCATTATCCATGTAAATCCAGATGCATAAAGTGGCACATGTGTCTGGAGGTCATCCACAGCAGCATGAGGCCCTGGTGTGCCCATTCTCTGTCCTTCTCCCTTGCCCTCAAATAAATAAAATTTTTTTTTTAAGATTGCTGAAAGGAAAAGATAGAGGCATGCCCTTTCCCTCCTGTGGCTCTGGGAAGCACCTGTCATTGTGAGGCTGAGTGCAGTGTAATGCCTGACCATGCCCAGTGATGGAGAACTGGGCTCACAGCGGGTCCTGGGAAATGAACGACTTCTAGACTCCATACTTCTTCCCTCTCTCCCTCCCCACCCACTGTCCCTTCCATCAGCACTCTCAAAGGTGACTCTTCAGCTTCTATGGATAAGCCTCGTAACACTAGTGATCTGCTTCTGTCCTGTCCATCTTAGGTGCTTGGACTCAACCACTGCATAAAGTACATATGCATGCATGCACATCCAGTCCTTGAAGACTTAAAGTGCATACATATGCACACACATCCATCCCTAAGGCAGAAAAATAAGTACCAAAGCTTTTTGAAAAACTCTCATGACAGTTATTTACTTCTCTCTTTCTTCTCTTTGAGTTAGCTGCATCTAAGAACTATTGCAAACTGCTAAACATTACTCAAGATAGAAGTACAATCTTGTCCTTTCAGTGACTGGAATTAATTACCTTTTCTACAAAAGAAACTGAAAAATTGGATTTATCTTGCCAAACTAGATCTGCTTAAACTGTTGAGCTTTTTTCTCCCTTTTTTATTTCTAGTTTTTATAAATTGTTTCAGTTATCCTTTCCACTAGCAGAATAAAGAGATGCAAAACTCCAGTTCCTAAAATAATATAGCAATACTAATGCAGCTCTCCCTCCTGATTTATAGAGTCCTTCTGCCAAGAGCAGAAATAGCAATTCATGAAAACCAGGCAGGCGCAAGCCTACAGTGATAGTCATGATTCTGCCTTTTTTTTTTTTTTTTTTTTTTTTTTTGAGCTTCTGGGGTAAAGGCAAAGGAGCAGTGGTTGGATTTCTCAGTATCATACTCACAGGCAGTGACTATCCACTGTAACAGATGACAGTGTTCTCTGGTACTTCACTATACAGAACTGAAATTTTTCAGATAAAAGGAATAGAGGGGTTATGTAGATGACTCAGAGGTTAAGAGTACTTGCCACTTAAGCATGAGGGCCTAAGTGAAGACTACCAAGTTCAACTTCCCAGAAATCATGTAAAACATGGGTCATGCATGCCTGTAACTCCATTGCACAGGTAGGCAGGGTAGAGACCAGAGAATGACTAGGGTTTGCTGGTTGATGGCAGTTCTTGGGTGAGAGATCCCCATCTCAAGGAAATACACGTTTGAACAATAGAGAAGGTCGCCTGAGGTTTTTCTGTGGCCTCCACATGCATGTGCACAGTGCACACATCTGCGAACACACAGGCTCTAGAAACACACACCAAAAAAGGAAATAAAGTACATAAACTTATTACCTCTTAATTTGTAGTTCATTTATTTCCATCCACCTAGGCCTAAAATGTTTTAAGATTGTGTATCATGTAGGAGATGATAAAATGCCCTTAAAAATAGCAACAATAGAGAAAGTTAAGAATGACGATAGTGTGTAGATCCTGGCCATAAGGTGCCCAGTATATGAGCTTCCCCATTACTGTATTCTCAGCATCTGTTATCTGGCAGATATCTAATAAATGTGTTCTAAGAACATTGAGAAAAAGAAGTTCTAGCTTCATAACGAATAATAATACATTTTATAAAAATGGTCTCATCACTGGACCTGGGCTGATGGCTCAGTGGATAACAGTGCTGGCTATGCAAGTATGAGGACCTGAGTTTGAGCCCCAGCACCCACATAAAAGGCCAGGCATGGTTGTATCTGCCTGTAACCCCAGTGCTGATGAGTGAAGAAATAGAAAGATCACTAGAGCTTACTAGCCAAATAATCTTTAAAAATTAAAATAAAAATAAACAGCAAGCTTCAGTTTCAGTGAGAGTCTCTCTCTAAGGGAAATAAGGCAAAAGAGTGATGAGGAAGGACACTGGACATTCTCCCATGGCCTCCACATGCATAGGCACAGAGTGCTTGCATCTGCCCACATATGTATACACCACATACTACACCACACACCACTACCACCACACAGAGTACACGCAACAAAAAAATTAAAATAGAAATAAAATAATCCCATCAGTATGGCAATCAAATTAAAACTTTAGGGCTAGACAGATGGCTCGTCAGTTAAAATGTACTTCCTTGCTAAGCCTAACAGGCCTGGCTTCAGTTCTTCAGTGCCCATGTAAAGACAGATATACAAAATGGCTCATGTTTCTATAGTTCATGTACAGTGGCAAGAGGTACTGGTACACCCATATTCATATACATTCTCTCTCTCCCTGTTCTCCTCCTTCCCTCCCTCCTTCCTTCTCCCTCTCTTTTCCTGTTCTCCTCTCCCTCTTTCTCTCTGTAAGTAAAAGCATTTTTAAAAATACAACTTGACATTACCAATAGGAGTCAGGGTTCTACTTTTTGATCTTGCAAACATCAAGTATTTTTGTGTATTTTCCAAATTTCTCTATTTGTTCTCCTCATTCTCATATTCAGCCAGCGTTTCCTTTTCCAAATGGTTAGTATTAAGTTAGAAATACCAATGTCTGATAGTAGAGATTAATAAAATCAACCATAAACAAAGCAAGGCAGGCTTATATCCTCTTGCCAGAACCGTTGAGCTCAGATGTGTTTCAGAAGTAGGTTATTTTCTGGCTTTCTGAATAACAACACTTGTGTCACGTTTGGCATCACATTTCAGCAGGCTGTGGGGCAGCTACCCACAACCTCATTCATGGATGCTTATGCAGCTCAGAAGATGGTCTCACTACACTTTTGCCTCCCATCAACCTAGGGAAAACTTAGAAATTAATTAGAAATTAATCCATAACACAGATCTTGTCTTCATTGAACATCTCTCATAGTAAGATAAAAAATAAACTTAGTTGTTTCAAAAGTGAATATTATATACTGGTGAGGAGGAAAAAAGGGAGAGTGACGTGGGCATGGACAGGCACTTCAGGGTGAGTAGTCAAGGAGGTCCTCTGGTGGGTGACATTGCAGCATATGCTGAATGTACAGGTGTGATGGGACTGTACAGAATTTAGGTGACAGCAAGAGGAAGTACAGAAACCTTAAGGCAGAGCTGGCCAGTGGCCATTCATTTTCAGTTAATGTTTTCAAAATTAACAAAATAAAATCTGATGGTGCTGCTGAACAAGCAGAGGTAATAATGGAGACATCTTCCTGGCGCTCCCCATTGTGTCTCTATAGAACCTGACTCAGGGTATAAAATAAGGCGTAAGGAAATACTTCTGAGCTTTAGATAAATTTAGTTTCTTTCTTAATGTAAGAGCCACAGTTGGGGAGGGGTGTGTACTATGCAGCATTATCCTCCCTATAGGAACTGAGTGGTACATCTCTGATGCCACAGGGACTACCAATATCCCACTAAAAGGGGAACCTTAGGAGAATTTGGATGGGGCAATGGGACAAAAAACAGGATAATTTAGAAAATACAAATTAGTTAGCAAAGAAGTAATATCAATCCATCTGCCCAGAAATGATTATTGGTGATTTCTTGATTAAAAACAAAATTAAGCTGGTCGTGGTGATGCACACCTTTAATCCGAGCATTGGGAGGCACAGGTAGGAGGATCACTGCGAGTTCGAGGCCACCCTGACACTACATAGTGAATTCCAGGTCAGCCTGGCTAGAGTGAGATCCTACCTCCAAAAAGTCAAAACAAGAAAAAAATTAAAACACAAAAAGCTAACATAAACTTGAAAATTACCACCTTATGTTTAATTAAGTACATTGAAAAGTTAAGTGTTCCATTGAAATGATCAGAGTCTGTAATATATGTGACATCAGTGGCAGTATTTGTTGTCAAATGGAGTCTTGTCTTCATGTGTTAGGGTTTATAAAGTCTATTTTGGTTGGGGAGGGGCCAGTGTTTAGTAGATTTAGTAACACTGCTTTTAGAAGGATTTTGTGGCCTTTAAGGCTGCTGTGTAGTTCAACTTGCTTTTTGTCTACTTGCTTAATTAACTACAGAACCAAAAGGTCTTGACAAGTGCTAATTTGCAGCCTTGAGTTCTCACGAGGGCTGTCATACCCAGTTTTCCCAGTGCTGACCAGATTACTAGCAAGTACTGTTTAAAATGTATCTGAAGGACTGGGGAGATTGCTCAGTGGTTAAACGCACTTGCTCTGCAAGCCTGCTGACCAGAGTTTGGATCCCTAGCACCCATATAAAGGATACAAAATGGTGTATACATCTGAAATCCCAGCACATCTTTGGCAATGCAAAGCTTATATACCACTTAGTCTTGCCTTCATAGCAGCAGAGACACAACAATAGAGATCCCATCTCAAAGAAGATGGAAGAAGAGCACAAGTAGCCCAACATTGTCCTCAGATCTCCACATGTGCACCACGGTACACACACACACACACACACACACACACACACACATCCATCATAAATATACAAAAGTAAAAGACAATGTTTCTGATAATATGCCATTTTCAAATTAAACAAATACACTAGAAATTTATTTTTGTTTTTCAAAAATAGTCTACCAGTGTCACTTGGTTCTTTTCATCATCCAGCCTTAAGCATGTCTCTTCCCTTGGACAATTTCATATGAAACTATTTTCTCTACCATGGAGTTGTGCATGCTTTTGCTTCCTGACACTTACGCTGTTCTCTGCATGAAATGAACTTTTTGCTGCCCATGTCATTCCACATAGCAGAAACCATGTCTCCTTTCTGGTCCCCTCTGAGGAGCTTTCAGACTTCCCAGCTGCAAAGGCCTTTTTACCTTTTTTCTCCTTCATTGCTCCACACATTCCACCATGTCAAATTGTTTCTACCAGTGTCTTCTGTAAGCAGCTGAACTAAGGAACAGTTTTGCTAAGGACCTTCCTCAGAGCTGAGCACACTCTCTTGTATTTATGCCCATCATTTCTGAATATGAATAAATTTCATAAAAAGTACTGGAATATGCATTTCAATGTGAATCCCATTATATCAATTAAATGAACACTTACTTAATTAGAGCCTAGTATCCTATGGATGACACCACTGAATTTTCCCCAAAATCAACTCTCATAAATCTCCACCAAATAAAAGCCTGTGTCATCTTTTGTAACGCTTCCTTGCAAATGAAAAATAATAGGTGTCTTATTCTTCAGGTTTCCAAGCAGGATATCTAACTTGCTTCTTAAGAATACATACATACACATACAGAGCCACCAACATTTTAGTATGTATATGTGTTATGCATGCATGTGTATGTGCCTATACATGTGTGAATACATGTGGAAGCCAAAGGACAACCTTGCTTGCTACCCTCAGGTATACTGTCTACCTCTTTTTGAGACACAAGGTGTGGTGGTTTGATTCAAGTGTCCCCCATAAACTTAGGTGTTCTGAATGCTAGGTTCATAGCTGATGGGGATTTGGGAACTAATGCCTCCTGGAAGTAGTATATTGTTGGGGGTGGGCTTTCGGGTGTTATAGCCAGTCCCCCCTTGCCAGTGTTTGGCACACTCTCCTGTGCTATTGTCCACTTCATGTTGGCCAGGGGGTGATGTCCACCCTCTGCTCATGCCATCGTTTTCCCCTGCCATCATGGAGCTTCCCGTCAAGTCTGTAAGCCAAAATAAATCTTTGTTTCCCCACAAGCTGCTCTTGGTTGGGTGATTTCTGCCAGCAATGCGAACCTGACTGCAACACATGTTTTTTCATTGGTCTGGATCTCACTGATTAGGCCAGACTGACTCCAGGGATCCACCTGCCTCCAGCTCTAGGGTTTCAGGTACATGCCACCACACCTGGCACTTACATGGGTACTAGGGGTTAAACTCAGATCTTCAAGGCAAGTGAACTGAGCTATCTCCTTTGCACACCAATATATTTTTTAACAAACATGTTGGACATTTGATTCAGATAGCTTCTAGTTAGGGCCTCCTATGTTTCTGAAAGGTAAAGTTTAGTTGCTGAATTTTAAATGAGAGAAATTAAGGCCCAAGGAGCTTTGATAATTGACAGAGTTAAGAAGTAGAAGAAAAAGAATTATCTTGGTGAATGAGCCATATGTCATTCTCAGAAATGAAATTTTTCAGAAGCTATAGATATAAAAAAGACTATTTCAACTTGTTGAATTTATGATTTAAAGTGGACATTGCAAAGATCAAATTATACCTTCCATGTTTAATTATCTCTAACATATATTTCTCTTAGTGCCATTAATAGTGTCACTTGTTTATTAACCTCTTTTGAGAACAATTTCCCACAGCTTCAATTGCTGTCTCAATCAGAAAGATCTTTGGTTGCATTAGACATGCAAAGGAAGAGACAGAAAAAAAATGAGGTCTTCCATTTCCCAAAAGAGATCTTCCATTTTGTTGCTGTTATAAGAAAGAAAATAGGAATTTTGATTTTTATTACATAGAGAAAAATGACTAATTTATCTGAAAGGAAAGTTTGACTGTCAATAACTCTATACACTTATATCAGTAGTAATAGTTCCAGTGAATCTTAATGTGTTTTTTAAGGAAGGATGTGTCTTGGCTTACAGTTGCAGAGGTTGAGTCCATTGTGGCAGGAAAGGCATAACAGCAAGAGAAGGCTAGCTGGTAACAATATATTGACAAGACGAAAGCAAACAGGAAGTGGTACAAGGCTATAAAACTTCAAAGCCTACCCCCAGTGACCTACTTCTTCCAGCAAGACTTTACCTCCTGAAGATTCTACAACCTTCCCAAATAGCACCACCACCTGGTGACCAGTTGTACAAATGCATCAGCCTATGGGGACTTTCACATTCAAGCACAACATTCCACCATGGCCCCCATAAGCTCATGACCATCTATCTATCTTATGATGTAAAATGTATTCAGTCTAACATCAAAAGTCCTACTAGGGTCTGGGAAAATCAGCTCAGTAGTGAAAATCACTGTTTTTAAAGCCTGCCAAGCCCAGGTTTAATTCCCAAGCCACCCACATAAAGTCCTAATAGTCACTTAACAGTTCCAGCACTGTTCTGAAATTGAAAGTGTCTTCCGAGACTGCAGGTAGACTCTTGAATGTGAGCCCCTATAAAATCAAAACACAAAATCCTATACTATATATATATATATATATATATATATATATATATATATATACCAAAACACAAAATCCTATAAATATTTCCATTCCGAAAGGGAAGAATAAGAAAGACTAAAACCCATCAAGACAAACACCAAGTCCTGCATCTCCTTGTCTATCTAGTTTTTGAGGCTCCTGATGGAATCCTTCAGGCTCCAAATGACTTGGTTAGCCTCACCCCTCTAGCTCTGCTGCCTGTAACACATGTAGCCTTTCTCTTGGGCTGGTTACACTCAAAGCCTGATACTTTCTGTGGTGGACATCTTGTGGTCCTGGAATCTCTAACATCTTGGAATCTCCATTGCAACTTAGCCTTCATCTACATTGTGTCTCATGGTGCTTCTCATGGCCTCCTTGCAGGGAATCTAACCCTTCCACACATTGCCTAACCTCAGCATTTCTTTGAAACCATGGAAGAAGATACCATGACCTTTAATCATGCCTACAAAACTATAATGATGTGGACAATGTTGCTCGGCCCTGTTGAACCACAGCAGTAGTGGTGTCAATGTTCTTTGCTTTTGAATCTTTGGAGACACTTTCCTAGGCAGTTGTTTTTGAGCAGGGAATCACTTCTGTGTCTTTCTCCCTTCAGACTGGCTCCTTTCAAAAGAATGTACATTCTTACAAGTCACAGCTTCCATAGGTGGGCTTTGCCCTTAGGGCACCTTTTCTATTGTCCCAGTGAAAAAAGCAAGGTTTCTCTTTAATCACATTAATCTCTTTAATAATTACAGTTGCTTTGTTGGTTGTAATTTTCTGGCCTGTGGAATTTGAACTTGTTCACAAAGCTTTCTATCTAAATACTCATCATATCTTTTTTTCCTTTTCACTGTAGGTCTGAGTAATAGTCATCCATAATAACCAAAACACAGTCTCACTGCTCTTCTGCCTCGAAATTTCTTCCACAAAACATATTACTCTGTTACTTTCTAATTTAGCTTTACCCAAGTCCTCAGGACATGGTCGGAATACTGAGAGAGGAGGGGAGGTTGCCAAAATATCACACAAACTCCCTCTAGTCTAGTTCCCTAGAGTCATGTTCCCCTCTGAAACCCCATGAGCCAGGCTTCCACTGTCCATGTTTTTCTCAGCATTTTGGCCTTCTAGTCGGTCTTGAACCTTGAAACTCACAAGAAAAAACAAATACAACCACCATACAGACAGAAGTAGAGTCCTTGATCATTACAAAGAAGCAAAATGGAAAGCTCCAGAGTGTGATAGAAATCATAAATAACTCCAGGGTAAAACAAATAGTTATGACTCATTAATTTGAGTTCTCAAGTCACTTGCTTTTTCCTGCACTACTGCTCTGAATTGAAGTAAAAATAAATAAAGTGGTGTCAGGGATTTTGCATACTCCAGGGAACTAAGTCACCTTCGGCTGAAATTTTTATATCCTCTTATATGTTGTCCCAGATATGAAAACTCATATTGAGATTATAAAACCTGCATCCTCCATTATCCAGTATACTAATCAACATTCAAATTTGTAAGGAGCACAAACCTTTGTAAATTTAAATGAAAAGAATTTATTAGAATGTCATTGGGAAACTGTCAGTCATCAAGGGAGCTGGAGGCCAATATCAGGACCACACAGACATGAGCAGCTCATGCTATAGTATCCTTAGGAATGAGATTACTTTTTGTTCAGATCTGCACCACTGAGCTAACCCCTAACCACTGGACTGCCCTAACAGGACAGCTTCCCCTACCTCTGATCTAACTCAGACAGCTTTGCTATTAAGAATGAGAACTTTATTATTTAGTCCTGCCATCGCTTGGCTATCTGCCACAGTCTGGCTTCCCCAGAAGGCTGTGGAGGAAAGCCTCTGGGGTTTATAGAAGGGCTCAGGATTCATCCAGGATTCAAGATGTGGAGGAAGAAAACCCCAAATATAGAAATGTTCAGATGCTCGTTGACCTAAAAGGAATGACAGAAAAATCCTTATACTGTCCTTTGGCTACCCAACAACCAGTACTTACTCCTGTTCTCTCCCATCTTCCCCTCACCCCTATTCTTCCACCCCCACTCAATGAAAAAGCCACCGTAACAGCTTTGTGAATGCACTCATTGTTTATCCAAAAGACAAGCCAAGGCTATGTTAGTTTCTCTGTTTCCCAACCAAGGGTTTTTTCCTAAGTGAGACCTCTTTCTCCAATTTCCTCACTAGAATCCCGTATGTTATAGATAAAATTGTTAGGTTCATTGCTGTGAATAGACTGAAATTGGAGAAAAGCAGAAGAGGAACAAAAATATTCACCATTGATTTATTAATGTTTTTGGATATCTAAATATGCTAGGCACAGGAGCTTATTGTACTGAGCAGTTTGGATCTGTCAATTGCTGTGGTGGTTTGATTCAAGTGTCCCCCATAAACTTTGGTGTTCGGTGTGCTAGGTCCCCAGATGAAGGAGATTTGGGAATTAGTGAATTGGGATCATGTAGTAGAATGTGAATGTTATCTATTGTTTTGCCCAATTAATATTTAGGTTTCAGGGGTCATGAGAGCAATTATTTAGGTCATTAGTATGATTATTTAGATGACTGTGTTTAGCTTGACTGTATCCTATGACCATGTAAGACACTTTCATGATGCACACTACAGTTAACCCATTGGTAATTTACAGTAATTAACTGTCTTAATGCCCTACCTTTGTTAAGAGCCATGAGGCTGGGAGATAGTAACAGCCATCATTAGCACAATGAAGTCTGTGAGAAAAAAATAGAATCGGAAGCTTTAAAAAAATGTTTTGATCCATTGCTTGTTTTTATACACTTAGCTCCATTTTGAATCATGGTGATTTTTCATTATAATTTTTGTACTAACATGTTATTGCTCAAGGAAAAGACCACAGTTACAGTCTTTTGTGGCTATTATTTCCTGTGGTATTTGCCAAGTAATCTTTATAGAGGGCATGGGTAGGTGGGTGGTCAGACATGTGAAGAAAAATTGTGCACCAATTCAGGGGTCTGGAAAACATCTCCATGTCTTACTTTCCTGGGAATATTTGGAAAAGATACATAAGTAACCTTTAGAAAAGTACATTCATCCAAGAGTTTGCCTGGCTTGTTTTCTGGTGGTTTCCTGTCATGTTTATGCAGACAGCTAAATATAGGGAGCAAACAAGTCCTGAAACCATAAAGATGATCAGGAGATGGCCATTAATATGTGTCTTTGTGGTACAGCTCTGTGATGCTTGACACAGGATACTCACTGAGGTGGAAATTCCTCTTTAGGCTGCTGACGTGAATTGTGTGATAAGCCAGTATTTGGTTTCTTTGTTCTCCAAATGTATTTTTGCCTCTTTAATAATCTTGTTAATAAATAGAGCTAGGTACCATAAGTGTATGTTAAAAATTTTTTTCAACCCTTCCTTCCTTGTCATAGTCACAAAGTTAAAAGCCATTTAAATGAAGGAATCATCAGTGAATTGAACAGTAAAATGTATGCCTTCCACTTCCTTTAAAAAAAGAAAAGAAAATCTCAAAGCACCATTAAAATCACACTGTCCAAGTATACCATCTTACCTTATTGATAGAAATACTACATGTAGTTCAGCACTACATGACCAGGGTCTGCTATTTATCACCTTTTCTGTTGCACTGTGGATATGTTGACATCTTTTCAATGTTTTTTTTTTTCACCTTTAACAGTACAGTGTTTAATTTTAATGATTTCCATATTTGACATTGTTTTGATCTTTTTGTTTTTATTCCCCGCTTTCTGCATTGTCTTCCCCGACCCCACTCTTCCCTCTTCTTCATCCCACTCTTACTTGTTGGGCTGTTTGTATGTGTTTGTATGTGTGTCCTTCATGTTTGCTGTCTGTTGGCCTGCTGTTTTCTCCTTTCTTGTCCTTACCCTCCTGCTGCTGTAGCCCCACAGGCTGTGGACACTGGCCGAGCAGGTAGGGGACTTTTCTGTTTGTCACATCAGTGTGTGCCCACTAATTTCCCTCCCGCTTCGCTAGCTTCTCACTGTGGGACAGGCTGTAGGTAGAGGGCCGAGGATAGAGGGTCTGACAGACCCTATAGTTGGGGTACTGATTGTCCCGTGTAAAATCACAGTGGTGTTTGCCACATGCACAAAATGCTGTGCTCCCATTGGCCTTGATCCTGGATTCATCTCCATTTCCCACCATTGTCCACTTTTAGTGATTTTTTTTTCTGATTTGCTTGTTTGTTTTTAACTGACCACCTATGGTTGTGAGTTTTACATTACTCAATATCAGGTCACTTCTTCACGTGATGCAAGTCTGTAATGTGGCCCCACTGAGTTACCAGAGGGTAGAGTGTCCTGTGCAGTGTCCTGTTGCTTTTAAGCTTCCTCACAGGCTCACTTGCATGTGCTTTTCTTTTTGTTGGAGATGAGGTCACCCTAACCAGTCACTAAGTGGTATAGAATATTCTTACAAAAGTATCCTTATATTTAAACATGCCTTTGGTATAAAATTGAGATTTTCACCCAACAAAATTAAGTACAATTATTCAAATAAATTCTGAAGAGCTCTTTTTGTGGAAATTGGTTGTTTCATCTTTTCCCAACCAAGGTAATGTATGTAAAGTAATAGTTTATTGTATCAACTCAATGTTGCCCTTACATGGGCAGAAGCCTCTGGTCAGAAGTGAAACAGGTATATTTTTGGAAGGGATATATGATGCAAGATAAAATTTCTGGACTGTTTTTGAATGAAGACAGATAGCTCAGAGCAGAGTTCTGCCCAGATGACTCAGAAGCACACAACCTCCTTGACTTATGTCATGGACAAAAATAACCTCCAGGGCTGGAGGCACAAGCAGGACTAAAAGGAACAAAATAATTATCTCTCATATCTTCCTTCTCAATCTGTCAGCTCATGTCATTCTTCTGCTTTGGTATCTTGAACTCTAAAAATAGCCTTTCTGGATGCATGTAGTAAAAAGTTCTTAGTAAGGGATGTTTCATATCCTATCGATCTGCTTTTGCCAGCCAACCTTTTTCTCACAGTTTCATTATTTTCCAAAATATGGTGTGCTTGTCATACATACACACATGCACATTGATTGGAGGTCAAGCTGTGTGGAAATCCAGCATTATCCTAATGTTCCTTTGAGAATGTAGGCTATCAAATTGGAAATTAAAAAGGTAACTTGGAGAAGTGTGGTCTTAGCACCTTTTGGTACAGGCTTTTTTTTTTCTTTCTCTCTTCAGTTTAATATTTTATGAAACAAATTCCTGCCCACTAGCAGAGAGAGAGAGAGAGAGAGAGAGCGCACAGACTTTATTTCCCTCTGGGAAATCTTGGGCCAAATACACTATCTTTGTTTGCAGGGGACATCGGGACCTGACCCCACCACCGTCTATGTTGACATGAGAGCCCTGAGACATGACAGGTATGGTACCCTTGTGGATTCCCTCCTTCATTTCATCCTTCATTGGTGTCCAAATAGAAGAAAGAGAACAGCCATATTTACTTGTTCAAAGTATTATTATCTTGTAGATGAAATAATAGGGAGGACCAAAATAGCTCAAACTCTGCAAATGAAAACTTGGCCATGCAAAAGTGATGTGATTACATGTGCTTTATCTACTAAGCTATTCAGAAGCAGGCAGTTGAAGTCCTTGGTCATTTTGGTCGAGTGCCATTTTGCACTTAATAATATATTATCATTCTACCCATTGTTCGTCACGTGTGTGTGTGTGTGTGTGTGTGTGTGTGTGTGTGTGTAGTTTCCATGCAAAGTTGACATAGAAGTAAATGACCTTTTTTGTAATCCTTTTGAGCAAGAGTGAAAGGTGGAATTGTTGGTATGCTTGTAAGGACAGACAGGGGGCCACACAAGAGGAGAAGACCTCTGGAGGAAGCCCTGCCCCACCAAGAAGGACCTATTGACATAGCCGAGTGGGAAGAAAGGGTGACACTTGGATTCTCCATCCAGATGGATCATGTACTTCTTGGTGGCTATGAAAATGCCTAATGTTCTTTATGTGATGTGTAGACCTTAGTATATGGCACTGTCTTTCATAGGTTGCTAGAAGGCTCTTGATGAATAGTTTCTATGCACTACATGCTGTGCTATTTACCCTTCATTTTCTTGCGCACTTACCTACCAACACTGTGTTGCTCTACCACAGTATGACATGTGGTAAAACAGACTGAGAGTGGCCTGAGGTGGGAATTACTGTGTACCCTGTCTGACTGAGTGGGCCATTGGACTGTGCTTTTCAGTGACAGTAAATACTGGATCCTGTGCTTGTGCTGGTGTTGGGGCAGGCATTGAAGACTGAGGGAGCTAGAATTGGTAGCCTGGGCAGTCCCCACTATACACACACACACACACACACACACACATATATTCACTCACTCACTCACTCAAGGCTGTATGTATCTCTAGCAGACATCTGGCCATATCTGGAGGCATTTTAGATTGGCACTGCATAGAGTTATATTTTGGGTCATTGGTAAAAGCTTGGGATGATGCCAAACATCCTTCAGTGCACAGGTATGATGGTTGTCAACTTGATGTGATTAAAATCACCATGGAAACAAATTTCTGGTCATGTCTCTAAGGAATTTTTTTATAATAGATTGATTGAGGTGGGAGGACCCACCCTAACAGTGGGTCAGTACCCTTGCTCTCTACTTCACCTTTGAATTGAATGTGTCCAGCTTCTGCTCCATTCCTTCCCTGTCATGATGGACCTGAACTGTAAGCTGGACTAAACCCTTCCTCCCTTACGCTATCTTTTGTAAGGTGTTTTGTCCCATTGACAAGAAGCTGACTAATCTGGCAGAATAGGTGACAAAATGTCAGTAGTGCCAACACTGAGAAACCCATGTCACACTTGCAAGTTGCCTGCCTGCCTTAGTAGTCCTGGCTTAGAGCCTCTAGTCCAAAAAGAACTACCGGTTCTACAGCTCTGGAATCACAGAAAAATAGAGGCAATGTGGTCTGGCCTTCAAAATACATAAAGTGCCAATACCATGATGCAATACAGATAAAAACACTAACCTTTTACAGCATGAATGTCTGCTTGTGTTAGGAGTATCTTGGAAAGGTTGGATTTAGGGTTCTTCTTTAAAAAAAAACTTTAATTTTTATTAAATTATTTGAGAGGGAGAGAGAGAAAGAGAATGGGTGCGCCAGAGCCTCTAGCCACTGCAAACAAACTCCAGATGCACGCAACCCCTTGTGCATCTGGTTTATGTGGGTCCTGGAGAATTAAACTGAGGTCTTTTGGTTTTGAAGGCAAATGCCTTAACCACTAAGTCATCTCTCCAGCCCTTTTCATTTGAGAAAAGGACAGATCATCTCAGGAACTGATTTACTGCTTTTTAAACCTAGCTTTTGCCTTTAGTGTGGCAAGCCTCCCATTGAGGAAGGTCAGGATATGAGAAAAATGCCACAAAATGACAGTGTGTAGTAATGAAGGAAAAAGAGTTCAACATTGGATCAACACCATGATGCTGGAAAGAGTGGGAGCCCATGTTCATGGGTGAGCGCATTGTTATGGACTAATTATGTGACATTGTCCAAATGTGTAGCTCTTCTAGGTGACAGTTTAGTTCTAATTTCTAAAAACAGTTGCTGGTGATACTGACCTGACCAGGCTGCTTCCACTGGAAATTGCTCTGCAGTTTTAAGTTATTAAACCTAACTGGTTAATCTCATCAGATTAATATTGCCATGCCTATTAGAGAGGTCCCCTAGACTGTTCCCTCACAGGACAACTAAGATAGATCAAGATGTCTGTATAGTCTATGCTTGTCATCATCAGGGTGCCTCATTTGTACTTGTGTGTGACCACAATGCAATTTGCCCAAACTGACATGCACCATTTTCTCCTCTATTGGAGGGAGCTAAGAGACATTTGTCAGACACCAGAGTATCTTCACAGGGAAGTTGTTCTTTCATTCTCCACTCTAGTGTCTTACTCCAAATACACAGAAGCCAGGGCTGGGGAGATGGTTCAGTAGATAAAGTACTTATTGCACAAGCAAGAGGACCTCAGTTCAGATCCCAAGGACCCTCTTCTCTGGGCCCTTCTCACTTAGCCATATCACACAGAATCTCAATCTTTATCTCTCACATGTCCATGAAACCCTACCTTCCTAACTACTCACCACTCACAACTGCAGTCCCTGAGCTCCCCTTGTGTTGGGCACTGTCCCTGGTGCCCTGTCAAATTCAGCTCCATCTCTTCCATAAAATCTACACTACATCTTCCCAGGAGAATATGTTAGCCAGCTTTTAAATCTCTTAACATCCCCTGTAACCTTCATGAACACATGTGAAACGTGACTTGTGCTGTGGTTCCTGGGTAAGACAAGTCAGCATCCAGGTGTCCTCTCTGCTTCAGATCCCACGGCATGGTGTTTGACTTTGGGCCTCAGTTTTGGTGATCAGGATGAGCACAGTAAAGCCTGTCTTTCCAGGCATCTGTGATGACTAGGAAAAAAGAAGTCTGTGAGCCTTGCTGGGAGTCCTCGGCAGTGGGAGGGTGGTGGATCTAGTGGTGACAGACAGTCATCCCTGCAAGACTTGTATCTACCATCCCACAGCAGCTGGAAGGCAAGACCTGAGACCTGTTCAAAACAAAATGTTGATCCTTCCTTTCTTTCTTTCTTCCTTTCTTCCTTCCTTCCATCTTTCTTGTGACTGTTCCTATGAAAATAGGATGGCTTTCTCACCTCAGTTATATTAGTATCTGTCATAAGGATTAAGTACTTTTCCCCTTGCTTTAATGGAACATGCACTTGGGAGTGTCAGGACACCTGCCCAGTTACCACTTAATTAACCTGGGAAAGCTTAACTTACCAGTATGCTGTGCAGTTATGGGGCAGGGGGGAGGAGAAGTGGGAGAGAAAGAATGCACAAAGACAGATCCACCCTTGTGAGAGTGAGTGATCAAATAGGCTCATTAACTATGTTTGCTTGACTCTATGTCTCTATGTTTAATCCCCATTTTATTTTATTCTTACAACCTCAGTGCTGGAGATTTGGAATCTGCATGTGTAGCAGGTTGCCATGGAGAACACTTCTGAATCATAAGATACATATTCCCCTATCTCTAGAATAAGCTGAGTTCCAATACATACCAGAGGAAACTGTTAGCGTCTATTTGAAAAGGATCATTAGTTTTTAAGGTATTCACAATATATTTATTAAAAATGAATTCATAATCATTTTCAATTTGATCTTTCCTTAAGCACTTGAATATTTCAGACTAGATGGGAAAGAAAAACATTTCTCAGGCTAAGGAGTTGGCTCTCCAGATAAAATCACTTGCTTGCAAAGCCTGCTTGTCCTGATTCAATTCTTCTGTACCCACATAAAACAAGACACAGAAAGTGGCACACATCTGGAATTTGTTTGCAGTGGCAAGAGACCCTGGCATGAATTCATGATCATCCTCTCTCTTGATGCTTGCAAGCAATTTTTTTAATATTTATTTTTATTTATTTGAGAGAGGGACAGAGACAGAATGAAAGAAGCAGAAAGAGAGGGGGAAAGAGAGAGAATGGGCCCACCAGGGCCTCTAGCCACTGAAAGCAAACTCCAGACACATGCACTACCTTGTGCATGTGGTTTGCGTGGGTACTGGGGAATTGAACCTGGGTCCTTTGGCTTTGCTGGCAAGTGCCTTAACCACTAAGCCATCTCTCCAGCCCAATAAAAATACATTTTTTAATTATTTAACCCCTGACAGTGGGCAAAGAAACACCCCACTGGTGGTGGTCTTATATCAGTCAAGGGCAGAATAGATGAAAGTCCTTTGTTCATCCTAGCTTGATGCCTGGCTTGGTGGCCAAAGCTGTTTCGTGCCTAGGGCACAATCCTGCTAAAATAAAAGAAAAAGGAAAAATATTTCTCAGGCATTTGAAGGAATAATTTTAGTGGTTTGTCAAATCTTAAGAACACAGTATTCATGTAAAGGTCTAGAGTAGAAACTGAAGTCATTAAAATGTATAGCTAGAAAAAAAAAAAAAAACAGATTCTAGTATTGAGGTGTGGTTCAGGTGGTAGGAGTGTTTATCTAGCATGCACAAAACCCTGGTTTCAATCCCCAGCACAACATAAACTGGGTATGATGGCACACACCTATAATCCCAGCTCTGGGAAGATGGAAGCAGGAGGCTCAGGTATTGAAGTTCCTCAATTACATAGGGAGTTCAAGGCCACATGGGCTTGATGACACTGTCTCAAAAAAAAAAAAAAAAAAAAGTACAGGGTCTGGAAGGATGGCTCAGTAGTTAAGATACTTACTTGCAAAGCCTAACAACCCTGGTTCAATTCCCTAGTACCCATGTAAAGCCAGATGTACAATGTGATTCATGCATCTGGAGTTTGTTTGCAGTGGCAAGAGGCCCTGATTTGCCCATTCTCATATTCTCCTCTCTTTCTCTCTCTCCTTCCATCCTCCCTTTTCTCTGTCTCCCTCTCTTACATATATGCGTGTGTGTGTGTGTGTGTGTGTGTGTGTATGTGTGTGTACATATATAGTTTGGTTTTTTTGAGGTAGGGTTTCAGTCTAGCCCAGGCTGATTTCAATTTCACCATGTAGACTCAGGGTGGCCTCAAACTCACAACAATGCTCCTACTTCTGCCTCCCAAGTGCTGGGATTAAAGGCGTGCATTAGCACACCCAAAAATATTTTTTTAAAGAAAAGTATAGATTTTAGACCATTTTTTACCCACTGGGTAGCTGAATATTAAGATCTTGAGAGAAGAGGGTTGGGGAGATGGCTCTGTGGGTAAAGTGTTTGCTGTCCAAGCATGTTGATCTGAGTTCGGATCCGTGTAAAATGCAGGGTTTAATAATATATACACCTGTAATTTCTATGCTGGGGAGGCAGATACAGAAGGATCCCTAGAGCTTACTGGCTAGCTAGTCTAGCCCTATTCTTGAGCTCGGGGCTCACTAAAAAACCCTGTCTGAAAAAGTTATATGGAGTGTGATCAAATAAATCACCTGAAGTTGACCTCTTGCCTCTTCATGCGCATGTGTGTGCATACACACACACACACACACACACACACACACACACACACACACACACAAAGATCCTGAGAGAAGTGGGCAGAGGAAAAAGACATGTCAATGAACTAGTGATTTAATCAGCAGCAAGATGAGAGAAGCAAGTATAGAGATGTAGACAGAACATCTACCTAGGAATCCACTTCTAGCTCAGTCTCTGCTATATGTGGTATGAGTGGCGTGTCTTCCTATATGTTTGTGTTGCATATGCTTGTGTATAACTGTGCTTGTATATAGGCATGCATGCTTATGAATCATGTGAGTGTCTAGTATGTTTGTATGCTGTGTGCACATGTGTGTGCATGTTGCATATGTACACATGAGCTCATGTGTATACAAGGGTGTTGCCTGTGTTGGAAATGTATGAACAGTTGAGTTGTATATTGCCAGTGGGTGCATGTGTGCTTCAAGTATCTGTGTGTAAGTGTGCTGCATGAATGTCATGAACATGTGGCGGCAAGTAGATAAGGGCTTTCAGATGTATGTACCAGTGCATGTGTGTGAATGTGAGTTGGTGCTTGTGTGAGCATATTAGGAATGTTGTGCATATTTTGCATCCACAGAGGTGTGTTGTATGTGTTTACATGTGTGCATATGCAAACATGAGTTTTTCAAGTATCTTGTCTGTGCCACTATGCATACACACATATGTAAGTACACTGCAGGATTCTCTGGGAGGATGCAAATACAGGCCTTGCTGAATACCTTCACTTCCAGCCACTAAGTCTATCACACAGCCCTCATGTGACTGTCCTAAATGTGCATGGACAGTCACACTGCTCTCCATTTTATAGCAGCCTTGGTCTGCTCCCCAGGGTCATGTGGTCCCTGTGGCTGTGATAGCCGACAGGAGCCCTGAAGTTAGATGAGATGTGTCTTTATCTTTGCTGTTAGCTTCTGTGCACACCTTTATTTCAACTGTAGCCACCTTTACACATGAACACAGTCTCCTAATTCACCACAGAACAGTTAGTACACGATCACAGGGTCATGAGTCTCATGTGGCTTCTGTAATTAATTAGTACTTCTGAAAACCAAACAAGCATCCTCAGAGAACACTCAATGAAAAGTAAAAGAAGCATTAGCATTTAGTACAGTTTCTCTAATAGTATTTGGGTATGAATTTCCATTTTGCCCTCTGAGATGACCCAGAATCTTTCATGGCATTTTTTCCCAAGCCATTGGTTTGTCCTTCATCCTGCCATGGGGCCTGATGAAAATGCATTCTTCCCATTTATTGGGCTCCTCCTCAAGCATCCCATGAATTGAGCATGTGTGGAAGAAGGTTGTGCTAGTGGAGACATATAGCCTGATGAGCTGGTGAGGTCATGGCTGAGTTCCCTCTGAACAAACCCTTGTCTAGTACTGAATGTGAGGCCCTACCCTACTCTTCCTCTAGCCATCCCACCAGTCTTTGATCCGTAGTTAGCTAATTGATGAATCTGTGTTATATAACACCATTTCCCTTTGTAACAGACCATGGGTAAGGCCTGCAACAGGGCAACTCATGCTTTTAGCCTGCTCAATAGACTGTTGATGTCACTGTAGTGGCCCAGGGTGAGGGAGCTGATGCAAAGCACAGATTGGCCATGGGTCTAACTCAAAGCCATGTTGCCACTGTGTTGACTGTGATATCTAGTCACAATCATTGACAGTGGCCATCCAAGTCATTGACTTGTTGAGGAAACAAGCCTTTGTATGTTTGTTCCACTGGTATCTCCTAGCATGCTTGGGATGTACCTCTTTTGACCTTATGAAGAGATCTTTTTTGCTCTTTTATTGAAAAAAATTGGCTGTGGGGGGGTCACTGTACAGATAGCTTAGATGTTCTTAAATCACTCAAGTACTCTATTCTTCCCATTGTTTAGTAGGAATAAAAGTTGCCTTGTAAACAAATGAACAGTGGCCTGGTCCTGTGATCACTTGTAAGAATATAAAATGAGTAGTGAAGACCTCAGAAAGTGAAAGAGACCACAGAAAAGGATTGTGAGCTGGCTCTGGTTATGATCACCCACAAGATGAAGTTACTATTCACTTACTTAGACCTAAAAAACATTTTTTTTTTTTGGAGAGAAGTGCATATTTCCATTTCTTTAGCTTGGACACTGAGTTTAGCAAGTGTAGTGGCTGCTAGGCCCTGGGGTGGGGGATGTCTCTGCCTTCCATGGCATATTGCCCACATCCAGACAGAGCTATGGGAACTTCAGAACCAAAGCTCCCAGCCATAGGCCAACAGAGGCATGTTTAGGGGTATCAATCATTTGATGCTCATTTTTCCCTTTTCTGCACATGCCACATTGAAATCTGCTTATTTTATGTGAAGAGTCATCTTGCCAACAGTTTGTAGTCTGAGTACATGTGGCTTCATCTCCTTTTTTTGTGGTCCTTAGTGAGAGACCATGTTCTCAGCCCATCCCTGCCAGAACATGTTTGATTCTGCTATTGGATCATCTTCTCTGGAACTTGCAACTTTTCCATGTGATAATATTCACAATTAATGTTCCCCAACAGCCTCCCCAGCCAGTCTCAAACACTGAAGGTAGTTAAATCCTGTACTATGATGTCTGTTTCCATTGCTAGAGTCCGGTTGGTAGAAAGAGGATCTCCTCACAGCTTGCCCCTGATGGAGTCAGGAAAGGTAAGTATTGAAGGAGGAATATGTTGGCTTTGAACTGTGTTTTTATCCTCCTCTCTTCCAAAACCCTGTCTTAAAGGTAATGTGTCAAGAATGTTTGGCCATGGGCATAGAAACTCAGAATAAAATTCTTTTAAACATTCAGATTTTTTAAAATATGAAATCTGGGGAATAGGTATCTGTTGCTTCTAGGACCCACTAGAAGTCCAGGTGTTACCTGTCTGTCTATGGCCTCTGTTTCCAAGGGTTTAATAAAGCTGTTACAGCTCAGCCTATCATTGCATGTTCCAGCCCTCAGGAGAAACAGAAAGAGGAGGAAGAGACAAAATGGAGAACCTTGAAAAGGTTCCTTTGCTATCTTACATTTCAGTGTCATTGGCTAGAAGTTCATCATGAATTCATGCCTACTGGAAAACTGTAAATTATTATGTCAGTTGTCAATGTCTAGAGGTCTAGCTAAAAACCTGGATATCGGTGACCATGAATGTTCAGGAAGAGTGGTTAGTGGGGGGACAACTATTAGTTTAGTTTCCGTCACATTGGTTGTTTTTCATAGAACTAAATATATATTTGAATCTAAAAATCTTAATTTTTTTTGTCCTTTGTGGCCCTAAATGGCAATTAATCCCTTTTCACTTGACATAGTTCAAAATGCATCATATGTTGCCTTTGGAACCTATGTATACACGACTGCATGGTAGGAAGGTGTTGACCACTATCTTAACACAGTCTAAGGGGCTGTGAGCTAGGATTATCACCTTTCAGGTGCAGCCTCATAGTTCAGAAACATTGTGGGTTGCTACCATAATATGTCAGCTCTTTCCTCTCAAACAGATACTGCCTGGGGTTCGGATCATAATTGCCAATCCAGAAACAAAAGGTCCACTGGGGGATTCGCACCTTGGAGAGGTGAGTTACATGTGTCCTCTGAGACCAACCTCCCCCACTTGTCTTTTCCTGATCTCTTTTTCAACATTTGGAAAAATATAAGGGCACTCATTTGATGTATTTATCTTTTGGGGTTTTGGTTTTCTTTATGTTTTTTGTTGTTTTTGTGATAGAGTCTCAAGTAGCTCAGGCTGGCCTCAAGTTCCCTGTGTAGCTGAGGATGATCTTGAACTTCTGATCATCTACCCAGTGCTGAGATTATACTTTTAAAGTCTTCCATTAATGTGCATTAGTGAAATTTCCAGTAGATGTATGTCTTGGTTGGTTGCTTGACTTAACCATGATGTATACAGCATCTTTATTTCAGGGAATTCTGTGTGTAGATGTCTGTGTCACCCTACAAAACCTGAACAAGACCACCATCTTGCTTTACTCAGGCTCAGGAAATTTTGACTATAGCTGAATATAACTTACTGAATTGTAGAGGTTGGGTTGGCCTCTCTTCCTTGCAGTCTCAGGTGGCTCATCTGTAGTGACATTTCTCTCTGTCCACAGATATGGGTCCACAGTGCCCACAATGCCAGTGGTTATTTTACCATTTATGGAGATGAATCTCTCCAGTCTGATCATTTCAATTCCCGGTTGAGTTTTGGAGACACGCAGACCATCTGGGCACGAACAGGCTACCTGGGCTTCCTGCGGAGAACTGAGCTCACAGATGCAAATGGAGGTGAGTCCAAGCTATCAGGAGCCCCCTACTGGATCAGAGGTTATTTGCCAAACACTGAAAATGACCTTGAGGTTTGAAAGAGCCTCACCAGAACATGCTTGCTCACCACAAGTGGTCTGCAAACAGCTGAACTTAAAAAGGAGGAGGGAGGTTTTGAGTGGTGGCTCAGTCAGTCAGGTGCTTCCCACACAAGCATGAGGACCTGAGTTCAGATCTCCAGCACTCATGTAAAAAGTTGAGTGTGGTGGCATACACCAGAAATCTCAGTGCTGAGGAGGTGGACATAGGAGAATCCTTGGTTATATTGGCCAACTAGTGTAACTGACTTGGTAACATCTACAGGCTCAGTGGGAGACCCTGTTTCAAAGAACCAAGGTGGAAAGCAATTGAGGAAGGCTCACAATGTTGACCTGGGGCCTCCACATGCACATGTATATGTATGTGCACCTTACATGCATACTCATAAACATGTACACACATTTACCACACCAATAAAGGAAGAAGGAGGAAGGAGGTAAAATAACAAACGTTCTATAAACAGATCTGTGAATTCTCAGAACCAAGAGCAGATATAAGCACAGGGTCCTGATTTTCCCGTGGCAAAGTGCCCTGAGGTCCTACCCCTGATTCTCTTTATGTGTTCCTAGGGCTACCTGCTGGGCCTTAGAAATAAACTGGCCTAGCAGCTACAGGGACATGCACATTGCTCCTGCCGGGACCTCTCCTGCACCATCTAGAAGTGGGCAACCCCAATGTTCTTGGCCAGCACTTCTGTTTCCTGCTCCCAGCGCTCAAAGCCTGGCCCTGTATAGAGGAGCAATGGGCAGCTATTGCTAGCAGCCTGTACCTCTACATGGACAACCAGCCTGGGGTGTTTTATGAAGCCAAGATGCCAAAGTCTGCTCACAGGAGTGTGGGTCAGGGAGATGGCTGGCCTAGCATGCCTGAGGCCCTGGAGTCTATGTCAGTGCCATAACGAAACATGTCCTGTGCTTGTGTCTTCGGTCTTTTCTCACCTCCTTAGTCCAACTAAAAACAATCAGCTAGCCGGGCATGGTGGCACACGCCTTTAATCCCAGCCCTTGGGAGGCAGAGGTAGAAGGATCACCATGAGCTCTAGGCCACCCTGAGACTATATAGTGAATTCCAGGTCAGCCTAGACAAGAGTGAGACCCTACCTCAAAAGACAAAAAAGACAAAAAAAAAAAAAAAAAATCAGCCTCTTTAGCCCTGGCAAAAGTAGCAGAAATTCCAGGTAGAACAGAAACCCTGGGCAGATGAGAGTCTAGACATGGATGAAGCTTCCTCAATCACCCATCCAATGCCCACCCTAACCTGGTCCACAGAGAGAAAGTAGAACATTATAGCATGACATTTTCATGATTGGTATCACAGGTTATTTGTCTATGTTTGTCTGATGTTCCTGTGAGACACTGAGTTCAGAGATATAAAGAAGTGGTGTCTAGTTAAATACCCAAAAAAGGCCAGGACAGCCAGTCCTGCTGAACAGGGACCACAGGTGTCGTTGCTGTTTTCATCTTGCCAGTCCCTGAATCCCCTACTTCAAGCAAGCAATGAAGCTCTGTAGTTCATATAAGCCTGCAAGTTTGTCTTTGTTTGTCTGGTATGGAATAGAAAAGCTATATGTTCTGGCATCATTTTGTATGGCTCATTTCTTTCAAATCTTCCTTGATACACTTTCTGCCCAATTACAAATCTAGGATACATTTTCTTATTTTTAAGCAAGGATGGGACTGACCATGTTTTCATTCTTATGCTACAGGATAAAAATAAATGTTATGGCCACTTGGGCTAAGGATATTTTCATTTATGAACATGACCAGAAACAATGTGTTCTCTTCCCATTTATACATGAGAGCAGTGTTGTGAAGAACTGATATGATTGAGTTTAAGGAAACTTTAGTGCCTTTTTTCTGAACTGTGCCTTGATATTAGGGTCTTGAAAATGGGTGCTATCCCACACTTACCAGGCTATTAAGTGCTGACCAGTGCTAACTCGTTTCTTCCATCACTGATGGAGAAATGGTCTTGTATCTGACACTGTGCAGCAGCTGAGAAAGTTGGTTTGTCCCCAGTGGACATATTTGGAGATGGGACAAGATAGGATGAGAAGTGAAAAGGGACAAGAGAAACTGTGTGATAGGCAGCTATATCATAAACCTATATGAAAATGTCATAATAAAACTGTCTAAAGAGAGAATGAGAATCTTGTCACAGGCCATCCAACCTGAGGAGAAAGGAGCAACTGAGCCTATGGAAGCTGTCATTTCTAGGAGAAGGGATTTAGTCATACCTAGATCTGGACTTTCTTACTTGTCTATCTCATTTTTTTTGTGTGTGGGGGGTAAGGTTATTTTATTGAGACATTAATATGTGAACATATTGCCAGTTGGTCATATTCCCATAGTGTTATATTTTGATGTTTCTTCTTCTCTGTCCCCATTCCACTAAGGGCCCTCATCAGTGGGGTCATGAATGCACCAATCAATGTCAGTGGGGGTAACAGTGTCTCAGAGTACACCTTCCCACCCTGTGGTTCTTACATTCTTTCCACCCCCTCTTCCACAATGTTCCCTAAGCCTTGGTAGGCATGTTTTAAGTCTCTTTTACTGTTGAGCTCTTGGCAGCCTCAGATTTTCCTGCTTTGATGAGTTTTGAGTTTGCTCAGGGTCTTCCTGGAGGATGTTCTCAGACTAGCAGTGAGAGCAGCACTTGTGTTTAATATTTTATTTATTATTTTTTAGTTGAGAGAGAGAAAGAAATAGAAAGCAAGAGAATGGGCACACCAGGTCCTCTAGCCACTGCAAACAAACTCCAGACATATATGCCATCTTGTATGTCTGGTGTTACAAGGGTCCTGGGGAATTGAACTGCAGTGTTTGGGCTTAGCAGGCAAGTGCCTTAATTGCCGAGCCATCTCTCCAGTCCAGCAGCACTTGTGTTTGAATCACCATTTGCTCCATGCTGATTCCATGCCCTAGCAGGTATGCAAAACATGACTCATCTTGTGCTAGGTAGTCAGCTTTCTTTTTTTGTGATTCTAATGGGTCTTGGAGCTCCCTTGTCTTCGCTGTCATCCATAAAAAGCAAACTCTCTTCAGCTAAGAGTGAGAGCAGCATGGATCAGAAGGAATAATCATAGACATTTAGAACATTTAGACTTTTTGATAGGTATAACCTCTCTTTTCAGCCATGAACAGTAGAATCTTCCCTCTAGGGTCTGTGACCTTCTAAGCCATAGGCTTCGTAAATTGGTTCTCAATACTGGGTATGAATTTTAATAAAGCATGTATGCAGGCCAGGGAACCTCAGGTCTGATTCCTCAGGCATCTGTCTTTAGAAAACTGTCTGGCTAGCAAGCCCCAGAGATCCTCCTGTCTCCACCTCCCCAGCACTAGGATTATAAGCATGCCCAGCTTTTTTGATGTAGGTTCTGGGGATTGAACTCACAACCTTATACTTGCAAAGCAAGCACTTTACTAAATGAGCCACCTCCCTAGCCTGAAAGCAAGTGTCTTGGTTTTACATGGTTTTCCTGTGCAATAGAGCGTCACGATGCCCTGTATGTGGTGGGAGCACTGGATGAAGCCATGGAGCTGCGGGGCATGAGGTACCACCCAATAGACATTGAGACTTCAGTCATCAGAGCCCATAAAAGTGTCACAGAATGGTAAGTGGTGGGGCAGGCAGGTTTGTACTTGATTAATCACTGGGATGTGGAAGAGTTTCCCTATAAGTACTGGGTAACACAGAGTGTCTGAAGGCCTCTTCAGGGATAATAGTGGTAAAAGAATAATCCTTGCTCAGTGAAGGTATCCTGATGGCATGAAAGTGAGAGAGCTTTAATTCAGTGAATCCACAACAATGTTCTTTAGGAAAACAAGTGTTTTTTTTTTAATTTGTGAAAACATGATGCAAAGGAAAAGTAACCTTTGCACATACAGAGATGCAGAAAACGCTTTCATGCCATCAAGTGGGAGCAGTAAGAAATAATGTGCTCCATGGGAAAACTGGGCCAGGCCTCACTAGAGATGTTTACAAAGAAAGAATTGCTTGACTTAAGCCAAAGGTTAATCCACAAGGTCTCGCTAGTTGGCTAGGACCCCATTAGGCCAAGAGTGGAATGTAAATTTTTACATCTGCTGAGGTGAGCACCTCTGCCCACCTCACAAAACCCATTTACTATATTTTGTAAAATGCTGAGGATGCTGAAGCCCTTCCATAGCAGATTGTTCACACCCATGTGTTCCACACAGGTCACTGCATTTAGGAAAGGAGGGGAAGTGGACCAAACAGCAGTCTCTGCTGATGGTAGCCACAGACGTGCTTAACTCTTAACCCTTAGTTTAGGAGTGAAAGATAACTCAGTGCCAGGCACTGTGGGTGTGTTGGCTCACTTGATAACAGTTCAAGGTACTTACCAAGTAACATACCTTATCCCTTGCCTGGTAGAGAACCTGCTACAGTCAAGCTCAGTCATAGGCCCAAAACCATAAGGGACACTTGTCTGGAATCACTCATGAGCACTTTCCTTGCATTTGGTTACAATATTGTCTATTCATGTAAAGACAGAAATGCAGAAGACAGTGAAATTCTTGCAAAATAGCTGCCTAGAAACAGGCCCAAGGTCTATCTCATTTTCTACCCATGTGTCTGTAAATACCTATAGTATTCCATTTCTGTTTTTAATTTTAGGTTCTAATTGCTTCAAGCATTTTCATTGTGCACCAAGTGGACCATGACTTTAGTTTTATGAATCACTGTTATTTCTGCTGTGTTACCTCTGATCTGTGTATCACCCTCACCTGTTTAGATAGGGCCCCCAACTTAACTTGTTCATGCAGAGAACCAGGAGGAGGAAGGAAATGAGTTTTATTCTGATGCACCTTTGGGACCTTGGAAATTATTGACATACAAACTCTCTTGTCTTTCCTCCCTCTAGTCCTCTCAGCCTCCTGACATGTCTCCTTCCTACCACCCATCAAGTTCTATTGGTTGCCTCCCATTGAGAAACCCATTGTCAAAGGGCAGGATTATTTCCATGTTGCCTGCCTCAAGCCAACCAAGCCTATTCATTTCTCATCTGGGAGCTCACAGTATTAACACGGGCCCTGAGAAAGCAGTGTTGGGGAAAGATCTCTAGGCCTCACCCACACTTCATGTCAAGCCCCACCCCACCCCTCTTGCCGTCAGCAACAGCAAGGTACTTGCCTTGACCCCCATTCACCAAGGATAGCTGAGCTGATTATTGCCACTTCAGGGCAATGCCATAAAATTGAATTAGGCCAAAGTGATTGTTGCTATCACAGACTTAATCCATGTGGACCATGCAGAGCAGTGTGTGAAATGTCACAGGAACCCAAATTACAGGGAAGAAACACTAGTGCTTCTTGGAAATCATTCTTCTTGGGACTCTTCCCTCAGGATGCAGAGGTCACAAGACAGAATGCAGGCGAGCCTGCTACATGTACTCTGTAGTTCTTCTTTTCTGTATGTCCTGTGTACATTTGCCATACTTAATAAATATGAATTAAATTTCTATTAGGCTTATTCTCACACAGGAAAAAAGTACATCCTGCCTCAAGGTGGAAGAAAAGGTTGGACAGACCCTTCTGGAGCCTGCTCCCATTCTCCATCTGTTTGGGAGGGGGTTGCCAGACACCAGCATGACTCATGCATTTTCTCATCCTAAGATCTATAGTATTAAGTTCTTACCAGTGGGTCTCCAATCAAGTTTGGGGGCTATGGAATTAACACTCTTACTGGATGGGACCTTAAATTTTATTTGAAAGTGTGAGATCCATGGCTTTAACTTCTCACCAATGGGCCCCCAAACACATGCAGCCCCTCTGCTTCAAAACTTTCTGGCCTCTACAGCCAAGGAGACCTAATGGCAGAGTCTATGAATACCATGATCTTTAACCAGTAAAATGTTAAAGTTCAGGGCTATGAGGCTGGGAAAATAGCTCAATCTGTAAAGTGCATGCTACACAATCATGAGGGCTTGAGTTTTATATCCCCAGCACCTACAGAAATGCCAGGTGTTGTGGTGTACTTCTGTAATCCCAGTGCTTAGATGGCAAAGGCAGACGCATCTACAAGGCAAGCTGGCTAGTGAGACTAGCCAATTCAGTGATCTCTGGGTTTTAGTGAGAGAGAGTTTTGATAAATAAAGCAGACAGTGGAGGGAGACAACCACACATGCACCTGCATGCACATATAAGAACACACACGCTCAAAAACAAACAGCTAAAGCTCTGGATTTATGTTTCCATCACTTGGACAGAATAAAATATTGGGTGTCCTTCATGCCAAAAAACCTGGATGAGCTAGCTGGTGCTGTGTTACCATCATCTCCAAACTCGGTGCTACAAGGCAGAATCACTAAACACACTCACACATCAGTAGGTCATCAGCCAAGTCAGGGCGCTGCTTGGATAGACATAGGCCAGATGCTCCACACATGTCCATCTCAGGGCTCAAACCCATCTCTGGCCCAGCAGTCACAGAGGTCTCAGGGATAAGCCAAAATGCCCCAGCACTTCTAGAGCTTCTGCAGGCATTTCCCTACATAGAATAGCTAGGACCCATGCTGAGCCTGGGGCACCACTAGCAGGTATGTTGCCACCAGGAAGACTGTGAAAGGCTACACAGCTTTTAGAGTGATACACCAGCCCAAGGAGATAGCTATGTGGGATCACCCAGGCAGATTGGAACAGAAAATTTATCCTTGAATAAAAGACTCTCCCAGTAACAGTGGTTTCCTTTCCTGTCTCTTAGTGCTGTGTTTACCTGGACAAACCTGTTGGTGGTTGTGGTTGAACTCGACGGGTCAGAGCAGGAAGCCTTGGACCTGGTTCCCTTAGTGACCAACGTGGTCTTAGAGGAGCACTATCTGATTGTAGGAGTGGTGGTTGTGGTGGACATTGGGGTGATTCCCATCAACTCCCGGGGGGAGAAGCAGCGGATGCACCTGCGAGACGGGTTCTTGGCAGACCAGCTCGATCCCATCTACGTGGCCTACAACATGTAGTTCCGTCTCTTTGGACTTCATGGACTTTTCTAGGGATACGAACTTTTTTTTCTCAGTGTCCACCAAAATGTGCAGACACAAGAGGCCATGTTCACCAGTGCAGAGCCTGGTGTAGTAGGCTTGGAGGGGAGGACTTCTCAGAGCAGTCACCCTGCAAGGAGATGAAATGTGAATTTACTGCTGGATTTTGTTCAGAAGGACTTTGGATTACTGCCTTCAGTTTATTGGAAAAGCTCATTTCAAGAACTTTCTTTTCTTTTTTTTTTAATTATTGGATAATAAGTGCTCTCTTCGTAAATGTGGTATTTTGTTAAGCCGAAATAGCAATTAAAAAAATTATTCTCCCCTCCAGATGGGTTCTTTTAAACAGTTTATGTAAATGTGATAAGAAGTTGCTTTTTCTGTTTTAATGTGTCATAAAACCTTAATGACATGGATCTGTTACTAATTTAAGCCATTGCTAGATCTCGCCCTTCTAGGAAAGTTTATTGAGGTACGAGAATCCTTCCAGGTAGCACCTTCCAATTAGAGTTTAGCAGCTTTCTTTGTCAGAAATGTGCTAAATAAACAGAGGCCAATCTATGGCCTTTGGAGTTAACATAGAACGAGAAGCAATTATAAATAAGGTATTTCGGCAACTATCTTGCAAGTATCTTGTACTAAACTAAAAAGGTAAAATAAGTTAACTTCCTCAATATGTAATTATGTAAAAATGTTTAATTTATTTTGATCTCTTTAGAAATATAAAAGAAAAAACATTCAAGAACATTAAAGTCTTGTAATGTTTGCTAATATAAAAAATGTTGTATTATCTTGCGTGGATAGTATCACAACAAATATATATATATGAAATATAAATTCACTAAATGAACAAAGGAAATTTTAAAGTTTAAATGCAGAACTTGTCACTTGCATGGTACGCCCTTCACTGTATTCACACACTTTGCTGTTGCAAGCAGTATAGATTGCCAGTGACCCTGTCTCAAACCAGAGACCAGCAAGTGGGATAAGTACCATATCTAAGGTGGGGAAGGAATTTAAAGGTGATTGTACACTATTTTTTTCTTTGCTGTGGGGGACAACAGTGAATGTGTTATGCCAGCATGTGCCAATTAGATTGAGGGGGTTCTAGGTTGGCAAATTGCACTGTTTATCTGCAAGAATTCATTATGCAATGTTTTTATTTTTTATTTTAAAAATTTTTGTTAGTATCACTCTTTCTGTTCTTGGTATGAAAAGAATGATATTCTCTGGCCATGCAATGCACAAGGTGTCGTTGACCCCCCCTCCCCCACTTTCCGGTAGCCTCTGTGTAAGTGGATAGATGTCCAGAATAGCTTTGAGGGAAAAGACTCAGTCTATTTTGTGAACTCTTGGTCATAGGAGTTTCCAAGCATGGCATTGGGCAGCCCCTATCCTAGGGACTTAAAGCAGAGCTCCAGTTGAAGTGAAAAGTCTTGCCAGCCACTTCTCTGTACCACCTGCAGGGGAACCTGTCCCAGGTGCTACCTGCCCACCTTTTCATTTGTAGAGTACATCTACATCTATGTGTTTCTAAGTCAAGCTGCCCTGGCTGCACTCAAGTAAGGAGGGGTAGGCAGTGCATGGGGGATTCATTTTGTAGTTGTCCAGTATGACCCTGCAGTGGCTCTCAGTACTGGAGCTGCATGCCTGTGATCACTGCTAGGCAGAACTGATGCTTCATGGCTCCGGAGGTAAGGTCTTTGTCTGCCTTTTTTCATGCAGCTAGCAGGACACAAGAGCTTTGCTTGACTTCTGAGATCCAAAACTGATTGCTTTTTAAAAATAATTTTAAGTGGCGCATTTTTAAGAATCTGCATATTTAGAACTTTCTTCCATCTGCACAAATGGTCTGATTTTTTTTCAATGCTTATTGCTGTGTATGATTTCTCTATACATGCTTCAGTTACACATTCCTACCATCCTCAGCTTCCAAACTGGGAAAGTCCCCACTACATGCAGAAAAAAAAAAAATCATTCTTAGATGCATGTCCACACATACACATTGCTAAAGGGAAAGTTGGTTTGAGGTTCCAAATAAGATAAAGATACATTATTGCAGTGTGTGAGAAATCTTAGATCCAGATGATGCTAGAAAGCAAAACACATTTAGCTGTCACTCCAAACACAGTTTAACTTTCACCATATCAACTTGACATCCAAGGAGGGCGAACCCTGCCATGAAGTTGGGAAAGCAGTTGATAGCAGGTCTCTTCTGTCTGCATCTTTTCATCTCTGATGTTAGACTTTAGGTTCAAAAGAGCTGGTGAACTGAGAGCAAAGCTTAGTTGTGTAAGAGAAAGGAAAGGAGACACTTAAGTACCACCAGTTTTAGCAATAAGGAAGGATCGTTCTGTATTAGAAATTGTACTGTAGATAAATCATTCATGAGAATGTAAAAAAAAATGTTGTCTTGTGACCTTGTGCTTTTGAAGTCAGCCAAAACCGTGTAATCAACTTGCACAAAAGGAGGGTTCACAATGAACATTGGAACACAGACCTAATCAAACAGGAGGAGATTCCACATGGTGCTTGTTTATTATATATATTTAATCCTGCTTGACACTTTACCCAAGGGAACAGTCCCTTTTATCAGTTGAATGTTAGCAGCGTTATTTCAGAGTGTGGTGACTGGTTTGAGAAACTCATGTACTCGACCAATCACAGTTTCAAACAAAATTTTTATGTGCAAAGGACAGCAACCTTCTTGTATGTTCAACCACCAGTACGCTTTGTACATCTGTGATAACGCCTGTTTTATATTCAAATGAACAAATAAAAGCTTTTATTTTTGTTGCTCTGAAAATAGCAGTTTCTTAATTGATACCCTGGAAAAATGAGACAGACCCACTTCCATGTCAGGAAGGAAGTAGTTCCTACCAGGAAATGTATCTGACTCTGTTTACATAATTTGTTGCATAACTTAGTACAGATGATCGTACTTGAAAGATGTTTAAATTTTGATGTGGGCATTTCTGGTTAACAACAATTCCTATGGCAAAAAATGTTTTGTGAAATGTTTTTTTAATTCTTTTAAATATATCTGAATATATTTGTTCACATTTTGCTGCAAGTGTACAGATTATTGGTAACTTTCTGGTACAGACAGTAAGCATGAGTCCTGTGTGTGAATATCTTCTACCCATTGTGTCATAGGGAACCTTTGTATGTCTGGAAGTACCACTAGTTACCTATACCTTCCAATCCAATTGGTATGTATTCATTTGACAACCAAAGATCTATCCTTTGCCCAAGATCTGAGAATCTTTACCACTTTGTCATTGTAAAGCAGTGACTGCTTAACTTACCCTTAGCTTAATGGTTATAAAGACATCAGTGTTTATCCACATGAAGCCTTGTGGAACTCATGGCTATACACAGACCACTAGGCTAAGCCTTTGAATTTGGATTAGAACTCCACTTGCAGGCTATGGAGATGGCTGAATGGATAGAGTGCTTTCCATGTAAGCATGAGGACCTGAGTTTGGATCCATAGAATCCACATACATGCTGGGTGTGGTGGTGTTCACCTGTAATCCCAGCACTTCAGAGATAGAGAGAGGGAATCACTAGTGCTCTAGGTTCAGTGGGAGACCTTATCTCTGAGAATAAGGTGGAGAGTGACTAAGGAAGATCCCTGATGTCAACCTGTGATCTCCACACACTTGCACGTGAACATGCATGCACATCACACAAAAAACATCTCAACTTGTCCTTTTGCACAGCTTTCATGTAAGATGAAATACTCACTGGGGATGAGCTCCAGGTGGTAAAACCAGAAGGCTGCTGTAGGACAGGCCTGGCTGTATTGCATTAATCAGATATTATAATGAAGGGGTATGTCTCCCAGATGGTAGTTTCTCAAGTGATCAAATACAAACCGGGTTATCCGGGTGTGGTGGTGCATGCCTTTAAGCCCAGAACTAGGGAGGCAGAGGTAGAAGGATCACTGTGAGTTCAAAACCACCCTGAGACTACATAGTGAATTCCAGGTCAGCCTGAGCTAGAGTGAGACCCTACCTCAAAAAATACAAAAAAAGAAAGAAAGAAAAAAAAAAAAACAGGTAACCAAGAGAATTGTACCTATGGAATCCCACTTTAGACCATATGTGTGGGCACATGTCTGTGTGCATGCATGCATGCATCAAAGCACTGTGCGTGAGCATAGCATTTTCGCTACCACATGTTATGCTTTCTCTGTGGTCTCTAGGACAAGGCTGTATTCTTGGGACACACATTAGCAGTCTGGTTAGCTGGCTGATTATCATCTCAGTGTGCTAAGACCTGACTATCTGTCTACCTGCATGGAAGCCATGTGCTGCTCTGGAGAGAAGTTCCCTGGAGGAAGGCAGCATTTGTTGTCTGCTGCATTGCTGCAATGCTCTCATCCACAACTCTGACTTCAGGTAGACCTCTCAGTTCTCAGTCCTTCTGACAGGTGAAACATTTTGTTTTCTGTCATAATGTAGAAAGTCATGGTGTGATCCTATATGACCTTTCCCATAATCCTTGGGTTATCTTTGTAGCACAAGAACCTCAGGTGGCTGCAGAGATTGCTTAGTGGTTAAGGTGCATGCCTGCAAAGCCTAAGGACCCAGGTTCAAGTCTCCATATCCAACATAGGCGAGATGCACATGGTGACACATGAATCTGGAGTTCATTTGCAATGGCTTGAGGCCCTGATGTGCCCATTCTCTCTCTCTCTCTATCTCCCTCTGTGTCAAATAAATAAATTAGAAAAAGAACCTCAGGTGATGTTATCATGTTATTTCCTGGGGCAAAATGTATCACAGGTAAATATGTCAAGTCTAGGGGATCCACTTAGTTGCTGCCTCATATTGTATTTAAGGTCGTTTAACTGGGCAAAACCAGTATTGTAATTCCTCAGCAAATGGTCTGGTTTGGCCCTAATGATCATGTGGTTTTGCCACAGTGACATGTTTAGGTGATGGGCAGTGCCCAGCTCACCTGACTGGCTTAAGGACTCTAGTGATGTCTCAGCTCTGTGCTCCCCATAGCACACTCCATCTTTTATCCTTCCCCATTGCTACTCTGGACTCACTGACCTTGTTACTGAACTCTATCAGAGGTAGAGACAAGTAGAAAAAGTAAGGGAAGGTGGCAGGCACTTCTTCACAGACCTTGTCATAATACCCTCTTGTGAGTCTTCTAGCCCCATGCAGACCAAGTTGCAGGCCCTTTCCCACAGGGCTTAGCCCAGAGAAGAAGGAATGATGGAGAGGCAAGCAGGTAACTTACCCCAGGAAGCCTGGTTATGTGGCAGGAACAGGCAGTGTGGGCTGTCCATCTGGATGTCTCTGCTTCCCCCAGGGGAAGCATAGAATGACCCATGAAATGGTAAAGTAGTGGAAATTGAGAGAAAGAGTGAAAACATTTAATTGTTCAAGTTCAGTTTTATTCCTGCGTTCAGTAACACTTGAGCTCCCCACCCCACCCCCACACGCACATGCACACTGCTGGTGGTTAAAGAGACTAAGCGTGAAGATTTCCAGAATCCAAGTCTAGCTGAGAACTGACCAGGAACAGTAAGGGACCCTCTCAGTTCTTCCCCAGTTTCCTCTGCTACCAAACAGTGTTTATTTCAAATCAAAGGGAAAAGATGAAGGTGTGGGGAAGATCTCATTTCTCCCCACATTATTCTCTGAGCTGATTTAACCAACTATGAGTGGTCAGGCTGCTGGCTCGACCACCTCACATATTCCGTGCCTCTGATGAGAGGGAATTCTACAATATCCTAACGGCAGGAGGTACAGCATGATGGCAAAGAGACAGCTAAGAAGTTTACCAGCTAAAAGCTGTAGACCAAGCTAAGAAACGATTCTACATTCCTGAAGGTAAGTTAGAATCTTGACTCAGCCATTCATCACGTCCTTGGATTTAGAACAAAAGAACTGCTTCTGTGGACTGTGTATCTGTCAGAATCCTCCTCACTTCCCGAGACCCCTGCCCGTCCTCTGTACATCCAGCATAGGTTCTTTCTTTCCCTGCTTTTCATGACAGAAACATTGTTATTAGCTCTGGTTCCACTGGATGCACCTATAGCTGCCATCTAGTACTGCTGCTGAGACATGAGGGGACTTGTCTCAGAACCTGATCCTTTTTCTGGCTGGCATGTGGAATGGCTTATTAAGCCCTGTTCCTCACAGATCCCTGAGTCTCCAGAGTTTGGGTTTGTATATGTGAAGAAGTGAGGCAGCCAATGTGAACAGAGCACCCACCGTGGGGTAGCTAGAGTGTGTGCGCATGTGGCATGTGACTTTGTTTCTTCATTTTCCAGAGTTACATATGGCCATTTTCATGCAAGTATATACTGTATTTTGAGCATATCTCCATACCTCACTATGCTCCTCCCCTTTCCTCCCCCCCCCAGTCCTTTGCTCTCCAGACCATCTCACTTCATTTGTGCTGTCAGTACATATATGATTTTATGTGTCTATGAAATTTAGGGCCCCACAAATGAGAGAAAATATGTAATATTTGTTTTCCCAAGACTGACCTAATTTATTTAATATAACAATCTCCAGTTGCATTCATTTTCCTGCAAATGACTTCATTCTTTATGACTGAAGAGAAAGTCCATTGTGCATGTAAAGCACGTTTCCTTTATCCATTCCTTTGTTGTAGGACACCTAGGTTTGCTCCATAACAGCAGTTCTGAATAGTGCTGCAATATTGATGTGCATGTATCTCTGTGATATGTTGACTTAGAGTCTTTTGGGTGAAAAATAGATCTACCATATGACCCAGGATGTGACATTGTTGTATCCCAAAGTAAAGTCAGAGAATAACAGAAAAGCTACTTTGGATGGCTTGGGACTTCACTAAACGTTATGTAAACATGAGAGAGAGGCACCGGCATTGCCTGGTTCATAGATACTGGCTGGTAGAAAGAGTATAGAGTATGGCAGTGCCCTCTCTCAGTCATTGCTTCTCCATTTAGGAGTACAGGACTGGTGGGCTGTATTGAGTAGGAAAGATACTATGCCAGGTTTCTAATTTCCTGAAATAATAGAATCTCCAAAATGTCAGAACGATTTTCACATCACATTTTGATTTGCTCTGTCTTGGTTTCTGATCAATAGTCCATCAGCAGAGGCAAACAGATGTGCTGTCAGTTTCTAGCTCCATCATTGTTTAAAAGATAAGCAAAGACACCATTAGGAGAAGCAATTCAAAAGAACCCTGAGATCTTGTATAATGTGAGTAATTAAACCCTCCATTCAATCTGTTTAAAGGTCATGTCAAACATTCAGGGGTTATATGTGAAATATTTTGTGTGATTATGTAAAGGTTGTCTTAAGGGTATAGGTTTATACAAAAAGTCCTCCTCCCAGGCTAGGGAGATAGCTCATTTGGAAGTGCTTTCCTTACAAGCATGAGGGCCTGAGTTCAAACCCAACAACCCACATTAAAAGAAAAAGCTGGATGTGGTGGCATGTTGTAATCTCAGCACTGGGGAGGCAGAGACAGGAGGATCCCTGGAGCTCACTGGCCAGCCAGTCAAGCCTCATTAGGTCAGTTCCAGGCTAGTGAGAGACCCTGTCTCACAAAAGATGGACAGCAGTTTCTGAGGAGCATGACCTGATGTCCTTTGGCCTCCATTACACATGCGTACATGTGTACATATGTGCACGCACGCGTGCACACACACACACACACACAATCTCCTTCCCCATTGCAGCAGAGTGCCACTCTGAGGTTACCTTTCTGATTTTCAAGGCTGTCCTTCCAGCTGTCTCTAGAACATGAACCCTCAACTCAACCCTGGGTGTCATTGGTTTCTTGGTGTCCAGAGAATAAGGACAATAAGCCTATTTATACCATGTGAGTTCCTGCTACTTTTAAAATTCTAGGGGTGGGATTAGGGTTTAAGGAAGCTTATAATTGGCCAAGGATGATAGTCTAGTTAGAGAGACAAAGATCACATGTATAACAGATGGATGGCTGGATCTGGATGTAGTGCTCAAGGCCTCCTAGTTAGAAATGATGCAGCTGAAAGAGAGGAAAACAGAAACAAACAAACAAAAAAAAACTCCTTTATTTGCTTTTCAGAAGCTCAGCATTTATTGCCTGGGCTAGTGGGTAAAGCCAAATCATTTTTTAAAATTCAAATGTTTTGTATAGGAAATTCAGACACATGGTCCAAATACAGAAACTGTGTGAAGTATTTATTGGGAAATTTGTCTCAAACACTGTTCTTGTTCCCCATTTCCCATAACCAGTAAGTCTTAACCATTTATCCTGTTTCTGGTCTATCTTTACAGTTCAAGTGATACAAGCCCATTATGAAAGTAAATTTATACCGTATCTTTCTCCTAACCCAATGGACTGTTGTATATATTTCACTCTACATCTTGGTTTTCTTAAGCTTTATCTTGGATCTCTACCTTAAAAAAATAGTGTGAAGGCTTGAAAGATTGAACAAATCTACTTGCTGTGCAAGTAGGGAGGACCTTAGTTTGACCCACAGCACCCACAAAAATTCTGGGTGTGGCTGTGCATGCTTGTGAACTCAGCACTGAGAAGGGGATGCAACAGAGACAGTAGGGTCACTGGGGCTTGCTGCTCAACCAGTCTAACAAAAAGCAAAACAATAAAAATCTGCTGTGAGAATCAGGTTCAGTGAGACTCTAGTCTTAGGGAAATAAGGCCAAAGAGTGATACAGGACACCTGATGTCCTCCTCCAGCCTCAACACATGTGCATCTGAGACCTGCACATCCATACAAACAAGTGCATAGGTCACACGCATACACACACCCCACACGTAACACACACAGCACTAAAAACAACATGGTGCCACATGGTTCTCATTCACGGTGCAAAGTCACTTCCAGGCTTCAGCTGCAGTAAACATTCTTGTTATGACAATATACAGAGTGGTGATTTGATTCAGGTGTCCCCCATAAACTTAGGTGTTCTGAATGCTAGGTTCCCAGCTGATGGAGATTTGGGAATTAACACCTCCTGGAGGCAGTGTATTGTTGAGTTATGGGTGTTATAGCTAGTTTCCTCTTGCCAGTGTTTGGCACACTTGCCTGTTCCTGTTGTCCACCTGATGTTGATCGGGGGCGATATCCCTCTCCTCATGCCATTGTTTTCCCTGCCATGGTGAAGCTTCCCCTGGAGCCTGTAAGCCAAAATAAACCTATTTTTTCCCACAAGCTGCTCTTGGTCGGGTGATTTCTGCCAGCAATGAGAACCTGACTGCAACAGAGTATTTCCCATGAGGACATACATATCTGATGGATGGGTTTCCAGATGTGGGATTGATGAATCAGAGGGTAAAACATCTGTAATTTTTATGGATATTTCCTGAAAGCACCCCATACCCTGTACTTACTTCACATTTCACCAGCACCAACATTTCACCAAGAAAGTTTTACCTTTTTTATTCTCATCACTGATAGGTGAGAAATGGTATCAGTACTTTTTTTTTCCTTTGGTTTTCCGCAGTAGGGTCTCACTCTAGCTCAGGCTAACCTGGAATTCACTAGATCTCAGGGTGGCCTCGAACTCATAGTAATCCTCCTACTTCTGCCTCCTGAGTGCGATGATCCAGGGTGTGCACCACCATGCCCAGTTCAAGGTATCAGTACTTTTAATGTGCATTTTTCATACTATAAAGTGTGTTTAACATTTAAAAAATACTATTCTGTGAAATGCTGGTTCATCTCCCTTGAACTGTTGGTCTGTTGAACTTGTCAAGAAATCCTGTGAATGTTTGTTTATTTAATTAATTAATTAAGTAATTTATTTGCAGTGCTGGGACTGGAACTCTAATGGTAGAACATGTTACCTAGTCTGCTGCTAAGCCACACCTCAGCCCTGTGACTAGCTTTTACTTTTTTACTTTTACTTTTTACTATTCATACATATGTTCATATGTTTGTGGGCAAATGTATGTGTGTGCTTATGTGGAGGCCAGAGGTCAACATCAGGAGTCTTCCCAAGTTCCTTTCCACTCTGGTCTCTGACTCAGGATCTCTCGCCTAATCTAGAGCCCATCACTCCAGCTATGCCATAGCCATTGAGCCCCAGGAACTCCTTGTCTTTGCCTCCCCAGCACATGTTATCATGCCCAGCATATTAGGAGAATATTGGGGAACTGAACTCAAGTCTCCATGCTTGTACAGCAAAGGCTTTAGCCATTGAGCCATCTCCCCAGCCCTGCAATTGGGCTTTGAATGAGCACGTAAGGGTCATTAGACCTCCTAGCTCACTCATCCATCTAGGTAATCTCTGCCTCCTGCTGTCTACTTCATAAATCTATGAATTGTAAAAATGAATAAATTAGAAACAATTATTATACACATTATTCCTCTGTGAAGATGGCTCAGTGGTTACAGGTGCTTGCTTGCAAATCCTGCTAGCCTGGGTTCAATTCCCCCATACCCATGTAAAGCCAGATGAATGAACAAAGTGGCATATGTGTCTGGAGTCATTTCAGTAGCAAGAGGCACACCCTTGCTTTCTGTGTCCTTGCTAATAAACACAAGTATTTTTAAAAGAGAAAAAGCAAATCATGTCATATGAACACATTTGATTACTGCTCTGTAATGGACCTATTTCATATCTATTTTAAAATTTAAATATTTAAATAATATTTTAAAATTTTAGAATTGTTTTTAATACATGTGATAGTTTGGAACTTCTCTGAACCTTACCATCTTACCAGTTTCCTCGTTATTGAATTAAATAAGATCTTTGGTGCATGTTCATTGTGTATTGCTTTTGAATGTCTTGATTATATTGATATGCCTTTCACTTTTTGGTGTGTGTGTGTGAGACAGAGATGTGTACATGTGTGTAGGTATATGTAAGTACATGTGTGTCGAGACCAGAGGTCAATACTAGGTATCTTCCTCAAGCACTTTCAACCTTATTCTTTGAGACAGGGTCTCTCACTGAGCACACAGGTCACTGATTGGGCTAGACCAGCTGGCCAGCCAGCCTGAGGGAATCCTCCTGTCTCTGTCTCCCAGTGCTGGGATGGCAGGTGTGTGCTGCATGCCTGGCTTTCATATGGCTGCTAGGAATCTGACTTAGGTGTTCATGCTTGTGCACACCACTGAGCCTTCTCACTAGGCTTTACTTCTTGAATGTTAGGTGCTCTAGCAATTAAAGAGAAGAGTTCTTTGTGATAAGTTGAAAATGTTTTCTTCCCACTTTGTATCCCTGTTCAAAAATTTATTATTCTATAGTGGTAAAGTTGTTCCTTCTTACATGGTTAAATTCATCTGCTCTTTTATGGCTTCGAGCATATAATTTTTTCAGCCTTTATTATTTCCTCTACCTTTTTTGTGTCTGTTCTCATTTCTTAACTAGTACTTTCTGGGGCCCTAAAGAATAAAAACTCAGATTCATTGGGATTGGATGCCATGCTGCGAGGGGGGCAGGTAGGCATTTTCTCTGTACATATCATGTATATTACAAGTCCAGCTGAGAACTTATTTCACTGGTAGAGTTCTTAGCATGCATGAGGCTCTGGGTTCAATCAGTAGCTCACAAGGGCAGGGGAGAAGTCATAATTTATATTACAAGACTAGAAGAGGTTCTATTTTGAATTCTAATTGTGATTAAGCATATTTACTTTGAAAAATACCTCATCTCTCACGGTATCATCTCAAACAAAATTCTACTGAAGCATCAAAAGGGAGAGGAGTTTAATAAAATTGCAGATTGCTTCAGTTAGAGATGAGCTTTAGTTACCTTCTGCTTTCTGCAGTTCATGTCTTCTGACATTTTTCTGGAAGATCAAGTAAACACATGCACTGTGACAGACACAATAGAGACCAGGGAGAACAGAATATAGTTACTATGTGAGGCCAGAGGGAGAAAATTCAGCATGTAAAAGGCAATTTGGACAGTTTCAGGGTGTGGACATTCATGGTTCTCAGGGTTATACTAAGGGCGTGGGGTCAGCTGGCTTTGATTTGCATTGCTTCAAGAGACAGGGATAACTGGTGCACACAGGCTCTGGAAACAACAGGCGAGCCCTGATGAAGTGGCCAGAGTGCTGCTGACCCCTTCCATGTCCACAGCACTGTGCTGTGTCCCCATGACAGACACTAAAGACATCAAATGTAGTTTCACTTTCTTTTTCATTTCGCTCATTCTTTAAATGGAGTGTTTTTTACTCTCTGTGTGTGTCATGAATGTGCAAGCATGAGGCTCTCCATGTGGAGGTCAGAGAACAACCCTGGGTGTCACTTCTCATTTTCCACCTTGTGTGAGGCACGTTTTCTTGTTTGCTGCTCAGTCTACCATGCTATCTGGTCCCTGAGCTTCTGAGGATTCTCAGTTCTGCCTCCATCCCTCTGTAGAAGCTGGGAAGCCAGAAGCACATTATTAACATATTTCACATGGATACATCATGTGTTGGTACCCCCTTTTCCCTCGTCCTTGCCCCCATTCAGTTGGGGATGCTCCTCAGTGGGGTTGCCTATTGTTTTCTTTCAGTAGAAGAGTTTCCGGTCTTATATTAAGTCTTTATTCCATTTGTACTTGATTTTTGTGTACAGTGAAATGAGTGGCTGTCATTTCATTTTTCTACATATGGTTATCCAATTCATCCAACATCATTTGTTGAAGATGGTGTCTTTCCTCTAGTCTACATTATTGGCACCTTTGTCAAAGTTCAAGTAGCTGTAGTTACTTGACGTAAGGTCCAAGTCCTCAATTCTGTTACATAAGTCTATATTTCTGTTTTTATGCCAGTACCATGATGTTTTTGTTACCATGGCTTTGTAATATAGCTTTAGATCAGGTATGGTGATACCTCCAGAGGTTTTTTTTTTTTTTTTTGAGGATATGTTTGGATATCCAAGGGCTGCTGCCATTTCATATGCATTTTGAGATCATTTTTTTTCTATCTCTGTGAAGAATGAGACTGGATTTTTTTTTTTTTTTTTGATGTAGGGTCTCACTCTAGTTCAGGCTAACCTGGAATTCATTTTGTTGTCTCAGAGTGGCCTTGAACTCATGGTAGTCCTCCTACCTCTGCCTCCCGAGTGCTGGGATTAAAGGCGTGTACCACCCTGCCCGGCTGAGACTAGAATTTTTATTGGTATTGCATTAAATCTGTACGTTGCTTTTGGTAGAACTGCCATTTTCACAATATTAATTCTACCTTTCCAGGAGCATGGGAGCTCTTTCCATCTTCTCGATCTCTTTCTAGAGTTTAATGTTTTCATTATATAGGCCTTTCACATCTTTGGTTACAGTTATTCCAAGGTATTTAAATTGTGTTTTCATTATTACTCAATTCTAGGAACTTTACAATGTCCTTTTTGATTTCTTCCACAACCTATTTATTGTTTAAAAGTATCTTGTTTAGTCTTCAGGAGCTGGTGGAGTTCTTGATGTGTCTCTTTTTAATTTCTTGCTTTAAAACATTGTGGTCTCATATGATGCAGGAAGTTACTTCAAGCTTCCTGATTTTATGGAGGCACGCTTTATGGCCTAATATATGGTCTGTTTTGGAGAAGGTCCTGTGGGCTGTTGAGAAGAATGTATATTCTGTAGAGTTGGGGGTGGAAAGTTCTGTAGATGTCCGTTAGGTCTAGTTGATCTATGGTGTTGTTGAGCTCTATTATTTCCCTGTTGATTTTCTGCTTAGATGGTGAGTCTGTTGATGATAGTGGAGTACTGAAGTCTCCGGCTATGATGGTGTTGATTTCTATTTTGTCAAGTAGGTCTTGTTTTATAAACTGTGGTGCACCTGTGTTTGGCATATATAGATTTATGATTATGATGTTCTCATGTTAGATCATTCCCTTGATGAGTAAGAAGTGGCCTTCTCTGTCCTTTTTGATTATTTTTGGTTTGAAGTGTATTTTATCACAGAAGCACATTCTTGATGTGGGTTCTAGGAATCTGAACTAAGGTCCTCATATTTACATGACAAGTATTTTATCCCACTCAGCCATCTCCCCAGCCCCCAGTTTTTTTTTTTTTTTTTTTTTTGAAACAGGCTCTTATGTAACCCAGGCTGGCCTTAAACTCTCAATGTCTAGCTCCTGATTCTCCTGCCTGTGCCTTCCAAAGTGCAGGAATTACAGACATGCAATGTCACACCTGATTTATGAAATGCTGGGGACTGAACCTAAAGCCTCATGCATGCTAGGAAAGCACTCTTACGAACATGAGCATTTAAACCAGACATGCCTCTCCTCCTTGTCCCAGTCCCTCCTCCTTTGCCAGCTTAAAAAAATATTTATTTATTTGAGAGAGAGGGAGGGAGAATGGTCATGCCAAGCCACTGCAAACGAACTCCATATGCATGCACCATCTTGTGCATCTGGCTTATTTGGGTCCTGGGGAATCAAACCTGGGTCCTTTGGCTTTGCAGTAAGTGCCCTAACCATTAAGCCATCTCTTCAACCCTCGTTTGCCAGTTTTAATCAACCCTGAAAGTTTTATTAGAAGACTACAACCATGTTCTTAATATCAATACTAGATGTCCCTTGTTAGTACTTCCAGACAAAACACACTGGGTATCTTTTATAGGATAGTAAGTGAAACAAACTACATTAAAAAACTTACCAAATATTTTGTTTTGAATTTATTATAGGAACTACCTGTATGCATGTATCTGATACCCACTGTGATGTAATCAAGGGACCACCAATGGAAACAGGTGTAGACTTGAATACACTTTCTGCTTTAGAAGGTCCCCAGAGCACAACTTCCTTAGAAGAAGCTGGAAACCATTTATATAGCATTATTGAACTGTAACTCACATGTCATAGCCATTTAAAGTATAAGATGAAATGACTTTTAGTGTATTCATAGAGGTGAACAGACACCACCACAAGCTAGCCTTGGAACATTTTCATCACACCAAAAACCACTAGCAGTCACATTCTTTCACCTCATCCATGTCCCCAGACCCAGGCAACCAGTCATTTCACTTTCATTTTCTATAGATATTTTATTAAGGTTTTCATAAAAATGAACTACATGATGCACAATCTTCTGTGACTGGCCTCTTTATCTTAGCAGAATGTTTTTAATGTTTATGATTATATGTTATGTGTCAAAGTTTCTTTCCCAAGCACTTTTGGTTATTATCTTCCCAACATGAACCTACTGGTGCACTCAAGAGTCTGCAGTGCTTACTGATACCTCACACGACCTGCACTGTTGAGCCACCTACATTTTGTCATGGAGGATGGAGGAGGACAAAAGGGATGAGATAATGAAACAGAGAAAAAGGCGAAAGGAAACAAAACAAGACAACAGGATGGGATAATGATCAAAATATGCTCAAATATTAAATTTTCAATTAAAAATTTTTCTTCTCTTGAAAGCCTAATATTCTACTGCAGAATATGCATATGCCACACTTATTTCCTTCTTTCTTTTTTCTTTTACACTGTACATACATGTGTAAGATATACACACCCAGTGCACAGCATGTGGAGGCCAGAGGAGAATGTTGGGTGTCCATTCTCACTCTATCCTTTATGGAGTCTCCCACTGAACCTGACAGCTGATGTTTTTCATTTGGACTGTTAAACCAGCCATTTCCAACAATTCCCGTTCTTACCCTCAGAAATGAGCTTACAGGTATGCAGAGCTATACCTGGATTTGTTTTGTTTTGTTTTGAAGAGGGTCTCATTGTAGCCCAGGCTGACTTGGAACTCACTCTGCAGTTCCAGGCTGGCCTTGAACTCAGTAAGTCTCCTACCCCTGCCCCCAAGTTCTGGGATTAAAGGCGTGTGCTACCATGCCCAGATACCTTTAAAAACATGGATGTAGAGGTCCTCATGCTTGCATAGCAAGCATTCTTACCAACTGAGCCATCTCCCCAGCCTCTGGAAAGTCCTCACTCTGATGAGTAGCACTGCTGTCAACATCCAAGCTGTGGTGTTGGATAGGTGCTGTCGTCTCCCTTAGGTACATACCTAGCTAGAAATGAGGGGGCTAAATCACATGATACTATGTTTAACCTTCTGAGGACCTCCAGACTGTTCCTAAAGAGCCCATATCATTTTACATTTCTACCAGCAATGTGTGAGAATTTGAATTTCTTCTCATCCTTGTCAGTGTCAGTATTCATTATCACCATCTAGCTTTTGGATAATAGTTTTCTCCTTACTTGCAGTTTTCCTTCCAATTGTGTGTGTGTGTGTGTGTGTGTGTGTGGATATATATGCACATGTCTGAAGGCCAGAAGACAACCTCAAGTGTCATTCTTCAGGAACTCTGACTACCTTCTTTGAGACAAGGTCTCATTAGCTTGGATAGAACTCACCAAGCAGGATAGACTGGCTGACCACTAAGCTCCAGGGATCTGCCTCTCTCTCTACCTCCCCGGTTCTGGAATTACAAGTGGACACCATCACACCTGGCTGTTATTTATGTGGTATATGGGATTGAACTCAGGTCCTCATGCTTGCAAGGCAAGCACTTTACATTACTGGAGAGATTGAGAGATCTCTCCAGCCCATTTTCCCTGGTTTAATTGCCTGCAGTCACTGGGCCTCCTCATTTCCTATTACTTTTGACATCCTATTTGCTATGTCAGTGTCTGTCTTTCAACTCTTCCCTTTCTTCAGGGACAAGAAAAGTGAGCACAGCACAGTAATGTATTTTTATTTGTTTGCAAGGAGAGAGAGAGAGACAGAGAGAGAGAGACAGAGACAGAGAGAGAATGGGTGCATCAGAGGCTCTTGTCATTACAAATGAACTCCAGATGCACACACTACTTTGTAAAATCTGGCTTTATATGGGTATTGGGGAATGAACCCAGGCTGGCAGGCTTTACAAGCAAGAACCTTTAACTGCTGAGCCACTTCACCTACTCCACAATTACATGTTTTCAGGAGAACATATTCATATACTTGAATGTGAATCCCTGCAGATATGATGTGGTGGCTGTAGAGTAATTCTAATGGGTACGAACTGGTATCTAATTGTGAGTTACATTTATTTCTTAGCTCTTCTTCATTCATTATACCTTTAGTTTTATATTTATGTGTGCACATGTGCAAGTATACACATGATCACCCCAACACTGAGATTACACGTGTATGCTACTGTATCCTGACTTTCCATTGTTACTGGGGATTCAAACTCAGGTCCTTAAGCATGCACAGCAAGTATTTACCCACTGGACCATCTCCCTAGTCCCCTGGTTTGTTTTGAATCTTTATTTTATTGTAGTGAGATCTACCACCTTACTGAACTTCCAGTGACCCACACAAGAAGGGCAGTGTCATCTCCCCCTCTCCACTTGAAAACAGGAGATCACTCCCTGTAGAAGCATTCTTCAACTGTGTCAGCCGAAAGAACTGTGCACAAGATTGTGCATTAAAAAAATAAAAGATTTAGCCGGGCACAACTTTAATGGCAGCACTTGGGAGGCAGAGGTAGGAGGATCGCCATGAGTTCAAGGCCACCCTGAGACTACAGAGTTAATTCCAGGTCATCTTGGACCAGAATGAGACCCTACCTCAAAAAACAAAACAAAACAATAATAAATAAAATAAAATAAAAGATTCTCTTGCTTTTACTTCCTTGTTTAGGATTCAGTGCAGTGGTAGTCTTCTGTGTGTTTTCACATCTTTAAGACCTTGTCTCTCTCAAGGGTGATAGTGTCTTGTCAGCAGAATCAGTAACACCCGGAGCTCACAAGAAATGTCAATCTCCAGGCCCACCTAAGGGAGACCCTCCATAGATTCTGCTATTTCCATCCCCAAGAGAGCCATGTGCAAGGGAAATTGGAGTGGTCTGATCTAAGTTAGTGACTGGATGTCTCCCTGTCCATACTTGTTTTACCAATCCCAGTGAAACAAGAATTATTCCTGTTATTTTCTGTGTTTGATTATTTTATACATGTATACAATGCATTTTAATGCCACTTATCCTCTCTTCTTTTTCCCTTCCCACTAAAAACCCTCCTTCCCATTATATCTCCATCCTACTTCTAAGCCTTTTTTTTTTTTTTTTGACACACTGATTTAAATTAGGATCACGTGCAGTCATGGGTGCGGGTTATTTACTGGAGAAGTGGGAATTCTTCAATGGTGACTCCCTTGAAGGATATGACTTCCTCTCTCCCAGTAATCTTGGACCCCTCTCTCGTATGCAGGGAACTCCAACCTGCTAAGTGCATGAGTATAACAGATATCTTATCCTGAAGACAGCAGGCCTTTACATTCCTTCTACCCAGTCTTCTGAAAATTTCCTTGAGTCTTAAGAGTATCTGGTTTTGGTGTCATGTGTAAGGCCAAGGATAAACTACTTATTTATTCTTGACAACTTTAGTGTCACCTGTGGATTTCTGTAATCACCTCTACACTCTGGGATGTGATGCATTTACCAATGGAGGTTTATTCAGCTGTAGAAAAAAGATAAAACTATAAAATTTTCATAAAAACTGATGGAATTGGAAAGAAACATAACAAGGTAACAGAGGTCAGAATCACAAATGTGCTTTGAATTGCTTTCTTCTTTTTAATGTTTGAGAGAGAGAGAGAGGCAGATAGAAAAAGGACATGCATCAGGGCCTCCAGCCGCTGCAAATGAACTCTAGATGCACGCACCACCTTGTGCATCTGGCTTATGTGGGTCCTGGGGAATCGAACCTGGGTCCTTTGACTTTACCGGCAAGTGCCTTAACCACTAAGCCATCTCTCCAGCCCGAGTTTCTTGATTAGTGAATATAATACAGAATGAATGTAGAGGCCAGAAAGCTAGAAGAGGGCCCTGGAGGGTGTGTGGGGGAGGGAGGTTTATGCAGGGGAACAGAACACACAGGACATGAAACGGGTGGGTGGGGTGGGGTGGGGCAAGAATGGGAGGGAAAGGTTTAAGCATTCTTAATGAGGAATCTGTAGAAGCATGTGCTGTGTGTGCAAGCATGAGCTTTTCACGAGTCCACAGTGTCTGCCTTCCTGATCATAGAGCTGTGGTCTTCCTAGTGGCAGTAGGTGAGCCTGGTAACAATGCCAGTTCTGGGGTGGGCCCAAACAGTACCTGAGTAAGGCCTTCTCTGTTGATCCTGATACCGAGTTTGTGAACTAGTGAGAGATTGCAGGCAAAGAAGACTGCTGTGGTTCAGTCAGGGGTGAAGACTGTGGCTGCCTTGAATAGGACATCTGCTCACTGAATGGGCTGAAGACACTGGCCGAGGCAAGAAGAGATGACAGATTTGATTCTGGATGTGTTGGACTTGCTGACACTACTTCAGGTAGTGACTGAGTTGGTTTCTACAGGCACACTTCAGCCTGGCAAAGGGTTAAAGAATGGACTTTGCAATCAAGCACACCTGAATTTGAGACCTAGCTCTTCCATTCACCAATGAAGTAGGTCTGGGTACACTATTAAATGATTCGAACATTACCTGTCCATACCCAGTCTTGAGCAGCCAGACCAAGGCTATGGGTTTGTTGTAATTTTTTTCTGTATTAAAAAACAAGACTACTTTCACTGAAGTATCTTGTTTGCAGCTTTTTAAAAAGCAAGCTGCTAGGCAGGAGAGATGGCTTAGCAGTTAAGGTGCTTGCCTGCAAAGCCTCAGAACTCATGTTCAAATCTCTAGGTCCCATGTACCCAGACGCACAATGATGCAAGCTCACTATGTTGCACATGCATCACAAGGAGGCACGTGCCTGGAGTTCATTCACAGTAGGCTCAAGGTCCTGGCGTGCCCATTCTCTCTCTGAAAAATAGAAATAATAAAAAAAATTAAAAATCAAAAAAGCAAGCTGCATATACTTGTCTCTTCTCACTTACCTCACTGACCCAGTCTGGCTGGCCTTATGATGACACAGTGCTGTCACTCCCACTTTCTCTACATCTTCCTCCATGCCTCTTTGATTTGGCTTGAATTGATGGCTTTTCATGATACTTGTGTTGACAAGTGTTCATACTTGCTACTTTTTTTTTGTTTTTTGGTTTTTCGAGGTAGGGTCTCACTCTAGCCCAGGCTGACCTGCAATTCACTATGGAGTCTCAGGGTAGCCTCGAACTCATGGCGATCCTCCTACCTCTGCTTCCCGAGTGCTGGGATTAAAGGCGTGTGCCACCACGCCCAGCTTTACTTTTTTTTTAGATGAAAAACTTTAAAAAATTATTTAAAATTATTTGCAAGCAGGGAGAGGGAGAATGGGTGCACCAAGGACTCCTGCTGCTGCAAGTGAACTCCAGATGTATGTGCCACTCTGTGCATCTGGCTTTACATGGGTACTGGGGAATCACAAGCAAGTCCCTTAGCCACTGAGCCATCTCTCCAGCCCTGAAGAAACTTTCAAACACAATTGTTATGCATAAGGTCTAGAGTTGGTGTCTGGCAGAATTTTCAATGAAACATGGACGTAGCAAAATACAATGAGGGTAAACAGAATATCCTAGGGTTACTTCTAGAAACTTCAAGATCCTATAGCCAAGTAGGTTTTTAGTATTCAGGCCTGTTCCATGGATTGCTCAGCTATGATATAGCTACAGAAAATCAATAATAAAACAAGACAGAAAACGAGGATGGGTTAGCACCAGTGCTAAAAACCTCCTAATGGTAAACTACCCTCTAAAGCAGGTAAGGGAGAAAGGAGCGAGCAAGCCTCAGCCAACCTCCACTTCCGATGGTCACTCTGCAGTGTATCAGCATTGCAGCCCATGTGCAGTGTAGGTAACAATTCAAGTTCAGGTGAAACATTTGAGTAAACTGCATGTAACTCACTGACTTAAAATAATCACTTGTGAATGACCTGACCAGCCTTTAGGTAAGCTGTGCTGGGTTTGGTACAGGAGACTAGACTAAATCAACAGCTTATTAAAAACAATAGTTCTTTTTAAATACATTTATTAACCAATGTTAACACATTAAATGAACTATATATTGCTAGTCAGAGCAGCTTACAAAATGCCAGAATGCATCAGAGAACTGGACAGCCACGATGGATAATTACAATGTGCATAGTGGCTAAGCTCAACACTGATATAGTTTTATGATTGCAGAAAAATTTTTAATAATGATTCCTAAAACAATCAATTGTAATTTTACCTAAAACTTTTACAAAACCAGGCCACAATCTCTTTTTTTAAATTTGTTTTTTTTTTTTTTCTTAACACACAGTTTTCACACTGTAGTAACTTGGAAATGTGCAACCGTGTCAACAGAGACAGAAAAGCCAAAGTAACACGAATCTCACTTTCATGCAGCTATCAGTTAAATATTACATACTCTGGAATGATTTTACACCAAAAATATTTCCACAATAACTTGCTCTCATAGGGGTGGATCGAAGTTTAAAACTCGAAAAACAATTAAAGAAGGTCAAGTGTTCTGGTTACATCTTTATCCGTGCCACAGCACCGTAGCAACATTAAGGAGTTACACAGCAGAAAGGGGGAGTGATGGTGCCCAGTTACTGCATAACCTGGTAGGCGAAGTGATGGGTAGTTTATACAAAATAGTGTGCACCATTGGCAGTAGTTTGTCAATGAACCTGTGTCACCACCATCTGCAACAGCATAGAGACCACCAGTGAGAGCTCACGGATTTCCATACACTTCCATCTTTAGAGTGACCCTGACAGACCGGAGAAGACTTTTAAAAAAGGGTTTTCTCCTGATTCTTTCACTTCCATTGGGAATAATTGTTTTAATAAATATCAAAGGTCTAATAAATATTTACAAATTATTTCTCTAAGCACAAAAAATACCCAACTAAATGATAACTGGGGATTTGACTTGGCCTATGATCAGTCTCTGAAAAAAAAAATGGTGAGTTTTTTCAAAGAAAAGGAATTAAGTTTTCCTGGTTGTATTTTATATAACTATGTATAAAAATTATTATTCAACTATCGATCCATTCCTATTGGTAATGCTTCTTAATCAGACATTCCGCAAAATACAGACTTTTTACAAATCACGGCATCTTTAATACAAGAAAATTAACATGCATTATTCTTCCTTCTGTGTACAGTGATGTAGCTCATTAGTAGGCAATGACCCATTACTACAAACATAACGGCTTCTGTGAAACTTAAGTGCTTTCTCTCCTTTGAGCATTAACTTATACACACAAGGTGACACCAGATAATAGGCAAGTAGGGTGGTATTGGGGGTGGGAAGGGAAGCATTTAAGAAATTTGTATGCCTCATCTAGAATTTCACATATGGGTAAAGGTAGTTTTTGGCTTTTGATTCTTACGTTTGCTGTTTTAGTTACAAGCACTCATGTTAGGATAAAGATGAAATGTGCAAACTTTAAATTTTAAATATTTATTTTCTCTAAGATCCAGCTCAGTAAAAGATTACCCCAGTTTTCCCTGCAATTTTAAACTACAAGATCAAAGCTAATAATTTGTTATAAAAGTTATATATTGAAAGGAAATAATGAAAAAACAATTGGGAAATATTTAAGAAAAAAATATGCAGGGCTAGCCCTGCTGTGTCAACCCTGTTCCCTATATTCAATCTCACCCCCAGGCTCGGCCAGCAGGTGGCGCCTGCGAACAGTGAGCAAGCTGAACAAAGCAGTCCACAAGGTCAGGAAAGAAATGTCACATCAAGGTAGTATTTTTTTCTTTCTGAAACAGTCTGTTGTTCTTACATTCAGATCTGCTCTACACATTTCTTTGTTAGACTCACTCGGATTCACCTGTTGGGGTTTTTAAAGGTCTGTTGTTCAAAGGTTAAAATCTCTGTAAAACCTAAAAATGTTTTAAAATCTGCTGAAAAAGCAACAAATTCTCAATTAAAATTTATTTACGATAATACCCTCCACTGATGTTACTGTTAGCCCCTGAACGCTCCAGAGGAGCTTTAACAAAAGATTTAAACTACTGTGCAAAATTTCTTCACGAAAAGTGTTTAAAGGCTGGTGCAAAATGGGAAGCAAATTCTAAACAATTTTGGCTTCTTGGAAACAAAAACCGCGGTGTCTGAAAAGTGATGGCCAGCATGCTGGGAGGCCGGCTTCATCTTTTCCGGCGGCAGGTGCGCTTGTGTTCCGCGTGCCAGTGCTCCTGCTGGCACTTGATGGAGCAGTAGGACGTGTTCCAGCAGCAGTGGTACATGGCCTCTTCCTCACAGTTGTAGCACTGCAGCGGAAGGAAGGCCAAGTGATAAGACAGGAGTAAAAGGATGGGAAGCTAGTGCTGTGGGTTTTCTGGCTCAGACTTCAAACCAGCTTTGCGGACATGCTGACACTGGTGTATGTTCTGTGCACTGGGCAGCAGAAGGATAGGGCAGGACACAGGACCATGGCCCAGGCTGGAGAGAGCTTACTGACACTGTGTCAGCTTCTGTTGTCCCTACAGGCTCATCCCACCATCAAAAACATGGACTTTCCTTCTAAAGCTCTCGACCTCACACCTTTTTCCAACCTCTGTGAGATTCGACCTCACACCCTTTTCCAACCTTTGTGAGATCCCCTGTGAGCTCTTTTCAAACTGCCTAGGGACTATTTCCAGTTACACTCTCCCTTCTTCTCACATGCCATGTCTCTCACCCTGGCCTCCCTACCCAACACACCATCATTGAGGCTCCTTGCAACCTTGAGTCCAGGGATCATGTCTGTCTTCAATAATCTGGTGCATGTGTGGTGCTGGGGATTAAGCTCAGGGCCTTCTGCATGGAAGAAAGTACTCTACCCCCAAGTATTCTACTTTGGGGGACTATTTTACTGGTGGGTAAACCTCATGATGCTGCTAAAACATCCCAGGGTATAGTTCCAATTCCTCAATAGTCTTGTGTTCCAAAAATATCTGTGGCAAAGATGGACCGTTTGGACATGGTGGGGGGGGGGGGTGCGGGAACTAGTGAAAAGGTCCCCAGAAATTTCAAGTAGAGTGGTGAGTCTATGGTTGGGCTATACCAGACCTGCAATGAGGATGAGTGGGCACGACACAGAAGACTGGTGGCTGACTGCTGAACAGAAATGCTTGGCAGAGTTAAGTCTTTAAGACACATAGACACTTACAGGCTTGATGGCAGCTGAGAGTCACAGAAGTAGGACCCAGGAGCCTATGTTGGGTCTGTAACAATCCTACCTTCTAATTATTACTGTGTATTTAATGCTTCGCTATATGTTAAAATTATTACTTTAGAGTTTCTTGTGATTTTATTGTGCCATCAATGGCAACTTCAGTCAAGGTTCTATGGGAAATTAACGTTAAATTCTGAAAACAGCACGGATGAGTCTAATTAGCTGGGATTAGAATCTTGGGCCTGGGCCACTACCTGCCCATGTGGACTTCAGACTAAATTCATGTACCTTCCTAGTCTCCTTATTTGTGAAATCAGGCTTCCCCTGCTCCAGCTTTGGGGTCCATTTTGATCCCACTACTTATGCATTCATCTGTCTTGCTTTCCAGCAGCATCTCAGGAGTCTGGTTCATGCATCTGTCACCCTGAGCTGTTTCTTAGGATTCATGGGGGAGACAGTCTGGGCAGGAAGCTTGGAATTTGGTGACCCAGGTTAGGGAGATGAGTTCTGCCATCCTCTAGAGCTTTAGTTGCTGTTTTATGCCATAAGCCTCAAATGTCTCATCTAAAAAAAAAAAAAAAATTCAGGCTGGGGCGATGGCTCAGCGGTTAAAGGCCCTTGTTTGCAATGCCTGCTAGCCCCAGTTCAATTCCCCAGTACCCACATAAAGTCAGATGAACAAAGTGGCACATGTATTTGGAGTTTGTTTCCAGCAGGAAGAGTTCCTGGCATGCCCATTCTCTCTCTATATATATATCTGATCACAAATAAGTAAAAATACTTTAAAATTTTTTAATTTTAAAAATCAAGCTTAAAAATATACTGACTTACTTCACCTTCTGTGAACCAGTATTCCCATTCTTTTCCATTTTTTTTTGTCTTTGGAAACTTATGGGTACCCCTTCTTACAACCCTACCAACCTTCTTTTGGGCTCATGTGTCTGCTTTTGAGGAACACAAAATCACCACAGTGTTTGCCTCGTGCTTCTGTTACTAACTTGAGCTCATCTCGGTATTTGTTTTCCTATCAAAATAGCCACACACCGTCTTCTAAATTAAATGCTTTCTTTTCCTTTTTTCCTTGTCTTTATCATATTAAGGCAGAGGGCATGCTCTGTTTCTTTCATGAATACCTTACATTTGTTTAAAGAATCTCTTCATAATATAGGGTGGACACTTCTTGATTAGGTTAAAGGGAATGCGAGGCTTGAGAACACTGAGATGCTATTCTTACAAGGTAAGAACAATCAGTTCCTTTAAAAGAATCTTGTATGAATGTTTGGGGCAGGGGTATCTGGGGATCTCAAACATGTTAATGTGATACATTTACATATCACACACTGGATATTGTCTTTTAGAGGTCAAGTAAGTCAGGGCCAGACAGCTTGCCCAAACAATATTTACGTTGATGAAAAAGTTTCATAGATGACAGGACCAATCTCAGTTTCTTGACATCATCTGAGCAGTATTCAGGGAGAGGAACTGCTAGAAATACTCAAGCAGTACTCAGTGATGGGTTCTAGGACTCTAGTAAACATTTCAGAATTAATGAAGGTTGAAAATTTCATAGCTGGTCATGTTTCAGGAATAATTTCTGCACATGACACATCTTTCTAAATTGATGGGTGACACATCTATAGAACATTTCAGAAATAAAAGTCAAAAATAAAACATGGAGGAGGGAGAGATGGCTCAGTGGTTAAGGCACTTGCTTACAAAGCCTAATGGCACATCCATTGTCTCTCTCTGCTTGCATAAAAATAAATTTAAAAGGTGATATTTACCCACTGCTTCTTCTTAGTCTGAGAAATTAGTTGTTTGTGCTGTGCTGCTAGCTTCTTGATTTCTTCCACAAATTCTTCTTTACACTTCTCCTTTACTTGCTTACATTTTCTGTCCATCTCACCCTGCATGTTGGCTACAGCTTTATTTACAGCTTGTCTTTTTTCTTCTTCCATTTCAGAACGCAGCTGAAATGAAAAGACATTAACATCTAAGTACAAATGTAATGCATACTTTCTACTGAAATGGAGTGCTTTTTTTCTGTTTCAGTACCAATTGCCATACTGTAAGGAGGACTGGCTTGTCATATCTTGTGAAAAGAAAGCTGAGTTATCACAAGAAATGTCACACTGCCTAACAGCCCCGAGCAACAACCATTACCTTTTCCAAAGCTTCCCGAACAACTCTCTCTGTCTCGCGCTTGTGGTCTGACTTCATCCGATCTTTAAAGTCATTGAAAATTTTGGTGTATTTGTCATGGCACATGCTCTGGCAGACTCCATCACTGGTGGTCTGGGTGCTTCGATGCAGCATTCTTGGGGAAGAGGCACTTAACTTCTTGGTCTGGGTTGACACTGATACCTTTTCAATTGGCTGAGGCATTGTGGGTATTTCCTGGCTGGAACTTACTGCTTCCGTTTCTGGCTCTGGTTCCTAAAGGGCAGGAAGTGTTTAGATGCAAAATAAGAAAAAAGGAATTCACTACAACATTATTAGGATAAGAATTCAGTCAAGCGTGCACACCTTTAATCCCAGCAGGATTAGAGGCAGGAAGATCACTGTGAGTTTGAGGTAATCCTGAGACTACCATGAATGGTCAGGTCAGCCTGGGCTAAAGTGAGACCCTACCTCAAAAAACAACAACAACAACAAAGAATTCAGTTATAGTAATAGATTGCTATTAACATATATGAAATTGGAGAGATGGCTTAGCAGTTAAGATGCTTGCCTGCAAAGCCAAAAGACCCAGGTTTGATTCTCCAGGACCCATGTAAGCCAGATTCACAAGGTGGTGCATGCGTCTGGAGTTCGTTTGCAGTGGCTGGAGCCCCTGACATGCTTATTCTCTTTCTATCTGCCTCTTTCTCTCTCTAAAATAAATTTAAAAAAATATATATATATATGAAATTAAAATGGTATTGCGAGACCAAGGAGAAGTAACGTGCTGCATCTGGCTTCTGTGACCTCGCTTAGTGGCTGTACAGTGGTGCTAGACCAAATATAACCATTTTAAGTAAAAAGGCCCAGGCCTGACTTAGATAGAGAACTAGCCAGCTAATGTGCTGACCTTTGCTTCTGTAAACTTTGCTTGCTTGCTCAATTGCTGCCTTTCCCCCTAAAGTTTCTGAGGAATCTCCACTTCAAGGACATTGAAGAAACACTCCACTGCGGGGGGGGGGGGGGGGGGGTTCTCTGGCCTCTGACCACCTGCTTAGGTAAGAAACTGAGGAATCTCCACTTCAAGGACATTGCAGAATGTACCACTGCTTGCTTAGCCAATCACAATGGAGATTACCTCATCTGCCTGAAGTGCCCCTAGCTCCTGCCCCCAACTCTAGCTCCTGCCCCCAACTTTGCCCGCCGAAACCCCAAACCAATCAGAACTGTTTAAATCAACCAATCATGTATCTATCCCCTACTTGTTTGTTTGAATTGCTATATGAACCCCTTCCCCCAAAAGAAAGGGGCTCTCTCCCTCACTACCGCCGTGCAGGACTGTGTGGATGGAGCCCAGGTCTAGGCTTGCAATAAAGAAACCTGTTGCTTTTACATTCGAGTGTCTCGGCTTCTGTGGCGGTTCTCTGGGTGACTCCTGGGTGACTGGGGGTCTTGGCTCCTGGTCAGGGGTCTTGGCACAACAGTATCTTTTGTATGTTATTATAATTAAATCAATCCTCTCCAAACCAACCAGTAAATGAAAAGGTTATGCAATTAATAGGTATAAACTTTTAAACAAAACTCCATTTATAATTTCATTATATACTAATACTATGGGTTTTGCTTTTTATTTAAACTACACAAGTTATGTCATATAAAATCATTTTCAACTTATATCTACTTCTTGCATTAAATTTATTAAAAAATTTCCTAAAATCCTAAACCACTTCTCACTGAACATGTGTTTAGCATGTACCCAGATGTATAGTTTTAAAACATGCAGGGTTTATATAATTTCAAGAGTGAGCTTAACCATAGTCTCCCTGTATTTAACTGCTGGCAGTACTGGTTTACTAGATTGTGTTCTTTTTTAAAAAAAATTTTTTTTACATTTATTTATTTATTTATTAGAGAGAAAGAGGGAGAGCGAGAGTGAGAGTGACAGAAAGACACACACACACAGAGAGAGAGAGAGAGAGAGAGAGAGAGAGAGAGAGAGAGAGAATGGGTGCGCCAGGGCCTCCAGCCACTGCAAACAAACTCCAGACACATGCGCCACCTTGTGCATCTGGGTAACATGGGTCCTGGGGAATGGAACATGGGTCCTTTGGCTTTACAGGCAAACGTAATCCCTTTAGCCCATTTTCTCTTTTTCCTAATGCTATGAAAAAACAGCAGTTCTCAGGAAATGCTGGAGCATGCCATTCTCACAGCCAAACTACTCTATGGCTGCTTAGTGAGGACACAGACTGAGCTTATGTGTGACAAGAGTCTTGTGACAAGGTCTTAACTTGACAGATATTATTTGCCTGATGGAATATTTCCTCTTTCAATTGCAACCTGGACATTGTGCGGTGGGCAACTTACTTCCTTTTTGGGCTCCACACTTTGATTACGTCGTCCTTTCTTTGCTCTTGGCTCTTGAGTGACCTTCAGCTGTGGGCATTATAAAAATAATATCTTATTAGTCCACACACTAGAAATACCTGTTTTGAAAATACTTCTCATGGACGCAAGAAGAGGAGCAAGTCCTTATGTTCATTCAGCTACTACCTGCTTATCACTTATCACTACTATGGCAACTGACATCTTCAAAGAGCCCATGTACCTCTAGATCCAAAAGTGTGCTTACTCTCCTCACCCTGGCTGTGTCAGCTTAAGGGGTTAATGGTAATGTCTACTGTATTTTTTTTTTTTTTTGTCTACTGTATTTTTTTTAACTGATCTTGGTTTACTTGTGCAAAGCACTTTACAAATGTTTGCATGAAAAAAAAGAAAAATGTCAAAATCTGTGTATGACAGTGAAGAGTGTATACACAGCTTTCCACACTAGCATGTAAAAATTAGCATGCACTTCCTTCCCAAGACATTACTCACCTGCTCGTTACTGGTAGAGGAGATACTGGATTCTGCCTCTTCCTCACCTCGGTCCTCATTCTTAGACTTCCAGAATCTTCCTTCCCGGAGGAAACGCTGATGCAGTTCCAGTTCATCGCAGGCCTTCTTCCAGCCCATACTACGCTTCACGTGCAGTCGGTGAACATTGACGGTGATATCTTGTATGTTTTCAGAAGGGATCCAGGCCCTATGGACAACATTTTCAGGAAATATCCACGTGGTGAGAAAAGTTCTAATATACTAAGGCTTACATACTTAAGGCTTGATAGACTTTTGTTTTTGCTTTTGTGTGTGTGTATGGTATGTTGTGGCATCCTGTATGCTCACCTACAGTGGCTGACTCCAGTGCAGTGGTCTTTGTTTTGAGCCAGTCTTTTTCTGATTTCAAAGCTTGCTGGGCACCAAAGGCTATTGCGTCTCTACTCCCCTGTGGGACTGGGGTTACAGGCAAACGTGGCCACAAGCAGCTGTTTACATGGGATCTGGAGATTTGAACTCTGCCCCTCCCCCACCTTCAAGCTTGCATAGGAAGCACCCTTAACCACTGAACCATCTCTCCAGCCCTTGATAGACATTAAACTGTAGAAAATAGGTGCATGTTTTTTCGTAGTTATCAGAGTTCGCAGAAATGGAATGATTAGAATGATAATGATCACTCACTATTTTCTTTAATTAGCTTACCTTGCCATGGTTTATATCTACACTCTTGTCTTTTAAAAAAAACTATCGGGCTGGAGAGATGGCTTAGCGGTTAAGCGCTTGCCTGTGAAGCCTAAGGACCCCGGTTCAAGGCTCAACTCCCCAGGACCCACGTTAGCCAGATGCACAAGGGGGAGCATGCGTCTGGAGTTCGTTTGCAGTGGCTGGAGGCCCTGGCGCGCCCATTCTCTCTGTGTCTCTCTCTCTGTCTCTTTCTCACTCTGTCTGTCACTCTCAAATAAATAAATAAATAAATAACAAAAAAATTTTAAAAAACTATCAATTATTTTTTGAATGATGTAGCTAGCAGGATCCATCCAGCTGTATAATGATTAACACTACAGAATCATTTAAAAATACTCAGAAATTCTCTGGGTTATTTGGTATATAGATCTTTATAAAATATGGGTATATTAAAATGCTAGTACTTATATTTATGCCATGCCCCTGAATTGATACTATTTTACAATAATGCACTTAGCTATGCAACAACTTTAAGTTCTTCTGAGTTTTGTACAATATAGATTCAAAACAGAGAATGGAATACTATAATTGGTTCTCTTAGGAAAGATGCTCAAGTACAAGGAAACCGCCCAGGGTGTTAACCTCGACGTTTGCACCTCAGATACTGTTAATCTTGGAAGATACCACATAAAACACCAGTGAGTGATGCCTAATGGTCTGGAGTTGTTGCTGCCCACTAGGGGCTCAAGATAAACTGAGTGGTGCTGGAGTACAACAAGGTGTGATATGGTCCTCTGCCTTTAAGGAGTTTACAACTTAACTAGAGAGAAGGGAGAAGTAACTATAATGTGTCACAGCAAGGGTAAAGGTAACCTAGGGTGCTGTGGTGGGAAAGGGCATCACTTGGTTGTGGGGGGTCAGAGCATTTTATTTGCGCCTTTCTACTTGTAGACAGCAGCCATGAGGGAAATTCCAGACAGAGGGAACATTAGAAATGAGGTAGAAAGCACTAAGGACACATTTGGAAACAGACATTTTCTAGTCTACAAGTCAGGATGTGGCACTGCGGACATATAACTATGTTTTCTTTCTAGTTTAATGCTAAAAAAAATCTTATCTTATGAATACATGTCAATTTTCATTTGAGGTCTTTAAGTATGGAATTCCAGAAATACAGAACCATTTGAAGGAAGTTCTTATAAAAACCATAGCCTCACATGCCTCAGTCATGTACTTCATAACTTAAATGCACATGTAAAATATAAGAAGAGCAATAGCTCAATGTGTACTTGTGTCTCACTGTTTATGAGTATTGCACTGACAGTGTTTTATTGAAAACCTTAATGGTGTAGACTGCACATGGAAAAAGTTGCTGCAGACTGACAAATTTTGTGCTTGCAAAAGAGTTCTTGCCATTAGATTAGGATTAAATCTACTCTTGGCCAACAAATAGTTTCTGACTTTATTAGTAAAAATGTTCTTGTTCATTTTTTTGTTTATTTTTATTTATTTATTTGAGAGCGACAGACAGAGAGAAAGAGGCAGAGAGAGAGAGAGAGAGAGAGAGAAACAGAGGGCATGCTAGGGCCACCAGCCACTCCACTCCAAATGAACTCCAGATGCATGCACCCCCCTGTGCATCTGGCTAACGTGGGTCCTGGGGAATTGAGCCTCGAACCGGGGTCCTTAGGCTTCACAGGCAAGTGCTTAACTGCTAAGCTACCTCTCCAGCCCTCTTGTTCATTTTCTAAAAGTAAACTGCTTCAGAGAAAAGCCTGTTACACACAGTGCTAGAATGAAATGGAGACCTATGAGGTACTTCTTCCCTTAAATAAAGTCTTAACACAGTGAAACAGACTGCCCTATCCCAGCTGGAATGTGCACAGTACCTTCCAACATATTTGGGTGAGAACCTGAGACCAACAGACCAAGATATATTGAGCATGTAATGTTAAAAATTACTACTTAAAAATCAAAACCTAAAATGTTCACCTTGTATTAAATTTGCATATTTTGTCACTATTTAGTGTCTCTTGACATGATAACAGTGTCAGCTAAGTATATCTATATAAGAAAGAAAACAGAAATAAATTTAAATTACTCACAGGTTCTTGTCACCAACTTTCTATTTCAATTAAAAGATTAACTACAAATTCTCTACAGGGAGGAATAATCCCTTGTTTTGTAGACTGTCTTACATTACTGACTTCTGCCCAAGACCTGTACCATCCTGCCTGGCAATAGAAGACACTCAAAAAATGCTAACTTAAATCCTTGCTAAGGGTTAACTTTACATGATGTGGCTTATCTATAGAACACCTTCTTTTATTTTAGCATCTATGCTAAATGAACCAAAAAATTTCATGTAAGGTTCTAGAGAGATGGCTTAACAGTTAAGGTGTTGTCTGAGAAGGCTAAGGACCCCAGTTTGATTCTCCAAGACCCATGTAAGCCAGGGGGCACATGCATCTGAGTTTGTTTGCAGTGGCTGGAGGCTATGGCATGCCCATTCTCTCTCTCTCTCTACCTCTTTCTCTCTCAAATAAATAAATAAAATATAAAAAATTCATGTAAATTGTTTATGGATTTATTATTAGACTCATTAATCACTGTGTCCTATGATCATTCACAAAACTTAAATTCACTTTTAAAATCAGTACTGTTAATGACAATATTACTATGACAATCATTTAAACACTCTAATTTTCAATGTTCCATAATGTTAAGACCTCAATTCACAGTGAACATGATATTGTAATTTTATCATCCTATAGGTTGGCAATCTTTATATGAGACAATTAAGCATGTAAAATAATTTTATAAACAAATGGTTTCTACTTTCAGAATACATATATTCTTATAAATATATTGTATTTTAAACTTCCGTTTATTATCTTCCTGGGAATGGAAACGATGAGATGCATACCCTTCATAGGCACACTCACTGTGTATGCACACTTTCCTAAATACAAATTGATTGCTTGTTTCTGGCTGTAAAAGGCTCTGAAAGATGGCTGAGCATTCTGCCACCCCAATGCACTATGGACTCAATCTGAGCACCTAGTCTTTTTAAGGATCAGTATCACCTGTGGGGAAAAACACCATGATGGGCAAACAATATTGGAAAAAACTCTTGAAATACAACTTTCAGAAATTATTATTAGCTACACTGTTACATGCTAGTTTTGTTTATTTCCCCATTGAAAGTGAATGTGGTGCTATTATGAGGCTCCCCAAAGGCTCAGCTGCACTCATGGCCAAGCTTTTCTGACTCACCTCTGGTGGTGGTGACCAAAGAAGCGTACATCCACTTGATTGTCTTCTTTCTGCATAACCTTGGCTGGCCAGAACCCAAAGCCTTTCATTTTAGCCCAGACCAGCTCATGATTAGGTATCTGCAAATGAAACATATTATTTTAAATACTAAAATAATATAATACTTAAGTATAATACTATAGATTTGGTCAAATATGAATAATCATTTTAATAATTTTTTGTAACTCTGAAGCACATCGAAGTATTTTTCTAATGTCAAGAAAAATACCCTAAAATTCATACTGCACAAGAAGAGGTAGTAATTGGAATGACAATGCCCCTGAAGCTTCATTTCAGGGTCCTCTGAACAACAGCAGCAGACAGAATGGCCAATTTTACTTTAGAAACTATAGTGTAAGGGCCAGGTATTATTGGAAATGGGTAATTTTAGCACATCTCAGCCTCCCAATTACTGAACAGAGCCTTCTGTGTTCACAGATCCTGAAGTTGTAGATATGCACAGTAAGGTCTCAGAAGACTGTCTTCTCTTTGGGGCCCAATGCCAGTGTCATTGGTGCAGCTGGCCCAAACCACTCGGGGGCTATTGCATATGCAAAGGCTTAGATCTCTTTTTAAAAATTAGAGCAAAATGCCAGGCGTGATGGTACATGCCTTTAATCCCAGCACTTGGGAGGCAGAGGTAGGAGAAGTTCAAGGCCATCCTGAGACTACATAGTGAATTCCAGGTCAGCCTGAGCTAGAGTGAGACCCTACCTCGAAAAAGAAAGAAAAAAAAAGTCACTGTATTTGTTTATCAAGGACCAATAACTCAGTCTGGCTAACTACTGCATTTTAAATTCAGAAATACATAATGATTACAGTTCTTTCATGTTTCAGTTGTGCATATTCGTTAAAACCATGTATACTATGATATAAAGATAGATATTTTGGAAATAAATCTCATTAGAACAGTAATTAACACACTTAAGTAAAAGAAAAAAAAATCACAAAACTTCACATACACAAGGATAGCAGAACCAGTTGTCAGGACGAGCATTGGACAAATAGAAACAGTTTTTGCAAAGCTGCAGTTCATCCAGCTGAAAATGAAAAAGTAACTGTTTTAGTCTCCAAAAAATTATGCATGTAATTATGCAAAATATAGTCACAACTTAGCATTCTTATTTTAGGTAAATAAATCATCCTGGATGTCATTCCTTATATAATCTATAAAGCACAAATTCTTATTTTTTCAGTAAGTAATCCCGGAAAGTCCTGTCACTTTCAGACGGCACATGGACTAGAAGGGAGAGGCCAGAAGGGACTGGCACAGCTGGCCTCTGCTATTCCTGCTCCTCACTGCTCATCAGTCAGGGTGGCTAGAGCATCCTCCGAAAGCTTTCTTGATGAGCATGAGGAAAACAAAAACAGTGACAAAGGTTGTTACTTTGCCTCACCTCCTCTCAGGCCCTTGCTTGCATAATATTCTTTTAATAACTCATAAAGCAAATATTTTGCCTGTTTGTTTTTTCCTTTTACCAATCTCCTTTCAGAAATAGCTCCATAATCAAGATGGCGTGTTTGAAGGCTGTATTCACCACTCAATATTGCATATGAACCTTGTTTTTTTTTTGCCTATATAGTAGAAAAATATGAACTTTTCACTCAAAGACATATAATTGTATGTCTGCTTTTTGTACAACAGTTTGCATGCATTATCTTCTCACCAATACTGACGTCAGCTCCTAATGGTAGCTGCAAGTTACCCATGATTTTTCTTTGAACAGCTCTGAGTGAAATATGTATTTTGATACTCATGTATGCCAAACATGAAAATAAAATTATGTAAGTAAAACATAAGTAAGAGTATGAACCTTAAATAAATTTGGATTCGCACAAGAACTTAAATATTAGAAATGAGCAGTACCTCATGGCATGTGTCTTTATATAGCATCCTTGCAATGTCAGCTTGCTCACTGTCTGCTGTAATTAAAGATAAATATAACCTATAATCAATAATCTAGAAATAAGACTACCAAAATTATCATTTCTTTCAGTTTAGATAAAGTGGACATATACCATTTGAAATCAACTACAGAACTGGGCATGGAGACACATGTCCGTAAACCCACCACTTGGGGTGGAGGCAGAAAGATTTGACATTCAAGGTTATACTCAGCTACATAACCAAGTTTGAAGCTCACCTAGGCTACATGAGACCCTATCTCAAAAAAAAACAAACAAAAACCATATTTTACATAAGGCAGCATAACAAAATTCTACAGATAACTTTTATTTTACATTCACCACAACCACTAGGCAGAGTGACCATTTCCTTGAAGGATGAATTATTAGTGGAGAAACATCAGAATTAATTAGCATGCTTGGAAGAAGCCTCTTAAGCTAAGGAAGTATGTGTGATGTTATAAAGACGAAACAGACTTTCATCCTTTGGTGTACTAAAGCTTTACCTGTTGCTGATTCACCTGTGTATCACAAAGCAGTCATACATTTAAACTCTAACATTACTTATATGTAGATTATTAGTTTTTAAAATTTTTTATTTATTTGCAAGCAAAGAGAAAGAGAGAGAATGAAAATGGGTATGCCAGGGCCAAATGCTACTACAAACAAACTACAGATGCATGTGCCACTCTTTACATGTGGTGGGAATTGGGGAATCCAATCCAAGCCATAAGGCTTTGTAGCAAGTGCCTTTAATCACTGACCCATTTCCCCAGCCCTATTTTTTTTTAACATGATTGCGAAACACATTCATAACAAGGCATTTTCAAGAATGAACACAAAAGAGAAAAAAAATTCAACCTCCATAGAAAATGACTGTGTTATGGAGAAGCAGCTGAGCATCAGCTTTGAATTCCTCATAGCTTCGGTATTTCCCCTCATTCACTTTCTGCAGAGGGCAAAGGACAAAAGACAAACAAGTTAAATAACCAAAGTATATGTCTGAATGATTTTCACGGGAGTCAAGAAAGGGACACAGCAGAATCCCTCCAGATGACATTAGGACTACTCCTCTGCCCCGGCAGTGATGGAAGCCATGGGCAATCAGTGTGGCAGATCCTCGGCCATTATGACTTCATATTAATTTGCCAGCATGAATTTTACAGTTGTAACATCTCAACTACAGTATGGTAACAAATGCTGCTGACTTTTGTCTATAAGGAATGCTCTGGCACAGGTGGCCAATGGGATCAGAACTAGATGGCTACCTTCCTTCCTACAGCAGAATAAAGATTGCAAAATAGATCCCTTTGCCTTAGCCACACTTACCATAACTTAGTCTGACTTGGAGCTAGCACTGACTTGTAAATAACTGACAGTACACATACAGTCTCAGGAGGTCCTCTACATCCCCATACAACATCAGTCTTTCTCACTAAGGACATCAGGAACCTGTAAGGTGACTTCAATTATTCCTAGGGTCTCCTCATAGACTACTATGGCCAACCAAAAGATTTAAAACTTGACATAACACAGGAACTATAAAATTAGTAGTAACTCAGAAATACTAACTAGAAACATTGACATTCTCTGTTGGGCTTTATTATAATTGAACATCAAAATATATGAAAAACCTCTGTGATAGTAGGTAATATTAACAACTTTAAGAATAATTTGTCTTCTAGGTATATCCTTAATTGTTTCTTTTGTTATTTCCCAAAACTATAAATCCATTCTATGTTCTAAGTTTTACCTGAGAGAAACCCCCAAGCATTACTGCTAAAATTAGAAAGCTATGTCCAGAAATAAGTACTTTACATGTAAAATTTTAAATTGCCCAGGCTACAATGCATTTTCTTTGGTCAAATAAAGAAGCTATTGGTTGTTTAGAACCAGGCCTTTAAAACTTTGTAATGGACATGAAACTTACAAATAATAAATGTTTTACCTGGTCCAAGTTCTGCCTGTTCTTGCTGAGTAAGAAAGTGGAAAAGTTCACTTAGGGAAAGAGCAGCAAGCACAACCACTGCCTCGCTGCTGCATCATTCTTTGACAGTTCAAGAGTAATATATTCAAACCAGAAAGAAAAGGAGCCAATTTACCTCTTGTATGGTGGGAACATCAACAGCTGAATGTACCAGCCTCCGGTACATTGGGTGCTTATTGTCCTTCCCTTTTTTATTAAGATCTATAGCCTAAAAAATTGTTAGACACAACAATTTCAACGACTAAAAGTAACATGTAAAACAATTCTTAAAACCCACAATATTTTTTACCTTTAAAGAGAAATATTTCAAAACATCCTTTAAAACGTAATGAAAATACATGCATATACTATACAGTTTAATGTGACACTCCTTAACATTTTAAATTATGTTGTGTGTATGGGTACTCAAGGGTATCTTGCCACTGTAAACGAATGCCCATCTAGTTTTACATGGATGGCTGGGGAACTGAACCCAGACTAATTGTCTTTGCAATCAAGTACTTGAGCCATCTCCTCAGCCCAAAGATTTTTTTAAAAATATTTATTTATTTATTGGTTAAGGAATTTTTCTTCAAAGCCTAACAACCTGCGTTCAGTTCAATTCCCCAGGACCCACATAAAGCCAGATGCACAAAGAGACACATGCGTCTAGAGTTTGTCTTTGTTTGCACTGGCTAGAGGCCCTGGCATGCCCATTCTCTCTTTATCGTTCTCTGTTAGCAAATAAACAAATAAAAAGTAAAATATTTATTTATTTGAGACACAGAGAGAATGGGTATGCCAGGGCCTTCTGCGGCTGCAAATAAACTCCAGACACATTTGCCACTTTGTGTATCTGGCTTTATGTGGGTACTGGGGAATCGAACCCAAGCCTTCAGGCTTTACAAGCAAGTGCCTTTAACCACTGAACCTCCCCATGCACCAAGATTTTGACTGGAATTATTCTTCCATTTTAAACAGCAGTAATAAATGAAAATATTCATTTTTATAAATGAAGTACAAAAAATGTTTATAACCTAATGTTGCTAGTAAGCTGCTTAAGGCAAACCCAAAGACAAAACAAAGCCTTGCTGAAACAGAGCTATTCACTACAGAAAAACAAGACAGCAGCCACCAGGCTTAGTGATGTGTACTTATAATTCCAGCATATATGATGAGGCAGAATGGTCACAAATGTGAATCTAGCCTGGGCTACATAGTGAGACCCTATCTTAGAAAACCAAAATAAACAAAAAGAAAATATGACAGCAATAGTTTCTACACTTGATATTGCTCTATTCATTTGTTCACTCCCAGCTGTTAACAGCGAGTCAGAGGAAAGTTGGGAGAAATGTTGGGAGAATCCCTCAGGAGGACTCACCCGCTCCTTCATGCGGGAGACAATGAACCTTAGGTAGGTGCCCATCTCCTGTTTATTTGTATTCTTCTTCTTAATGCTCTGTGGAGGAAAGAAAGAAGCCTGTCATCTGTCTGTCCACATTCAGGTAAAAGAAGAAAGTATACTAAGGATTTTAGTATGCAAAAATTTTATTTAGAAGATAAATCACTTCCAACATGGGATAATGAGAAGTCTTTGGTATTTCCTTAATGGAAGTAGTATTTGAGGTTAAAAGGTGGGTGAAAGATACCATGTTGTACTTGACCTATGCCTTAGACATGATAAATTTCTTTTCTTGGTATTTTAAAACTTCAAACAATTTTCCAATAAAAAGTAATATACATAATGCAGAATAACTTATCTTACTGAAGATCAGTGACTAAAGCCTTTTAGGGAACCTCTTATTTTATTTTTAACACTGCATATTGGTGATATTTCCATTGGGTTATACTCTTATGTTCCTTCTCCCCCATCCCCAATCCACTGAGGGCCCTCCTCAGTGGGGTTATACGCATTTACTGTGTGGGGTGATGAATGCAGTAGTCAGTCTGTGTGTGTGGGGAGGAAGCAGTGCCTCAGGATACTGCTCCCCATCTGCGGCTCTTACAGTCTTTCCACCCCCTCTTATGTAATGGAAATATCTTAAGTTAACAATATTGAACAGCTAATTTTGAGAATTTCAATATAACTTTATTGTTTGTTAAAACAGTTGTTTTAAAAATCTAGTGTATGAATAATGTCTGTGTACTGTACACTAACATCTATTTTTAAATATTATGAATTGGTTTAATTCTATCAGTCAGACCTATAAGATACTTAGGTTATTCAATTTATCTCTCAAAAAAATCTAAGATGAAGGAAAAAAGATTGGATTAAATCTGTTTTTCGGTCATTTTTAGATATTTAGGAAATGAGGACAAATATCACTGTGAATTCAGGCACCACACCAGGGTGATGGCAAAGTTAAACATTAACTCTCAGAGGTGATTAGATCACAGCCCCAGGAACTGAATGAAGGGGGGGGGGGGTCTGGCCACATTTTAATATGTGTTAACTCTTTCAGCTACCAGACTATGGTTTTCTGCCCAGTATACATATTTCCTGCCAAAACCCTTTTTAATATACCGGAAGTCATTTAAAATGCTAAGTATAGTACAGGAAAGTAAATATCTTTATCGTACAACAGCATTTTTAGGTATACCACATTAAGATATCCAAATAGCCCAGTGAGTTGGTGAATGCCTTTAATCCTAACACTTGGGAGGCAGAGGTAGAAGGATCGCTGAGTTTGAGGCCAGCCTGAGACTTAGTGAATTCCAGGTCAGCCTGGGCTAGTGTGAGACCCTACCCTGGAAAACCAAAAGAAAAAAAACTAGAACAATGGGTTGGAGGGATGTCTTAGCAGATAAGGTGTTTGCCTGTAAAACAAAAGGACCTCGGGTTGACTCCCCAGGACCCACATAAGCCAGATGCACAAGGTGGTGCATATGTCGGGAGTTTTGTTTGCAGTGGCTGGAGGCCCTGGCATGCCCATTCTCTCTCCTCTGTCTCTTTCTCTCTCTCAAATAAATTAATTTAAAAAAATTTTTAAAAACTAGAATGACATCCAAATAAAACGTGGAAAACCACTTTGTTATCTAGAAACATTAGCACAAAGTGCTGGGGTTACAGACATAAGCCATCACATGTGGTTCATGCATGTCCTGCTTGAGGTGCTAACTTCCTCCCACCTGCACTTCTCACCTGTATTTAGCAATGCAGTTACATGAGATGCTTCTCCCCTCAGCTCTGTGGCTTATGCACATAGCTTCTAGGTTCATGCCAATTATACAGTGTTTTCATTCTTGACCACGCATTGCAGATAAGGGCAGAATTGTCCTCCAAATTCAGCTGAGCATCACTTCTGGGCATCTGGGATCCTATCTACTCACTGACTTATTTGTCAACCCCTAAGATGCCTTTCTTGCATAACTATCAATGGCACATTTATGGACTTAAAAATGTAATGACATTTCCTGGACCCAAGGAAATACCTACATAGACTTTTGGAGAAAGAGGATGATGTTGTTTGAGGATTTCTCTCTTGTCACACAGAAACAGGTGAACTTAACTAAGTTCCAAATAAATAATAGCCATAATTTAGGAGCCTTGTAGTTAGCTATGTGAACTGCTTACAGGTACACAGAACTTTACAACAATCATGAACTCTAGTTAGTGTTTCTGCAGTGGCTTAGCAAATTCTTTTTCCTTCCAAAAAATAAAAATTGTATATGCTTTAGCAAACAATAGGATATTTTTAAATATGTATGCACCGTAGATTAGCTAAATATAGCTAATTATCATATATATTAGCCTTACATACTTCTGATTTTTTTGTGATAAAAGCATGTAAAATCACTCTTATGTTTATCAAGCATTCCATAATTCTCATACACACAAGCATTTGGAGACACCCAGTGGGTGGGGGAGATGATGCTGTTTTCCCACCCTGCAGAGGTGGGGGGGGGGGCGGCTCTCAGATGTGAAGTACATTTAACTTTTTCGTTAACACTTTTGAACAACTGTTCTTACTAGCCTGGGCATTCTTCTTGGCACTTGAAGGGGGGGGGCAAAACACCAACATTCCTTTAGAAAGAAGGAGGAAAATCTGTGTGCCTCCTCTTGTGTCAATTCTGCCACATTTTGGGGACATCAATAGCACTCACTACTGAATTCAAATTATTAAGCTAATTATGAATTTGTATAAATTCAGCTATAATAGCAATGTACAACATTAGTCTTGTGATGCTATCAGTGAGATGGATTATGGTATGCAAATAGCAACACAATTCAAAGAAATATATAACCAACACTTTATATGGTACTGAAGTATAACAATGTCTCTCATACTGTAGCTAGCTTCCATCAATTAAACAGAGCAGGAATACTCTCCCTCTCGAGACATTCCTCTGAACCACTCAAGCCCAGCTGGGCAGCTCTAAGCTGTCTGCAGCAGCCGCAGTAGCAGAGGGTGTCTGGGCTGCTGACTGGCCACACCTCACCCAGCACAAAGCACTTGAGCTTTCTTCTCAAGGCTGCTGTGTGCATCTATGTGCAAGAACACTTTTCTTTCCTGTCTGTGCTATAAACATAAACATGTCAAGTATTTCACTCTGGGAGCCCGAATTTAAGTTCCTTGGTGACAGCTAGTTTTAAAAATAAGTAATCCAATGTTTTTCTAGGCACACATATTAGCATTAATAGAACTGGAATAAACATCATTATTGCTAAATCCAACTGTTCTTTCTTCAAAACAAACAAAATGCTGAAATACTTTGCAACCATATGGAAACCATACTTTACCTTGGTTAGGCTTAAACAACCTGTGCACCAACTTGCCCCAGTGACTACCTGTTTAAATAAGGTCTACATTCAGTTCTTGCTCACTTTATGTGCACAACTGTAAATGTTACATGTGCTCACAAACCTTGGGTTTTTCTGTGTAGGGATTTAAAAATGAATCACTAGTTTAATATAACCGTACACAGCAATGTTACTTTGGGAAATATTATAAATGCACAGTGTTCATGCTGAGAACCTTCACTTCATTAAATTATGTAAGTATGATAGAGGATGAAAATCAGATTTTAAACAGTTTAACTTTGCTTACAGCCAAGTTGCTGGAGTCTGTTTTTTTTTTTTTTTTCTTTAAGTGCAATCCAAAGGCAAGATTTGAGCCTAGAAAAATGACTTTCAACCAAGCATGTCAGGAAGCAGCTAAATTGATAACCCTATCCTCTGAGCTGCATCTGATGGAAGCTGGTCAGAATGCTTTCAAAATATTACTGTCATTAACTACTCCAAGAAGACCTTATCTTCACTTGAGAAGTGTGCCACAGATTTAGATATCTTCCTTCACTGTCACATTGGACTCAGCTGGAAAGCCTTCAAAAATATGTGTCCATATATATAATGTGTGTTGCAAGCCAACTTACCTATGATGGAGGTGATGGAGCAAGACAAGAATGAGCTTCCTGTAGCTTGATGGGTATGAGTTTCACTGGAGCATGCCCTGACCAAATGTTACACTGAGGACTTGTGTGTGTCATTCTAACCTTAAATGTTCCTCAAAGGAAGACTACCCCAGTATGGAGGTACTCCTTCCACAGATTCTGATAAAGCTAGGAAACAGGACCTAGGGTTCAGTTTTATAGACCCTTCATGTTTGTCACACACAGTCCTCCCTTACTGTGTGACCCACTGCCTGAGGTGATAAAAGAGACTGCTTGATTACTCCATCCTGCATGGGCACACTGGGGCAGCAGTTGACACTTTAACCTTTGTTGACTGCTGAGGAAGAATAAAGGGTATATCTTCAAAAGCTTCCTTTTAAAGTGATCTCAAGATCCACTTAAGTTGTTTTTTTTTTTTTTTTTTGCAAGTCTGTGCTTTCTTCACTTTCTTTTTATTTTATTTTACTTTATTTTTGAGACAGCGAGAGCAAGAGCCAGAGAGAATTGATGCGCCAGGGTCTCAGCCACTGCAATCAAATGCCAGATGCTTGTGCCATCTAGTGGGCATGTGTGACCTTGTGCTTGCCTCACCGTTGTGCATCTGGCTTACATGGGATCTGGAGAGAGATTGAACCTGGGTGCTTAGGCTTTGCAGGCAATCGCCTTAGCTACTAAGCCATCTCTCCAGCCCAAGTTTGGTTTTTAAATCCTCACACCAGTATGCTTTCTTGTACAAGGAAGAACAGGTCTCTTATCACATGCATCATCTATGCTGTGCAGGTTGTTCTAAGAATTTGCTGGTTCATCTTAACTACTGTGGTTGCACTTTCAATGGTCTTGGCTGCAAAAGGAATTTCACAGCCAAACAAGATGATTCTGCTGAAGCATCTATAGCCCTTGTATCTTCCTTGCATCCCAATGGGGCAACATTCTTCTCTACTGACACTATGAGCTGCTCTCCAGAACATCACTGCAGGTGCACATTACAGTTGGTAGAGTACACAGTGGCCAAAACCATGGTGCTGTGACTGGACCCAGAGCCTCACAGAACCTCTTTCTCAAACTCACAGGCTGTGGAGCTTTTTTGGTGAACTGAAGCAAACCAGAGAAGAGACACTGAACAAAACATCTCTCCCAAGGATGGACAGGAAAAAAAAAATGCTAAAGATGCCTTTGTGTTTGATAAATTTATGGGTTCTCTCTCCAATACTTTCCAGGCATAATTTAGAGATTATTTCACCAAAGAAACCAAAAGAGCATGTCATCCTATGTCCAAGGACTATATGCTTCTGAGATGTCCACAGAAAGTCAATCGCTGAGCCACCTACCCTACGAAGCATTCAGAGCAAAGAGCTTCAGTTGGGGTCCATCAGGAAAACATAAGTAGAAGGCCAGACAACAAAAATTAAAGGAGAGGCTTCCAAGTAAATACTACTTTGTAGTACAGCTCCCCAACAAGTTCAGAAAGCTAAAAACAAAAAACAAAAAACAAAAAAACAAACCCCAGTGCTCTATAATATGAGTTTGATTACTTCAGACCCAATTCTTTAGTGGGCTTTGAAGATTATACCTGCTCATCATTTGCAAGTCTCAGCATTCTTTGTTAAAGACCTTCTTGTCGCTCTGTTCAGGTCAAAATCATCAAAATCAAACCCAATGTGCATTGGCAGTGATTTATATCACCTCACAGCACATTGGAATAATTGTGGCCAATATCTACAAGAAAGAAAGAAATCTCTCTTATGTGGCAAGGTTTTTGCAGCTGTTTTAAAATGACAGTAGCCACAGTTGAAGCTAGGCTGCAAGTATGTGCAGAGCATCTACTAAAGCCATCCTTCCTCAAAGAAATTACAGACAACAGAGAGGCTACTCTCCTGTTCTTCCAAGAAGAAAAATAACCAGAGGTCTTGTACAGATTTTTGAGCAAGGGATTTGGAAGCCAGTTACAAGTAAGTGCTGGGCTGCATGGAATCATATGGTTCTAGGCAGAAACACCAGCAAAAGCATGCAGCAGGGCACATGGCCAGACTGGATGCTCTAGAGTGTTTCTGGCTGTTACCAGCTATTGATTTTGTCCAAGTTTACCCAGAGCACATGACCTGATATCAAAGGATCATTATTTGAAAGAATAGCCAAGATTACAAAATTCACTCTTGACAGAGACTCAGCTTTTCAGTTGGAGAAACATATTTTGGCAGAGAATTAGCTTGTGGAAATCTTTGTCATTTCAATATTCCCAGTATCCAAAAGAAACTAGTGAAAATCAGAAATCCAAATGCCTCTTTTTTTTAAGGTGATATAGAGTATCATAGCTAGTTTGCCTGGTTCAAGTTCCCAAGTCTCTAACTAAACAAGATGACAGTTTAAACTTTGCTGAAGACTGCCAATGTTGAACATGTTCTTTCTACATCAGACTGACCAGAGGCTGGCAAACTTTTTGTATAAGGGATCAGACAGTAAATATTTTAGGCTTTGAGACAATAGGGTTGGTCTTGGTCTCAAGTACTTTGCTATTGTACTGAAAATGTAGTCATAATGTGTGTGTTACATGAGTGAGGTTGAGTTCTGATAGCAATTTGAGTACTGACATTTTTATCATTTTCATGTGTCATAAAGTTATTATTCCTCATTTGATTTTTCTTCAACAATTAAAAGTGTCAACCCATGCTTAATTCATGACAATTTAAAACCCAGGATGACTCTACACTAGAATTTGTGAAAGCAGTACTCCTCTGTTCTCCTGTGATGACCATGTACAGTATCTAGCTCACGGTATCTGCTCAGTTAATAACAGCTGAACTGACAGTCATTATTACTAACCAGCTTTATTACCTACTCAAAAACTTCCATGAAGTCAAAGTCAAAACTATGAGGATCTGCACTAGGAGTGTAGCTGAATATGTACAGCAGGCACAAGCCCTGGGTCACTCCTAAACAATGGCTACACACACACACTCACTCTCACTCTCTCTCTCTCTCTCTCGAGGATTCTTCCAGAATATGAAAACAGTTATTCACATGGACTTAGATGCTGACCATTACAAGTAGTTCTGTCTGGTTTGGATGTATGAACAATTTCATTGCCAGATGACACCTAAATACCCATTGCTAACTTCAAACATCCAACTGCAGTACCACCAAAAGCTTATGTCAATGTATGCGAGCATGTAACCACCTGTGGTCCTTCCTGCACATACAGATTCCTGAGCTTCCTGTGAAGAGATGTTGAGGGTGCAAGGTGACAACCCTGGAGGCTATGCTTGAAAGAGGCACACTTAGTGATATGCTCAGTGATCTGAATCTTATTTTGAGAAACACTAGTCTGCATATAAATGATCTATAATGTCTTAGGAATTAAAAAGTTCTACAATCTCTCCCAGAGCACAGAAGAATCAATTTTAATGGCACACCAACAGCCTCTGTTGTTATGAAAGCAAGAAGTTTTTTAGGTCCACTAACAAACAAAACATCAAAGAATTTATGAAATTCCCTACTTGAGACTTAAAAGTAGAGCTATTTGGTATAAAGATTATGAGTGTCCTAGTCATCACCTGTCAATGGAAGTTACTTTCTAGAAGCATTTTCTAAAACTATACCTATGTTCAGTGTTTTGTTTGCCCACAGTACTGACAGGCAAAAATAAGCTTTAATCTACAAGATCTGAAAAGCAGTATTGCAAACCTACCACCAGAGCCAGTAATAGCCTGGCCTACTCACTTCTTCATGTGGAAAGATCAAGGTTGAACTATACTATATCCCACACAGCACCATGGAAAGTCTCCTATAGCCAATCCTAAAAGTTATTTACACGTGATTTTCTGACAAGTGGTTTCCTTTTCAACTTCATTGAAAAAATGTAAGATTAAAAACCTCCTTAAATTATAACAAATATGCCTTCTTAAAAGTTGAAGCTGGAGTACACATGCCCCTCCCTGGTGAGCAGGTAAGCTCTGCAGTTACCAATCAAAGCACTGAATGCTACTGCAGCTAAATCTAAATTCTTGTCAGCCAACTCTTCCTCTCCAAGTAGGGGACAAGTTCTGAGTGAGATTATGAGCAGTTTGCCAGCAGCCAGTCTGGAGTGATTAAACAACTCTCATGGCATCTCTCCACCTAACCAAACTTACAGGTGAGAAGATCCTCAGCATTTCTAAACCTTTTACATTCACAGATTCACAAAGAAATTGTTAAAAATCATACTAGCTACAGAGTGAGGGCTATTATAAACACAAGGGGTTTCATCATTTAATTCTGATGCCCTTATAATGGTAACTTGAAGCCCCTTTGTGGCTTACTACAGGATTGAAGACAGGAGAGTGATGTCAGAGTTTTTATGGAAAACAGGAATTGTGGCCACTTGTTATCTCCCTATCTGACATGCACTCGTCTTTAATGAAAGAAGAAGGTAAAGGCAGTACATTCCTCTGGAAGTTCTCTTCTTTTCTGCTTCCACATTAGGGCACACACGTCACACGTTCTTTGTTGAAGGAGACTGACATGCAGACAATAAGCCTGTCTAGCTTGACATTCCCTCCCACCCTGCTCATTCTGCCTTTCAGACAATAAAAGAAAAACTGTGTGTGTGTGTGTGTACTTCATATGTACTTTCATCATACTGGAGACACTAAGTGGGCTTTTGATTTACTATCATAACCATCTGCTACAGAAGCCAGTCTAAGCATTAGCTTCTCAACTGCTTATAGTTCAAGTTCAATTAAGATACTTCCACAAAAGAGATGACAAAGATCAAGCATACTACCCAAACATGGCACTCACAGCCAAGCCTTGTTGACCACAGTTGCAGTCAAGTTCAGAATGGAAATGCCATATATGAACTATGTAAACTTGTCTTTTAACTAAATAGGGTGGGTTTAGGTAGTTCTAATAGAGATTAGGTAACATTACACAGGATTTTTACCATCTATGTCCTGGACTCAATTTAAAAATCTCTGTCCGTATCAGAGTTCCTGTCCTTTTCCTAAGTCAACTCTCCCTAAGGGGACAGTGAGATCAGGAGTAGCCTGCCAGCATCCAGTCTCTAGTGATTTAACAACTTTCAAGGCATCTTTCAGCCTAGTTAATGCTACAGGTGAGAAGACTCGGCATTTCTCAATCCTCTACACTCAGAGATACACATTTTCTCTCGTTAAGCCCACAGTTAACAGCAAAACCACCTTATAAATGGCACCTGGTTCAGCACATGATTGTGTTGATTTACTCGTTTATTTTTGTTTTAATAAAATTAAAATTTAAATTTACAAAAATAATCCTCTACTGTTGATTCTTGCTTAAATATTTTATCTTGTTTTCATATTGCTCAAGATTATTTGATTATTTACCATTTTAGTTGTATGTTATTTAAAGGCAGATTTCCATTTGTTAATGATGCATTTTGAAAGTAAAAGTATTTTCTCTGGGGGTGAGAAAGTTAGCACATTTTCCACACTGCTAAGAGAAAAGTGACCAAAACACAAAAGTAGTTATGGTTCCAAAGTAGATCTATAATAAAGAATTTATGTTCAAGATATTTTCATTTACCATTTGGCCCCATTTCATTCCAAACATTATCATTCAACTTCTGGAATCAGAAAAACAACAAAAAATCTATACCCGACCCGACCCGACCCGACCCTACATATCTCAAAGCATGAGTGGGATTCAAAAGTAAATCACACCAGGCGTGGTGGTGCACACCTTTAATCCCAACACTGAGGAGGCAGAGGTAGGAGGATCACTGAGAGTTCAAGGGCACCCTGAGACTATACAGTGAATTCCACATCAGCCTGAGCCAGAGTGAGACTCCACCTCCAAAAACAAAAACCAAAACAAAACAAACAAACAAAGTAAATCACAACCTCCACTTTCAAGACCATTTCTTTATGTAGCTCAACAACAAGGCCATATGTAAATGCAATATCATGTAAATGCAACTTACTCTGAAGTGACTGAGCAGTGAGCAGTCAGTGTGTATCCAACAATACTACTCCACATATACACCTAATGGTAACAAATTAGGTTTCTTTTATTTTCATCTGCCTAATGAGTATACTGTGATCCATGTGGGGAAGGAAAAAGTAGAAGCAGCTTGGTGCAGAACTTCAGGGCTTCTTTTACATGCTGTTCACAGACTTCTTTCCATATGCCTATTTTTAAGTTTTAATAAAAAAAAAACAAACACCTGTACCTTCCTTGTACTTTCAAAAGAACCATTCTTACATGTTTAGACTCTGTGAGTCAGGAGTAGGAAACAGTCAGTCAAGTGCTGCCAACGTGGAACCATTCATTTTAGAATTATCAATAAAATTCTCCAACATTCATTTCTTCTGGTTTTTTTTGTGTCTATATTTTACTAGTGGGCTATATCAAATCACCCACGCAATTTGTACATAAACATATATTTTATATGGAGAATGCTATGTGAAATATTTGTGGAGAGATGAGTATTCTCCAGTTTTTAAAGACATACTAGGATAAACTTATCTACTACTTTACATAAGTGACTCTGTGTGTGTGTGTGTGTGTGTGTGTGTGTGTGTGTGACAGCGCATGCACGCGTACATTGGGAGGGAGGGAGGGAGAGAGGGAGAGAGGGAGAAGTGGAATGCAAAATGATACAGTTTGCTAGATGATGTGAATAGCAGTTATATGACATTTTTAGGTATTAGAAAACAATTAAAAATCCTAATGTAGACATTTCTAGAGAAAGTTCAATGGGGCAGTATTCCATTTCTGAGATCCAGATATGGTTTAAATAAAAGCAGATTACCACAATCTTCCCATTTACTCACCTCTTTTGAGAGTCACAAAAAACATGTCACACACAACTTAGTGTACTAAATGCTACTTCTAATAACATGTTAGTTTACATAAAAGTGCATTTATCTGAATTTAAATGGAAGCAGTAACATGAATCTATAATTTTCCTAATTTATGGGAACAAAATTCATTTACATAAGGAACATGAACATATTAAGAGAGGACAGAAGCCGGGTGTGGTGGTGCACACCTTTAATCCGGAGAGTCACTGTGAGTTTGAGGCCACCTTGAAATTACATAGTAAATTCCAGGTCAGTCTGGGCTAGAATGAGACCCTACCTCAAAAAACCAAAAATAAAAAAAAAAAATTAAAAAAGGATGGAAAAGACAGAAGCCTGCTTTGAACCTGTCTTTATCAGAGAATAGAAAGTACCAATTTTCTTAGCTGAAAAATAGATATCTTGCTTGTTTTCCCCCTAGAGTTAATCTTCTGATGATTATAAGGTAGTAGGTCAAGAACAAATGCCACACTGACTAATGTGTGAAGACACTGCTTGCTATGGAATCGGCTGTGTACACTTGGGAGAGGAAGACTGTGGGAAACAACTCATTTACAATTTTGAAAAAATACTTTGTTTTTATTTATGAGAGAGAGGGAATGGGCTAGCCAATGCAAACGAACTCCAGACACATGCGCCACCAAGTGCATGTGGCTTACATGGGTACTGAGGAATTGAACCTGGGTCCTATGGCTTTGCAGGCAAGTGTCTTAACAACTAAGCCATCCCTCCAGCCCTCATTTACAATTTTTAAAGTAACAACTGGGTTGGATGGAGAGATAAATGACAGATCATTCCTATGAGTCCATCATTTCACACTGGAAGCTATATAGGGCTAAGAATATAAATGTTCTAAAACAGTCCACAAGCCACATCAGTATGTGGCTAGTGGCTCATACAGGACAGCACAGAGACCATTTCCATCACTGCAGAAAAGGCACTGCTCTAAAGGACAATGTGCTTCGACTCTAGCAGGTATCTGTGGGAGTTCTTTTTATTTATTTATTTATTTATCTCAATTTTTATTAATATTTTCTATGATTATAAAAAATATCCCATAGTAATACCCTCCCTCCCCCCATTTTCCCCTTTGATATCCCATTCACCATCATATCCTATCCCCATCTCAGTCAGTCTCTCTTTTATTTTGATGTCGTTATCTTTTCCTCCTCTTATGATACCTGGATAAATGTATATACTATGCTTATCAAACTGCCCAGTGAGCACTTCTCTTAATATTCATACCCTTATATTAATGCTACTCTCACTTTGGGTAGAGAATCTTCTCTTTTCAGATGGCAATGACATTGGGACGACTCAGAAGGTATCATGGTGCTGGAAAGAAGTGACTAGAGTAGTGAGTAACATCTCGATCATACCTCCCAAGGCTCAGGGTCTAATGCGGAAGAGGTGGCGGAAAGAATGTAAGAGCCAAAGTAAGGGTAGGACTCCTTTACAGTGTGAGAGTTCTTATGAGTCTACTTTGTGTATTTTTAAAAGATGCTCAGTAGTTTACACCTGCATATGTAGCATGATTTCTACTGACAGGCTGCTTGCAGTCCAGCAAGCATGCAGCACAAACTGCGTGCACACATGCACATGCGCGCGCAGACACACACACACACACACACACACACACACACATACCCTAGACTGCACCAAAGAGTAACTTTGTATTTTAGAAACTGTGTATGAAAATGATGCAAAATTTATGAGATATCCATTCTTATCAAACTGCCAACAAAACATGAAACTGTCTTAAAAATAGTTTTCACAAAAGAATATGGTTTTCCCTGTTTTTTTTTGTTTTGGTGGGAAGAGAGAAGTCATAGCTATTTCAGGGAAATAAACCACAAATCAGCTTCATGAAGACATAAATAATGAGCAGTCTTCAGAAGTTGAAAGTGGGAATGACTTTTAAGGTGGCAATGTGGCCATCACCTTTGCCAGAGGTTTCTAGGTGCAGGATGATGGGCAGGGCACAAATGTACATCAACATAGAACTGATTAAGTAGGAATAAAATGACTGGGACATCTAAGCTGAAACAATCTTACCTTCAAAATTCATAGTTAGTAATATGAAACCTGTGTTACCCCCAATTATTAATTAAGAAGAAAGATGACCCTGATTTGGAACTATAGCTCTTGATTTTTAGTTTATGAACTCCTAGTTTTTTTCAGTCTAAGAATACATAAACCTGTGTTAGTCTTTTGTTCATTATTAAAAATGGCTTTTAAAAAAACTTTATTTGTAAGCAGATAGGCAGATAGAGATAGAAGAGAGACAGAGAGAATGGGTGTGCCAGGGCCTCCAGCTGCTGCAAACAAACTCCAGATGCATATGCCACTGTGCATATGGATTTACATGGGTACTGGGGAATTGAAACTGTGTTGTTAGGCTTTGCAAACAAGTGTCTTAACCACTAAGCCATCTCTCCTGCCCCAAAATGGCTTTTGAATAATGTTCTGGTACTTAGTTTTCAAATCAAATTAAGCAAAATCTTCACTGTATATTTATATTTTCACTAGAATTTCAAGGTTATTATATTCTTTATCCCAGGAAAAGATTTTTTTTACTATGAAAACAAAAAGAACTTAAGATAGTATGAAAAACCTGAAGACACAAGTCTACTCAGAACTATTTCCAAACCCCTGCACCCATGTTTTGATTTCTAATTTGACACTACATCTTTTTTCCTTCTTTCTTGTATTTTTTTTTTTTTTGAGACAAGGTCTTACTGTAGCCCAGGCTAACCTAGAACTTACTCTGCAGCCCAGGCTGGTCCTGAACTCATGGTAACCCTCCAATCTCAGCCTGTTGAGTGCTGAGACTAAAAGGCTAAGTCACCACGCACACGTGGTTTTCTCTTATACTTTCATAACCTTAGTGGTCTTTCTCTTTTGATTGTTTTTGGTACAGGAGCTTGACTCAAGACCTTGCACAAGGTAAGCAAGAACTTATCACTGAACTATATACAAAACCCCAAAGAGTTTCACTAAATTGTCTGGGCTGGCCTGGAACTCACTCTAGTTAAGGCAGGCCTTGAACCTGATATCCTTTTACATCATAGTAGCTGAGATTACAGGCCCATGATAACAGGCCCAGCTCTTATTCTTAAGACTGCAATAGAGGCCAGGGAGATGGCTCAGTCAGTGAAAGTACTTTCCACACAAGTATGAGGACCTGGGTTTGAATCTCCAAAAGCTGGGTGCAGTAGCATATATCTAATCCCAGTGCTGGGGAGGTATATACAGAAAGATTCCTAGGGCTAACTGGCTATCTAATGTAGCTGAATCAGTGAGCTCCAGGTTCAATAGGAGACCCTGTATCAAAATATTAGGTGTAGAACAACTGAGAAATACATCTCTTGACCTTTAGCCTCCACATGCATGTGTACATATGTGCACCTATGCATACACATTTGCACCCATGCACATATGAACAGGCACACCATACACAAAAAAGGTATCATTAAGTTTTTACTTCTCCTGTGTAAATTTTTGCCAGAGAACAGGATATTGTATATGCTTTTTAAATGCATAATCCAAAATCATGAGAATAAAATATGAATGGTTCAGCTCTGCTGATCAGGTTTGACTTATAATCACTGCTTACCCTACTTTCCCGTAGAAACCTAAAAGAGGAGAGCAATAGCTTGAGACCTGATGCTGACATAGTCAAGCTTAGAGATATATCACAACTTTATCATCATCTAGAGATTTATCATTTACCTGACACTTAGGCATCTACCCAAATAAGACACCATTAAACAATGCTTTTCAAGGCTATCCCAACTTGTTCGTGTCTGCCTCATAGGCATGTACAATGGTGATGAGAATAAGTGGCTTCAGTTAATTCAAAGGCATGGTTACCAAAGGAGGTTTAGTTGAACTGGGCTTAGGGCATGCAATGCCACAGTTATCATGGAGGACTAGAATGGATCCACTTAGGACATTCTGCTGACAGCGCTTGTAGGAAACCAATGTAAAAAAGAGACAAACTGGGAAAATGTATTTTTGAAAGTTAAAATGAACATTCAAATCAAGTATTTAAAACATAATCAAACACAAACTAATTTCATGGGTATTCTGGACAATTTGCATGGCTCCAACTAACTATTTGAATAATAACAAGCACAAACAATAATGGTTGCAATCAAGTAATTCTCTACTCATCACCATCAATGCCATATGATCATAGTTTAGTCAGCACACATCATTCGTATTCACAGACATACTACATTTTGCAGCCCACAATCACATCAAGCGTATTCTTCAGTGGAAAAAAAATGACTGAAGATACCTGTGCAAAGGATTTTACCTACCACACAATTCATTTTGCTTTTAGTATTTAGAATTCTTTATACACAACTGCTCCATCCCTTTACCCTCCAAATAAAATAGAAGAAAAAAATACACTAACATATGGAAAAATTTAAAGTAATTTTCCATGAATATTAAATGGGGTGTTAATAAAGACTGCTTACAACAATGTATCTTTTACTAATGTGTTTTATCAATTAACTTATAATGTGTCATTTATTATAAAGCAACTACTGAACAGATCTTGGTGTGGTATAATATTTCTTATTTTGAAAGGCCATCAATTAAAGTAGTTACATAATCTAAAAATAGGTGTAAAGTATAGGAAGAATGTGTGTGTGTGTGTACACACACACACACACACACACACACACACACATGTTTATTTTTATTGTTTTGAGGTAAGGTCTCACTTTAGCCAAGGCTGACCTGAAACTCACTTTTAAGTCCCAGGCTGACCTTGAACTCACAGCACACTCAGTGATCCTTCTACCTCTGCCTCCCAAGTCCTGGGATTAAAGGCGTGTACCACCATACCTGGTGAGAGTATATTTTTATGTTTAAAAATTTTTAAAGACACACTCTGTAGTTCCCTGATGTCCACTTATGTCCACTGTGTTTATCTATCATCATTTAAACAGATAACTCCCACCACCCTCCAGTACTTTATCATTCACCTGGCATGACCACCTGGGTATCTTTGTGACACTATTATTCATCAATTTCACCCCTCTGACCACATGAAAGCTCATAGGTACTCACCCTGCAAATTGGGCACTGCCAGTGACTACTGCTGTCTCTAAGCCTGAACTCATCAGACAAACACTTGGAATGATACACACGAAAACACAGGTCACATATCAACACCTCTCCAGGCAAATGGCATTCAAAACAATACCAGTCATGATTTTCTGTTTCCCAGTCCTACAAAAAATACAAAATAATTTGGTATGACATTTTGTCAATATCTACAATGGCTAAACAAAATTGAAACTAAAGTCCATCACAAGTTAGGCAATATAAACAATTTTAGACATTTACTAAGTTAAAACAAGGGAAAATACCTAGAAATTCACTTCTTTAAAATTTGAATTCCTGCCTAAGCAGTACCAAAAGTCAGAATTATCTTAAGGTGACCTGGTTGCAAATGAGCCCAAAATGAAATAGGCCCAAAGCCAATCTTCCATTTAAAAACATAATCTAAGGAATAATTACCTATAGCTTAGCATTTCAAGTAAACAAACCTTAGTGTTATCTGTTTTTTAAAGATTACAAGTACTTGGCACACTGTGAGAACAAAGAGAACAGTCAAAAGTGGTGGTGCTCACTATTCTTATCTTCTTATCCATGGTAATGACTAAAAATAACCATTCATCAGAATGTCCATATTCTGATGGAGTGCCAAACTCTCAGGGTCGGTTAAATTTGAAAAACTAAATTGAAAATGTGAAACTAAAGTCATAGTAACATTGTTCAAAGGAAATTACCCCAGTAAACAGAAAGGAAGGGGGCACTGTTTCTAGGGCTGGAGAGATGGCTTAGTGGTTAAGGCGCTTGCCTGCATAGCCTAAGGACCCAGGTTTGATACTCCAGGTCCAACGTAAGCCAGATGGCATACCCATTCTTTCTCTTAAAAAAGAAAGAGAGAAAGAAAGAAAGAAGGAAAGAAAGAAAAGAAAAGAAATGGATAGTCTTCATTAACCAAAGCAATAAAGAAAAAGTATCATTTTTAGTTCTTTGCTGAATATATATATCCTCTGCAAATTTATTTTGATGGAACAATTTCTATTAAATTATAATCATAAAATACTAATTTTACATGAAATTCTGTACATGTAGAAAAAACATCTGCTTTACCAAGTTTTACCCAATGGCAGCACAAAGATATAATATATGTAAGTGGTGCTTAGCTGGATTAAAATGACAGCAGTGTGTCCATTTCAGATAGCTCATACATAGTGATTAACTATTTCAATTTTCATACCCAAAATCTTCCAACATAAATTATGTTTGAGTGGAGATAAGGTATCTTATTCTATTTTTAATTAACAGATATTGTTCTAAGTTTAAAACAGTATTTCAGACTATCCTCATAGCTGTCTAGAAACATTATAAAAGATTTTAATGGCTGTTATTTCACTCGTTATTAACAGAAAATGCCATACTTCACCATTTGATTTTTTTTGTTTTGCTTTTTGAGGTAGTGTCTCACTCTAGTACAAGCTGACCTGGAATTCACTCTGTAGTCTCAGGGTGGCCACGAACTCATGGCAATCCTCCTACCTCTGCTTCCCAAGTGCTGGGATTAAAGGTATGTACCACCAGGCCCAGCACCATTTGAATTTTTAACATGAATTTATTTTTTCATGGGGTGGTTCAAAAGGCAGTGACCACACTGACTTACAAAGGGAAGGAAGAAAACAGCTCCAGTTTCTCCACCTTTCCTGTTACCTCTTTCTACAACCCCCCATCTTGCTATGAAATGGAGATGAAAATGGATCTGTCTTGTATGGGGTACTTAGCTCTAGAAATAGTTTTTATACCAATTATAGGAATGGAAGATAATTTAAATGAAGTGTAGTAACTTTAGGATACCTGTTTTTGCAATGGCATATAACTAATTCCCTTTTCTGATGCAGAAGAAAGTAAGGTTGGGGAAAGACAGTGCTATTCATTCCATTAATTGTGGCCAATAGATATTCATAATATACAAAACATGTAAAAGTCAATTTCAAAACTATCTGGATTCTGAATCCAGGAAAAATATTCCAAGATATAAATGTTACAGTCATAGTGACTATGGGCCAAGTCTTTCAGTGAATAGAAACCATTCATATAGTGATTGTGACTAACATACAGTCATGTAGGCAATAAGTCAACTTCACATTTTCAGTGGATTCTACCAGATGTCATCAGCTGCTCTAGATACAGCCTGGTTAGCGGCATATGTGAAATGCCACTTCTAACAAGAAAGCTTTTAAAGAGCAAACTTACACCAAATTCAAAACTAAAAGCAAGGTAAAGACAGTAAGTATGGTTTCCACAACCTAATTTAGCAAGCATTAACTAAACTAGCCTAAAGTAAGATAGAAATCTATTACAAAAAAAAAAAAAAAAAGGCAGAATTAAAGTAAAATAACAGTGCAAAATTAGTTCACCTTGTTTGGGGTTGCTGTCCTGGAGAAAGGCTGCATACTGTAGGCCTTTCAAAATAAAAACAAAATAATCTTGGTCTCTCTACCACAATTTTACTTATATCAGGTAATACATAGGGCTAAAGGGATTTCACACATTGTCAAACGTTTATTACTTGCTTTAAGATTTTAAACATATGGCAGATGATATTAACTGAAAATATAGCAATGAACTAATCATTAATGAAAAGGTAGTTGCATTCAAAGGTAAGTGTTATTACTAGCCAAAAAAGAAACTTTTCACACTAACATGAACGCCACATTTCAGCATAGAGAAATCTCCTGCAGGAAATCATGTGCTATGAAACCTATAATGATATCAGAGAATATCTCACTAAACAATCAATGCAGTGCCATCCAAAACTTGCACAAAATCAGGAATACATTGACAGACTGGTCAGAAACTGGTCCATACATTTTAATCATGGTAGTAAATGTGAGTATGGGGAAATCAATACCTCACCAAATTATGAAATTCATACATGCTGTCCTAAAAACTTAGTAAAAAAAAAATCCCATCATCTAAAACAGTATAGTGATCTAAGTTATCTATCATTCACAGAGCTTTTCTTTAACCCTATGGAGCCAGCCTCCTTCGAGTCCTGGCCCTAGCACACACAGCTGTATAAGCCTGGCTGAAATGCATAGCTTCCCAGTACACCATTTTCTATCTGTAAAATGAACAGAATGATAATACCTCATTTATTATTTATTACTGGGAGTCAGATGAGTTCACATGTACCTAGTATATGAGAGAGAACCTGGCACCACAGAGAGCTCTGTGGACATCATGTGTGCCTAGTACATGGAAGATTGCCTGTCAATACTGACAACTCTGTGGACATCATGTGTAACTAGTACATGGAAGAGTGTCTGACGATACAGAGAACTCTGTGGACCTCATATGTACCTATTACATGGAAGAGTGCCCGTCAACACAGAGAACTTTGTGGACATCACGTGTACCTAGTACATGGAAGATTGCCCATCAATGCAAAGAACGCTGTGGACATCATGTGTACCTACTACATGGAAGAGTTCCCATCAATGCAGAGAATTCTGTGGACATCACATGTACCTATTAAGTGGAAGAGTGCCCGTCAATGCAGAGAACTCTGTGGATATCACGTGTACCCAGTATGTGGAAGAGTGCCTGTCAATACCAAGAACTATGTGGACATCACGTGTACCTACTACATGGAAGAGTGCCTGTCAATACAGAGAACTCTGTGGACATCATGTGTACCTAGTACATGGAAGAGTGCCCGTCAATATAGAGAACTCTGTGGACATCACGTATTCCTAGTACATGGAAGAGTGCCCAACAATACAGAGAACTCTGTGGACATCACGTGTACCTACTACATGGAAGATTGCCCATCAATGCAGAGAGCTCTATGGACATCACGTGTAACTAGTACATGGAAGAGTGTCTGACAATACTGAGAACTCTGTGGTCCTCACTTGTACTTAGTACATGGAAGAGTGCCCATCAGTACAGAGAACTCTGTGGACAGCACGTGTACCTAGTACATGGAAAAGTGCCTGGCACCACAGAGAATTCTGGAGAGGTTAGCCAGTGCTATTACCTACTTTTTGCATGTGATAGGAACTGACCAAGTAGCATATGAAAAACATGCTTACAGTTACGTATGTGTGCATTTCCTTCCCTGGCACATGAATGTTCATTATCACATTTGCTCTTTATATTATTTCTATCAGCAAGATAGGACACAAAATATAATGTAATTCAAGTTAGAGATAAAACAGAAGTTCAACAAGACAGTTACTTTTTTATGAACTGAGAGACCTGTTTAATGTATTGTGGGGAAAGGTATTCCAAGTTATCATGTGGTTTTTCAATAACTCAAAGGTAATTTTAACTATTACAATTATTTCCATTTCTTCTCCTTTCCTCCTCCTCCCCCTCCACTTTTTGTCCTTTCCCCTCCTTCCCTCTTCTTCTTCTTTTTCTTCATATGTGTGTGTGTGTGTGTGTGTGTGTGTGTGTGTGTGTGTGTGTGTGTGTTTTGAGGTAGGGTCTCACTGTAGCCCAGGCTGACCTGGAATTCACTATGTAGTCTCAGGCTGGCCTGAAACTCACAGTGATCCTCCTACCTCTCTGGCCCTTGAGCGTTGGAATTAAAGGTGTGTGTCACCACACCCAGCTTCTATTTCTTCTTAATGAGCAGACAAACATTATACTATCAAATATGTATGATAATATGCTTCAAAGTAGATATAATGTAAAATAATAACACAAAAATACAATTACACAGCCTAGAATTATAGAAAATTATTTTGTTAATTATTAAGATTTCATGGCTAATTATTTCCAGTGATTTATTATTATATTGAAATTAATATCACAACACTACCCAGTGAAATAGAATTCAGACAGGAGAAGGAACAAAATAGAAGAAATTCATGCACACAATCAATCAATCAATCAATCCAGCTGAAAAGAGTATCACCCCCCAAAAATATTCTCTTGAGGAAAATAGAAACTGTTTATTAATGTAAGAATAATTTCTTAGTGCAAATATATTATTGTTTGAATTCATTTAGAACTGTAGTATAACTTGTAATTGAAAATCATGAATCTTAGCACTTTATAAATAAATTTTTATAACTGAGATTGGAAATGGATATTTGGAAATAATGTACAGTTCCACACATAATTAACAAAAAGAAAATAAAATATATTTCATATTTTAAAAATCAACAGAATCTAAAGATTTTGTACTTCAGTTACATAAACAACTAACTGATGACAAATATGATAAGAAAAAGGCAAAACCTCTTACTCCTTCATGCCACATATGTGGAACTGCAGAGTGAAGCTCAGCTTGAATTTTCTAGCCTCTCGATATTTCTCTCAAGAATGAAGCTACTTCTTGCCACAGCTTTAGACAGTCATGTTTGTGAAGAATAAGACCATCAATTCCAACCTGATCACTTACTACAAGATGTGAGCTTAGGTCAATTTAAAGTGAAATATAAGCCAAGACATCCTTTAGACTGGTTTTTCTGAGCTGAGAGAAGCAGGTGATAATGGGGTAAACAGTGTCAACCTTGAGATTTAGCTGAGATTGTATCACATTTATCAGCAATATAATATTATTTCCATTAATTATGCTTTTTTGAAGTATCAAACCCTACAATAAAATAAGAAGCAAAAAATTTAGAATGTCAACTTTTCATTTTGAAGATGTCTCTTAGGTCTATCTGAGCAGTCTGAAGGCCTAATACTATGAACTTTTTGTATACTTATGGAAAGAAAATACTCAAATTGAAGCAGGATATGGGGCCAATATCTAATTATGTTTGTAATTACTCTTGACTCGTTACTAGCAAGGCATGTTGGCAGAAGAATCATAATCTAAGGGTCATAATCAGGCACATTATTTTTGTACTGGCACTGACTAGGAAAGTAATGAGGTCTGAGTCCAAACTCAATAGGTCTGTAAAAGAAGTAGTTTTATAAATAACATCTTGGGGTGAGGGGGAGAAGGGGTAATGGGCACATGCCTATGGAGTCCAGAGAATAGTGTTAGGTGTCATGTCTCAGGCACCATCTACTTGTTTTGGAGATGGCTCTCAATGGCCTGAGTCTTACCAAGTATGCTAGACTGGCTGGTCATTGAACTCTAGCTTTGCTTCCCTAGCTTTGGGATTGCAGGTACATACCACCAAATCTAGCTTTTTAAAACTTGGGTTCTGGGGATCAAACTAAGGTCCTCATGTTTGTAAAACAAGCACCTCCTCAGACTATAAAGAATATTTTTTAAAAAACAGATCTTCAACACTGGTAACTAGTAAGTTATTTATTGTCATATCAAAACCACTTGTCAAATAATAGTGTAAGGTTTGTTTTGAGAACTGTGAATAAAATTGGAAGTCACCAAATAAGACATACTAATTGCCTAGCTTCTAGACACATATTTGATATGCATTAGCTACAAATGATCCATAACTCCAGGATTGTTACCTTCTTATACAACATTGCGTATTTTGGTAAGGCTTTCCCACCTTTAGCAAGTACTTTATGGCTTAAAAAATTAACTAATTCTTTTAATTTTTTCAATTCCTTACAAGGCCAAAGTAGAAGGATTGCTCTGAGTTTCATGCCTCACTGAGACTACAGTGTGAATTCAAGGTCAGCCTGGGCTAGAGTGAGACCCTACCTTGAAAAAATAAAAAAATAAAAATAAATAAATACATAAAAATCTAAGTTCAGCTCAGCCACCAAATGGAAAAATTGTGCCCAACAAATATAGCTCTCAAATTTGAATAAAGGGGATGAAATTATATAAAGAAATATGGATATATGGATTAAATACAGCCTCTCATCATGTATACTTATTTAGAGCTATCCTTCTATGAGCTATATTTGTTCATTATTTAGCGATGCTGGGGGTTGAACCTAGGGCCTTGTGCATAATAGGCAAATGCTCTACTGGCATTTTAAATAAAAATCATAAAGAAAAAGCCTTAACAGAGCAAAACATTGAATGTTCAGACATTACAAAGTTATATCTGTCCCTCTGTCAAGTGGCCTTTTCACAATACAACTCTGCACTTATAAAAATCATCTTTAAAAGAATTATTTGGACCAATGAATAAATGTTAATGACATACCAGTCTGAAAATTTTAAGTGACCACAAATATTTCCAAGTGTTTCCCAGGTACAGCAAATTTGTATTTTAAACACTGATCAGTGCACTTGTGCTTGTTTATTGACTAATATCTAGCAGGCCATTTAAAATTAAGAGTAGTCTCACTTAACAATTACTTTTTCATATTGCCATCACTATGAACATATATAAAATGCTTAGGCAGTGTCTACTTTTACCACAGTTTATGCAAATAATTTAGCACTCACATAGGGAGCTATAAGCAGTATTTCAAATCAACACTGCAAAATGTCTAAGAATCTCTTCAGTCTAATGCTGACACAGGGAACTCTGCCACTGGCTTATAATATATAGGTGTCCTTGGAGACAGATTGAATATAATTATATTGCAGTTAAGCTAATTGCTTATTAATATTACAATTAAGTACATGATTGCTGTACTTAAAAAAATGTGAAAGACAGCTGGGCATGGTGGCACACGCCTTTAATCCCGGCACTGGGGAGGCAGAGGTAGAAGGATCGCCATGAGTTTGAGGCCACCCTGAGACTACACAGTGAAATCCAGGTCAGCCTGAGCTAGAGTGAGACCCTATGGTGAAAACAAAAACAAAAACAAACAAAAATGTTAAAGACATACATGTCTTTCATTTGTTTCAAGTATGTGTTATGAGATAATAGAAAAAGAGGTGGGCAGGAATACAGCAAAACTAACACCAACAAATGACTTGACTTTTACACTCCATCAGCCATAGTTGTGTGGCAGAGACCACCTGCCTTCTCTTTCCATGTAACGGCAGGAGTGAACACAAATAGAATCCAACCTAGCCTGTGCTACATATATATCATGGGAGGTGTGACCTGTGGGACTTACCAAGAAGAAAACTACCTATCTGCTCACTTCACATTCCACAGGTGCTCTTTTTAGAATAGAAGGATGAGAAGAGTGTTACTACATATTTTTAAAATAATGGAACTTCAGGAGCAGGGACAAGGGGAGTGTGTGTGTGTGTGTGTGTGTGTATGAAAAATTTAAAAATAACAGAACTGTTTTAGTAAAGAATATTTGTAACTCTGAATTGTTTAAAATCAGATAACAAAATATCCTATTCCAGGGCTGTCTAAACTTTAGACATTGTGACATGATGTCATCTTTCAATGTGTTAGACTGTATTCCCTCTCCAATGATACAGATACAGATATAGATCTGCTTTTTTTTCTTAATTGTGAGTCAGAAAGGGAAAAAAGATACATATAATAGCATGCTTATTTCAATCTGACATATGAAGTTTTCAGGGTCATCAAAGTAACTGAGGCTATACACACGTTGGTGAAGTCTTCAATGCTAGCGTGCACAGCAGCCTCTGGCCTACAGAACCTTTGTGCACATCAGAAAAGCTGAGACCTTTCCTGCTACCAGACACTCTGGTGGTATACTCATTTCGTTAAGAGTACTATGCTAGAGAACTGTCATATAAAAACATAAATATATAGTGTCCACAATATGAAGGGAGCTTCCTAAGTCGTAAGTTCGCAGCTCAGATTTAGCCTATGTGCACAGACTACACAGTATAAATGCAAAGATGCTCAGTGTAAAATACCTGCATTGTGCCAGAGTGACACAGTTAATGTCAGAAGGACATAAAAACTGAAGCCCACCTACAGCATCCCCTAGAAAGACAGTAGGTGGTATATCAACCCAGGAAATAAAATAATGACATAATTAGCCTCATTATTTTATCATTATACTTTAAATAAGATGTAGTCTTTTAAAGGAAAGTCTCTCTCCAAGATTTATATTTGAGGATACCAGCTATAAAGGAAAAATTTTAACAAGAATTTTTAATTATATGGTTAATAAGAAATGTATTATGTGTTTCTGCTTCTATGGGCATTTACTTTAAGCATTTTAAAGTTGTTCTTTAATTGATAAATAATATCTATATGTTTATAGAGTACAATGATGTTTTGGCATATGTATACATTGTAGAATAATCAAATTAGCCTAATTAATATATCTATTTAAAAGTCCATTGTCTCAGTTATTTTAAAAACCAATATATTGTTATTAATTCCATTCACCATTAACACATTTATTTACTAGTCAAACACTCGCCTTAACTATATCTACGTATGCTTTCTGAGCATAACTTCACTTAATCCTAATCAAATACACTTTACTGTGTCCACCTTGCAATGAGGAGTAGAAACTTCCTCAAGGTCATATAATTAAATACTCAAGATGGAAGTGAGAGCCCTGTTTAACCTCATCTCAGCCTATATACTACTCTACCACTGAATCCTAAATATGTGCATATTTTATAATTTACAAACAGCACTGATAAACTGTCATGTTATTCACGCATATTTAGTATAAAAATGTTTAAGAACCAACTAGAGTTAAACCTGTGTTATTTAATATACCTATAAGATTTTATCTAGAAAACACAATATTATAAATATATGCAAAAAGAAAATGTAAAAATAAAAAATAGAACATAGGATCTAACTACAGTAGACATTCAACACGTTAATTAACTGCTTGGGGACCTAAAGAAATTTCAGTTTGAGGAGAAATAATGTGTATTAAAAACATACACTGAAAAAACATCAAAACATAAAAAGAGGGAACAAAGCTTCTGTGAAAAAATTGTACATACGATCCACAAACCAAAATTCTTTGTGTTACATTGCACTTGCTAACAGCTATTATATCAATCTCAGAAATTATTTGAATAGTCTTCTATACTAAATCTCTAACTGTACAAATGTTCGGGATGAGAAGTTCTGTATTATTTGGATTATTTTCAGTTTATAATAAACTGCCAATTATTACTTTTTGTTATGTCTTGTTAGTCGGGTCTGAATAACTTTCCTAGGTTAGAACTTATCTCAGACATGGCATGGTGACTCAATGGCTCTTAGGCTTGCAGAAGGTATCTAAATGAAGTCAAAACTTTAGGAAAATTTTTCCACAATGGACACAAACTTTAAGATTTTATGTGACACTTACAATTGGATTTTAGAGAATTCATGATAAAACACTCAAATAACTAGTAAATTCATCCTTTCAAAAATTAAAAACATTATTTGAAACCTATTATCTTAAAGGATGTTCTTTAGTAAAAGCTAAGACATTTCTGATGTTGATAAAATGTTTAATAATACGATGGAAAGGCAGAACTGTTCCATATGTAGTCAGTCTTTTACACAAGGAAAACGGTCCTTCTATATTAGCCTCTCAGTATAAAATTACATAGTGAGGGGAGCAGCAGAACAAAATGCATTCCTTCAAAGAGGAGTCACAACCACAATTAGATGAGGGTGCAAAGAGAATTAACTGTTTGTCCTGTCTGGCTTTTATGCACCAACCTGTAATAATCATTAGCCAACGCAGACCATGGTTAGAGGTTCACATCTGAGACCTTGGCGCCCTGTCTCAAAGCTACGAGAGTGGTTTGGGATTTGATGCCCTCCTACCTAAAGTTATACTGTTTTCCTAAGAAGGCAATGTATCCCTTCATCTGTCCAGACAGTTTATACTCTGTCCCACACTAAAATGTTGTTGTTTTAACTAATATTTATTGAATAAAAAAATCTAGGAGTGCCATTAATTGTTTATACATTTAATTTTATTTTTTAGATTTACAGTAACATAGAAAAGCAGTCTTTTTGTAAAAGTTATCTCCTATAGAATCAGTAAGGAAACTATCTACTCTATCAATATAGAGACCTAGTGTTAAAAAAATGTTAGAACCAAAATGGTTGCATTTCTGAAAATGAATTTCTAAAGGTTATATCTAAATTCAAAAATCCTCATTTCTAAATTTATCAAATAAAATATACTTACAATCTCATCTCCTGGCAACCAATATCCTTCTTGCTCAATACCAGCTTTTGAGCCTTTACAGCCCACTGTTAATGTTTCAACAATAAGACCATCTTTCACAGCTAAACTCAGCTGACGGGTGGTCTCTTTGGGATGCATACCGTGGACTCGGGACATGTACCTGAACACAGAGGAAACACAAATTTAGAAATTCAATAAGCACTGAAAATTAAAAGTGAGTAAAAGTAAGAAAATAAAGGTGATATGTTTCTTTTATTAGGACTTGTATTTATGGAAGGATGGAAGAGAGGAGAGAGGAGAAAGAGGAAAGAAATCAAAGAGTCTTGAGTCCTTTATTCTATGAATTATCATGTTATTTTAAACCTAAGTTTTGCTCTTTACGTTTAGAGCAGTATTTGTTGAAAATGGCCCCAAACCAGCAAATACAAATTACTGGGGAGATATGAGTCAAGCAAGACACTTAGTTTTAGCTTGTGAAGCAATGACTGCTTTTACTCTGCATATTCTAATTAGACTTTCAGAGTCCTCAATCACAAGCTATAGAGTTACCAGTGTATTTCATAATACTTTTACTAAAATCTGAGGGATGCTGCTAGAGAATATGAAACTACTTGAGTGGTTACTAACATATAAAAACATGTATACATGCTGTGATCAGTAAGGCAAACATGTACTTTAAAAAAATATCATTATAGGGCTGGAGAGATGGCTTAGTGGTTAAGGCACTTGCCTGCAAAGGGTAAGGATCCAAGTTCAACTCCCCAGAAACCACGTAAGCCAGATTCACAAGGTGATGCATACACACAAGGTAGCACATGCATCTGGAGTTCAACTGTAGTGGCTACAGGCCCTGGCGTGCCAACTCTCTCTCTCTTGCACTCACTTTCTCTCATAAAAAAATAAAACTGGGTATGGTGGCACATGCCTTTAATCCCAGCACTGGGAGGCAGAGTTAGGAGGATCACTGCAAGTTCAAGGCCATCCTGAGACTCCACAGTGAATTCCAGGTCAGCTTGGGCTAGAGTGAAACCCTACCTCAAAAAACAAAAAATAAAAAATAAAATGAATAAACAAATAAAATAAAATAAATTATCTAAAAAATATATATATATGTAAGTATATTTTGGGCTGAAACACTAAAGCACAGAAGAAGTATTCCTTGCAGATTCATGGTATGAAAAATAACTAACATTTCAAACATACCCTATACCACAGAGAATAATATTGCAAATTCTCCTATATTTACCAGTTATACTTATCCTAACATTGGGTATATCTGCTTTATATCATATCTACATTGTATCTAGTTTTTAAAAGCTTTCTTTTTTTCTTTTTCTTTCTTTTGTTTTGGTTTTTCAAGATGGGGTCTCACTCTGGCCCAGGCTGACCTGGAATTAAATATGTAGTCTCAGGGTGGCCTTGAACTCACAGCAATCCTCCTATCACTGCCTCCCAAGTGCAGGGATTAAAGGCGTGCGCCACCACGCTCGGCAAAAGCTTTATTTTTTTAAATAAAAGATTATAGATATACTTGAATTTGTACTGTTTTCAATTTCTTTCCAAAACCCCTCAACATTCTTTTTTCTAGTACACTCATGGTCTTCAAAGAGCCCTTTGCATATCCAGAAAAGTAAACATATTATGAGGCAAGCCATGGTGATACATGTCTGTAACTCTACCACTCAGGAAGCTGAGGCAACAGGATTTTGAGTTCTAAGTCAGCCTGGACTACATGGCAAGTTTGCGATAAACACATTATAAAGAAATAAGACTGATCACAGACTTTTCCAGGGAAATACTACATGTAAAATAAGATAATAGCAAATACTACGCCCTCAAGAAAATAAAATAGGACAGAAGAATTTAGAAACAAAGTGATAAATAAGGCCAGCACTGAAGGAGGTCTTAATTCAGAAGTGAATTTTAACCCTTTTTTTCTGTAGGGAATCCAGAAATCTCAGCAAAGTGTATTTCAGTATGGGGAAGATGATGGTTCTTCTATTTAGGAGATGGCTCACTTTCAGAAACTTACTGTTTTTCCTGTCACGTAGTTAATTGAAGACTATTACAGAAAGAAATGTGGGAATTATGGGTAGAGAACAGAACAGAACATTAACCCTGACAATGGAGACACACTATAATTAACAAAACGGGGAGTGTAGGGAGGAAGAAGATGAGGAAAAGTTCAAGCATACTAATTTTGCCACATTTTCTAATAGTCAAAAGATTGAAAAAGCTATCTTAAGGATTAAACACGTTATTTAAATTTACAAAGGTAATCCACAGAGCATCATACAAAATATAACATGTAAAACAAAGCATGGGAACAATACAAACAGGAAGCATATTAAACATGAGGAGACTCCAGGCAAATATGTTTACCATTTTGAATAAAGTGCCTAAAGATAAAATTCGTTTGGAGGGATGAGTATATGTATGTATACATAATGTGCACCCATGATAGTGTGTGGTGGGGGTGTAATGTACATATGGGAGCATGCATATGGAGGTCAGAGATAGATGCTGGGTGTCTTTCTTCTTACTGTTCTTCACCTGGTTCACTGAGGCAGGGTTTCTCAGTTGAACCCAGAGTTCACCAATCAACTCGTCTAGTTCACCCTGGGATGATGCTCTGTCTCCATCTCCCATGTGCTGGTACCACATTCAATCAGCATTTAAGGGGGGAGTTGAGGATCTGAACTCCAGTCCTTGCACATGCAAGGCAAGTGTTTTATCCACTGAGCCACCTCTCCAGCCCTAAACTGTAGAGTATAAAGCAATTCTGAAAGACTGAAAACAAATAGGCAGAGAGTGAATAATAATTCACTGCAAGTGTAGCAGGCCTCAAGATAACAATGTGAGGGCATGGAATTCAGGGCAAACTAAGAAACAACTTTAAAAAAGACAATCAGGGCTGGAGAGATGACTTAGTGGTTAAGGCGTTTGCCTGAAAAGTCAAAGGACCCAGGTTAGATTCCCCAGTACCCACATAAGCCAGATGCACAAGTTGGCACATGCATCTGGAGCTTGTTTGCAGTGGCTAGAGACCCTGGTATGCCCAATATTCCCTCTCTCTCAAGTAAATAAATAAATAATAGAATACAAATTTTAAAAGATAAACAACAGGTAGTTATAGTGCAAAACTTGTAAGAAATAAAGAAAATACTGATAGAAACAGAATCTGAAGAATTTTAACTTATTTCTCTCAGTTCACATATGGAAAATAACCATGAAAAATTAAGTATACATACAGAAGATTTCACTAAGATAGATTGGTGTTGATTTACTCTAACACTTAAAAAAAATACCTTTAACGTGAATGGCCACAAAATGACTGACATTAATAGATTTCCAAAAGTGATAGAGATCTTTGTCATCCATATGAATTAAACAGCAATAAGAAAACTAGAAAACTCTAGTAGCAACCTCTAAGTGAAGAAAACTATTTGAGGGCTGGAGAGATGGCTTACCAGTCTCTGGATTGCCAATTCTCTCTCTCTCGCTCTTTCTCATAAAAAATACTTAAAAAAAAAAAAAAAAGCTTTCAGTGAAGTACAAAAGATCTCAGTAACAAAAATGCTAAAGGAGTGCTGATTAAAAAGCAAAGCTTATAGACCTAACAGACATTAACCCAGGAGTCCCTTCTTAGCGAGAAATAAAAAATATATATATATCACTAGTATTAGCTAGTCAACAGTAAACATCCAAAATAGAACTACTCAAATTCAAACTATCTAAAGGTATATTCCTCAAGTACAAAGGAAACTACAATACTTCTAAGCAACTCTTTTGTTCATGGTTACAAGAGATTTAAGATAAACACTGTTGTTGTCTAAGAAAATATGAGTGAAAAAAACCTGTAAACAGAAAAAAAAAGTATTTAAAATGCCAATTTCCAATGACATAAAGAGGAGGCTGGCAAAGAGCTTCCCAAGAAAAACACCAGCTGGGGACAGATTCATAAAGTAAGTCTGTCAACTTTCAATAACACCCAGAGGCTCCAGTATGATTTAAACTGCACTTGTCCATGATAATAAAGGAAGACAGGACCTTGGCATGTGGTGATAAAACTTACAAAATAGCATAAAATCCTCTAGTGTCCTAAAGGAAAACTGATGCCTAATTTCCAAATAAAATACATGAGAAGGGCTGGAGAGATGGCTTAGTGGTTAAGGCACTTGCCTACAAAGCTAAAGGACCCAGGTTTGATTCCCCAGGACCCACGTAAACCAGATGAACAAGGCAGCACGCATCTGGATTTTGTTTGTAGTGGCTGGTTTGCCCATTCACACACTCATACTCTCTCTCTCTCTCTCTCTCTCTCTCTCTCTCTCTCTCTCTCTCTGTCACACACACACACCCTCTCTCTCTCTCTCCCCTCTCAAATAAATATTTTAAAAATACATGAGTATACAATCTAAGATTAAATGTGTTAATATATTAATGTAACGCACATATTAAAAGAAAATACCATAACTAAGTGTTTAACTCAAGGAAAATTTAAAATTTAATACTAAGAAATCTAAATATAAAATTCATCTTATTAAAAAATCAAAAGTAGGGCTACAGAGGTGCTTAGTGGTTAAGGCAATTACCTGCAAAGCCAAAGGGCTTTGGTTCAATTCCCTAGGACCCACGTAAGCCAGATGTACAAGGTGGTGCATGTATCTGGAGTTTATTTTTAGTGGCTGGAGGCCCTGGCGCACCCATTCTTTCTCTCTCTCTCAAATAAATAAAAATAAAATTAAAAAAAATCAAAAGTAAAACCACCATGAAAACATGATAAACATTGAAGAAGTATTTAATAAAACTCAAAACACTGACTCTAATATTATAATGAGTAAATACTTCTTTAATATGATCAGGAATATTCCAAGACTCCTATTGCTAGTACTCTCCTACACTTGGCAGAGGTAATAAACAGCATAGTTGAAAAAGGCACAGATATCCAGTAAGAAGTTAATGTAACTATTATTTGTTAATCATTTATTTAGAAACCTAAAAGTTCAGCTGATATTCTATTTTAAAATAACTTCAGGGCTGGAAAGATGACTCAATGGTTAAGATGCTTGACTGTAAAGCCTAAGGACCAGGGTTCGATTCCCCAGTACCCACATAAAACCAGATGCATGAGGTGACACATGCATCTGGAGTTCATATGCAGTGGTTAGAGGCCCTAGCACGCCCATTCGCATTCTCTCTGTCTGCCTCATTCTGTCAAATAAACCAATAAATAAAATATTAAAAATAATTTCAGATATTCTTTTTGGGTACAAAGGAAGATAGTAAAATTAGATGTATTTATGTATCAAAATAGTTTTAAAAGCTGGGCGTGGTGGCGCACGCCTTTAATCCCAGCATTCGGGAGGCAGAGGTAGGAGGATCGCTGTGAGTTCGAGGCCACCCTGAGACTCCATAGTGAATTCCAGGTCAGCCTGAGCTACCTACAGTGAGACCCTACCTCGAAAAAAAAATAGTTTTAAATTAAGTTTGGTGTTGGATATTGAACCAAATACCCGAAGCTAAATCCTTAGTCCCAAATTCAAGATTTTAAAAGATCAGCTGGCAATGGGGGCACAATCCTAGCACTCAGGAGGGTGAGGCAAAGAACCCCAAGACTGAAACTAGCCTGGGCTACTGAGATGAGATAAGATACAGAAAGAATGAAACTCAACTATTTACAATAGCAGTAAGAAAATTAAAATTCTTAGTAATAAATAAAAATTTCAAACTCTAAAAAACGAGTCTGAAATACAACTCATACAAAAAAAATGTTAAATGGGAATTGGGTTATAATAAAGGCAACAGTCAAGTTATTGGTGAAAAGACTCATTACTCAAGGCATAGCATTGAGACAACTGACTACCAACACAGGGAAAGATAAAGCCCTAAGTTAGTCTACCCATGAAGAAATTCTAAACAGATTAGACTTCAATATAAAAACAGAACTTTAAATTACTGCAAAGGAGACACTGAGTTGTTTCTCACAGTGGTGTGGTGTCAGAAACACCTTCTAAGAATGGAACAATGTCAGAAGTGGCATACCATCAAGAAATTTACACAAAATTGATAATTTCAACATAGGAAAACTGCTCAATAACCTAAGTTAAAATATGATTGACAAGCTAGAAAAACTGTTATAAAATAGTTATAACTGTTAGTTATAATACACATTTCAAAAGACCTAACTGAAGTCTAAAGTATTCCTAAAACATGAAGAACTCTTGCTTATACAAGTTGAGCACCCATACTGAATGCTTGGGATCAGAAGTATCTCAGATTTGTGATTTTTTTTCAGATTATGAAATATCTGCACACATATGTGATATCTTGGGGGTGGGAGCCAAATCCAAACAGAAACTTCTCGTATCTCATGTACATGCAGACCAAAGATAATTTTACACATTATTACGAGTACTTAGTACACCTGTGTCTTCACTGTGATCAGGTATGAAGTTTCCACTTAAGCATCATGCTGGCGCTCAAAAATTCTTATATTTACTTTTTTAAGCTTTTGAAATATTACTTTATTTATTTATTTTGAGAGATAAAGAGAGACAGGGAGGGGAAGGGGAGGGGGGAGGGAGAGAGAATGGGCATGCCAGGGCCTCTAGCCACTGCAAATGAACTCCAGACACATGTGCCACCTTGTGCATTTGGCTTATGTGAGTACTGGAGAATTGAACATGGGTCCTTAAGCTTCCCAGGCAAATGCCTTAACCACTAAGCCATCTCTCCAGCCCTCATACTTACTTTTGAAAAGAGTATTTTATTTTATATGCTCTTTTCTGGTTGTTGGTGGTTTATATACATTGAGCATCTTATGTTGGTCCATACTTTATTGAATTTATCTTACTGAGCTACTTTATTTAGGACTTATAGTCAAATGTACACCCTAGGTAACAATACTGTTTTATTTAATATTTTGCAGGGAATTTTTAAACTAACTCACCACTAACTATTTTACTTGAAGGGGTACTGGTAGACTGTTAGATGATGCTGGCTAAAGGGCCTTTTATTGAAGACTTTCCTTTCTAGCACCAGGCTGGTAAGTTAAGTAAAATGTTGTATGTTATTATTCCATGAGACTATTTAATCCACAAGCTATCACCACACAAATACATTTTCTAAGCCCCTCTTCATACAAACAGCTTCAGTACATGTATTGAATGAAACATGCTGAGTTTTACTTTTTTCCTCAGTCATGGCATGCTGGGCTCAACTTTCTTAATTCAAAAAAAAAAAAAATATATATATATATATATGTCACCAGAGGCAATATTATTTTCTGGCCATTTGACTATTCCTAGCATAGATGAAATACTCATTTTTTTCTTCTTATTTATCTATTCTTTTGTTTTTAATTGTTATATTACTGAAAACTAAATTCAAAGAGTTATTTCCTCCTACTTTTCTAAAAAAGGTGGAGGGTAATGTTAGAATTGAGCTAGAACACTGTAGATATTAAATAAACAGAGGAGTAATATGATCTATTGAGTATTAGAGTCCAAGTTTATTTGACAAGATTATCTTGAATCAACTGTAATTCCAGGCTGAGTGATTTATGTGTACCTCAGATGTAACTCATCCACTCTTCATCCTCTTACACCATGGAATTTCAGGCAGGCTTGTCTAAGCTAACAATTCAGAGAAAGGACATACCAAGCCTTCCTATTTTCTTTAAAACTGTATATTTTTTCCAATAAAATGACAAAAATAGCAACTTAGGTTGAGATACTTTTAGAGACAACTCCTAGTCTCCAATTTTAATTCTACTTAGCAAAACAGTGTGAAATTGTATAAAAATGTTTAATATTTAACTATTTGATTTCTCTGAACCTTTTCAATAACTTTCTTCTTTTTTTCCCCACTTCTATTCTTGTAATTTTCCTCCCACTGCATGGAGCCCAAGATACTACTTTCCAACTGCTGCTAAGCATCAAAGTGCATTCAATCAAAAAGCAGTGATGTTTTCTGTTATTAAAATAACCCCTTACACACTAGTCATGGAGTCTAAGACTTAAGAATTTGACTGTTTTGTTGTCCCTATAGTAAGTTTATTCCAAGTATGCTTTGTCAGTTTCATAGGCAGCTTGAAATTCAGTGCCTCCCCACAATGAGTTGCCCCCTAGGAGCTCTCAGGGGGCTGGAAGGAGGCCTAGAAACAGCTCAACCATTAAACTCAGGGTAGAAATTTAAGGACATTGATCAAGTCTATTGATGCTAAAAGATATTCTGTGCATAAAAGTTACAGGAATTCCATCAGCAGATACAACACTTGGCTACTAAGAAATGTGTAATTTCTTTATGACAAGTAAATCAGGAACCTAAAAACAAACAATAAAATGGGAACACAATGACAAATACATCAATAAGCTTATATCCTTAAAATATAAAAATAAGACAATTAAAAAGTATTTTCTCCTTTTTCTCAATAGATTATTTACATCATTTCTGTCAGTCTGGCTGGTGAAGGTACAGTGGCAAGGCCATTCTGAACACATGGCTAAAGAAGCACTTCCTGGAAAATACTTCATACTATCACCAGAGTTATAATCAGTCCTTTCCTTAGCAGTAACTCTATTTCTTAAAAGGTCATTTGAGAAGGAACACAGCACTTAGGTAGAAAAATGTTCCTCACATCACGAATTTTTATGGAATAAAAGGATCAACATGACCATTATCATAAAATAAGTTATGATATGCCTACCTAATGGAATATTATACAGCTAATAAAATTGTTTCAAAAATATAATGGGGTTCATGGGATAACATTAGAAAAGATATGAAATTATATTTACATAGACACATACACGTGTATATATATACATACAAACATATAAACCCTACAGACTTGTAATCTAAAAGACCATCCTTAGGCCTAACCTAGAAACACAGTGGCCCATACAGGAACTTCCATTTCAAGTCATATAGATTTCCTGATTAGATTTAGGTGATCTAAATTTAGGGGTACTTCCAAATATCATCCACTGACCTGTACCAATTGTGCCAGAAACCCCATGTCCTATTTAGAAAACAGCCTTCTATAGCACCTCTCTCCAAGCTCTGGCTCTTACACCAAAGAAAGGCATTACAATTATATTAAGTTTGGTAACATAGGCTCCAAGTCAAATAAAATGCCACATGTTCTCTCTCATATGTAAATTTTAAGTTTCAAATGTTTAGATTTGTGAGTTGAAATAAAAGTCAGTAGTGGAAACCAGGAAGCCAGAAAAGGGTTATGAGAGAGGGAAGAGAGGGGAAGGTATTGTAGATATATAGATGGCAGAATACTGGGGCACAGTGGAAGGAAATGATTTAAGGGGAGGGAATGGAGGAGATCAAGGGGTAGAAGGAGGGTTAATCAAAATCTAAGATTTATGAATAAGCCATATGAGAGCTTCTTCACTAGCTAATAATATATACATACATATATTATTTATATATATATATATATGTGTGTGTGTGTGTGTGTGTGTTTGTGTGTGTTAAAAAAAAGTTTGGGTAGAAGTATCTTATGGACGTGGAAAATGTTGTATCCAGAAGTCAGTTTGTTATTAGAAAACTTTTAATGCCAGGCTGGGACACCTTTCAGCAGGTTGTTGGCCAGGGAGGCCGCTGATGTCCCCAGAATATTACAGGATATTGCCAAGGCTCTTGGTTGCCCACCAAGATACTAAGACCCTACTAAAAACTCCATATGCTTGGGCTACAGATCACTGAGAAATTGTGGCAGTTTGAATATATGGCCCCCAATATATTCAGTGTTTTATTAACTTGTAGTTTGGATCTGCAGCCACCTGGCTGGAGGCAAGGTCACTGGGTGGATCTTAGGGTCCAGCCCTCAGGCATGGTGGTCTGTTTGAGATTCCAATCTAATGATATGCAAAGTGTGCCTAGCTGGAGTTCCTGTGCTGTGCTGTGTGACTTTTTGGCTTGTGCTTCTCCCTCTCTGCTTGGACCTGTAAAGGCATGCCAAGCTTCTTCTGCCATTATGGAACTTCCCCTGGATCGGTAAGCTTCAATAAATCCCTTCCTCCATGATTGTGTCTGGTCTGGAAGTTCATCTCAACGAACCTAAAGTTGTCAGCTACAGGAATCAAGCTGGAGTTGAGCTGAAAGCCTCCTTCTTGTTGACTAGCTGCTGAACAAAGCTACGCAGCCCATTGGGGGAGAAAAGGTCATCAACAGCATTAACCAGCATCCACCCCTGCAAGCTTCATAGCAGGGCAGCCAAGCCAAATGTGCCAACTGATGCAATAGTGGCAAGTCTGCCATGGGGAAAACCAACTGCTCTGTGATTGGACTTAAGGCCTGCTCCATTAGAGAGAATTCCTGCCTGTTACTGAAAACCTAAACAAAAGCCTATAGCTGAAAAGGTCTTAAGCCCTAGCAGAGAAACTACTACTGTTGTCTGGCTAAATGAAGATATTATGCCACCAAACTGCCCTCTAAAATGCTTATTAGGCCTATATGTTAATGCCACTCTCACTTTTGGTTAGAAGAGCTTCTCTTTTCTGATGGTAGTTGATAGGTCAGGACAAAATGAAGTTACAGAGGAGGGCAACAGAAATAAGGAAGTTGGTCATCCACATTCCTCAATAATTGCCCAGCCATTAATGATGCCCCAGGTCTAGATTGACTGCCCCCTTATCTCTCACTGGGTCACTTCTAGTCTCACCATATGGCTAATGTAAAGAACAGAGATTTACTGCCCCAACAACAACAACAACAAAATCCTTCCCTTCCTCACCTTCCCCCAACTGAAGAGCCTATAAAGCCCACTATCTGTAACCCCAAGCTGACTGCTCCCACTCTTGAGAGTTAGTTCTGGCAGCTTGTGTTTTTCCCCCAAATAAAAACTTTCATCTTTGCCTCAGAGTGCTCTCCGTCGTCTTGGTCACTCCTGAACCTTAAGGTGGTACCTGACTCAGACAGGAAGGCTTCTGATTGCCCTTTTAGACAGCCAGACCTCCTTTTCCCTGACTGGACCACCAACCTGCATCCAACCCTCTGAAGGCCTCGGACCATGTCTGTCTGATACAGCCTCTCATACCCACCACAATTCAACCTTGCTCTTCTTCCCTTCTCCTCCCTCCTTCTCAGTAAGTGTCTCTGTCTGTCTGTCTCTCTCTCTGGTTGGCCTGTCGTGGTTTCACCCCTCCTCATGGAAGCAGTGCCGGCACACCAGGCTACGCCCCTTGGCTGCGAGGCTCCAACCCCAGGTTTCCAGAAAGACACACTCTGGACACCTCAGGTCTCTCGCTCTCTGGTCTACCATACTCTAAGAGGCACCCCCTTTGGTTCAGTTGCACCATCACGGTACACTCCCTTTACTTCCCTCCTCTCCCTCTCCCTCCTGAGCTCTCATCTTCCACTGCCAGCCATTTTCATCTTCCACAACCAGCTGCTTTTGCCATCTGGAGCACAGTCAGCTTCCTTGCCCACCAACAGGCTAAAAAGCCAACAATTGTGACCTGTATGGCCTCTGCCCACATGGGAGGTGCAGGCCCCGTTCACCCTAACAGGCCAGGGGGTCATATTGGTGTTCTGTGTAAACCCAGCTTAAGCTTTGGTTTATTTCTCTCTCACCCTTGTTTTGCTCTTTCCCTGTCTCCTTAAGAACTTAAAGCCTCTATGACTCTTGGATGACATCTCATCTTTTTCTGCAACTTTGCCTGGACACATCCATAAGCTGGACAATGGGTCCAAATGGCCTGAAGATGATACTTTTGATTTCCAAATTCTCACTGATCTAAAACAAATTTCTGCCAATATACAGGCAAATGGTTCAAAATACCCTGTTTTCACTCTGCACAGCTTTCTCTCTGCTCTACCTGCTTTTCTTACCAGGTCCTTCTAGGCCCTCCCCCATACTCGTCCTCACCCTCTGCTTTTGACCCTGACACCATAGAGGACCTCGCCCCAACAACTCCTCCGGTTCCCTCAGCCTCTCCTGACACCCTGCCTGGTAATAAGGTTTGATTTTAATCTCCGGAGTTGGAAAAAACAAATAGAAATTTAAAATGGGGATGCATAACTTCTGAATGAATAAATAAGTAAAGGGGAAATGGTTTTCTAAAGTCTATATGAAAAGTGCACTTGAAATGAATGTGTGTATGTGAATATGTATATGGTTCACAGCCCTGAGGCAGCAGAATTTCTGTTCTGAGCAGTGCCATTTCATTGTGAGGATGTTTTCCACGAAGCCCACTGTACAATACTGCATAGCCAATTATTACTGTTGAGTGTCCCCCAGAAGAAACACCAAAAGTAATTAAGATCATAGACAAAAATGCAAGATTCTCCTACTCTTAAAAAGTTGTAAAAATGGCAGGATAGGAAAGCAGCCTATAACCCTGAGGGAAGTCCAACACTCTCCCTGGAATTTAGGGAAAAAACTGGCTCTTTCTTAGCTTCCCTGTCTTGCAGAGCCAGAGGGCTGCAAGCACAGGGAATCTCAGGATCCTGGCCCCAGCATGATGATGAATGCCAAGTCGCTATAAGCAGATGGTGACTTCTTATAAGAAAAGTGAAACTGTTTTATGTTTACTTTATCTTTCTATGCTTCTATGGAACTACTAACAGACAATAGCCTCAAGATTAAATTTAAAAGTACTCAATACTAAATTTATAAAAAAATTCTTAAAATTTCTAATAATGTTTAAATTTGCTTTCATATTTAAAAAAAAAATGTGCTTCAGGAAACTTATAAGAAACAAAGTTCCAAAATCTATGTTTATTCTGGGTAAATAGCATAAGTCAAATCTGATCTTTAAAAAAATCTTTCTTTAAAAAAGTTATTTCAAAAGGCCTTTTGAAGGAAAAAAAAATGGTCATATTAAAAGTGTTTTGGTAAGGACAATAAAAGTTTTTGTTGGTAGTTATGAATGAACTGATTGAAAAAGATAAACTGGAGAGGAAACTTTAAATGTTGGATGTTAAATGTTTGATGAAAAAGATTGTTACAGAGTGGTTACAGAGATTGTAAAGTAAAAATATATACATGAAGGTATGAGTAAAATACGTACATGAAAATGAGTAAGCTTAAACAGAAGGTTAAAGACAAAGTACTTAATCAGATTACAGTTTCTTGAGATACAAAATGACTATTAGCCTACGGCTTACATCAGACTAACAGTATGGCCCTGGCTGGTAACAGGATGCTATGATATTCAGATTGTAAACTTAACTTTAACTCACTGATATTAATCTGGTCATAATAATGGTTATAAAAGACTGAATTTAGAGTATCCAACCAAGTTAACTAGGCTCTTCTATTTTTTAACCTTTTAACTAAATTTGAAGGTTAAAACTGACTCATTAATATTTAATTCTCTCTTAAGGTTATTATACCCAAAACACTGCCTCAAAAAAAAAAAAAAAAAAAAAAAAACTCTCACAGAGGAACTAGTTTAAAGACAAACTATAAAAAATTATAAAATTTTTCATGTCTTCATATTTAAGCCAAAAATGTTACTACATAATATAGATTTCTTTTTTTAAATTCTGTCAGCAGATCTTTATTTCATAGTTTACTCTTTGTAGCCTCATGTGCCTTAAATATGTAAACTCTAGGGCTGGAGAGATGGCTTAGTGGTTAAACACTTGCCTGTGAAGCCTAAGGACCCTGGTTCAAGGTTTGATTCCCCAGGATCCATGCTAGCCAGATGCACAGGGGCGCACACGTCTGGAGGCCCTGGCGCACCCAATTTCTGTCTCTCTCTATCTGCCTCTTTCTCTCTGTCTGTTGCTCTCAAATAAATAAATAAAAAATAAACAAAAATTTTTCTTAAAATATGTAACCTCTACTTTTTGTTAATATCAGACTTTTCCAAATATCAAAATATTGTGATTTGGTTTATACAAAGTCCATGATGTTTAGCTATCAATAAACATGCACCATCATGCCTGACTAAAACTCTGTAATTTTAACATGGTTCTTGTCTTCTTCAAGCTGATTTTACTAGATGATTATCACTGAGGTTATAATCTAAGTCTTATAAAAAGTGAGTTATTGTGATTTTGTCCTTAGAAAAACTAAAAAGGTCCCCCATGTCTTAGAAAAATCTACTGTATACAAACAATATAGTTTGTCTAAGCTTTATGTAACAGTAAATATTTTAATTAAAGCTTAAAATTGTTCAATGGTAAAAGGTTCCTATTTGAGAAACTGCTTTGTGTCTGTCATATTGTCTCTAATGCAAGCTTGCTTAAATCAACAATGACCAAGTTTTATTTTATTCTTGAGCTATGTGTAATTACTGTCAGTCAAGGTTTCACTTAATTGTCTTATTTCTGACATCTTAGTTCATTGCTTATAGAAATATTGATACTTAAGACATGTTTCCTGTCCCAGAAAATGTAATCTTTTAAAGTTCTGTTCTACTTCCAGTTTGGAGGGTAATTGGTACGTACATTGGTATACAGACTAATGAAAGTTGTTTTCAAACACAGAATCTAAGTTTTATACTATCTTGTCTTCTTACTGCCATACAATTTCTAGATTAAATCAATTGCCTTAAAGTTATTGATAAAATGATTGATAAAAAATATTGTTTTCAGGGCTATTAAGATGTTCTGCCTATACATATAACTGACAGATACTTAAAAGATAGAATGTGTATGCTTTCTATGTCCCAGATATAGCTTACACTGTCACCTGACAACTAAACTTAAATATTAATCAGAATGATTTTAAACTATTGTGTCATTCTGTAACCAGATCTGCTCTGCACCCTTTTCAACTAATCTGTTTTGCTAATTAGATATGTACAGTCTCTCTGAGTGAATAATAACCATATGTAAAAGCCAAAATAAATAGAAAACTCTGGAGTTAAAAGGATAACCAATATTTTGGTTCCTGCTCACAGGTCAAACAACCACAGGAGATGATGGGACATTTGAACTTCTAGCCTCTGGTAAGTTACTTATCTTCTTGATCAGAGAGGATGTGGAGACCTAGAAATGAATTCCAAGTCAGAGTATCTGCAACAGCTGAGTCACATTGGAGGAAAATCAGTCCTCCAGGCTTCCCAAAAGAGGGAGGGACACTTGGTCAGCATGGCCTTGACTTATCCTAGCAAATGAGAGTCATAGAACTCCTCACAGGTCCCTGAAAGTCTCTCCTACAGAGCCATTACTAAACTACAAAATAAACAGTTAATTCTGACAGCCTACATGGCCTTAATCACCCAATGAGAAAAATATAACTACAATATAAACAATGAGCCAGACTAAGAGGCTCCCCTGTCTGATGCTGACTTACAATACTAAACTCTAACATTAACTTATATGCCTCCTGCCTCTGCCTCTGCCTGTCCCTGATTAACTTCACCTACTCTGACCCCAGCTACTCCCACTTGCACAGTCACCCCAAAATCATATACTTTATCCAGTCTGTTGGTGACAATTAAAAGTAAAACAACCAAGCTTTCTTTTACAATTCAATAAAAATTTCTCTTTATAACCCTAGAATTCTACTCACAAACAGTACTCAGCAGAGTACATCCCTACAGCAGCAGTATGAATATTTAGATGCACAGCATCACATAACATCACTTCCATATAGTGAAGACATCATTTTCAGTTTGATAGATAGGCATAACTAAGTCTTTAAAGGAAGAAAAGAAAAATAACTAAAAAGAAAGAGTTAGCTTAAATGATAATGAATATTACTGAATGATCTGGTGGAGGGGTTGTCAGTATTCCAAATGTGATTAAAGCATGGGTGTGGGAACAGAACTATGGCTCTGCTGTAGTATAGCAGGGAACATGAGGGGCAGACAAATCAACTTCTCCTGTCTATGCCACACACCCTTACACTTCTTTATCATTCTGTACCTCCCTTAACTTTTGAAATTTTTTGTTTAATTTAGAAGTGACATTGAGAAATCACAAGCCAGACAAGATGGTTCACACCTGTATTCTTAGCAATCAGGAGACTGAAGCAGAAAGATTATGCAGCAGTCTGGGCTATATTCCAGGCCAGCCCAAACTACAGAAAAGATCATTTCCTTAAAAAAAAAATAAATTATAAACACAAGGAGGTATTTTTAAATATATTGACAATTTGAATAAAACAAATGTCAGTTGAACTACCACCTACGTTTAAAAATGAATGCAATTAAGAAAGGAGCTGATTCTGGTATGGACCCTGGGATATGCCCCTCCTGTTGGTGTACTACAGGGTACCAGTATCCTTACTTTGTGTGAACTATTATTCCCTCTTCTCTTTTCTTGGTACCAAGGATCCAAACCAGGGTCTCATGCATGCTAGACAAGGGTTCTACACTGAGCTACATGCCCAACTTCCATCTCCCGTGTTTTGTCTTCATAGTTTCATGACTTCTGTTAGGCACATCCCTTACTTACTCTTTCCTGTCATGCTATTTTACTGGCTCTGTATTGGTATGTGAGATTACTTCAGCATAAGAGCCACTGCACAGCTGATGAATAGTTATTACACTGCTTTTACATTTCACTGTTATGTTTCTGTTGCTCTACCTTATTCTTTTTTCGTATGCCGAGCATTCGTTTTATTTGGTAGCTAATGTTTGAATTTTCCTCACATATCTGCTGTTTTTGATCACTATTCATTTTTGCATTTCATAACTTTTGCTTGAGTTTTTTTCCCCTTGAGGTAAACCATTGAGGATTTATTTTCACTCAAATTTTACTTGTCTAAAAAGAAATGTAGCTTCAGCCCACATGAAAGGTAATTAATCCTAAACTGAAAGCTATGTTCTCTTAATGTGCACTGAAACTATTATCCAGGTTGTTTTGGTGCAGGTAAGGTCCACTATAGGGGCTAGGGATGGTTCAGTAGATAAATAACTTGCCTCTCAAGTGTGAGGACCTGGATTCAGATACTCAAAACCCATGTAAAGTTGGACACTATAAAGCTAGCATCTGTAGACCCCAGGGCGTTTTGGCAAGGTGAGAGGCAGAGACAGGAAAATCCACAGGAATCTCCAGAGCCAACTAGCCTGATAAATGCAGTGGTAAGGGGGAGACCCTGTCTCACAAAACACGATAGGACACTCAAAAGTTGTCCTCTGACCTACACATGTTTACTATCGCCCTCTCTTTACCCCCCCCCCCTTTCTCTCTGCCTCTCTCTGCCTCTCTCTCTCTCTCTCTCTCACACACACACATACACACACAGTTATTTGGAAGATGAATTGCTGTGCCTGTGTAAGCTATATATATCTTTTAGAATCTTCTCTGGCCTGCTAGTGGATTCTGTAGTTGTTGCTGTCGCATGGCTAAATGTGGGTACTGTTTCAATTTGTTCTGCTTTGGGCTACTGGGATCTGGTTATTGGTTTCTTTCAGTAATTCTAGAAAAACTTTAGCCAATATTCCTAAGACTATGGACTCTTTCTCCTTCCCTCAATTTTCTCTCTAGAGACACATGCAGGTCCACTAATAGTTATACAACATTGTAGTCATGATATTGAAATAAAATACTTTCAATCATAAGGGAAATGAAAATTTATATCACAGTGAAATATTACTAAAAAATCTACTGGAATGATTTCCAAAGACAGATAGCATGCAGTGGAGAAAATGTGGAAAATTTAGAATCCTCACAGATGCTGGTAAAACATAAAATAATATGACTATGGATAAAAATTTTGTAATTTTAATGAAATTATGCACATATTTATTGCTTGGCTTAGCAATTCTACGTTATTTTCAAGCATATAGGTATTACTATATATAAAGCACATGGTAGCCATTGTCAAAATGGTTCCAGAGAGAAACACACTAAATGTCACTCAGCAAGTAAGTTTAAAAACTGTGGCATATCCTCCCAATGAAGTAGTATTTAGCAATGAAAAAGAATGAGCTACCAATATATTTACAAAAGAAATCCCAAAACATGCTGACCGAGGAAAGCTAATCATGGAAAAGAATGGACAAGTAGAGTTTTCTTCATCCAAAATGCTAAGGACTGGATATGTTTGAGATTTGGGGAGAGTTTACCAGTTAGGCATTCCTAAAGCTAAAATCCAAGATCCAAACCTTTCTGAGAACCACTGTGCTGCTTCTGATCTCAAAACACTTTGGATTTTTCATTTTTAGATTATAGATGTTCAACCTGTACCATATGATTCCATTCATATAAAATTCTAGAACAAGTAAGGCTAGTCACTACAACAGAAAGCTTATTTGTGATTGCCTTGGGATGGGAGCAGGGTAGACTGGCCACAGAAGAGGGACAGGGAATATTTTTGAGTCATGACACTTCCTATGTCAAGACTGTGATGGCAGGTACACAGAGGCATTTATTTTCAGGCAAAGAAAGAGAAAGACTTCAAGAAAGCAACACTTGTTAACAGCAGGGCAGATGTCAGAATTGGACTAATTCACTAAAGATTTCAAGCTTTAAGTTAGGACATATTGTTATAAGAAAAGCTCCATTCACTCAGCATTCAGCTAATATCATTGAAGACTGTCAAGTGTGTCACGCGCCAATCACTAGTGCTGGGTATTGGGAACACACCCAAACCCAAGAGTCACTTACCCCACAGAAATGACACAGTGGTAGAAAGAAGTTGCAAGAGAGAGCAAAAAACAAAGGGCACTATAATAAATAATTCAGTGATATGGGATGCCACCAGGCTTGTAAAGAGGCGTTCACTACAAATAAAAATGAAACTAGATCTTGAATGACTAAAAACCTAACTGTGAGAAGAAGTAAAATGATAAGGTTAGTGAAAGAAAATATAGGAAATTCTTATAAATTTAAGAAAATTTTTCTCTCACCCCCCTTCAGCACAGGCTGGCATAGAACTCAGTAAGTAATCCACATTGGCCTCAAACTCAAGACAATCCTCCTGCCTCAGCATCCTGAGTGCTAGAATGATAAGTGTGAGTGACTATACCTGGCTGAGAAAAAGAAATTCGTAAATAAAATTTCAAAAGCACAGAACTTTGCAACTGGATCTAAGACTGAATCCTATCACACTGCAATGAGAATGTGGTGCTCACTAAGAGCCCATGGAAAGTAAGATAAATGACAGAATGAACACATGCTTGCAGGGCACCAAGTCCCCCAGGGAAAGGATGCCCAGTATAATAGCTTCTACAAATCACCAGAAAAGACAACTGCCCCAATGAAAAAATGGACAAATGGAAAGAAGCAATGACAAACAGCTCAGAAAGGGAAGCTGCAGAGCACACAGCAAAATCTGCACAACAGTAGCTGAGCAGGTGAACAGTACCAAACACATGCAGGCCATGGAATAAACTCTCCTGTGCACAGTACAAAAGTCATGCAGACAAAGACTGCCTTTCATAAGAGCTGAGTCAAGTTAGATATATGCATATACTAACTAGAGTCTTGAGGATTTTGTTTCTATATACTTGTCAATATCATTCTTGTACAAGGCATTTATTTCTGGTAGAAAGAGCTGAAAAGTGAAGTTACTTACTATGCTGCAAGAGGACTTGGAACACGATACTGTATTAGGCACCATAATGACAACCAAAGGCAGTGAACAGCACTCACCCTACTGAGTTGTACTAAGAACTAAACAAAGTAATCTTTGTCAGGTACTTAGCCCAGTGCCTTCACTTAGTGACTTCTAAGTAAATGGCTCCTGCTACTTATTGTAGTTTCGTACCACTGTTGCTAAGCTTTCACCTCAGCATTTGTATAAATTGACACTTGGACTTACTATAAGACTTTTAACAGATGGCATAGGTGCTAATATGAAAACACAGTAGAAATTGTAGTTAAATTGATCTTAGTATCAAACCAGCTCTATGGTTTACTAGTTGTTAGACTCTGAACAAATCACCTAACGTCTCAGCATCTCTATTTGCATACCTATAAAAAATAATAAACTCAACACCATGTAATGTTCCTTTATCTTCTCCCTCCCTTTCAAGGTTTATCACAGTGGAATTTCATCAGGTGGAATAATAATAATAATAATAATAATAATAATTACAAATAGTTATCTGTGATGACCATATAACCATGAAAAGAGGCTAAATAATAATGAGGCAACAAAAATGCATATGAAATAGTCAAAATAAATGAAAATACCTTACTTGAATATGGATGAAGAAATTACAGGTAGTTATTATCTATCTTTCTGTTTTCCAATGTGATTTGGTTACTTTCGAAAACTTTGAAAATTACTTTCTGAAAAGACTAATGCTCTGCCACCAGCTTTACAGACAGAGGCATATAGCAAGTGTGTTTTCGTTTTTAATTGTATTGAACAAAATATAATAAACTTTAAAACCAAAATAGCATCTTTATGGATCCTTCATCAGTGAATTTATTTTAAAATTTGAGAATATATTCTGGAAAACTACCTTCTGCCTAAATATAACATTTTAACCTGGGACAAATAACTTATTCATATAGCCACACACAGTCTTCATCAATAAAATAAGGCTAATGTTAGTTTCACAGTTGTCTTGACAGCCAGGAACAGTGGCTCATGCCTAGAAGCCCAGCACATAGGAGGCTGAATGAGGTAGGAGGGTCACCATGAGTCCACGGCCAGCCTAGGCTACACAGTGTGTTCCAGAAGAGCCTGGACTAAAGTGAAATCCAGTCCCTAAACAAATAAATAAAAAATAGAGTTGTTTTAAGAAAAAAATAATGACCAACTAGATGATGGAAATATGCAAATATAATTCTATTAAGTACCAGAAAGAAACATTTAATGGCTATGAACATAGTTTATGATACCAGACAGACTTAAATTTGGATTTCTGCTTTGTCACTTATAGCTGATATAGCTTTAGGCAATTTATTTCACTCTTTCAAGCTTCAATAATTTATCAACAACGTAGGGGAATGATGACAAACCCCTTGTGCACTCACAAAACTCAACGCTATCACTAAGCACTCCTTAAAGCTACTTCTGCAGTGAGCACTAGTCATTATGTCATTACACTGTGTGGGGGAGGGGCACTGGGATCAAACTGGGCCTCATACATGCTAAGCAAGTATTTACCATTGAGTTATAACACCAGGCCAAATGTTATTATTTATTAATACCCCAACAGCTATGCTTCACACACAACAACAAGATAGGAAAGATGCACTCTCTATTACTAAGATATTCAATCAGCAAATGTTATAGATTGTAAAAAAATTTAATAAATGATAAAAAAGTTTTTTAAGTACATTATTATGGAAGCAAAGAGAAAGGGAATGGAGCCAATTGTCCTAAAGAATGCACCAAGATGTCAGAGATGTTTGTCTGAGTGACTTTGTCCATAAATGAGGAAAAAATAAAAAACAAAGAATTAATAGTGTGTTCAAGCTATAGGATAAACACTACAATCAACGTAGGCATTATCAGTCTTCCTAATCTGGCCTTCTGCCTCCCGCCCCCCACCTTCTCTTCAAATCCTATAGTTCCTTTATTTGATTTAGAAAAGCCAAACTTTGAATCACTTCTTGGCCTCCCCAAGGCCTTCCAAATTCTCTCTGTGGCTTTCCCTCAAACAAGGTCTGTAGTGTTCTAAGTCAATACACACAGGATGAAACACTCTGTGCTTTACTTTCCCTGTCTGTTGACAGTGCTGTATTACTCCTTGATGGTTACCCATGCTTTCATATGCCTTGTCTTTATGTTTTCTTCACACTGTGCAAAAAGAAGTCAAAAAATACAAACACTAGGATCCAAGGCAGAAGGAAACATAAGATTTGAAATTCATTAATAAATAAATTCATTGTGGACTACAGCTACCCAGAATCACTTCTGTATGGCTGTTACAATGTGAAATAGGTATTGATAACAGTCATAAAATAGGCCTACCACCCATTAGACATAAAGACTGAAATAAGAGTACAGTAAGGAAATGCTGTGAGCACTTCTTGGGATTGCATAAACAGGGTAGTAACATTAATGGATAGTTTTTTAATTTTTTGTTACTTATTTATTTATTTTTGTGAAGTAGGGTCTCACTCTAGCCCAGGCTAACCTAGAATTCACTATGAAGTCCTAGGCTGGCCTCCTACCTCTGCCTCCTAAGTGCTAGGAAAAAAAAAGGTGTGCCACCATGCCCAGCATAAATTATATTTTTAAAGAGGTTACTTAGGCAATGTTCATTCTCAGCCTCTCCTAGAATTCTGAGAGAATAAAAATTGACAGACATAGCAAAATTTTGGTTCCCGGGAATTTGGGTTTACAAAGTTAAGTTCTAATAAATAAATGTGTACCGAGGTACAACTTCAAAGTCAACCTATGCATGAAGAGGACTTACAGTTTAGTTAGGTATATCTGTAGCGACAGGAAGAAGTCCAGAAGAACTCAGAAATTTCAATGCCAAACATGTCACAAGAGGTCTGAGGTCACATTTTCTAACTGTGATTTGACCCTAAAGTAAGCAATACATGTAATTAATTGATGCCCTAACCTGAAATAGTTAACTTGAATGGGACTAGTCTACCATCCAATGTTAGTCTAATCATGCTAGTCACTATGTAACCAGCCTTAGAAACACAAAGTCAGTTATTCATGAGGAGAAGGAAACCTAAAAAGCAACTACTTCAATTGCCTCTTACACAGCAGTCAATAAAAAGGAAATTTTCTTCCTCCAAAATACTATCTAGCCATTAATGCCTGTAGAGATGAACAGGAAATCCATACCCCTTTCAAAAGCATGTGTTTAAACTATGTTATGAAACTACTTACAATAATTATGAGCCTCTAATGCCAGGTTATAATTATCCAAATGAGATGCAAATATTGTGGACTAAAGAGGAAAAGGAAATAGCACATACCTTATTTTTACTGGACTATTATAATAGAGATGGCATTTATAGAAAATGTACTAGGGCTACAGAGATGGCTTAGTGGTTAAGGCACTTGCCTGTGAAGCATAAGGACTTAGGCTTGATTCTCCAGTACCCATGTAAGCCAGATGCACAAGGCTGTATATTCATTTGGAGTTCGTTTGCAGTGGCTGAACCCTCTCATGAGTAAATACTACATAGTAAATTTCAGGTCAGCCATGGCTAGAGTGAGACGCTACCTGAAAAAGCCAATAATTAAAGAAGGAAAATTTAAAAGGATGATAAAAAGGACATAGAAGATTCTGAGTAGGTATGCTGACAACTCCATGGGTCACTACTACTGATGCAAACTCAGAAAGTTACATATCATCAGAATCCAGTGGAACCACTAAAATGGTAGCTCCCACCTATAATCCCAGGACCCAGAAAATAGAGGTAGGGCAATCATAATTTTGAGAACTGCCTTAGCTACACAGTGAGTTCACGGCCAGCTTAAGCTATACAATGAGATCGTGTCTCAAAAACCAAGGGCTGAAAAAATGGCTCAGCAGTTCGGAGCACTTCCTGTATAAGCATGAGGGCCTAAGGAGGCCTGAAAGACCGCTGGACCCACATCAACAGCTAGGTGTGGCCACACATGTCTGTAATCCCAGTTCCATACGGGAGTAGAGACCTAAGGATCACCAGTGCTGGCAAAAAAAAAAAAAAAGGCAAGTTCTGAAATTAGTAAGATATGCAGCTCAAGTAAGAATGGGCAGAAAAGTGATGAAACAGGACACCCGATATAGTGCTTCAAAAATGGGGTGCCAAATTGACACATGCACACACCCACATTCACACAAGGGGAAAAAAATAAGGGCTGAGATAGGTAGGTGGTAGAGCACTTGCCTAGCATGTACAAAGCCCTAGGTTCAATCCCCAGCACTGAAGAAAAAAAAGATAGGTGAGAGAAATGTTTAGAATGCAGATAAATTCTCCTATCTTAATATAGAAATAAGGAAATGATTATCATCCCATAGAGTCCATTATCTGGATGTGGGGTCTAAATGTCTAAAACACTATGAGTTCTACTTATTGAATTTTTTTCAAAAACCGTAATACAAGTAATACTGTATTAATGAGTCCGTGAGTACTATTGAGTCTACGAGCTGAAGAGGATATTACTGTTGCTTATAATGTGACTAGGATTATACACAAACATAAAGTGAGACATGTATCTTTAGAAGGGATTTGGTTTTGAATATTGGTTTTAGCTGTTTTTTTTTTTTTTTTTTTTTTTTTTGGTTTTTTGGACTTCAGAAAATAACCACTGTTGGCTATTGCCAAAGCTCTTGGTTGCCCACCAGAGCTAGATGGTAAGACCCTACTGCTGAAGACACCACATGCTTGGGGCTGCAGGACACTAAGAAATCAAGCTGAAGCTGAGCTGTAAGCTTCCTGTCAGTTGACTAGCTGCCATGATTTTAGAAAGAGCTATGCAGCCTGTTGGTGGAGAAAAGTCATCAACAGTCTTAACCAGCAATGGAACCTACAAGCTTTACAGCTGGCCAGCTAGACGTAATATACTAAAAACCTAATCAAAAGCCTATGGCTAGACTGGAAACATGGCTTAGTGGTAAGGCATTTGCCCGTGAAGCCTAAGAACCCAAGCTCGATTTCCCAGGGCCCAAATGAGCCAGATGTACAAGGTGACACATGCGTCTGGAGTTTGTAGTGGCTAAAGGCCCTGGCATGCCCATTCTCTCTATCTGCCCCCCCCCCCTCTCTCTGTCCAATAAATAAATAATTTTTAAAGCCTATGGCTAAGGAAGTCATAAGCCCAACTTGGGAAACTACTACTGCTGTCTGGCTAAACAGATATTATCACCACCAAATTGCCCTCTAAATACTTATGTCTATGTCCATATATTAATGCTACTCTCACTTTTGGTTAGAGAAGTTTCTCTTCGCAATGACCATTGGGGAACTTACCAAAATGCTGAGAGGTGACAATGGAGTGTTTAGCACTAAGTGAGAAATCTCTATCACACCCTCCAAAACTCAGGAAGCATGTGGAAAGAGGCGGCAGAAAGAATCTAAGAGCCAAAGAAAGGGGATGAGTGCTTTGCAATACTGTTTCCAGACACAAAGTGGTTCTGGCATTCATAAACTCACAGTGGCTAATGTTAGCTATATAAGGCCTGTGTAATAGGAGAAAAAAAATGATGACATTAAAAATCAAAGACACTTGTTGGAAAGAACAGATTCAGTGGAGGGGAACTGGAGAAGAGGAACATAGAAGGTGGTTGAGGAGATTATAATCATAGTATATTGTTTATATGTACAGAGGCTATCAATAAAGTTTTTAAAAACTAAAATGAAATTTTAAAAAAGAAACTACTCACTTTGGTAACAATTCTTGCTTGTTTTAAGAAAAATCATTAGACGGTTGTGAACTGTGAAGATTATGAACATAGCTTTTGAGTTTCAAAGATACTTTGGATAACATATTCAACAAAATTAACTAATGAGGAATCATGTGAATCCCCAAAAGAAAACAGAAGTTCCAGAGCTATAGAACAAGATGAGTAGAAATGAAACAGCCATGCCATACTCACTGCAAAGCACAGGAGCCCACCTCAGAAGGGCAGTGATGACAGGGTAAGGGCCATACACTCCCATTTTCAGATTCGAGTGACTCATGCATTTACAGGAAAGCCTTCAGGGGCTGGAGAATAATGTGTCCTATGGATGCTCAAAAATTAAGTAGCTGAAGCTTCTTTCAGGACAAAGCAGCATGTTTAGTGAAATGTTAGGGATAAAAGTACCAATACAACTAAATTTAAAGACCTGCAGTACAGGAAAAGGTAGTTCCACAGAGAAGGGAAAGAAAGGGAACAAGTAACAGTGAGTGATCGTGAGAGCCCCAGAAAACCTGAGGAAACGTGAGGTATTATTCTGGCAATTCAGAAAACATGGCCCAGAAAGGAACTTTAGAGTCACAGATATAGGGAAAGTCCTGAGCACCATCTTCCCCAGATATGAGATCACGAAAACTGACTTTATACAGAAACAACTCAAGGGAGAAGCACAGTAGATGAAGGAGCTGTGAACACACTGGCAGAATCTTCCCCCAGAGCAGGAAAACCATAATCTACTTCAAACATAAGGAAAGGCAGGAAGACAATGACATAAGATACAAAATCTCTAAACTGAATTAGAAAAATCTCAGAGATTAGTTGAACTTTAAAGTGAATGAAGAAAATTACTTCAGAAGTGAAGTCTACATCAGAAAGCTCATAAGAGTGAATACACACAGCTGATATCCTAAATAGAAGTTGCAAAGAAGGAAAATATTAAAAACCAAAAAAAAAAGAGTTGAAAGAACTCAACAGAAAATTATAAACAAAAGACAGGAAAACAAGTTCCAGTACACTAAGAGAAGCTATCAAATAATAAAATTGAACAGTGGTGTATACATGTATATATACAGAATAATATAAAATAAGGGATACATCATATGTGGACTTAAGTGTGTCAGATGTATTTAAGTGTATGAGTGCCAAAAGACTCAAACAGAGTGGCTATCAATAAAGGATGTTATTTTTAAAAGTGGTAAAGAGAAAGGATGTTTTTCTGGTATGAACGGTGTCACAGAGTGGTCAACAGCAGACAATGAGAAGCTATCCTTACCAAAGCATTTCAATAAAAAAAAAGAGAGAAAGATAAAATAGACTGCTACCATTTTTCAAACTTCAGTGAGTTACTGGATCTAGCACCACTGGCCACAAACATGGAAGCATGTTTCCATGTTAATGAAATAAGGACAAAACAAGCATTCTTGGCAAGAATTCTATTACCTTTGGCAACTGATGGTATTATTAAAATCTGAAGACATTTCTACGTTCACACTTGAAGAACTAAGCAGCGCAACTTGACTGAAAATTAATTTAAGGCTTGAAAAGTATTGACCTTTAATTGTGTGGAACAAGAGGGCATGCAGGCTGGAAAGCAGAAGACATGCTTTCCTTTCGTAGTCTGATGCCACATCCTAACCAGCCTTGGGCAAGAGCAACAAGCAGGGGTACTAACACTAGCCATACAGCAAGGGCACCAAAGACTGGGCAATCCCCTAGACAGCCCCTTCCTCCCTTCTTCAGATGAGACTAATAAAACCATGAACATCTGGCAGGTAAATAAATTTATTCATATTGAACAACAATGGTCTGTTAAGACATGAAGAAAAATATTCCTTGGTACCCTAACTCAAAGTTTGATTAGTAAGGGAAAGATAAAAGATGCTTATCAATAATCCATAATGCAAAATAAGATGTATACAATCCCATTAACAACCCTTATATCTTTTATTACAGTGTAGCACACATGCATACACATGGGAATTATCATAAGACAACAGATAAGAGCACTGTTACTATAGAATTTAATTCTCTTACTCCCCCATCAGAAGGTGGTCACCACCTAACAGCAACATTTATGCTGAGAGATTCTGATAACTCCTTAGAGAACTGTTTCTAATCATTTAGAGAAAGACTCCATGGGTGAGAAAGAATATACTGAGAAACTGAAATTGGTTTTGTGACATATGATTGTGAGCTTGAAAATTAAATCCAAAAAAGTCTTATGTCAGCATGCTTCTGTAAACACTTTTGACATGTACAAAGCATGGTTTTGAAAAGTCTCAAAAATATTAAATACGCCGGGCGTGGTGGCGCACGCCTTTAATCCCAGCACTCGGGAGGCAAAGGTAGGAGGATCGCCGTGAGTTTGAGGCCACCCTGAGACTCCATAGTGAATTCCAGGTAAGCTTGGGCTAGAGTGAGACCCTACCTCGAAAAACCAAAAAAAAAAAAAAAAAAAAAAAAAATTAAATACTTAAGTTTTTGTTCTTTGAGACTTTATCTTTCCAGTAAGCGGGGCTGAACCTATAGACCTGCACAAAGAAGTCAAGCCTTCTAGCTGGAACTATGTCCCAGCTGGAGAGTGTTTTCAAAGCTGCCTGTCAGTTTTACTGCACTTTGTTCTGTATTTAGTTGCCATGCCTCAAAATATTTTCATTATTTAAAAAATACAATAATTAAGTAAATCATTAAAGTATTTTATTCTTATTTTCCACATATGTGAGAACACTGTTTTCTTTCTTACACTAGCCCACAGGAGGTAGGAGCTGTACATAGTTTTAAGGGCAAGTACACAGAGACAGCAGCATACAGCCTCATCCTATCTCCTGTTCTTTCCTTCTTAAACAACCTTTATCATCTTCAAATACGGTGTGTGTGCATGCATGCACACGTGTGTAAAAATACATGGCGCTCAATTGTATTTCTTACTAACAAAGGTCAAAAATAGGATTTATATAAATAGCTTTTATAAGCTATCTGTTTTGTATTTTTATAGATTGTATCTAATGAATATCAAGTGGGATAAGTATGAAGAAATTCTATGTAAATTAACAAAAATGATGCACACATTTTTGTTATGTTGAAAAATACAACTTCAGCTTCTTTATTCCTTTAAAACTTCAGAGAAATAAATATGTCAAAACAAGCTCCTAGTTGAAGACTCCCTGGTAGTTAGTACAGAGTAAGTAAAGAGAGGTGTCATCAAGTAGTCTGAGTTTCTCTACTGTAAACCCCTGTCTACCCAGGTAAGCAGCATCAGGAACTAGGAAAGAAAGAGAACTAAAAGTGAGTATTTTATATAGTTCCTAAAATAAAGAATGACTTTTAAAACATTCTCTTCCTGAGCTCTGAAGAGTTTTAACACATACCATGCTCACCCTACCCTGAAATGAGTCATAGCCTATGCATAACCTGGGTTTAGACAGCCTTGCTACATACATAAAAGCAAGTTACTGATGACAAGCTTTAAAAATAAGACTTATTTTCCAAGATTTTAAAAAATGCTTATAATTTACAAACTACTATAATTAGCGCATATTGATATTTCACTTACCTAGTATTTATTTACAAAATTTCCAAATACAAGCTTTGTATGCATGTTTGTTACTTTTTTGAGGCAAAAAGTGACTTCAGTCCTTTGTGAGTCACGGTGAGCAGCACAGCAGATAAAGTATTTTTGGACCCTTCCCCAAAATCTTGTATGAACTCTTACAAGGATATTTTTGTTTAAATGTACTTACTTTGTAATACGGTCAATGTTGGCAATTTGCTTCTGATTCCTAATAATTTCAATGGCTGCCCAAAGATGCTGGATAGCTTTTGTATCCGCCTGTCGCCTTTTTGTTAAACGTGCCATGACCTGTTTACTTCTTTAGCTGTAGTAATATACAAAAACATAAGGCAAGAAACATGGATTATGGAATGAATTATCAATACCAGTGAGCAACACTTTCAGCACCTTTTGACTTCTGATTGTACTGATGTACAATGTAGCACTGTCAGCTTTTTCTACCACTCATATCACATTCTTTATTTCATTCAAACCATCATTTACTTCATTACTTCATATAGGCTAGAATTCTAAAATACAAAACACTTAAAAAGGCATTTTTCTAAAGGACAAGTGGGCACTTTATACCAATATATCAAAAAAATAAAGATATTTAAGGTTTATTGTAAAACATAGAAATATTTATTACAATATAAAATTTCATTTTTACATATGGATTTAAATGTCCTAATTGTTTGGAGCTTCAGTTTATTATAGTCATGGCTTTAGAGATTCCAATGTCTATATATATAACAACATTAAAAATAAAACCATTAGCTGGACATGGTGGCATACACTTATAATCCCAGCACCTGTGAGGCAGAAGTAGGAAGACCACCAGAAGTTTGAGGACAGCCTCATCTACATAGTAAACTCTAGGCCAACCATGACTACTACATAGTGAGGCCCTGTTTCAAAAGAAACAAAAAAAAAGGAAAGTAAAAGAAAAAAAAACAACCCACTAATGCATCAATTCATTATTCATTGATTGATCCATCCATTAACCCATGAACAGAGAGTACAAGATGCTTCTGAAGTAAAAGGGGAAAGGTCAGAACTGGACTACTAAAAGATGACAAATAGGAACGTTCTAGTTCTTGGATAAGATATTAATTTCAGGGGCGTTTAATTACATTTTTAGGAAGCACCACTGTTACTTTATTCAAATTTAGTATTGTGGTGAGCTGAAGGAAACAGCCATCACATCTTTCTGGCTGGCTGTCTCCTGGCAATGAGGGTTACAGCCTAGGTGTCTGCTGGGTGACAATATTACAAGAGGCCCACAGAATCTTTACTTCATCTTTCATGGACACCCAGCCACAGGGACTCACTGAAATATACAAGCTGCACATCACAATATGTCATGCCAAATTTAAAATTAGACCAGGCACGGGTGTCCAACCTTGTGATAATTTGACAATATTGTCACTTAAAATACATTGGGGCAAATGAGGGACTTAAGTTGGACCCACCTGATAAGCTCTTAAGTTTAGGGTGAGCAGGAAGCTGGGCCCTGTGCACCTTCTTTTTTTTTAAATTTTTTTTGTTTATTTATTTATTTGAGAGCGACAGAGAGAAGGAGGCAGAGAGAGAGAGAGAGAGAGAGAGAATGGGCGCGCAGAGCTTCCAGCCTCTGTAAACGAACTCCAGATGCATGCGCCCCCTTGTACATCTGGCTAACGTGGGTCCTGGGGAATTCAGCCTCGAACCGGGGTCCTTAGGCTTCACAGGCAAGCGCTTAACTGATAAGCCATCTCTCCAGCCCCCTGTGCACCTTCTTGAGCCGACTTTGCTATCTTTTTTTAAAAAATTATTTTTAATGATTTATTTGAGAGATAGACAGAATGAGTACAGGCATGTCAGGGCTTCAGGCCACTGCTAACAAAATCCAGGGGCATGTGCCACTTTGCATCTGGCTTTACATAGGTACTGGAGTCTTGAACCCAGACCATCAGGTTTTGCAAGCAAGTGCCCTTAACCACCGAGCCATTCTCTCCACTCCTGACTTTGCTGTCTTTGAGGAGACAGTGAGTGGAGAAAACTTACTCTGAGCACTTTTCCATATCCCCTAACAGGCTGAGAGGGACATTAGGACATCTGTTTTCCTGTTCCTCTTCATTATTTTCACAGCCAACTTAGTCCCCTTCCTTTTTTGGCCAACCTAAATTAGACCTGCAACTGCCACCAAAGCTTATCTTGACAAGTACTACTTTAGAGGAGCCTGAGGTGAGTCAGACCCCTTGTCTGAAGGTATTCCTGAATGGCCTATTTCTCTCCCTGTTATTTCTAGTAGCTCCCATCTCTGCTGTTCACCAAAATCAATTTATAAAACAATGTCAGTACTTATGTTTTAAAGAAAATCTAAGGGAAATCAGTTATACAGATAAACTTAGACCTATAACTAAAAGACAATGAAGGGCTGGAGAGATGTCTTGGTGGTTAAGGCAAGTGCCTACAAAGCCAAAGGACCCAGGTTCAATTCCCCAGAACCCACATAAGCCAGATGCACAAGGTGGTGCATGCATCTGGAGTTTGTTTGCAGTGGCTTGAGGCCCTGGCATGCCCATTCTCTCTCTCTCTCTCTCTCTCTGTCTCTCTCTGCCTCTATCTATCTCTCAAATAAATAATGAAACTTTCTTTAAAAAAAAAAAAAGAGAGATAGGACTGGAGAGATGGTTTAGCAGTTAAGGTGCTTGCCTGCAATGCCTAAAAACTTATGTTTGCCTCTCTGGGTCCCACATAAGCCAGACTCACAGTGACACAAGCATACAATGTCACACATGCACATAAGGGGGGGCACATGTCTGGAGTTCGTTTATAACAAGTGAAGGCCATGGTATGCCCATTCTCTCTCTCAAATAAATTTTAAAAAGAAAGATAATGAAAATTCCAACTACAACTTCTGAATACTTCTGCCTTAGAGAGTAATCACTCTACGCAATCTCTCTGCTTTATTGTGCTTGGACAAGAGAGGCAGCTCAAGAATGTGTGAGCCAAGGTAATGAATTTACTGGTAAGACTGTGAAGTAACCACAAAGTGGTGACATCTCACACAGAACTGCAAAGGTACAACTAGTCCTATCAGATTGCACAAAACCAATTTTGTATTGTTCAAATTACAGAACAAACTCTTGGTTATCCTTATATACTTAAAAAACCACACAATGGCCGGGCGTGGTGGCGCACGCCTTTAATCCCAGCACTCGGGAGGCAGAGGTAGAAGGATCGCCATGAGTTCAAGGCCACCCTGAGACTCCATAGTGAATTACAGGTCAGCCTGGGCTAGAGTGAGACCCTACCTCAAAAAAACAAAACAAAAACAAACAAACAAAAAAAAAACAACAACAACAAAAAAAACCACACAATGGGGCTCGAAAAATTGCTCAGTGGTTAAAGGCACTTGCTTGCAAAGTCTGACAGCCTGAGTTCGATTCCCCAGTACCCAAATGAAACCAGATGCACAAAGTGGCATATGCATCTAGAGTTTGCATGCAGTGACAAGAGGCCCTGGTGTGCCCATATTCATATTCTCTCTCTTTGCAAATGAAAATATAAAAATAAAAGAAAACATACAATGGGGGCTAGGAGATGGCTCAGTAGTTAAAGATGCTTGCTTAAAAAGCCTGCTGACCAGATTCAATTCCCAAGTACCCACATAAAGCAAGCTGTACAAAGTGGTGGGTCCTGGTACACCCATGCATGTTCTCTCTCTCTCTCTCATAAAAAAGGGAGGCTGAAGAGATGGCTTAGTGGTTAAGCGCTTGCCTATGAAGCCTAAGGACCCTGGTTCGAGGCTCGATTCCCCAGGACCCATGTTAGCCAAATGCACAAGGGGGCGCACGCGTTTGGAGTTCGTTTGCAGTGGCTGGAGGCCCTGGCATACCCATTCTCTCTATCTGCCTCCTTCTCTCTCTGTCTGTCACTTCCAAATAAATAAATAAAAATAAACAAAAAATTAAAAAAAACAGAATAAAACTATACAGTGCCTAGTTTGTTTACAGTACTGGGGATGCTATAGTGAAGTTTTAAAAAATGTAGTAAATAGTGATGCTTGCCAGAAAGTACCAAAACTGAGAAAGGAAATGCGACATATACATTGTAAGGTCATGTGTGACATATAGGTAGTCTAAAATGCTATGGGAATTCAGAAAAGGGTCAACCTACTTCTACCTTAGGTAAATTTTAAGCAGATATAAATAAAGAAGACTGTAAAATGTAAGGAATATGTAGAAAAACATAAATACAAATGTTTAATTTATTAATTTATTTTATAAATAACTGTTTAAAGCAAAGATTAATTGATAGGTGTAATCAGGTATATAATATATACAAAAGAATTTAATATATGACAATCATACCATCAAAGAGGGAATAAGTAGAATTATATTACTGTAAATGGTTTATATATTGTGTGAAGTAACATCATACTAACACAAGTATGATATGATAAAGGATCGTGCTGTAACTTGTAACAACACAGAATAATACAATACCTAAAGTTAACATTACTATAATTATAAAAAAAAAATTGTGAAAATGTGGGCTATTAGCTGGACCTGGTAGTATTAGGCTCTAATGTCAGCTACTCAGGAGGCTGAAGCAGCAGAATTACAGTTTCAAGGGCTGCCTGGCCAACATAGTGATACCCTGGTCCCTCTTCAAACAGTGATATTTAATTAAGAATAATTTATTCATGGATATAGAAAAATATAACAGGAAAGCTATTATTTTAAAATATTAAAATAGCAAGTATGACCTCTACAGGGAATGTCACATGTTCCTAAGTTATTAAAATCAAGATTAAGGGGTTGGAAAGATGTCTCGGCAGTTAAAGATACTTGCTTGCAAAACCTGATGGTCTGAGTTTAATTCCCTAGTACCCACATAAAGCCAAATGCACAATGTGGCACATATATCTGGAGTTTGTTTGCAATGGCAAGAGACCCCGGTGTGCCCATATACCTTCTCTCTCTTTCCTCTCTCTCAAATAAATAGTACTTTTAAAAATCAAAATGAAAGGATGAAGCAATGCTACACCACACAAAAGCAAAGATAAAAATCAAAGATTTCTGAGATCTACATAAACAAGGTTATAGAAGTGGACACACCTGTCATTAAGTTGTACTACAAGCAGGATGATCAACAGTTACAGGAGTCCAAGTGGAATATTGCCAACAATGCAAGCCAAATCCCAAGTCAAGTGAATACAGTAAAGTGTGTGATATATTATAAAAGTACTAAAAACAACTCAACTTATTAAGACAAGATTTTTTTTTAAGTACAACCATCCACATCATGTAAAAGCCTTTGTGGTACTGGGGACTGAACCCAGGGCCTCATGCATGCTCTCTCAGTGTTGTAGTCAGTTCCATGTTGCTGGGATGAATATCCAAACCAGGCCCACCTTACAGGAAGGAGTTTATATCAAGCTTACAGACCCAGGGGGAAGTTCCATCAGTGGTAGAAGAAGCTGCTTCCATAATTCCAAGTAGAAAGAAACCATTACCTGCCAGCCAACACTAAAAGCAACAAGCACAAACTCAGCACCAAGCAGCAAGGGGATCCAGGCAGAGCTCAGACCTCACTGCCTACCTTTTGGCTGAAATTCAGATTGTCCTCAAACACACTTCAGGGTTGGACCCCAGGATTCATGCCCAGAGATACCTCTTCCAGGCAGACAGCTGGAAATCCAAGTTACAAGCCTTAATAAAACACCTGATTCTATGGGGGACATACACTCAAATTACCACTCTCAGCAAGCCCTCTAATACTGACCTCCAGCTCTATTCCTCAAAGGTTTCTTTCTTAGGAAGTCTCAATGCATTCACTCATTTCACATATATTCCACAAGTGCTAGTTATATACTAGAGTTGTATAGTAAAGAGCAGAGCAAGGCAAACAAAATCCCGTCACCTAGTAAATTTCATTAACAACATGACTAGATAGAAGAAAATAGCAACTGGGCATGTGTCAAGAAAGTCTCCAGAAAGTATTTTCGTAGGTCTGATATTAAAGACAGATGATCATTAGAAGCCCTTATTGATGTGTCCACACCAAACTTCAGTTGTCTCTTCCCTAAGTGCACATTACTAGCTCACGCCTGCTAAGTGTTAATCACTAGTAAACTGCACTACCTACAATCCACCAATACAGCCCAAACCTCCCAGCTCTATCCCTTTACTTAAGCAATTCTCTGCACCCATCTCTTTATTACTGATTAAAAATTTCCCACCTTCTGGGATGGAGAGATGGCTTAGCAGTTAAGGCATTTGCCTGCAAAGCCAAAGTACACACTCCCCAGGACCCACATAAGCCAGATGCACTAGGGGGCACACGCATCTGGAGTTCCTTTGCAGTGGCTAGAGACCCTGGCACGCCCATTCTCTCTCTCTCTCTCTACCTGCCTATTTCTGTATCTCTCTCAAATTAATAAATAAAAGTAAAATTAAAAGAATTTCCCACCTTCTTTAGTACTTAAATGCAAACCTCTCTGAACAACCTTTTCTTCTAGAATAAAACTCAATTGTCTTTTGTATGTTAATGACAATTTGTTCACACACTACTTAAAATTTTATTGCTTGTATAATTAATTATAAGTTCCTCAAAGGGGGCTGGAGACATGGCTCAGTGTTTAAAGTGCTTACCTGCAAAGGCTAACAACCTGAGTTCAATTCCCCAGTACCCACATAAAGCCAGATGCACAAAGTAGTGTACGCATCTGGAGTTCGTTTACAATGGCCGGAGAACCTGACATGCCCATTCTCTCTCCTCTTTTCTTTCTCTCTCTTCTCTCTGCCTGAAAATAAATAAATAAATAAAATACTTCAAAAAATAAATTGTTCAAAACATGCCTCACTTATTTATACATCTAATGTCTTACCAGGTACCTAGCACAGGTTTTTTTTTTTAATTTTCATTTATTTATATTTGCAAGGAGAAAGAGACAAAGGGAAGGGGGAGAATGGGCATGCCAGGAAAACTCCAGATGCATATACCACTTTGTGCACCTGGCTTTACATGGGTGCTAGGGAACTGAACCCAGGCCAGTAGGCTTTGCAAGGAAATATCTTTAACCACTGAAGTATCCCTAGCATAGTTTTGAACATACTAAGCTTTTGATATGAAATTATTTAAGTTTTCCAGCTATGGTATAAAAATAAGACCCCAAAATGAACCTTCATCTATGTTTTAGTAAAAATTAAAACCTCAAAAAGAAATATCAGACTATGGATAGAAACCATTAATATAGTCCTCAGTTTTTGTTCTGCTTCAACACACAAATAATTTAACCAATGCTTTCTAGCAAACATGGCTCTTTAGGAAGTGATTCTCAAGAGGACAGTAGATTAAAAAATAAAACTTTCAAGTAATGTTAATGAACTCTCAGGTGATAATTATATTCTGTCCCAAGAAACCCAGATTTACCACAACACCATCTATAAAAATGTTCTTGTCTCACATCACACTTCTCTGAAAACAGAACAACTTGGGAAAAAATTTAAAAATAAGACCAGTAATTGGTAATAAATAAATATATGGAAACTGTGTTGTAAGAGAAGGGATGATAATCATAATAGTAGGGAGAACAGAACAGGTGAAGGAACAGAAAGTTGGAGAAAACAACAAATCACTGCAGCATTCAAGGTGTCTAAAACAATTCTAGTGGTGGGTTCGTTTTGGCTTATTTTATTGCATTAAACATTCAAATATTTGTGCCAAACATTACATAAAATTAAATATATACTTCTATTGTTTTCCAATGAGTACTTCACTGTAACTTGGATAAGAATGAACTTTTCCTCAAGTCTATTAGCAATTTTAAATTAATATTCATAATTTACCATTGTATTCTCTTTTTCTTTGTTTTTATTGATTTACTCCAGGCTGGCCTGGAACTCACTATGTAGCTGAGGTTGGTTTAAACTCCTGATCCTCCTGTCTCTACCTCCCAAGTGCTTGATTTACAGACACATGCCACCACAGCTTACATATTAGTTATTCACGAAACACTTTCCTCTTTACCTTTTAAAAAACATCAAATAAAATAATGCCATATATATATAGTATATGTAGTAGGTGTGTATATATTTTTTTCCATTATAACTGTGCTTTTTTTATAATTGCTTTTTTGTACTTCCATAATAGTTTTCATAATATTAACTTAAACTAGTGGAATTTTAAGTCATTCTTAATGTATTTTATTTTTTTGGAGCAGTACTGGGTTCATACCAAGGGTTGGCAGAAAAGACAGTTCTGTATACTCCTTTCACCACATAGGTCCAACCACTGTCACAATCACCATGTGTCAGTTCAGTGAAGAAACTGGTTAAGACTATGCAAAACATGGTCACAGTCTAAGTCACTCCTGGTGTGCTTGTTCTATGAGTCTTGGTGTGTTACCTGACAAGTAGCACAACCTAAAAATACAGTATCACTTCACTGCTTTAAAAAACCCTGTATTCTACCTATTAATCTCTTCCTTCCCCTGCAACTTCTGGTAACCTTTTTAATCTTTTTAATCTCTCCACAGTTTTGTCTTTTCCAGAATAAAATATAGTTTAAACTATATAGCCTTTTTAAATGTTTGCTTCTTTACTTAGTAATATGTTCTTATCTTTTTTCCATGTCTTCTCTTAGCACAATAGCACTTTTCTGAATTAAGATTCCATTGCCTGGATATAACAGTTTACTTTCCCAACTACTTACTTACTCAAGGCCACCCTGACTGAAGACTGCATACAAGTTTTAGCAAGTATAATAAATTGCTACGAAAATCAACAAGAAACTTTTATGCACATGTAAGTTTTCAGTTCACATGGGCAAATAACAAAGACCCTCACTGCTCAACTATATGGTAAATGTGGTAGGAGTGCATTTAGTTTTGCAACAGCAATAACAACAAAACAATCAAACAAAAAACCCAGCAACAAAACCTGCTAAACCATCCTGCAATGAACCTTTGTGTTTGTTTGTTCCTCCCAGCAAGGCATGGAAGTTCCTGCTGCTCGTCTCTGCCAGCACTGGGGGTATCAGTGCTCTGGATTTGGGTAACAGGCATGGAGTATTATTTGATGTGTTGATTTTCTATTCCCTAAGAAGACACTGAACAGCTTCTCATTTTTTGTAGGTCTGTCATTTCATGTATGCTTTGGTATAGTATCCATCCAGGGGTTTTCCCTTCTTTTTGTCCACTTTTTATTGAGTTGTTAATTTTCATATTATTGAATTTATTTCTGCATATTTTGGTTAAAAGACCTTCATCAGACGTATTTTAGAAACATTTTCTCCCAATTTGTTGCATATGTTCTCATTCTCCAGATATCGTTGTTCACATAACAAGGTTTTAAGTATAATGAAGTCCAGTTTACCAACTATTTCTTTCACTGATTGTGTGTCTGGTGATGTAGCTATAAAGTTATCACCAGACCCAGTTATCAAAACCCAGAGTTTTTCTGTCATCTTCTATTAGTGTAATAGTTTTAGTTTTTCCATTTAGATTATTCATGTTCAATTATATTTCATTAAGAGTATTTAATCTGATGTCTAGTTTTCTAGCCTTTCCTTGACTCCTTGGCTCAAGTCCACTTGACTACCTGTGGCTCCATGTCTGAGCTTGCCATTCCATTCAGTTGATCTGTTCTATCACCAATGCCATGCTTTATGAATTATCATGGCTTCACAGTAAGATTGCAACTTAGCTACTGTCAACCTGGTGCTTTCATTCAACATTATGTTCAGTAGTCTGGGTTCTGTGCCTCATCACCATATTTATCTTAGAATCAGTTTGTGAATATCCAGGCAATAACTTCATGTTGGGTATGATTATTAAGATTGATATAAGGGGGAAATAAGGTTAGTCAGGAATAGTAATAAAGCTTAGTTACTAAATCTTAAGAGAAGAAAATCTCAATGACATTCTACAAAGAACCTCCAAAACCATGTGTCCATGTTCTATGTATGGCAATACAGTGTATGGAGAATCAGGACAGTACTTAAGTACATTAGTAAAAATAGGAAATAACTCTATGCAACATAGGAATCATGGGTCCTGATGGCAAAAGCTGTACCACTGTCTTTAGAAGACTTTTGAAACATCCCCCCCCCCCAATTAATGTTTAAACCTGTTTTCTGTTGCCACTAGCACATTAGCACAGACTGGATAAGTTGTAAGGAAAGGTTTGTTTGAGCTCATTACTTTAGTCCAAAGTGGAAGGTTTGCATCTCCTGGTGGCCCTTTTGGTAGCAGAGTCCCTAGGCAGTGTAGGGCATCAGAGAGTAAAAGTGAGCAAATGAGTAAGGGAGGGAGCAAGCACACCTGTCCTCATGTGGTCTCTCTCCCTCTTTCAAAATTACCAGCATTCGCTCACAGGGGCTTCATCCTGATGACCTTACTTAAACTTAATTATCCCCACAGCCTTTCCCTCTACAAATGCAGTCAAATCAAATTTACCTCAAGATAAGGATTAAGCTTCAACAAGAGTTAAGGAGGAGACAAACCATATTCAATGTTAAAATTATGGCAACTTGTTTATCATAAGGGTGTTTCCACACTTTGAATTTCAAAGACTAGTTTGTAAAATAAAATGACAGGTTAAGCTCTCATTATTTTAAAACAGATTTATTGAGCCATAAACCATATACCATTCAACTTACAATATAAACTGGACATCTGGGTGGTTTTGTATATGTCAGTTTTTAAAATAGTGGTAAAATATGCTTAACAAAATTTGCCAACATAACCATTTCTAGTTTATACTCACTGACATGAATATACTCAGTGTTTTTAAACCATTATCTATTAATAAAATTTTCAATCCCTCCCAGATTACATAACAATTAAGCAATAATTCCCCATTATTACCTCCTGCAAGCTTCTAGCATCCTCGAATTTACTTTCTATTCCTATAAATTTGCCTGTTCAAGTTAGTTCTCAAGTGGAATCACACAGCTTGCCCTTATGTGTCAGCTTATTTCACCAGCAAGTTTTCACAGCTTACCTGTGGTAGAGGAATGTGTCTTTTCATGCTTGAATAGTAGTCCTCTGAACATGTGCATTCCTCTGCTGATGACAGTAACTGGTTTCCAAGTTTTAGCTATCATGAACACTGGCATCTAAGCATGTGCTTTCAACTCCTTTGGGCATGTACCCAGAAGTGGAATTAGTAAACAACACAGTAATTCTGTTTAACCAGGTAAGCAATCAACATAGTCTTCCACACATCTGAACCACCACATTCTGACCGGCAATGTACAAACCTTCCAATGCCTGCCTCTACATTGTTGTAAATTTTTTTTCTTAATTTTAAATTATCATCATTTTAGTAGGTGCAAACTACCAATAGTCATTTGGGAACTTTAAATCAAAACCATAGCTGATGTTTGCATATCATGTCATGCATTTACTGTGGCTATTTTTGTTAATTTCTTTGGAAAAATGTCCATTCAAGTCCTTTGTCCATTTTTCACTGTTTTTTTTTTTTTTGTTGTTGTTGTTGTTGTTGTTGTTGTTTTGGAGGGGTTCCAAGGTAGGGTCTCACTCTAGCTCAGGCTGACCTGGAATTCATTATGTAATCTCAGGGTGGTCTCGAACTCTCAGTGATCGTCCTACCTCTGCCTCCTGAGTGCTGGGATTAAAGACGTGCACCACCACACCTGACTCTCACTGGGTTATTTTTATTGTTGAGCTGTAGGTTTTCTATGCATGTTCTTGATTTAATTTGTTATCAGATGTGTAAGTTTCTCAGTTTCACCCATTCTATAAGTGCTCTTTCCTGTCTCTTTTCTTCCCTTTTCTGTTTTTCTTTCTTTCCTCTTCTCTCACTCTGTTCCTTTCCCTCCCTTTCCTCTTCTTTCTTTGAGACGGGATCTTACAACATAGCCCAGGCTGGCCCTGAACTTTCAGTTCTCTTGCTTCAACTTCCTGTGTGCTGGCATTACAAGGTGTGTACAACCACACCTGCCCCTTTACCCTTACTTAATAATATCCTTCAATGCACAAAAATATTTTAATTTGGGGACAGAGTTGGGGAGGTCTTACCAAGATACACTATAGCCCAGGCTGGCCTGGAACTCACTCTTTAGTCCCAGGCTGGCCTCAAACTCACAGTGATCTTCCTACCACTGTCTCCCAAGAGCTGGGATTAAACGCTGGGAGACTGGTCTGTAATTTTCTTTTCTTGTTCTACCTTTGCCTGGTTTTGGTATCAGGGTGATGCTGGCTTTGTAGGAGGAGCTTAGTATGATTCCTTCTTTTTCTATTTTATGGAAAAGCTTGAGAAGCAATGGTGTTAGTTCTTCCCTGAAGGTCTGGTAAAATTCAGCAATGAATCCATCTGTGCCTGGACTTTGTTTTAGGTGGGAGATACCAAAACCAGGCAAAGGTACAAGGATATATCAGAAAGATCATTCACCCGGACCAAGTAGGCTTTATCCCAGAGATGCAGGGATGGTTCAACATATGCAAATCGATAAATGTAATACATTATATAAATGGACTGAAGGACAAAAATCACATGATCACCTCATTAGATGCAGAAAAAGCATTTGACAAAATCCAACATCCCTTCATGATAAAAGTCCTACAGAGACTGGGAATGAAAGGAACATATCTCAATATAATAAAGGCTATTTATGACAAGCCTACAGTCAACATATTACTAAATGGGGAAAAACTGGAAACTTTTCCACTAAAATCAGGAACAAGACAAGGGTGTCCACTGTCTCCAGTTTTATTTAATATAGTACTGGATGTTTTAGCCATAGCAATAAGGCATGAGACGCACATAAAAGGGGTACAAATTGGAAAGGAAGAGATCAAGTTATTATTTGCAGATGACATTCTATATATAAAGGACCCTAAAGACTCTACCAGCAAACTGTTAGAGCTGACAAACACCTACAGCCACGTAGCAGGATACAAAATAAGTACACGGAAATCAGTAGCATTCCTAAATGCTAACAACAAACACACAGAGAATGAAATCAGAGAATCACTCCCATTCACAATTGCATCAAAAAAAATAAAGTACCTTGGAATAAACCTAACCAAGGAAGTAAAGGATCTCTACAATGAAAACTATAAAACACTCAAGCGAGAAATTGCAGAGGACACTAGGAAATGGAAAAACCTCCCTTGTTCCTGGATCGGAAGAATCAATATTGTGAAAATGGCAATCTTACCAAAAGCAATCTACACATTTAATGCAATCCCCATCAAACTTCCAATAGCCTTCTTCAAGGAAATAGAGAAAACAATCCAAAAATTCATTTGGAATCACAAAAAACCTTGAATATCTAAAATAATACTAAGCAACAAAAATGAGGCTGGTGGTATCACTATACCTGATTTTAACCTATACTGCAGAGCCATAGTAACAAAAACAGCATGGTACTGGCACAAAAGCAGACATGTAGATCAATGGAACGGAATAGAGGATGCAGATGCAAGTCCAGGTAGCTATAGCCACCTGATATTCAATAAAAATACCAAAAATACTCATTGGAGAAAAGACAGCCTCTTCAGCAAATGGTGCTGGGAAAACTGGATATATCTGTAGAAAGATGAAAATAGATTCTTCTCTCTATGCACAAGAATTAAGTCCAAATGGATTAAAGACCTTAACATCAGACCTGAAACTCTGAAACTGCTAGAGGAAAAAGTAGGGGAAACCCTTCAACATATTGGTCTTGGCAAAGACTTTCTGAATATGACCCCAATTGCTAAGGCAATAAAGCCACAGATTGACTGCTGGGACCTCATGAAATTACAAAGATTTTGTATGGCAAAGGACACTGTGAATAAAGCAAAGAGGCAACCTACAGAATGGGAAAAACTCTTTGCCAGCTATACATCTAATAGAGCATTAATATCTAGGATATACAAAGAACTCAAAAAAATTAAACAATAAGAAATCAAACAAGCCAATTAAAAAATGGGCTATGGAACTAAATAGAGAGTTCTCAAAAGAAGATATACGAATGGCGTATAAGCATCTAAAAAAATGTTCTACATCCCTAGTCATCAGGGAAATGCAGATTAAAACTACATTGAAATTCCATCTCACTCCTATCAGATTGGCTACCATCATGAAATCAAATGATCATAAATGCTGGTGAGGATGTGGAAAAAGAGGAACCCTTCTACACTGTTGGTGGGAATGCAATCTGGTCCAGCCATTGTGGAAATCAGTGTGGAGGTTCCTAAGACAGCTAAAAATTGATCTACCATATGACCCAGCTATAGCACTCCTAGGCATATATCCTAAGGACTCATCTCATTTCCTTAGAAGTACATGCTCTACCATGTTTATTGCTGCTCAATTCACAATAGCTGGGAAATGGAACCAGCCTAGATGTCCCTCAACTGATGAATGGATAATGAAGATATGGCACATTTATACAATGGAGTCTACTCAGTGGTAGAGAAAAATGAAGTTATGAAAATTTCAGGAAAATGGATGGATCTGGAAAGGATTATACTAAGTGAGGTAACCCAGGCCCAGAAATCCAAGCGTCACATGTTCTCTCTCATATTTGGTTCCTAGCTACAGATGACTGGGCTTCTGTGTGAGAAGGAAAAAACTCAGTAGCAGAGGCAAGTAAGCTAGAAAAGAGATAGAAAGGGAAGAGAAAGGAAAGGGGGGTACTTAATAGGATGTTATATGTATATATATGTAAGTAGAAGAGTAGATTAATAGGGGTGAAAAGACCCAAAATGAGGATGAGGTCTGGGGAAGAGACTGAGTAAAGGAAAGGTGGAGGGACAGCTAATCAAAATCTAAGAGAATATAAATAAATCATATGGAATCCTACTTTGTTTTAATTTTTTGTTTTTATTTTTATTTACTTATTTGAGAGTGACAGACAGACAAAGAAAGAGGCAGATAGAGAGAGAAAGAGAGACAGAGAGAGAATGGGCACGCCAGGGCCTCCAGCCACTGCAAATGAATTCCAGACGCGTGCGCCCCCTTGTGCATCTGGCTAACATGGGTCCTGGGGAATCGAGCCTTGAACCGGGGTCCTTAGGCTTCATAGGCAAGTGCTTAATAACCGCTAGGCCATCTCTCCAGCCCCTGGAATCCTACTTTTTTGGACAATGGAACACTCAGGAGTCATAGATTGTTGCTAGAAAATTTTCAGTGCCAGGGATGGGATATCTTCCAGTGAGTTGTTGGCCAGGGAGATCCCTGATGACACCAAAACATTATAGGCCATTGCCAAGGCCCTTGGTTTCCCACCAGGAATAGATGGTAAGACCCTATTGCTGAAGACTCCATATACTTGGGCTGCAAGGCCACTGAGAAATCTTGCTGGAACTGAGCTGATAACCTCCTCCATGTAGACCAGCTGACAGAAAGCTGGAAGAAGCCATTCTACATGCAGTTCAATGGCAGAAAGAGAAATTACCAGTGAAGATACTCATCAGTGGATACTGCAAGCCTTAAAATTGGCCAGCCAGGCCAAATGAGCCAACGGGTGCAATAGTGGCACGTCAGTTGTGGGGGAAACCAACTGTGCTCTAATTGGACTGGAGGCCCACTCCATGGGAAGGGAATACATCCCTGATACTGAAAACTTAAAACAGGGGTAGTCATGAGCCCTAGGGGTGTAACGTCTGCTGTTGTCTGGCCAAATGTATATACTATGCTTATCAAACTGCCCAGTAAACACTTCTGTTAATGTTCACACCCTTATATTAATGCTACTCTCACTTTTGATTGAGAATCTTCTCTTTTCAGATGGCAGTGACCTTGGGACGATTCAGAAGGTATCATGGTGATGGAAAGAAATGACCGCAGTGCTCAGTACTGCAATATCTGTATCACACCTTCCAAGGCTCAGGGTCTAATGCAAAAGAGGTGGCAGAAAGACTGTAAGAGCCAAAGGAAAGTCAGGACTCCATACAACATGCTTCATCCAGACACAAAATGGCCTGGATATCCATGGCCTCACAGTGCCTGATACTACCTGCATAAGACCATCATAAGAGGAGGAAAAGATCAAGACATCAAAAGTAAAAGACTGATTGAGCTGGGGAGGGGGTATGATGGAGAGTGGAGTTTCAAAGGGGTAAGTGGGGTGAGGGAGGGTATCAACATGGGGTATTTTTTATAATCATGGAAGTTGTTAATAAAAAATTAAAAAATTTTTAAAAAGTACTATACAATTTCTGAATACCAAGAGTTTCAAAAGAAAATGGAGGGGAGGGGCTGGAGATATGGCTAAGTAGTTAACATGCTTGCTTGCAATGCCTGACAGCCCAGGTTTGATTCCCCAGCACCCACGAGGAGCCAGATGCACAAAGTGGCATACGTGGCTGGAGTTCATTTGCAGTAGCAGGAAGCCCTGTCTCTGGGTTTGCAATTTTTTTTTTTTTTTAATTAATGAGGGGGGAGAAAAGCATTCCGGAAATAATTCAAGAACAGAGTCTAGCGCTGGAAACTAGGTTTTTACAAATGAAAAGGGCTATCAAGTGCCCAACATGCAAAACACAAAGGCTACAAAGTGGCAGTAGTGAAGTCCAACAGTGCGCTTCCAGCCTTCCTCAAATCCCCAAGAGCTAGGTATCAAGTGTTTATAGTAATTACCTTAGTAACAAAATAACAATGCAGTGTAAATTATAAATGTCAATTTAAAAACAAATCTGACTCTTTCTAAATTTCTCATTTCTGCCACCAGCAATAGTAAAGAAATAAAAACATTAATACAGCAAACTCTCTGCCCCTACATCATCCAAAAAAGTAGCAGAAAAGTATTTTTTTGCTTATATTTCTAACTTGGCTCTTAAAATTATCTTTTGTTGGGGCTGAAGAGATGGCTCAGCAGTTAAGGAGCTTTCCTAAAAAGCCTAAGAACCCGAGTTCAATTCCCCAGTACCCACATAAAGCTGGATGCACAAAGTGTTGCATGCATTTGGAGTCTGTTTACAGTGGTTAGAGACCCTGGCATGCCCATTCTCCCTCCCTCCTTCCCCTCTCCCTCCCTCCCTCCCTCCCTCCCTCCCTCTCTCTCTCTCTCTCTTTCTCTCTCTCTTTCTCTGCTTACAAAAAAATAAATAATTTTTTAAATTTTTATATTTTGCTTTTCTTCAATAAGAATTCAGGATCTTCATCTTACGTTTTATGAAAATTCAGACCAAACCATCAGAAACTCACTCTACTCCACAAGTAAATAAGAAAATGAAATCCACTAGTCTCGTTCAAAACAAGTATAATTCATTTACTAGGCTACTTCCAAATTAACAGTTTTTACATTATCAGAAATAGAAATTTAGTTGTTTTGCTTTGCTTTTACATAATAGAGGCTTTTAAGTTAAAACATATTTCCTCTTATATGTGTAACCTAGATCCAAAGTCACATGTGTGTGTGTGTGTGTGTGTGTGTGTGTGTGTATGGATGCATGTCTGTCATAAAACTAGGAAGGGGATCATACTAGAGGAGGAGAAGGAGATCTTAAGGAAGGTAGGAAATAAGAGAAGGTAATGGAATACATACAATAAGAAAGTAGAAGTTAAGGGGGATAGATGTGGAGATGGCTCAGAAGCTAAAGGCACTTACTTACAAAGCCTATGGCCCGGGCTAGATGCACAAAGTGGCACATACATCTGGAATTTGTTTGCAGTGGTGCTGGTGTGCCCACTGATACTCATATTTTCTCTTTCTCTTTCCATGCAAATAAATAAATAAAAATATTTAGCAGTTAATGTGCTTGCCTGAGAAGCCTAAGGGCCCATGTTCAACTCTCCAGATCTCACCTAAGCTAGATGCACAAAGGTGAGGCAAGCACAAGGTCGTACATGCCCACCATGTGGCAGAAGCAACTAGAGTATGATTTCAGTGTCTGAGGCCCTAGCATGCCAATTCTCTCTTTGTCTCTCTCTCTTAAAAAGAAACAAAGTAGAAGCTGGTACTAATTGGGAAAGAAAAGGAACCATACACACACGTGTATGCACACAGATATTAAGTTAAAACATGCAGTATACGTATAAGACATTAATCACAGAGGAAAAAAGATTTATCATCAACTCAACAGGTACTCATGTAAATAAAACACTAAGTGAAACTAATGCTGGGTTTATCCTAACTTTTACAAGTATGATGTTCTGAAAAATAAACTTTCCAAATAAGTGATTTATCCAAGAATTAAAGAATTCTTGAAATATGAGTGGAAATCTAACGTATTGAAAATGGCCATACCTTCTCAAAAAGAGTATACAGTAAATGCATTCTTTAATAGCCCAGCAAAAATTCTGAGTTACACCAGAATTGTTTGACCCTACGCAGGGATCTCTCAACCTTGGAGTTACTTGAGGCTGCATGATTCTTGCTTTGGGGGCCATCATGTATGTTATCATGGGAAGTTAAACAGCATTCTCTGCCCATACTCAGCAAGTGTTTGTGGTGACTTCACAGAACAGAATAACAGTGAACAATGAGAATCAATTCCAATTATAATGAAATAACATGCTGAACATTTGTATTTATAACACTACAAAGTAAATAGTCTGCAAATCATTTTAAAGAAGTTGATGAACAAAGTGAAACTTTCTGTGATACAGCAAGCCCTGGCCAGCTCTGTACAGTGACCAGCATGACAGACATTTCAGGGATCACTGAGACCCTGCCATCTAGTACTTAATGAAAATGACAGAACCACTGCCTTCAAGAAACTTAAAAATCTAAGAAAGAGGATATATAAGCATTTTCTTGAAAGTCATTTAATTAGTCATTCATTTATTACATGGCAACTGGACCAGGCTATGCCAAATTAACCAGAATGTTTCATTGCTCAGGGAATTTTTTTCATGCTTATTTTTTGCAGCCTGGGGGGTTGAACCCAGTGCCTTGTACATGCCAGACAGGCACTCTACCACTCAGCATCCCCAGGCTCCTCAAATACTTTTCAAATATTCTCTCATAATTTTCTGATTATGTATCAGTAAATTTCTAACCTGAAGAAAACAACTAAGAACAACAGAGTACTTCAAGGTGGGTGGCCTGTGACTCACTTGGAAACAGCACCGGGCTGAAGGCAAAGGCAGAGGCAGCAAGAGTCAATGGTTCAGATGCAAATAGCTGACACTAAAACGAGCACATGCCTTAAGAAATGTCTGAATGATTTAAAAGCTAGGAAGATAGCTCAGATCAGTGTATCCATGTATACACACTAGTTAGCAGTAATGTGCCACTATGGATAAAGACTCAAGGGATGCCTCAACCTGTACTGACCTTGTATTTAAAATTACCTTTCACTGATTTAATTTTTAAAATTATTTATTTAATGAATCTTTTCATAAATAATATTTAATTCAGGAAATTAAACCAAAAAGTTTGTAACTGAGCTTCTGACCTCATAAAAATTACCCTAATTTTGCTGGGCATCGTGGCGCATGCCTTTAATCCCAGCACTTGGGAGGCAGAGGTAGGAGGATCGCTGTGAGTTCAAGGCCAGCCTGAGACTACATACTGAATTCCAGGTTAGCCTGGGCTAGAGTGAGACCCTACCTCGAAAAACCAAAATAAATAAATAAATAAATTACCCTAATTTTATACCCTCAATTACTATTTCTTTGAAAGATACTATGATGACATTGAGGCTGTCTCATTTTACTGTGTATACAGTTAATGAACGAGCAACAGAAAAAAAAAACAACAACATGGAGATTCTATGAGCACTTCCTAGTCCAAACACAACAAGCACATGTGGAAGAAGGAACAGCACCAATGCCTCTGCTCCCACCAAAGGGCGCATATCACCCACAGTCATGGTGCGTTTTCAGGCTGAACAGTTTCTGAGCAGGACTGGAGAACATGCATTCCCATCTTATTTTAGTTCTGGTATTGTCTTACTGAATGGATTGATTTCCAAACATGTAGCACCTTTGGAAATATCTAAAATATTCTGGTAAATGTGAAGCAAAATCTGAAATCATAGGGTAAAGTATGGCATCTGAAGTGTCAGCAAGAGTGGACATGGCAACAGTAGTGACAGTGTATCAACAGAGCTGACACAAGAATACGTAGTCAACCACTGCTCACCTGCAGCCCAGTGTTCCAGAAGCACTTGGAGTTGTAGCTTGGTTAAAGTTTCCTACACTTGTGAAAAGGGGCACATCAAATAGGTCTGGCCTAATTTCACATTTCTAACTGATTTACAATGACTGCCTGGGAGATGTGTTAAGAAGGATTCTGAAGTCAAGGAGAAACCTTGCAGGTTGGGGGAAAAAGAAAAGAATCAGTATTCAAGGAAGTAAAGATATATAAAATTATTGATTGTGGCTCATGAAAGTAAGTTATTTTCTAAAATAATCCTTCTCATCGGCATTAAGTGGCCACAGCCCACAGCATGGCTCACTTCTGAATTTTACCAGCATGGCTCTGAGCTAACTCAGATGTCTAACACTTTCAGGAGGACATAACCTGGACAGGAATTTCCATCAAGTTGGACTATACTTCCCAAATTTTCTGCTTCACCATTATTGAAGATGGTTTGGGCAATGTAATTAATGACCACTCTATTGTCTGAGGAACACGAGTCCATCAAAGTGGAAGAGAAAGCAGAGTGGAAATACTATTTCATGAGACTATTGTAGCTTTTCTCCTCCCTCAATAAGATAACTGCCCTTTTCCTAAGTGATATAATGCCTATTTAAACTGTAAAGACTTGATAAAGTATAAAATAGTTCCCATATAAGCTAACACATGCCCAGAATTTAATATACAAACAAAAAGCTAACAATATAATTAGTTATGCTTCATCATCCCATTCTTCCAAAACTAAACTACAAATACTGACAGCTAAAATACAGCAGACTATAAATACAGTATAAAATACAGTAGCCTATAAATGCTACATGAGCATATCAAACATTGGTTTTAACCATGACAGCTCAAGAAGGGCATTTTATAGCTTTGTACCATCAATTCTCTCAAATATTTGATAAATAATGATGAATAACAGAATACCTAGACTACTCAATCAACATTTATCTGGATGCATTACTTAACAGTCCATCCTCCCTCTGGAATTCAAGTACCATGAGACAGTTACGTTTCAGAATGCTTAATGCCAGCTGGTGTCAAGGTTTTCGGGAAAGTATCCTGGCTGGTACATAAAATCACATACAAGGATGTGATTCTGGAGACAGTCCGGCAAGAACAGGAGTCCCAGTGTAGAGCAGAGGTATGTCATGTTTAATGCCCAGTAGCAGAAGGGCTCTGAAGCAATCAAGGTTATGAACAAAAGCTCGTGTGACAGTAAAGCAACAAACGGAAAAGGAAAGCTTCGAGGAGGCAGCGGTCTACGGTGTGTCTGTCTGTGCTGCTGAGAAACAAAGCACAGTGAGTGAGGGTTTCACAGCTCAGAGATCACAGTGACCACCAGAACTTTGAAATTTAGGGGGTGGGGGAAGTTGGGTAGAAGAAGGCTGAAAAATGAGAAAAGAAAGGAAAAGTATCAACGATATTTTTTGAAGGGGGGGGAGAAGGCAGGTGCACTGTGTGTGGAGGGCAGAGAACGTCACCTTGTCATTATTTTAGAATACCATCCACCTTTTTTTCTGAACAGGATCTTGCATTTGTCTAGAGCTTATCAATTAGGCTAAACTGCCTAACCAGCAAGCCCTGGGAATCCTTCCATCTCCAACTTCCCTGCACTGGTGTTACCAGTGCACTACCATGCCCAGCAGTTTTAAATAGATACCAGATCAGACTCAGGTCCTATGCTTCTTATGAAACAAGCACTTCCAACTGAGCCCCAGACTCTCTTATTTTTTTAACATAAGGTATTATTTTGATATTTTCAGATCAGAGAGATTATGAAGGAGAGAAAAATGTGAGAAGTGGGTATAGAATTCAGAAAAGTTTTAATGCTATTTTGTTTGGTATTTGTTTTATTTGGTAATGACAGAAGTGTCTGAGTACAAGTGCCTGAGTACACGTGAGCACAAATGGAAGAGAGTCATCATGTGCACAAAATAGGTGAGAGACTTCTGGAGGAAATTTTCCTTAGAACCCAGGTGAGAGTCACGACAAATGGAGGTGACCATGACTGTCAACAGGTGAGCAGAGCACTAGAGCATGTCACTTCTCAATGATGGGTTCTCTGTCCCCTCAAAAAAGTATGCTGGATTCATGAATGAAATGGGAAGAAAGAGAGATATGAGAACACAAACAGAGTTTAAATCATTTGGAAATGTGGAAGAATCATCTCATCTGAGAAATAGAGAAGGGTTGGGAGAGCCCAGATGAGTGTGTGGGTTTTTAAGAACCCACAGTGGGCAGGAAAACAGAATCTCCATTTTTGCCTACATGAAATAAATGCTGTAAAGAAAAAGAGTTAGTTCTTTTGGCTACCTTCGCATTCATGTGACCAACTTACTTTATAATAGAGCACTTTAAGTATCTTTAAGAAATTTTAAATGGCAGTGTTCTCAGGTCAAGAAATTGAAAAGATAACAACAGAAATAAAGCTTAAATTTTTTAAAAAAAAGGCATATAGAGCAAGAACTAGTTGAGTCAAATTTTTACAAGTTAAACTGAAGAAACAGATCACTGGGATGGTAACAATAAGATGGAGAAGAATGTGGTAGGGACCTCAAATGCTCATGAATTATATGTATAGAATTTTTTTTTTTTTTTTGCAGGGCTAGGGATTCAACCCAAAGCCTTTCATATAATAAGCAAGCACTCTATCACTGAGCTATATAAGACAAACTTTAAATCTAATATATTGATTACTTTATACAACAGTGCTAGTTGTACATAAAGTAAAGAAACTTGTAAAAATAAAAAATTAGGTTAGACTAAGAACAGATCCTAAATGTTGTGATAGGATTAGAATGCCCAAGGGAAGGAAAATGAAGGTAGAAAGCCTTCAGTCTACAGCCTTATAGCATTATTCAGGGCACAGGGCGGGAGTGGAGAACTCCAAAGGAGCCTGCAGACTCACTGCACTAAGGAGACAAATCAGACAATAGCATGGCCAATTATCAATCTAGCTTTTCTTTTCATAGAATGCCAGTTTTTCAAAGTCTACAAATTGGACCTCGGCTCTTCAACACTGTTTATAATAGTGTCATTCTATGAAATGGTGTCTGTATTTAAAAACAAGTAATGTTCTCAACAGAACTATGTAAAAATTTATTCTTACAGCTTGGATTATTTTTGGGTACATGTATGTATAGTGTTCATGCATGTGTGTATGAGTATTCATACGTGTGGTGATGCACATACATGTGTATGCTCATGCCTACGGAAGCCAGAGGTTGGCATCAGGTGTCTTCCTCCATCACTATCCCCTTTACTTACTAAAGCAGGGTCTCTCACTTGAACACAAAGCTTGCCAATTCAGCTGGGCTGGCTAGCCAGCTTGCCCTGGGGATCTTGTCTCTGCCTCCAGAGTGCTGAGATTAAAAGCAGGCCGCCATGCCTACCTGGCATTTGTGTGGATGCTGGGGTCCAAATGCAGGTCCCTTAAGCTTGTGCAGCAAAGTGCTTTATCCACCACGGCATCTTCCTAGTCTACAGACCAGATTTTTAAAGAATATTCTCTTTTAAATGTAATTCTAACATTAGCAATTGAAAATATAATTCTTGAATGTATCTCATAATATAAAATGGAAAAGTATTTATATGTAAGAAGATGTGACTTTAACACCCTTTAAAGGCAGAGACAGAACTTTTACATTTTTACTTAAAGAGCAACTGGGCAGATAGTGAGGACACCTCACCAGCCCCCTGGGAATGAGCTATGCCAAGCAATCAGAAGAGCAAAGGACCACCCCATTGTGCTGGCTATGCCCGAGTCCTTGCCCCTCTTTCTTTAAGTCCTTGATCTTTGTAGAATTGGTGGAAGGCTGTCAACACTATTAAAGAGGAATCAGAGAAGCCCATGGGAATCATCTGTGAAGTCTCAACATGTTGTGTGAGGAGTGCAGGCACTGAGGAGGAAATGCAGATTGTGGAGCCCGCTGAGGCTGGAGCAACAGTGGTTTTTCATCTTCCCAGAGCAAAGACCTTTTGGATACTCCACTTACAGAAGGACTCTACTCTGAACCAACCTGCACAGAAATGACACTTGGAATGTGGAGGGATATCAAGAATTGCTCAAGTCCAGAGATAAAGCAGCTGGTCAGGAGGTAGGAGCCACCTGAAAAACGTTCCTAGGTGTTCTTATCATTGAAGATAGCTGTCAAGTCTGCTGTGGGGAAAGCCTGCTACCTATCATACCATGTGTAATCCTAGAGCTGTTTATACAGGACAGGCAGGAAAATGAATACGGCTGCTCTGCAATGAAACCATGGAAACAGTCAACCTGGGTGGAGCCTAATTTCTGAGTATCATTTATCTCCAGATATGATGCAGCTTGCATTAATAGGTATGTCTGAGCCTACCAGGGAACATTAACCACCCTTTCATAGTCACCTTCTCAGATCTAGTACAGAAACCTGTAAAAAACAAGACTTTCTTTAGGGATACATTTCTTTTTCAGGTTATTTTGATTATTCTCTTCCTTTAGATACTTCTTGGATCTGATTGACACATTGATTTTCCAGTGCTGAAGACCTGGGGCCACATGCATGCTAAACACCCTTGACTTCTGAGACACACCCCTAGCAGGTCTGATACTTAAACTAGAACTTCTGAGATTTAAGAGCTAAAGATCTCGAGACCATTTTCTGTAAGCTATTTCCAAAAGTATTTTCTCAAAGATAAATATATTAGTGGCAGCATAAAAATGTGGACTTTTAAAAATTAAGAGCCCCAACCCACCCTTAATGATTCTCATTCAATATTTTTATAATAACAATAATAATTCAGGTGCTTAGCCTTGATTGAGAACCAATATGCTAACTCATCCTTGGTTCCTAATGTGAGCCCTACAGCAGTTATGCAAAATTCCAAAAAAATTGTGTTTAAAAAAATGAGATTCCAATACTGCAAACAAGGTATGTTCTTTGTTATCATTGGACTTCTTTTAATTCACTTGAATGGTACTAAAACTAGTTGTTTAGAAAATTTTAATTTCACCTTCAAATGATTCAAATGACAGTTTCTCACCTGCAATATTAATCACAAACAAAAGACTTCTAGAGATTTTATGTGTAGAATATGTACGTCCAGAATGGTCAAATACACTGTAATCTCAAAATCACAATTTTAGGCATTTTGATAGTAAATGTTATTTGGTATACATAAGAAAATCCTAAATTATAAACATAGTAGAAAAATAAGGTACCTTAGACTGTATGTCCTTTGTAGCTTAAAAACACTTCTCTAATTACCCTAAATTACCCTCCTCACTCCTATGCAAACTAGGATTAGTCTATTTGTTTCTATTGGAAAAGGCAGGCAATAAAAGTAGATGTATTTTATGTTAATTAGGGAAACGCTCTGTGTCAAAATTCAATTGAAAATTAAGGACTTGCTTTCTCAAATAGTACTTCGCAGATGCAATTCTGAGACAGAAAAATAACAGGAAAGTCAAGAAGCTACAAAAACCAACTAAAATTTTTTACCAGCTTTGAAATTGAGCAAGCTTCCTCATGGCTAGCTTTTGTGAAGGGATTATTTCTTTTCAAAACCTTTGCATAGCTACTAAATGAGATTGTATTTAATATCCCATTGCAACATTACTGTTGATGACTGCCAGGATAATGTAAATCTGTGGAGGTGCAACTCAGTTCATCTACTTTCTCTTCCCCATATGCTTCCAATAGGACTGCATCTTTTCATTTGAGTGACTGTACACACACCCTACGGAAACCTGAAGCTTTAACACTTGTATCAGTGGTCCAGAATTTGCAACTTCAGTCTTCTAGAAGGACTACTAAGCAATTCAAGACAATGACTCCACCTTTGTTTTAAAAATTCTTATCTACTTGAACAACCGAGCAATAGAGAGAGAGAGAGAGAGAGAGGAAGGAAGGGAGGGAGGACACACAGGACCTCTTGCCACTGTAAATGATCTTCAGATACATGTGCCACTCTGCGCATCAGAGTTTATACAGATACTGGGGAATCGAACCTGGGCCAACAGGCTTTGCAAGCAGACACCTCTAACCACTGAGCAAAGTCCCCAGTTCTGACTTCTTCTAAGACAGCAGGAATACTTTAGCAGTCTTTCCAAATATCTTCAAACATGTTTTTCTAAAAGCATGTTTTTAAGCAGTAAAATAAAGATTGAAGTATATCCCCCACTCACTGCCCCTGGAATCTGAGCCAAACTGACTCCATAATATGGGTTGCTACAGCAACAGAAAGAAAATGAGCAAATTATCTATGCTTGTTCTTCAACTATTAATTCACATTAACAGTGAAACTGGAAGCAAGTAAAACTTTATTTATGGAGTGTTGTGATTAGCAGATTTTTACTATTCTTTTGTTGCCACCTTCATTTTCAAGTGAGCAAAGTTTCACATTGGTTTCTCACAAATTTTTGCACATTGTGGAGAGATGAAAGTATATCAATCAATACAAAGATCCAAAAAGTTGATGGGACTTAGGAAGACAGAGCAGTGCAGCTGACTATGGGCTTGGTGCTCCTAAGTCTGAATTCATAGCAATTTGACTACTGCCCCTCCTGGAAACTGTTATACTTCCCTGAAGATGCTGTAGTGAGGACTACATGGAATATGTAAATTGCTTAGTATGGTAGCCAGTGCTCAACTGGAGACACCTTCAATAGTAACACTAATAAAAAGTGCTGCCACAGGTGATGTTTATGATGGAAAGCAGTTTCCTAAAAACTGCTTACAAAGTAGGCTTTTAAAGCAATTTCATGTAAGTCCAATTTTCTTGCTGTAAGTCACAATGCCTTCTCAATAATCCAAGCTATGAGTTAATGTTAAGTGGCAAACCTTCAATAAAAACTCTTTGAAAACTGTGCATCTGTCTTTCATGCTCACATGATAAATGCTTCCACTAGGGAAGATGAGCCTCCATTCTTTCAACTATATTTTAAGTTAACATACAAACTGACCAAAGCAGGGGCACATTATAAATGAGCCTACCTTTTTCTTACATGCTTGGATAGTGTGGGAAGCATGCACTTGGCATGTATTCCAACTCCCCCCCTTTTTTTGTGAGGTAGGGTCTCGTTTTATCCCAGGCTGGCCTGGAACTCACCATATTCCTCCTAACTCTGCCTCCCAAGTGCTGGGATTAAAAGCTTTTCAACAGTAGTGTTATCAATCATTACAAAGCTGCCATTGGAAGTCACAGGGGATTGATGTAGCAAATTTCAAGGTTACAAATTAGAATTTAAAATTTTCCATGTGAAGGCCTCACATCACAGGAATCTCAAGTACACTGCATATCAGCTGATATACCCTGCTTCCAAGCAAGCTAGATTTACTTTTTTCTCCACTACATTTTATTATGCTGGCCCAGTAACTGTGTTACTCTAAACTAAAAGGTCTACAAGAAGCCAGAACCTTCTCTTGTTCACTGCACCCAGCAAGTGTATCTGACACATAGCAAAGCTTGAATGATGTGTTAATAAATGTAGTACAAAAATGTTCTACATGTAAGAAAATGTAACGTAACATTTCACTGTGATTTTATGTAATATATTAAGTAATGATGGACTAACAAACTATTAAAGTCTCTCTTTAAAACAAAACTAATTTGCCTCTAAAATATTAATTCAATTTATTTTAAAATATGCAAGTTTTCAGCAACATGTTAATCAATTCACTTGTGTCCAGTATAAGATCCCTCCAATATATGAGGAACAGACAGACAAAGGTCTATATGATCCTTTAAAACTCTGGTATAACAGTAATCACATTATCTTTGTTGGCTTAAAAAACTAATTTACATACAGTTAGGCAAACTTTCAGCCATTCATACAACAAACACTCCAAGTACTTTTGACACAGGTTACCAACTCTGGTAAGTCTGCCACAAACTCAAACTCTATCTTTACAATGACTTCACAGTCACAGTTATGAACACATAACTGAAATGTTTGCACACAGGATATTCCTACCACTATCTTATCAAGAGCATGCTAAAAGATTTTACCCTACATTTTACTGTGAAAATACATTCCAAACAGCTAAAGTTCTCTTAAACAGCCTAGGATAGAAATTAGAAAGCTACTCTTGAACAGAAAATATATGACAAAATACAACGGAAGATTAAATATCTAACTAATGCATTAGTTGGATTGAGTTACTAGAATTTTCTAGCTAGAAAAATCAGTAAGAGCAAGTTCATGCTAGCTGTCTCTCCCTCCCTCTCCTTAAAGCAGAGCCTTATTTTATGCATATGCTTAGAAGCTAAGCAATGATCATTCTATTTTACTGGCATTTAGACTATTTTACTGGGGATTTAGATTCTGATCTCATTCAGCACTACCCCAGGAATCCTTGAACTTCTATGTTATATATATCACATCCTCTCTCAAATATCTAATGTGCCCACTTCTCTCCTGTGCACCCCAGTGGATATGAGTGCTAGGACTGTGGTGTGCTCTAAAGAGAAGAATGAATGCTCCATAACTAAAGACTGATAAGCTTTTAACATGTGTAGTTTGGGGACAGTGTAGAGGATAATCACAGTGGAGGAGACACAGTAGTCAATGGATAATTATCATGGTACTCAATTATGTTATAAATCTAGAGCCCTGAACATTTCCAAAATCAGGCCTATGAAAGGACAACACACTGATAAGCTAGAAGACCCCCAGGTCCCTTGACACACATACAGAATCACCACAGCAAAGTCAGCTGCACTGGTTGGAAAGTCTGGACATTGGCACTGAAGAAATTAATTTAAGGTTATAATATGAGCGATCTGTGTAGAAATTAAACTCAAAACAGCTGCTTTTTATTTCTTGTCAAAATTCTTAGAAAAAAAGAGTCTTGGTGAGGAATCAGCTTTCCTAATGATAAAATGAACAGGTAACAGCCAGGTTTTTCCTATTGACTATCTGCTGAAAGCAATACAAAACACACAATGGAAAATGGTTATGGGTAGCACAACATGGGGACAAAGAAACTAATTTAAAATTCAATGGTTAAAACGAAGAACTCTGACCCAATATTTTGTATTTGCTCTTTGTATTATACAACAGATGTTAAGAAGTAATGACTTAAAAATCCAACAACAAATTGTTAAATCTGCTTCAGGTAGCCAGATGCGGTGGTGCACACCTACAATCAAGCACTTGAGAGGTGAGAGGAGGAGGATTAGGAGTTCAAGGATAGCCTCTGCCACACAGTGAGTTTGAGACCAGCCTGGACTACATGAGACCTTGTTTCAAAAACAGAAACAAAGCCGGGCATGCCTTTAATCCCAGCACTCCGGAGGCAGAGGTAGGAGGATCTCTGTGAGTTTGAGGCCACCCTGAGACTACACAGTGAATTCCAGGTCAGCCTGAACCAGAGTGAAACCCTACCTCGAAACACAAAAACAAAAAACAAACAAACAAACAAAAAACAGAAACAAACCAAAAAAACAAGTTGCTTCAGGAAATAAGCTTTGAGAGCTGTAACAAATGTTTATTTTCCAACTCTCTGGGTCACAAAGTAAAAACAGATTCAGAGGAATGCTAAGACAGTAAAACACAAACGTGTAAGACAAGGCATACAAAGGAGCATGCGATACTCTAAGAGACTCATACTCCTCCTAGTAGTTTTATTATCCTCAATTGCACTCATAAACTATGAGTGCCTACTAGGTATATGACACAGTTTCATCTTTCCTTCTGTTCCTTGAATAATTTGAAAGAAAGAAAAGACAAAAAAGGAAAAAAGCCAGGCACACTGAAAAAAACAAAGCAGCAATATGAGAAAATAAAAACTAAAACTAGAAAGCTTTTACAGACAACCTCTACCACAAAGAACAAAAGTTCAAACTGATGATGAGTAAGACTTCAGATTTATCTGTGAATGTCACTTTAAACCCATGCAGTGAGCACATGAAGTCTCCTAAACTAAGATATATGGTACTTGACCCAAATGCCAAAATGTCCATTTCTTTTCAGAAACACTGGTGGTATACAATCCAGTCTCTCTTATTCTAGAACCAACAGAACAATACAAATAAACTTTAAGAACAATTCTCAAAAGAGCAGAAAATGTCATCATTCCTCTACCCTAGCTGACAAGGTTACAATTTCACTAGGAACATGTCAGCATATACATGTGAACACAGTGCAAAAGTTGAGGCTATTGTTTGAAGATCAATGTTTTCTGAATCAACAAGAAAGCAGTACACTGTAATAAAGAGCTCAACTGTGTTAAACTATTCTTGTTTTAATTATGAGCCAAGCACTGCCTCAAAACTACAAAAACTCACCAAACCCTTCCTACAACCTGAAAGGTCCATGCAATACTATCTTCCCTGTGACCTACTTTAGTAAACCTGTCAAGCTTTAAGACATTTGCCTAAAGCTAATTTCGCAAGCTGGTAAAGAACACAAGTGAGATTCAAACCCAAGCCACTGGGCCTCCAAGTCAGTGCTCTTGATCTGTAATGACCAAAATCAAACACCAAACATTAACCACTCTGAAAAGAATTCCATGTCAAACCCAAGTTAAGGTTTTCAGATAGTGAAAACTATTTAATTATCTTAAGACTAAGCCTCACTGTCCATTTTCTCCTCGTTTGTGTTCAGGACACATCCTCTTTGCTTAGATGTAATGACGATCGTCACAAAAATCAATCAAATGAAGTCAAAAAAAGTACTCAAAATATGACACCATGGGGGTTAGGCTTTAAGTTACCACTGTCCAAACAGCATGTGACAGTTCTGTTACAAATGTCAAAATTCTTTGCTACAAACAGCATTTCAGTTTAGGTATGCCAGGGTGTGAATGCTTCAACTATACATTACTATCTAAAAGGAAAAGGAAGAAGGGATACAAATAGGGGAAAGTTCAAGTAAATATGTGAAATTCACATAAACATGCAAAATGACATCATCTTAGAGCACCAACATCACCATATCCTAAGAATGTTTAAGTATGAACGACAGAGCTCAGTTTTGACATTATGACTTTTCTTTGTAAGATGGAAACATGCAACATGTATGTTTATTAATGGTAACTGCAAAAATAAACCGCCTTCTTAGAGATTGTAAAAGGGAAATTCAGCAATAGAAAAAAGGAGTGTGTAAAATATAGCAGTCCTCTTAATCAAAGCTAAACAAGAAAGGTATTTTTCTGTCATAAATAACTACATCCAATCTTCTGATCTTTAATTTTCTTGCCTTAGCTTACAGTCATTCAAAACACCGACTGCAATTTTGCTGAAGCCAGACAAAATAATGTCTGTACACAAGTCCACTTTCTTCTTCTCTAGCCAATTAGTCACAAAGACCATCTCACCTACCAGAAGACATTCAAACTTTTAAAGTACACTTTCTGGTAACTTCAAATCATTAATGGTATCAATGTCCGCCTAATCAGAAAAGGTTATGCATTCCATAATAACCAAGTTAAAATGCTATGTCTCAAGTTTTCTTTTAAAACATATTTACGGGGGTAGGACATGGATGAACCTAACAATGGTACCAAATTGACGGTATTCGCTGAGTACAAAACTAATTAATAAAAAAAAAGTTTAAAAAAAATTTATTTTCTGGCTTCTGATCAGTTAAATTATTTTGCCCGCATACAACATTTTCTTGTGGGAAGTAGAACTCCCAAGCAGCCCTGATGAGATGGTCTCATAAACGGAGTGCCTAGTGCCTTTGGGATGCCCTTTCCCTGATTGGGCCACCTGGCCACTTCTGCCAAGCTCAAAAACTCAAATGACAGTAAAAGAAACAGGTACTGAATACACACCATATACACCACCGGGTAGTATGCATGCCACAGTCTAGTAAATGAACAACGATACTGTGTAAACACCGCATGTGGCACCAGATATTGTGTTTACACCCTACAAGAAAGCGTACACACAGTCTAAGACACCAGGTACAAATGAACACGGGAGGCTACGTTATGACACTGGATAATATATACAACTGCATATAATTCCAGGCACCACGTACACACTGGATGCTATGCACACACCGCAGGACTGCATAGGCAGGTGAGTGCTGTCTATACGCATTACAGGACGGCGGGTACTGCGTGCACATCGCGCAGGGCAGCAGTACTGCATATAAACCGCAAAGGGACAGTCAGTACCGCGAACACCCCGCACACGACTCTGGGTACCACGGACACATCGCCAACGACTGAGAGTCAGAGCTGACTGCAAGCGCCCAGGAAAAAAAGTCGTGAGGGGAGACATTGTGAGTGAGAGTTCGGGTCTCCAGGGAGCCTCTCCATCAATTCATGGGCCCCCTCAGGACCTGTTGAGGCAGCCAGGGCCTCGCAAGCGGCTGGCCCAGAGCCTCGAGGAGACGGTTCTCCGGCAACCGGCACAGCCCTGACCACAAGACGGGCGGCGACCAACACGCTCCTTCGGCCCTCCACCCGCTAGGACCGCGTCCCTGACTGATGTGGACCGCGCAAGGGGCCCCAAAAGGCCTGGCCGGGCGTGCACCGCGCAACCCGGCGTGCGGCGCTCACGCGACTCCGCGGCTTCCCGGCCGGAGCCAGGCCCCGCACGGTCTTCCGGGGAACCTCCTCCCCGTGCCAGCTTTTGCAGGCGCCCCGAGGCGAGAGGGCTCCGGGCAGGAGAGATGCGCCCACCCCGCAGGCCTCACCGCCCACAAAGCTCCCGGGGTAGCTCCGGGTGGTTGGCGAGTGGACCCGAGCGGCCGTCACCCGCCGCCGGAAAAGAGGCCGCAGCCCGGGCAGGCTCCACAGCGCGGGCCGCGCCATCGCAGCGACGCCCCCGCCCGCCCCGCCGCCCCGCCGCCCCGCCGCCGCCGAGCTTTCCCACCATTATGCTCCGGCTCCGCCGCCGCCGCCGCCGCCGCCGCGCCCGGCCCTCCTCTCCTCCGGTGCCGCCTCCTTCCCGCCGCCCGGCGCCTCTCGGGCCTGAGCCGGCGACGGGCGCGGGGGGCGGGAGGGACGCTCAGGCCGCCTCCTCCTCCCCGCCGGCCTCCTCCCTCCTCCCCGGCTCCCCCCGCCGGCTCCGCGCGAAGGGCTCGGGGCTCGAGGGGGCGCCATGTTGGTGAAGGCTGCGCCACAGAAAACGCCACCGAGCGCGCCGCGACGAAGCTGAAGCCGAGCCCGGCCCGGGGCGCCTGGCGCGCGGGCGGGCTTGCAGAACCCGGCGGGACGCGGAGGCCTGGCCGCGAGCACTTACCGCTTCTGGTCGCCGAGCGGCGGCGAGGTTGGCAAGGGCCTGCGGGCGGTGCGGGGCCCGGCCGGGCCGGAAAGTTGGAGTCTCCTGGCTGGGCCGCGGCCGCCGCTCACATGGTCGCTTCGGCCTGCTCGCCCGCCCGCCCGCGGCCCCGCTCGTATTTATTGTGTACGCTCCAGGGTCCCCGCACGGCCCGGGGAAGCCGCGCCGCGCACGGGGGCTCTAGAGGCGGACGCTGGACTAGCGCGCAGCCCGCCCGGCTCGGCTCGGCCCAAGGCCCGGAGCCGGTGCACTCCCGCTCCTACCTTCCCTCGGCCTGTCTTCGGGGCCCCGATCCAAAATTTGTTTCAGCATAATCTTATAGATCCACACATGAACTCCATATCAGTACACACGTGCAAGCTACGTACGTGCAGACGCTCTGGAGCCCAGAGCGGAGCGCCCCAGCGCCGAGACACGAGGGTAGCATTGTTAGGCTCGGGCCATGCCCAGGCTGCAGCCAAGCGTTTGTGGGATGGACCTACTCCACACTCTGCCTCATCCGGAGTGGCGCGGTGTTGGAGAAGCATTCATTCGTGTATTGACCCAACTGGGTAAGACTGTTCCCCAGGCCTTCCTATCTTGTTATCATAGAGTTGCAGGGAACACGCTCCCCTATATGCACAAATAGGACTTCAGAAAGAATGGATTACCTCATTGTCACTCTAACCAGAACACTACAAATTGGTGTAAGAAGTAGGTTATCTTTTATACTGAATAATTCTCGATCTAATCAGAAGATCCTTTAGGCTATATGACTTCAGAAGGGGGGGGGAACCTCACAGATAAGAACCCATATATTGTCCCAATGATCTTTCCCTGTTAGGAGTTTGGAAAGCAAGTCTATTAGCCAAAATTTCTTCTCCTTGTTTTCACTGGACATATTATACCTGAAAATCACCAGAAAGAGATTGCCTTTGAGATTTTGGGTTTCTTATACAGCTCATCGATCTGTTTACAGAACTGATCTCTAGGTTAGAACTTGGAAATGAAAGAGACATTAAGTCTTTGGTGTACACTTGTTAAATGAACAATCATTCCAGTTCTTAACAGCCCTGGTTCTGTACTCACATCTCAGAGTTTTTTTTGTCACCTCAAAGAACATCACAAAATAACTTCAAACCATTAAAGGAAGAAACATACACAATTAAAACTGAGTAGACGGGTCAAAGAGTGTCAGAAGAAAAGCCATATCTGCTTGGAATTCTGGACTGGGAATTTCAGCAATCACCTTTTCTAAAAAGCCTGGGCTGGAGAGGCAGCTTATCTGTTAAGCTTTGCCTGTGAAGCCTAAGAACCCTGGTTTCTATTCTTCAGTACCCACATAAGCCAGTGTACAAGGGGGTGTATGTGTCTGGAGTCCATTTGCAGTAGCTGGAAGCCCTGGCATGCCCATTCGCTTTCTCTGTCTGCCTCTCTCTCCAAACAACACTCTGTGCTTAACAATATCTGACCAGAAGATTGAGGTTTTTTTTTTTCCCCACATTCTGATTTGAGAAATATTAGTAAGTACAGAAGGCAGGAACTATTCAATTTGAAGGTATGTGTGGAAATTGTGTAGATTTAAAATATATACTGTTTTTTTTTGTTGTTGTTGTTTTCTTTTTTTTGGTTTTCCAAGGTAGGGTCTCACTCTAGTTCAGGCTGACCTATGTAGTCTCACGGTGGCCTCAAACTCACAACGCTTCTCCTACCTCTGCCTCCCGAGTGCTGGGATTAAAGACATGTTCCACCACTCTCAGCCAAAATATATACTGTTATCTTATACTACACCTTTTTTGCAAATCCAAGTGACTTAAATCATGTAAAACCTGAAATTCTTTGCAAAAGCTAGAAGAAAATATAGGTAAATATTTATAAGATAACAAGAAGAGAAGAATATCCAAAATCCTACAGCAATGGGGTCTTTCCTCTCTCTCTCTCTCTCTCTCTCTCTCACACACACACAAATAGAGAGAGGCTAATTTGACTCTATAAAATTATGTAAATCCTATATGTCAAAAATAAGTGTAACCCTAGTCTAAAATATGTCTGTAAGACATTCCTTCTATTACCCTTCTTTCATACTTTATTCACATAGTGAAGATCAATGTCTATTTCCTAGGACTCAAGTGGGGCCATGTTCACACCTACATATAGTTGGAGTCTTATGAAGAACTCAGAAAGTTTCTGTTTTGCTAATATTAAACTCTTTTACCAGTGCCCTTGAAATGTATTGTTTTTATTTTTTATTTTTTTTTGGTCTATAGTATTATGTTGGTGTTATGTCTATTTTCCATTAAAGTCTGACTTTCATAAGTATTTTATGCATTTTTTTTCTAGAGCATGTGCTTAAGAGCACAGGACAGTATTGTCCATGAAAAGTTTTGGGAATGTAGAGAAAAGCACACTATGAAGAACAGAGTGGACAGAACTGTTAGGTTGTGGTGAGATTACTAATATCAACTAGAGAAGGAAACAGGCCCATTTCAGTGAGATGTCTAATACTTATAGGAACTCAGAAACCCATAATATTTTTTCTAATTTAAAGTTATTTGATTTGTAACTTAAAATAGTAGCTGCCTTTTCAATTTAAATACACAGTCAAGCTACATCATACTAGTAAGATAAGTATGAATCCCCCCCCCAAAAAGACAGAGAAGATAATTTACAAAAGACACAGCAAAAATACCAAGACATTCAAATTCACTAGTAATAAAATAACTGAATAGCATGGCATTATTTTGCTTATGGCAGAATTATTTTCAATGGTGATACTACTGAGGGTAATGAAATATATCCCTTTTTGTAAGATACTGAATTATTATGATCTCTTATTCAGCACACAAGGGTTGAAAAATAGATGTTTGACCTGAGAAGCACATATTTAAAATTCTATATTACCTGCAATATCTATCATCTGAAATAGTGACACAAATATATAGCAAGAAAGCAATGTCTCCTTACTTAAAATTCCTCAAAACGTTTCTACTGCAATTAAAATAAAACCCAAAGCCTGTTTCTTGGCCCACAATGCCCCATTCATCTTAGGACAGTACAATACTTATTCCTTGACCCTAGAATACCCTCTCCCCATTTCCTACTCAACCTTTGGGTATCTGGTCTAACAACAACCTTTCTAAGGAAACTTTCCTAAGGCTTGATTTAAATTGAGTCATCCCTGTACTTTTCTCCAAATCACAAGATAATTTGTAATATCATGTCTGTGGCACACACAGTATACCCAATAAATGTTGTTAAATGAAAAATGCTGCAGGTAAAATTGGTTGTCTGATTTGAAATCAAAGCACTGTTAAGATTTTAAGTGTTGTTAAATAACCATAGCAGTGGCTCAATCATTTAATAATTTTTTTTGTTTATTTTTACTTATTTGAGAGCAACAGACAGAGAGAGAAAGAGGGAGAGAGAGAGAGAGAGAGAGAGAATGGGAATGCCAGGGTCTCCAGCCACGCCCCTTGTGCATCTGGCAAGTAGCAACTTCTCCCACCATCATTTCCCTCTATGATAGAAGGAAGGCTACTAATTGCATGTTATGTTTCCCATTAGTACAAAACCTTTATGCACTCCAGAGTCCTGGGATCATCTTGTCTGCTCCATTCTTACATTGATTCTTTAAGATCCTGCTACAAAGGTCTCCTTTGGTGTAGCCATTGTTGTATGCATCGTTCTCTTTCTGCTTGGCTGCCTTTCTTTCTTTTTCTTCCCCTGTTGGTTGGTTGGTCAGGTTGAAAGCTCCCATCGCACATGGTGATTCATGGCCTCTGTGCCTGGGTTATCAGGTTTCTGGTTCTGTGTTGTCAAACCTGTCACCCAATATTAAGCAGATGCCCTAGGAGAAGTTCATTCTCGAGTTTTCAACATGCAAAAACAGTACAATCACAGCTACATCCAGAGAAGTTCTTGTATCCTTCATATAAATACTTAAGACAGAGCGCCACAAACCTCAGACTCTTCTAGAGTGAGACACAACATAGAATGCCTTTGCTTCGGGTTTCCAGAGGGTTGAGTCATAGAAGGCTCTGACAGCCTCCTTAAAACTCAAGATTTCAGCCGGGCGTGGTGGCGCACGCCTTTAATCCCAGCACTTGGGAGGCAGAGGTAGGTGGATCGCCGTGAGTTCGAGGCCACCCTGAGACTCCACAGTGAATTCCAGGTCAGCCTGGGCCAGAGTGAAACCCTACCTCAACCCCCCCCCCCAAAAAAAAAAGAAAAAAAAACTCAAGATTTCAGGAGCTATGAGAGAGCCAGTAAAGTGGTGTAAGTACAGCTTGATGGACTATTCTGGTCAAAGTTGAAAGACCTGAATGCAGTAAGAACTATGGACTGTGAAGTTTGGCTTAGGAGGGTGAGAAAGAGCTTTGCTTGGACTGGGCTAAAAGCAGTTTGTGTGAAAGGCTTGCTGCTATGCCCATGTCCTGAGAATTTTGTGCAGGGTTGCATTGCATAGAAATGTACTGGTGTGAGCAGAGAGATATGGCACAGAAATGAAATATTTGGGCTAAAACTTCTGCCTGCTCTGCTGCAATTATATGAGAGATTACAACCTTTGCGAATGGATCAGCTGATCTGCATTGGGGCAACAGGAAGAATGTAGACTCTTTTTGAGAGGGCCTGAATGCTGTAGGAGTGTCCTATTCTTCAAAGTCTACTTTATTTCCCCCTGGATTAACAAAGTGGCAACAAACCTGGTATTATGGAATATAAGAAATGCAGGAAAGAGAGGGTCATTGAATTTGCAACACATTCTTGTGTTTTGGATATGGCCATGGGCAGTGTGAAGCAGGGTTGCCTGCCTGGAGCCATGAGGATGGACCATGGGTTGCAGTGGAAATCCAGTGGAGATGCTGGGACCATGAGATAGCTACTAAGGACAGCTGCTATCCCAGATGAAGTTTTCCAGGACTGTAAGTAGCCTAGCTGGAAGGATGGAATAGGAACTCCAAAGACTTGTCATTTTTTTTTTTGTAGAATTATTGGACTTGAAGATTTGCCACTGACTAGAGTTGTTGGACTTGGAGCTACAGAGCTTGATGTTTACCCTGTTTAAATCTTGCATTGGTTGAATATTTCTTTGCTATGCCATCTTTTGCAGTGTGAGTGTTTATTCTGTGCCATTATGGGTTTTGGGGGATTTTTTGGTATTATGGCTCAGTTAAAAGACCTTAGACTATGGGGATGTTTGAACATCATTGGAATTGATAAAACTATGGGGACTTTTAAAGTTGGACTGAATGCATTGCATTTTACATTATGGATGTAAAATGGATGACTTTCAGTTTATGGGGGCCAGAGGCAGAATGTGGTGGTTTGATTCAGGTGTCCACCATAAACTTAGGTGTTCTGAATGCTAGGTTCCCAGCTGATGGAGATTTGGGAATTAACACCTCCTGGAGGCAGTGTATTGTTGGGGGCGGGCTTATGGGTATTACAGCCAGTTTCCCTTTGCCAGTGTTTGGCACACTCTCCTGCAGCTGTTGTCTACCTGACGTTGGTAAGGAGATGATGTCCTCCCTCTGCTCATGCCATTTTCCCCTTGCCATCATGGAGCCTCCCCTCAAGTCTGTAAGCCAAAATAACCCCCCCCCCCCATTAGCTGCTCTTGGTCAGGTGTTTTCTGCCAGAAATGTGAACCTGACTGCAACAGGGGCCATCTGCTCAAACTACCACAAGTTGTTTCTTACTTTGAAGGACCCTCATTTTTAATATTTAAAAAGGCTTTCTCTAACAGTTGGATAATTGACATCTGTATTATGTGTTAGGATTTAAGGTGACAAGTCTTTTGTTTTTGGTTTTCAAATATTTTCTTTATTAATTTGCAAGGCCAGGGGAGGGAGAATGGATGTACCAGGGCCTCTTGGCCAGGCAAATGAACTCCAGTTGCATGCACCACCTTGAGCATCTGGCTTTACATGGGCACTGGGAAATTGAACCCAGGTGGTCAGGCTTTCAAGCAAGCCCTTTTAATTGATGACGCATCTCTCCAAACTTTGTTTTTATTTTATTGAGACAGGGTCTCACTCTCTAAGAGCAGACAGTCTGAAATGCACATTTAGATCAGACTGGTCTTAAACTCATGATAATCCACCTGCTTCTCAAGTGCTGAGATTATAGGTGTGAGCCAACATGCCTGGGTAAAGTGACAAGTCTAAATAAATAGTTTACTTTTAAAATTATCCTCTAGGGAGCTGGAGTGATGGCTTAGTGTTTAACGTGCTTGCCTGGGAAGCCTGAGGATTCAGGTTCGATTCTTCAGTACCCACATAAGCCAGATGCACAATATGGTGCATGCATCTGGAGTACTTTGCAAGGGCTAGAGGCCCTGGGATGCCCATTCTCTATCTTCCTGCCTCTCTCTCTCCCCCTCTCTCTCTCTCAAATAAATAAATAAAAATATTTTAAAAATTATCCTCTAGAAAGTCATATATAATGTCCATTCAGGTTCCCGTTTTTTCTGCATTATTTGAAAGAAACTGTATCTCACTAAATTGTCTAGTGATCAATCCCTTTAAAAGCTAAAGAAATCCATAAAACTCTGAAGGCAAAAAATTAAATAAAAAATAAATAATTATACTTTCTACAAAATTATCACAGTGTATGAATATTTCCTCAATTATTTGACATTACCTCTGCACTCCATGTGAGTGGTTCCTTTCACTTCAGTGTCATATTGAGATAAGTCAGAGAAAGGCTAGTGAGCCCTACTTGCTTTTTTCTTTGAACTTAACTGCTCTAAGAATTTCAAATATAGGAATCTCTGTGTCCTAGACTGCTAGGCATAAAAATTGATGCATTCTTTTTTCTGTTTCTGCATCCATGACACCTCTGGCAGTTGGGGCACTTTTTGACCTCCCTCCTGGCTAATCAAACCTGTGTTAATTTTACACACACATATTCTTCAGGGGATGGTTGTCTTTTCTTATTTGTATTCACTTCTTTTCTTCCTTATTTGAGAGAGTGTGAGAGAGAGGGAGAAATAGAAAGAGAGAATGGACACACCAGTGCCTCTAGCCACTGAAAGTACCATCCTTGTGCATCTGGCTTTACATGGGTACTGGGGAATTGAACCCAGGTCCTTAGGCTTTGCAGGCAAGCATCTTAACTGCTGAGCCATCTCTCCAGCCCATTTCTCTTCTTTTTATTCATGTTTAAAATCACATCCAGAATAGAAGTAAAGAAAATAATAGTGAAACTCAGCAGGTTTGGGTTTTTTAATTAGTAATTTTGTGATTTTTTTAAAGATTGCTACAGAATTGAATATGGATTGCAAAAAATGAGTGATAATTATATAATGACTTATATATTTACTAATCTTCTGAATACTAACTATTAAACTGTTTTAGGAACTGAGGCTGTAGCTCAGAGGTAGAATGCCTACTTAACATGTACTTGCTCCTGAGTTCAATTCCTAGCACCATAAAAATGAAACAACAAAACCCCTTTTATTTTTACATAATACTTAGCAAAGGGAGTCTACTACAGGTGCTTAGTTGTCAAGTGTGAAACACATCCTGAAATCCTCTATGTCAATGGCATGTCACGTCAGCAAAGGCCTTGATGTGCTCACATACAATAACCATCTGGCTAAATAACATAGTTTTTTCATCATTGGATAAGATTTATGTAACCATTACAGAAGTTGCTTATAAAGGTTGTATTTCTACAGTAAGTGAAAAACTGGAGTATAGATTATAGAAAATGATGACACCATATAAAAATAAACACATATACTTAATTTTTAAAAAGACCAGATGAAAATATACAATATTAAATATATTAATTTCTGGCAAGTAATACTGTGTGATTTAGCTTTGCTGGTTTTATTTTTATTTTTTGAGCCTGTTTTCATCTGTATTGATATAAATTAAGTTGTTATAAAAGAAAAATATTAGTATTTAGAAGACGTGCTCTGTATCTAAATTGTATTCATTTAGTTATGGTATTATCCTCAAACATAACATATAATTTAGTGAACAGGAAAAGCTATTTTCAATTAAAAATGTTATGAATAGGGCTTGGGAGATGGCTTAGCAGTTAAGGGGGACTTGCCTGGGAAGCCTAAGAACCCATGTTTGACTTTCTAGATTCCACATAAGCCAGATGCACAAGGTGATGCAATTGCACAAGGGATGCACATAAGCACAAGATGGCACATGCATCTGGAGTTTGATTGCCATGGCTGAAGGTGCTGGTGAGCTAATTCTTTTTCTCTCTCTCATAAAAAATAATTACAAAAAAAGGAATAAAACTGCTAGGAATAAATTTATTCTGTTAAGCAATGAATAGCTCTACTTATCTTAGGAATCAAGTTGAAGACATTTGTATAGATCAGAGAAGTTCAACCTTGGCCTTTTCTCCCTGTTCAACCCAGTAGCACAGGCCTGTAGATTCTCTGCACTAATTCTCCAACAGTAAGAGCCTGTGTTATTCAAGGGATGATTGGTCTTTCCTACTTATATTTATTTCTCTTTTTGTCCTTATTTTGAAGCATATCCAGGAAGTAAAAGATGATAAAAGAAAACTTTTGGAAAAATAAATGTGAAGCCAGAATAAATGTATTCTTTTTAAAAATATTTTTTATTTATTTGAGGAAAGAAAAAGGCAAATAGAGAGAGAGAGCATGGGCATACCAGGGCCTGTGACCACTGCAAACAAACAAACTCTAGACACATACAACTACCATGTACATTCAACTTTATGTGAGTATTGGGGAATGGAATCTGGGCTTTTGGCTTTGCAGGCAAGCACCTTAACCACTAACCATCTCTCCAGCCCCAAATATTTTATTTATTTAGTTGAGAGAGAGAGAGAGGAGAGAGAAAAAGAGGCATATATATATATATGTATATATATATATATATATATATATGCCTCTATCTATCTATCTATCTATCTATCTATCTAGAGAGAGAGAGAGAGAATGGATGTACCAAGGCCACTAGCCACTACAAACAAGCTCCAGACACATGTGCCACCTTGTGCATATGGCTTTAGATGAGTACTGGAGAATCAAACCTGGGTCCTTTGGCTTTGCAGGCAAGTGCCTTAACCTCTAAGTCATCTCTAAAACCCTATTCTTTAAGACACTAATAATTGCTAGGGAGAAATCTCAATGGGTAAAAGCACTTGCTGCAGAAACATGACCTGAATTTGAATCTCCAGTACCCACATGAAGTCAGACATGGTAGTATACAACTGTAATCCCAGTATGCCTACTGTGAGATGGCAGATGGACCCAGGAGAATCCCTGGAAGCTCATGGGCCAGCTAGCCTGGCATACTCAATAGTGGACAAGAGACCCTGCCTTAAACAAGGTGGAAGATAAGGACCAACACCTGAGGTTGTCCTCTAACTACCATGTGCCATGGCATGTGCACAAACAATTACACACATAAACATGCACACAAAAATAAAAAATAGTAATCTAATAGAAGTAAAGTCTAATGAAAAACAATTGATCAAGTATCATTTTATGTAAATTCTGTAAAAAATAAAAATAAAATCACTATGCAAATGTGACTACACATATATGTACACATATACCAAAACAGTTAAAAAAAACTTTAAAGAAGGTTTTCAACATGGAATAGGACACTGCAAAGGTAATGGGACTTTTGCATATGTTGAGCTGAAGTTTGAGAATGTGAATTCTTGCCATCTGTGCCCCTTGACTACAGGTATTTGATAATTGTATTTCCTCCAGAGGCTTAGGATGTGTGTCAAGAGGTTATCGGACCCTTGTCTAATGGACATTTTTACTACTCTACATTACTTTCTTTACCCTCTAGTGGCCTCATGGTTCTTGTCACATAGGCCCTGTTCTTTCTCAACATTCAATTAAAGCTTCCTGAAAACATTTTTTTTATTGCTCTGCAAAATCAGCAGTGCTGGCCTCTACACTCCCTCTGTCCCTGCCTCCTTCACACACACACATTCAGACTATATCAATGTGTGTTTTCATTCCAGTTCCTGACCCCTGAACATTCTATCACTTTTGAGTAAGAAAATGGACAATTTTCTCACCAAAATAGCATCCAGAAATCAGTGCAGCATTTGATGTAGGCAAATATAATGCTGCTCAGTTCATACTAGTCCTGAAGGTTAAAAAAAATCTTAATGAGGTAGTGAGGAGTTGTATTGAGAAAGATTATCTCTCCTATAAGTTAAGCTTCAAATGTTCAAGTTCTTGCATAATTAGAACATGTATTCCTAAAATTATTGAGCATTCATTCTGCAGTAGCAGTAATGACTCAGTTTCCCTTTACTGCATTGGTTAACTTAATCCTCAATACCTGATGATGTTTTTACTCACAGTGTACTCATGAGGAAACTGCTTTTGCTTGCTTCCTTGCTTGTTTGCTTTGTGAGAAAGGATCTCATGTAGTGTAGCACAGGCTGCCCTTGAATTTGAATCCTCAGTCTGCCAAGTGCTGATATTACATGTATGCACCACTCTACCTGGTTTGAGATTTTGAAAGAGAGGATCTTACCTCTATTTGGAGCTGGCAAGTGACCTAACTCAGACTTGACTCCAGGATTATCTAGTGATACTTAAATCTTGGGTGTTTTGTCCTTGTCTCCCTTCCATTTCTACTTAAGGCCATCATTTTAGTTGTATTCTTTAATTAGGAGTACATTTTTGTAAGGAATATACTTCAATGCCACATACACTTCTATCCACCAGGGCTGGGAACATAGTACAGCTGGTACAGTGCTTGCCCATTATGCATGAAGCCTTGGGCTACATTCCCAGCAACACACACACAGGCAAGGTTGTACACATCTGCAATCCCAGAACTTGGAAGGCGGAGGCAGCCAGTTAAAAGGCAGCTTGGGCTACATAATACCCTATCAGTAAGTAAGTAAGCAAATAAATAAATAATTCTATCCATGAGAACAAAGGATTAAAATTTGTCTAAACAACGCACATCATTAAAAAGTATTTTAGAAACAAAACAAAAAAACAAGCCAGCAAAAAAATTGAAAACCCTAAAAGATAGCTGCAGAGATAGCTTAGCAGTTATGGCTTTTTCTGAAAAACTCATGTTCGACTCTCTAGTACCCATGTAAGTCAGACACAAGGTGGCACAAGTGCACAAGGTCACACATGTGCACTGGGTGGTACATGTGTCTGGAGTTCAATTATAGTGGCTGGGGGCCCTTGTGTGACAATTTTCTCTCTCTTTCTCTCTCTCACTCCCACTCTTACTCTCTTGCATTAAAAAAAGGTCTGTCTGCTGGGCTGCCCTTATAAAACAAAACACTAAAAGATGCTATTTACATCAATAACTTAAAGCTAAAGAAAAATTTCTTTTCAATCAGTTGCTAATGAGGATCATAGAACTTTCAAATGGGCACTTCTTGCTTGTTTCATTTGTTATTTCCCTAAAGAGGTCCAATAGCTTAAGTTCTAATCAGCCAAAATTCTGGTGATTACGCAGATAAAGAAAAAATTGCAAAGTACAGTCAGGTATATGACCTGTGTGGTGGTTTGATTCAGGTGTCCCCCATAAACTTAAGTGTTCTGGAAGCTAGGTTCCCAGCTGATAGCAACTGGAAATTAAAGCCTCCTGGAGGGAGTGTATTGTTGGGGGTGGGCTTATGGGTATTATAGCCAGTTTCCCCATGCCAGTGTTTGGCACACTCACCTGTTGCTATTGTCCACCTTATGTTGGCCAGGGGGCGATGTCCGCCCACTGTTCATGCCATCGTTTTCCCCTGACATCGTGGAGCTTTCCCTCGAGTCTGTAAGCCAAAATAAACCTCTTTTTCCTACAAGCTGCTCTTGGTTGGGTGATTTCTACCAGCAATGTGAACCTGATTGCAACAACCTACAACTTTGTTTATTTAGTTTTTGGTTGTTTCTTGGTTTTTAGATAGGGTCTCATTCTAGCTCAGACTGACCTGGATCTCACTCTCTTGTCCTAGGCTGGCCTTGAACTCTTATATTCCCCCTACCTCTGCCTCCTACTATTAATTCTTTTATTCAAAGAATTTCACCAGGGTGACTATTTTTTAAAATTGTAATTTGAAGAAATTTGAAGAAAATATTCTTCAAATTAGCTTGAAGTAGTTCATGCTACTTTTGTGAAACTGCATTCATTTTTGTGTATGACTAGGTGGCACGTCCTCTTTCATGGTAGAAAATGGCTCAGATTTGAGTCTACATAGTTTAACAATTGTGTTCATGATGTTATACCATAAAGATTTGTTAAACTTGAGAATGGAAGCAATAAAAACAGCTAATTTTGAAATGATAGGTGAAATTGGGACAATTTAATGTATATACATCATGGATAAACAAACTGAGGAAATTTATTAAAATCATTTTTTCTTCATCTATTACCTCGGTTTACTAAATTTATCCTTAAAAGTTAATTATTGAAGCTGACAAAATGTCTTAGTAGGTAAAAGCACTTGATGTGCAAGCATGTGAGCCTGAGAGAGCCTGTATTATCTGAATGTGATTCTCTAGCACCCACATAAAAAGCATGAATTCCTGTAACCCTAGTCTTAGTGGGGGGTGAACACCTAAGAATCACTGAAGCTCACTGGCCAGCTAACCAAATATGGCTGCTCTGAATTCAGTGAGAGATTCCTTCAGAAGGAAACATATAGATTAGCAATAAAGGAAGACACTTGAACTTCTCCTCTGACCTCTTTATGTGTGTGCATGGAGTATTTACATCTATAAACACATGTGCATACATCACACACAGCGCATAATACATAGTACACTCACACACATCCATTAAAAAAATGTAGCCGGGTATGAGGATGCATGCCTGTTATCTTACCACCTGGGAGGCTGAGGTAGGAGAATTGCTGTGGGTTTGCATTCAAGCCAGCCAAGGATATATAGAAAAACTGTCTCAAAAAAAAAAAAATTGATGTGTGTTCTATTTCTAATCTTACAGAGAGAATGTGGTGATTTGATTCAGGTGTCCCCATAAACTTATGTGTTCTGAATGTTAGGTTCCCAGCAGATGAAGATTTGGGAATTAATGCTTCCTGGAGGCAGTGTATCGTTGAAGGCAGGCTTATGGGTGTTATAGCCAGTTTCTGCTTGCCAGTGTTTGCCACACCCTCCTGTTACTGTTGTCCACCTGATGTTGGCCAGGGGGTGATGTCCACCCTCTGCTCATGCTGTCATTTTCTCCTGCAATCGTGGAGGTTCCTCTCCAGTCTTTAAGCCAAAATAAACCCATTTTTCCCAAAAGCTGCTCTTGGATGGGTGATTTCTACCAGCAATGCGAAACTGACTTTAACAAATGTCAAGTGCTTTTATTTGATAATTGTGTTTTACAAAATATTTTGGAACTTTGGATGCTTTTGTACTTCCTCCTTCCTTATTTCTCTTTTACCTTGTGTGACTTTTTGTCTTTTATGATTATGCCTCTTTTAAACATTACTAGCTAGGGGGCGGAACTGCAGCTCATTTGGTAACATGCACATTTCAAAGTCTTGGCTTCAATCCCTAGTATAGCATAAGGTAGGCACCTCTGTAATCCCAGAATTTGGGAGGAGAAGGCATAAGGATCAGAACTTCATGATCATCCTCAGCTATATAGTGAGATTGAGGCCAGCCTAAGGTACAGAAGACCCTGCCTTAAAAAATTAATAAAGCAAAATAATAACAAAAACTATACTGGCAGGCAGGAGAGATAGCTTAGTAGTTAAGACACATGACCTGGGTTCGATTCCCCAGTACCCAAGTAAATCCAGATTGACAAGGATTCACATGCTTCTGGAGTTTGTTTGTAGCCCTAACACACCCATTCTCTCTTTCTCTCTCTCTCATTCTCTGTCCTTGTAAATAAATAAATAAATAAATTAAAAACTATACTGGCTAGATCACTGTGATTGTCCTGAATATGTACTCCTAAAATAATAAAAGTAAAATCTATATGGTCTAGTAATATAGTAATGAACATCAATCATGCTTACCAAAATGAGAAAGGTCTCCCATTATCTACTAGTCCAGAATTCTGACATCTGACCCTTGGAAGATGGGAGGGAATTGATTCTTTGATAACATCATCAAGTCTGAAATACAGTTAGGAAGTGAAACTGACCAATCTTCTTGTTGAATTAAATTGGGTGAAGAAGGGAAAGAAAATATATAATTTCCATATTTTTGGTCTGAATAACTGGGAGAATAGTATTGTCATTCCGGGAGATGGAGACTGTTTGGGGAGCAACGGGTTTTACAATGGAATCAGCAATTCTGTCTTTGGTGTTAAGTGTGAGTTATGCTCAAGGATGTGCAGGGAGAAATCTCAGGTGAGAAGATAGGTGGAGATATAAAAATCAGGAGCTTATGAGAAAGGGAAGGATAGTGGTACTTCTGAGAATCACCAGTTTATGAATATTACTTAACATCACTGCACTGAAAGAGGCTGACTTCAGAGAGAGGGCAGTACCCAAAGTGATGTCCTGTGGATCTCTGGGTAGAATGGGAGTGGAAAGTTGGTGAAGGAGACCAAGAAGCTGGCTTGAGAAGGAGGGAAGCTTCTTATGGTGTCACAGAAGAAAGTCATTTGATTTACAACATGAATTCTTATGTTAAAAATCACCGAGAGATCAAATCAATGAAGACAGATAGATGGAACCCTTGAGGCTTTTTTGTAACCTTCACGTGGAATGAGTTGTAGCAAGAATAGTGTTGCTATTGCAGTTACTTTTTATTGCTGGAATAAATAAATATTCCACCAGAAGCAGCTTATGGAAAAAAAAAAGATTTATTTCAGGCTTACAGAATCCAGCGTGAAAACTATAAATGGAAGAAGAATCTTGCTCACATCCATAAGTCCATAGCAGAGAGACACCACAATAGCCAGCAAACACTAATAGCCAAAGCTCAAACTCCCCTGAATACACCACCTTAGTGATAAACTACAAGATCTATCCAGGTGGAGACTCAAGTTGCAAGCTCAATTTTAATAAAATATTCCTGAGTCTATGGGGATATACATTCAAACCATCATAGTTACCATACTAATGACTTTCCTTACTTCAGAAAGAAATTTGTTTTACCCTGGAGGTAGAATGGGAGGATTTTTTAAGGTGAACATGGGCTACATAACTAGACAAGGAAGAAAGAAAGAGAACAAGAGAAAAAAGAAAAGAAAAAAAGAAAGAGGAAGGGAGAAAAGAAAAAAGGGAAAATGGAGGGGAGGGGAGGGGTGGAGAGAATAGGAAAAGTTTGGAATGTTGGAGAATGATATTCGTTTACAAGGAGGCTACGTTATAGGGAAAGGTCTTGGAAAAGGAGACTTGGAACTCTGCTTTGAATCCATCAAGATTTTATTATTTTTCAGATAGTCCACAGTGAAATAAACAGAATATCCCATGTAGTTTGCTGTTACTTCTAGTATCCAATTGTGCTTTATTCATATTCTGGTTTTCCCCCACTAATTTGAATAATGGGAAACAATACTTCTTTCTGTGTACCAGAGGATACTTAAGATAGCAATAACAATGTATTTGTTGTGTCATGTATATTATTCCTTCACATGAACAGTCTATGCACTATAACATTTAAGACTCAACATTGGCATAGATTGTGTTTTTTTGTTTTGTATTTTGGTTTTTCGAGGTAGGGTCTCACTCTGGTCCAGCCTGACCTGGAATTAACTCTGTAGTCTCAGGGTGGCCTTGAACTCATGGCGATCCTCCTACCTCTGCCTCCTGAGTGCTGGGATTAAAGGTGTGTACCACCATGCCCGGCTAGATTGTGTGTTTTATGTTCAAATTTATTATTGAAATCTCTAGAGGCGAAGTTGCACTTTATTCTTCAAAGTCTTGAATACTGTCGAGTATGGAGGAGCATAAAATGGATGATGAATAATCCAGGTGTGGTAATGATGCACACCTGAAATTCCAGCACTGGACAGGCTGAAGCAGGAGGGCTGTGAGTTGGAGGCTACCCTAGAATACATCGTGAAACCCTGCCTCAAAACAAAGAAACAAAAATCAAAACAAAGAGGTGGTGATAATTGCAGTGTGTTCAGATACATAATTGCACTTTCACAAGATTTTGTGACTTGTGCAAAGCCTCCTGATGTGGAACCTGACCAAACTTGAATAAGAACAAGACACACATCCAGTTCCACAGATGCTGTGCCTTCTCCTAGCCTCCTTCCGTTTTGTCCTGCCTTTCACCTTAGATTTCCAGTATGAGGAAGATTGTCTACTACACCACCATTGTATTTACTACACCAATTGTGACACCATTTTGCTGTAACAAAATACTTCACAGAAGCTACTTGAGGGAGGAAGCATTTAGCTTGGCTTGCAGTTTCAGGAATACCAGTCCATCATGGAGAGAAGGCATGGCAATGGGAGTGTGAGGCAGTTGGTCACACTATGGGAGGCAGGAAGCAAAAATCAAAGGCAGATATCACCTGCAAGGCCCACTCCTAGTGACCCACATCTGCTAGATAGGTCCTACATCCCAAAGTCTCCATGCTTCTGAAAAGAGCACCACCAGCTGTGGATCAAGTGTTCAAACACATGAGCCCGTGGGAGACATTTCAGATTTGAAGCAAATGCCCATGATAGATGGAGCTTCCACTGAGAAGTAAGCTGTGCCCCCAGCTCTTGATACAGAGGGCCTCTTTATGATGTCATAGCCTTGTTCTCTTTACGACATGAAGGTATCTTACAAAATAAAGTCTGTATTCAGAAATGAGACAGATGTATGTTTGTTTTTAGCAAGGAAATTTATTAGCATTTTTTAAAATACCAACATTCAAAAATCAATATAATAGTTTCATAGGAAGAATTTAAAAGGCACTTTGAAAAAAAATTCCTACTTTATGTACACACTAAAGCCAGTGAAATATTTTATTGCTTATTTCTTTTCCTGGGAAAAGGAGAATTTCAATCATTTTCATTGGGAAATGAATAGGAATTGGTCCTAGCACACATAATAAAATAGTAGTAGAATAAAATATAAAAATTGAGAAACCATTATATATAGAAACAAAATTCTTTATGTGTTTAAAAATAAATATGTGTATTTCCATAAAGTAATCATTTTGATAACTGAAACTTAGAATACTTAAAACCAGGTTGAAATTAGCATGTCTAAAGTGGTATCAAAATTAATATAACACTTATAAACTACATTTCACTTATTCATAAAGGTAAAACATTTTTTTCTCTATACACATACACCAAAGCCTGTTTCAACCAAGTGATGCACTTCTCTTACATCATTTCATTTCATTTCTTTTATTCTTCAGAGTTTCATTCTTTGAACTAACTATGTAGTTTAGGCTGCTTTCTAGCATGTTAATCTGCCTGCCTCAGCCTTCTTTTACATGATTTCTATAGAAGAAGACACCAGGGATAAAAAAAAAAATCAGAAATATCTTTGTTCCCCACTTCCCAGGAAATATTTTTTTAAAGTTTGACAATGTAATGACATGCTATAGAGACAATCCCTCTTTTAATTGATTCTACTCAGCAATGGATTATATTACTCCTTTATAAGAACAGATGAGAGAAGCTGCTGTCTTTTAATTTATTTATGTTTGTTATTTTCTCTCTACTTTGTCATTCTCAGCAGTTTGCCTGCATTGCTCTTGTAAGATTTCAATAGACTGTGGTGCTAGGAGGGTGAGATACTTTCTGACCAACAATTGTGAATGCACAAACATAAGTCCCCTGTAACTCTAGTACTTGGCAGTCATTTCCTGCAAGGAAGAAATACATATATATAATGAAAATTAGATAGTGGTTCTCTGCCAAAATATATTATTGTCACATAATGTCTTTTAGAAGGAAATGATAAGAGTACTTGTTGTATGTGCTAATATACTTTGGTAAAATTTAAATCATTCATGTGAAACAAATTCATATTGAAGTCAAGGTTATTGGATCTGTTGAACCCTGGAGAGAGATTCAGTAATGGATCTCAGCATATTTTGGTATCATGTATGAGTAGGCCAGAAGGCAATATCTCTATGCACTGGAAAACATTCTCTCTCTTTTTTGTTTGTTTTGTTTTATCTTTTTAAAAAATTTATTTTTATTATATATGGACATATTCAGTATGTAAACAACACATGTTGGTACCATCTTTCCCCTCCTCCCTGCCCCTTTTCTGAAAAGGCCTTCCTTGTTGGGGATACAAGTTAACCCCATGGGCACTGTGGGTCATGCATTATGAGGGCAGCAGTCAGTTATGGGGGAGAGGAAATGTCTCTATGCAAAATGTCTCAACTTGTGGCTCTAACAGTCTTTCCACCCACTCTTCTGCAAAATTCCCTGAACCATGTTGTGTGTGTTTTAAGTCTACTTCAGTGATGGGATCTCAGGAGCCTCTGGATCTCTGGTTTGGTAGGTGTTGAGTGTCCTCAGTGTCTATCTCCTTCACCCTTGTCCTGATTTAAAAGGTTCACTGAGAAAACAACACTCTTGCTCATTTTCCCAATTCCTCTGTGGTTTCAGTTGGGGCTGGGGTGAAGTGCACGGTGTCATTTATCTCTTCAAATCCCACTCCCATCTGAAAAAGAGAAGCATAATCTCCAAAGGAGAGAAGTCAGCACCGGTTCAATGGGATATTCACTATTATTTTAGAGAGAATTTAAATGGTATAGGTCCTCTTATATGCCAAGATTAGTGGGAGCTTGACATTGGAAAGCAAAATCATTATCTGGATAAGATTCTGAGTTGTTTTCCAGTTCCAGATATGGTTTCCATCCCACTGAGTGGATCTGTTAGCCAATCCAAGAGCAGCTGGTTACCCACCATGGCTGTGTGCCACTATTGCACTTCTGTGAGCATCATGTCAGGTTGTTTGCTTCTGAGTCACTTAGACTTTCAGTTGCTCAGACAGATGTTGGCCATATTCCCTCAGAAACTCATGTAGCGCCTTCCAGCACTGGATGGGCTAATTGTCTGGGGACTGGCTGTCTTCCAGATTCCAACCAGCTATCTCCATGGTCCGTTCCAACAGGCTACGGTGTCTTTGATAATAGGGTCTTACAATTAACCTCTGGTGGGTAATCAAATGATCTGACATAAGTCTGTTTGTTTTGGGAGATCTAGTAGGTCTCTTTGATCAACAGATCATTGTGGATATAAACCACATCCTGGAACAAGGAATTACAGGTCAGTGTCAAGGGAAAATAAAAAAGAAAAAGAGAGAAAAGAAAGAGGAACAGGACAAATTTAAGGTTAGGCTTCATCTCACCTTCTCCAGGCCCCTTCAATTCAGTTGCTCCCCCAAAGGTCCTCTTGAGGGTTCCACCTTTTAGTCTAACTTCCAGGATATAGGATTCTATGGTACCAATTGAATTTGAGTTCAGTTTTGTCTCCCCCCATCTTTTCCCTTCCCCCATGCCCTATGCCCCCTATTGTCCAAGCCTCAAGATGCTATTCAGGTATGTCAGCAACTCAGACTGATCCAGGTTAGGAAGCACAGATGAGTGAGACCATGTAATGATTGTCTTTCTGTGATTGTGTGAGTTCACTTAGAATGATCTGTTCCAAGTTTGACCATTTCTCTACAGATTTCATTGTGTCAGTTTTAAAAAATATTTTTATTTATTTATTTGAGAGCAACAGACAGAGAAAGAAAGAGGGAGAGAGAGAGAGAGAGAGACAGAGAATGGGCACACCAGGGCCTCCAGCCACTGCAGATGAATTCCAGAAATGTGCGCCCCTTGTGCATCTGGCTAACATGGGTCCTGGGGAATCAAGCCTTGAACCAGGGTCCTTAGGCTTCACAGGCAAGCCTACTGCTAAGCCATCTCTCCAACCCCATTGCATCATTTTTTTACTGCTTAGTAGAACTCCATCCTATAGATATACCACATCTTCATTATCCATTCACCCAATGATGGACACCTGGGTTGATTCCAGTTCTTAGCTATTATGAGTTTAGCAGCTATAAACATGGTTGAGCAAATATCTCTGAACTGAGGTGTGGCGCTTTTAGGGTAAATGCCCAGTAAGGGAATAACGGGGTCTGTTGGTAACTCTATGTTCATCCTTTTCAGGAGTCTCCAAATTGATTTTCACAGTGGTTGTACCAGCTTACATTCCCACCAACAGTGAATGAGTGTTCTTATTTCTCCACATCCTTGCCAACATTTGTTTTCCTTTGATTTATTTTATTTATTTTATTTTTTTTGAGGTAGGTCTCACTCTAGCTCAGGCTGACCTGAAATTCACTACGGAGTCTCAGGGTGGCCTCGAACTCAAGGCGATCCTCCTACCTCTGCCTCCCAAGTGCTGGGATTAAAGGTGTGCACCACCATACTCAGCTCATTTGATTTTTTTAATGTTTGCTATCCTTACTGGGGAAAGGTGGAATCTCATAGTTGCTTTAATTTGCATTTCCCTAATGGTTAGGGATGTTGAACATTTTCTTAAGTGTGTGTTAGCCATTTGTAATTCTTCCTCTGAGAACTCCCTATTCAGTTCTTTCCCCCACTTTTTGAGTGGGTTGTTTGATTTTTTTTTTTTTTTTTTTTTTTAGTTTTTTGAGTTCTTTGTAAATTCTAGATATTAGGCTTCTGTCAGTGGTATATCTGATAAAGATTTTCTCACATTTAGTGGGTAATCTATTGGCTCTGCTTGTGGTATGTTTGTCTGTGCAAAGGCTTTTTAGCTTCATGAGATCCCATTGGTTGAGTGCTTGTGTAATTTCCTGGGCTACTAGGGTTTTGTTCAGGAAGCCTTTTCCCAGTCCTATGTCATATAGCATGACTCATAATTTTTCTTCCTGTAGTTGAAGAGTTTCAGATCTTATATCGAGGTCTTTAATCCATTTGGACTTGATTTTTGTGTATGATAAAATGAGTGGGTCTAATTTCATTTTTCTACATATGGTCATCCAATTTGTCTAACACCATTTGTTGAAGATGCCGTCTTTGCTTCAGTCTACAATATTGACATCTTTGTCAAAGATAAAGCAGCTATAGTTACTTGACTTAAGGTCTATGTCTTCAATTCTATTCCACTGGTCTATGTTTCTGTCTTTATTTAAGAATTATACTGTTCTTGTCACTATGGCTTTGTAATATAGCTTTATTTCAGGTATAGTGAAACTGGCAGAGGTGGTTTATTTTATTTTATTTTTTGCTGACGATATGTTTGGATATCTGAGGCCTTCTGCCATTCCATATGAATTCTGAGATCATTTTTTCAATCTCTGTGAAGAATGATGCTAATTTTTTTATTGATATTGTGTAAAATCTGTATATTGCTTTTGGTAGAATTGCCATTTTCACAATATTAATTCTACCTATCCAAGAGCATGGAAGTTCTTTTCATCTTCTCAAGTCCTCCTTGATTTTTTTTCTTGAGTATTTTTTTTTTAATTCATTATATAGGTCTTTCACATCCTTGGTTAGTGTTATTCCAAGTTATTTAATTTTTTTTGTTGTTTTTGCTATGGAAAGTGGGACAGCCTCACTGATTTCTTTCTCTGTATATTTGTCCTTTGCATATAGAAAAGCTACTTATTTTTGTGCATTGATTTTTTATCCTGCCAATTTGCTGAAGGAATTTATCACCTTTAGAAGTTTTGATATGGAGACTTTTGGGTGACTTATATTTAAGATCATATCATCTGCAAATAGGGCTAACTTGACTTTTTTCTTTCCAATTTGAATCCCTTTCATTTCTTTCTCCCATCTTATTGCTTGGGCTAGTACTTCTACTACCATGTTGAAGAGCAGTGGTAAAAGTGGGCACCCCTGTCTTGTTCCCGATCTCAGTGGGAACTCCTTGAGTTTTCCCCCATTAAGTATTATTTGGGCTTCAGGAGTTTTACATTAAGCCTTTATTGTGTTGAGATACAAATCCTCCATGCCTATTCTTTTTTTTTTTTTTTTTTCGAGGTAGGGTCTCACTCCTGCCCAGGCTGACCTGGAATTCACTCTGTATTCTCAGGGTGTGGCCTTGAACTCATGGTGATTCTCCTACCTCTGCCTCCCAAGTGCTGGGATTAAAGGCATGCGCCACCATGCCCGGCTTCTATGCTTATTCTTTCCAGTGTTTTGATCATGAAGTGGTGTTGTATTTTGTTACATGCCTTCTCTGCATCAGTTGAGATGGTCATGTAGTTCTTGTGTTAATTTTATTTATGTGGTGTATTACATTGACTTATTTCTGTATGTTGGACCATCCCTGCATCCCTGCATCCCTGGGATGAAGCCTACTTGATCAAGGTGGATAATGCTTTTGATGTGTTGTTGAGTTCAGTCTGCAAGGATTTTGCATCTAAGTTCATTAGGGATAGAGGCCTATAGTATTTTTTCCTTGTTGCATCTGTCTGGTTTTGGTATTAGGGTTACTAGCTTCATAAAAAGAGTTGGGGAGGATTCCCTAGTCTTTGATTATATGACACAGTTTGAGAAAATTTGGTTTTAGTTCTTCAATGAAGGTTTTATAGAATTCAGCTGAGAAGCCATCCAGTCCTGGACTTTTCTTTTTTGGGGAGGTTTTTGATTACCTTTTCAATCTCCATGGATGTGATAGGCTTGTTTAGGAGAATAATCTGCTCTGAGTTTAGTTTTGGCAGGTGGTATGTGTCTAAGAATTCATCCATTTCTTCCAGATTATTTGACTACTCAATTTTGTGGAGTAGAGGTTTTGGAAATATGTCCTGATGGTTCTTCCAATTTCACTGATGTTTGTTGTGATCTCTCCTTTTTCATTTCTGATTTTGTTAATTTGAGACTTCTCTTTTTCTTTTGCTTGATCAAATTGGCCAGGGGTTTGTCAATCTTGCTTATTTTGTCAAATAACCATCTCTTCATTTCACTGATTTTTAAAATTGTTTTCTTAGTTTCCAATTTATTAATTTCTGCTTGAATCTTTAAAAAAATTTTTTTTGTTTATTTATTTATTTGAGAGCGACAGAGAGAAGGAGGCAGAGAGAGAGAGAATGTGCATGCCAGAGCTTCCAGCCTCTGTAAACAAACTCCAGATGCATGCGCCCCCTTGTGCATCTGGCTAACGTGGGTCCTAGGGAACTGAGCCTCGAACCGGGGTCCTTAGGCTTCACAGGCAAGCACTTAACTGCTAAGCCATCTCTCCAGCTCAATTTCTGCTCTAATCTTGATTATTTACATCTAGAGCTCTTTGGGTTGGATTCTTCTTGCTTTTCCAGTGACTTTAGGTGGACAGTCAGGTTATTAATTTGGGATCTGTCTGTGTAAATGAAGGCATTTAGTGCTATGAATTTTCACTTTAGCACTGCCTTCATTGTGTCCTATAAGTTTTGAGTAAGTTGTGTTTTCATTATCATTCAATTCTAGGAATTTTACAATTTTTTAAAAAATTTCTTCCATGACCCATTCATTGTTTAAAAGTGTGTTGTTTAATCTCCAGGATATGGTGGAGTTCTTGATGTGTCTCTTGTTGTTAATATCTGGCTTTAATCATAGTTTTCTGACATGATGCAAGAAGTTACTTTAGTTTTTCTGATGTTATGAAGGCAGGCTTTATGGCCTAATATATGCTCAACTTTGGAGAAGATTCCATGGGCTGCTGAGAAGTATGTGTATTCTGTAGAGTTGGGGTGGAAAGTTCTGTAGATACCTGTTACGTCTAGTTTATGTATGATGTTATTGAGCTCTATTACTTCCCTGTTGATTTTCTGCTTGAATCGTCTGTCTATTGATGATAGTGGATATTGAAGTCTCCAATTATGATGGTGCTGGTGTTTATTTCTGTTTTATTGTTGAGTATGAGCAGATTTTGTTTTATGTGGTGCACCTGTTTGGTGCATATATATTTATGATTGTGGTGTGCTCATGTTAGATCATTCCCTTGATGAATAAGAAGGGGCCCTCTTTGTTTTTTTTTATTATTAATTTTGGTTTGAAGTCTATTTTATCTATTTTATCTGATATTAATGTAGCAACACCCTCTTATTTTTTATTTCCATTTGCTTGGAATATCATTTTCCAAACTTTTACCCTGAGGAGGTGTCTATCTTTAGTGGCGAGGTGGGTTTCTTGAAGACAGCAGATAAATGAGCCCAGGTTTTTGATCCACCTTGATAACCTGTGACTTTTTTTTTTCTCCATTTTTATTAATATTTTCCATGATAACAAAAAAAATCCCATGGTATTACCCTCCCCCTTTTCCCCTTTGAAATTCCATTCTCCATCATATCCCCTCCCCATCTCAATCTTTCTACTTACATATATACAATACCAACCTAATAAAAGCCCTCCTCCCTTTCTTTCTCTTCCCTTTCTATCTCCTTTTTTAACTTACTGGCCTCTGCTACTGAGTTTTTTCCTTCTCACACAGAAGCCCAATCATCTCTAGCTAAGATCCACATATGAGGGAGAACATGTGGCGCTTGGCTTTCTGGGCCTGGGTTACCTCACTTAGTATAATTCTTTCCAGATCCATCCACTTTTCTGCAAATTTCATAACTTCATTTCTCTTTACTGCTGAGTAAAACTCCATTGTATAAATGTGCCATATCTTCATTATCCACTCATCAGTTGAGGGACATCTAGGCTGGTTCCATTTCCCAGCTATTATAAATTGAGCAGCAATAAACATGGTTGAGCAAGTATCTCTAAGGTAATGAGATGAGTCCTTAGGATATATGCCTAGGAGAGCTATAGCTGGGTCATATGGTAGATCAATCTTTAGCTGTTTTAGGAACCTCCACACTGATTTCCACAATGGCTGGACCAGATTGCATTCCCACCAACAATGTAGAAGGGTTCCTCTTTTTCCACATCCCTGCCAACATTTATGATCATTTGTTTTCATGATGGTAGCCAATCTGACAGGAGTGAGATGGAATCTCAATGTAGTCTTAATCTGCATTTCCCTGATGACTAGGGATGTAGAACATTTTTTTAGATGCGTATATGCCATTCGTATTTCTTCCTTTGAGAATTCTCTATTTAGCTCCATTTCCCATTTTTTGATTGGTTTGTTTGATTCCTTATTATTTAACTTCTTGAGTTCTTTGTATATCTTAGATATTAATCCTCTATCAGATATATAGCTGGTGAAGATTTTTTCCCATTCTGTAGGTTGCCTCTTTGCTTTCTTCACCGTGTCCTTTGCAGTGCAAAATCTTTGTATTTTCATGAGGTCCCAGTGGTTAATCTGTGGTTTTATTGCCTGAGCAATTGGGGTTGTATTCAGGAAGTCTTTGCAAAGACCAATATGTTGAAGGGTTTCCCCTACTTTTTCCTCTAGCAGTTTCAGAGTTTCAGGTCTGATGTTAAGGTCCTTAATCCATTTGGACTTAATTCTTGTGCACGGAGAAAGAGAAGAATCTATTTTCATCCTTCTACAGATATATATCCAGTTTTCCCAACACCATTTGCTGAAGAGGCTGTCTTTTCTCCAATGAGTATTTTTGGCATTTTTATCAAATATCAGGTGGCTATAACTACATGGGGTTACATTTGGGTCCTCTATTCTGTTCCATTGATCTACGAGTCTGCTTTTGTGCCAGTACCATGCTGTTTTTGTTACTATGGCTCTGTAGTATAGGTTAAAATCAGGTATGGTGATACCACCAGCCTTATTTTTGTTGCTCAGTATTATTTTAGATATTCGAGGCTTTTTGTGATTCCAAATGAATTTTTGGATTGTTTTTTCTATTTCCGTGAAGAATGCCTTTGGAATTTTGATGGGGATTGCGTTAAATGTGTAGATTGCTTTTGGTAAGATTGCCATTTTCACAATATTGATTCTTCCAATCCAGGAACAAGGGATGTTTTTCCACTTCCTAGTGTCTTCTGCAATTTCTCGCTTGAGTGTTTTAAAGTTCTCATTGTATAGATTCTTTACTTCCTTAGTAAGGTTTATTCCAAGGTACTTTATTTTTTTTGATGCAATTGTGAATGGGAGTGATTCTCTGATCTCATCCTCTGTGTGTTTGTTGTTAGCATATATGAAGGCTACTGATTTCTGTGTATTTATTTTGTATCCTGCTACATGACTGTAGGTTTTTATCAGCTCTAACAGTTTGCTAGTAGAGTCTTTAGGGTCCTTTATATATAGAATCATGTCATCTGCAAATAATGATAACTTGACCTCTTCCTTTCCGATTTGTATCCCTTTTATGCATGTCTCTTGCCTTATTGCTATGGCTAAGACTTCCAGAACTATATTAAATAAAAGTGGGGACAGTGGACACCCTTGTCTTGTTCCTGATTTTAGTGGAAAAGCATCCAGTTTTTCCCCATTTAGTAATATGTTGGCTATAGGCTTATCATAAATAGCCTTTATTATATTGAGATATGTTCCTTCTATTCCCAGTCTCTGTAGGACTTTTATCATGAAGGGATGTTGGATTTTGTCGAATGCTTTCTCTGCGTCTAATGAGATGATCATGTGATTTTTGTCCTTCAACCCATTTATATAATGTATAACATTTATAGATTTGCGTATGTTGAACCATCCCTGCATCTCTGGGATAAAGCCTACTTGGTCAGGGTGAATGATCTTTCTAATGTATTCTTGTATTCTGTTTGCCAATATTTTGTTGAGAATTTTTGCATCTATGTTCATGAGGGAGATTGGTCTGTAATTTTCCTTTTTTGTTCTATCTTTGCCTGGTTTTAGTATCAGAGTGATGCTGGCTTCATAGAAGGAGTTTGGTAGAATTCCTTCTTTTTCTATTTCATGGAAAAGCTTAAGAAGCAATGGTGTTAGCTCTTCCCTGAAGGTCTGGTAAAATTCAGCAGTGAATCCATCTGGGCCTGGACTTTTTTTAGTTGGGAGATTTTTGATAACTGTTAGGATCTCCATGCTTGTTATAGGTCTATTTAAGTGATTAATCTCATCTTGATTTAATTTAGGTAGGTCATATAAATCAAGGAAATCATCCATTTCTTTCAGATTTTCATACTTTGTGGAGTATATGTTTTTATAATATGTCCCTATGATTTTTTGAATTTCTCTGGCATCTGTCGTGATGTTACCTTTTTCATCTCTAATTTTATTAATTTGTGTCTCTTCTCTCTTTCTTTTGGTCAGATTTGCTAAGGGTTTATCAATCTTGTTTATCCTTTCAAAGAACCAGCTCTTTGTTTCATTAATTCTTTGTATTGTTTTTTTGGTTTCTATTTCATTAATTTCTGCCCTAATCTTTATTATTTCTTCCCGTCTACTGATTTTTGGTTTGCCTTGTTCTTCTTTTTCCAAGGCTTTAAGGTGAAGCATTAGGTCATTTATTTGCGACCTTTCTAATTTCTTAATATAGGCACTTAAAGCTATAAATTTACCTCTTAGAACTGCCTTCATTGTGTCCCAGAGATTTTGGTATGTTGTGTTCTCATTATTGTTTGACTCTATAAATTTTTTGATTTCCTTCTTGATTTCTTCATTGACCCATTCATCATTTAGTAATGTATTGTTTAGTTTCCATGATTTTGTGTATGCTCTATATCCTTTCTTGCTATTGATTTGTAGTTTGATTCCATTGTGGTCAGATAGAATGCAAGGAATTATTTCAATTTTCCTGAATTTGTTAAGATTTGCTTTGTGTCCTAATATATGGTCTATTTTAGAGAATGATCCATGTGCTGCTGAAAAGAATGTATATTCTGCAGCATTTGGATGAAATGTCCTGTATATGTCTGTTAGGTCCATTCCTTCTATGACCTCGTTTAGTCCAGATGCCTCTCTGTTTATTTTTTCCCGGGATGACCTGTCAATTGATGAGAGTGGGGTGTTAAAGTCACCAACTACCACTGTGTTTGGTGTTATCTGTGACCTTAGTTCTAACAGTGTTTGTTTGATGAATTTGGGAGCCCCCATGTTAGGTGCATATATGTTTAGGATTGTAATGTCCTCCTGTTGGAGTGTGCCCTTAATCAATATAAAGTGACCTTCCTTATCTTTCTTGACTAATGTTGGAGTGAAGTCTGCCTTGTCAGCTATTAGGATAGCAACCCCTGCTTGCTTTCTGGGTCCATTTGCTTGAAACACCGTTTTCCAACCTTTCACCCTAAGATAATGTCCATCCTTTGTAGAAAGGTGAGTTTCTTGGAGACAACAAATTGTAGGGTCCTGCTTTTTAACCCAGTCTGCAAATCTATGTCTTTTGGTTGGAGCATTGAGGCCATTGATATTAAGAGATATTATTGAAAGATGTGTATTTATGCTTGCCATTTTTTTTTTTTTTGTGGTTCTGGTTCTACCTTTGCTCTCTTATATTAACTAGTATTTGAGTGTTGTTTGTTGTTTTCCAGGTTCCTTATATGTGTGTTTTTCTTTCTCTTCGGCATGGAGGATTCTTTCAAGTATTTTGTGTAGAGCTGGTTTTGTCTTCAAATACTCCTTTAGCCTGCTTTTGTCATGGAATGTCCTTATTTCTCCATCTATTTGAATGGATAGTTTTGCAGGATAAAGTAGCCTTGGTTGACAGTTGTTATCTTTCAGAGTTTGGAATACATCACTCCAAGCCCTTCTGGCTTTGAAAGTTTGTGTTGAGTAATCTGCTGTGATCCTGATGGGCTTGCCTTTGTAGGTAACTTGATTTTTCTCTCTAACTGCTTTCAATATTTTTTCTTTGGATTGTGTGTTTGGTAGTTTGATTATAATATGGCGAGGAGAGGTTCTTTCCAGGTTTTGTCTGGCTGGTGTTCTAAGTGCTTCCTGTATCTGCATTGGCACCTCTTTCCCAATTTGGGGGAAGTTTTCTTCTATGATTTTGTTGAAGATGCCTACTATACCTTTGGATTGAAATTCTTCTCCTTCTACTATACCCTGAATTCTTATATTTGATCTTTTCATAGTGTCCCGAATATCTTGAAATTCCCATTCATACTTTTCTATTAGTTTGTCTTTCTCTTTGTTGGATTGTATTAGATCTGCCACCTGGTCTTCTAGCTTAGATATTCTGTCCTCTCCTTCATCCATTCTACTGGTGAGATTTTCTACAGAGTTTTTTATTTCATTAACTGTGTTCTTCATTGCTAGTAATTCTGACTGGTTTTTCTTCATTATTTCTATTTCCTTATTTATGTCTTGTATTGATTTCTTTATTTCGTTAAATTGGTGTCCTGTATCTTCTCTGATTCCTTTGATTTCTTCTTTGAGTTCATTGAACATATTTACAATCATTCTTTTGAAATCTTTCTCAGGCATTTTCTCTAACTCGTTTTCACTAGAGGTCATTTCTGAAGCATTGATGCTTTTTGGTGGATTTATATTGCCTTGGTTTTTGGTGTTTCTTGTGTTATAATGTATATATTTTTGCATCTTGGATTAAGTTACTGCTTAGATTTTCCAGTTAGCTGGGTATCCTTTGCTGTATCTATTGATCTGATATTGTATATCTTCTATGTAGGAGATTAAGATGTTAGGTGTGGCTCTTACCACTCTCAGAGTATCTAGACACGTGGTCCTAGGGGTTAAGTTTGCCTGCTATGGGAGTATTCAAATAGGTTGAGCGGAATAAAATACAGGTATATTCTAAAATTTAACTAAACCCTATACACATTCAGTCAAGAACAGCACCGAGCATTTATGCAAGATTAGGTATTATAAAAACCAGATCCTCTATCAACAAAGAAGTTAAGATTTCTGGTCTGTTGAGGGATCCAAGTCAGCTTGTGACCAGGTGAGACCCTTCCCTGGTTCAATCCCAGTTACCTCTTTGGATGCTTTTGGTCTCAGTCAAGTTGCTGGCTGGGATGTTGGGCCACTGTTCTGCTTTCTGGAACTGGGTACTGGCTTTTCCTGTGGGGCAAACCAAGCCTGGCAACTGTGGCCCTGCAGATTGGCGCCCCTGATGCTGGATCCCCGCTGCTGCCGCTGGAGCTGCCGCTGCTGGGACCACTGCTGCTGGATCCGCCACTGGAGATGCCGCTGCTGGGTCTGCCCCCGCTGATCCGCTGGAGCTGCCACTGTTGGGTCCTCCGCCTCTGATCCGCTGGTGCTGCCGCTGCGGGATCCGCCTCTGCCGCTGAAGCCGCTGGAGCCTCCGCTGCTGGATTCGCTGCCCTGAAGCCGCTGTGGCCGGTACCGGAGCAGCTGATGGTGTTTTGGGGGCTGGAGTCACGGCTTCCACCACCGCTTCCGGCTTCCACCGCCGCTTCCGCTGCCGGGGTCTGAGCCGCCGCTGTTGGATCTCGAGTCGCCACTGCCAGAGCCCGAGATGCAGCTGCCGGTGCCCGTGCTGCCGCTGCCAGAGTCCGAATCGCCGCTACCGGGTCCCGAGGTGCCGCTGCCGGAGCCCAAGTCGCCGCTACCGGGTCCTGAGCTGCCGCTGCCGGATCCCGAGCTGCCGCTACCGGGTCCCGAGCTGCCGCTGCCGGAGCTGCTTCGGCCTGCCCGTGTGGGCTCTGGATATCTCCTACTTCTCCGCTGCTGTTTTAATCTCTTATACACCTCCCTTGTGTATTTTGCTGGGTTTTCTTTGGCTTTTTCTCCCCTAGGCTGCTTAGGCGTGGTTCCTATGCCGCCATCTTGACCCAACCTGTGACTTTTGATGGGTGAGTTCAGGCCATTAATATTTAAGTTTATTTCTGTGAGTTCTGAGTTAATTCCTGCCACAGTGTGGTGTTTTATGGGGTTTGGTGCTTTCTTGTGTTTTGTACTATTTTGAGCCTGGTCTATTTTGGTTATTGTGATCTTCTTCTTGTTGGCCCTTGAGATTGGTTGTTTGCCAGTTTCTTTGTGGAGTATTCCCTCAAGTATTCTCTGTAGGTTTGGCATTGTGTTCATATAATCATAGAGTTGACTTTTTTCTTTCACCATCTATTATGAGGGATATTTTTGCTGAGTATAGTAGCTTTGGTTGGAAGACATAGATTTTCAGACTTTGAAGTGTTCCATTCCATGCCATTCTGGCTTTCAGGGTTTCCACTGGGAAATATGATGTGATTCTGATGGGATTGCCTTTGTATGTTGTAAGTTGTTTCTCTCTTGCTGCTTTTTTTTTTCTTCCGAGGTAGGGTCTTACTCTAGTGCAGGCTGACCTGGAATTCACTATGTAGTCTCAGGATGGCCTCAAACTCATGGAGATCCTCTGACCTCTGCCTCCCAAGTGCTAGGATTAAAGATGTATGTCACCACGCCTGGCTCTCTTGCTGCTTTTATCACTCTTTTTTTTTGTTTGTTTTGTTTTCATTGTTAAGAGTTTTAACTATGATGGGTCATGGAGAGTTTCTTCTTGGTTTTGTCTGTTTTTGTTCTGTGGGCTTCTTGTATCTGGATGGGCCTCTCTTTTGAGAGATTCAGAAAATTTTCTTCAACAATTTTGTTGAATATATTCTCTTTGCCTCTGGCCTGGATTTTCTCTCCTCCTGGTATACCCATGATCTGGATATTTGGTCATTTTAGGGTATCCTACAGTTGCCTCATATTCTGTTCACTTGATTGTTTTGAACTTAGCAAAGTTTTTGACCTCCTGATCAATTTCTTCATCTTGTCTTAGAAGAGGTCAGAGGTTCTATCTTCCATATGAGTAACTTGTTGGTGAGGGATTCTAGAGATGTTTTTATAATTTCTATTTGATTTTTATTTTCTGTTGTGTTATTTTACATCATGTCCACCTCTTTTTTGAGGTACAATTTCAATTTAAGTTTTGATTTTCTTGATGCTTCCTGAAATTCATTCTTGCATTTGATCAAGTTTTCATTATGCTTAATCAACTGGCTGTTGAGATCTTCCATTTCTTGACTCACCTTCAACTTATTCATATCACTTTGGAGGGTTCTGACATTTTCTTTGATCAAGTTAAGCCTACTGTCAAAAGCTGAATGCTGTAGGAGCTGATTCTGTTCAATTTCAATGATAACGATTGTTGGTTCTTTGATGGTTTGCTTCTAGTTCAGTGATTTTTACCTTTTTTTTTGACAAGGGTCTCATTGATTATTGTGTTTTCATTTTGGCAATGAATTTCTGTTGATTTCTATATGTTTTCATTGGAGGCTTCCATTGTGGGTCTAGGCATCATTGGTGGAGATCTCTCAGTTTTCTGACTGTCATTGGCTTCTTTTGCATTGTTGTCTACCCATCTTAGGAAGACTATTTTATTGAGGTGGAAGCAAGTTTTTGTCCTTTGGCCGATGCACCCTCTGACTCAGGTGAACAGAGATGTTGGTACCCAGTGGCCAGTTAGGATTCCAGAGCAAAAAGTCTGACTCCACAGCTCACATAGAGACCAGACTTCTCCAAGCAAGGCACACTGGGATATACCAGGACCAGGGGACTGGGAGGATCCAGGGAACAGGGATCTGGCCTACTTATTCTGCACTGCACCTGCCCACACACAGTATGGCCCAGAGAAGCTGGACCAGGGAACTGGGAGGATCCAGGAAATAGGGGTCTGGCCTACTCACTCCACACCACTGTGCCCTCCTGCACACTGTCTGCTGAGGGAGTCCAGACCAGGGATTTGGGAGGAGCCAGGAAACAGTGGTCTGAGAGGAGCCAGGAAACAGGGGTCTGGCCTACTCACTCCACACCATGGCACCCACCCCAACATTCTCTCTTTTGACATCTTGGAGGACTTGGTTACATGGGCTCCAATTGTAACCATTAAACCAACCTCCTTATTTGCTCAGCTAGTGTCTTTATGGCTGGCTGGAGGGAAGAATAAACCACAGCCACCACAGCCTGTGTGGTGTGTTTGGTTTCCTGAAGAGTGGTATAGCAGTGCCTGTTTTGACTTTGAATGAATGAATATAGCCCCTGGCAAGACGTGAGGCCAAAATAGTCTTTTTGGTGGCAAAATCACCACACTTATCGAGCTGGTGGCTGGCCCATACTAATGCCTTGGTTATTTCTGGGGCTCAGCTGTCCTTTCCTACTAATACACATACAGAAAAGCCAAACTCACATGTTTTGCCTGTTTGCCTTTCTTCTTCCTACCAGTCTTCAAAGAGGGGAAGCAACCTGCCTTTACATGGTTCTATCCCTCTCTTCTCCAAGAAAAAAATTTTAAAAACCAGATTACAAATCATCAACTTTAGGAAGGTAAGGATCAGAGACCATCTGACCCTGAACTTTGTGCTCAATATATTACTTCCTGCCGGGCGTGGTGGCGCACGCCTTTAATCCCAGCACTCGGGAGGCAGAGGTAGGAGGATCGCCATGAGTTCAAGGCCACCCTGAGATGACAGAGTTAATTCCAGGTCAGCCTGGACCAGAGTGAGACCCTATCTCAAAAAACCAAAAAAAAAAAAAAAATATATATATATATATATATGTATATTACTTCCTAACACAGCAGTTGCCCAAAGTCTTTGTGCAGCTGCTTGCTCTCTCCGCTTTTCTCTAGTAGAAACAAGTACATGGTTTGAACAAATTTGTAGGCAGTTTATATTTAGGTTTATGGGGAAGCAAAGTGCCTAATTTCTGTGCACTTCCTGGAGTATGAGATTCCCCATAGGAAAGGTCCTGCAAACATCAGGGAGGGGCTGGCCTTGTCAGGTGGCAGGATGACATGACCAGAACATTAGCAAATGAATTTCCAACTGTGAGGCACATAGCAGCTGGGATTTCTTTGTGCATCGAGATTTTCTATAAATCTACAATCATGTTCTGGGAGAAGAAAGTCATTGTGGATTATATCTCTCCTCAAAAGGTACCAAGTTAGAGAGAGAAAAATAGCCAAAAATTGTTGATAAAAATTAATAGCTATAACTTAAAATTTCCTTAGCCAGGCATAGTGATGCATGCCTTTAATCCCAGCACTTGAGAGGCAGAGGTGGAGGATTGCTGTGAGTTGAAGGCCAGCCTGGGACCACATAGTGAATTCTAGGTCAGCCTGGGCTGGAGTGAGACCCTACCTCAAAAAAAAAAAAAACCCTTAAATTTCTAAGGTAGGGCTGGAGAGATGTCTTAGTAGTTAAGGCACTTGCCTGCAAAGCCTAACAACTGGGGTTCAATTCCCCAGTACCTACATAAAGCCAGATGCACAAAGTGGTGCATGTACATCTGAAATTCATTTGCAATGGCTAGAGGCCCTGGCACACCCATTCATCAGTTTTTTTTCTCTTTCTCTCTCAAATAAATAAAAATAAAATATTTTTAAAGTACAGTCTGTTTATGTCTATTTAATATGTATTGTATTGATGGCAACTATTTCACCAAGAACATCAGAAATATATTCATGTGTAAGAAAGAGCTAATTTCTAGAGAGGATTTAAAGAATCAGAATTCCTTTTATGTTTATTGTGGAAGAAAAGGACAGAAATCTAATTTTATCTTTATTTCTCATCTTTTTATTTCTTGTTATAACACCCATCTTTTTGTGACTTCCTGACGTTATCTGTTTATTCTTTGTTATCTCTTTCTGTCACTTCTTTAAGCCATCCAGCACTAGTGACTTGAGGATTCTTGTCTTTACTGTTGAATTTCTTCTAGAATGAGGTGATATGAGTTATTCGAAGACTAGTGAAGTTTGCCTTCCCGCGGCATTCAGTCATATATACATAGACATGAACACATGCAAATACTTAGAGAAGGGAGTTTTCTATTTAAGTAGATTTGAGCCGCCCCCCCCCCCCACCGCTTTTTAATTTAAGGAGTACCAAAAGCACACTCTTAGCTTATCTGGAGGCTGTAGGAAAATAAATGCCATGTTTTACTTCATGTCCAGATCATTCTTCATAAAACCATTAAAGATTTGATATACAGCTATACCTTTAAAATTGGTGTTTCTATGTTCCTGCCCCTTTTCTGTTCTGGTTGTTTTACTGTAAGCCTATTTTCTTGTTTAGATTCTAAAAGTTTCAAGTAATACATGTTTCTATTTCTCCTTCCTCAAAATTGTTGAGCCTGTCTGAACTTGCATAGTAGCTATTTTGTTCTGTAGAGGTCTTGCATGACATAAAGTTCACTGATGCTTTCTGCTGGCAATGTCCATGGATAGTTAATAGACTACCACTTTGTAAAAAGAAATTTCTTCTCATTTGGGGAGACTTCTTTCTCTGTTACAACTACATTCATCTGCCTTCCTAGTGTAGAATTAGTTATTTAACATAACCCAATACCATGGCTGTTGGAGTCTCATGAAACTGCATCTTGTAGTGAGAGCCAGGCATCATGGTGCAATGGTGTTGAACTGAACAGAGGAAAAGCAGCACTTCTTCCAAACTCTGAAGGAGAGAAATGAGGCACAATCAAGCCCAGCTATGAGGTCTATCCTTTGAGCTCATCTCCCTCCCTTTGGGTTGGGAATGCTCCTTATCTGCACTCTCCAACACGACTGCTAATCAATCACTGTGGCCACTGAGCACACATATATATCGTCAGTAATTTAGTGGGCCAAAAATTTAATTTCAAATAATTTAAATTTTAGTCACTGCTAGTTACCACAATGGATAGTATATCCTTGTGGCTTGTGGCCTCTGACACATTCAAGACATATTTGTCTTAAAGCTGAATGTAGTGGCTTATGCCTGCAAACCCAGCACTTAGAAGGCTGAGGCAGGAGGATTACCATGAATTCCAACAAAGCTGGGCTACAGGGTGAGACCTTATCTCACTGAAAAATGAAAGAAAGTAAGCAATCAGTCAAGTATGCAAGCAAGCAAGAAAAAATACTTCTTAAGCAGTTATTACAAAATTATAATTCTTTTCCAACAGCAAAGCTAATCAGAGGCAATTGTTATAAAGTAAAACCTTTTATATTTCATGTTCCTGTACTTTAACAACTCAATGTAAATTTAAGAATTTTAAAAGTCATTCTTATGTCCAAATGTGATCTCAAGAAATTTTTTATTTAAGGGAATATATATTCTGTAAGGCATAAAATTTTACATATTGTTTGAGATAAAAAGTACTGTGGGGGCTGGAGGGATGGCTTAGCGGTTAAGGAATTTGCCTGCACAGCCAAAGGACCCAGGTTCGATTCCCCAGGACCCATGTTAGCCAGATGCACAAGGGGGCACAGGCGTCTGGAGTTCATTTGCAGTGGCTGGATGCCCTGGCACACCCATTCTCTCTCTCTCCCTCTTTCTCTCTCAAATAAATAAATAAATAAAAATAAAATACTGAAAAAAGTAGTTGTCTTTCTTGTCACACAATCATAGAACTGAGATAGCTTGACATTACTAATATTTATTTTACATACAATACTCTTCCTAGCTCATCACCCAGTATTTAGTCTATGCATGACTTTTAGAATTTGTTAGCTCATCAGTTTGATGAGACTTGAACACATGGTACTGTCATTTAACAGTCCCTCAAGTCTTCATGAGTTACAGACTTTTTTCCCCCTACTATTTCTCTTTTTAAAGACCTAACTTTTCCCCAGGCATTGTCAACTGCAACAATTATATTCAGCCTTTATCCTATAAAAATATTACTTCTTGATGGGCGTGGTAGCACATGCCTTTAATCCCAGCACTTGGGAAGCAGAGGTAGGAGGATTGCCATGAGTTTGAGGCCACCCTGAGACTACAGAGTAATTTCCAGGTCAGCCTGAGCTAGAGTGAGACCCTAGATTACTTCTTACTTCATTTCAGAGGCACAAAACATTGGATTTTGGCATTTTAATATTTTTAAATACAGGGATGATAGCAGAATTTTGTACTGAAACACAAATAACACAAGGTTGCTTTGGTTCAGAAGAAAATCTCAAGCTGTGATAACCGAGGTTTTGTTCCCATCCTCTGAATGGACATAGGATTCAGACAATGAGACCAAATTAACCTCTTTTTCTCACAAGATAAGTTCGGCTGCCAAATTGTATATCGACATGGGGGCAGGGGAGAGAGTAACAACAACCAGAGAAAAACCTTGGGGACAGTGAGGGAAAGTGTACTTGTTGTGGTAACCACTCTTCTCAGAGGGCAACTCTGTCCCCCAGGGAGTTTCTTCAGCATCTTTGCCATTGAAACCCACATTGCAATCCCTTGGAAACAAATAGAAGTAGCACACATGTGGGGCCGTGGGGTTCACAAAGGACATGAATTGTCAATGGTCTGTCCACTTCAATAGTAATCCTAGCTGCATTCCAAGATTTTAGAAGTCTTTCTTTTACCAGAAATGGCTGAGAAGAATCGCCTCTCTGCCTGTGTATCAATCTCAGTGCATTCTGCTTCTCCTGGGGAGGTTTTGTTTTTCTCTTTGTTGGGGAGTGGACAGGTTCTATTGTCTGTTGTTTTCCTTTTTTAATTGTTCAGTTGAGAAACTTTGACTATTAAGACACTGAGAATTGTATCTTTAGGGTTCACATGTCATCATGTTAATTTTATACAGCTTTTATTTCCTCATTAATGTCAATTCATGTACTTTTATTTCCCCATTAAGCACCTTAATTGGTAAAGACATATTTCTTGGAAATATGCATCATGATTGCAGATGTACCCAAAATAAAGAAAATTTTTTTTCTTTATTAGTCAGTTTTGTATTCAGCAAATACAGTCAGTTTGGTACCATTATTAGGCTCATCTGTGACCTACCCCCTCCCCTTGGCCCCTCCTTGTTGAGGTATACGGGTCATGCATTGTGGAGTTAGCCCACAGTTATGGGTAAGGTAAATGTCTCTGCATATCATGACCCAACATGTGGCTCTGACATTCTTTCTGCCCCCTCTTCCGCAAAATTTCCCTGAGCCATGTTGGGTTCATTTTTGGTCTGCTTCAGTGATGAGGTGTTGGGGGCCTCTGAGGCTCTGGCTCTCTGATTTGGTAGGAGTTGATTTTTCTCTGTGCTGATCTCCTTCCCCCTTGTGCAGGTATCCGGTTCATCAGGACAACAGCCCCCTTGCTTGTTTCTCCCATTTTTCTTAGTTTCAGCCGGGGCCCTTTTGAGGTATGATGGGGTGGCTCTCTCCTTAGGATCTACATCTATCTGAAAAAGAGAAGCAGATTCTCCAACGGAGAGTAAGTTAGCATCAGGACAAATGAGATAACCCCTTTTTTTTTATAGAGAATTTAATAGGTGTAGGCCCTCTTGGAGCCCACAATTGATGGTAGCTTGATATTGGAGAGTGGGCTTATGTTTGGATATGGTTCTGACTTGTTTCCCAGCTCCAGCTATGGGTCCCATACCAGTGAGGGGATCAGTTAGCCAAATTGAGAGCAGTTGGTTCCCCACCATGGCTGTGTGCCACCACTGCACTTGTGTGGGCATCACACCAAGTTATTTGCTGCTAAGTAGGTTAGACCATGAAAATTTAAGAAACCACATAAAGGGCATAATAGAAAAGGTAGGAATGAACTAATTAAATTAGTATATGTATATATGCTTGTACAGTATCCTTATAATTATTTTTAAGTTCAAGTAATAAAGAAATAAATATCTTGTGATATAATATTCTATTTTTGTCTGGTCTTGTATATTTAAGGATAATTGTCTTTTCCATATTAACGTGTGTAACATCCATTCTCATAGATGAATATCACAAGTTTTCTAAGTTGTTCTCAGCAGTGTTTGTCAAAATAGAGTATCATCAGAAAGAGATCTATTTCTTCCTTTAAAAAATTGTATTGGATTTTACATACTGATGAGTTTCATAAAGACATTTTTTGAGAGAGAGAGTGTGTGGGGGGGGGTACTTGTTCCATGGTGCACATGTGAAGGTCAGAGGCAGCCTCAGGATGTCTGTATCAGTTACTTCTTTTTTATTTTTATTTATTTATTTTGAGGTAGGGTCTCACTGTAGCCCAGGATGACCTGGAATTCACTATGTAGTCCCAGGGTGCCCTGGAACACTCTGTGATCCTCCGACCTCTGCCTCCCTAGGGCTGGGATTAAAGGCATGGGGCACAGTGCCCAGGTAGTTATCTACTTCTTGATGGGGCAAAATTCCTGATAATAATCAGTTTAAGGGAGGAAATGTTTATTTTAACTTACAGTTCCAAGTTACAGTCCATCATAGTGGAGAAAGAATGATGACAGGAGCTTGAAGCACAGCTGGTCACATTCAGCACACAGTGAGGAAGCAGAGAGTGATGAATGCTCGTGCTCAGCCAGCTCCCCCTTTTTTACACAGTTCAGGAGCCCCTGCCCACAGCATGGTTCTACCCACAGTTAAGATAGGTCTTCTCATGTCAATTAACCCAATCAAGATAATCTCTTACAGGTATGCACAGATCTATATAATCTACTTAGTCTATAGTCTACATAATCCCTCCTATGTGAGTCTAGGTCCTGTGACAATGAGTATAAACCATCACAGTGTCTATCACCTTTCTTCTTAAAGGGAGGGTTTGTTTCGTTTTGCTGCTGTGAATACCAGCTGGCCTGTGGGCTTTGGGATTCACCTCCCTCTGTCTTCCATTGCCATAGATGTGATGAGAGTACAGACACATGCACTACTTGTGTCCAGATTTACATGAGTTCTGGAGATTCAAATTCCAGTTGTTAGACTTACACAGCAAACACTAACTATCTAACCATTTCTCCAGCTCCCATAAAGACATTTTCATACAAATATTTATTTATTTATTAGAGAGAGAGACAGAGACAGAGAGAGAGAAGCAGATAAAAAGAGAATGGGCACACCAGGCCTCTAGCCACTACAAACAAACTCCAGATGTATGCACACCTTTTGCATCTGGCTTATGTGGGTACTAGGGAATCAGCCTGGGTCCTTAGGCTTCATAGGCAAGTGCCTTAACTAAACTAAGCCATATCTCCATCCCTCCAAATATATATTTCTTTCTTTCTTTTTTTCAAGGTAGTGTCTCACTCTATCCCAGGCTGACTTGGAATTCACGATAGTCTCAGGGTAGCCTTGAACTCGTGGTGATCCTCTGCCTCCCAAGTGCTGGGATTAAAGGTATGCACCACCACTCTTGGCTAGTTTGCTCTCTCTCCCTCTCTCTCTCTCTTTAAATATTGATTTGAAAGAGGAAGAGAGAGACTGAGGGGGAGAGAAGAGAGAGAGAGAGGATGGGCACACCAGGGCCTCCAGCTGCTTGAAACAAACTCCAGACGCATGTGCCACTTTGTGCATCTGGCTTACATGGGTCCTGGGGAATCAAACTTGGGTCCTTTGGCTTTGCAGACAAGTGCTTTAACCACTAAGCAATATCTCCAGTTCTATTTCTTTATTTTTTGACAAACCATTTTATTTCAAGATTTGGTTGTTTCAGGTAGATGCTAAATCATTCCCTGCTGGTTAAATCTGTAGTCTTTGACATGCTGGGTGGCACTGTGACAGTGTGACCTTGGTAGGAGAAAATATATAAGTAAACTTTGATGATTTGCATTTGTTAGGTCTAGTAACACATGTCAATTAAAATGGTGCAAAAGTCTATGATTGCTTTTCTTTGAGTTAATTTCTTTTGGATATTGGTTTTATATGTCACAGGAAGCAATAACTTTAAAACACTTTTTCATTTACTTGTATATGCGAGTGTGTGTGTGTGTATTTTCCACAGCCTCTTGCTACTGCAAATGAACACCATTTGCACTGCTTTTTGCATCTGGCTTATGTAGGTGGCTTAGGAATTAAACCCAGGCCAGTACCTTTAATTGCTGAGCCATCATCACAGTCCCCAGTAACTACTTAATACCCTCATATTAGCAAATAGTCTTGAAGCTGGGATCAGTTTTTCTTTCTAATCACAACTGACCAATTGACTTTGTTTTATTTTGTAAAAGCTGGATACACCTGTACTCCCAACACTGGGGAGATTGACAAGCCAGTCTAGCTGAATCAGTGAACCTTATGTTCAGTAATGGACCAAGAGTCTGTCTCAAAAAATATGGCAGAGAGCAAATGAAGACAACACTCAATGTTAACCTCTGGCATTCATGTACATGTGCACACAATTCACACATGCACATGTGTACCTACAAATAAGCACACACACAAACATTCATACATATGTGCATGCATACCACACACATACACATGCCAATAAAGAATACCTTTCTATTATTTATATTCATGAAAATAACCAAAAGTATTTTTAACTTGAAAGATTAAAAAGATAGTCTCTAAATGAATCCTGAAGCAACTACCTAGATTCAGATGTTGGGGATCACATGGAAATTTCTTCTTGCATCCATGACTTCTGGAGGCAGAGCTGTGTGTGAGAGCATGGAGCTGTGATGAGATCTGAGCTTCAGCAGAAAGAGCCAAGGATAAGGCCATGGATACTTCTAGAGACAGAAAGGAACCATTCTTCCATGAAAAAGTAGAGGCTTCTTGTGAGTCCTCATTTGTAACATAACACACATGCAACTTTAGCGTTCAGTTCTATGTCCTGGTTTCTGTATGTAGTGGATAGTTCTGGTATATAGTTTCTAGAGACAATACAGTTTGCACTATAGCCAACTTTTATTAGCAATCCATTCAGGCTAACCTGCGTGGAAGCCAGATGGAGCTATGAGGATGAACTGTGGGTTGCAGTGGATACCTAATGGATATGCCAGGACTAACGGATGGCTACCAAGGAGAGCTACTGGCACTGGATGAAGTTTTCCCTGATTGTGAGCAGCCAGAAGCTGGAGGGATTGAATTGGAACTCCAGAGACGGGTTAGAATTATCAGACTTGGAGACATGTTACTGGTTAGAGTTGTCAGACTTGGAGCTACATAGTTTGATGTTTGCCTTGTTTGTTTTAAATTGTGTATTTCTTTTCTATGCCCAATGCCATTTTTTGCAGTGTGAATATTTATTCTTTGCCATTGTATAAATGGAGGTGAGAGAGAAAGAAAACTTTAAGTCTCTCAAAAAAGTAATTAAAAATTTGATGATGCAAAGACCTGTATCTTCGTATAGTTATATTACCAAAAAGTCTATACATTCCCTGCAATGCCCATCCAATGACATGCTTCACAGAACAAGAAAATAGAAACAATCCTAAATTTATTTATTTATTTATTTATTTATTTATTTATTTATTTATTTATGAGCAACAGATAAAGAGGGAGAGAGAGAGAGAAATGGGTGCATCAGGGCATCCAGCCACTGCAAACGAACTCCAAATGCATGTGCCACCTCGTGCATCTGCCTTACGTGGGTACTGGGGAATCAAGCCTTGAACCAGGGTCCTTAGGCCTCACAGGCAAGTGCTTAACCACTAAGCTACCTCTCTAGCCCAGTCTGAAGTTTCTTATGTGTGATAGTTAATCTAAAACTAATTGAATCAGGGGAATCAAGTAAGAGATATGCCAGTAAGTCTATAGGTAGCCCTGTGAGGACATTTCCAAGAAGAATTGATTGTTGGGGGGTGGGGGGAGATTCTCTTCAGTAGCAGGGCAGATATAAAAAGGTCCAAGGCAAAAGCAGTGCTTATGCATGGCCTCTTTTGTTCCTAGCTGGTGACTGCATATACCTAGTTGCTGCCATCCTTTGATGACATCAGAACCCCACTTCTTCAGCCTTCCAATTTGGGCTGAAGACTAGTGGCCCTCCAGGAATCCTCCAGTCCTTCAGTGTCAGAGTGGAACTACTGAGTCATCCAGCCTTGTGGACTGAGCAGCTACTGGGTTCTTAGCCTATCTAGCATTCAGACATCCATTGTTGGACTACTCATCCTGGATCCTGTAAGCCAATCTAATAAACCCCTTCTGCAATAAAGAAAAAGGGCACTTACTTGCCATGTAGGTGACCTCTACTCTTTGTTTCACATTTCCCCTTTCTGCTACTGATACAGCTTTATTAAAGCAGATGAGAGTCATGGGAAATTAAATTCATTAATAATTGGTCAAAGACTAACTGGAGAAAAGGCATAAATATGAACAAAATTTGGTTGAAGTATGTATAGTTTTAATTTACTATTGCTATTAGTGTATCTGATTTCCATAATAAAATTCCATACACTAAGTAGATCAAACAACAGAAATTTACTTTTCCTCATAGACTGGGAGAGTGAAAAGCTGAAAATATGCATGCTAGCTAGTCTGCTTTCTCATGAGTTCTCTTACAGATTTTCCTGTGTTCTTACTGTGTCTTTTCATGATGGGGTAAGGAAAGACAGAGAAAGCCCTCTAGCTTCTCTTCCTGTAAGGATATGATTTCTGTGGTACAAAAGACCCACGTTTGTGAGGCCTCTATGTTTAAGAGTCACACTGACACATAAAACTCAGGTGCTGATATGTTTGGGGGAGTCACAATTTATTTTTTAAATTATCCTTTTATATTATTTTTATTTATTTAAGAGATAGAGACAGACAGACAGACACGCACACACACACACACACACACAGAGAGAGAGAGAGAGAGAGAGAGAGAGTATGGGCATGCCAGAGCTTCTACCCACAGAAAATGAATTCCAAATGCATGTGCCACCCTGTGCATCTGGCTTATGTGGGTCCTGGGTAATCAAACCTGGGTCCTTTGGCTTTCCAGGCAAGTGCCATAACTGATAAGCCATCCCTCCAGCCCCATAATCTACTTTAAAAAATAATTATTGACAACATCCGTAATTACAGACAATAAACCATTATAATTCCCCCCTACTTTCCCCTTCACAAATACACTCTCCATCATATCCCATCTCTCCCTCCATTATTCCCTCTTTTATTTTGAAGTCATCATCTTTTTCTCCTATTATGAGGGTCTTGTGAAGGTAGTGCTAAACACTGTGAGGTTATGGATATTGAGGCCAATTTCTGTCTGAGCGATTGCATTGTGAGCAGTCCTACCCTTCCTTTGGCTCTTAACTTCTTTCCACCACCTCTTCCACAAAGGAACCTGGGCCTTGGAGGCTATGATAGAGATATTTCAGTGCAGAATACTCCTCTGTCACTTCTTCCCAGCACTATAGTGTCTTTTGGGTCATCCCAGTAGTCACTGCCATCTGAAAAGACAAGCTTCTCTAATGAAAAGTGAGAGCAGCATTAATATATGGATATGAATATTAGGTAAAGTGTTTACAGGGCAGTTTGGTGAGCATAACTTATGCATTTAGCCAGACAAGGGAAGGCATTACACCCCTAGGGCTCATGACTTGTGCCACCATAGGCTTTTGATTATGTTTTCAGTATCAGTTATCCATTCCATCCCATAGAGCAGGCCTCCAGTCCAATTAGAGAGAAGTTGTTTTTCCTCATAAGAGACATGCCAATATTGCACCTGTTCAGCCATTTGGCTTGTATGGCCAAACTTAAGGCTTTCAGTGTCCACTGTTTTCACCACTGATGACTTCTGTCTGCCATAGGGTTGTATGCAGTGGAGCTTTTTTTCTGTTTTCAGTCAGCTGATCTACAGGGAGGTTTTCAGCTCTGTTCCAGCTTGATTTCTCAGTGACCTTATAGCTGAGACATGTGGAGTCTTCAGCAATGGGGTCTTGCCATCTATTTCTGGTGGGAAGCCAAAAGCTTTGGGGATGGCCTGTAATGGATTGGGAGCATAAAGAACCTCCCTGGCCAACAACTCACTGGAAGGTATCCCATCCGTGGCACTGAAATTTTTCTAGTAATAATCTATGGTTTCTGGGTGTGCCAGTATCCAGAAAAGTAGGTTTCCATATGGCTTATTCACAACATCTAGAATTTTGATTACCCTCCTTCTTTTACTCCATCTCTTCCCATGACTTTGGTAAGGCCATTGTACCCCCAGTAATCTGTGCATTTACTTACATATATATATTACCATCCCCTTAAGTCCTCCCCTCTCCTCCCTCCCTTATAGCCCTTTTCTAGCTTACTGGCCTCTGCTACTGATTTTTACTCCAACATACAAACAAGTCTAAACATTTGTAGGTAGGATCTACACACGAGAGAGAACATTTGACATTTTACTTTCTGGGCCTGGATTACCTCACTAAGTATAATCCTTTCCAGATCCATCCATTTTCCTGCAAATTTTATTTTTCTTTACTGCTGAACAGAACTACTCTCTATAAATTTACCACATCTTCACCATTCATTCATCAGTTGAGGGACATCAAGGCTGGTTCCATTTCCTAGCTACTGTGAACAGAGCAGCAATAAACATGGTTGAGCAAGTATCTTTAAGGTAGTGAGAAGAGTACTTAGGATATATGCCTAGGAGTGCTATAGCTGGGTCATATGGTAAATGTATTTTTAGCTGTCTCAGGAACCTCCACACTGATTTCCATAATGGCTGGACCAGATTACATTCCCACCAACAGTGTAGAGGAGTACTTCTTTTTCTGCATCCTTACCAGTATTTGTTTTCTTGATGGTAGCCATTATGACAGGAGTGAGATGGAATTTGAAAGTAATTTTAATTTTCATTTCCCTGATAGCTAAGGATGTAGAACAGTTTTTAGAAGTTTATAAGCCATCTGTATTTCCTTTTTTGAGAACTATCTATTTAGTTCCATAGCTCATTTTTTAATGGGGTTAGTTTTTTGAATTCTTTGTGTATCTTGGATATTAACCCTTTGTCAGATGTACAGCTGGAAAAGATTTTCTCCTATTTTGTAAGTTGTCTCTTTGCTCTATTCACAGTGTCCTTTCCTGTACAAAAGCTTTGTAATTTCATGAGGTCCCAGTGGTTGAATTTATGGTTTTATTTCCTCAACAACTGGGGTTATATTCAGAAAGGCATTGCTTATGTCAATATGTTGAAGGGTTTCCTCTAGCATTTTTAGAGTTTCACGTTCTAACATTAAGGTCTTTGATCCATTTGGACTTGAATTTATATATGGAATGAGATAATGGTCTATTTTGATCATTCTATATACAGATATTGAGTTTTCCCAGTACCATTTGTTAAAGAGGCTATCTTTTCTCCAATGAATATTTTCAGCATTTTTGTCAAAAATCAGATGGCTGTAGCTGCCTGGATTTACATCTGAGTCCTCTATTCTGTTACATTGATCTACACACTGTCTTTGTGCCAGTATCATGCTGTATTTGTTACTACGGCTCTGTAATATAGCTTCAAATCAGACATAGTGATACCTCCAGACTTAATTTTTGTTGCTCAAATTTGTGTTGGATATGCAAAGCTTTTTGTGCTTACAAATGAATTTTAAGGTTGTTTTTCCTATTCCATGAAGAATGTCTTTGGAATTTTGATGAGGATTGTATTTAAATGTGTAGATTGCTATTGGTAAGACTGACACTTTTACAATATTGACTCTTCCAATCCAGGAACATGGGATGTGTTTCCATTTCCTAGTGTTTTCTGCATTTTCTGTCTTGAATGTTTTAAAGTTTTCATTGTAGAGATCCTTCACTTCATTGGTTAGGTATATTCCAAGGTACCTTTTTTATGTGGCAATTGTGAATGGGAGTGATTCCCTGATTCCATCCTCAGCATGCTTTTTGTTAGTATATAGGAAAGCTACTGATTTCCATGTTTTTTTTTTTTTTTTTTTTTGGTATCCTCTATATTGCTAAAAGGTAGAGTCTTTAGGGTCCTTCATGTATAGCATCATATCATCTGTAAATAATGATAATCTCTTCCTTTCCAAATTATATCCCTTTTATGAATGTCTCTTGCCTTATTGCTACAGATAAGACTTCTAGTACTATATTAAATAAAAGTGGGGACAGTGGACACCCTTGTCTTGTTCCTGATTTTAGTGGAAAATCTTCAAGCTTTTTCCCATTTAGTTTTATGTTGGCTATAGGTTTGTCATAAATTGCCTTTATTATATTGAGATATGTTCCTTCTATTCCCAGTTTCTGTAGGACTTTTATCAAAAAGGGATGTTAGAGTTTGTCAAATGCCATTTCTGCATCTATTGAGATGATCATGTGATTTTTGTCTGTCAGTCTATTTATATGGTGTATTACATTTATCAATTTTCATATGTTGAATCATACCTGCATCTCTGGGATAAAGCCTACTTGGTAGAGGTGAATGATGTTTTTGAGATATTCCTGTATTCAGTTAGCCAATATTTTCTTCAGAATTTTTGCATCTATGTCCATGACGAAGATTGGTCAGTAATTTTTTTGTTCTGTCTTTGTCTGGTTTTGGTATCAGGGTGATACTGGCTTCATAGAAGGAGTTTAGCAGGATTCCTTCCTTTTCTATTTTATGGAAAAGTTTGAGAGGCAGTGGTGTTAGTTCTTCCATGAAGGTCTGGTAAAATTCACCAGTGAATCCATCTGGTCCTGGACTTTTTTAGTTGGGTGACTTTTTATAACTGCTTGGATCTCAGTACTTGTTATAGATCTACTGAAGTGGCTTATCTCATCTTGATTTAATTTTGGTAGGTCAATGAATCTAGGAAATCATTCATTTCTTTCAGATTTTCCAACTTACTTGAATATATGTTATTAAAGCATGTCCTTATGATTTTCTGAATTTTTTGGTATCTGTTGTAATGGTGCTTTTCTCATCTCTAATTTTATTGATTTTTATCTCTTCCCTCTTTCCTCTGGTCAGATTTGCTAACGGCTTAATCAATCTTGTTTATCCTTTCAAAGAGACAACTCTTTGTTTCTTTGATTTTTGTACTGTTTCTTTAGTTTCTATTTCATTACTTTGTTCCCTAATTTTTATTGTTTTCATCTACTGAGTTTTGGATTTTCTTGTTCTTTTTTTTTTTTTTTTTTTTTTTTTGGTTTTTCTAGGCAGGGTCTTACTCTGGTCCAGGCTGACCTGGAATTAACTATGTAGTCTCAGGGTGGCCTTGAACTCATGGCGATGCTCCTATCTCTGCCTCCCTAGTAAGTGCTGGGATTAAAGGCATGCGCCACCATATCCAGCTTTTTGTTCTTCTTTTTTCCAAGGCCTTAAGGTAAAGCATTAAGTTGCTTACTTGTGACCTTTCTGATTTCTTAGTATTGGCAATTAAAGCTATAAAATTCCCTCTGAGGACTGCCTTCATTGTGTTCCAAAGGTTTTGGTATGTTGTTTTCTCACTATTATTTGATTCTATGGATTTTTAAATTTTCTTTCAGATTTTTTCATTGATCCATTCATCATTCAATAGTGTACTGTTTAGTTTATATGATTTTGTGTATGCTAGGTGGTTTTCCTTTTTGCTGATTCATAGTTTAATCCCATTGTGATCAGATAGAGTGCAAGGGATTATTTCAATTTTCCTGTATTTGTTAAGATTTGCTTTGTGTCCTGATATATGGTCTATTGTAGAGAATGTCCTATGTGCTGCTGAATAGAATATGTATTCTGTGGCATTTGGATGGAATGTTCTGTAGATATCTGTTAGGTTCATTTCTCCTATGACATCATTTAATCCAGATGTCTCGCTGTTCATTTTTTTTGCCAAGATGACCTGTCAGTTGATGAGAATGGGTTATTGAAGTCACCTACTACAATTATGCTTGGTGTTATCTGTGACCTTAAGTATAATAGTGTTTGATGAAATTGGGAGCATCCATGTTAAGTGCATTTTAATGTCTTCCTTTAATCAATATAAAGTGACCTTCTTTATCTTTCCTCACTAATTTTCATTTGAAGCTTATCTTGCCAGATATTAGGATAGCAACACCTGCTTGTTTCCTTAGTCTATTTGCTTGAAATACCATTTTTCATCCTTTCACCATAAGATAGTTTCTATTTTTTATGGAAAGGTGAGTTTCTTGGAGGCAATAAACAGAAGGATCCTGTTTTTTTAATCCAGTCTGAAAGCCTTTGTCTTTGGTTGGGTCATTGAGGTCATTGATAATAAGAGTTGTTACTAAAAGGTATATATTTATTCTCACCATTCTTCTTGTTTTATACTGCTTCCTATTTTCACTTACTCTCTTGTACTCACTGTTATTTGAGTATGGTTTATTTTTTTCTTGTTTCCTCATGTGTGTACTTTGCTTTCTCTTTAGTGTGGAGGGTCCCTTCAAGTATTTTCTGTAGAGCTGGTCATAAATTCCTTCAGCCTGTTTTTGTTGTGGAATGTCCTTATTTCTCCATCAGTTTGGTTGGATAGCTTTGCAGGATAAAGTAATCTTGGTTGACAGTTATTATCTTTCAAAACATAGAATACATTATTCCAAGCCCTTCTGGCTTTTAAAGCGTGTGTTGAGTAATCTGCTGTTATCCTAATGGGCTTGCCTTTATATGTGCCTTGCTCTTTCTCTTTGATTACTTTCAATGTATTTTGTTTGGTTTGTGTCTTTAGTTCTTTATTCCCAATATGTCAAGGAGAGGTTATTTCCAGGTTTTGTCTGTTTGGTGTTCTGAAACCTTCCTATATCTGTATTGGCATCTCTTTCACAATTTGGGGAACGTTTCTCCTATCATTTTATTGAAAACATCTAGTATGCCTTTGGAGTGAAATTCTTCTCCTTCTATTATACCCTGAATTCTTATGTTAGATCTTTTCACAGTGTCTTGAATATCTTGAAATTCCCATTCATACATTTCTATTAGCTGTGTTTTTCTTTGTTGGATTATATTATATCTGCCACCTGGTCTTCTAGTTTAGATATTCTGTTCTCTCCTCCATCCATTCCATTGGTCAGACTTTCTACAGAGTTTTTTATGTGACTTATTGTGTTTTTAATTCCTAGTATTTATGATTGTTTTTTCTTCAATATTTCTATTATCTTACTCATGTCCTGTATTGACCTCCTTATTTCATTAAACTGGTTTTCTGTGTTCTCCTTTAGTAGTTTCTTTTCTTCTTTGATTCCTTTGATTTCATCTTTGATTTTTTTTGAACATAGTTCTAATTGTTCTTTTGAAATCTTTCTTAGGCATTTCATCTAAATCAGTCACATGGGGTCATTTCTGATGGACTGATCATTTTAATTTTTATTTATTTATTTACTTGAGAGTGACAGACAGAGAGAGAAAGAGGCAGAGAGAGAGAGGGAGAGAGAAAGAGAGAGGGAGAATGGGCATGCCAGGGCCTCCAGCCACTGCAAATGAACTCCAGACACGTGCGCTCCCTTGTGCATCTGGCTAATGTGGGTCCTGGGGAATCATGCCTTGAACCAGGGTCCTTAGGCTTCACAGGCAAGTGCTTAACCGCTAATCCATCTCTCCAGCCCAGATTGATCATTTTGATGGAATCATATTGTCTTGATTTGTTGTGTTTCTTGTATTATAATGTAGAGATTTTTGCATCTTTGGTTACTTTGATTCTTGGGTTTTCTAATTATCTGTAGTATTTTTAGATGTATAAATCTGATGCTACATATCTTCAGGGTAGGAGCTTAAGGTGTCAGGTGTGGCTCTTAAGTGACTCTCAGTGTAATGGTAGAAGTGATCCTAGGTGTTGGGTTTGTCTGCTGTGCAAGTATTCTAGTAGGCTGGGTGGAACAAAATGCAGGCAAATTCTAATATTCAACTGAACAATATACACATTCAATCAAAACCAGTATGCAGTATTTATATGAGAGAGGGTACTAAAAGAAATGATAATCTAACAAAGTCAAAGTCCCTAAGGGTGTGTGTTGCCCCACATCTTTAACCCTGTCAACTAGGAGGCTGAGATTTCTGGTCTGTAAAGGGTTCCAGGTCTGCCTGGGGCCAAGTGGTACTCTGCCCCCAGGAATGAGAGAAGAGGAAGAAAAAGGCACTATAAATCAGGAAGCAACAAAGGACAACTCCAAAATATAGCTTATTTATGAATGGCAAAGATGACCATCAATCAGATCAAACACATAACCTGCCCTGACATGGAAGGTGTGGTTAGCACTTCCAATTCAGGCCTATATACAAGGCCTTTTTGATGGGTACTGATCTGGTATAAGTAGGCCCTGTTACCTTTTGAGGTAGCTTTGGTCTCAGCTATGCTGTGTGTCCTCTTGGGTCCCTCTTTACTGTGCTGTGGGCTCTGATAGGTTGGCTGGATCAGTGGGTACACTGCTCTGATCACCTTGCTGGGTGCTGTTTAGCTGATCTCCCTTACCCAGGCTTCCAGTGGTTGACCACACTGGCTCTTGGGGGAGGGGAGGCTGTGGAGGGTGCCTGAAGTTGTACTGGAACTGTGTGGATTGTCCCCAAGATCTCCTTCTTCATGAGCCATGAGCCACTCAGCTGGTCCATGATATCTTCTCTTTCAGGCTTCTTGTCTTTGCAAGGAGGCTGGTGTGAGTAGAAAATCCCTTCATCTGGCTTCTCCTGTGGCTCAGGCAGAGCCTGGTGGCCATGTGGACCTGCACTGATGCTGGAGCCATTTCTGCCTGCTTATGTGGTCTATAGAATCTCTGGGACTCTCTGACTTCTCTGCTGAGATTGACAGTTTCTTATACACTTTCACTTTTTGGTAGAAGAGTGTATTTTTCTGTTTTTCTGCTTATTTCCTCCCTAGGCTGCTTTGGTGTGGCTACTACACTGTCATCTTACCTGGAATCTTACCCCATAATCTATTTTTTAACTTTGAAATTTTTTATTTATTTATCTATGTGTGTGTGTGTGCGCGCGCGCGTGCACATGCACACATGCCAGGGTCTCTTGCTGCTCAAATGAATGCCCATCTGGCTTTATGTAAGTGACTGGGGAATTGAACATGGGTTGTAGACTTGGAAAGTAAGAGCTTTTTAACTGTTGAGCCATCTTCTCAGCCCCATAGTATATTTTTTATGAATAACCTAGTGTCAGGTATTCTGTTAGAGGTGTGTGTGTGTGTGTGTGTGTGTGTGTGAAAAAAATGTGTTTCAACTGTGTTCTCATGGATTGTGTATCTGTCTTTCAGTAATCTATTAATCACAGGGCCAAATGGTCAAAGTTTTAAACTAAATCTTCTGTTATATGCAAAACAATAACTTTAAGGAACTGACTAGAGTGATTCTGAGCATGAAAAATTCTGGTTAGAATTCGTTGTTAGTAGGCTGGGAAGATGGCACAGTGGCTAAAGGTGTTTCCTTTAAAAGCCTAACAGACCGGGTATGACTCTTCAGTAAAGCCAGATTCACAAAGTAGTGCATGCATATAGAGCTTGTTTGCAGCAGCAGGAATCTCTAGTGAGCCCATACTTTCTCTGTCTCTCTGTCTCTTTCTCTCTCAAATAAATAAATATATTTTTATTTTAAGATGTGTCTGTTTATTATTATTAATATCAACATATTTTGTATGGATCTATTATGTATTAGTACCCTCTTTTCCCTCATCCCTACCCCTATTCTGTTGGGGACCATAAAAATATTTTTTCAAAAAGAATTGGTTGGTAGAAACTTGGTATAGTGGCTCATGCCTGTAATCTTAACACTCAGGAGAGAGGTTTGAGACCAGCCTAGGCTATATATTGAAACTTTTGTCTCTAAAGGAAAAGAAAAAGGGAGGGAGGGAGAGAGAGAGAGAAAGAGAGAGAGACAGAGAGACAGAGACAGAGAGACAGACAGAAACTGAGATAGATAGATAGATAGATAGATAGATAGATAGATAACAGAAGGAAGAATAAAGGTGAGAGAGAGGGAGGGATATTAGGTTAAAGTAAGTTGGGAAGCCAGGGTTCAGGGCACTGATGAGAAGTAGCCAGACTTGAAGGAACAAAATAGCACAGAGAGCCCTAGAGCAGTTTATTTAGGCATTTAAGCTTTCATCCTTAAGATAATTACTTCTGAAAACAACAGTTATACTCTTGGGATTTTTATTCTTTCCTCAATTACATAAACCCTTTATTTTTTTTCAGCAAGTTACTGTCATTATCCAGCTTGGGCCTTTCACAGAACAACAGGCTCATAATTCAGAGGTGAAATCCCAGCAGATTCAATATTTGAATGAAACTTCCCGATTCTATATTATGTAAAATTCTATAGAATTTTATCTTAAACCAAATAATAGACAACATATTCCAGTGCTTTTCTGCTTTGTTACTACTATGATTTTACCAAAGAAAATTTAAATTTTATGCATGATTTACTCTTACAACTTGTTACTTGGGGCCTGGGGAGATTGCTTAGAGTTAAAGATGCTTGCTTGCAAAGCCTGCTGGCCTGGGTTCAATTTCCCAGTAGCCATGTAAAACTAGGTGCACAAAGTGGCACATGCATCTGGAGTTCATTTGCAGTGGCAAGATGCCCTGGAGTGATCATTCCTTCTCTCTTTCCCTGTCTTCCTCCTTCTCTTTCTCCTTACAAATAAATAAACACAAAAAATAAAACTTGTCCAAAAAACAAATAAAAATTGTTATTCTTAATTTAGTTCTATTTCTTATTTTATACTACACATAACTTCAATTAGACATTAAATTGGACTGAATATAACATAATTAAAATAAAATAACAAAATCTCCCTTTCTGAGTCAGGTGTGGTGGCACACAGTGTAATCCCCGTTTGGGAAGTGGAGGCAGGAAGATGAGAAATTCAAGGTCATCCCTCAGTTATATAGTGAATTCAAGACAAACCTAAGCTATGTGAGACCCTATCTCAAAAAAAAAAGAAGAAAAGAAAAGAAAGAAAGACAAACACAAACTAAAACAAACAAGCAAAAAAATCATCCAAGAAAGAGAGAGGGGGAGAAGAATAGGAAGAGGAAGAGGAAGAGGAGGAGGAAGAATTAGAGTGAGAAAAGGAAGATAATAAAAGAAGAAAGGAACTCCTTTTCTTGTTGAAATTGGTACCATTCTTGTTTGTTATAAACATTTATGATTTCCTAGCACCGAGTAGTTTATGAAATGACTCAGTTAGTACATAAGCAAATATCTTAAATCCTTTATCACTGCCCAGAATGACCCTACTTAGGCTTCCATGTCCTTTGCTAGTCCCACTTGTGCATTCCCTTGTGTAATCCAGTTTAAGCAAACAGCCTGCTGCATCCATTTAGTGAGAGTCCTGCACACCCTTTCCTTGATGTCTGATCACCTGCCATGTCTGAGCAGGGTTCTCAGCCTTCATTATTCCCAAGCAATGTCTAATCCTGGCCCAATTTCAATGAAATAGAGTTCAGTCCAGTGTCTTTCTGGACTCGTACCCATGGCAAGACCACCCCCAGTACATCCTAGATGCATTGACATGCATTGGTAGTGAAGAAAATGTTCCCTACCATACTTTCACAAATATCACTGAGTAGTTTTCTTCCTCCTTTCTCCTTCTCTTTGTATCTTCTGTTCCTCCTCCATTCCTCTTTCTTCTTTTCCTCTTCGCCATCTCCTCTTCTTCTCCTGCTTTCTTCTCCTTCTCCTACTCCTTCTTTCATCTTCTCCTCTTTCTCCTGCTTCTTCTCTTCCTTTCTTCTTCTCTTCTTCCATTTCCTTTTCATTCTTCTGACAGGGTCTCATGTAGCCCAGGCTGGTCTTGAATTCCTGATCCTTGTGCCTCAAACTCCTGAGTTCTCTGATTACAGTCATGTGACACCATACCAGCTATGCCAACCATTTTTAACTTTTATATTCAGACTAAGTCTCACTATCATTGTTCAGGCTGACCTTGAACTCACTCTGTAGCCCAGTCAAGGCTTTAGATTTTCCATTCCCCTGTCTGAGCCTCTGGAGTAGCTAGAATCATAGAAAAATAATTTTTCATTAACTTTTTTTCTTTTTTGAGGTAGGGTCTAACTCTGGAATTCACTAAGTAGTCTTATGCTGGCCTCAAACTCATGGTGATACCTCTACCTCTGTCTCCTGAGTGCTGGGATTAAAAGTGTGCTCCACCATGGCCTTTCATTAACAATTTAAATGAATCTCTACTCTGCTTTTAGAGAATGGATTTTGTGGGGTTTATTGTGTGTGTTTAAATCAGCATATTGTTTTCCACATGAAACTTTCCCATTATCTGGCTAAAAGCTATAAAAAAGGGAAGAAGAAAAATTACTGATCTTACTCAAATTAAAATTCAAATTTTTCAGGGCTAGTTGGTGATCCTTTTGTCCCTTGATATTAATTCAACATTCTGTATGTCTTCATCTTCCCCAGGAATCTTGTACCACAATACATTTTTGTTTTCATATACATTCTAACAGATTTTACATATTTCTACTTAGTTGTTCATAGACAGCCTAGCACAAAAACAACCTGTTTTTGTTTCTATACAATTTTTCTCTAGGTTTTTTTCAGTGTGAAAATTTCAGGCATAAAAGCTAAAGAAAGGGTTAGAGCACTTTACTTCCATGTTCCTCCCTTCCAGCATTGACAATTACTAACACATGGCCAGTCTTGCTGCATATTTGTGTGTTTTTGCTTGTACTGGCTTTTTTTATTGTCTTGTGTTTCCTGAAAATACTTTATTTGCTGTAGTGTTTAATATTTCACCTTATTTTTTGTGTGTGTGTGTATAATACTGGTCATATTGCTTAGTTACTTGACATTTACTTTTGGTAGTCCCTGATTCCTGATACTTTTTCTTCTTTGGCAAACCTTCATGTACTTTATGGCAAAGATTTAGGTCAATATCTGGGTATGATTACACCAGTCAACAACAAAGCAAATTTGATTTGGGACTACTGGATTGTGCACAGTGGAGAAACTGGTTAAACCAGTTTGGCTGACATAGGAAATAAGACTAAAATAGTACATACCTCAAGTTCACTGAAGGTTGAACTAACCACTTAATATTTCTTACTCATCAAGTCTATTTCATTCTTTTTATATGTAGATCCTTGAAATAGAGAGTCAAAATATCTGATTGTGTGAGGGAGGTCAGCTTTTCTTACTTTTCTATTTTCTTATTCTTTCAAGATCCAAAGTAGTCAGGGGATGTTAAAGTGTATTAGATCTCTAGTCTTGTTCCATTTCCTAGCTGGTGTCAATAGTGCTGCAATGTACATGGATATATAAGTGTGTCTGTGGTAGGATAGAGACCTTTGGGTATATGCCCAGGAGTAGTATAGTTGGGTCATATGGTAATTCATTTTTTTCAGCTTTTTGAGAAACCTCCACACTGATTTGTAGAACTTTAAAAAAAATTATTTATTTGCAGAGAGAGAGAGAGAGAGAGAGAGAGAATGTGTCACCAGGGAGTGTAGCCACTGCAAACGAAATCTAGATGCCACTTTGTACATCTGATTTTATGTGGGTACTGGGAAACTGAAGTAGGGTCACTAGATTTTGCAGGCAAGCACCTTAAACATTGATCCATCTCTTTAGCACCACACTAATTTTTATAGTGGTGGCACCAGTTTACACTCCCACCAATAGTGAGTAAGAATTCTCCTTTTCCCAAGTCCAGCAACTGATGATTGTTTAATGAAAATGTGACACATATTCATAATGGAATTTTACTGTGGTAAAGAAAAATGAATTATGAAGCTTGTAAGAACATGATTGGAGCTGGAAAGATCATACTAAGTAAGCTAACCTAGGCCCAGAAAGATAAAAGTTGTATGTACTCTCCTATCTGTGGACTCTAACTTTGAAAATCTTTGTGTGTTTAAATAAGAGGAGGTAAAAAATGGTATGTGATATGAGACTAGATAGGAAACTATGAGGGGTGGAGAGGTGTGAGAGAGGATAAAGGACAAAAGGTCACATGTAACATAAAAGTGGTAGAGAGACACTGGGTGGGGAGGCTAGCAAGGGAGAAGGGGGACAAAAGACCTGTATGACAACTTTTAGGTAAGACTGTGGCATAGTAGCCATGCCAAAATAGCCTAGGGAGGGAATTAAGCAAAAATAAATAAATAAACCCAGAAAAATGCACTCTTCTACTGAAAACTGAAGGTGTATAATCTGTTATCAACCACAGCAGAGAAGCAGGAAAGACTCAGATCTTCTAGAAAGGAAGAAACTGGTCAGAATTCTGCAGAGGCCCCAACAGGCCTGGTCCACACACCAGCCCAGTCAACAAAGAGCTGCAGGAACAGAAACCAGGTGGAGGACCTTTCCACTCACATCAGCTTCCTTGCAAAGTAAAGAAACCTGAAGGGGAAGATAGCAAGGACCAGCTGAGTAGCTGCTGAAGGAGAATACAAATGGGACCAGCTGAGTAGCTCTGGTACAACTCCAGGCATCCTGCATAGCCCCCCACCCCACAACCATCAGTGCCCCAAACCACCAGAGAAATTATTCAGCCCCCAGCCACTCTGCATCCATCACAGCCAAACAGAACACCAGATCCAGTAACCCAAGCAGCCTAACAGTTCACAGCACAACAGAGAGGGATTGAGGTGAGAACTCAGCACTGGTGAGATTAGAAGCCATCCCAAAATGTAACAGGGCCTACTTACACAAAGGCAGGTACATAGGCCTGCACTGGGAGTGCTAATCTCTCTTTCCATGTTAGGGCAGGTTATGTGTTATATTTGATTGATGTATTCTTGGTTTGCATTACCACTCTCAAAATACTTGTATTTTGGTGTTTGCTATTGTTGTCTTTGATGTTTCCTGATTTATAGGGCCTTTGTCTTTTTCTTCTGTCATTATTGGGGGCAGGGTCTCACTTGATCCCAGGCTGACTTGGAAACCATTTCAGACTAGGAATCTCATCCTCCCAGTTGACAGGATTAAGGGTGGGGGGCAACACACAGCCTTAGGGACTTGGGCTTTATTAGATTATCTGTTTTTTTGTTTGTTTTTGTTTTATTTATTTATTTGAGAGCAACATACAGAGAGATAAAGAGGCAGAGAGAGAGAGAGAATGGGCGCGCCAGGGTCTCCAGCCACTGCAAACAAACTCCAGATGCATGCGCCCCTTGTGCATCTGGCTAATGTGGGTCCTGGGAAATCGAGCCTTGAACCGGGGTCCTTAGGCTTATAGGCAAGCGCTTAACCGCTAAGCCATCTCTCCAGCCCAGATTATCTGTTTGTTTTAACCCCACTTTTGCATAAATGCTCTGTACTGGTTTGGATTGAATGTGTATATTGCTCAGTTGAATTATAGAATTTGCCAGTAATTTATTCCACCCAGTCTACTAGAATACTCAACACCTAGGGTCTCTTTTGCCATTTTTCTTGGAGTAGAAGAGCTCACCTGGCACCTTAAACTACTATCCTGAAGATGTGTAAAGTCAGACTTACATGGGTAAGAACACTGCAAAAAGTTAGAAAATTCAAGCATCAAGTTAACTCAAGATGCAAAAATCTCTACATTATAACACAAGAAACACAAAAAATTCAAGACAATACAATTCCACCAAAAATTAAAAATCCATCAGCAATGACCCCCAGTGAGACTGTTTTAGATGAATTGCCTGACAAATATTTCAAAAATAAATAAATAAAGGATTATATCTATGCTCAAAGAAGTCAAAGGAATAGAAGTCAAAGGAAATAGAAAGTCAAAGGAAATAGAAGTCAAAGGAAAAGAAGAAAACAAGCTCCTGAAGGAAACCCAAGAGAACACAGGTAACCTGCATAATCAAATAAGGAGGTCAATACATGACATGAATAAGGAAATAGAAATAATAAAAAATACCAATCAGAAGTACTAAAAATGCAAAACAGAGTAAGCCAAAAAGAAGACTCTGTAGAAAATTTTACCAGTAGAATGGACCAAGGAGAGAACAGAATATCTAAAGTGGAAAACCAGGTGGCAGATCTAATACAGTCCAACAAAGAGAAAGACAAACTAATACAAGGCATGAATGGGAATTTAAAGACATTTAGGATACTATGAACAGATCAAACATAAGAATTTAGGGTATAGTAGAAGGATTAGAATTTCACTTCAAAGGCATAGCAGGTATTTTCAACAAAATCATAGAAGAAAATTTCCCCAAAATAGGAAAAGTGATGCCAGTACAAATACAGGAAGCCTTTATAACATCAAAAAGACAAAACCTGGGAAGAACCTCTCACCATAATGATTAAACTACAAAACACACAAAACAAACAAACAAAAAATATAAAACAGTTAGAGAGAAAAATCAAGTCACATATAAAGGCAAGCCCATCAGGATCACAGCAGATTACTCAACACAAACTTTAGAAGCCAGAATGGCTTGGAATGATTTATTCCAAGTTCTGAAAGATAACAACTGTCAACCAAGGTTACTTTATCCTCCAAAACTATCCATTCAAATTGATGGAAAAATAAGGAAATTCCACAATAAAAAACAGGCTAAAAGAATATATGAACACTAAACCCTCTCCACAGGAAATACTTGAAAGGGTCCTCCATGTTGATGAGAAAGAAAAGCACACAAATAAGGAAAGAAGAAAAACTAAACTATACTCAAAGCATACTTAACACAAGAGAGTAAAGGAAAAACTTGAAGAAGTAAAAACAAGAAGAATGGCAAGAATAAATACACACCTTTTAATAATAACACTTAATATCAATGACCTCAATACTCCAACCAAAAGACACAGGTTTGCAGACTGTGTTAAAAAGCAGGATGCTCCTATTTGTTGCCTCCAAGAATCCCACCTTTCCATAAAAGACAGACACTATCTTAGGGTGAAAAGATGGAAAACAGTGTTTCAAGCAAATGGGCCTATAAAACAATCATGTGTCATTGTCCTAATATTTGACAGGGTAGACTTCAAACCAACATTAGTTAGGAAAGATAAAGAAGGTCACTTTATATTGATTGGAGGAAAACTCCGACAGGAGAACATTACAATTATAAACATAGATGAACCTAACATGGGGGCTCCCAATTTCATCAAACAAACACAATTAGAATTAAGGTCACAGATAATACCAAACACAGTGGTAGTGGGTGACTTAAATACCCCACTCTTATCAATTGACTGGTCATCCCAGCAAAAAATAAACAGAGAAGCATCTGGATTAAATGAGGTCATAGAACAAATGGACCTAATAGATATCTACAGAACATTTCACCCAAATGCTGAAGAATGCATATTCTTTTCAGCAGCAGATGGAACATTCTCTAAAATAGACCATATATTAGGGCACAAAGCAAGCCTTAACACATACAGGAAAATTGAAATAATTCCTTGTACTCTATGTGACCACAATGGGATTAAACTACAAATCAACATCAAGAAAAGCTATAGAGCATACAAAAAAATCACGGAAAGTAAACAATACATTACTAAATGATGAATGGGTCAATGAAGAAATCAAGAAGGAAATCAAAAAATTCAATGAATCACATGATAATGAGAACACAACATACCAAAGCCTTTGGAATACAATGAAGGTAATCTTAAGAGGGAAACTTATAGCTTTAAGTGCTTATATTAAGAAATTAGAAAGGCCACAATTAACCAACTTACTGCTTTACCTTAAGGCCTTGGAAAAAGAAGAACAAGGCAAACCAGAAATCAGTAGACAGGAAAAAATAATAAAGATTAGAGCAGAAAGTAATGAAATAGAAACCAAAAAAAACCAAACAACAACAACAAAAAAACCCCAAAGAATCAATGAAACAAAGAGTTGGTTCCATTGAGAAACCCTTAGCAAATCTGACCAAAATAAGGAGGGAAGAGACACAAATTAATAAAATTAGAGATGAAAGAGGTACCATTACAACAGATACCAAAGAAATTCAGAAAATCATAAGGACATACTTTAAGAACATATACTCCACTAACTTTGAAAATCTGAAAGAAATGAATGATTTCCGTGATTGATATGACCTACCAAAATTAAATCAAGATGAGATAAACCATTTAAATAGGCCTTTAACATGTATGGAGATCCAAGCAGTTATAAAAAAATCTCCCAACTAAAAAAATTCCAGGCCCAGATGGGTTCACTAGTGAATTTTACCAGACCTTCATCAAAAAACTAACACCAATGCTTCTCAAATGTTTGAATAAAATAGAAAAGGAAGGGAATACTACCAAAAAAACTGCATGAAAAATATAATATCTAATTGTCTACATGTCTAAATGCTGGAAAATAAATATGTATTAGATGACATAGGTTACTGGTTAGTGATTTTAAAAAATTAATTAATTAATTAATTTTCAAGCAGAGACAGGGAGAAGAGAGACAGAGAAAGAACGTGGGAATTTGTTGTAAAGGCTCCATGCTTCACTGCAAAGATTTTTGCTCAACCATGTTTATAGCTGCTCAATTCATAATAGCTAAGAACTGGAATCAATCCAGGTGCCCATTATTGGATAAATGTAAAATGAAAATGTGGTACAGTTACACAACAGAATTCTACTTTGCAGTAAGAAAAAATGATGATGAAACTTGCAGGACAGTGGAAGGACTTGGAACAGAACATACTCAGCAAACTCACACAAACACAGACAAACACTGCATGTTCTCACTCATCTGTGGTTCCTAAACTGGAACAGCTTGAGTTGCTGTCATACTTGACAGATAACTGGAGGGCCAAACAATAGGGATGGAATGGTGGGCGGGAGGGAGGGGAATACAAGGTTGGGAGGAAATAAACACAAAACTAAACACAAAATGAACTGGTACCATAGAAATTTTGCTCCTTGATGGTAGACTAAAAGATATAACCCTCAATAGGAGTATGGGGGGAGGTGCGATCATCTGTTAAGAAGGGTCCTGGAGAGGGTGGGATGAAGCCTAACCTTAAAATATTTGCCTCTGGTCTGTAACTCACAGTACTAGAAATCAGTTACTACCCACATTGAGCTGTTGGTCAGAGAGACCTACAAGGTCCCCAAACAAGACAAATTTCTATCAAAGCACTTGATTACCCACCTGAGGTAAAAGGCAAGACACTGTTGCTGAAGACATCACATGCTATGGACACAGAACACCAGAGACCTGGCTGGAATCTGCAAGGGAATCAGTCCCCACATGGTTGGGCCATTTAGTGTTGGAAAGCACTACATGAGCTATTGGGGGAAAGTGGCCAACAATGTTGTGAGCAAGCAGGGGGTCACAGGCACTCAAAAGCAACCAGCCAGACATGACGTATACACCTGTGCAATTGTGGTCCCCAGCTTTGGTGAGTAACTAATGGCTTTCTAATTGGCTAAGATATCTTCTCAGTGGGAAGAAACCCATAGCTGGAACTGTGAACCAGGTCAGAATCCTATGGAGACAAAGATTATGGTCTCCAATGACAAGCTCCCACTAGTCTTTGGCCAAAATACTACATCCGTCAGAACCTCTCTAACAATGCTTATCCTATTTAACTTATGCTGACTTCATTCTCTGTTGGAGAATCTGTTCTTTTACAGAAGGTATTGAGACCTAAGGACATAAACCACCCCTTGCACTTCAGCCAAAGCCCAAGTGAAACCACAGAGGTTTGGTGAGATGAGCAAGAGTGCTGCTTCCATGGCGAGCCTGGCAATTTGCACCAAGGTGAAAGAGACTCTGAGGATACCAAACACATACCAAAGCAGAAATCCAGAAACTCCTAACAGCTTAACAATGAAGCAGACTTAAAATATACCCACTATGGCCCAGGGAATTTTTCAGAAAAGGGGACAGAAAGATTGTAAGAGTCATAGGTCAGGCGGGCAACCCAGGGGCATCCCCCCTACCCCCTGCCCTATAACTGACATCTGCTCTCATAACGCAGGACCCACAGCCCATGGGAAATACCCATGGGGTCCTCAGTAAATTGGGGTCAGGGATGAGAGAAATGATGGTACCAACACATGATGTGTCCATACAAAGTATATTCTTAATCATAAAAAAATGAAAAATTAAAAAAAGAGAGAGAATGGGTGTGCCAGGGTATCTAGCCACTGCAAACAAAGACTAGATGCATGTACCAGTTTGTACATCTAGCTTTACATGAGTACTGGGGAATTGAATCCAGGTTCTCAGGCTTTGCAGGTAAATACCCCAACTACTGGGCCATCTCTCCAGCCCTGATTTTTTTTTAATGTAGCTTATATTGGTCTTGAACTCTGCCTTAATCCTCTGGCTGTCTGCTTAGTAAATTTTCTATGATGAATCCACTGATGTAGGGTTGTACTTTGAATTGCTTTAAAGTGTGAGAACACATTTCAAAAGCCATATCTGAGTATACATTAAATACTCCATACTTGAACTTCAGTTCTATTAAGCTGCTTAAGTTTTCTTTTACATTCAGCATGTACCTAAGACTTTCTTTTATCTTTTGGTTACTTCCCTAAAGTTAAAGGAGATATCTAACTCTCCCTGCAAAATAGGCTTTATGTCTTCTTTCTTTTCTTTTCTTCCCTTTTCTTCCTTCCCCTTCTCCCTGAGTTCAATCTCCAGAACCCATTTTAAAAAGGAAAAAAGCTGGGACTGTTATCACACTTGTAATCCCAGCATTGGGGAGGCAGAGACAGGCAGATTCTCAGAGCTTGCTGACCAGCCAGTCTACTTGCTGATTTAGCCAAGAAGAGGCTCTGTCTCAAAAAAGGTGGATAATAATAGGGATTAAAGATAAGGGGCTGGAAAGACAATTCAATTGAAGCTACTTATTTGCGAAACCTGGTGGCCCAGGTCCAATTCTCAAGTACCCACAAAAAGCCAGATGCAAAAAGTGGTGTATGCATCTGGAGTTTGTCTGCAGTGCCTTTGCCATAGCCGTTCCCCCTCTTCTCTTTCTCTCTGCTTTCAAATTAATAAATAAAAATATTTTTTAAAAGATTAAGGTAGCTCCTGTTTTGTAGGCAACTAGTTAGGGTTACAGGCCCCTAGCAAAGTAAGCATATATCGGTATGGCCTGACAGAGCTGATGAGCACATAGATTTTATAGTCTAGAGAGCAGAATATGGGAACTAATATGCCAAAAAAAGTGTCTTCTAAAAGGTCAAAAGCCCTGACTTACATAAGCTGACTCATTCACAGGCCAGCTGCCCACACATACAAAGTAATCAATCATTTGTCTAGCTCATCAGTCTGTCAGGAGCCCCTACATACATTCAGAGTAATCAGTCCATTCCACCCCAACTTGATGAGCATATAGAGAATACTGATCTCAGTCCCTGTGCAGCAGCACTCCTGCCACCCCACAGTGATCCCTCCTAGTTTGGAAGCTCTTCCACTTTCACTCATCTTTCTGCCACTGCACTCCTCATTCTTTGCTAGAGGCAAGGAACTCAAGGGGCTGCTGGCTTGGGGAGTTTTGTGATCTTAATGTGTCTGGCCCTTTAACCACTAAAGTAAAATCATACTGAGGAGAGAAAGGTTCCATTGTTCTCAAAACACACAATAATATTACTGGAGGAAAGACAACTGAAGTTATCCTCTGACCTCCACATGCATATCCATATGCATGCATGCACACCTGAATATACATATGCACCACTCACAAACATGCACATACACATTGACACACAAAAAAGTGAATAACGGCTGGAGAGATGGATTAGTGGTTAAGGTGCTTGCCTATAAAGCCTAAGAACCCATGTTCAACTCTCCATAACCCATGTAAGCCAGACCCATAAGGTGACACATGGGCAAGGTCACACATGCTGGATTGCAGTGGCTGGAGGCCCTGGTCTGCCAATTCTCTCTCTCTCTCTCTTTGTTTTCTCTCTCTCTCCCTCATAAAAAAGTGACTAAAAGTCAATATATTTCTTGAAATATCCTAATCTTGCTAGGCATGATAGCACATAGCTGTAATGTCAGTGCCTGTGAGTCAGAGGCAGGAGGATCCTGAGTTCAAGGTCAGCCTGGGCTACAAAGCAAGATGCTCCTCTTAAAAAATAAGCCAACAGTGAGCAGACCTGGGTTGAACCTGGTGTATTGAGTGGTGGGTGGCCTCTGTTCTAGGCATTCTCTTTGCTCTTTGGAGTGGCATGACAGGCCCAGCCCTGAGGTGCTTCTTCCAACCCTGCCTGGGTCTCTTCCACTGCCCTAAGCACTCTGGTGTCTTCGCTCCACCATCCTGGAGGTTTGGTTCTCATCTTTGGCCTCCTATGTTTAGGAGCTCAAGCCTGGGACAATGGTATGCATTACTTGTATATCATTCCAGTTCTGCTCAGGATCTTCAAAAAATTCCCAAAGCCATACATATACTCTCTGTTTTTCCCTTTTGTCAGTCATATATGGCCTAGAAAGGCTGTACAAGCCTCCGATAGTAAAAAATAAAAGCAAAGTAGATGCAAGGGTGCAGATGCAAATGGAGTGCCCACAAAAGGACCAACAGAAATCTCCAATGAAAAGGAAGGCTAATGTAGCTTATCGAAAATGATCTCAGTCATTTTAGAAATGGACCTGGTAATAAGAAGCACTTTTGTAACTGTCTCTGAGTTTTTTCTCTGAGACAGAATTCAGGATAAAGTCAGTTTAGCTATTTGCCTGATGCTAGTCAGGAGGCACAAGGTATTTATATTTAAAATATACTTAGATATATTTAACGACCTCTCCACATGTTCCTATTGCATTAAATACCTTTTATTTCTGTTATTGTCATTAATAATATGAAAAAGTAAGCTTGTGCCAGTAAACACACTGAATTTTAAATCCTTGGGCTTCTAGCATTCTTTCACATGAACTTGACTACTGTCTGCTCTAAGTATGGGTTTTGCTCATTTGAGTGGAGTAAATTTTACTGTGAAGTAGTACAGTAGATAATGATGTGAAATATAACAGATTTTACTGTCAGACACAGGAGTAGTTTATCTGTAAGAATAGTAACTGGTCTCTAGTGCTCTAAGGAAGATGGAAAGGACAGAGCAAAGGGAAAGTTCTTTGAAGAATGTAACATCTACATAAATGTCTCATGTATATGCATTCCTTCTGTTCCTGCAGATGCAGGAACACCCAATTTAACTTGAAAAAATAAGCAAACAAAAACAACAAAATATTCCAAACCAAGGGACTTATTGTAGGATGTCTTCCAGTGCAGCTGATGAGTTAGTGAATGTGCATCAGTTTATTCCTTTTGTCAAGCAATTCTATCGAGGTCCACATTGGACCAGGGTGGACTAATGACAGATGCTACAAATTATACAACAATGAGCTGAAGCATAAATGCAGGTTTACACACTCTATGCTCACAACACAATCTAATGTATTAAAATAATTTGCTAGGGTTGGGGAGATGGCTTAGTGGTTATGGTACCTGCCCGTGAAGTCTGAGGACCCAGGTTCGATTCCCCAGGTCCCATGTAAGCTAGATGCACAAGGTGGTGCACGCATCTGGATGATGAACATTTACTTAAGTGTGTGTTTGCCATTTGTATTTCTTCCTCTGTGAACTGCCTGTTCAGCTCTTTGCCCCATTTTGTGAGTGGGGTGTTTGACTTCTTACTGTTTAGATTTTTGAGTTCTTTGTAGATTCTGGAGATTAGGCCTCTGTCAGTTGGATAACCCGCAAATATTTTCTCCCATTCTGTGGGCAATCTATTGGCTTTGCTTATCGTATGCTTGTCTGTAAAGAAACTTTTCAGCTTCATGTGATCCCATTGGTTGAGTGACTGTTTAAGATCGTAAGCTACTGGGGTTTTGTTCAGGAAGTCTTTTTCCATTCCTATATCATGGAAAGTTCTTCCTATATTTTCTTCCAGTAGTAGTCGAGTTTCTGGTCTTATGTTGAGGTCTTTGATCCATTTGGATTTGAGTGTAGTGCATGGCAAGATGTGTGGATCACGTTTCAATTTCCTGCATATGTTTATCCAGTTTGTCCAGCACCATTTGTTGAAGATGCTGTCTTTTTTCCAGCCTGTATTGTTAGGGCCTTTGTCAAATATCAAGTAGCTATAGTTGCTTGACCCAAAGTCTGGGTCCTCAAGTCTATTCCATTGGTCTATACTCCTGTTCTTATGCCAGTACCATGCTGTTTTTTTTTTTTAATTTTTAAAAATTTTTTATTTAAAAAAAATTTTTTTTGTTTATTTATTTATTTGACAGCAACAGAGAGGAGGCAGAGAGAGAAAGAGAGAGAGAGAATGGGCGTGCCAGAGCTTCCAGCCTCTGTAAACGAACTCCAGATGCGTGCGCCCCCTTGTGCATCTGGCTAACGTGGGTCCTGGGGAATTGAGCCTCGAACTGGGATCCTTAGGCTTCACAGGCAAGCGCTTAACTGCTAAGCCATCTCTCCAGCCCTACCATGCTGTTTTTATTACTATGGCTTTGTAATATAGCTTTAGATCAGGTATGGTGATGCCTCCAGAGGTATTTCTTTTGCTGAGGATATGTTTGAATATGCAAGGCCTTCTGCCTTTCCATATGAACTTTGAGATCATTTTTTCTATCTCTGTGAAGAACCCTGTAGGGATTTTAGTTGGAATTGCATTAAATCTGTATATTGCCTTTGGTAGGATTGTCATCTTCACAATGTTAATTCTGCCTATCCAGGAGCATGGGAGGTCTTTCCATTTTCTCAATCATCTGGAGTTTGTTTGCAGTGGCTAGAGGCCCTGTTGTGCCTATTCATTCCTTCTCTCTCTCTCTCTCTCAATCAAATAAATAAATAAATAAAAATAAAATGTTAAAAAATGATTTGCTTACTTATTTATATGTCTTTCTCCATGCTGAGTCCAGAAGATATTCAAAGGCAAGACCTATATATAATTCATTTTTGTATGTGTCCAACAAATAATACATCCAAAATATATGTCTCAGTGAATAAACTGGTGAAGGGATGAATTCTTCATATATAACAATCACCTCAGAGTCACTCATTAAGGGTATGTAGATGTAGGAAGTTTGTTTTGAGAAAGAATGTTAGGCAACAAATAATGACATTCTTTGTAAACAATTGAGATCAAAGTTTGAGAGCAAATGGGCCATTGGTGGACCATGCCTGTAATTCCAGCACTCAGGAGGTGGCAGCAGCAGTTCAATGCCATCTGAGCTACATGAGACCATTTCTAAACAAGTAAGCAATAAATAAATGGCTGAGGAGATGCTCAACAAGTAAAGCACCTGCTTTGAAAGCATGAGGACCTGAGTCCAGTGCCTCTTACATAAAATTTCATGAGCTATTGGTCAGGGAGGCCACAGAGGCCCCTAAAACAATGCTGGCTATTGTCATTGCTTTGCAACCAAATGCCTTTAACTGTTGAGTCATCTCCCCAGCCTCTGCTACTGTGTTTTGATGTAAATCATACACTATCTTTATTTCCTAATTGTTGGTAAGGGATACTGTATAGTCATTTTAAGATTAAAAACTTGCTAATGATGAAAGTAAGTTTTTTTTTTTTTTTTTGAGAATGGATCTCACACTATTGCCCAGTGTGGTCTGGAATTCACCATGTAGCACAATCTGGCTCCAAACACTCATTGATCCTCCAACTTCAGCCTACCGACTGCTTGGGTTACAGGTGTGGACCATTGTGTCTGGCTTGAAAGTAGCAATTAAAATGAGATTTAAGTGAAACCTTTCAGAAAACATTTATTTTCACTTCATACTGAATTCAGTATTTTGAAGAACAATGTGATGTAAATTGAGACTGAATTCTCTGGCTAATTTCTTCTCTATAAGTCAGACCATGCAGGCCTTGGCATTGGATCAGAGTCAATTTTACCAGACAGGAACATATCTCTCCTTTCCTAGTACCTTAACATGTAAATATTACTGTGGAAAATTCTTTCATATTTGCAGCTGGCTCTGTCCATAGGAAGAGCCTTAGGACATGCCTTTATGTAGGTATGTATTATTCTCTTTGCTAGCTCATACACTGGATGAATGATACTTGCAAAAATACCAGGAATTTACATTGTTGACCTGCCAAGTCTCCATTACTGATTAGTTATTTGAGAAAAATCCTATCCAACACCACCCCAAAAGATGTGTATTAGTGTGCATATATGTGTATTTTTCAGTTAAGATTTTATTTCAAGTTGAGACTAATAATGAAAATTGATCTAGTAATACAATCATGTACTGTAAAGTTACATTCTTCTTCCTTAACCCCACCCGGGGTTGTTTTTTCTCAGGAGATAAGTTCAGAATCAACACTGATCAGTTCTGACTGGCCAAGAAGACCTCTACTTTCAGGCCAACTTTCAGAGGTCCTGTCTATCTATAACTGTCTTTGTAGGAGCAATGACTTCTTTTTAATACACCAATTGTTCATTGTGGGCTGGTGAATATGCTTCCTGCACTCCATAAAGCCTCTTTTATCTGATGTCTTTATTCCTTCAAGAGGGTGTGTATTCCCCAATAATCCTTCCTTTATTTCCTCTCCAACAGTGGTGAGTCTTATCTGTAGTGAATGTGGCCTGATCTGGCATAAGTGACCCAGGTACAGAGGAAGAGGTGTGCACACCTGAGATGTTACCTCAGGGGATGACAATAATCTTGTAGTGCCTGTATTAGTTACTTTTGCACAAACTATGACAAACATAGCCAGGAGTGACCACTCAGGGGAGGAAGGACTTATCTTGACTCACAGGTTTCCAGGGTTTACTCTCAGGTTGCTTGGCCCTGTACATGTGATGGGGAGAACATCACCACAGCAAGAATGTGTGGCTGATCAGACACTGTTGCAGAAGAGGGGGCGGGAAGATTGTAAGAGCTACAGAGTGAAAAGAAATATCCTGAGGCACAGAAGCCCCCACCCAGGAACTAACAGAGGCCCTAATTACCCCACCATGAACACCGAAGAACCTACTGAGGAGGGGCCTCAGGGAAATGGGGCCCAGAGGTGAAGGGATAAAAGGGTATAACCTATGTCGTGTGTATGTGTGTATCTGTCTGTCTGAAGCTGTTCTTCACATCTTGCCAGACAAGAAGCAGAGAAAGGAGTAAATAACAGAAAGGAGCCAGGGTCTCGTACAGCTCCCAAGGACCTTTGAACTTTTAAGGTGAATGAGTTACCTACCATAGTTTCTCAAGACATCCTTGCAATCAGTTCCCACAATCACACTGCAGTCAAGTAATTCACAGGAATGTGTCCATTTCATCCCTACCACAGTGCAAGAAGTGGGTTTGATCATGGCCATCATGGGACTCCTAAACTGAGCGTAGGGAAACAGTTTGTTGACTTAATTGGAGATCCTAGATTTGAACTCAAAAAGTTTTGCTCTTGTGACTGAATCTTTAATTAAGCACTTGTGGCCTTAACTTTCAGATCCAGTCAGGATCTGACTCTGTAATCTGACTCTGTAATCTCTGACTGCTGTAATTGAAGCAAAATTATTTCCTGTGAATTTCTGTGGATTTGATAAGGTCATCCTAGAAATGAAAATGCTATTTTATTTACATATTAATTGAGATATGGTCTTGCCATGTTGACCAGATTGTTTCAGAAATCTTCCCACTTCAGCCTCTCCAACACTGAGACTATAAGTCCAAACCATGTGAGACTTTTTCTTCCTTTTTCCTCCCTTCCTCCTTCCTTCCCTGTCTGCCTGCCTGCCTCCTTCTCCCTCCCTCCCTCCCTCCCTCCCTCCCTTCCTTCCTTCCTTCCTCCCTCCCTCCCTCCCTCCCTCCCTCCCTTCCCTTCCCTTTTCTTGTTCTTTCTTTCTTTCTTTCTTTCTTTCTTTCTTTCTTTCTTTCTTTCTTTCTTCTCTCTCCTTTTTCCCTCCCCTTCACCCTCTTTTCTTTTCTCCTTCCCCCTCACCTCCCTTTACTTCACTCCCGTCCTCTCTCTCTATTTTTTTTATTTTTATATAGAGTTTCCATAAGTAGCCCAAGCTGGTCTAAACTCACTATGTAGCCTAGAGTGGCCTCAAACTCAGAACACTCCTGCTTCAGCCTCCCAGTGCTGAGATTACAGCATATAGGTATGAGATTACAGGTATACCACCATGACTGTATTCGATGTTTATTTTCTCCTACCCTTGTTTCATCTCAGCAAGGACTGAATGGCCTGGAGAAGCATGTGTGAACTCTGCTCCAAGTCTATAGAGACCAACTGTCTCTGGTGGGGAAGTGTTTATGTAAGCAAGCCAACAAAAGCTCAAAATTCCAGAAGAGGAAACACTCTCTGTGAGCTGGATTTATTTATTCATGGAAAAGAGTTTAGAGAAAGACTTTGAAAACGGACTAAAATTTACCCTTAGTCTTTCTAAGAAGCTAGAGAAAGTTGGATTTATGGAATGAGGAAGAAACTCCCAAAACTCCAATATACCAAACGCTTCCTGGAAAGACAACAAATGTAAAACTAGCTTGTTCCATCCTTTTTATACCTTAGATTATGAGAGATCTTGCAATCAGATAATGTGAAGGAAATAAATGCTGCCACAGGTCCAGATAGGACTGATGGTGAGTAGCAAGCCTCAGTAACTCTCAATTCGAGGGTATTATCCCAAACTTTTGTGTAAGAGCCGGCGCTACAGGCTTGTCCCCAAGCCAGTGTAATTCCTATGTGACTGATGCGATGATTCCTATACCTTCTCCACTGGATGTGGTTGTGGAGCCTGGTGATTCCATACTAAGGACAACCTGGACATCACCGACACAGAGGCAAATTCCCAGGGCCTTGCATAGGCTAGACAAGAGATCTATCATTGAGCTACATTTCCCAACTCTGTGGCCAATGTTTACATGTCCTTGCCTTTTAGAACTGTGGGCTTTCCTACTAAAATTCCAATATCTTTTAGATCTACAGATGATGAGAATGCTTCAGAGAAAAAAAAAAAAAAAAAGCTAAGTCCACTTCAGGGTATAATGACCTGTCAGATTCTTTCCATTTTAACGAACATTACTGCTTTATTACACACTTAATGAAGGACATTTTCATATTGAAGTTTTCTCTGTCAAACTAATCTGCAACAGACCACTAAGTATCCACAGACATGCCTTTGTGCTTTGACAAAGGAAGCATTGTTGAGTTTGCTTAATGAGACTCTGGTTCATGTCTGTGAAAAAGCTATTTGCAGAGGAATGAACAAACATGTCTTCTTTCTCCATGAGATCTGTGTGAATGCATGTGCATGTCCAATTGAGTGAGGATACTAGCCTTGTCCAAGTGTCCATATTTTCTCATCATTATTTCTTTCATGGTTGCTTCATTTCAAATTGACAATGAATTTTTACCCCCTAAACAAAAAAGGATGATCATCCTGATGTCAGAGGCATAATCAGTGCAAATGTCATAGAAATTTAAAGTTGGTACAAGACCTGCATAATAGGAGAAAAAAAAAAGATGAAATCAAAATAGAAGAGAGATTAGTTAGAAAGAAGCAAGTCAGTAGAGGAAGGATTTGGGAAAGGGGAAAAGGAAGGGTGGTGGGAGGTGTTAAAATTATGTGTTGTGCCGGGCGTGGTGGCGCATGCCTTTAATCCCAGCACTCGGGAGGCAGAGGTAGGAGGATCGCCATGAGGCCACCCTGAGACTACATAGTGAATTCCAGGTCAGCCTGGGCTAGAATGAGACCCTACCTCAAAAAAAAAATAAAAAATAAAAAAATAAAATTATGTGTTGCGAGGGAAACACCAGACCAGAAGCTGCTTATGGGAGTCAAGGGTTTATTTCAGGCTTACAGAATCAAGGGGACACTCCATCATGGCTGAAGAAAGGGGCTCAATTCCATAGATGTATCACAGAGAGACACCATTAATTGCCAGCAAACAAGAATAGCTGGAGCTCAACCACCCCACCCCCCAAACACCTTGTAGGGCTAGACTGAAGACCACCCCCTCCAGTGGCATTCCTCTTCCCAGGCAGGGCTATGCCTTCTAGACACTTAAGAAGGAAACTTACCCTTAATCAAAAATCACTCAGGGAATTTTGTGGGAGAGGGAGTAGAAAGATTGTAAGAATCACAGGGTGGGAGAGAGTATTCAGAGGTATTGTCTTTCCCACAATGAATGACTGCTATTCTCATAGCTCATAACCCATGGTGGATACCAGCAATCCCACTGAGGAGGGCCCTCAGTGGAATGGGAGCAGGGAGGAAGGAAATGGTGGTACCAACACATGATATTTCCATACAAAGTTTCTATTTAATAAAAAAATAATTTTAATTTTGGGGGACATCCATTCACATTCAAACTACCACAGGGGGAGATTATGATCATTCATAATATATTGTCTATATTTCTGTAAGTTGTCCAAAAAAAGTTAAAGAAATTTGAACTTGAAATAGCTTAGAAACAATGCAAAAGGTTAAGATAAAATGGAGAGTATTTGGGTAAAATTTATTTATTTGTGTGCATAATGCATACGTGTGTGTATAAATGTGTGTATATCATGTGTGCACAAGCAGAACCAGAGGAGGATATTGAATGTCTTTCTGTATTGCTCTCCAACTTATTTCCTTGAGAGTCTCTCTCTCTCTCATTGAATCTAGAGCTTATAGTTTTTCAGGCTGTTTCAATGATTCCTAGAAATTCATCTACTGTCTTTAATCCTCTCAGTGCTAGAGTTGAAGGCATGTACAGCCATACCTAGTTTTTTTTATAAGGGTGCTAAGGATTGAATTCAGGTTCTCATGCTTGCATGGCCAGCCCTTTTACCCATTGAACCATCTCCCAGCCCCTATTTTTAAAATGAAAACCTTTGGACTGAGGAGATGGCTTGGTGGTTAAGGGTGTTTGCTTAGAAAGCCTGCAGGCACCAGATTCAGTTTCCCAGTACCCACATAAAGCCAGATGCACAATGTGGTGCATGAATCTGGAGTTGTTTTGCAAAAGCAAGAGGTCCTGGCATTCTCATATTCTCTCTTTTTTTCTGTCTTTCAGCATGCTCATACTCTCTATCTCTCTCATTATCTATCTCTCAAATAAACAAATAAAAAGTTCCTTAAAAAGAAAATCTTGATCAAGTGGGATTCATCCCAGAAACACAGGGGTGGTTCAACATATGAAAATCTGTCAATGTAGTACACCACATAAACAAGGTTAAACACAAAAACCACATGATCATTTCAATAGATGCAGAAAAGGCCTTTGACAAAATACAACATCACTTCATGATCAAAGCATTGGAGAGAATTGACATGGTTTGTTCATATCTTAACATAATAAAGGCAATATACAAAGCCCCTAAGGCCCAAATAATACTTAATGGAGAGAGACTGGAGGAATTCCCATGAGATCACGAACAAGACAGAGGTGTCCACTCTCACCTCTGCTCTTCAATATAGTACTGGAAGTTCTAGCTTAAGCAATAAGACAGGAGAAAGAAATAAAAGGGATTTCCTGATGATATGATTATATATGTAAGAGACCCAAGAAACTCCATGCCAAAACTCTTGAAGGTGATTAACTCCTACAGCAAAGTAGCAGGATACAAAATCAATGCACAAAAATAAGTAGCCTTTCTATATGAAAATGACAAAGATACAGAGAAAGAAATAAGGGACATAGTCCCATTTGCAATAGCAACAACAACAACAACAAAATACCTTGGAATAACGTTAACCAAGGAAGTGAAAGATCTATACAATGAAAACATAAAAACACTCAAAAAAGAAATTGAGGTGGACTTGAGAAAATGTGAAGACCTCCCATGCTCATGGATAGGCAGAATTAACATTGTGAAGATGGCAATCCCACTAAAAGCAATATACAGATTTAATGCAATTCCAATTAAAATCCCTACCTTGTTCTTCACAGAGATAGAAAAAATGATCTCAAAGTTCATATGGAAAGGCAGAAGGCCTCAGATATCCAAGCATATCCTCAGCAAAAGAAATACTTCTGGAGGCACCACCATGCCTGATCTAAAGCTATATTACAAATCCATAGTAATAAAAACAGCATGGTACTGGCATAAGAACAGGAGTATAGACCAATGGAATAGACTTGAGGACCCAGACTTTGGGTCAAGCAACTATAGCTACTTGATATTTGACAAAGGCCCTAACAATACAGGCTGGAAAAAAGACAGCATCTTCAACAAATGGTGCTGGACAAACTGGATAAACATATGCAGGAAATTGAAACGTGATCCACACATCTTGCCATGCACTACACTCAAATCCAAATGGATCAAAGACCTCAACATAAGACCAGAAACTCGACTACTACTGGAAGAAAATATAGGAAGAACTTTCCATGATATAGGAATGGAAAAAGACTTCCTGAACAAAACCCCAGTAGCTTACGATCTTAAACAGTCACTCAACCAATGGGATCCCATGAAGCTGAAGAGTTTCTTCACAGACAAGCATACAATAAGCAAAGCCAATAGATTGCCCACAGAATCGGAGAAAATATTTGCTGATTATCCAACTGACAGAGACCTAATCTCTAGAATCTACAAAGAACTCAAAAACCTAAACAATAAAAAGTCAAACAACCCTCTCACAAAATGGGGCAAAGAGCTGGACAGGGAGTTTATAGAGGAAGAAATACAAATGGCAAACACACACTTAAGAAAATGTTCATCATCCTTAATCAGAGATGCAAATTAAAACAACTATGAGATTCTACCTTACCCCAGTAAGGATAGCAAACATCAAAAAATCAAATGAAAATAAATGCTGGTGAGGATGTGGAGAAATAGGAACACTCATCCACTGTTGGTGGGCATGTAAGATGGTACAACTACTTTGGAAAGCAACATGGAGACTCCTGAAAAAGCTGACTATACAGCTATCAAATAGACCCAGTTATTCCCTTACTGGGCATGTACCTAAAACCTTCAAGCCTCAGTCCAGAGAGATTTGCTCAACCACATTTATAGTGGCTCAATTCATAATAGCTAAGAGATAGAATCAACCCAGATGTCCATCACTAGAAGAATGGATAACTAAGATGTGGTATATCTACACAATGGAATTCTACACAGCAGTAAGAAAAAATGACACAATGAAATTTGAAGAAAAATGGTTGAACCTGGAACAAATCATTCTCAGTGAACCTACCCAATCACAGAAAGTTAATTGCCACATAGTCTCACTAATCTACAGCACCTAACATGAATCTACCCAAGATGTCGACATACCCAGAAAGCATCTCGAGTCCTAGACAATAGGGTGGGTGGGGAGGGAGGGTAGGGGAAGGAAGGGGGTAGGGGACACAAATCTAGACCCAAGCAACAATGGTACCGTAAAATTCTACATCCTAAAGGCAGACCAAATGGTTGAACCTTCACCAGGCTCTTAGAGGGAACACCTGAGCCACAAGGCACTGGAGAGGGTACAATGAAGACTGACCTTAATCTTCTACAGCTTCTCTCTCTCTCTTCTCTCTAAGTCTTTTATATTAGTTATATTTTTGTTCCTTCTCTTAGTGGGCACTGACCTATAGCTCCCAGTACCAGCATGTGGCTATCATCCACAATGAGCTTTTGATCAGAGAGACCTACAAGGTTTCCTAAAAGAAAGATTTCGGTCAGAGTACTTGATGACCCACCAAAGGTTAGTGGTAAGACCCTACTGCTGAAGACACCTTATGTGGTTGACATGTAACATGGAATGAAATGGCTGGAAGCTGGAAGAGAATCAGTCCCCAGACAGTCAGCGCATCTAGTGCCAGAAGGTGCTACATGGGCGACTGGGGGAAAATGACCAATAACTGTCCAAGCAACTCATGGTCTAACCTACTTAGCAGCAAATAACCTGACATGATGCTCACACAAGTGCAAAAGTGGCGCAAAGTCATGGTGGGAAACCAACTGCTCTTGATTTGGCTAACTGATCCCCTCAGTGGAACCAGACCCATAGCTGGAGCTGGGAAACAAGTCAGAACCTTATCTGAACATGAGCCTGCTCTCCATTATCAAGCTATCACCAAGCGTGTGCTACAAGAGGGCCTATATCTATTAAATTCTCTCTTAAAAAAATAAGGGCCATCCCATTTATATGGTGCTAACTTTATTCTCCATTGGAGAATCTGCTTCTCTTTTTCAGGTAGATGCAGATCCTTAGGACAGAACCATCCCATCATACCTCAAAAGGGCCCCAGATGAAACTACAAATAATTGGCAAACAAGCAAGGGTGGTGTTTTCTTGGTGAACCTGGTACCAGCACAAGGGTGAAGGAGATCAACACAGAGAACAATCAACTCCTACCAAATCAGATATCCAGAGACACAGAGGCTCCCAACACCTCATCACTGAAGCAGACCCAAAATGAACCCAACATGGCTCAGGGAAATTTTGCAGAAGAAGGGGCAGAAAGAATGTCAGAGCCACACGTTGGGTCATGATACACAGAGACATTTCTTCCTACCAGGAAGTGTGGGCTAACTCCACAATGCAAGACCCATATACCTCAAGAAGGAGGGGCCAAGGGGAGGGGTAGGACATGGATGAGGCTAACAATGGTACCAACTTGACTGCGTTCACTGAGTACAAAACTAATTAATAAAAAAATTTAAAAAATGGAAAAAATAAAGCAACCTGAAAACAAAAAGAAAATCTTTTTAGATAATTTGATTGCTAAGCTTTTTCTGTACACATATAAGCATGAAGCTTGAGAAAACATTTAGATCATGATAATCTCTTTACCCTCTTGTAGACTCAGATAATTTGGGTATATAACAGAATATGGAACTATTTGTCACATAAATATAAGGAGCTTCTCTATTGTAACTCATGTTATTTTTTTCTAATCTAAGAGCTAACAATTGATGACACTGTTATTCTCCAATCCAAAACCTTGTTCAAATTTTTCACATTAAAGGGAATGCTAAGAATATGAAGGTTAAAATCTCCATAGTTCGTGAGTACAATGTAAGCTGTAATTTTCTAGTATAACCAATAATTATAAAACATTTAGAATGGAACATTGCATTACCATTGCTAAGCTTACACATTACTCAGAAAGTGTTCATATGAAAACGAAGGATTTCATATAACATTATTCTTATTCATTTAGCAATACTGTACATTAACTTTTCACAAGCTAAGAGAGCTGGGCAAATTATGATTGCAAAAGAATGAAAAATACTATTTTAGATGCAGTTTATACACTGAAGTCACGTCTTTTATGCTGGGAGATTAAACAGGGTTCAACTAACTGGCTGATAAACATAACCATTGTGCAGTGAGAGTTGAAGGTATTGCTTTGAATGTATAGTCACCCTGATCAGAATACCATTTCTTTGTCTTCATGCACATGAAATAATTTTGAGTTGGATGCATGTGAGAAAATTTGAGGAATGTAGACAAAATCTGCAGTAGCAGATTTTCCCAGAGCTTCTCATCCCTGTCCCTTGCCAAAAAAGGAAAAAAAAAAAAAAAGAGTTCAGGCAAATTGATAATTAAGACTCTGTGGTGAGTTCCAGGTCTTCTGAGCTCACCTAACCAAACAGGAAGACAGGTTCTCAGGAAAGTCTGGGGTTTTCCAATCATCCCAGCATTTCTTTTCTAGAATGGCCCCTGCAAAAGGTCTTGTCCAACTCATTCAGCTTGTAGAAGAAAAGGAAGGCTAGCCTGGACCTCCTGGCTATTGGTCTAGCATTCTTCCTACCTTATCTTTGGAAAACTATGTCCAGTGAAACCAACTGTACTTAAGAATGATTTGTGGTTACAATAGCTACCAAGTCACTAGCTTGGGGATCAACATAACTGTTATCTTGTAGTACACTATCACCTCTTAATTTTTTAATAGTGCTTTCCCTAGAAACCTATTTTTTAAAAGAACTATTCTAAAAACAATTTAATATCTCTTACTTAGAAAACTATTACAGAGGTTGGGGAAATGGCTCATTTGCTAAAGTACTCGCTCTGCAAGTGTGAGGACTTGAGTTTGGATCCCTAGCAAGCATGTAAATGCTGAGTGGGCATGGAAGGCCACCTGTCATCCCTACACTGGAGAAGTGGAGACAGGGGAACCTTGGGTCAGACAAGCTGGATAGCTAGACTAACCAGACCTGTGAGCTTTGGGTTCAAGCCTTCAAGGTGTTGGTAACTAAGGTAGTGATAGAGAAAGATAGCTGACACAAATCTTGGGCCTCTGCATGCAAATACACGTGCATACACACCTGTACACATACATGCAACTATACAGTGAACATGCATATACACATGCACACATGTCACACACATGCAAAAAATAAGAAACCATGAAGCAAGGGATAAGAGCATAAACCCAACCCTTAATAACCTTTGGCTAGATGTGTTGAAACTTATTTTCACTTAAAACAATCTGAATAAATGCAGAACAGGATCTGGTGTAAGGGACTTTTATGAAATTCTAGTGTGGAAATGTATGGGAAAGAGTTGCTGTACCACCCAAACCAATTTCCAGCTGCCCATTTTTCTTAGGGAAAACTTGGAAATCTATCAAAAACCTTGAAGTTTCCTGAGCCAGATTCTAAGTGCTTTGTTTCAGACTTGGCCTCTAAGTCTTTCTGAGACAGATGTAGACTGTTGGCCCGTAGACGAGATGTAATGATGCAATGCTGGTGTAATGCTGTGGAGTGTGTACTGTGTGTTTACTAGCAACATGTATACAGCAACCCCTTCCCTCCGTCCTATTTTTTAAAGCACTTTTTGTGCTTTAAGACTTTTTAAAATTTATTTTTATTTATTTATTTATGAGAGTAAGAGAAAGTTAAAGAGAGAGAAAAAAGACATATGCACCAGGGCTTCTAGCCACTGCAAATGAACTCCAGATGCATGCACCACCATATGCATGTCACTTATGTGGGATCTGGGGAATTGAACCTGGGTCTTAGGCTTCACAGGCAAGCACCTTAACCGCTAAGCCATCTCTTCAGCCCCCTCTGTCCTATTTTTATTGGGGTAAACTGAAGAACTCCTTAGGAGTGCTGTCTCAATTGGCATGATCAGGAACAGGAAGTAATCAGAGCAGCTGTGTAAGAGGCTGCCATTTAGTTGCCACAATTCGAGTATGCTGAGCTGGTGCGGTAGACAGAGACCCAGGGCAGGAGATGAAGTGATTCAGAGAGTAGTGATTTCCGGAGCAAAGTAAGGAAGAAGTGAGGAAGAGTGAGTAGAAAAGACTGAGTGGAAAAATTTCGGTGAGAACTCAAAAATCAAAACTAAGGGTTTTTGTTTTGTTTTGTTTTTGGGGTGTGTGTGTGCATGTTTATGTGTGTGTGTAGTATAGGCACATGTGTATGCATGTGTGGACATCAGAGTAGAATGAAAAGTGTGCCCCATAGCCTCATGTGTTTGTGATTAAGCCTCATCCTAAATCTTGAGCTGGTAGCAATTTGGGAGGTGGAGCCTTGCTGGAGGTATATCACTTGGGCAGACCTTCAGGGTTATCAGCTCAGAGCTTCAATTTTAGATGCCCTCCACCCAGATATGTAACACGATCCTGTTTGTCCCCACCATAATGAAGCTTCCCCGCAAGATTGCAAGGCTAAAGTAAACTCTTTCTTCCTATTAGTCCAGTGTTTTGTCCCAGCAATGGGAAGGTAACTGCAACATTGCTCGTCTACACTTTCCTGGAGATAGATGCTCTCATTCAATGGAGAGCTGCCAGTTTTTGTTAGACTGGCTGAGCAGCAAGTCCCAGCAATTCTCCTGTCTCTATTCCCCACAGGACTGGGGTTACAGGCAAGCATGGCCATGCCCAGATTTTTATGCGGGTGCTAGGGATTGAACTCAGGTCCCCATGCTTGTGTGAAAAGCATTCTTACCTGCTGAGTCACCCACCATCCAGCCCAAACACCATTTTAGTCCGGTTTGGAGGTGGCACATGTCTGTAATGTCAGCACTCAGGAGGTAGAGGCAGGAAGATCAGGAGTTCAAGGCATCCTCCACCACATAGTGACTTCTAAGCCATCCTGGGCTAAGTAAGACCTTGTTTCAGAAACAATAACAAAAGACTCCAGGGTTTTGCCTTTAAGAGATCTGCAAACCATGAGTTTGTTTTATTTATTTATATATTATATTTGGTAATGTTGAAGATGTAACCCAGATCCTTATACACATTAGGCAAATGCCTCCCCCTGGGTTAGACCTCCAGCCTCTATTTTGCAACTTTAACTAACTTAAACCTCTTAGGCCAATGGGATTAACAAAGCCACTGGGTAGTCCTGCTGAAGTTTACAAGGCATTGAAGAAAAATCACTGCCTACTTTGTACTTAGAAATGTGTTAACATTTTTGTTTGTTTGTTTGTTAAGTAGAAACCTTGTATGGATGTTGGTACCCTCATTTCCCTCTTTTCTGCCCTCACTTCTTTAAGGCCCTTCTTAGTGGGACTGCTGGTATTCACCATGGAGTTGTGGGTTATGAGTTGTGACAGCAGCAGTCATTGTGGGGGTGGGGAGGCAATGTCTTGGATAGTCCCTCCTGCTTCCCCTTCTGCAAAATTCCCTGAGCCTTGGTGGGCATGCTTTAAGTCTATTTTAGTGTTGAGTTCTCAGCTGCTTCTGGATTTCTGCCTTGGTGCATTTTGAGTGTCCTTATTGTCTGTCTCCATCACCCTGGTGCTGGCTGTCAGGTTTGTCATGGAAGCAGAGCTCTTGCTCATCTTGACAGTTCCTCTGTGGTTTCACCTGGGGCCTGGCTGCTGTGAAGAGGGTGGTTCATCTCTGCCCATGGAGTCAGATATCCTTGTCTTGTTAATAAATTTTGGTTGTCCTCCATTCTCATTGTTTTCTGAACAAGAAAGACAGATTAATGGTGTGTGGCACGGCCCTGCTCCCAGCCTCTTGCTCTGTCCTTACCTTTCCAGGAAGCTGCCTATGGATGGCTCTACTCTGGGGGCATGACCCCCAGATCTGTGTTAACATTTAAAAATATTTTTATTTACTTATTAGAGAGGGAGGGAGGGAGGGAGGGAGAGAGAGAGACAGAGAGAGCGAGAGAGAGAATGGGTATGCTAGAGCCTCTAGCCACTCCAAATGAATTCCAGATGCTGTGTGTATCTGGCTTATGTGGGTTCTGGGGAATCTAACCTGGGTCCTTAGGCTTTTCAGGCACGCACCTCAACCACCAAGCCATCTCTCTAGTAGCCCCCTTTTAAAATTTTATTTATTTAACATTTTAACATAAGGATTAGTGCCACATTTTTCAGTGGTGCCCCAAAAACTTAAATGACATTCCTAGGATGGGCAGAAGCAAAAGGTAAGCCAGTGTTTCTTTCTTTACTCCAGCATTACTAGGAAACATGTTTCTTCTTAGATTACAGTTCTGGGAAATAGGTGAGAAGTACATAAGATACTAAGTCATCTTCTTTTCTGTTTGGAGTTGGCTTATATAGCATATTTTCCAGGAAGATTGCAGAGAATGGACATGACAATGTTTGTTAGCAAATTCTCTGCCAATGTTGCTATAATACCATGTTCATGGCAGGGAGAGAGCATGTCCCTAATGGCATCTATGGCTTATTGTGAAGAAGTCCACCTGTGCCTACTCAGTGCTCAAGCTTGAAAAAAAGACCTAAGATCAAAGTATGTGAGTGGCCAGTATGTGCTCATCCCTCTCCTAGATCCTATAACTGATGTAGTGAACACAGTAAGCAAATGCCTCATACTCACTGGGCTTGCTTCAACTGCCAGAAGACAGGAGTAAGCATAAAACAAACAGCTAAAATGATTTCAGATGATGGTGGTTGATGTGAAGAAAATAAATGAGACTGTGGAGTGATTATGGCTGGATATATGTCAGTATCTCAAGTTAGGGGACAATGAAATATACTGTGGATATGAGTACCATACAATAAGAGATAGTAGATGACGCAGAATATACTGACATTTCCCTTATCTTGACTTACCAATAATTTGTCAACACCACCTTTCAGATGTAAGATATTTGCCTTGATAAGTTAAAATTGGCATGTAGGAAAAGAAAAAAAAACTATAACGTTGTATCGCTGTGTTATCTAATAAAATATATATCTTTCCAGACTTTCACTGTTCTCAAGACTTATAGTTAGGCTGGAGAGATTGCTTAGTGGTTAATGTGCTTACCTGTGAAGCCTAAGGACCCAGGACCAATTCCCTAGTACCCACATAAGCCAGAATCACAAGGCGGTACATGCATCTAGATGAAGTTTGTATGCAGTGGCTAGAGGCCCTGGTATGCCCATTCTCTCTCTATCTACCTCTTCTTCTCCCTCTCCCTTTCTCTCTCTGCCTCTCAAATAAATATACAAATATTTTTAAATAATAGTTTTATTTCTACTGCATAGAAACAAGTCACAAAGGAAGAGTAACTTTAGTTCTGGGCAGAAGGATTATTGTCCAATAAAAATACTTTCCCCAGGCTGGAGAGATAGCTTAGCACTTAAGGTGCTTGCAAGCAAAGACAAACGACCCAACTTTGATTTCCCAGGTCCCATGTAAGCCAGTTGCATGAGGTGATTGCATGTGTTTGGAGTTCTGGAGTTTGTTTCCAGCGGCTGGGGGGCCCTGGTGCACCCATTCCCTTTCTCTCTCTCTCTCTTTCTCATAAATAAATAAACTTTTTTTTTTAAAAGAAACACTTTCCCATGAACTTCAGCTGAATGGTGATTCAGAATATGGGTTATAGGTGTTTGTTTGGTTTTCAATGAGAACATTATGCATGTGATAAATGTTTATTTATAGTGACTAGTCACAAAATAGATATTTTTAAAACTCCAGTAACCCTATTTAGTTTTACAGCATTATAAAGATTGCTTTTTCCCCCTACCATGGAAAATACATTAATAATCTCCAAAGTTTTCAAGAGGCTTATTGTAGCCTTCAACTGTTATGTCTGTGGCCTGAGAGTATATCCTAATGCTGTTCATTTAGATTTCCTATCCAAAGAAAATTTTAGTCCTTATCAGCTTTCATTTTCATTGTATGAGGTCCTCTAATTCAAGGATACCAGCAACCCTTTTATGGAAAACTAGAATACTATCACATCTACTGGAAGTCTATACTCACTGAGTGACAATTCTCTCAGGATTTTTGTTGTTTATTTGTTTGTTTTGTTTGAAGTAGGGTCTCACTCTAGCCCAGGTTGACCTAGAAGACACTCTGTAGCCCCAGACTGACCTGAACTCATGGCAATCCTCCTACCCTGCCTTGAGTGCTGGTATTATAGGTGTGTTCCACCACACCTGGCTTTTGCATGTTCTAGTTGAATGGAAATTATTCTAGATATGACTGGTGGAGCCTTGGAGTCACCCTGATGCAATATGGACAAAAAGAACTCTAGAGGATCTTTTCTTCTCCAAAAATCTAGGTAGTGTGTTTTGACTGTTGAGGAATGTGTAAATACCAGCCCATTTTTCATACTTTGTGGACTGAAGTGGCTTCCATGTGGTATCTCTTAAGAGAATTTAGAGTATTTTTTTCCTTTATTCTGCTGGGAGTGAGATATTTAAGAAAATCTTTGTCAAATAACTGGCTGATCACAGAAGTCAAAAAACAGAACCTTCAGTGACCAGAAGGAAGGCACATGCTGCAAAAGCGGTTTTGAAAACTCAAAACTGGGTAGTTCCAAGCCTCAATAGATAAAGATAAGCAATCCTTGAAGAGGCATAGAAATAGATTTCAGGGTTATAACATCACAATGCTCAGCATGTCAAAGTTCTCAGTAAAAGTTACCAAACACAAACAGGAAAATGCCATGCTAACTATCCTTGAGAAGTCCCAGATGTTGGAATTATTAGCCAGGCATATTAAATCAGCTGTCATAATTATGTCCTATGAGAAAAGGAAAATCTTTGAGAATGAAAAGAGAATCAAGAAAACATCTCAACAAAGTGAGAGTATCAATAGAAAGAAATAATAAAGAAACAAATGTATAATAGAAATAAGAATATTCAATAGTGGGGTTCAATGGAACATTTGAGCATGCAAAAAGCAAGGATCAGTGAACTGAAACATAGAATGACGGGAATCAGTCACAGATATGGGGGGATAAAAAGATTCAAAAAATGGCTGGAGAGATGGATTAGTGGTTAAGGCACTTACCTGCAAAACCTAAGCACTGAGGTTCAACTCTCCAGAACGCACATAAGCCAAATGCACAAGGTGACACATGTGCACAAGGTCATACCTGTACACAAGGTGTTGCATACATTTGGAGTTGGATTGCAGTGGCTGGAGGCCTGGCACGTGAATATTCTCTTTCTCTCATTAAAAAAAAAAAAAAAAAAAAAAAAAAAAAGCTTAAGAAAAAGATGCAAAAAAAAAAGAGAAAGAGAACACACCCAGAATGACCTCTGAGACCTCCAAGTACCAATATAAACAGCATGAGAGTGGAAAAAGCGGAAATACAGAAGTGGGAGAGAGCATGATTGAAGAGAAAAATGGTTAAAGTTTCCAAACTCTGAAGAAAGACATGATTATGTATTTTCAGGAAGCTCAGTGATGTTCCTGGTTCATCAGTGCTGCTTCATCAGTGGTGGAGCTACTGGCCAGCTGCCCAGTCCATGTAAATAACCTGCCCATGATCATGTTAGCAACTCTCATTTAACTCAATGGGTAAGAAACCTTACACATTTGTGTGGGGATTAATGGGGAAGAAGAAGGTGTTAATTGAAGGGTAAAAGTCATGGCGGGGGGGTAATAAGAACAAAATACATTATATACACACATGAAAATTTCAAAACTGGAAAACATAAATAAAAAATTAAAAAAAGATGGTGTCTGCCTAACTGTGCCACACCTCCCCGGGAAGGAAAGGCAAGACATTGAAGGTCCATTAGGTCTTCTCAGGGTGAGCAGACTCTAATAGACCTCCAGTGGGAGGGCGTGGAGGAGCAAAAAAGGGGAATCTGCTGATTCCCACATTCTCTGGTAGCCCAACAGTCCCCCAATCCCCTTAAGCAGCTGCCCTAGCCATAGTCTTAGCCACAGTTTCCTCCTGCACTAATGGCAGACTAGGAAACCCAGGCCATGAGCCTCCTGTCTTACTTGTTGTCACGCCCCCCACCCCCATGTTCAGAAACAGGCCAGCAGGCTAGCATTCCCCCAGGGGACCTCCACACAGAAACAATGTCCCACTCACTGCCACTGCCCCCACCCCAATGTGCCTACCCAGGCCAGCAGGATAGCGTTTCCCCAGGGGACCTCCACGCAGAAACACAGTCCCACTAACTGCCACCCCTCACCTTCCTATGAGGACCCATGTCAGTAGGCTAGTGTTCCCTCCCCCTCCCCCACCACCAGGGACCTCCACATGCCACTGTCCCCCTCCATGCACAGACCCCCTTCATGCACAGACCTAGACCAGAAACCTATGGTCCCCACCCAGGCTCTCCCACCACAGGGGGCCTCCACACCCCCTCCCCATGTGTCACCTGACCCACAGGGCAGATTACACCTTCCTCCTAAATTAAATAAGACTCCTACACTGTGATGGGCAGACCACAGTGCAAAAGGAATAACATGAAAAATCAAATGCAAGTAAATCCAATAAGATCACCCAGTCACACAATTGATGTCTCTAATCAAAACATAGAAGAGACATTAGTACCAGAACCCCAAAATGAAGATACAAGCTATAAAACCCTGACCAAGGAAATAGCAGAACTTGCAGAAAAGCAATAAAGGGCCAGTAATCCTATGAATGCTATACTTGCTAGATTAGACCTAATAGATAACAACCAGGAAGGGTTCCAAAGACAGTTAAATGATCTGAAGGAGAGTGAAAAAAAAAAAAAAAAAAAAAAAAAAAGAGGACCTCAATAACCAGCTGGCTAAGCTCAATGAAGACATAAAGAAATGCAAGGATAAATTCCAAGAAGCATTAAGAAAACCAGAAAATGATGTGAAAGGGAACTCGACAGAGGGGTGGAAACTATACATAAAAATCTAGTAGGAAACACAAACCAAACTGAACAATCCCAAAACTCTATAGAAGCTCTCAAGAATAGTCAGCCATGTGGAGGATAGAAACTCAGAACTGGAAGACAAAACAGAAGAATCAGTTTGTGAGTCCAAAGTTTCAATGAGTTCGAATTTTTTTTTTTTTTTTTTTTGAGGTAGGGTCTCACTCAAGCTCAGGCTGACCTGAAATTCACTATGGAGTCTCAGGGTGGCCTCGAACTCATGGCAATCCTCCTACCTCTGCCTCCCAAGTGCTGGGATTAAAGGTGTGCGCCACCACGCCCGGCCTGAGTTTGAAATTTTTTGAGAACAGAACATGAGGGATCTGTGGGATACCTTTAAATAATCCAACATTCAGATCATGGGAATACCAGAAGGGGAAGAAATTCAGACCAAAGGCATGGAGAACTTATTCAACAAAATTATTGAAGAAAACATTCCCTTTCTCCCAAAAGAAAGTCACATCAAGTTACAAGAAGCTAACAGAACTCCAAACAGACTGGACCAAAGGAGAAATTCTCCAAGACATATTATCATTAAGACTCTAAACATTAATCTCAAAGAGAAAGTCCTAAAAGCAGTTAGGGAGAAACAACACATTACATATAAAGGTAACCCCATCAGAATTACTTCAAACTTCTCAATGGAAACCCTGAAAGCCAGAAGGGCCTAGAATGGAACACTGCAAAATCTAAGAACCTATGGCTTCCAACCCAAACTACTCTATCCAGCAAAAGTATCCCTGATAATTGATGGTGGAAGAAAAAATTTCCATGATAAAACTCAGCTTCATAATTATATGAACACAAAGCAAAATCTGCAGAGAGTACTTCAGGGAATTCTCCACACAGAAGAATCAAATAACCAACCTCAAGTGCCTACAAGAAGCAGATCACAATAACCAAATTCAGAGAAGGCACAAAAACTACAAAGTCCAAGGAAACATTAAACCACATAAACCACCATGATATGGCAGGAATTAAATAAAACCTCACAGTCATTACCCTAAATATAAATGGCCTTAATTCACCCATCAAGAGACATAAGCTAACAGGGTGGATAAGAAATTAGACCCCTTAATCTGTTGTCTTCAAAAACCTCACCTCACAACTAAAGGCAGACACCTCCTCAGGGTAAAAGGGTGGAAAATGATATTCCAAGCAAATGGAAATAAGAAGCAAGCAGGCATAGATATACTAATATTGGATAAAATAGACTTCAAACCAAAGTAATCAAAATAGACAAAGAAGTCCGCTTCCTACTAATCAAGGGAATGATCCAACAAGAGGATATCACAATCATCAATCTTTATGCACTAAACACAGGTACACCACAATTCGTAAAACAAAACATACTTGACAACAAAACAGAAATAACCACCAACACCATCATAGTTGGGGACTTCAGTACTCCACTATCAGCAATAGATAGATCATCCAAACAGAAAATTAACAGGAAAATGAGAGAGGTCAACAAAACCATAGATCACTTAGACCTAATGGACATCTACAGAACATTCTACCCAAATCCACAGACTACACATTCTTCTCAACTGCCCAGGGGGCCTTCTCTAAAATAGATCATATACTGGGTCATGAAGCCTGCCTCCATATATTTAGGAAGATCAACATAATTTCCTGCATAATATCAGATCACAATGCTGTATTCCTAGAAATTAACAACAAAAGATGTGCCAGAAATCCCATGAGCTCTTGGAAACTGAACACACTCTTAAACAATAAATGGGTAGTGGACAAAATAAAAAATGAACTTGTAAAATTTCTAGAAATGACTGACAGTAAAAACACATCATTCCAAAACTTATGGGACACAATGAAGGTGGTCCTCAGAGGAAAATTCATACCACTTAAATGCCTTCATAACAAAGACAGAGAGATCCTGAATCAATAACCTAACTATACACCTAAAGGCACTGGAAAAGCAAGAAGAATCCAACCCAACAAGTTTCAGACAGAAAAAAATAATTAATATCAGAGTGAAAATTAATGAATTGGAAACTAAAAAAAAAAAAAAAAAAAAAAAGTTGATAAAATTGATGAAACAAAGAGCTGGTTCTTTGAGAAAATAAGCAAGACTGAAAAACCCCTGGCCAATTTGACCAAGCCAAAAAACAAAAAACAAAAAAACAAAACAAAACAAAAACAAAACAAAACAAAACAAAACAAACAAACAAAAAAAGAGAGAGATACTTCAAATTAAAACAATTAGAAATGAAAAAGGAGAGATCACAACAGACATAAGTGAAACTGGGAGAATCATCAGGACTTATTTCAAAAACCTCTATTCCACAAACCTGGATAATATGGAGGAAATGGATGAACTCCTGGACACATACCACCTACCAAAGCTAAATTCTGAGCAGAAAAATCTCCTAAACAAACATATCACACCCATCAAGATTGAAAAGGTAAAAAAACCTCCCCATAAAGAAGAGTCCAAGACCAAATGGTTTCTCAGCTGAATTCTAACAAACCTTCATGGCAGAGCGGAAACTAATTTTTCCCGAACTGTGCCACGCAATCACAGAACAAGATCCCCAACTACTTCTATGAAGCTAATATCACCATAATACCAAAACCAGGCAGAGATGCCACAAGAAAAGAAAACTATAGACCTATTTCCCTGATGAATTTAAATGCAAATATCCTGAACAAAATCCTTGCAAACCAAATCCAACAACACATCAAAAGCATTATTCACCTTAATCAAGTAGGCCTCATCCTAGGAACGCAGAGGTGGTTCAACATACAGAGATCTGTCAATGCAATACACCACATAAATAAACTTAAACACAAAAACCACATGATCATTTTGGTAGATGAAGAAAAGGCCCTTGACAAAATACATCAATTCATGATCAAAACATTGGAGAGAATAGGTATGTACTGTTTATATCTCAACATAATAAAGGCAATATACAAAGCTCCTAAGGCCCAAATAATACTTAATGGAGAAAGACTGAAGGAATTCCCATTGAGATCAGGAACAAAACAGGGCTGTCCACTCTCACCTCTGCTCTTGAACATAGTACTAGAAGTCCTAGGTCAAGCAATAAAGCAGGAGAAAAAAAAATAAAAGGGATACAAATTGGAAAGGAAGACGTTAAGTTAGCCCTACTTGCACACAACATGATTCTCTACATAAGAGACCAGAGAGCCTCCATCTCAAAGCTCTTAAAGTAATTAACTCCTTCAGCAAAGTAGCAGGATACAAAAATCGATGCAATGGGTAGCCTTTCTGTATGCAAAAGACAAAGATACAGGGAAAGAAATAAATGACATTGTCCCATTTTCAATAGTAACAAAAAGAATAAAAATATCTTGGAATAACATTAACCAAGGATGTGAAAGACTTATATAATAAAAACATAAAAACACTCAAAAAAGAAGTAGAGGAGGACTTGAGAAAATAAAAAGACCTCCCATGCTCCTGAGTAGGCAGAATCAACATTGTGAAAATGGCAATCTTTCTAAAGGTAATATACATATTTAATGCAATACCAATAAAAATCCCAACATTGTTCTTCACAGAAATAGAAAAAATGATCTCAAAATTCATATGGAATGGCAAAAAGCATTGGATATCCAAGCATATCCTTAGCAAAAGAAACATATCTGGAGGCATCACCATACCTCATCTAAAGCTATATTACAAAGCCATAGTAATAAAAACAGCATGGTACTGGCATAAAAGCAGGATTATAGACCAATGGAACAGAATCGAGGACCTGGACTTTGGGTCAAGTAACTATAGCTACTTGCTATTTGACAAAGGCCCTAACAATGTAGGCTGCAGCAAAGACATCATCATCAACAAATGGTACTGGACAAACTGGATAACCATATGCAGGAAAATGAAAATTGATCCACACATTTTGCCATGTACAAAAATCAAGTCCACATGGATCAAAGACCTCAATATAAGGCTGGAAACTCAGCTATTACTGGAAGAAAAAATATGAGGAACTTTCCATGATATAGGAATGGGAAAAGACTTCCTGAATAAAACCCCAGTAGCTCAGGAAATTAAACAATCACTCAACCATTGAGATCTCATGAAGGCGAAAAGTTTCTTCACAGAAAAACATACAATAAGCAGAGCCAATAGATTACCCACAGAATGGGAGAAAATTTTTGCCGGCTATACAACTGACAGAGGCCTAATTCCTAGAATCTACAACGAACTTAAAAACCTAAACAATAAAAAGTCAAATAACCCACTCACAAAGTGGTGCAGACAACTGAATAGGTAGTTCTCAGACGAAGAAATACAAATGGCAAATTCACTTAAGAAAATGTTCATCATCCCTAATCATTAGGGAAATGCAAATTAAAATAACTATGAGGTTCCACCTTACCCCAGTAGGGATAGCAAACATTAAAATAATCAAATGAAAACAAACGCTGGTGAGGTTGTGGAGAAAAAGGAACCCTCATTCACTGTTGGTGGGAATGTAAGATGGTACAACCACTTTGGAAAGCAATATGGAGACTCCTAAAAGGTTGACTATAGAGTTTCCAATAGACCCAGTTATTCCCTTACTGGGCATTTACCCTAAAACTTTCATGCCTCACTTAAGACAGATTTGCTCAACCATGTTTATAGCTACTCAGTTCATAATAGCTAAGAGCTGGAATCAACCCAGTTGTCCATCATTAGATGAATGGATAATCAAGATGTGGTACATCTACACAATGGAATTCTACACAGCAGTAAGGAAAAATGACACAGTGAAATTTGAAGAAAAATGGATGAATCTGGTACAGATCATTCTCAGCAAACTCACTCAATCACAGAAAGACAATAGTCACATATTCTCACTCATTCATCTGTGGCTCCTAACCTGAATCATCCCAAGAGGCTGACATACCTAATAAGCATCTTGAGGACCAGACAATAGGGAGGATGGGGCAGGAGGGCAGGGTAAAAGGTAGGGGTGGGTGTCATAAAACCGGACCCAAATGGCAATGGTATCATAAAATTCTACATCCTAAAAGACAGACTAAATGATTGAACCTTCATCAGTTCCTTAGAGGGGCACCTGAATCACAGGACCCTGGAGAGAGTAAGATGAAGACTAACCTTAATTTTCTCCTGTTTTTCTCTCTCTCTCCCCCTCCCTCGCTCTTCTCTCTATCTCCTTTATATTATCTATCTTTTTCTTCCTTCTTTTCCTTGGCACTGGCCTGTAACTCCCAGTATCAGCATGTTGTTAACATCTACAATGATCTGTTGATCAGAGAGACCTACAAGGTTTCCCAAAAGTAGACAGATTTCTGTCAGAGTACTTGATGACCCACCAAAGTTACTGGTCTAACTCTACTGCTGAACACACCATATGCCATTGGTATGGAACATGGAGTGACCTGGCTGGAATCTGGAAGAGTCAGTCCCCAGACAGTGTCTCGTGTAGTGCCAGAAGGTACTACATGAGCAACTGGGAGAAAATGACCATCATCTGTCCAAGCAACTCGTGGTCTATGCTACCCAGCAGCAACAACTTGACATGATGCTCACACAAGTGCAATAGTGGCACAGAGCCATGGTGGGTAACCAACTGCTCTTGATTTGGCTAACATATATGCTCAGTGGAATGGAACCCAGAACTGGTGCTGGGAAACAGGTTGGAACCATATCCAAAAAACGAATCTGCCCTCCCCTATCAAGCTTCCACCAATTGTGGGCTACAAGAGGGCCTACACCTATTAAATTTTAGAGAGACTCTAAAATAATAATGGTTGTCCCATTTATATCATACTGACTTCATTCTCTGTTGGAGAATTTGTTTTTCTTTTTCAGATGGATGCAGATTCTAAGGAGAGAATCAGCCCATTGCACCTCAGCAGGTCCTCAGCTGGAACCAAGAATAATTGGAGAAATGAGCAAGAGTGCTGCTTTCTTGGTGAACCTGGTACCAGTACAAAGGTGAAGGAGATAGACACAGAGAATACTCAACTACTACCAAACCAGATATCCAGAGACTCAGCGGGTCCCAAGATCTCATCACTGAAGTAAACCTAAAATGAACCCAACATGGCTCAGGGAAACTTGAAGAAGAGGGGGCGGAAAGATTGTTAGAGCCCCTAGCTGGGTCATTATTCACAGAGACATTACCTCTTACCTATAACTGATGGCTAACCCCACAATGCACAACCCATACTCCACAATGAGGAAGGTCACTTACTGAGTAGTGGTGAGGAATCACTTGCTGATCACTGGTGAGGGGTTGCTTACAGAACACTGATGAGGGGTCATGTAGCGATCATTGTTGCAGGGTCACTTAGAAAGCATTGGCCAGGGGTTACTTAGAGATCACTAGTGAAGAGTTACTTACAGAGCACTTGTGAGGGGTTATTTACAGATCACCGGTGATGACTTGCTTACAGATCACTGATGAGGGTTCACTTACAGATCACTGGTAAGGGGTTACTTTCAGAGTACTGGTCAGTGGTCACTTCCAGATCACTGGTGAGGGGTCACTTACAGAGCACTTCTGAGGAGTCATTTTAAATCACAGATGAGGGGTGTGTACAGAGCACTAATGAGGGGTTACTTAGAGAGCACTGATGAGGAGTTACCTAAAGAGCACAGATGAGAGGTTACTTACTGGTGAGGGGTTACTTACAAAGCCCTTCTGAGGAGTCACTGATAGAGCACTGATGAGAGGTGACTTATAGGGTACTAAGTGAGGGGTCACTTACAGAGCACTGGGGAGGGATTACTTACACATCACTGATGACGGGTCACTTACAGAACACTGGTGAGGAGTCACATACAGAGTACTGATGAAGGGTTACTTACATAGCACTGATAGGGGTCATAGAACACTGATGAGGGCTTACATACAGATCACTGGTGAGGGTTTAATTACAGAACACTGGTGAGGAGTCACTTATAGAACATTTGTGAATGTTTACTTAACAGAGCACTAGTGCAAGGTTACTTACAGAGCACTGGTGAGGGGTCTTTTACATAGCAATGATAAAGGGTCTCTTGCAGAACACTGGTGAGGTGTCACTTACAGAGTGCTGGTGAGGAGTAACCTACAGATCAATATTGAGGAATCACTTACAGAGTACTGGTGAGAGATTATTTACCAAGCAATGATGAGGGGTCACTTACAGGGCACTGGTGAGGGGTTACTTATAGAGCACTAATGAGGGCTTACAGACTACTGGTGAGAGAGTCCTTACAGGACACTGGCAAGGAGGCACTTACCAAGAAGTGGTAAAGAGTCATTTGCTGATGAACACTGATGAGGGGTCACTTAGAGAGTATTAGTCAGGGTTTACTTAGAGATCACTGGTGAGGGGTTACTTACAAACACTGCTGAGTGGCCAATTACAGAGCACCTGTGAGGGGTTACTTAAAGAGAATTGGAAAGGGGTCACTTACACAGCACTGGTGAGGAGTTCCTTAAAGATCACTGGTGAGGGGTTACTTACAAAGCACTGGTGAGGAGTCACTTAGAGATCACTGGGGAGGGGTCATTTATAGATCAATGATGAGGGGTGAATACAGAGCACTAATGAGGGATTACTTAGAGAGCACTGATGAGAGGTTACTTCCAGAGCACTAATGAGGGGTTACTTCCAGAGCACTGATGAGGAGTTACTTAAAGAGCACAGATGAGGGAGAACTGGAAAGGGGTTACTTACAGGGAACTTAAAGAGCACAGGGAACTTAAAGAGCACCTGTGAGTGATTACTTAAAGAGAATTGGAAAGGGGTTACTTACAGGGAACTGGTAAGGGGTCACTTACACAGCACTGGTGAGGAGTCATTTATAGATCAATGATGAGGGGTGAATACAGAGAACTAATGAGGGGTTTCTTCCAGAGCAGTGGTGAGGGACACTTACAGAACACTGGTGAGGATTCACTTACAGAGCACTGATGAAGGGTTACTTACATAGCACTGATAGGGGTCACAGAACACTGATGAGGGCTTGTGTACAGATCACTGGTGAGAGTTTACCTACAGAACACTGGTGAAGGTTTACTTAACAGAGCACTAGTGCAAGGTTATTTATAGAGCACTGATGAGGGCTTACTTACAGACAACTGGTGAGGGGTCACTTCCAGAGCACTGGTGAGGTATTACAGTGAATTGAAGAGAGATTACTTACAGAGCCCTGGTGGGGGGGGTTACATACTGAGCACTGGTGAGGGTTTACTTACAGACCACTGATGAGGGGTAACTTAGAGACCACAGGTGAGGGGTTACTTATGGAGTACTGGTGAAGGTTAATTAACAGAGCACTAGTGAGTGGTTATTTACAGAGCACTGATGAGGGCTTATTTACAGACCACTGGTGAGGGGTTGCTTACAGGGCACTGGTGAGGGGCTACTTACAGAGCACTGGCAAGGAGGCACTTACAGAGGTCTAATGAAGGGTCACTTACCAAGCAGTGGTGAACAGTGATTTGCTGATCACTGGTGATGGGTTACTTACAGAACACTGATGAGGGGTCACATAGAGAGCATTGGCTAGGGGTTACTTAGAGATCACTGGTGAGTGGTCACTTACAGAGCACTGGTGAGTGGTTACTTATGGAGCACTGGTGAGGGGTCACTTACAGAGCACTTCTAAGGAGTCATTTAAAGATCATTGATGAAGGGTGACTTACAGAGCACTATTGAGGGGTTCCTTACAGAGCAGTGACGAAGAGTTATTAAAGAGCACAAATGAGGGGTCACTTCCAGAGCACTGGTAAGGGGTTACATACAGAGCACTTCTGAGGAGTCACTTATAGAGCACATATGAGGGGTGACTTACAGTGTGCTGATGAGGGGTCACTTACAGAGAGAACACTGGTGAGGCATCACTCATAGAACAATGATAACGGGTCACTTACAGAGCAATGTTAAGGGGTAACTTACAGAGCACTGGTGAGGGGTCACTTACAGAGTACTGCTGAGGGTTTACTTACAGACCACTGGTGAGGGTTTACTTATAGAACACTGTTGAGGGATTACTTACATATTACTGATGAAGGATCACTTACACATAACTGATGAGGGGTTACCTACAGATCAATGGTGAGGGGTTACTTACAGAACACTGATGATGGGTCACTTACAGAGTACTGGTGAGGGGTTCCTTACAGAACGCTAGTGATTGGTCACTTACAGGGCACTGGAGAGGGGTTAGTTACAGAGCACTGGTGAGGCGTCACTTATAGAACAATGATAAGGGGTCACTTATAGAGCAATGCTGAGGGGTTACTCACAGTGCACTGGTGTGGGGTTACTTACAGACCACTGGTGAGGGGCTACTTCCAGATCACTGGTCAGGGGTCACTTTCAGAGCACTTGTGATGGGTTACCTTCAGAGCATTGGAGAGGGGTTAGTTACAGAGTAATGGGGAGGTGTCACTTACAGAGCAATGATGAGGGTCACTTATAGATCACTGGGGAGGGGTCACTTACAGTGCACTATTGAGGGCTCACTTACAGAGCAAGATGGGGTTCACTTATAGAGCACCAGTGTGGGATTACTTACAGAGCACTGAAGAGAGATTACTTACAGAGCACTGATCAGGGCTTACTTACAGAATACTGGTGAGGATTTACTTACAGAGCACTGATGAGGACACACTTCAGACAACTGGTGAGGGGTCACTTACAGTGCACTGGTGAATGGTCACTTACAGAGTAATGATGAGGGAGTGACAGAGCACTGGTGATGGGTTGCTTACAGAGCACAGGTGAGGGATCACTTATAGAGCACTGGAGTGGGGTCAATTACAGAGCACTGGTGAGGGTCCATTTACAGTACACTGGTGAATGGTCACTTACAGAGCACTGAAGATAAATTACTTACGGATCATTGATAAGGGGTTACTTACTGAGTACTGGTGAGGATTTACTTATAGAGCACTGATGAGGGCATACTTACAGACCACTGATGAGGAGTTACTTACAGGTAACTGAAGAGAGATTACTTACAGATCACTGGTGAGGGGTTACTTACAGAGTATTGGTGAGGACTTACTCACGGAGCACAGGTGATAGGCTACTTCCAAAGCACTAGGGGTCACTTACAGAGCACTGGAGAGGGTTTACTTACAAAGAAATGGAGAGAGATTATTTCCAAATCACTATTGAGGGATTCCTTACAGAGCAATAGTGAGGGGTCACTTACAGAGCACTGGTGAGAGAGTACTTATAGATCACTGGTGAGGGGTTACTTATAGAGTACTGGTGAGGATTTACTTACAGAGCACTGATGAGGGCACACTTAAGGTCCATTGGTGAGGGGTTACTTATAGAACACTGTTGAGGGATTACTGACAGATCACTGATGAGGGGTCACTTACAGATTGAGTGGTGACTTACAGATCAATGGTGAGGGTTTACTTATAGAGCACTGGCGAGACATCACTTACAGAGCAATGATGAGGGGTCACTTACAGAGCACACATGAGAGGCTACTTCCAGAGCACTGGTGAAGGTTCAATTACAGTACACTGGTGAGGGGTCACTCACAGTGCACTGGTGAATGGTCACTTACAGAGCAATGATGAGGGTCTCTTATAGAGCAGTGGTGAGGGGTTACTTACAGAACACTGATGAAGGGTCACTTACAGATCAATGGTGAGGGTTACTTACAGAGCACTGATGGTGGTCACTTACAGAGCACTGGTGAGGGGTTATTTACAGAGAACTAAATAGAGATTACTTACAGAGCACTGGTATGTGGTCACTTGCAGAGCACTGATGGTGGTCACTTACAGAGCACTGGTGAGGGTTTATTTACAGAGAACTAAATAGAGATTACTTACAGAGCACTGGTATGTGGTTACTTGTAGAGCACTGATGAGAGTCATTTACAGAGCACTGATAAGAGGTCATTTATTGAGCACTAATGAGGGGTTACCTACAGAGCACTGGTGATGACAAGTTACTTACATTGCATTGATGAGGTGTCACTTGCAGATCATTGGTGTGGGGGTCACTCAGGGATTACTTACACATCACTGGTGAGGGATTACTTACAGAGCACTGGAAAGTATTTTCTACAGAGCACTCACGAGGGATTACATACAGAGCATTGATGAGGGGTCACTTACAGAGAACTGGTGAGGTGATATATTCCACTTGTGAGGGGTTACTTATAGAGCACTGTGAGGGGCTGCTTCGAGAGCACTGGTGAAGGTTCAATTACAGTGCACTGGTGAAGGGTCACTCACAGGGTTACTTACGTATCACTTGTGAGGGTTTACTTACAGAGCACTAGGTGGTTTCAAGTACAGAGGACTGATTAGAGGTTACATACAGAACACTCATGAGGGCTTACTTATAGATCACTGAAGAGAGATTAGTTACAGACCACTGGTGAGGGGTTACTTACAGTGTGTTGGTGAGAAGTTATTTACAGAGCACTGATGAGGGGTTACCTACAGAGCTTGGGGAGGAGTTACTTACAGGGCACTGATGAGGTGTGACAGAGTATTGGTGGGAAGTCACTTATAGATCACGTGTGAGGGGTTATTTACAGAGCTCTGCTGAGGGGTTACTTAAAGGTCATTGGTGAGGGGTTACTTACAGAGCATTGATGAAGAGTCATTAGAGAACATTGGTGTGGGATCACTTAGAGAGCTTTGGTCAGGGGTTACTTACAGAACAGTAGTGTGGGGTTACTCACAAATCACTAATGAGGAGTAACTTACAGAGCACAGGTGAGGGGCCACTTGCAGAGCACTGGTGAGGGGTTACTTATGGAGTACTGGTGAGGTGTTACAGATTACTGTTGAAGGTTCACAGAGCACTGGTGAATAGTTACTTAAAGATCACTGGTAAGGGTTTACAGTGCACTAGTTAGGGGTTACTTACAGAGCACCGGTGAGGGATTACTTACAGAGCATTGATGAGGGGTCACTTACAGAGAACTGGTGAGGGGATACTTACAGACCAATGGTGAGGGGTTACTTACAGAACACTGGTGATGGTGTACATACAGAGCACTGATTAGAGTTACTTACAGAACACCCATAGATCTGATAGATCACTGAGGAGATATTACTTACAGGCACTGATGAGGGGTTACTTACAGCGAACTGACAAGATATTATTTATAGACTGGTGAGGGGTGACTTACAGTATGTGGGTGAGAGGTTATTTACAGAGAGCACTGATGAAGGCTTACTTACAGATCACTGATGAGGGGTCACTTCCAGAGCACTTGTGAGGGGTCACTTCCAGAGCCCTGGTTAAGTGTCACCTACAGAGTGAGTGTTACTTGTAGAGCACTGATGAGGGGTCACTTACAGAGCACTGATAAGGAGTCACATATAGGATTGTATGTGACTCATATACACCTGCATCACTGCAAAATCCACCCCATCATTGATGATGACTTCGTCGAAACTGCATCATGGAGTCCCTTTCTACTTAACCATCTACCTCACCACCTTCTCCCAAGGTTACTTGCAGCTGTGGGGATGTCAAGAGGGAACAATAGCTAGAATCCTAGGTGGGGTCCAAATGACCCTCCTCCATGTACTAGTTATCAATAGCTTCCATTAGCATAACCATAGACCTGGCTATCACAGCATTGTTCTGCTCCACAGTTGCCATGGTTACAGGCCAAAGCTTTCAAGTTGGCATCATGTTATTCCTAGAGGGAAAAATGCCATACAACAATTCTGCTTGTAGTATTGTAATGAGACATGGAGGAGAAAGGAGAAAATGAGAGGAAGGGAGGGGACAAATAAGATATGAGGAGAAGAGCCGGGCGTGGTGGTGCACGCCTTTAATCCCAGCACTTGGGAGGCAGAGGTAGGAGGATCGCCGAGAGTTCGAGGCCACCCTGAGACTATAGAGTGAATTCCAGGTCAGCCTGAACTAGAGTGAGACCCTACCTCAAAATACCAAAAAAAAAAAAAAAAAAAAAAAAAGATATGAGGGGAAGAGAAGGGAAGAGAGGGGCAGGGAAGAGAGAAGTAAAGAGGAGGTCACTAGGGGCAGCTGGGGAGGTGATGAGGAAACATGTAGTTCTGAAGGTACAGAGGAGCAGATGTGTTGCTGGGCAGTGGTGGCACACACCTTTAATCCCAGCACTCGGGAGGCCGAGGTAGGAGGATCGCCAAGAGTTCGAGGCCATCCTGAGACTATAGAGTGAATTCCAGGTCAGCCTGGGCTACAGTGAGACCTTACCTCGATAAACCAAGGGCAAAAAAAAAAAAAAAAAAAAAAAAGGAGCAGATATGTAGGATGAACAAGTAAAGAAATATAATGTACAGTATGAGGACTATAGGTAACCAAATTGTACGATACTTGGGTTTCTAGCAAATTTAGTAGATGTTAGCTGTTCTTACAACCCTCCCCCAATAGCAACGGCAGCTGCCATAGGTAATGATGTGAAATGATGGGTATGTTAAGTTGGTCATCTATTTTTTAATTAACTAATTAATTAATTTTTGGGTTTTAAAGGTAGGCTCTCACTCTGTAGTCTCAGGCTGGCCAGCAGTCCTCCTACCTCAGCCTCCTGAATGCTGTAATCAAAGGCATGCAGAATCACATCTGGCAACTTGCTTATCTATAGATCCCACAATATCATTTAGTATCTTTTTAAGTATGGACAATAAAATTTATTTTGAAAATGTAAACATACTTAAGTTTCTAACATTCATGGTGAGCCTCTAGATTTAAACATGGAGCATGAAAGAGCACCTTAAAAACATACCACATACTGCTAAACAGTGTGATGGGGCCAACAGCATTTTGTCATTCCTGCTATAGGTAAACAAAGTTTCAACGTGTAAAACAATAGAATGCATTATATAGCCCCATAAGCCACTGCCAGACTTAAACATGGTGTTTAAACATATGCCTCAGTCAAACATTGACATAACACCCTCAGCTCAGCACAGTGTTTCACAAAGGCAAGATCAGGTTCAACCTTTCCCTCCCTACTCTGCTCAGCAGAGTTTGGTGTATTCTAGAAGAAAATAGCAATATTAAAAGAAACATGCCTGGTTACAGAGCCCCCTAACAGGCCAGGACTTACCCACAGAGAATAGAGATAAGTCCCTGGTAGCCCTTGAGCCACCCACAGGGAGAGATGAGGGAACAGAAAGATAAACTCTCACTTGCCCACAAGCCCCCACAGTGAGAGACCAAAGAACACAGAGAGAAGTTTCTTGCCTGCAAGTTACCCACAGGGAGAAACCAGGGAAGGGAGATAAGTTTCCCACCCGTGCTGTGATGGTTTTAGGATAACTGGAACAAGAAGTACAAGAAATTTAAACTATGTAGCTGCCCAATCATGTGACGTGTGCTTCTGTAACCTTGCTTGCTTGTAGAAGAAAGATATAAAAAGCCCTGCTTGCTTAAGCCTGGGGCTGATACCATTTTAGAGAGTACATTATAGGGTGTCAGTCCACTACTGTGAATAAATCTTCCTTTCCTCTGTCTTAATGGCTCTGAGTCTCAGTGTCCCACAACATTTCCTGGAAACCACAGCGAGATCAGACTGCCACATCCCTTCTTGTGTGGAGGCTCTGCAGCCCACTACAACCCCTGGGACCAAGAAGTGTGCACCACTATCGCGATTCCGGGTTCTCCTACCAGGAGACTGGGAGGAGGACTGCTGAGCCATGGACCAGGGCATGTGAGCAGCGGACTGAGACCAAGAATTGGGGGTGGTTGGCCAAATCTGGGGCAGGCAGTAAAGGAAGGAGCCAGCGCGGATTGATTCCCGCAAGATGAATCCTGAGAGCCTCCATGCAGTTCCAAGGTGATGACCCTCTTTCTGTCAGAACCGAAGTTGTTCCAGTCTCGGTATCTAGCTAGATCAGGATTATTAGTGGGACTAAATAGGGAATTGTTTTCCTGAGAGGTGGATGTGGATGGCAACTTGCCTCTGAAGCTACGGAGTCTGGGCCGTAACCGGCAGTTCCGCTGGGGTTGTCTCATTTAAACAGGCACCCATCTCCCCATTATACAGAACTCTGACCAGGCATAGGATTTATACGTGTGGCTCTTTATTGGTAAGACCTCTTGAGTCACCACAAGGTGGCCAGCCAGACTGGCATCTGACTGAGGGAGTTTCTGAACCCTCTACCCTTCCATGTGCACACACAAAACACACCCTAGGCATATATAAAATTGTTCCTCCCTTTCAAAATGCCTGATGGGGGCTGGAGAGATGGCTTAGCGGTTAAGCGCTTGCCTGTGAAGCCTAAGGACCCCGGTTCGAGGCTCGATTCCCCAGGACCCACGTTAGCCAGATGCACAAGGTGGCGCACGCATCTGGAGTTCCGTTTGCAGTGGCTGGAAGCCCTGGCGCGTCCATTCCCTCTCTCTCTCTCTTTCTGCTTCTTTCTCTGTGTCTGTTGCTCTCAAATAAATAAATAAATAAATGAAGATAAAAATTAAAAAAATGCCTGATGGTGCTCCAGACTATGTTAGAAAATCTTAAGACAGGATATTCTGTAAATTATAGTATCAAGTTGAAACGATCAAAATTAGTCTTACTGTGAAACTGATTGGCCAGCCTTTGATGTGGAATGGCCACCAGAGGGCACCCTAGATCTGGCTGCAATCTGAAAGTGAGAGAAGCTTGCACCAATAACTCGGGCCATCCTAATCAGTTCCCATACATTGATTGCTGGTATGCACTAGCTTTGTGCCCCCACCCTCCCGCGACTGGCTCCACTTCCACGTACAAAGAAAATCAGCGGCAGTGCTGGCTTCACGAACAGCCAAACCAGAGAAAGAAACCTGCAATTCATCAGGCCCCTGAACAAGACACGGAGCATCCCCATATCTCCTACCCATGAACCCACTGTCTCCTGCAACCGGCCTGAGACCAGAGGTACCACTGCTCACCATTTATCTGGCCCTGCCACGAGACGAGAACCAAGATGTCCCTCCACTATTAGCACCTCCTCCAGCTGAAAAATGGGCAAAATCCCCAAACTCAGGCTGCCTTACAACCAGGGGGAACCAGTAGCCCTCTGTTGGGAAAAATCCCAGGCCAGTCCTTCCCCAGGGCAGATGGAACTTATCGGACCGGTCTGATACAATATACCTACCAGCCCTTCACCACCACCAACCTCCTGAATTGACATCACCATACTCCACGATATTCAGAGCAGCCCCAAGCCATGATAGATCTTTTGACCATTATCAAGCATAGCCACCACCCAACTTGGGATAATTACCATCAGCTGCTGTCCACCCTCTTCACCTCTGAGGAGAGGGGGCACATCTATCAAGTCACCTGAGCCTGGTTGATTACCCAGGTCTCCCCAGATGCCCTGAATCTTGATGAATTTTCAGACACTGCCCTTGCAAATGAATGCCTGAACTGGGACCCCAACACGCAAGAGGGACTGGAATCCCTCATCCAAATGAGACAAGCAATCTTAGAAGGAACTAGAGCAGGTGCCTGGGAGCCACCAATCTGACCAAAGTGACTGAGGTGACTCAGAAGCCAGATGAGTCACCCAGTCAATTCTATGAGAATTGAGAGACTTTGTGACAGGTACTGATGCTTTACTCCATTCGACCCTGTGGCACCACAGCCCCAGTCCATGGTTAACACAGCCTTTGGCCAACAATCAGCGTCAGATGTGTGTGAAAATCACAGAAGCTAGAAGGCTTCATTGGAATGAATATTGATCAACTCATTGATATCACAGCCAAGGTGGTAGGGAGAAGACCCCCTAAGATGGCAATTTCCAAGAAGGTCTGCCCACACAAGGTCGAAGACCCAGGATGGGAGACTGAATCTGACTGAAGGTGACTGGGCTCAATCATAGTTGGTCCCCAACAGCCCACAATCTAAAACCTGGAGGGGCAAGGGTATGGTGAAATCCCTCACCAGCCAGCTCACTAGGGACTCTATTGCATTATTGGGGCTACAGGAACTGCCAGAAAAGTACCAATTTTGTGAGTCAAGAGATTACTCAGTAAGGAGCCACTGAGTCCCTACTGGTCCCTGTATGTACATGAAGCTCGGGGCCTTGTTTTAGGAAAAGTCTGGCTATCTATGCTAGGTACCACAGTAAGGATGGACTTGGGCCCCACCACTAATCCTGGTGCCCTGCCAGTCCACCGGGAAGAAGAGTGGTGACTGCACTCTGAGGCGCCAGCAGGAAACATTCAAAATTCGTGCCAACTTAGCTGGTACTTGGAGCACTATCCCAAGGTGTGGAACACACATAATGAGATCAGCCTTGCTAAAGCCCATCCACCTGTGGTGGTGACCCTCAAGCCTGGGGCCATCTCCATAAGACAGAGGCAATACCCAATCTCCCTGGAAGCTTGGCTTGGGATAGTCCCCCATATCAAGAGGTCCAAAGAAGGAGGAATTCTGGGAGACATTCAATCTCCATGGAATACCTTACTGCTCCTGGTACAGAAGCTCTGGACCAATGATTATCAGCCCATAAAGGATCTCTGCTGAACCAGTGACACTACTGACATGCTACACCCTATGGTCTCCAATTCATGCATCCTGCTGAGCTTGATACCTCCCAGGCAGCAGTTTTCACTTGCCTGGACTTAAAGGATGCCTTCTGCTTGCAGTAAGCAGAAAAAAGTGAACCCTTGTTCACCTGCTACAGTTTCTATAGGAGTCTCAAAGAAAAAGCCCAAATCTGCCAGGAGTAGATCACTTATTTAGGATATCACCTCAGCCAAGGGGAAAAAGGAAACTGGGAGAAGGACAAAAACAAGTGATTACCTGGTATCCCTGCCTGAAGACTAAAAAGCACTTCTGAGAATTCCTGGGGGCAACTGGGTTCTGCTGGTTTTGGATCCCGGAGTTCTCCGCTATAGCAGGGCCGCTCCAGTGTACCCTCTGTGGATATACAATGGACCCCTTGGAATGGAGATAGGAAGAAGCAACAGCTTTCAACCAACTTAAGGAAAGATTGAGTAAAGTACCCACGCTAGCCTTCTCACATGTCACCTAACCTCTCATCCTCTATATACATGAAGAGAGTCAGGTTAGGGGTGTGACCGAGCAAATGGGACCATGGAATAGGCTGGTGGTGTATTTATCCAAATGGCTGGACCCTGTGGCAGCAGGATGGCTGCCCTGCCAGTGCAGGAAGAAGGTAAACTTACTCTGGGACAGACTATTACAGTCAGAGTTCCCCACCATGTCACTCAATGGAACAGCTAGCCATTGAATGACTGGAGAGTGAGTGGCCCAATATCAGGCTATTCTGGGAGAGAATCCCTGGGTGCAGATTGAGGCACTTCAAACCCTGAACCTATCTACTAGAAGAGGAGGGGGAACCTCTCCATTACTGTGAAGAAGTGATGGAAGAAATTTTCCCTTTCTGGCCTGATTTAAAAGAAAAACCACTCCCTAACTCGGATTTAGAACATTTCCCTGATGGGAGCTGAAGCTTACAACAGGGAGAGTACCACACCAGGCATGCAGTAGTTACTGCTAATGAGATCTTGGAGGAGGGAGACTTCCCAGTGATTGGTCAGCCCAAAAGGCTGAATTGCACGCACCCACCAGAGCCCTACTCCTTGTAGAAGGGAAGCAAGCTCAGATCTATTCCAACTCCAGGGATGCTTTGCCATGCTCCATATCCACATGATCATTTATAAGGAGAGAGGATCGTTAACCCCAGGGGTAAAACAGATTCAAAACAGTGACCAGATCCTTCAGCTTATGGAAGCAATCTGGGCCCTGAAGGCTTTAAGAGTAGTTCACTGCCAAGCTCACACCTGACACCAAGTGAGCCAAGGCAAGCAGCTAGCAGACCAGACAGCCAAACAGGCATCCCTCCTTGAGAAAGTGAGCCATATCCCCCTCCTTTGGGAGCCCAAAAATGTGCTTTCCTCTCCCAGTCCTCCCTGGGCAGCCCAAATGCCACCCCAAGGAGAAGGAGGAAGTATTGAAGGGAGGAGCAACTGAAAATTCAGAGAGGTGGCTGATCACCCACGATGACAGAATAATAGTCTCAGAATGGGTGGCACCTGGCTTAGTCAAGCAGGCCCATGAGGTGACCCACCTGGAGAAAACAGCATTCAGGCCCTGCTACAGAGGTACACTGTAGTCCCAGGGCTGGCAATGCTAGCTAAGCAAGCTGGCAGAGCATGTCTGCAATGCACACAGCACAATCCCAAACAAGGGCTCTAAGCCCCACTGCTGCCTCAGAAGCTGGTATCCTATGTATTTAAACATTTGGAAGAGGATTTCAAAGATGTCCAGCCTTGTAAGAGCTACAGATACTTGCTGGTCATAGTCTTCACTTTCTCAGCCTGGGTAGAAGCCTTCCCACTCACACAGAGAGAGCCTAGACATGTCCCACACTCTAGCCAGAGAAAGCATTCTACACTTCAGGGTCCCAATGAACATAGGATCAGATAATGATCCTACTTTTGTCAGTTGAATTGAACAGCAGATGTCAAAAGCGGCAGGACTAATTTGGGATCTGCACACATGTTACCATTCCCAGTTCTCAGGCAGAGTCGAAAGAACTCTGAAAACTGCTATGGCTAAACATTGTCAAATGACAGGCCTGACTTGGCCAGAAATCTTGCCACTTGTGTTGTTCAGAGTGTACTGTGTACCCCGCAAAAGCACGTTTACCCCTTTTGAAGTCCTGTTTGGATGTATTATCCACTACTCCCAAGAGATTCTGGTGACCTCGGGGAGGACTTACAGACCCACCTCCAGAAGTTTCTAAAAGACTTGGTGAACACTGCAAAGGAGATGACCAGATGCTTAAATCTCCCTCCTCCATCCATAGCTTAACATCCCCTTCATCCCTGGAATCTGGGGGATTGTGTCTGAATCAAGGTCCCTGTGAGGGAAAGGCTGGACCCAAAGTGGGAGGGGCCATATCAAATTATACTAAGCACCTCAAGTTGCAGGTGTCAAGCTGTTGGATACACCACACTCTTGCCAAAGCTGCCACAGATCTGAGCCAGGAATGGAGAACTGAACTACACCCATACCAACCCCTGAAGTTGATCTTGTCCAGGTGACCTGGATATGACCCTAAGGAATCCAGTCCAGCTGTGGATGGCCCTGCTTTACCTGAACCTGAACTAGCTGAATGACCACAACTCAGCCCTGCTGCTGGTGCCTGGGACTCACAAGATAGTCTGGGGGGGTGTCCCTGTACCACACACTGGTTCTTATCAGCAAGACTAACTGCCCCCTTCAGGACCCCTGCCTTGTCTCTTTCTGGTTGTGCTTCTCAGGGGGATCTGACAACGTGATAATCCTCCTCACCATGGCTCAGCTGAGCTGCATTGTGGAGCTCTGCCCAAATTACTACTATGGAAGCACAGGAGATGACTGGAGCTATGTGGCCTATGGGCACATAACAAGGAATGCTGAGGACTGTGTTAGGGTGTACTGGTCATACCTTGGATATTGGTCCTGTGTGGACTTTGCTACTCCAGGGGCTTGGAAGGGAACCCCTGTAAAAGGAAAAGGAGTCTCAGGGTCTGATACAAATGACCATCCAGAGCCAGGGAGAGGGCATGGTGTAAATTGAGAACTGACTACAGAGAGGCCTCAACAATGGGACTAGAAACTTTGGCATGGGTTGATATCTCAAAAGCCATTGGCAGGGTGCTAACCCATTGGCAATACTCAGGCTAATCATTAAGCCTGCCAACGTGTCACTACCCATGAGCAGAGTCAACACACTGGATCCCTGGGCCACCCAGCCAAACAGGAACCTGTGAGGGCAAAACTAATCCTCCCAGATTCAACCTAGATGCCTCTGTGATAAAGATGCTTCAACTGGCAAACACCAGCCATGAGTTGGTAAGGCAAGAAGACCCAGAACTCAGGAAAGATTGCTGGATCTGCCTAAGAGCTTGCCAGATCACCTACACTGGGGTAGGAATTACCAACTTAACTTTGTTCAACATGACCTAAGACAATCCAGCTGCCAAAGGTTGCACCTGTGTGGCAGGGCCCTCAGTATAGACTCTGTTGGGAACCATAAAGCAAAAGCTTCTCCATTTTGCCTGGGCCTGTTCTTAAGTTGACTCATTCACCAGAAAGCTGGTCCATCCAGCTTGCAGTTAGGAATGTTGGTCTGTAGACCGTTCACAGAATCTTATCTTTTGCAAAAGGCCAGTTTATGATCAGGATGTCAAGCCGTTAAGGCAAGATTAGAAATACACTGGGAGACATCTCCTCTAGGTTCCCTAAGATTAGATAAACACCCGGTTACATCTCCTCTTAGTTTCCTAACAATTCTGGCCCTAAATCATGTCAGGCAGCTTACTCCCCCCTTTCTTCCCCTATATAACCACTGTGTAAAAAATAAAATTAGAGACCTTGATCAGACTCTAGACTTGGTCTCCTTCTTTGTGTCTGTCTTGTCTCTCATACAGGTTAATTTCCCCTCAGGTCCTTGTTTAACTCCCTGCTGGCCAGGGCAGACTGTGGGGTAAGCAAACTGTGTAGGAGAAAAGGACAACTGTACCAGGCTGGCTCTCAGGACCAGAGCCCCAGATGACACCTATTTTGCCTGTCAGGATGTACTTACACATGCTACCCAGCAGGTGACTGCATTCTAGTCTTCTTGACCCCTGACTTGGAAATACTCCCAGGAAATGAAGTCTCCCAATACCTGTCTAGCCATTTCAGACAGAAGAGGAGCCCAGTCTTGCTCCCCATCCTCCTGGGCATGGCATTAAGGGGACAGTGGTCACTGGGGCATCTGCCACAGGGCTCCAACAAGTACAATGCAGTTAACTATCTAATCAGGTTAAAGAGGATCTCAGCCTAGTCCAGCAAAGCATGGTTGCCCCAATAAACCAGATAGATTCCCTGGCCTAAGTCATGCTGCAGAACCGCAGGGGGATAGATTTTGGGGAAGAGTGTTGTTTTTATGCAAATCAGAAAGGAATACTAAGAGAAAATGCCAGACAACATTTGGAAAGAATTAAGAGAGTTGGGGTGTTTTACTGGCAGAGCACTTGGGCTCCTAGTGGTTGGCACCCCTAGCTAGGCCCTTGGTGATGGTCCTCTTGGCTCTACTGTTTGGCCCCCTGCCTGATTAACATCCTGACTCAGTTTATCAGGTATTGCATTGGGGCATTAAAATTACAAGTCATTTGCTAGTATCAGAGGATCCCATTAAAAGAGTCATAAGGAAATATGGTGAAAAGGAGGGGATCTAGCAGGAAATAGAAATATTAAAAGAAACTTGTAGGGCTGGAGGGATGGCTTAGCTGTTAAGGCATTTGGCGGCAAAGCTAAAGGACCCAGGTTTGATTCCCCAGGACCCATTAGCCAGATGTACAAGAGGGTGCATGCATCTGGAGTTCGTTTGCAGTGGCTGGAGGCCCTAGTGTGCCCATTCTCTCTCTCTCTCTTTCCATCTTTCTCTGTCAAATAAATAAAAATTTTTTTTTTAAAAAAAGGAAAGAAACTTGTAGAGCCAGGCATGGTAGCACATGCCTTTAGTTCCAGCACTTGGGAGGCAGAGGTAGGAGGATCACTGTGAGCTCGAGGTCACCCTGAGACTACATACTGAATTGCAGGTCCAGGTCAGTTTGCGCTAGAGTCAGACCCTACCTTGACAAACCAAAAAAAAAAAAAAAAAAAAAAAAAAAAAAAAAAGACTCCTGGGTAAGATGACGGCATAGGAGCCATGCCAAAGCCTAGAGTGGATTTAAGCAAAACCCCAGCAAAATACAAAATACACTCTTCTTCTGAAAAGTGAAGGAGTATGGGTTATCCTTAGACACAGTGGAGAAGCCAGAGAGACCAAGATCCACCAGAAAGGAGGAAAATGGCCAGAGTCACACTGAGGACTGAGGGTATGTGTGCGATCTGCGAACGCATCCAGCACGACCCCGCCAGATAAGCAGCAGCAGCAGCAGAGCCCAAACAAGGGTACTTTTCAACTTCATCAGCCTTCTTGCAAAATTAAGAAATCTGAAGGAAAGACAGCTGAGATCAAATAAACAGCTACTGAAAGGGACCCAGGTGGAACTGCATGAGCAACCCCAGAAGTCTGAACCCTTCCATCCCCCACAGCCAATGAGAACTGCAGCTCCACAGCCCAACATGGAGGGATCAAGATGGGCACTCAGCATTGGTGAGATTGGAAGCCACCCCAAAAGGAAATGAGGCTGACTGACAAAAACAAAACAAAACAAACAAACAAACAAACAAACAAACAAACAAACAAAAAACAGGTACATAGGCCAGCATTGGAAAAGCTAATCTCTCTTCCCTTGTCAGGGCAGGTAATGAGTTGTATATTCTTGGTTGGCTTTACCATTTTTAAATAACCTGTATTTCGGCGTTGAATATTGTTGCCTTTGCTTTCATATTTATATGGCCTTTGTCTTTTCCTTCTGTCATTATTGGGGGCAGGGTCTGATCCAGATCCAGGTTGACCTAGAACCCAATACTGAACTGAAATCTTTACCTCCCAGTTGACAAGATTAAGGGTGTAGAAAAATACACACCGTTAGAGAATTTGGCTTTTTAAGACTATCTGTTTTAACCCCACAATTGCATACTTTGTGCTGGTTTTTATTGATTCTGTATGTTGCTCGGTTGAAGTTTGGAATTTTCCAAAAATTGTTCGTCTCAGTCCACTACAACACTTGTTTAGCAAGCAAACTCAACACATAGGATTACTTCTGTGGCTGGATTAGGGTACAAGAGCTACACCTGGCACCTTGAACTCATACCCTGAGGGTATATAGAGGTGGATTGCCATGTCTGGTAACACTGCACATAAGCAGAAAACCTAAGCATCAAATCAATTCAGGATGTAAAAGTCACTACATTATAATACAAGAAACTCAAAGAATCAAGACAATAGAGTCCCACCAAAAATTATAAATCCATCAGAAATGATCACCATTAAGACTGTTTTAGATGAAATGCCTGACAAAGATTTCAAGAAAATTATGGTATTTATGCTCAAGGAAATCAGAGAAAAAATGAAGGGAATCAAAGAATAAAACAAAGAAATTAAGGAAGAAAACAAACTTCTGAAAGGAACACAGGAAACCAGCTTAATGAAATAAGGAGGTCATTACAAGACATGAGTGAAGAAATAGAAGTACTGAAGAAAAACCAGGCTGAAATATTAGCTCTGAAGAATAGAGGTAGTGAAATAAAATACTCTATGGAAAGTCTCACCAGTAGAATGGATGGAGAGAACAGACTATCTGAACTAGAAGACCAGGCGGCAGACCTAATACAGTCCAACAAAGAGAAAGACAAGCTAATAGCAAGGCATGAAAGGGAATTTCAAGGTATCCAGGACACTATGAAAAGATCAAACATAAGAATTTGGGGTATAACCTAAGGAGAAGAATTTCAATCCAGAGGCTTAGTAGGTTGTGATAGTTAAGGTGTTGTCAACTTGATCTGTTTAGTAATCCATAGGTTGCTTCTAGGAAGGATCAACTAAAGGAGGAAGTCTTTCCCCCAGGGTGAGCCCTTCCCCCAGAATGGGCAGCCCCGCCCAGAGGGTGACTTGATACAAGGAAGCTCTGGGTAAAAAGAGTTCCTTCCTTCCATTTGGCTGCCGGAGCTGCTTGCTACCTTCCAGCATGGATTGGAGACTGGCGTGGACTGAAGACCAGCATCAACTGAAGACCCCTGTGGATCAAAACCCAGCAGCTCTTCAGGAAGCCTCCAGGATTTCCAGCACCATCTGCAGTGCCGGGTTGGGACTGCTGAGGCATCTGGCCACGAGGACTGAGCAACTACCAGGTTCGGTGATTCTCGGGCCTGCAACTGCTATTGGACTACTGTAAGCTGATCCAATAAATCCCCTTTTAAAATAATTCATTCTAGCGGTTCTGTTCCTCTAGAGAACCCTGACTAATACAGAGTTTGGTACCAGAAGTGGTTCTAGAGAAACAGAATTGTAAGGATGCGTTTCTCTAGTGGGCTTAATGCTATCTGTGGTTGGCTCTCCAATTTCAATGCTGCTAAAGGCCCTACTGGTGATAAGGAGAGTGCTTTTCCTGGAAATACGGGGGGCACTCATAATCCATGGTGTGCACTATTTCAAGAACTCCATGAGATAGATGTATTTGGTGACCCTGAGTCATGTCTTGTGAAGAGCGAGAAATTTAGTGACTCTGTATTTAAAACATTTGAGTATTTGTGGAAAAGTGAGAACAATGACGAGGCTGGTTGGTTGCTTTTAGCATCTCTGGACAAACTAGTGAGGGAACAGCAGAAGCTCAAAAAGGAAAATTCTAAGCTTAAGACCCACATACATGATCTCAAGGTTTCTAAAGGTGCCCTGGAGGAGAGTCTCCTCTCTAGCCAGAACAGGGCTCAGATTGCAGAAAACCAAACCCAAGCTCTCATTGTGAGATTGGCTAATTTGCAACATAAACTCAAATCCCAGCCTCACCAACTATCAGAAGTTAAAGTGAGGGCACTGATTGGAAAAGAGTGGGATCCTGTGACTTGGGATGGTGATGTGTGGGAAGACCCTGAAGAACCTGGGTACATCGAAGTGTCAGATTCTGAAGAAGATGTTTTGGATGAAAATATGACCTGCCCTCCCTTAGCAGCAGTTGTATCCCCACCCCCACATCCTGAGGTATTACGCTCCCCACCCTTGCCTGAGGGAATTCATCACTCTTTGTCTGGGGAATCAGCAGGAAGTGCTGGTGCTTCTCAGTTCCCACCCATCTTTGTCTCTAGGCCTATAACCAGACTGAAGGCTAGGCAGGCCCCTAAAGGTGAGATAGAAAGTGTGACACAGGAGGAGGTGAGGTACACCCCTAAAGAACTTCAGGAGTTTTCTAACTTGTACAGGCAGAAGCATGGGGAATATGTGTGGGAATGGATTTTAAGGGTGTGGGATGATGGAGGAAGGAACATAAGATTAGATCAGGCTGAATTTACTGAAATAGGCCCATTGAGCAGAGATTTTAGATTTAACAATGCAGCTCGTGCTGTTGGAAGGGGTGCCAAGAGTTTATTTGATTGGTTGGCTGAAGTATGGATCCAAAGATGGCCTACTGTGAATGAGCTTGAGCTGCCTGATATCCCTTGGCTTAATGTCAATGAAGGGATTAAAAAGCTCAGAGAACTTGGAATTCTGGAGTGGATTTGCCATGTAAACTCATCTTTGCCCCCACAATGGGAGCATCCAGAAGATGTGCCCTTCACTAAGACTATAAGAAACAGATTTGTGAGGGGAGTGCCAGCATACTTAAAGTCTTCCATCATTGATTGCTCTTTTATGTAAAGAAGACCTCACAGTGGGAGCTGCAGTTGCTGCATTAGGTGACTTAGATGCAATGGGCATAACTGGATCTGGGGGTAACAAGGGCCAAGTGGCAGCGCTGAATCGCCAAAGGCGGGGTGAACGTGTTTTTCATAATAGACAGCACAGGCAAAATTATGCACATAAAGGTATGACTCATATGGACCTTTGGAATTGGCTGATTAGTCATGGTGTTCCCGGAAGTCAAATAGATAAGAAGCCTACTGAATTTCTTCTTGATCTGTGTAAGCAGAAAAGTTCCAGAGCAAGGGAACGTACAGTCACTTTGAATTATAGCAACAGAGAATCAAGACCTCTTAATCAGTTTCCAAACTTGATCCAGTTTACAGATCCTGAGCCCCTTGATTGAAGGGGTGGCCGGGTCCCCTTGAGGAAGGACCCTCCTGCAACCGTCAAAAGTTTCAATATTAAACTTACACCTATCCTTCCTCAGAGGGACCTGCGGCCTTTTGCTAGGGTAACTGTACACTGGGGGAAAGGAAATAATCAGACCTTCTGGGGCCTACTGGACACTGGCTCTGAATTGACATAGATTCCAGGAGACCCCAAAAAGCACCATGGCCCTCCAGTTAAAGTAGGTGCTTATGGAGGTCAGGTGATCAATGGAGTTTTGGCAAATGGTAGACTGACAGTGGGTCCAGTGGGTCCCCGAACTCACCCTGTGGTTATTTCCCCAGTGCCAGAATGCATAATTGGGATAGATATACTTAGGAGTTGGCAGAACCCTCACATCGCTTCCCTGACTTGTGGAGTGAGGGCTATTATGGTTGGAAAGGCCAAATGGAAGCCATTGGGGCTCCCACCACCAGGGAAAATAGTGAATCAAAAACAGTATCACATCCCTGGAGGGATTTCAGAAATTAATGCCAGTATAAAGGACTTGAAGGATGCAGGGGTGGTGATTCCCACCACATCTCCCTTTAACCCTCCTATTTGGCCTGTTCAGAAGACAGATGGATCTTGGAGAATGACAGTGGATTATCAGAAACTTACTCAGGTGGTGACTCCAATTGCAGCTGCTGTACCAGATGTGGTTTCTTTACTAGAGCAGATTAACACATCTCCTGGTATCTGGTATGTGGCTATTGATCTTGCAAATGCTTTCTTCTCCATACCTGTCCATAAGAACCACCAGAAGCAATTTGCCTTCAGCTGGCAAGGTCAGCAGTACACATTTACTGTTTTACCTCAAGGTTATATTAACTCTCCAGCCCTGTGTCATAGCTTAGTTCGCAGGGACCTTGATCGCTTGTCCCTTCCACAGGGTGTCACGTTGTTCCATTATATTGATGACATAATGCTAATTGGATCAAATGAGCAGGAGGTGGAAACCACTCTGGAGTTGCTGGTGTAGCATATGTGCATCAGCGGATGGGAAATAAATCCATCCGAAATTCAAGGACCTTCCACAACAGTGAAATTTCTAGGAGTTCAGTGGTGTGGGGCATGTAGGGATATTCCTTCTAAGGTGAAGGACAAGTTGTTGCATTTGGCCCCTCCTACCACTAAGAAAGAAGAACAACGTCTAGTGGGCCTATTTGGATTTTGGAGACAGCACATTCCTCACTTGGGTGTCTTACTCTGTCCCATATACCAAGTGACTCAGAAAGCTACTAGCTTTCAGTGGGGCCCAGAACAAGAGAAGGCTCTTCAACAGGTCCAGGCTGCTGTGCAGGCTGCTCTGCCCCTTGGGCCGTATGATCCAGCAGATCCGATGGTACTTGAGGTTTCAGTGGCAGACAGGGATGCTGTTTGCAGCCTTCGGCAGGCCCCCATAGGTGACTCACAGCGGAGGCTGTTGGGATTTTGGAGCAAGGCCCTGCCATCGTCTGAAGACAATTATTCTCCATTTGAGAGACAGCTCTTGGCCTGCTATTGGGCCTTAGTGGAAACTGAACATTTGACAATGGGCCATCAAGTTACTATGCGACCTGAGCTGCCCATCATGAGCTGGGTGTTATCTGACCCACCAGGCCATAAAGTTGGACATGCACAGCAACAGTCCATCATTAAGAGGAAGTGATATATACGTGATTAGGCTCAAGCAGGCCCTGAAGGTACGAGTAAGTTACATGAGGAAGTGGCCCAAATGCCTATGGTTGCTACTCCTTTTTCAATGCCTTCTGTCCCCAAGCATGCATCTATGGCATCATGGGGTGTGCCCTATGATCAATTCACTGAGGAGGAGAGGTCTAGGGCATGGTTTACAGATGGTTCAGCATGTTATGCAGGCACCGCCAAAAGCAGACAGCTGCAGCGTTACAGCCCCTTTCTGGGACAACTCTGAAGGACTGTGGTGAAGGGAAGTCTTCACAATGGGCAGAACGTTGGGCAGTGCATATGGTTGTGCAATTTGCTTGGAAAGAAAAATGGCCAGATGTGCAGTTATACACTGATTCATGGGCTGTGGCCAATGGTTTGGCTGGATGGTCTGGGACTTGGAAGGAGCACAATTGGAAAATTGGTGAAAAGGACATTTGGGGAAGGTGTATGTGGATAGAACTCTCTGAATGGGCAAAGGATATAAAGATACTTGTGTCCCATGTTAATGCTCATCAGAAGGTGACCTCATTGGAGGATGGCTTTAATAATCAAGTAGATAAGCTGACCCGTTCTGTGGATAGTGGTCAACCTTTTTCCGCAGCCACCCGTCATTGCCCAATGGGCCCACGAACAAAGTGGCCATGGTGGCAGAGATGCAGGCTATGCATGGGCCCAACAACATGGACTTCCACTAACTAAGGCTGACCTGGCTATGGCTACTTCTGAGTGCCAAATTTGCCAACAGCAGAGACCAACTCTGAGCCCCTGATATGGTAGTATTCCTCGGGGTGACCAGCCAGCAACCTGGTGGCAGGTTGACTACATTGGACCATTTCCATTATGGAAAGGGCAGCGTTTTGTCCTTACTGGAATAGACACTTACTCTGGATATGCATTTGCCTTTCCTGCACGTAGTGCTTCTGCCAAAACTACCATCTGTGGGCTTATAGAATGCCTTATTCACCATCATGGCATTCCACACAGCATTGCTTCTGACCAAGGAACTCACTTCACTGCCAAGGAAGTATGGCAGTGGGCTCACGATCATGGAATTCACTGGTCTTACCATGTGCCCCACCATCCTGAAGAAGCTGGCTTGATAGAACGGTGGAATAGCCTTTTGAAGAAACAGCTACAGTGTCAACTAGGTGGCAATAGCTTGGAGGGCTGGGGGAGTGTCCTCCAGCAGGCTGTATATGCTCTGAATCAGCATCCTATATATGGTACTGTTTCTCCTATAGCCTGGATTCATGGGTCCAGGAATCAAGGGGTGGAAATGGGAATGGTCCCACTTACCATTTGTATTAGTCAGGGTTCTCTAGAGGAACAGAACTGCTAGAATGAATTATTTTAAAAGGGGATTTATTGGATCAGTTTACAGTAGTCCAATAGCAGTTGCAGGCCTGAGAATCACCGAACCTGGTAGTTGCTCAGTCCTCGTGGCCAGATGCCTCAGCAGTCCCGACCCAGCACTGCAGATGGTGCTGGAAAGCCTGGAGGCTTCCTGAGGAGCCACTGGGTTTCAATCCACGGGGGTCTTCAGTTGATGCTGGTCTTTCATCCACACTGGTCTTCAATCCACGCTGGAAGGTAGCAAGCAGCTCCGGCAGCCAAAATGGAAGGAAGGCAGGAAGGAAGGAAGGGATTTATTGAAGCTTACAGATCCAGGGGAAGTTCCATAATGGCAGAAAAAACTGGCCTGCCTTCACAGGCCCAAACAGAGAGAGAGCAGTACAAGCCTAAAGATCAAAAGCCAGAGCACACTTCAGGAACTCCAGCTAGGCACACTTTGCATATCTTTAGATTGAAATCTGAAACCCACCACCACACCTTAAGATCCACACAATGGCACTGACTCCAGCCAGGTGGCTAAAGATGCAAACTACAAACAAGTAAACAACTGAAATATATTGGGGGCCATCTATTCTATTCAAACCACCACATTCCGCCCCTGGCCCCCAATAGATTTATAACCATCACACATTGTAAATTGTACTCAGTTCAATTTCAAAGGTCCCCACAGTCTTGACCAATTTAAGTTATGAAGACCTGTAAAATCAAACAAGTTAAACATTTCTAACATATAAAGGCACAGAGTAAACATTTTCAACTGGTATAATGCATAGCAAGGAGAGACTAAAACAATGCAAACTCAACCACCATCAAACAAACATCAAACTTCTGCAGTTCAAGTTGAATATATCCAGAGACTAACAGTCTCCAGACTTTCCAATTCTGCCCCTCCAGCTGGGCAGAGTAGCTGGGGAACACTTCCATCCCAGGCCAACAATGCGCTCTATGGTAGCCCTTGCACAGTCCTGGTATATACAAAACATCTTCAGGTCTTCATGCAAACCATGGTCCATCTTCCAAAGGCTCTTTCAGCCTATCAGGGCATCATGCCCTGCCTCATGCCATATCTCAGCAGCAGCTCCACATCTCAGCAGCAGCTCCTGGAGCCATGTGCAATTCATGACCACTCTTTACATTTTCCAAAGGCTCTTTCAGCCTATCAGGGCATCAGGCCCTACCTCATGCTGCATCTCAGCAGTGGCTCCTGGAAGCATGTGTAATTCACAGTCACTCCATGCATTTTTCATGCTTCTGAAACCAATGCCAGGTGTGCAGGGCACAGCCATATTCTTAATTCAGGGACGAAACAAATCATAGCCTTGAAAAGCAGGTTTCTTCTCCAGTCAACTCTTTGCAAAAGTGTTTGCATTTTTATGGTAGTCTTTCCTCAGGCATCCTTTTCATTGTTTTAATGTAAAGCAGTTGGAACATCTTCCTTAAGATTGCTAATGTGTTTGACAATAGCAGGTTCACTAACCTAAAACCAGTCTCAGTGCCTGTAATTTTAACTTGCTTGAGGTTTTCCAGCTTAAAATCTTAAATCTCTCAGTCCAATATCTCTAGCCAAGCACATCAGTCCATTACAAATTTAACCTTGATCAAACACTCTGGGCCTGGGCAGCAGGACACAGACAGCCCTTATGCCTGTAGCCCAGTTCCAACAAAGTCCTCTGCAGTCTTTCCTTCCCCTGAGAAAGTTGATAAGCCAAGCCTCGAAGTTCAATGCTGTCTGCACTTAGCATTCTCAGACTCTCATCAGAATAGTCCATAAAACTTGGCTTACCACTCCAGGCGACATCTGCAGTTGCAAGCACCAAGTCCATACCTATTCCTCCAAAACAAAGGTTCCACAAGATCAACATCCATATAGTAAGGTTCATCTCACCCCACTCCTCGGTACCAAATTCTGTAGCAGACAGCTTCAATTTTGCTGAGATGAACTTCCAGACCAGACACAGTTATGGAGGAAGGGATATTTATTGAAACTTACAGATCCAGGGGAAGTTCCATAATGGCAGAAAAAACTGGCCTGCCTTCACAGGCCCAAACAGAGAGAGAGCAGTACAAGCCTAAAGATCAAAAGCCAGAGCACACTTCAGGAACTCCAGCTAGGCACACTTTGCATATCTTTAGATTGAAATCTGAAACCCACCACCACACCTTAAGATCCACACAATGGCACTGACTCCAGCCAGGTGGCTAAAGATGCAAACTACAAACAAATAAACAACTGAAATATATTGGGGGCCATCTGTTCTATTCAGGCCACCACACCATCACCCCAAGTGACCCATTAGCTAGATTTTTGCTTCCTGTTCCCACAACCTTATGCTCTGCTGGACTACACGTCTTGGTCCCAGAGGGGGGAGTGCTTTTGCCAGGAGACACAAAGAACATTCCACTGAACTGGAAGCTAAGACTTCCCCCTGGTCACTTTGGGCTCCTAATGCCCTTGAGTGAAGAGGCTGAGAAAGGAGTTACAGTGATAGCAGGGGTGATTGATCCAGATTACCAGGGGGAAATTGGACTGCTTCTCCACAATGGAGGTAAGGAAGAGTATGCCTGGAGTGCAGGAGATCCTTTAGGGCGTCTGTTAGTGTTACCATGTCCTGTTGTCAAAGTCAATGGATGACTGCAACAACCCAATAGAAGTAGTGTGATAAATGGCCCAGATCCTTCAGGAATGAAGGTATGGGTTACCCCTCCAGGTAAAGAACCAAGACCTGCTGAGGTGCTTGCTGAAGGTGGAGGAAATACAGAATAGGTAGTAGAAGAAGGCAGTTACAAATACCAGCTAAGGCCACGTGACCAGTTACAGAAACAAGGACTGTGATTGCAATGTTTCTGTCCTGCCTTGATAACAGAGTGTTTGTATGTATCTACACCACTATTACGATTATATCATTAGCTAACTGTTGAATTTATATTAGACCCATTATATTAGAGACTAAGCTTTGTGTTGGGGGGAAGATTTTGCGGTTCCGGTTGTACGTGGGATAGTTATGCCATGTTAGGTGGAATTATGAGCTTGTTACTGTTTTCATTTGAAAATTAAGTATGATGTAAGGAGACATGATTTGATGCCAAGTTGACAAGGGGTGGACTTGTGATAGTTAAGGTGTTGTCAACTTGATCTGTTTAGTAATCCATAGGTTGCTTCTAGGAAGGATCAACTAAAGGAGGAAGTCTTTCCCCCAGGGTGAGCCCTTCCCCCAGAATGGGCAGCCCCACCCAGAGGGGGACTTGATACAAGGAAGCTTTGGGTAAAAAGAGTTCCTTCCTTCCTTCCTTCCTTCCTTCCTTCCTTCCTTCCTTCCTTCCCTCCTTCCTTTCTTCCTTCCTTCCTTCTTTCCTTCCTTCCATTTGGCTGCCGGAGCTGCTTGCTACCTTCCAGCGTGGATTGGAGACTGGTGCGGACTGAAGACCAGCATCAACTGAAGACCCCCGTGGATTGAAACCCAGCGGCTCCTCAGGAAGCCACCAGGATTTCCAGCACCATCTGCAGTGCCAGGTCGGGACTGCTGAGGCATCTGGCCACAAGGACTGAGCAACTACCAGGTTCAGCAATTCTCGGGCCTACAACTGCTATTGGACTACTGTAAGCTGATCCAATAAATCCCCTTTTAAAATAATTCATTCTAGCAGTTCTGTTCCTCTAGAGAACCCTGACTAATACATAGGTGTTTTCAACAAAATCATGGAAGAAAAATTTCCCCAAATTGGGAAAGAAATGCCAATGTAGATACAAGAAGCCTTTGAAACACCAAACAGACAAAACCTGGAAAGAACCTCTCCTCATCATGTTATAATTAAACTACTAAACACACAAACCAAAGAAAATATATTGAAAGCAGTTAGAGAGGAAAAGCAAATCACCTACAAGAGCAAGCTCATCAGAATAACTGCAGATTACTCAACACAAACTTTAAAAACCAGAAGGGCTTTGAATGATATATTCCACGTTCTGAAAGATAACAACTGTCAACCAAGATTACTTTATCCTGCAAAGGTATCTATACAAATTGATGGAAAAATAAGGACATTCCACAACAAAAATAGGCTAAAGGAATTTATGACAACTAAACCAGCTCTATGGAAAATACTTGAAAGGATTCTTAATGCTGAAGAAAAAGCAAAACACACACAGGAGCAAATAGGAAAAAATTAAGCATACTCAAATAACAGCTAAAACAAGTGAGTAAAGGGAAAACAGGAAACACTAAAAAATAAGAAGAATGGTGAAAATAAATACATACCTTTCAATAACTCAATATCAATGGCCTCAATGCCCCAACCATAAAATGCAGGCTTGCAGATGGGATTAAATGTCAGGATCCTGCCATTTGTTGCCTCCAGGAAACTCATCTCGCAATAAAAGATACACACTGGCTTAGGGTGAAAGGATAGAATATGGTATTTCAAGCAAATGGGCCTAGGAAGCAAGCAGGGGTTGCTATCCTAATATCTGACAGGATACACTTCAAACCAACATTAGTGAGGAAAAATAAAGAAGGTCATTTTATACTGATTAAAGGAACACTCCAACCGGAGGACATTACAATCTTAAACATATATGCACTTAACATAGGGGATCCCAGTTTCATCAAACACTATTAGACTTAAGGTCACAGATAACATCAAACACAGTTGTAGTGGGTGAGTTCAATACCCCATTCTCATCAATTGATAGGTCATCCCAGCAAAAAATAAACAGAGAGACATCTGAATTAAATGATGTCATGGAACAAATGGACCTAACAGATATCTACAGAACATTTCACCCAAAGGCTGCAGAATATACATTTTTTCTCAGCATCACATGGAATATTCTCTAAAATAGACCTTATATTAGGACACAAAGCAAATCTCAGCAAATCCAGGGCAATTGTAATAATCCCTTGTACTCTATCTGACCACAATGGGATTAAACTGCAAATCAGCAATAAGAAAAGCTATGGAGCATACAGAAATTCATGGAGACTAAACAGTACACTATTGAATGATCAGTGGGTCATTGAAGAAATCAAAAAGGGAATAAATAAATTGATAGAATCAGATGATGATGATAATACAACATACCAAAACTTTTGGGAGACAATGAAGGCAGTCCTAAGAGGGAAATATATAGTAAGTGCCTATATTAAGAAATTAGAGAGTTCACAAATAAACAAATTAATGCTTCACCTTAAGGCCTTGGAAAAGAAAGAACATGGGAAACAAAAAACAAGTAGATAAGAATAAATTTAAAAAATTAGGGAAGAAAGAAACCAAAAAACCAATCCAAAGAATCCATGAAACAGAGTTGGTTCTTTGAAAGGCTAAACAAGATTGATAAACCCTTAGCAAATTTGACCAGAAGGAAGAGAGAAGAGACCAAAATTAATAAGATTAGAGATGAAAAAGGCACCATTGAACAGATACCAAAGAAATTCAGAAAATTATGAAGACATACTCTAAGAATATATATGTCTCTAAGTTTGAAAATCTGAAAGAATTGGATCATTTCCTTGATTCATATGACCTACCAAAATTAAATCAAGATGAGATAAACCATTTAAATAGACCTATAACAAGTATGGAGATCCAAGAAGTTGTAAAAAGTCTCCCAACTAAAAAAAAATCCAGGCCCAAATGAATTCACTGGTGAATTGTACCAGACCTTCATGGAAGAACTAATACCACTGCTTCTCAATCTTTTCCATGAAATAGAAAAGGAAGGAATTCTACTGAACTCCTTCCATATGAAGCCAGCATCATCCTTACACCAAAACCAGACAAAGACAGAACAAAACAAAGTAAGTTACAGACCAATCTCCCTCATGAATATAGATGCAAAAATTCTGAACAAAATATTGGCAAACAGAATACAAGAATATACCAAAAAGATTATTCACCCTGACCAAGTTGGCTTTATCTCAGAGATACAGGGATGGTTCAACATACGCAAATAGATAAATCTAATAAATCATATAAATGGCCTAAAGGACAAAAATCACATGATCATCTCTATAGCTGCAGAAAAAGTATTCAACAAAATCCAACATCCTGTCATGGTAAAAGTATTACAGAAACTGGGAATAGAAGGAACATATTTCAACATGATAATAGCTATTTGTGACAAACCTACAGCCAACATAATACTAAATGGAGAAAAACTTGAAGCTTTTCCACTAAATTCAGGAACAAAACAAGGTGTCCACTCTCTCCACTTTTAGTTAATATAGTACTGGAAGTCCTAGCTACACAACTAAGGCAAGAAACACTCATAAAAGGGATACAAATTGGAAAGGAAGAGATCAAATTATCATTATTTGCAGATGATATGATTCTATACATAAAAGACCCTAAAAACTCTATAAGCAAACTGCTAGAGCAGGTAAACACTTTTAGCAACATAGCAGGATACAAAATAAATACATAGAAATCAGTAGGTTTATTATATACTAACAACAAATATGCAGAGGGCCAAGGGGAGGGGGTAGGTCATGGATGAGCCTAATAATGGTACCAAACTGACTGTATTTGTTGAATACAAACTAATTAATAAAAAACTTGGGTTATGGAAATACAGATGGCATATAAACATCTAAAACAAGTGTTCTCCATTCTTAGCCATCAGGGAAATAAAATGAAAACTACCTTGAGATTCCATTTCTCTCCTGTCAGAATGGTGACCATCAAGAAAACAAATGACAATACATGTTGGCAAGGATGTGGCAAAAGGGGAACACTTCTATACTGTCCATGGGAATGTAATATGGTATAGCCATTGTGGAAATCAGTGTGGAGGATCTTGAGACAGCTGAAAATATATTTACCATATGATCAAGCTATAGCACTCCTAGGCATATATCCTAATGACTCTTCTTACTACCTTAGAGATACTTGCACAAACATGTTTATTCACAATAGCTAGGAAATGGAACCAGCCTAGATGTCCATCCACAGATGAATGGATAATAAAGATGTGGTACATCTACACAATGGAGTTCTATTCAGCAGTTAAGAAAAATGAAGTTATGAAATTTGCAGGGAAATGGACAGATCTGGAAAGGATTATACTAAGTGAGGTAACCCAGGCCCAGAAAGCTAAACGTCACATATTCTCTCTGATATGTGGATCCTAGCTACAAATATGTAGACTTTTGTGTGAGTTGGAACCAAAAATCAGTAGCAGAGGCACACAAGGTAGAAAAAGGCTCTAATGGAGGGAGGAGAGGGAAGGAATTTAAGGAATGGTATTGTATATATATCAGAAAAAGAACAGATTACAGGGAGGGGGAAGGCCTAAGTGAGGTCAGGGGAAGAGATTGTATAAAAGAAGAGTGGGGGGAGGGTCAATTCAAGATATTCTGAATAAGGCATATGAAAATCTACTTTCTTGAATAATGGCACATCCAGAAGCCATAGATTGTTACTAGAAATTTTTCAGTGCCAGGGGTGGGATACCTTCCAGTGAGTTGTTGACCAGGGAGGTTCCTGTTGGCTCCAAAACATTATAGGCTATTGTCAAAGCCCTTGGTTTCCCATGAGAAAGAGATGGCAAGATCCTATTGCTGAAGACTTCACATGCCTGAGTGGCAAAGTCATTGAGAAATCAAACTGGTGCTGAGCAGAAAACCTCCCTGTAGCCCATCCAATGGAAAGCTGGAAAAAGCTGCACTGTATGTATCCTTATGGGAGACAGAAGTCATCAGTGGTGAAAACAGTGGGCAGTGGAAGCCTCAAGTTTGACCAGACAGGCCAAATGACTGAACAAGTGCAATAGTGGCATGTCTGCTCTGGGGGAAACCAACTGCTCTCTAATTGGACTGAAGGCCCACTCTATGGAAGGGAATACATGCCTGGTATTAAAAGCCTAATCATAAGCCTATGCAGCAGTGGTCATGAGCCTTAGGGGTATAAAGCCTGCTCTTGTCTGGATAAATGCATATATTACTCTCACCAAATTGCCCTGAAAGCACTACACTTAATGTTCATATTCACATATTAATGCTACTCTCATTTCTGGTTAAAGAAGCTTCTCTTTTCAGATGGCGATGACCACTGGGATGACCCAAAAGGCAACAGAGTGCTGAGAAGAGACAAGAGAGTGTCCAGCACCTTAACATCTCACACCCTCCAAGGCTCAGGTTCCATTGTGGAAGAGGTGGTAGAAAGAATGCAAGAGCCAAAGGAAGGGTACCACTCTTTATATACAACTGTCTGGACAGAAATTGGCCTCAATATCCAAGACCTCACAGTGCCTAGCAATACCTACACAAGACTCTCATAACAGGAGAAAAAGATGATGACATCTTAAAGAGAGACTACTAGAGAGAGGGAGGGGATATGATGGAGAGCAGAGTTATAAAGGGGAAAGCAGGAGAGGGGTGGGAAATACCATGGTTTGTTGTCTGTAAGTATACAAGTTGTCAATTATCTATATAATTTAAAACTACAAAAAGGGAAACTTGTACTGGGTTATACAGCACTCCACCAGGCCAGGAGTTACCCACAGAGAATAGCAATAAGTCCCTGGTTGCCATCAAGCCACCCACAGGGAGAGACCAGGGAATAGAGAGATAAACTTCCACTTGCCCACAAACCCCCGCAGGGAAAGACCAAACAATAGATAACTTTCTTGCCTGCAAGTTACCCACAGGGAGAAAATAGGGAATATAATAAATTCCCTGCCCACATTGTGAGTTACTGATAGTTTTGGGCTAACTGGAACAAGAATCACAAGAAAACTATGTAGCTGCCTACTCATGACACGTATGCTTCTGTAACCTTGCTTGCTTGTAGAAAAAAATATACAAAAGCCCTGCTTGCCTAAGCCCAGGGCTGATGCCATTACAGAGTGATCTGGGTGTCAGCCTGCTAGAGTGAACAAATCATCCTCTCCTCCATCCGAATGGCTCTGAATCTATTTCTGTCAGGAAATTTCCACAACAGTATCAGAGCCCAGCTTTCTCCTGTCAACATTATAACTTGGGCTCTCTCCCATTGAAGATTGTTGTAGAATTTCTCTGGAAAGATCACTCCAATGCCAGAATAAATAAAATTAGAGGAATTTATTGCCTGGGGGCCAAAAAGCTTGAGGTAGCCCTCCAAAGAAGCTTTGGCCCTGATTTCCATTTTATAGTTTTCATAGCAAAGGGAGGGGTAAGTGAACAAACATGATGTGACAATTTTTTTTTTTTATCAATCATTTCTATAGTTAGGCTACCCTAACAATAAATTCCATTTTATTTTGTTTTAGCCTAAACTGTCTTTCCTTCTTATCATCCCTTTGGGCCCTTTCTAGACAGTTCAGTCTTTGGAATTTTTTTCATCTGCTGACAAAGATAAGTTTTAACTCCTCAGCAATTAACTCTTACAGTAAATCAGTGAAACAGTTCAACTTTAGCTTCTTTTCTACCACATTCCCTCCTCTTTATCATCATATTACCTTATAATTTTGTATGTAATGGCTGGTATACCTGGAGTAGCACCTGTATTTTAATTATTTACTTTCTAGATTGGATGAACGTGGACATAGAACTTAGAACATATGTTTTGAACATGAGTCCCAGCATAATTATTATGAGAAGTTCCATTAAAGGAGCTAGCCAGTGTCCCCTTATAATCTATATAGGGGCTGAAGGTTTGGGGTACATCAGCTGTAAGACCTCCAGAGTCTTGGGTAAGCATGACTTTGAGGGCCAAGCATATGTCAGTTGTCATTGGGAATGCTGACACTGTTACCATTAAATCTTGTATTTATTTTCCAGCAGCAGGTAATGATTCATTATTATTGTCCTTGAAAATATGGATGGCAACACAAAAGAATCATTATAATAAAATACAGAGACCCAGGAGGGCCTTCTCTGTATGAGATTAGTCAGTAGGAGTGACTGTGGCTAATCCTATTGTGAGGAGAAGAGCATAGGACATTCCTGCAGTAGGAGGGGGGTGGTACCACATTCCTCAAAAAGAAACAGATATTCCTGTGGAAGGAAAAGGATGTAATATGAGGCAATAGCAAAGAACTGTATCTGTCCTGAGGTGAAAGACATAAAAGTCTCTTGGAACCAAACTTCCTGTATAGATCCCATGACATTATCAAATGAGCTGATTCATCAAGCAAATGGAAGGGGTTAGGATCCTACTCATGTGTCTGAGTTTTCAGCATCTCATGTTGAAGTTCTCAGGCTTCTGTCATGCATGGATTAGGGCCACAGTTTTTCTGGCAGGGACAGTTGTACCCAGAGTTTGACTTTGAGGGACTCTTTGGGTCCCTGGTGAACTGTTAACTGTTACAGTTTGCTGAGGATACTGTCTTTTGATTCTGGTGTGTTGAGTTTATAGTACTTGGATGATGGATGTGGGCCAAATTTTGCAACAGTATGTGGGTCCTCATCTGTAATAAATTTTAAGGAAGCATCATCAGTGGCAGGAGAATCTGTCTTACCTCTACAAATCTAAGCAAAGAGATACCATCAAACAATCAGCACCACCAACATTAGCAAGTACAAATAGTCAGAACTCTAAATTGATTTTATATCTTAGGGCTAGGCTCTAGATTTGCTCTAAATGTATTTTAGGGCTTGGCTCTGAGATCTATTCTTAGTGATATAACTCCTTCTAATAAGATATGTCAAGGAGAGTTTGGACTAATACAAATCAAGAACTATCAGGTAAACCTTATCAGTGAGGACAATTTTGGATCTTTGATTTAAAGGCAAACAGTGGCTGACTAATTAGGACCAGGCAGAGGCAAAAGGCATGAATTAATAGTTTAGTACTGTAAGCCAGCATCAGGCAGGGCAGTCTGTTTGTCTGAATCTTGGTTTAAATTGTAATATCTTGCAGTTATATTCTTACTGGGTATTTAAGACCATGTAGGCAGAAAAAAATTAATTATGTATTATATTTTAGAGGTGATTCATGGCTCTGTAGGAGAGACTTTAGGTACCTGTGAGGAGTTTTATGACTCTCAGCATTGTCATTTGCTAGGATAAGTCAAGGCCATGCTGACCAAGTGGCCCTTCCTCTTTTGGGAAGGCCTGGAGGGCTGCTTTTCCTCTGATGCAACTCTCCTGTTGTAGATACATTGATTTGGAGCCCATATCCATGTCTCCAGGTCTTCTTTGATCTAGAATACAGGCAATTTACCAGAGGCTAGAAGTTGGCAAGTGTCCCATCATCTTCTGTGGCTTTCTGTCCTGGAAGCAGGAAGCAAAACATTGGTTATCCTTTTAACTCCAATGTTTCCAATTGACCTTGGCTTCTACATGTGGTTTTTTGTTTTGTTTTGTTTTTCAAGGTAGGGTCTCACTCTACTCCAGGCTAACCTGGAACTCACTGTGTACTCTCAGGGTGGCCTTGAACTCACAGTGATCCATGTACCTCTGCCTCCTAAATGCTGGGATTAAAGGCATACACCACCATGCCTGGCTTACATATGGTTATTAATCACTCAGAGAGACTATATATATCTGATTAGCAAAAGTGATTTAGTTAAAAAGGTGCAGAACATATTTGGTTATCAAAGCAGATCTGGTGAGAGAATGACACAAGAGTTTAAAATCATTCTGATCATCATTTTTTTAGTTGTCATGTGACAGTGTGAGCTATATCTGGAACATAGAAAACACACAGATTTTGTCTTTTAAGTATTTGCCAGTTCTAAGTATAGGCAGAACATCTTATCAGCCCTGGACACAATATTTTATCCACAATTTTAAATCAATTTATTAGATCTAGAAACTGTATGTCAGGAAAAGACAAGGCAGTATAAAAACTTGGCATCTGTGTTTGAAAACAACTTTGCCTAGTCTGTGTACCTATATAGGTACCAATTACCCCACAAACTCAAAGCAGAGCATTTGTGTTTAAGATCATTGTTTTAGAGCAGGGAACATGTTTTAAGTATCAATATATCTATAAGCAATAAACTTAAGATACACTATATGTGACAATTACTAGAGTAAAACATTGACTGAAACTGATAATACATATTGAGAATAAAGCCAAACCTGGTCATTGTTGAGCTGAACTAGCCTAATTTTAACATACACTAAAGACATTATGATAGACATAACATGATTATCTTCATCAAGTACCTTTAATCATTGAACCATTTTTAAATTTAATATGAGGGAATATTTATGACTGGTAGAATATATGAGGCTTGGACAAACTATATTAATGTTGTGTATTGCAGGCTTTACTAGGACAGGTGGAGTTCACTCAGTTTCTTTAAGAACAAAGTCACAAAGACTAAATCACATTTTATTAGACTTAGACAGTAATCTCAGTAGTAATAGTCCAGTAAAACAGCATGAACAAGACAGGAAACATTTTAAGGTTACAGTGTTTAATTTTTTTAAGATAATAACCTTATTAAATATTAAAAGGTTGACAAATAGAAGAACATATCAAACTTGGTTGAGAACATTAAGGCCAGTATTTTACAACCTTATAGCCATTATACCAGATTAATATCAGTAAGTTAAAGTTTTGTCTCTATGAATTTTTTGATTTCCTTCTTGATTTCTTCATTGATCCATTCATCATTTAGCAGTGTATTGTTTAGTTTCCATGATTTTGTGTATGCTCTATAGCTCTTCTTGCTATTGATTTGTAGTTTGATTCCATTGTGGTCAGATAGAATGCAAGGAATTATTTCAGTTTTCCTGTATTTGTTAAGATTTGCATTATGTCCTAATATATGGTCTATTTTAGAGAATGTTCCATGTGCTGCTGAAAAGAATGTGTATCCTGCAGCATTTGGATGAAATGTCCTGTATATATCTGTCAGGTCCATTTCTTCTATGACCTCATTTAATCCAGATGCCTCTTTGTTTATTTTTTGCTGGGATGACCTGTCAATTGATGAGAGTGGGGTGTTGAAGTCACCCACTACCACTGTGTTTGGTGTTATCTGTGACCTTAGTTCTAACACCATTTTTTGATGAATTTGGGAACACCCATGTTAGGTGCATATATGCTTAGGATCATAATGTCCTCCTGTTGGAGTGTGTCTTTAATCAATATAAAGTGACCTTCCTTGTCATTCCTAACTAATGTTTGACTGAAGTCTACCTTGTTAGATATTAGGATAGCAACCCCTGCTTGTTTTCTAGGTCCATTTGCTTGAAACACTGTTTTCCAACCTTTCACACTAAGATAGGATCCATCCTTTGTAGAAAGGTGAGTTTCTTGGAGGCAACAAATTGAAGGATCCTGGTGTTTAACCCAGTTTGCAAACCTATGTCTTTTGGTTGGGGCATTGAGGCCGTTGATATTAAGAGATATGATTGAAAGGTGTGTATTTATTTTTGCCATTCTTTGTAGTTCTTCCTGCTTTACCTTTGCTCTCTTGTATTAAATAGTATTTGAGTATGGTTTGTTTTTTTCCAGGTTCCTTATATGTGTGCTTTTTTTTCTCTTCAGCATGGAGGATTCTTTCAAGTATTTTCTGTAGAGCTGGTTTTGTCTTCAAATATTCCTTTATCCTGCTTTTGTTGTGGAATGTCCTTATTTCTCCGTCTATTTGAATGGATAGCTTTGCAAGATAAAGTAACCTTGGTTGACAGTTGTTATCTTTCAGAACTTGGAATATGTCACTCCAAGCCCTTCTGGCTTTGAAAGTTTGTATTGAGTAATCTGCTGTAATCCTGATGGGCTTGCCTTTGTAGGTAACTTGATTTTTCTCTCTAACTGCTTTCAATATTTTTTCTTTGGTTTGTGTGTTTGGTAGTTTGATTATAATATGGCAAGGAGAGGTTCTTTCCATCTTTTGTCTGGTTGGTGTTCTAAAGGATTCCTGTATCTACGTTGGCACCTCTTTCCCAATTTGGGGGAACTTTTGTTCTATGATTTTGCTGAAGATGCCTACTATGCCTTTGGAGTGAAATTCTTTTCCTTCTACTATACCCTGAATTCTTATGTTTGATCTCTTCATAGTGTCCTGAATATCTTGACATTCCCATTCATACTTTTCTATTAGTTTGTCTTTCTCTTTGTTGGACTGAATTAGATCTGCCACCTGTTCTTCTAGCTTAGATATTCTGTCCTCTCCTTCACCCATTCTACTGGTGAGATTTTCTACAGAGTTTAAAAAATTTTTTCATTAACTGTATACTTTATTGCTAGTAATTGTGACTGGTTTTTCTTTATTATTTCTAGTTCCTTAGTTATGTCTAGTATTGACCTCTTTACTTCATTAAATTCGTGTCCTGTGTCTTCTTTGATTCCTTTGATTTCCTCTTTTATTCCTTTGATTTCTTTGAACATATTTATAATCTTTCTTTTGATATCTATCTCAGGCATTTCTTCTAACTCGTTCTCACTGGAGGTCATTTCTGATGCATTAATACTTTTTGGTGGATTTATATTTTCTTGATTTTTGGTGTTTCTTGTGTCATAATGTATAGATATTTGCATCTTGGACTAATTTAATGCTTGGATTTTCTAGTTATCTGGGTATTATTAGATGTATCAATCAATCTGATGTCATATATCTTGAGGGTAGGAGCCTAAGGTGCTAGGTGTGGCTCTCCAGACTCTCAGAGTATTTACAAAACTGAACCTAGGTGTTGGGTTTACCTGCTATGAGAATATTCAAGTAGGGTGAGTGGAACAAAATACAGATAGATTCTAAAATTTAACTAAACAATGTACACTTTCAATGAAAAATAGCACAGAATATTTATGCAAGAGTAGGTATTATGACAATCAGATCCTCTATCAACAACGAGGTTAAGATTTCTGGTCTGTTGAGCATTCCAAATCAGCTTGTGACCAAGTGAGACCCTCTCCTAATGTATAACAGAAACAAAGCCACTATAAATCAAGAAGCAACAAATAACAAGCCCAAAATATAGCTTATTTAAGAATGGCAAATCTGACCATACATCAGATTTTACATATAATTTATCCTGATATGGAAGGTGCAATTAGCACTTCCAGTTCAGGGCTATATACCAGGTTTATTAGGTGGGTACTGACCTGGTGTAATCCCAGTTACCTTTTGGGATGATTTTGGTCTCAGTTATGCTGCGCTCCTGCTTGGGTCCCTCTTTGGTGCACTGTGGGTTCAAGTAGGCTGGCTGGATTGCTGGACTGCTGCTCTGTTTGCCGGAGCTGGGCACTGTTGGTGGGGGAGGGGAGGCTGTTGATGGTGGCTCTAGTTCTCTTGTTGGTCCATGTGATCCTCTACCTCGTGATCTGCTCCTCCATTGTTCACTGCTATTCTCCCTTCATGTTTCTTGAGTTTGTGAAGAGCTCCGATGTCAGTGAAGAATCCCCTTACCTGGCTTCCCCTGCAGCTCAAGCCGAGCATGGCATCTGTGGCCCCACAGACCTGGTGCCACCGCTGCTGGAGCCACTTCTTCCTGCCTGTGTGGGCTCTGGATACTCTGGATCTCCCCTACCTCTCTGCTGCCATTTTAATTTCTTATACACCTCACTTTTTAGTGAAAGTGTATATTTTTGTGTTTATTTATTTATTTATTTTTGGCTTTTTCTGCCCTAGGCTGCTTTGGCGTGGTTCCTACGCTGCCATCTTAACCAGAAGTCCCCCACATACTATGCCTTTGGAATAAAATTCTTCTCCTTCTACCATACCCTAATGTATATATACATATATATACCCAATTCTTATGTTTGATCTTTTCATAGTGTCCCGAATATCTTGAAATTCCCATTCATACTTTCCTATTAGTTTGTCTTTCTCTTTGTTGGACTGTATTAGATCTGCCACTTGGTCTTCTAGTTTAGATGTTCTGTCCTCTCCTTCATCCATTCTACTGGTGAGATTTTCTGCAGAGGTTTTTATTTTGTTGACTGTGTTCTTCATTGCTAGTAATTGTGATTGGTTTTGCTTTATTATTTATATTTCCTTATTTATGTCTTGTATTGACCTTTTTATTTCATTAAATTGGTTTCCTGTGTCTTCTTTGACTCCTTTGATTTCCTCTTTGACTTTTGAGCATATTTATAATCATTCTTTTGAAATCTTTCTCAGGTATTTCCTCTAACTCACCATTTAGGTTTTTTTTTTTTTATTTGCCCTCAAAAGGCTCTTTGAAATAATCTTTTTTTTTCTTTTTAATTTTTTTTATTGACAACTTCTACACTTACAGACAATAAAGCATGATATTTCAGGGAAGGCATTGCTAGGCACTGCAAGGTCATGGATATCAAGGCCGATTTCTGTCTGGGCACTTGCATTGTAAGGAGTGGTACCCTTCCTTTGGCTCTTACATTCTTACTGCTACCTCTTTCACAATGGCCCCTGAGCCTTGGAGCATGTGATAGAGATATTTCAGTGCTGAGCATCCTCCGTCACTTCTTAGCACTATGTTGCCTTTGGGTCATTCCAGTGGTCACTGCCATCTGAAAAGAGAAGTTTCTCTATGTAAAAGTGATAGTAGCATTAATATGAACATTAAGTGTAGTGGTTTCAGGGACGTTTGGTGAGAATAATATATGCATTTAACCTGACAAGAGCAGGCTTTATACCCCTAAGGCACATGACGTCCCCTGCCATAATCTTTTGATTTGGTTTTCACTACCAGGTGTGTATTCCTTCCCATAGAGTGGGCCTCTAGTTCAATTAGAGAGCAGTTTGTTTCCTTCAGAGCAGACATGTCACTATTGCACTCGTTCAGTCATTTGGCCTGTTTGGACAAACTTGAGGCTTCCAGTGTTCACTGTTTTCGCCACTGATGAATTTTGTTTCCCATATGGCTGCATGCAGTGCAGCTTTTTAGAGCTTTCAGTTGGTGGGTCTACAGGGAGAAGGTTTTCAGCTCAGCAACAGCTTGAGTTTTCAGTGATCTTGCTGCACACACATGAAGTCTTCTGCAATAGGGTCTTACCATCTGTTACTCATGGGAAATAAAGGACCTTCGCAAAAGCCTGTAATGTTTTGAAGGCAGCAGGGACCTCCCTGGCCAACAACTCACTGGTAGGTATCCCATCCTTGGCACTGAAAACTTTCTAGTAACAATCCATGGCTTTTGGATGTGCTATTATCCACAGAAGTAGGCTTCAATATATCTTATTCAGAATATTTTGAATTTGGATAGACCCTTCCGCCCACTCTTCTCTTACTCAATCTCTTCATGTGGCCTCACTTATGCCATGCCATTCCCTGTGACATGTTCTTCTATTTAATATATACAATACCATCCCCTAAACTCCTTCTCCTCCTTCCTTATAGCCTTTTTCCAGCTTACTGGCCTCTGCTACATGCACCAGTGTAAACAATTGTAGCTAGGATCCACATATGAGACAGAACATGAGACATTTGGCTTTCTAGGCCTGGGTTACATCGCTTAGTATAATCCTTTCCAAATCCATCCATTTCCCAGCAAATTCCATGATTTCATTTTTCTTCATCCTTGAATAGAACTCCATTGTGTAAATGTACATCTTTATTATCCATTCATCTGTTGAGGGACAACTAGGCTGGTTCCATTTCCTCACTATTGGGAATAGAGCAGCAATAAACATGGTTGTGCAAGTATCTCTAAGGCACTGAGAAGAGTCAATAGGATATATGCCTAGGAGTGCTATGGCAGGGTCATATGGTAAATCTATTTTTAACTGTCTCAAGAAATTCCACACTGATTTCCACAATGGCTGTACCAGATTACATTCCTACCAACAGTGTAGAAGGGTTCCACTTTTCCACATCCTTGTCAACATTTATTGTCATTTGCTTTCTTGATGGTAGTCATTTTGACAGGAGTGAGATGGAATCTCAAAGTAGTTTCAATTTGCATTTCCCTGATGGATAATGATGTAGAACACTTTTTTTAGATGTCTCTTCCAGTGAGAACTCTCTATTCAGTTCAATAGCCCATTTTTTAATTGGGTTGTTTGATGTGTTATTGTTTTGTTTTTTTGAGCTCTTTGTATATTCTGGATATTAATCCCCTGTCAGATGTATAGCTGGCAAAGATCTTCTCCAATTCTGTAGGTTGTCTCTTTACTCTATTCACAGTGTCCTTTGCTGTACAAAAGCTTTGTAATTTCATGAGATTTCAATGGTTGATTGGTGTTTTTATTTCCTGAGCAATTGGGGTTATATTCAGAAAGTCATTACCTATGCCAATATGTTGAAGGATTTCCCCTACCTTTTCCTCTAGCAATTTTAGAGTTTCAGGTCTGATAAGGTCCCTGTTCCATTTGGACTTAATTCTTGTGCATGGAGAAAGACAAGGATCTAGTTTTATTTTTCTACATATAGTTGCCAGTATTCCCAGCAACACTTGTTGAAGAGGCTGTCTTTTATCCAATGAATATTTTTGGCATGTTTGTCAAAAATCAGATGGCTGTAGCTGCCTGGATTAACATCTGGGTCCTCATTCTGATCTATTGATCTACATGTCTGTCCTTGTGCCAGTACCATGCTGTTTTGTTACTATGGTTATGTAATATAGCTTATAATCGGGCATGGTGATACCACCAGCCTAATTTTTGTTGCTCAAAATTGTTTTGGATACTCGTTTTTTTCTGCTTCCAAATGAATTTTAGTATTGTTTTCTTTTTCTATTTCTGTGAAGAATGCCACTGGAATTGTAATGAAGATTGCATTAAATGTTTAGATTGCTTTTGGTAAGATTGACATTTTCACAGTATTGATTCTTCCAACCCAAGAACATGGGATTTCCTAGTGTCTTCTGCAATTTCTCTCTTGAGTGTTTTGAAGTTCTCATTGTAGAGATCCTTCACTTCCTTAGTTAGGTTTATTCCAAGGTACTTTATTATTTTTTGAGGCAATTGTGAATGGGAGAGATTCCCTGATTTCATCCTTTCACTAGTTTGTTGTTAGTATATAGGAAAGCTACTGATTTCTATGTGTTTATTTTGTATCCTGTTACCTTGATAAAAGTGTTTACCAGCTCTAAAAGTTTTCTGGTAGAGTCTTTAGGGTCCTTCATATATAGAATCATATCATTTGCAAATAATGATAATTTGATCTCTTCCTTTCCAGTTTGTATCCTTTTCATGAGTGTCTCCTGCCTTATTGCTATAGCTAAGACTTGCAGTACTATATTAAATAAAAGTGGGGACAGTGGAATCTTTGTCTTATTTCTGAATTTAGTGGAAAAGCTTCAAGTTTTCCCACACTTAGTATTATGTTGTCTGTAGGTTTGTCATAAATAGCCCTTATTATGTTGAGATATGTTCCTTCTATTCCCAGTTTCTGTAGGACTTTTACCATGAAGGGATGTTGGATTTTGTCAAATGCCTTTTCTGCGTCTATTGAGATGATTGTGTGATTTTTGTCCTTCAGTCCTTTTATATAGTGTCTTACAGTTATTGATTTGTATATGTTGAACCATCCTGGCATCTTTGGGATAAAGCCTACTTGGTCAGGGTGAATAATCTTTCTTATATTCTGTTTGCCAACATTTTGTTGTGAATTTTTGCACCTATGTTCATGAGTGTGATTGGTCTGTAACTTTCTTTCTTTGTTCTGTCTTTTTCTGGTTTTGGTGTCAGGGTGATGCTGGCTTCATAGAAGGAGTTCAGTAGAATTCCTTCCTTTTCTATTTTATGGAAAAGTTTGAGAAGCATTGGTGTTAGTTTTTCCATGAAAGTCTGGTAAAATTCACCAGTGAGTCCATCTGGGCCTGGGCTTTTTTTTTTTACTTGGGATACTTTTTATAATGGCTTATATCTCCATACTCGTAATAGGTCTATTTGATTGGTTTATCTCATCTTGATTTAATTTTAGTAGGCTATATGAATCAAGGAAATCATCCATTTCTTTCAGATTTTCAAACTTAGAGGCATAAATATTCTTAAAGTATGTCCTTATGATTTTCTGAATTGATTTGATATCTGTTGTCATGATCCCCTTTTCAAGTTTTATTAATTTTTCCCTCTTCTCTCTTTCTTCTGGTCAAATTTCTAAGGGTTTATCAATCTTGTTTATCCTTTCAAAGAACCAACTCTTTGTTTTGTTGGTTCTTTGGATTCTTTTTTCACTTCTATTTTGTTAATTTTGGCCTTAGTCTTTATTATTTCTTCCCATCTACTGATGTTTGGTGTGCCTTGTTCTTCTTTTTCCAAGGCCTTAAGGGGAAGCATTAAATTGTTTACTTGTGAACTTTCTAACTTCTTTTATTTTTCTTTTGTTTTTGTTTTTTTCGAGGTAGTGTTTCTCTCCAGCTGAGGCTGACCTGGAATTCACTATGTAGTTTCAGGGTATCCTTGAACTCGCAGCAATCTTCCTACCTCTGCCTCCTGAGTGCTGGGATTAAAGGTGTGCGCCACCACGCCTGGCTCTAATTTCTTAATACAAGCACTTAGAGGTATAAATTTCCCTCTTAGGACTGCCTTCATTGTGTCCCAAAGGTTGTGGTGTGTTGTATTCTCATCATCATTTGATTCTATGAATTTATTGATTTCCTCAATGACTTATTCATCATTTAATAGTGTACTGTTTAGTCTCCATGAATTTGTGCATGCTCTGTAGTTTTTCTTGTTGCTGATTTGTAGTTTAATCCCACTGTGGTCAGATAGAATACAATGGATTAATTCAATTTTCCTGTATTTGGTAAGATTTGCTTTTTGTTCTAACATATGGTCTATTTTAGAGAATGTTCTATGTGCTGCCGAGAAAAATGTATATTCTGCAGCATTTGGGTGGAATGTTTTGCAGATATCTGTTAGGTCTGTTTGTTCCATGACATCATTTAATCCATATGTCTCTGTGCTTATTTTTTTGCTGGTATGATCTGTCCATTGATGAGAGGGGGTATTGAAGTCACCCACTACAAGTGTATTTGGTGTTATCTGTGACCTTAAGTCTAATAGTGTTTGTTTGATGAAACTGGGAGCTCCCATGTTAGGTGCAGATATGCTTAAGGATTGTAATGTCCTCCTGTTGGAGCATTCCTTCAATCAGTACAAAGTGACCTTCTTTATCTTTCCTCACTAATGTTGGTTTCATGTCTATCCTGTCAGATATTAGGATAGCAACCCCTCCTTGTTTCCTAGGCCCTTTTTCTCGAAATACTGTTTTCCATGCTTTCACCCTAAGCCAGTATGTATCTTTTATTGAGAGATGAGTTTCCTGGAGGCAACAAATGGCAGAATCCTGAATTTTAATCTAGTCTGCAAGCCTGTATTTTTTGGTTAGGGCATTGAGGCCTATTAAGAGTTATATTAAAAGGTATGTATTTATTGTCTTCATTCTTCTTGGTTTGTAGAGCTTCCTGTTTTTCCTTTACTCACTTGTCTTGACTATTATTTGAGTATGGTTTTATTTTACCTATTTCCTCATGTGTGTGTTTTCCTTTCTCTTCAGCATGAAGGATTCCTTCAAGTATTTTCTGTAGAGCTGGCTTAGTTGTCATAAATTCCTTTAGCCTGTTTTTGTTGTGAAATGTCCTTATTTCTTCATGAATGTGGATAGATAGCTTTGTAGGATAAAGTAATCTTGGTTGACAGTTGTTATCTTTCAGAACTTGGAATACATCATTCCAAGCCCTTCTGGCTTTTAAAGTTTGTGTTGAGTAATCTGCTATTATTCTTATGGGCTTGCCTTTTCTTGCTTTTTCTCTCTAACTGCTTTCAATATATTTTATTTGGTTTGCATTTTTAGTAGTTTAATTATAACATGGCAAGGAGAGGTTGTTTCCAGGTTTTGTCTGTTTGGTGTTCTAAATGCTTCCTGCATCTGCATTGGCATTTGTTTCCCAATTTGGGGAAATTTTTCTTCTCTGATTTTGTTGAAAATGCTTACTAAGCCTCTGGGTTGAAATTCTTCTCCTTGTAGTATACCCTTTATTATTACCTTTGATGTTTTCATCGTGTCCCTAATATCTTCAAATTCCAATCCATACCTTCCTTTTCACTTGTCTTTCTCTTTGTTGGACTGTATTAGATCTGACACCTGCTCTCTTAGTTTAGATATTCTATTCTCCTTCATCCATTCTACTGGTGGGACTTCCACAGAGACTTTTATTCAGCTCACTATATTGTTCAGAGCTAGAATTTCTGCCTGGTTTTCCTCCAGTATTTCTATTTCCTTACTCATGTCTTGTAATGACCTCCTTATTTCATTAAGCTGGTTTCCTGTGTTCTCATGGAGTTCCTTCAGGAGTTTGTTTTCTTCTTTAATTCCGTTGTTGTCTTCTTGATTACTTTCATTTCTTCTTTGACTTCTTTGAGTATAAATAAAAAAATTTTTTGACATCTTTGTCAGGTATTTCATCTGATACAGTCTCATTGGGGGCCATTTCTGATGGATTTATAACTTTTGGTGGGATTGTATTGTCCTGATTTTTTGTGTTTCTTATATTAAAATGTTGCAATTTTTGCATCCTGAGTTGATTTGATGCTTGGTTTTCTAATAATCTGTGGTGTTTTTACATTTGGAAATCCAACTTTTTGTACCTTCAGAGTAGGAGTTTAAGGTGCCAAATGTATTCTTGTTCTCCAATCCAACTGCAGAAACAATCCTAGTTGTTGAGTTTGCCTGCTATTCAAGTATTCTGGTGGGCTGGGTGAAGCAAATTACTGGCAAATTCTAACTGAGCAACATACACATTCAATAAAAACCAGCACAGAGTATGCAAGAGTGGGGATTAAAATTAATAGATAGCCTTATAAAGCCAAAATCCCTAAGGATGTGTGTTGCTCTACACCTTTAATCCTGTCACCTAGAAACTTGAGATTTTTGTTGTGAATTGTGTTCTAGGTCAGCCTGGATCTGAATCAGACCCTGCCCCCAGAAATGACAGATGCAAAAGACAAAGACCCTTTAAATCTGGAAGCATCAAAGGCTACAGTATTCAACCCACAAATACAGCTTTATCGAGAATGGCAAAGCCAACCAAGAACATGTAACCCATAACCTGCCCTGACATGGAAGGAGAGATTTGCACTTCCAGTGCAGGCCTATGTACCTGCTTTTATGACAGTCAGTCTTGTTCCCTTTTGGGGTGGCTTCCAACTTCACCAATGCTGAGTGCCCACCTCCATTCCTCCTGTTGTGCTGTGGAGCTGGTGTTCTGGTTTGCTGTGCTGGATGCCCTGCCGCCAGGGGCATGAATGCATCCAGAGGTTCCCTGTTCTGATGGTTTGGGGATGGGAGAGTGCAGGAAGCCTGGAGTTGTACAGGAACTGCTTAGCTGGTTCCACCTCTTTCAGTGGCTCCTTAGCTGATCTTTGCTGTCTTTCCTTCAAGTTTTTGACTTTGCAAGGAGGCTGATGAGGTTGGAAAATCCCCTCATTTGGTCTCTGCTCCTGCAGCTTGGCACCTGATGGGTGGCGCCGTGTGGGTGAGCAGATCACACAGATGGCGCAGATTGGGGCTGCAAGTGGCTCAGTGGATTCTGGCCATTTTCCTCCTTTCTGGTCAATCTTAGTGTCTCCTTATTCTCCACTATGGCTAATAAAAAAAACTATACACCTTCACTTTTCAGAAGAGGAGTGTATTTTTTAAATTTTTTTGTTTATTTTTATTTATTTATTTGAAAGCGATGGACAGAGAGAGAGAGAGAGGGAGAGAGAGAGAGAGAGAGGCAGATATAGACAGAGAGAGAATGGGTGCTCCAGGGCCTCCAGCCACTGTAAACGAACTCCAGACGCGTGCACCCTCTTGTGCATCTGGCTAATGTGGGTCCTGGAGAATCAAGCCTCAAACCGGGGTCCTCAGGCTTCACAGGCAAGCGCTTAATGGCTAAGCCATCTCTCCAGCCCGAAGAGTGTATTTTGCTGTGGTTTTGCTCAAATCCCTTGCTAGGCTAGTTTGGCATGGCTCATATGCTACTATCTTAAACAGAAGTCCTCTGAAATAATCTTTTATAAAAGAGTAGATTAAAACAAAACAAAACAAAAGGAGTAGACTAGACTTGACTTACACTATTTACTCAGAATATTACATACAGATTTTATCATTTGTTCATTTTTGGAACCTCTTTTGGCAGCTTTCTGAAACACATATCTTAAATATATGAAAGCAGATTAGAACATTATTAGAAGCTTTAGAAAATTTCTGTCATACTCAGTATTGAGTACTTACCAATCTAAACACAAACCTTGGGGCTATTGTCTGTTAGCAGTTCCACAGAAGCATAGAGAGATAAAGTAATCTTAAAACATTTACATATTTGTTATAAGAGGTCCCCAGCTGTCCACAGCAATTTGGGACTCATCCATCATCATGTTGGTCCCAGGACCCTGAGATTCCCTGTGCCTGTAGATTCCCCTGGCTCTGCAAGGTTAGGAAGCCAAGAAAGCAGAGCCATCAGGGATTTCTCTGGGGTGGCATAAGCCCAGAGAGGCTTGTGTCTTGTCTCTGTCCAATGAGACTTGTGTGTCAAGTTCCTCCTCCTATTCCAGAGCCATCTGGCCATCGTGTAGGTCAAGCCCTGCTGGGGAAACACTAAGTGACACATTGCAATTGCAGGTGCCTGTTCATGTGTGCTCCCCATTTTGTCCTTGTCTTGGATAGCTGCTCCAGCCACAGCATGTGAGAGGAAGACAGATGCATTTCCCCAGGTTTCTAGTACTTGCTTGGGATTGGCCCTAGAATTTAGCTATTTCTGATTGACCTTTTGCCCCTGGAAAACACAGCAGGACAGCATAACCCTTCTCTACAAGTGTGGAGGGGCTCTCCCACCTCTTCTGGTAGGAATATGTTTGGGTTTAGGTCTTGAGTGACTTTCATGATATTTACTTTCAGAAGCATTTGTGAAACCTTGCAGTGAGACTTTTATCTTGGTTTGTCTTTTCTAGCATTGAATTTGTTCTTCAGTGTCAGGTCCCAGAGTGGTGGAATTTTCCAGTAGCCCATACATCATTATCACCTTTTACCCCCCTTTCTGTGGGCTTGGGTTTTGCCAGTTTTAAGTTCTGCCCACCAGTACCTCATTACTGGAGAGTGTATTAGGAGGCAGCTGTGTGGGGGTGATCTCTGGCCTTGAAGCTTCTGTTCTGGCTCTAGTTGAGTGTTTTTCTTTTTTTCCTCTTTTTTTTAAATTCCCCAGGGAGAGTTTTGGATTTCTTTCTGGACTGCAGGGCAGTTCCCTGATCTTGCCATATTATAACTTTTGGGAGTAGGAGAATATCGTACTTTCCCCTGTCTGTAATCTTAGTTACTTTCAGTGTTTCTTCTGGGGGCCATTCAACATTAAAAGCTGGCCTTCCTAATTTTCAGAGGCCTTTAATTTTTCTGGTGTCATGTTAGTATTATAATCTCCTGAATATTACTTTCTGAAGTTTGTTTGTGACCATGCAATCTACAACAGCGGGCTTGGTGGAGGACTTCCCCCACACTGAATTTCCCACTGTGTCAGTGCTACAGAACAGACACAAAGACAAAGCCATTCTGCAGCCTTGGGGCTGTGAGCCACATACATACTTGTACATACATTCATGTGAAGTATGCTTTTCATATAGATACCAGATGGCCATCTCCCCTTCACACATTCATTCATTCAGAGCTTAAACAATTTTTTTTAATTTTTTGGTCTATTTATTTATTTGAGAGCGACAGACAGAGCAAGAAAGGGGCAGAGAGAGAGACACAGAGAGAGTGGGCGCGCCAGGGCCTCCAGCCACTGCAAACGAACTCCAGATGCATGCGCCCCCTTGTGCATCTGGCTAGCATGGGTCCTGGGGAGTTGAGCCTCGAACCGGGGTCCTTAGGCTTCACAGGCAAGCGCTTAACCGCTAAGCCATCTCTCCAGCCCTTAAACAATTTTTCTTATCTAACCCCATTCATAACCCCGATTGAGCTCACTACAAAGACCAAGCAACATTGGTCCTATCTAGCTAGTTACTGAGACCGAATCCTATCCGTCAAACTGAGGGAAAGAGGGCTGTCACCTCACAGCAGTATGGAGGCTTGGGGATCCCTCCTCCTGTGGGGATCAGTCCACACTGGCTCCTCCAGAACTGACTAGTCACAATTTCCAGTTTCCAGTTTCCTTGGGGAATTCTTACCTTGTCTAGATGTCTGACTCAGGTTCATCTCCTTCCACTCAGGAACTCTGATCCAGGGCTTCACAGTCTACTTGGGCCACCTGGAAGGGGACCCTGCAACCATGTCAGGGGTGTAATTTTTTTTTTTTTTTTTTTTTTTTTTTTTTGCAAAGTAAGGTTTCTCTATAGCCCAGGCTGACATAGAACTCACTATGTAGTTTCAGGCTGGTCTCGAACTCACAGCAATCCTACCTATGCATACCACAGGAGTGCTGGGATTACAGGCATGAGCTACCATGCCCAGCAGCAAGTGCTTTTAAGCATTGAGCCACCCATCAGCCCCTCTATTGACTTTTATCTATTGTCCAACTACTTCTCTTTTTAAATTATCTCCATCTATGAGGATCAAAGCATAGGATGAAAGGGTTTATTTCACTTTGAATTTCCAAAATTACAGACTAGGGTGATCAACAGTGAATTGTAGAATCACCCAGGATGGCCAGCAGGGAGCGCACAGACAGCATAAACAGCACTGGCACTCTGAGTAGTGCAGGCTGCCTAGTAGCACAGGTGCAAACCTGCTCTTCGCCCACCCCCACCCCACCCCGAACTTGGAGCCCTACCTGCAGACACCTGGGCTGCATCCACCCTGAGGACCAAAGTGTTCTGGGGACTACTTGCGGAGACGCCTTCAGGCTTTGAGACACGGGGGTGGGGGTGAGGTGAGGAAAGATGAGGCCAGGTGCTGGGGAGAGAACTCTGCATGTGACTTGCTTTCTTTGTAATGTTTAGCAGGATTTACTTTACTAAAGTACCCTTTTATTGACTGTTAATCACCTTTGCTTGCTTCAGTCAGCTTACCGATTCAGGTTTATTTCTGGGGAGAAATCCCAGTCAGAGAAAGGAGGAATTTTAAAGACAGAGAAAAGAGGAATTTTAAAGAAAGGAGAAAGTAAGTTGAGCCACCAGTGTTCCTCTCCCTCTCCGTGTTTCTCTCTCTCTCTCTCTCTCTCTCTCTCTCTCTCTCCCTCTCTCTCGACTATGGATGCAATGTGACCCGGTCATTTATGCTCCTTCTGCCATGTCTTCCCCACAATTATCCACTATATTCCTAAGAAGTGTTAACCAAAATAAGCCCTTCATCCTTTAATTTGCTTCTAGTCAGGTATTTGATCACAGCCACAAGAAACACAACGTGATAACCAATATGCTTTGATTCTTTTATTGCTAATGTTTTTGGTGACATATATATTATTTCCTCGATAAAACGGAATAATCACAAATAAAGATTTTCTTTCTGAAATCTTGGAAATTCTACCTAAGATGGTGTCCACTTTGGTTAGAGAGAGTGTTTTAATACAGCATGGGGACCATCCAACCTCCTGCACGTCCTGGGCTAAAACCGGAGCCACATGCAGCTGTGTGGCACATTGACCAGTCAGCTCTGCCAGCGTGGGCTTGGGCAGCGCTTGTCTTCTTTAACCCAAGCCCTTTGTTCGCTTCTGGACACACTTGCAGCTTTACTGAATTTCAAATCTACTGAATTACAGATCCTAAGACTCTCAGCTTAGCTCTTTTGTATTTTACTGTCTCCGTTTTGATTGTTTCGTTTTGTCAAGGTAGGACCTCACTCTAGTCCAGGCAGACATGAAACTCACTCGACAGCCCCAGATTGTCCTTGAATTCACAGAGACCTTCCTACCTGAACCTCCTGAGGGCTGGTATTAAAGGTGTGCACTACCACGCTGGCTCCATGCTATTATTGATCACGCTTTCGGAATCTTTCAAGGTTAGAAAACTTGTTCTCAAGACAGCAAGCTTGCGAAACTATTGAAGTGCGGCGATGTCCTGCTCATAAGCGACCACATATTGCCCTCTGGTGGTCACATCACAGAATAGCAGAGCCTAAGGCACATGATCTGTAGAGGCCAACGCTGAAAATCACTGCTGTTAAATTTAATCAAGATTACCCAAGAATCAGTGTTTCGGGTGTGCCTTGTTGAGGAAGCCCACGTTCAGATAAAGACAGAAATTGAAGCTGCCATTCTGTATGCAACATGGAGCCCGTTCTAAGGGGATGTTTGCCAAACAAGAAGTGAGTTGAATCCATGCTTTTCAGTGGTGCCCCTGTGCTGCTCTGAGGTTTGGTCAGAGAAGCTTCTTTCTGCTGTGGGTAGTGACTACTAGGGAGACTAAAAACTCATCAAGGTGCTAAAGTTACCTGCGGTTGGCCAAGAGTTAGCTAATGGGAGATGTCATTTACTTAATAGCACACGGAGTGATATTTTGTTTTTAAGTTTCTGAAGCAGGAAGGTTTAAAATCAGGATATTAAAGTACATGTTTATGTAATTGGTCTAACCATGTGGATTGTAGGGCATATAGGGTCCAAGAAGGATTATGGGACAGGTGGATGAGGCTGGAAGAATGGATGGGAAGTGACATACAGGATTCACACTCTGACAAGGAATGTTGAATTAGGCTTGAGCTGCCAATTTCTGATAAAATGGAAAAGAGAGTAGATTTTTGGCTTTTTTCCTACCTGGGGTTCTGTCGGATTTGAGAGTAAGCCTAAATGTGAAGCTGGTAGGAGTGCGGCTGGGGCAACGTTATGCGGGGGTGCTCAGAGGCCTCCTTGTATCCCATCATATGGGGCCCTACTTCTCCTAACAACTTACCTTAATGGCACTGAGTTTGTTTGCAGGGATGGAATGATTTTACAAGTGGTATCTAGGAAAATACCGACTTCCAGCCTGCTCCCTTTTGTTGATACTGTTCTGAGGCTATCTACAAAGGAAGCCCTTATCAGAAAAGCCTCAGTGAAGGGAACGCACTGCGGATGACAGCAGCACTAGTATCCGTTCGCTTCCTTCCTCTGTGTTCAGGTCCAAACCTCTTCTGATTTTTTCCTCCCAACCCACTGAGGCAGCCTCACAATGCAGATAGCCATTTTGAATTCTCTTAGCCGCAGCATCCGTGCAGCCATGGGCATCTTTGAGTTCTATAAGCCCAAGGAGGGGCTTGTCCATCTTAACAGCTGTCTGCATCTATGCATCAAAGATCAAGTGTACTAGAATATGCCTCTCAAGATTTGATTGTCTAGGCAGGTTGGCATGGTGGCACATGCATATAATCCCTGCACTTGAGAGGTAGAGGGAGGAGGATCAAGAGTTCAAGGCCAGCCCAGGTTGTCTACATAGTAGGTTTAAGACCAGCTCTGGCTACACAAATTCCTAACTCAAAAACTCAAACTTCAATGCTCTGATGAGTTGATGAAAATACCATGTCACCACTTTCCACTTATTCTCATAAATTCTAAGTGGCTGTCCAATCTGTCACCTCTGGATTATTTTCTTGAAGAGTGCTTCCATTCACAAAGGCAAGATAGTTAAGTAAAGGGGGATTTAGTAAGAGTCATGGCAAAATAAATACTTGGGATTAAGCTAAATTTATACACAGCCTATATCCATAATGACAATATCTTCCCTCAAATCCAAAAAGAGAACTTTTAAAATCAAAACTCCATTAAAAACAGTATGTGTGTGTGTGTGTGTGTGTGTGTTTATATGTTGGCATGTCAGGGTCTCTTTCCCCTGCAAACAAGTGCCAGACATATGTGCCACTTCATGCATCCAGCTTTATGTGGGTGGCTGGTGAACTGAACTGGGGCCTGGAGGCTTTACAAGCAAGTAATTTTAATTGCTGAGCTATCTCCCTGGCCTCCAGAGTTCTGTAGTTAATGGAAAATATTATTAGTCCTATGAATTAAGGAAGCAGGAAGATAGATGCATGTATTACATACATCACGTTAGTATGAGAGAGATACCATTTTGTGAACCCAGCGCAATTAATGCTGGATTCTTATTTAAATAGCCAAATCTACTGAATTATCTACAGTAAACTCAGTGGAACAAAGCATGACACAATCACATGCATATTTTTTGTGTGCTTGTATGTGTGTGGGTGCAGGACAACTTTGGATGTTATTCTCAGGAATGCCATCCACCACTTTTGAAACAGAGTCTCTAATTAGTCTGGAGCTCACCAGACAGGCCTCGTGAACCCCAGGGATCTGCTTGTTTCCACCTCCCTGGCGCTGGGATTGCAGGTGCATGCCACCACTTCTGGCATCTTACATGGGTCTTGGGAATTGAGCTCAGATCCTCATGCTTGTGAGGTAGGCACTTTACCCACTGAGAAATCTCCCTAGCCTGTAGAAATCATCTTTAAGGATTATAGAAGATTATGATACCCATAAAAATATTAGAGATGGATAGGAGCATCATTGTTGCCTTGGCTTACATGCTCATCAGCCTGTCATGCTTAGGGCTTCCAGGGCTCTAGAGCTGTGTGGCATTCTGCTGCACTCACTCCTTTGGTTACAGATTAACATATTAGCCAATGGGAAACCTCTGGGTCCTAATGTAAATATTTTTTTTTCTCAATTGAGAGCTTCCATACTTACAGACAATAAACCCTGATATTTCCCTCCCCTCCCCTCCCCCACTTTTCCTTTCACAAATCCAGAATCCATCATATCCCCTCCTTCTCTCCATTAGTCTCTCTTTTATTTTGATGTCATCATCTATTTTTCATATTATGAAGGTCTTGTGAAGGTAGTCCTAAGCACTGTGAGGTTGTGGATATTGAGGCCAATTTCTGTCTGGACGATTGCATTGTAAACAGTCCTACCTTTCCTTCGGCTCTTACATTCTTTCCACTGTTATGGGGTCTGGTGTCGTACAAGTAAGACCATTGACTCATGGAATGTGAGGCAAAGCTTTATTGGTTAAAAAAGAAAGAAACTGATACACCAGGATTACACCCCAGAAGTTGGGATCTCAGGATGCAGCCTCGAACTGCTGGGACTTTTATCTTTTCTTGGAGAAAGCCACAAGATGTTCATTGCAAAAACAGGATGAAAGTTAAACCACAAACTTACACAAAGTTACTGTTAAATAAGGGGGTCATTACCAAAAAAGTCACAAGGTGTTCATTACATAGGTCACCTAGGCAGAACTGAGGCAAGAAGCATTCTATGCTATGTAAACACAAAGGTATTTAGAAAGAGAGAGGTACAGGAAGGTCATGGTACATTGCACAGAGGGGTAATCCCATTCCTTAGATAACAGAAAACGCCTGCATTTTGCAAAAAGGCCTGTGGTGATGATTCCTGGAACTTCTCCTTTTTCTGTCAGGAAGATCAAGTTGGGTGGTGGCCTATATTATGTGGGCCTAAAGGCAAGGGCTACACAGGAGAATGATTAACCAGGTCTATTGTGTCCCTTTTCATTCCATTTTCCACCTCCACCTCTTCTGCAATGGGCCCTGAGCCTTGGAGGGTGTTTCAGTGCAGAGCATTCCTCTGTCACATCATCTCAGCACTATGGTGCCTTGGGTCATCCCAGTGGTCACTGCCATCTGAAAAGAGAAGCTTCTCTAAACAAAAGTGAGCATAGCATTAATATATGGGTATGAAGGTTAAGGAACATGCTTACAGTGCAGTTTGGTGGGTATAATGCATTCATTTAGCCAGACAAGAGCAGGCGTTACACCCCTAAGGCTCATGACCACCCCCAACATAGGCTTTTGATTAGGTTTTCAGTACCAGGCACATATTCCCACCCATAGAGTGGGTCTCTAGTCCAATTGGAGAGTAGTTGGTTTCCCCTATAACAGACATGCCACTATTGCACTTGTTGGCTCATTTGGCCTGACTTGTCAAACTTGAGGCTTATAGTGTCCACTGTTTTAACCACTGATGACTTCTGTCTCCCATAGGACTGCATGCAGTGCAGCTTTTCCCAGCTTTTTGTCAGCTGGTCTGCAGGGAGGAGGTTTTCAGCTTAGCCCCAGTTTCATTTCTCAGTGACCTTGAAGCCCAGGCATGTGGAGTCTTCAGCAATAGGGTCTTATTATCTATTGCTGGTGGGAAAGCAAGAGCCTTGGCAATAGCCTATAATGTTTTGGGCACATCAGGAACCTCACTCTCCAAAATCTCACTGGAAGGTATTCCATCCCTGGCACTGAAATTTTTCTAGTGACAGTCTATGGCTTCTGGGGGTGCCATTAGCCAAAAAAGTAGGTCATCATATGGATTATTCATAATATCATGAATTTTGATTAAGCCTCCCCCCTTCCTTTTTTTACTCAATCTCTTCTCCTTACCTCACTTAGGTCATTCCACCCACAGTAATCTGTCCATCTACTTACATATACACAGTACCATCCCCTTAAGTCCTCCCCTCTCCTCCCTCCCTTACAGCCCTTTTATAGGTTACTGACCTCTGCTACCAAGTTTTACTCCAACTCACACACTAGAATCCACATATGAGAGAGAACATGTGACATTTGACTTTCTGGGCCTGGGTTACCTCACATAGTATAATCCTTTCCATATCCATCCATTTCCCTACAAATTTCATAATTTCATTTTTCTTTACTGGTGAACAGAATTGCATTGTATAAATGTACCACATTATCACTATCCATCAGTTGAGGGACATCTAGGCTAGTTCCGTTTTCTAGCTACTGTGAATAGAGCAGCAATAAACATGGTTGTGCAAGTATCTTTAAGGTAGTGAGAAGAGTCCTTGGGATATATACCTAAAAGTAGTATAGCTGGGTCATATGGTATATCTATTTTTAGCTGTCTCAGGAACCTCCACACTGATTTCCACAATGGCTGTATCAGATTACATCTCTACCAACAGTGTAGAAGGGTTCCTCTTTTTCTGCATCCTCACCAGCATTTACTGTCATTTGTCATCTTGATGATAGCCATTCTGGCAGGAGTGAGATGGAATCTCAAAGTTGTTTTAATTTGCATTTCCCTGATGGCTAAAAATAAAGAACTTTTTTTAGATGTTTATATGCCATCTATATTTCTTCTTTTGAGAACTCTCTATTCAAGTTCCTTAGCCCATTTTGTAATTTGGTTATTTGATTTCTTATTGTTTTTTTTTTGTTTGTTTGTTTTTGTTTTTGTTTTTGGTTTTTCGAGGTAGGGTCTCACTCTAGCCCAGGCTGACCTGGAATTCACTATGGAGTCTCAGGGTGGCCTCGAACTCACGGCGATCCTCCTACCTCTGCCTCCCAAGTGCTGGGATTAAAGGCGTGCGCCACCACGCCCAGCTTATTGTTTGGTTTTATGAGTTCTTTGTATATCCTAGACATTAATCTTGTCAGATGTATAGCTGGCAAAGATTTTCTCCCATTCTCTAGGTTGTCTCTTTGCTCTATTCACAGAGTTCATGGCTGTAAAAAAGTTTTGTAATTTCATGAGGTCCCATTGACTGATCAGTGGTCTTATTTCCAGAGCACTTGGGGTTATATTCAGGAAGTCATTGCCTATGCCAGTATGTTGAAGGGTTTCCCCTACTTTTTCCTCTAGCAGTTTCAGGTCTGATATTAAGGTCTCTGATCCATTTGGGCTTGATTCTTGTGCATGGAGAGAGATAAGGATCTATTTTCATTCTTCTACATGTAGATATCCAGTTTTCCCTGCACCATTTGTTAAAGAGACTGTCTGTTCTCCAGTGCATGTTTTTGGCATTTTTGTCAGAAATCAAATGGCTGTAGCTGTATGGACTTACATTTGGGTCCTCTAGTCTAGACACATTGATCTATGTGTCTGTCTTTGTGCCAAATCCATGCTGTTTTTGTTACTATGGCTTTGGAATGTAGCTTAAAATTGGGCAAGGTGGGGCTGGAGAGATGGCTTAGCAGTTAAGTGCTTGCCTGTGAAGCCTAAAGACCCCGGTTTGAGGCTTGATTCCCCAGGACCCATGTAAGCCAGATGTACAAGGGGCCGCATGCATCTGGAGTTCGTTTGCAGTGGCTAGAGGCCCTGGCGTGCCCATTCTCTCTCTCTCTCTCTCTTTCTCTCTCCCTCTTTCTCTCTGTCTGTTGCTCTTAAATAAATAAATAAATAAATAAATAAATAAACAAACAAACAAACAAACAAATAAAAATTGGGCAAGGTGATAACACCAGCCTTATTTTTGTTGCTCAAAATTGTTTGGCTATTCAAGGTTTTTTAGTGCTTCCAAATGGATTTTACCTTTTTCTTCTGTGAAGAATGCTATTCGAATTTTAATGGGGATTGCATTAAATGCATAGGTTGCTTTTAGTAAGATTGACATTTTCACAATGTTGGTTCTTCCAATCCAAGAACATGGGATGTCTTTCCATTTCCTAGTGTCTTCTGCAGTTTCTCACTTGAATGTTTTAAAGGTTTTATTGTGGGGATCCTTCACTTCCTTGGTTAGTTATATTCTGAGGTACGTTTTTTTTTTTTTTTTTTTTTTTTTTTTTTGAGGAAATTGTGAATGGGAGTGGTCCCTGATTTCATCCTCAGTATGTCTGTATATAGAAAAGCTACTAATTTCTGTGTATTTATTTTGTACTCTGCAACATTGCTAAAAATATTTATCAGCTCTAAAAGTTTGCTGGTAGAGTCTTTAGGATCCTTATGTATAGAATCATATCATCTACAACTAATGATTATTTTATCTCTTCTTTTCCAATTTGTATCCCTTTTATATGTATCTCTTGTCTTACTGCTATAGTGAAGACATGCAGTACTATATTAAATAAGAGTGGGGACAGGGGACACCCTTGTCTTTTTCCTGAATTTAGTGGAAAAGCTTCAAGTTTTTCCCCATTTAGTTTTATGTTGGCTCTAGGTTTGTCATAAATAGCCTTTATTATGTCGAGATAGGTTCCTTCTGTTCCAGTTTCTGTAGGACTTTTACCATGAAGGGATGTTGGATTTTGTCAAATGCCTTTTCTACATCTATTGACATGATCATGTGGTTTTTGTCCTTCAGTACATTTATATAGTGTGTTACAGTTATCAATTGGCATATGTTGACCCATCCCTGCATCTTTGGGATAAAGCCTACTTGGTCAGGGTGAACAACTTTTTGATATATTCTCATTTATGTTTGCCAGTATTTTGTTCAGAATCATTACATCTTTGTTCATGAGGGAGATTGCTCTGTTATTTTCATTTTTGTTCTGTCTTTGTCTGGTTTTGGTATCAGGGTGATCCTGGCTTTGTAGAAGGAGTTTGGTAGAATTCCTTCCTTTTCTATTCTATGGAAAAATTTGAGGAGCAATGGTGTTAGTTCTTCCTTGAAGGTCTGGTAAAATTCACCATTGAATTTTTCTGGGCCTGGACTTTTTTTCTCATTGGGAGGTTTTTGTTTGTTTTTGTATAGAATTTATTTTATTTTTAAATTCTTTCTTTAAGGTTTCTGTATCAGACAGCTTCAGGTTCGCTGAGATGAACTTCCAGACCAGGCACAGTTATGGAGGAAGGGATTTATTGAAGCTTACAGATCCAGGGGAAGTTCCATAAAAGCAGAAGAAACTGGCCTGCTTTCACAGGCCCAAGCAGAGAGAGAGCAGAAGTACAAGCCTAAAGGTCAAAAGCCACAGCACACTTCAGGAACTCCTGCTAGGCACACTTTGCATATCTTTAGATTGAAATCTCAAACCCACCACCACACCTTAAGATCCACACAATGGCATTGCCTCCAGCCAGATGGCTAGAGATGCAAACTACAAACAAATAAACAACTGAATATATTGGGGGCCATCTATTCTATTCAGACCACCACAGTTTCTTTTCTTTTTTTAATATGTATAATTTTTATTGACAACTTCTATACTTACAGACAACAAACCATGGTACTTCCCTCTCCTCCCCTCCCCCACTTTCTCCTTCATACACTGCTCTCTGTCATCTCCTCTCCCTCTCTCTTTTAATTTGATGTCATCATCTTTTTCTCCTATTATGAGGGTCTTGTGTGTATATTGCTAGGCATTGATAGGAAGAGGTCTTGGATATTGAGGCCAAATTTTCTCTGGACGGTTGTATGTAAGGAGTGGTACTCTTGCTTTGGATCTTACATTCTTTCTGCCACTTCTTCTGCAATGGACCCTGAGCCTTGGAGGGTATGAGATGTTTCAGTGCTGGACACTCCTCTGTTGCTTCTTTTCAGCACTATGTTGCTTTTTGGGTCATCCCAGTGGTCATCGCCATCTGAAAAGAGAAGCTTCTTTAACCAGAAATGAGAGTAGCATTAATATATGAATATGAACATTAAGTGTAGTGCTTTCAGGACAATTTGGTGAGAGTAATATATGCATTTATCCAGACAAGAGCAGGATTTTTACCCCTAAGGCTTATGACCTCCTATGCCATAGGCTTTTGATTAGGTTTTCAGTACCAGTCATGTATTCCCTCCCATAGAGTGGGCCTTCAATTAGAGAACAGTTGGTTTTCCCCAGAGCAGACATGCCACTATTGCACCCATTCAGTCATTTGGCCTGTCTGGCCAAACTTGATGTTTCCAGTGTCCACTGTTTTCACAGCTGATGACTTCTGTCTCTCATAAGACTGCATACAGTGCAGCTTTTTCCAGCTTTCAGTTGGCTGGGATACAGGGAGAAGGTTTTCTGCTCAGCATCAGCTTGATTTCTCAGTGAATTTGCTGCTCAGGCATGTGAAATCTTCAGCAATAGGGACTTACCATCTCTTTCTCATGGGGAACCAAGGGCCTTGGCAATATCCTATAATGTTTTGTAGGCAACAGAGACCTCCCTGGCCAATGTCTCACTGGAAAGTATACCATCCCAGGCACTGAAAATTTTCTAGTAACAATCTATGGATTCTAGATGTACCATTATTTAAGAAAGTAGATTTTAATATGTCTTATTCAAAATATCTTGAATTTTTATTGACCCTCCCCCACTGCCCTTCTTTTATACAGTCTCTTTCCCTGATCTCGCTTAGGCCTTTCCCCTCCCTGTAATCTGTTCTTCTACTTACATATATACAATACCATCCTCTTAAGACCTTCCCTCTCCTCCCTCCCTTATAGCCTTTTTCTAGCTTATGGGCCTCTGCTACTGGTTTTTGGTTCCAGATCACACACGTCTATACATTTGTAGGTAGGATCCAGAAATAAGAGAAAACATGCAATGTTTGGCTTTCTGGGCCCAGGTTACCTCTCTTAGTGTAATCCTTTCCAGATCCATTCATTTCCCTGCAAGTTTCATTTTTCTTAACTGCTGAATAGAACTCCATTGTGTACATGTACTACATCTTTATTATCCATTCATCTGTGGATGGAGATATAGGCTGGTTCCACTTCCTAGCTACTATGAATAGAGCAGCAATAAACATGATTGTGCAAGTAACTCTAAGGTAGTGAGAAGAGTCATTGCGATATATGCCTAGGAGTGCTATAGCTGGATCATATGGCAAATCTATTTTTAGCTGTGTCAAGAACCTCCACACTGATTTCTACAATGGCTTTACCAGACTACACTCCCACCAACAGTGTAGAATGGTTCCCCTTTTGCCACATCCTTGCTAACATTTATTGTCATTTGTTTTCTTGATGATTCTGATGGGAGAGAGATGGAATCTCAAGGTAGTTTTAGTTTGCATTTCCCTGATGGCTAAGGATGTAGAACACTTTTTTAGATGTGTATATACCATCTGTATTTCTTCCAGTGAGAACTTCCTATTTAGTTCCATCACCCATTTTTTGATTGGGTTGTTTGATTTCTTATTGTTCTGTTTTTTGAGTTCTTTGTATATTCTGGACATTAATCATCTGTCAGATGTGTCACTGGCAAAGATTTTCTCCCATTCTGTATGTTGTCTCTTTGCTCTATTCACAGTGTCCTTTGCTGTACAAAAGCTTTGTAATTTCATGAGATCCCAGTGGTTGATTGGTGGTTTTATTTTCTGAGCAATTGGGGTTATATTCAGAAAGTCATTGCCTATGCCAACATGTTGAAGGGTTTCCCTTACCTTTTCCTCTAGCATTTTCAGAGTTTCAGGTCTGATATTAAGATTCCTGATCCACATGAATTTGACTCTTGTGCATGGAGAAAGAAAAGGATCTACTTTCATCTTTCTACATACAGATATCCAGTTTTCCCAGCACCACTGTTGAAGAGGCTGTCTTTTAGCCAATGAATATTTTTGGCATTTCTGTCAAAAATCAGATGGCTGTAGCTGTCTGGATTAACATCTGGGTCCTCTATTTTGTTCCATTGATCTACATGTCTGTCCTTGTGCCAATACCATGCTGTTTTTGTTACTATGGCTTTGTAATATAGCTTAAAATTGGGTATGGTGATACTACCAGCCTTATTTATGTTGGTCAAAATTGTTTTAGCTATTCAAGGGTTTTTGTGCTTCCAAATGAAATTTAGTATTTTTTTCTATTCTGGTGAAGAATGCCATTGGAATTTTAATCTGGATTGCATTAAATGTGTAGATTGCTTTTGGTAAGATTGACATTTTCACAGTATTGATTCTTCCAATCCAAGAACATGGGATGTCTTTCCGTTTCTTTGTGTCTTCTGCAATTTCTTGCTTGAGTGTTTTAAAGTTCTCATTGTAGAGCTCCTTCACTTCTTTAGTTAAGCTTATTCCAAGGTACTTTATTTATTTATTTTTTGAGGCAATTGTGAATTGGAGAGATTCCCTGATTTCCTTCTCCGCATGTTTGTTGTTAGTATATAGGAAAGCTACTGAATTCTGTGTATTAATTTTGTAACCTGGTATGTTGCTAAAAGTGTTTATCAGCTCTAACAGTTTGCTAGTAGAGTTTTTAGGGTTTTTTATGTATAGAACCATATCATTTGCAAATAGTGATAATTTGATCTCTTCCTTTCCAATTTGTATCCCTTTTATGAGTGTCTCTTGTGTTATTGCTATAACTAAGACTTCTAATACTATATTAAATAAAAGTAGGGACAGGGGACACCCTTGTCTTGTTCATGAATTTAGTGGGAAAGCTTTGAGTTTTTCACCATTATGTTGGATGTAGGTTTGTCATAAATAGCTTGTATTATGTTGAGATATGTTCCTTGTATTCTCAGTTTCTGTAATACTTTTACCATGAAAGGATGTTGGATTTTGTCGAATGCCTTTTCTGCATCTATTGAGATGATTGTGTGACTTTTGTCCTTCAGACCATTTATATTATGTATTACTTTTATTGATTTGCATATGTTGAACCATCCCTTCATCCCTGGGATAAAGCCAACTTGGTTGGGGTGAATAATCTTTTTGATATACTCTCATATTCTGTTTGCCAATATTTTTTTTCAGAATATTTTCATCTATGTTCATGAGGGAGATTGGCTTTTTTTGTTCTGTTTTGGCCTGGTTTTGGTATGAAGGTAATGTTGGCTTCATAGAAGGAGTTGGTATAATTCCTTCCTTTTCTATTTTATGGAAAAGTTTGAGAAGCATTGGAGTTAGTTCTTCCATGAAGGTTTGGTAAAATTTGCCAGTGAACCCATCTGGGCCTGGGCTTTTTTTAGTTGGGAGACTTTTTATAACTGCTTGGATCTCTGTACTTATTATAGGTCTATTTAAATGGTTTATCTCATCTTGATTTAATTTTGGAAGGTCATATGAATCAAGGAAATCATCCAATTCTTTCAGATTTTTAAACTTAGAGGCATATATATATTTTTAAAGTATGTCCTTATAATTGCCTGAATTTCTTTGTTATCTGTTGTAATGGTGCCCCATTCATCTCTAATTTGATTAATTTTTGTCTCTTCTCTCTTTCTTCTGGTCAGATTTGCTAAGGGTTTGTCAATCTTGTTTATCCTTCCAAAGAACCAGCTCTTTGTTTCATTGATTGTATGGATTTGTTTTTTTTTTTTTTTTTTGGTTTCTATTTCATTAATTTATGCCCTAATCTTTATGATTTCCTCTCCTCTACTGATTTTTGGTTTGACTTTCTCTTCTTTTTCCAAGTATTTAAGGTGGAACATTAAATTGTTCATTTGTGAACTCTCTAATTTCTTAATATAGGCACTTAGAGCTATAAATTTCCCTCTTAGAACTGCTTTCATTGTGTCCCAAAGGTTTTGGTATGTTGTATTATCATCATCATTTGATTCTATGAATTTATTGATGTCCTTTTTGATTTCTTCAATGTCCATTTGAACATTCAATAGTGTACTGTTTAGTCTCCACGAATTTATTGTTGCTGATTTGCAGTTTAATCCCATTGTGGTCAGATAGAGTACATGGTATTATTTCAATTTTCCTATATTTGTGGAGATTTGCTTTGTGTCCTAATATATGGTGTATTTTAGAGAATGTTCCATGCGCTGCTGAGAAAAATGTATATTCTGTAGCATTTAGATGGAATATTCTATAGATATCTGTTAGGTCTATTAGTTCCATGACATCATTTAACTCAGATGTCTCTCTGCTTATTTTTTGCCAGGATGACCTGTCAATTGATGAGAGTGGGGTATTGAAGTCTCCCACTACAATTGTGTTTGATGTTATCTGTGAACTTAGGTCTAATAGCGTTTGTTTGATGAAGCTGGGATCCCCCATGTTAGGTGCATATATGTTTAGGATTGTAATGTCCTCCTGCTCGAGTTTTCCTTTAATCAATGTAAGATGACCTTCTTTATCTTTCCTCACTAATGTCGGTTTGCAGTCTATCCTGTCAGATATTAGGATAGCAACCCTGGCTTGTTTCCTATGCTCATTTTCTTGAAATACCATTTTCCATCCTTTTACCCTAAGGTGGTGTCTTTTATTGAGAGATGAGTTCCCTGGAGGCAATAAATGGCAGGATCCTGCCTTTTAATCCAGTCTGCAAGCCTGTGTCTTTTGGATGGTGCATTGAGGCTATTGATATTAAGATTTATTATTGAGGGCTAGAGAAATGGCTTAGTGGTTAAATGTTGCCTATGAAGCATAAGGCCCCCAGTTCGAGGCTCGATTCCCCAGAACCCACATTAGCTAGATGCACAATGGGGCACATGTGTCTGGAGTTCGTTTGCAGTGCATGCCCATTGTCTCTCTCTCTCTCTTTCTCTCTATCTGGCTCTTTGTCTTTCTCAAATAAATAAATAAAAAATAAACAAAAAAATTAGAAAAAGGTTATTATTGAAAGACATTCATTTATTCTCACCATTCTTTTTATTTTGTAGTGTGTCCTGTTTTCCCTTTACTCATTTGTTTTAACTGTTATTTGAGTGTGGTTTATTTTTTCCTATTTCCTCGTGTGTGTGTTTTACTTTCTCTTTGGCATTAAGAATTCCTTCAAGTATTTTCTGTAGAGCCAGTTTAGTTGTCATAAATTCCTTTAGCCTGTTTTTGTTGTGGAATGTCTTTATTTCTCCATCAATTTGGATAGATAGCTTTGCAGGATAAAGTAATCTTGGTTGACAGTTGTTATCCTTCAGAACTTGGACTACATCATTCCAAGCCATTCTGGCTTTTAAAGTTTGTGTTGAGCAATCTGCAGTTATTCTGATGGGCTTGCCTTTGTAGGTGACTTGCTTCTTCTCTCTAACTGGTTTCAGTATATTTTCTTTGGTTTGTGTGTTTAGTAGTTTAATTATAACATGGCGAGGAGAGGTTGTTTCCAGGTTTTGTCTGTTTGGTGTTCTAAAAGCTTCTTGTATCTGCATTGGCATTTCTTTCCAAATTTGAGGAAAATTTTCTTCTATGATTTTGTTGAAAACACCTACTAAGCCTCTGGATTGAAATTCTTCTCCTTAGGTTATACCCTGAATTCTTATGTTTGATCTTTTCATAGTGTTCTTGATATCTTGAAATTCCCATTCATACCTTGCTATTAGCTTGTCTTTCTCTTTGTTGGACTGTATTAGATCTGCCACCTGGTTTTCTAGTTTAGATATTCTGTTCTCTCCTTCATCCATTCTACTGGAGAGTCTTTCCACAGAGTTTTTTATTTCACTGGCTGTATTCTTCAAAGCCAGGATGTCAGCCTGGGTTTTCTTCAGTATTTCTATTTCCTTACTCATTTCTTGTAATGACTTCTTTATTTCATTAAGCTGGTTTCCTGTGTTTGCTTTCAGAAGTTTGTTTTCTTCTTTAATTTCTTTGTTTTCTTCTTTGATTCCCTTCATTTCTTCTCTGAGTTCTTTGAGCATAAATACATCATTTTCTTGAAATCTCTGTCAGGCATTTCTTCTAAAATAGTCTCAATGGTGATCATTCCTGATGGATTTATAGGTTTTGGTGGGACTGTATTGTCTTGCTTCTCTGAGTTTCTTGTATTATATTGTAGTGACTTTTGCATCCTGAATTGATTTGATGCTTGGGTTTTCTACTTATCTGCAGTGTTTCCAGCCATGGCAATCCACGTCTATATACCCTCAAGGATATGAGTTTAAGGTGCCAGGTGTAGCTCATGTCCCCCAATCAAGCCACAGAAGTAATACCGGGTTGCGGCGAGCCCCCCCGACCAGCGGGAAAAGAACAATCACCACACGAGGATCCTTCTTGATCACACTTTATTGGAGAACTTCTTGGTTAACAGGGAGAGCGGATGGAGAAGGACGCGGGGGCGGGATGTGCAGCTACTTTTATAGGGGGATGGGCAATGAGGCACCTACTGATTGGCTGCTTACCCGCTTGTCACCACCAGGCGCCACGGGATAGGCTCAGGACAGGTTGCGTCAAGCGCATGCGCGTACCTTGAATACGGTTGGCGCGAAAGCACTGTCGTAAAGAAGCTGAACGCCACGAGGTTAGCGCCATCTTATAAAGGCGGATTACATGTGGTTTCCTGCAGTGCCAGCGCCATCTAGTGGTGGGGACTAGATGTGGCTCCCTGCAGTTCCCCCTTTCTATTATAAAGCGCAGCAGGTGAAGGTAGAGGTTTGATCTCTGATAAACAAAAGGACATTGTGAAGACCCCAGGCCAGGTGGCCAGCCAGGCTGGTGCCTCACCCGTCCGGTACCTTTTCTCAGAGATGGGATGTCGGTACCAACCCATATGCAATCAAACATGCCCTCCATGAGGCTGCTAAGAGCATACCTCATGTGCAGTACTTTGTCTCGCAGCCTGAGCGTGATGAGTGCCGTGCTCCCAACACCAACCCTCTGCCCATCCTTGTGCAATGGGCACTTCAGGCCCTAAGGGTGCAAGGGCCAGGGGAAACTAGGTGCTCTTTAGGGCCGACAGCCAAATCTGGGGGGAGGACCCACACTCCAAAGCGGCAAGTGCTTGAGAAATAACTACCTTGTCCCGCCTGGTCTGGGCTTGCAGGCGACAAATCAACCAGGGGCACAGCGCACAGCCCCCAAGGCAGCAAACTGCAAACATCCCTACCCCTACCCACTCCTTGAAGAAGGAAAAGGCAGAGGAAAGCCAAGAGGGAAAACCCTCAGCCAGGCTAAGGTCCACTCGCGTGGAATTGATCATAACAATAGCTTGTCTTAGTTCTTCCAATTCCGCATCAAAATCTAGGGACCAATTCCCTGCCAAGTACAAGGACAGTTGCTTTGACAGATTTGCTGCCCTTGTAAAGTTTTCATATTGAACACTAGTGATACATAAGGCATTAAGTTTCCATTCACATCCCAACTGAGCGATTTGCCAAAGAACATCAATTTGCTCCTGAACTAAGTCCACCCTTTGATTTAGGATCATAATGCCACCTTTGAGTTGGGAATTTAAATTTGATTGTGTGTCTAAGGCGGCAGCTGTGGAAGAAGCCAAGGTATTTAAGGTAGAGGCGGTTTGAACGGAAGAAGCCATGGCTACACCAGCGGCTGTAGCTGCGGCGGCAGCAGCCGCCACCGCAGCAATAACAGCGGCCGTAATTCCAAAATCTCTCTTATGCCTGAACAAAGACAATGTACTAGGAGCCTCTACAGGCACGGGGACCCAACGGGGGACCCTAAGTACCATGGCTCTGTGATAGAGTGTTGCGTCCCAACATTGGGACAAATAACAAGAAGCATTAGAACAATTGCTGAAAGAAAAGTTACTAAGGACAAACATGAATGGTGGATGGACACACACCGGGGTGGGGGCATAAGAGGCATTTTTTCCTAGGTATTTTCCTATCCGGGTGACACCCCCGAGCACTCTCTCATATCTCCATTCAAGGAATTCGCTCAGGAATAGTAGCTCATGGACTACTCCAGACACATTATTACGGGCAACTGTCCCCCCCCGTAATAAAACAAAGGGTGTCATATCTGTGCAGCTACCATTAACCCCACACAGAACCCACTTTGAAAATGGGTTCATAGTACTATCCTGTAGAAATGGTCCCTCCGTCCACGACAACGGTAAAGGAAAAGGCCCTTTCATATTCGGGGAATAAGTAAAGGTCCGTCCCACATCTGCCCAGCCCACAGTACTGGACTGGCATTCCGTCCATGGCCAAAGGTCCCCTTCATAAGTTCCCATACAGTGAGGTGCCAGGCGTGGTTGAGGCAGAGTCACAGTACCTCTCTGGCCACGAAAAAAGGTACCATTGAGCCATATCACCTCTTCTGAGAAGGGGTAACTATAAGCTTTGTGGGACGAATTCCGAAAGGTAGATTCTGGGCCCCATCTCCTGTTCCCCCTAAACCAAGCAAATGCCTGCATCTCCAGTTGTATACAAGAGTCACGTTCACGGGCGAGAGTAAAGCAGAGACTTCCACTTTCCTCGAAGTGTCGAGCCTCCCCCAGGGGGGCAAGGGTCAGGTCTTTAACAACCGTAGGGAGATTGAGACCTTGCTGAGTGGTGAAGAACCGAGGAAGGACTCTCGCCGTGTGGCGAACGGGCAGGGGCTTGGGGAAAACAGACAGGATGCCCCAGCGCAATTCTCCTCTACTAGTCTCCAGGCACATAAGGATCAGCATCCACAGGATCTTTGGCACTCGTACTTGGATGGCCATCCTCGTCCCCTGGACTCTCCTCTGGAGTTGATGTCAGCGTCTTGACTAGCCGGGCCGGGACCCAATGTGGCGATTCCTGGTCCTGTGGAAAGACACAAACAGCTCCCCTGGATCTTACCAAAGCAGGATCCGGTCCCTTCCATTTATTATCCAACACATCCTTCCACATGACCAGTTCCGGATGTGCTTGTGCCCCCTGGTGGCAATGTCTGTCTGCTGCAGACCTATCATGAACATCCAAAACTAAAAAATTAAGGGTATAGAGTGCTAGAGAGACTCTCTCCTTGGGGGTTGCATTCTCCGCTATCCCCCTTCGTTGTTTAAAAAGGATAGCTTTTAAACTTTTATTTGCTCTCTCCACAATACCTTGGCCTTGTGGGTTGTAAGGTAGGCCAGTAGTGTGGGCAACCTGCATCTGGGCACAGAAGGCACGAAAGCCAGAGGAAGCATAAGCAGGGCCATTGTCAGTCTTTAGGCGTCGCGGTTTTCCCCAAGACGCCCAGGCTTCCAAACAATGAGTTTTTACATGAGTAACCTTTTCCCCTGCAAGAGGAGAAGCATGTATGATTCCTGAGCAAGTATCCACCGAGACGTGCAGGTATTTAAGCTTGCCAAATTCCAAGACATGAGTAACATCCATCTGCCAAAGATCACCAGGTCTTAGGCCCCGTGGGTTCACACCCACATGTGGAGAAGGCAGGAAAGTGACACAGGATTGACAAGCCTTAACAATATCACGTGCCTCGGACCTAGAAATGGCAAAGGTCTTTCTTAAGGTGTTAGCAGGAACATGATACAGTCTATGGAACTCGGTGGCCATATCTTTAGGACTACTCATGGCTAACATAGTCATCTGCGTGGCTTTGTCTACCAAGTCATTTGCTTGAGATATAGGTCCTGGTAGCAAGGAGTGAGCACGAACATGGGTAACATAGAAGGGGGAGGAGCGTTGCCAAATGAGAGATTGAATTTGAGAAAGAATGTTTGAGACAGGACTAGCAGAACGAATAGAAGCAGCAATTTCCAGTCCAGCAACTGCATTAGCCACATACTGTGAGTCTGTGAACAAATTAAAGGGACTACCAAAAGTCTGAAACACCTCCAAGACAATCATGCATTCCACAATTTGGGGAGAGTCAGGCCTATAGAACTTCACCACAGGTTCTGAGCCCTGAACCATATAAGCTCCGCGACCTGTTTTTGAGCCATCAGTGAAAATGGCAGGGGCTGAGGGCAAAGGGCCCTTTGATGTGACCCGGGGAAAATAGACTAAATTTTTTTCCACGAAGGACAGAATGGGGCTTTTTGGGTAATGGTTATCTATAGGATTTGGAAAAGCACACATAAGAATGCTCCATTCATCAACCGTACCGGATAGAGTCTCTACTTGTTCCTTAGTATAGGGGATGATAAGCTTATCAGGCAACTTTGCAAAATGAGTTAGGCACAATTTCAAACCCAAACAAGCCTGTTGGGCAACCAACTGTGGGAAGTACTGCAGGGTACGAGCTCCCAAGGAATGTCCATGAATCCACAAAAGAGGGCCGTCCTGCCATAACACTCCCGTGGGGACATCCCTTGTTTTTAGGATACAGAGAAGAAGTGGACTAGAAGGGTCAAAGCGTTTAAGCTGTGCCTTCATAAGGGCCTTTTCTATTTTGCTTAAGGCTTGACGAGCTGGCTCAGTGAGCACACGAGGAGAGGTAATCTCAGGATCACCCTCCAAAATGGAAAACAATGGTAACAAATCTGCACGGGGGACATGGAGAAAACCTCGCAACCAATTAATGTCCCCCAAAAGTTTTTGAAAATCATTTAATGTATGCAAGTGGGAGGTACGGATGCAAATTTTTTGAGGTTTCACAGACTGAAGGCCAATGACGGACCCAAGGAAATTTACTGAATCCGTTTGCTGGACCTTCTCTGGGGCAATAAAAAGACCCTTATGTTCCAATGCCTTGACGACCTCCTGAAAGGAGACATGCAAAACATCTAAGGTAGGGGCTGTGAGTAGGATATCATCCATATAGTGGATCATACGTAAAGAGGGGAACTGTTGTCTTACTACAAATAACACTGAGTCTACATAAAGCTGGCACATAGTGGGACTGTTGGACATCCCTTGTGGCAACACACGCCACTGAAAGCGGGCATCAGGCTTCTCATGATTTACAGCTGGTAATGTGAAAGCAAAACGCTCTCTGTCCTGAGGGCAAAGGGGTATGGAGAAAAAACAGTCTTTAATATCTAAAACCATCACTGGCCATTCCCTGGGGAGAGCAGAAAGCGCCGGCAGGCCCCTCTGAACTGGGCCCAGGACCTGCATTTGAGCATTGACAGCCCTCAAATCATGTAATAATCGCCACTCTCCAGAGGACTTTTTAATCACAAATATAGGTGTGTTCCAAGGGGAAATAGAGGGCTCCAGGTGGCCTAACTGCAATTGTTCCTCAATTAACCTCTGGGCTGCTTCCAGTTTTTCCTGTGAGAGGGGCCACTGAGGAACCCACACTGGCTTATGAGTCATCCAGGGTATGGGCACCTGTTCAAAATTGGAAGCAGAATTTTCAGTGGTCCCTAAGAAAAACCCAACCCAAAGCGATCCAGCTTCTCCTCCGGGATGATGGGCTGAGGTCGCCCTTGAAGGTGCTTCCCTAGACCTGAGCCTGGAACAAAGCCCTGAATTTTCATCATATTTTTACTAGCTTCTGAATAATCATTGGTCAAGCGGAGATTCATCTGGGTCTGAATATCTCTTCCCCATAAATTAATGGGAACATCCAACACAAAAGGTTGGATTTTTCCCTTTTGACCCTCTGTAGTGGTCCATGTTAACTCCTTTGCACTCATATGTGGTGTTTTAGCAAACCCTAAGCCTTGCAAGATCTGAGCTGATCTCTGCAAGGGCCAGGCTTTTGGCCAAGAATCCAATTTTATTATACTTTTATCTGCCCCAGTGTCCACCAGTCCTGAGAATTCTCTTCCTTCTATGGTCAGGCGCAGAAGGGGTCTTTGATCCAACTCCAAAGACAAGCAGGTCAAGTCCACACCGGTAGACCCAAGGCTCTTGTCACCCCTTTCCTTATCTAGTGCAGGAAATAGAGAATGGTTAGAAGGCAAAATCAGCAATTGGGCAATACGGTCCCCAGGGGCCACTGACACTGCCCCATAGGGGGAATGACAAAGAATTTTAATTACACCTGTATAATCTGGATCGATAACACCGGGGAAGACTATGAGACCCTTTAAAGTAGAGGAGGAGCGCCCCAAAAGAAGGCCCACCGTATCTCTTGCTAGCGGGCCAGACACATCTGTGTCCAGGATTTGCACGCCCATTTCCGGAGTTAAGACCAATCCGGAGGTGGCACAGAGGTCCAGGCCTGCGGAGCCCGATGTTGCTCTCCGGGCTGAGGCAGCGGGGGACCTGGCGCCACAGTCACCGGGACCTGAGGTGTCTGCATTGCCCCATAGATTTGTGGGCCCTGGGGACGTGGGCCCTTCCCCCCGTTTTTTTGGTCCTGATTACTTGAAAGAGGGGGGAGGGGCAGACCATTAATATCCCTCACAGATCTACATTCATTAGCCCAGTGTTTTCCCTTCTTACATCTAGGACAAGTCCCAGGGGGGCGCTGTGCCGGTCCCGCATCTCGGAGAGGGGCTGGGCTATCCGCTTGAGGACATTGGCGTTTAAAATGTCCCAATTGACCACATCGGAAACAGCCCTTTTGAGTCCCTGTCCGTTGAGCCTTAGCGGCAGCTATGACCGCTGCTGCTAATCCTGCATTAGACAGAGGACCCCCTATCTCACGACAGACTTTGAGCCAGTCATCCAATGTTCCCCTTCTTACTGATTGTATAGCCCTTTTGCACTCCTTAGTGGCCTGTTCAAATATTAGCTGTTGTATAAACGGCATGGTGTGGTCAGCAAGGCCAATTGTCTTTTCTGCCACTTCCAACATTCTAGCTGAGAAATCAGAAAATGGCTCGGTAGGGCCCTGAACAATCTTAGTCAACTGTCCTACGACCTCTCCCTTATTACGGAGCTCCTTCCAAGCCTGATAATGAATATTATTAATTTGGATATACACGTCTGGATGGAAATTGAGTTGATCTGTAAGAAAGGGACCAGTCCCCAGAAGCATATCAGAAGTCCAGTCCCAGTCCCCTTTCATAATATTCTGCCTAGCTTGTTCTTGGGCTTTATCAGAAATCAGTGATCTGAAATCCAAATATTGCCCCCTCGTTAGACAAGCCCGGGCTAAGTCTAACCAATCACCAGGAGTAAGGTTGCGCTGCATGAGTCTGCGAAGCAGCATAAGTGAATAGTCAGCAGTGGGTCCAAAGTCTTTGCAGGCCTGAACTAAATCTTTAAGTTCCGTATAGGGGATTGGCTCCCAGCCTCTTTGATTGGCAGTGGTATTCAAAAAAACCGGGAAAGCGGAGGCCAGGCGGGACCATGTCCGCGGCTTAACAAAATGGCAGCGATCCTCGGCTGGGACATAGGGGGGGGGGGAACATGAGGGCGTGGCAGAGCACTAGGCGGTGCTCGGTTCCGAATACCAACTTCCTCTTTTAAGGCACTCCTCCCCCTAACCGCGGGAGGGCAGACACGCCTGCCCACAAACTGAGTATCCTGAGCACAATGCAGAGCTGCCTCCTCTAAATCCTGTCCCTCTGTCCCACTGGAGTCCTCCTGATCAGAAGCAGAACTACTGCCGTGATCATCTCGTATACTCAGGTGTCGCAGCGGCTGTAGGGAAGGATATAACCCCACAGCCCCCTGCTGCGGCGGGGCCCTAGGGAAGTCCTCACCCCTCCTGTGCATACAGCCGGAGCCCTCATTACTCTCTTCTAACGGGGGTGCCTTCTCCTCTACATGGCAGGGAACCTTTTCCTTGAAATGACTGGCCATATTGGGAACTCCTCCCGGGAACTGACTGGCCCTTTTTTCCTGTACTTCCTTATATAATCTGGGTTTGCTATCCCCACTTGCATCAGATTCTGACAAACTATCCTGATGTTGTCTGAGCCGTCTCCGGCCCTCCTGAAGTGGGTCCGGGTGGCTTCCAGAACGTAAACAAGAATGTATCATCCTCCAGAAAGGGAGGGTACCTCGACCTAAGTGACCCTCCTCACTAGCCGCCTCAAGGTCTTTACCCAGCTTTTCCCATGAGGGCAATGAGAGATCTCCGGACACCGCAAACCATGGAGCCGCAGCATCAATGTCTTTAACAATCTTTTTAATAGTGGCATTAGAGACCTTTAGATCACGTTGTTTCAAAACTTCCTTTATAGGCTGAGTAAAATCAATGGGAGAATACCGGGCACTCGATGTATTACCCATCACGAGCTGGAAGGCTGGAAATGAAACTAACAGCCAGCCCCACGTTATCTACCGAGGATTTATCTGACTCGAGGCTCCAAGGACCAGAGCCGCGTTGTCTACCGCGGGTTTAACCGGTCCAGGCAATCAACAGACTAGGCAAGACAGAAACAAACGCAAAACAATAGAAAGACCCAGACAAAACAAACCGAAAACAGCAAGAACAGCGAGGCCCTCAGACACGGACATGACTGAGACACAGAAAAGAAAAGAAAAAAAAAAAGAATGACTTACCGGTACCTTCCTCTCCGTGTGTCAAGTTCTGAATCCTCCTTTGGTCCTTCGCCTGGTGACCACAAGGCTCCCGGCGTCCCGGGATTTTCGGCACCAGTTTGCGGCGAGCCCCCCCGACCAGCGGGAAAAGAACAATCACCACACGAGGATCCTTCTTGATCACACTTTATTGGAGAACTTCTTGGTTAACAGGGAGAGCGGATGGAGAAGGACGCGGGGGAGGGATGTGCAGCTACTTTTATAGGGGGATGGGCAATGAGGCACCTACTGATTGGCTGCTTACCCGCTTGTCACCACCAGGCGCCACGGGATAGGCTCAGGACAGGTTGCGTCAAGCGCATGCGCGTACCTTGAATACGGTTGGCGCGAAAGCACTGTCGTAAAGAAGCTGAACGCCACGAGGTTAGCGCCATCTTATAAAGGCGGATTACATGTGGTTTCCTGCAGTGCCAGCGCCATCTAGTGGTGGGGACTAGATGTGGCTCCCTGCACCGGGTGTTGAGTTTGCTTGCCAAACAAGTATTCTAGTGGACTGGGTGGAATAATTTACTGGCAAATTCTAAACTTCAACCAAGTAACATAGACAATCAATAAAAACCAGCACAAAGAATGCAATTGTGGGGACTAAAACACATAGTCATAAAAGCCAAAATCCTTAAGGGTGTGTGTTGTTCTACACCCTTAATCTTGTCAGCTGAGAGGTAGAGATTTCTGTTCTGAATTGGGTTCCAGGTCAATCTTGACCCTGCCCCCAATAATGACAGAAGCAAAAATCAAAGGCACTATATATATGAAAGCACCAAAGGCAACAAAATTCAACCCCCAAATACAAGTTATTTGAAAATGGTAAAGCCAACCAAGAATATATACTCCATCATCTGCTCTGACAGGAAAAGAGAGATTAGCTCTTGCAGGCCTATGTACCTTTTTTTTGTCAGTCAGCCTAGTTACCTTTTGGAGTGGCTTCCAATCTCACAAATGTTGAATGCCCCATTTGATCCCTCCATGTTGTGCTGTGCAGCTGTACTTCTGATCTGCTCTGCTGGCTGTGCTGCCACTGGGGGCTGAGTGCTGGAGGTTCAAGGTTCTGGTGGTGGGGGATGGGAGAGTTCACACTTCTGGAGTTACTCACACTTTCAGTAGCTCTTTAGTTGATCTCAGCTGTCTTTCCTTCAGATTTCTTAACTTAGCAAGAAGGCTGATGTTGTTGAATCATCTGTTACTTCGTCTCTGTTGCTGCTGCCACCTGGCGCGCCTGGCTGGACTGTGCTGGGCGGGTACGCAGATCACAGGGCCGTGATTGCCTCAGTGGGTCTCTGGCCATTTTCCTCCTTTCTTGGTGGGTCTTGGTCTTTCCAGTTACTCCTCTGTGTCTAAGAATAACCTATACTCTTTCACTTTTCAGAAGAAGAGTGTATTTTGCTGGGGTTTTGCCTAATTCCCTCCCTAGGCTTGTTTGGTGTGGCTGCTAAGCCTCCATCTTACCTGGAAGAGAATTTTTTCTTTTATAACTGCTGGGATTTATTCAAATGGTTATGTCATCTTGATTTAATTTTGGTAGGTCATATAAATCAAGGAAATCATTTATTTATTACAGATTTTCAATCTTAAAAGAGGATATATTCTTAAAGTATGTCCTTATGATTTTCTGAATTTTTTGGTATCTGTAATAATGGTGTATTCGAGACTTCCGGTAAGATGGCGACCACCCAGCTTTGCTGCAAATCCCGGGGAAAGAAAGGCAAGATATTAAGGGTATATAGTGGCTTTTAGGGGAGAGAAATCTGGGAGGGCACAGAGGCGGGGGGAACAGGTAATCGCAGTTCTCCTCGTGGGCGGGTAGCCCACCCCTCACCCCAAATAACCGCCGTGTTCAGAGCACCGCCCCTGCTGCTGCTTCTGCGCCGGCCACCACTGCTGCACCGGAGTCCGCACGGCTGCCACCGCGCGCCGCGCCGATTGTTCCCTGCGCGGAAGCTTAGACTGCTCACACTCTCTTCCACTCGCCCACTTACTGAGCAAGCACAGTCCCACAGCAGGTACCACGCAAGCTCAGGTGTCTTTCGCTTGTGCCAGCTCAGGTGCCATCCCCTACCTGTCTGCCGCACCGGCTGTCCGCCATTGTCCTGTGGTGGGGGAAGCGAAGACTGCTTCCGGTTCCCAGTGGTCCCAGCCAGAGTTTGAGCTGCTTCAGTGCTTGGTGCCTCAGTGCCACTCCTAGCACAAACGCAGGCACCTTTGGCACATTACCGCTTGAGAACTCAGGCAAATTTGGTGACCCTGCCAGGCAGTAGATAGGCGGCTTTGGCATATAAACAAGGTTAAACATAAAAACCACATGATCATTTCGATAGATGCAGAAAAGGCCTTTGACAAGATTCAACATCACTTCATGTTCAAAACATTGGAGAGAATTGGCATGGTTGGTTCATATCTTAACCTAATAAAGGCAATATACAAAGCTCCGAAGGCCCAAATAATACTTAATGGAGAGAGACTGGAGGAATTCCCATTAAGATCAGGAACAAGACAGGGTTGTCCACTCTCACCCCTGCTTTTCAATATAGTACTGGAAGTCCTAGCTCAAGCAATAAGACAGGAGAAGGAAATGAAAGGGATACAATTTGGAAAGGAAGAAGTTAAGTTAGCTTTATTCGCTGATGACATGATTATATATATAAGAGACCCGAGAGACTCCATCCCAAAACACCTGAAGGTGATTAACTCCTATAGCAAAGTAGCAGGATACAAAATCAATGCACAAAAATCAGTAGCCTTCCTTTATGCAAAGGACAAAGATACAGAAAAAGAAATAAGGGACATAGTCCAATTTTCAATTGCAACAACAACAACAACAACAAAAATACCTTGGAATAACGTTAACCAAGGAAGTGAAAGATCTATACAATGAAAACATAAAAACACTCAAAAAAGAAATTGAGGTGGACTTGAGAAAATGGAAAGACCTCCCATGTTCCTGGATAGGCAGAATTAACATTGTGAAGATGACAATCCTACCAAAGGCAATATACAGATTTAATGCAATTCCAATTAAAATCCCTACCTTGTTCTTCACAGAGATAGAAAAAATGATCTCAAATTTCATATGGAAAAGCAGAAGGCCTCGCATTTCCAAACATATCCTCAGCAAAAGAAATACCTCTGGAGGCATCACCATACCTGATCTAATGCTATATTACAAAGCCATAGTAATAAAAACAGCATGGTACTGGCATAAAAACAGGAGTATAGATCAATGGAATAGACTTGAGGACCCGGACTTTGGGTCAAGCAACTATAGCTACTTGATATTCGATAAAGGCCCAAACAATATCGGCTGGAAAAAAGACAGCATCTAAAGCCGGGCGTGGTGGTGCATGCCTTTAATCCCAGCACTCGGGAGGCAGAGGTAGGAGGATCGCCGTGAGTTCGAGGCCACTCTGAGACTCCATAGTGAATTCCAGGTCAGCCTGGGCTAGAGTGAGACCCTACCTCAAAAAACCAAAAAAAAAAAAAAAAAGACAGCATCTTCAACAAATGGTGCTGGACAAACTGGATAACCATATGCAGGAAACTGAAACTTGACCTACACATTTCACCATGCACTACACTCAAGTCCAAATGGATCAAAGACCTCAATATAAGACCAGAAACTCGAATACTACTGGAAGAAAATTTAGGAAGTACTTTCCATGATATAGGAATGGATAAAGACTTCCTGAACAAAACTCCAGTTGCTCATAATCTTAAACCGTCACTCAAGCAATGGCATCACATGAAGCTGAAGAGTTTCTTTACAGACAAGCATACGATAAGCAAAGCCAATAGATTACCCACAGAATGGGAGAAAACATTTGCGGGTTATCCAACTGATAGAGGCCTAATCTCTAGAATCTACAAAGAACTGAAAAATCTAAACAGTAAGAAGTCAAACACCCCACTCACAAAATGGGGCAAAGAGCTGAACAGGCAGTTCACAGAGGAAGAAATAGAAATGGCAAACCCACACTTAAGAAAATGTCCATCATCTCTAATCATCAGAGAAATGCAAATTAAAACAAATTAAGGATAGCAAACATCAAAAAATCAAATGAAAATAAATGCTGGCGAGGATGTGGAGAAGTAGGAACACTCATCCACTGTTGGTGGGAATGTAGGATGGTACAACCACTTTGGAAAGCAATATGGAGACTTCTGAAAAAGCTGAGTATAGAGATACCAACAGACCCAGTTATTCCCTTACTGGGCATCTACCCTAAAACCTTAAAACCACAGACTAAAGAGATTTGCTCAACCATGTTTATAGCGGCTCAATGTGTAATAGCTAAGTGCTGGAATCAACCCACATGTCCATCAGTAGAGGAATGGATAACTAAGATGTGGTATATCTACACAATGGAATTCTATACATCAGTAAGAAAAAATGACACAATGAAATTTGAGGAAAAATGGTTGAACCTGGAACAGATCATTCTCAGTGAACTTACCCAATCATAGAAAAAAAAAAAAATCACCACATAGTCTCACTCATCTACAGCACCTAACCTGAATCTACCCAAGATACCTTACATACCCAGCAAGCATCTCCTAGACTGGACACTAGGATGGAAGGGGAGGGAGGGGAGGGCATCAAAGGGGTGGGAAACACAAATCTAGACCCAAACGGCAATGGTACCATAATATTCTACTTACTAAAAGACAGACCAAAGGGCTGATCCTTCTCCAGGCCCTTACAGGGAACACCTGAACCACAGGACACTGGAGAGGGTAAGATTAATACTAACGTTAATCTCCTACATCTTCCCTCCCTCACTTCCCCTCTCCCTCTCTCTCTCTCTCTTATCTCTAACTCTTGTATATTAGTTATCTTTTTCCTCATTTTCTTAGTGGGCACTGACCTGTAACTCCCAGAACCAGCATGGGGCTATCATCCACAATGAGCTTTTGATCAGAGAGACCTACAAGGTTTCCTAAAAGACAGACAGATTTCTGTCAGAGTACTTGATGACCCACCAAAGGCTAGTGGTAAGACCCTACTGCTGAAGACACCTTATGTGATTGACATGCAAATTAGAATGGCATGGCTGGAAGTTGGAAGAGAGTCAGTCCCCAGACAGTCAGCGCGTCTAGTGCCAGAAGGTGCTACATGGGCAACTGGGGGAAAATGACCAATATCTGTCCAAGCAACACATGGTCTAACCTACCTAGCAGCAAATAAGTTGTTGTGATGTCCACACAAGTGCAGTGGTGGCACACAGCCATGGTGGGGAACCAACTGCTCTCAATTTGGCTAACTGATCCCCTCACTGGTATGGGACCCATAGCTAGAGCTGGGAAACAAGTCAGAACCATATCCAAACATAAGCCTACTCTCCAATATCAAGCTACCATCAATTGTGGGCTACAAGAGGGCCTACACCTATTAAATTCTCTATTAAAAAAAAAAAAAAGAAAAGGGTTATCTCATTTGTCCTGGTGCTAACTTACTGCTTCTCTTTTTCAGATAGATGTAGTCCTAAGGAGAGAGCCACCCCATCATACCTCAAACGGGCCCCGGCTGAAACTAAGAAAAATGGGAGAAACAAGCAAGGGGGCTGTTGTCCTGATGAACCGGATACCAGCACAAGGGGGAAGGAGATCAGCACAGAGAAAAATCAACTCCTACCAAATCAGAGAGCCAGAGCCTCAGAGGCCCCCAACACCTCATCACTGAAGCAGACCAAAAATGAACCCAACATGGCTCAGGGAAATTTTGCGGAAGAGGGGGTGGAAAGAATGTCAGAGCCACATGTTGGGTCATGATATGCAGAGACATTTAGCTTACCCATAATTGTGGGCTAACTCCACAATGCATGACCCATATACCTCAACAAGGAGGGGCCAAGGGGAGGGGGTAGGTCACGGATGAGCCTAATAATGGTACCAAACTGACTGTATTTGCTGAATAACAAATTGACCAATAAAAAAAAATAAATAAAAATGGTGTGTTCTTCATCTCTAATTTTATTAATTTGTTTCTCTTCTCACTTTCTTTTGGTCAGGTTAGGTAAGGGTTTATCAATCTTGTTTATCCTTTCAAAGAACCAACTCTTTGTTTCATTGATTTTTTTTGGATATTTTTGGGTTTGTATTTCATTAATTTCTTCCCTTATCTTTATTATTTCTTCCTGTCTATGTATTTTTGGTTTACCTTTTTCTTCTTTTTCCAATACCTTAAGCTTAATCATTATGTTGTTGACTTCTGGACTTTCTATTTTCTTAACATAAGCAATTAAAACTGTAAATTTCTCTCTTAGGACTGCCTTCCTTGTGTCCTGAAGGTATGTTGTGTTCTCATTATCATTTGATTCTATGAATTTTTAAGAAATATTTTATTCTTATTTATTTATTTGAGAGAGAGAGAGAGAGAGAGAGAGAGAGATACAGAAATAAGCAGGTAGAGAGTGAGGGAGGTAATGGGCGTGTCAGGGCCTCCAGCCACTGCAAATGAACTCCAGATGTGTGCATCCTCTTGTGCATCTGGATTAAGTGGGTCCTGGGGACTTGAACCTGGGTCCTTTGATTTTGCAGGAAAGTGCCTTAACCACTAAGCCATCTCTCCAACCTTGGTAGTATGAATTTTTTGATGTCGGTTTTGATTTCTTCAATGACCCATTCATCATTCAGTAGTGTACTGTTTAGTCTCCATGAATTTGCGTATGCTCTGAAGTTTTTCTTGTTGCTGATTTGTATTTTAATCCTATTGTGAGCAGATAGAGTGCAAGGAATTATTTTAGTTTTCTGTATTTTGCTAAGATTTGTTTTCTGTCCTAATATATCGTCTATTTTGAAGACTGTTCCATGAGCTGCTGAGAAAAATGTGTACTCTGCAACATTTGGATGGAATTTCTGTAGATATCTGTTAAGTCCATTTGCTCCATGACATCATTAAACCAGATGTCTCTATGTTTAGTTTTTGCTAGATGACATTTTAATTTATGAGAGTTGGGTATTGAAATCACTCACTACAATTGTGTGTGGTGTTATCTGTGACATTAAGTCTAATAGTGTTTGATGAAATTGGGAGCCCCCATGTTAGGTGCATATATATTTAGGATTGTGATGTCCACCTGTTGGAGTGTTCCTTCAATCAGTAAAAAGTGACCTTCTTTTTCTTCCTAACTAATGTTGGTTTGAAGTCTATCTTGTCAGATATTAGGATATAGGAACACTTGATTATTTCCTAGGCACATTTTCTTAGAATATCATTTTCCATCCTCCACCTCTGATAGTGCCTGTTTTTCATTTAGAAGTGAGTTTCTTGGAGGCAACAAACAGAAACATAGGCAATCCACTGTGAGGTCATGGATATTGAAGCCAATTTCTGTCTGGAGAATTGTGTTGTAAGGTGTCATACCCTTCTTTTGGCTCTTATATTCTTTCTGCCACCTCTTCTGCAATGGAGCCTGAGCCCCGCAAGGTGCTCAACACTCTTCCATCACTTCTTCTCAGCAATATGTTGCCTTTTGGGCTATCTGAGTGGTTACTGCCATCTGAAAGGAGAAGCTTCTCTAGCCAAAAGTGAGAGTAGCATTAATATATGAATATGAACATTATGTGATGTGCTTACAGGGCGGTTTGGTGAGCATAATATATAATTTAGCCAGACAAGAGCAGGGTTTGCACCCCTAAGGCACATGACCACCCCCACCATAGGCTTTTGATTAGGTTTTAAGTACCAGGCATGTATTCCTGCCCATAGAGTGGGTCTCTAGTCCAATTAGAGAGCAGTTGGTTTCCCCTATAACAGACATACCATGATTGCACTCATTGGCTCATTTGGCCTGACTGGCCAAACTTGAGGCTTCCAGTGTTCACTGTTTCTATGGCTGGTGAGTTCTGTCTACTATAGGGCTGCATGCAGTGAAGCTTTTCCCAGCTTTCCATCGGATGGCCTATAGGAAGAAGTTTTCAGGTCAATCCCAGCTTGATTTCTCAGTGACCTTGCCACCAAGGCATGTGGAGTCTTCAGCAATAGGGTCTTACCATCTATTTCTGGTGAAAATCAGGGGCCTTGGCAATAGCCTATAATGTTTTGGAGGCCACAGGGACCTCTCTGGCCAACAACTCACTAGAAGGTATCCCATTCCTGGAACTGCAAATTTTCTAGTAACAGTCTATGGCTTCTGGATGCATCAATATCCAAAAAAGCAGGATTTAATATGTCTTATTCAGCATATTTTGAATTTTTTTTGAGGTAGGGTCTCACTCTAGTCTAGGCTGACCTGAAATTCACTATGTGGTCTCAGTGTGGCCTTGAACTCATGGCAATGCTCCTACCTGTGCCTCCTAAATGCTGGGATAAAAGTTGTGTGCCACCATGCCCAGCTAATATCTCGAATCTTGATTGACCCCCACACCCCCTTTAAAAAAAACTCATTCTCTTCCCCTGGCCTCACTTAGGCTATTCTACTCCCTGTAGTTTGTTCTTCTACTTACACATATACAAAACTATCCTCTTAGGTCTTTCTCTCTCTTCCCTCTCTTATAGCCTTTTTTTTTTTTTTTTTTTTTTTTTTTTTTTAGCTTACTGGCCTCTGCTACTGATTTTTGGTTCCAGCTCACACACAATTCTATACATTTGTAGCTAGGATCCACATATATGTGAGAAAATGTGACATTTGGCTTTCTGGACCTGTATTACCTCACTTAGTATAATCCTTTCCAGATCCACCTATTTCACTGCAAATTGCATTTTTAATTTTTTGTTTTTTGAGGTAGGGTCTCATTCTAGACCAGGGTGACCTGGAATGCACTATGTAGTCTCAGGGTGGCTTTGACCTCAAGGTGATCCACATACCTCTGCCTCCCAAGTGCTGGGATTAATGGCATTCGCCACCATACCCAGCTTATAATTTCATTTTTCCTTACTGCTGAATAGAACTCCATTGTGTAAATGTACCACATCTTTATTATCCATTCATATATTGAGGGACATCTAGGCTAGTTCCATTTCCAAGCTATTGTGAATAGAGTGGCAATAAACATAGTTGCGCAAGTATCTCTAAGGGAGTAAGAAGAGTCCTTAGGATATATGCCTAGGAGTGCTATAGTAGGGTCATATAGTAAATCTATTTTTAGCTGTATCAAGAACCATCACACTGATTTCCACAAAGGCTGTACCAGACTACATTCTCACTAACAGTATAGAAGGGTTCCCTTTTTCTGAATCCTCACCAACGTTTTTGTCATTTGTTTTCATGAGCAAGATTGATCTGTAGTTTTCTTTTCTTGTTCTGTCTTTGTTTGATTTTGTCATCAGGGTGATGCTGAATTCATAGAAGGGGTTTGGTAGAATTCCTTCCTCTTCTATTTTATGGAAAAGTTCGAGAAGCATTGGTGTTAGTTCTTCCATGAAAGTCTGGTAAAATTCACCAGCGAATCCATCTGATCCTGGACTTTTGTTAGTTGGGAAACTTTTTATAACTGCTTGGATACTTGTTATGGGTCTATATAGATGGTTTATGTCATCTTGATTTAATTTTGGTAAGTCATATAGATCAACGAAATCATGCATTTCTTTCAGATTTTCAAACTTACAGACATATATATTTTTAAAGTATGCACTAATGAGCCAGGTGTGGTGGTGAACACCTTTAATCCCACCACTTGGGAGGCAGAGGTAGAAGGATCACCATAAATTCGAGGCCACCCTAAGACTACATAATGAATTCCAGGTCAGCCTGAGCTAGAGTGTGACCCTACTTCAAAAACCAAAACCAAACAAAACAAAGTATGATCTTCTGAACTTCTTTGGTATCTGTTGTGTTCGTCCCTTTCTCATATCTAATTTTATTAATTTTTCTCTTCTCTCTTTCTTCTGGTCAGATTTGCTAAGGGTTAATCAATCTTGTTTATCCTTTCAAAGAACCAACTCTTTGTTTCATTGATTTTTTTTGATTTTTATTTTTGGTTTCTATTTCATTAATTTCTGCCCTAATATTTATTATTTCTTCCCATCTACTTATTTTGGTTTGCCTTGAGCTTTTTCCAAGGCCTTAAGGTGAAGCATTAAATTGTTTACTTGTTAACTCTCTAATTTCTTTCTTTCTGTTTTTAAGAAGTAAGGAGCATTTATTGAGAAAGCCTGGTGTCAGGACAAGCATACTTAGAATTTGGACTGGTATCCAAAGGATATAGAAAGGAGAAAGGAAAGGTTATTTACTTATTTATTTATTTATTTTGCTAGAATTCAGAAAGTGAATAGCCTTAATAGTGAAGATCTTCAAGCAACTATATCAGAGGAGGGGCACCTGAAGATATAGATCCAATATCCTATTAAGGTGGATAATTATATATTTCATCTTTTTTAAATTAGTTATGTACATAGTGTGTATACAGCCATGTTGGTAGCATTGTTAGGCTCCTCTCTGCCCTCCCCACTCCACAGGGACCCTCCTCATTGGGGAATGTAGGTCGTGCATTGTGGGGTTAGCCATCAGTTATGGGTAAGAGGCAATGTCTCTGTGCATAATGTCCCAATATGTGGCTCTAACAATCTTTCCACCCCCTCTTCTGCAAATTTCTCTGAGCCATGGTGGGGTCATTTTAGGTCTACTTTAGGTCTACTTGGGAGCCTCTGTGTCTCTGAATATCTAGTTTGGTAGGAGTTGAGTGTTCTCTGTGTCTATCTCCTTCACCCTTGTGCTGGTACCAGGTTCACCAAGAAAGCAGAACTCTTGCTCATTTCCCCAATTACTCTTGGTTTCAGTTGGGACCCTGGTGAGGTGTGATAGGCCAATTCTCTCCTCAGGATCTGTGTCCATCTGAAGAAGAGGAGCAAATTCTCCAATGGAGAGTGAAGTCAGCACCAGATAAATGGGACAACCATTATTATTTTAGAGAGAATTTAGTAGGTGTAGGCCCTCTTGTTGCCCATGATTGGTGGGAGCTTGATAATGGAGAGTGGGCTCATTTTTTGGATATGGTTCTGACTTATTTCCAAGCACAAGATGTGGGTTCTGTTCCACTGAATGGATCAGATAGCCAAATTAAGAGCAATTGTTATCCACCATGGCTGTGTGCCACTATTGCACTTGTGTGAGCATCACGTTAGGTTGTTTGCTGCTGAGTAGCTTAGACCATGAGTTGCTCGGACAGATGTTGGTCATTTTCCCCCAGTCACTCATGTAGCACCTTCTGACACTAGACCAGCTAACTGTCTGGGGACTGACTTTCTTCCAAATTCCAGCCAGGTCACTCCATGTTCCATACCAACAGCATATGATATCTTTTGCAATAGGGTCTTACCACTATCCTTTGGTAGGTCATCCATTGCTGTGACAGAAATATGTCTTCTTTGGGGAAACATTGTAGGTCACTCTGATCAACAGCTCATTGTGGATGTTAACCACATGCTGGTACTGAGAGTTACAGGCCAGCACCAAGGAAAAGAAGAAAGAAAAAGATAGGTAACATAAGAGAGAGAGAGAGAGAGAGAGAGAGAGAGAGAGAGAGAGAGAGAAATAGGAGAAGATTAAGGTTAATTTTTATCATACTCACTCCAGTGCCCTGTGACTCAGGTGTTCCCTTTAAGGGCCTGGTATAGGTTCAACCATTTAGGCTGTCTTTTAGGTTGTAGAATTTTATAGTACCATTGCCATTTGGGTCCAGTTGTGTGTCCCCCAACCCCACCTTTTCCCTGCCATCCTGTCCCACCCTCCCTATTGTCTGGTCCTCAAGATGCTTATTAGGATGTCAGCATCTTGGGCAGATTCAGGTTGGGATCCACAGATGAGAGAGATCATATGACAATTATCTTTCTGTGATTGGGTGAGTTCTCTGAGAATGAGCTGTTCCAGGTTTGACAATATTTCTTCAAATTTCATTGTGTCATTTTTCCTTACTGCTGTGTAGAATTCTATCATGTAGATATACTGCATCTTGGTTATCCATTCACCTAATAAGGGACAACCAGCTCTTAGCTACTATGAATTTAGCATCTATAAACATGATTGAGCAAATATGTCTGAAGTGAGGTATGGAGCATTTAGGGTAAATGCCCAATGAGGGAATAAGTGGGTTTGTTGGTAACTCTATAGCCAATCTTTTAAGGAGTCTCCATATTGCTTTCCAAAGTGGTTGTACCATCTTACATTCTCATCAACAGTGAATGTGGGTTCCTATTTACCCACATCCTTGCCAGCATTTGTTTTCATTTGATGAAATTGGGAGCCCCTGTGTTAGGTGCATATACATTTATGATTGTAATGTCCTCCTATTGAAGTGTTCCTTTAATCAGTATAAAGTGACCTTCTTTATCTTTCCTCACTAATGTTGGTTTGAAGTCTATCCTGTCAGATATTAGGATAGCAACCCCTGCTTGTTTCATCATGTGTGTGCTTTGCTTTCTCTTCAGCATAAAGGATTCTTTCAAGTATTTTCTGTAGAGCTGGCTTAGTTGCCATAAATTCCTTTAGCCTGCTTTTGTTGTGGAATGTCTTTATTTCTCCATTAATTTAGATAGATAGCTTTGCCAGATAAAATAATCTTAATTTACAGTTGTTATCTTTCATAAGTTGGAACCCATCATTCCAAGCCCTTCTGGCTTTTAATGTTTGTGTTGAGTAATCTGCTGTTATCCTGATGGGCTTGCCTTTATAGGTGACTTTCTTTTTCTCTGTAATTGCTTTAAATATATCTTCTTTGGTTTGCATGATTAGTAGTTTAATTATAACATGGTGAGGAGAGGTTCTTTCCAGGTTTTGTCTGTTTGGTGTTCTAAATGCTTCCTGTATCTTCATTGCCATTTATTTCACAATTTGGGGAAACATTTCTTCTATTATTTTGTTGAAAATGCCTACTATGCCTTTAGAGTGAAATGCTTTTCCTTCTACTATACCTTGAGTTCTTATGTTTGATCTTTTACAGTGTCCTGAATATCTTGAAATTCCCCTTTATACCTTCCTATTAGCTTGTCTTTCTCTTTGTTGGATTGTATTCGATCTGCCACTTGGTCTTCTACTTTAGATATTCTGTTCTCACCTTCATCCAATCCATTCTACTGGTGAGACTTTCCAGAGAGTTTTTTAAAAATATAACTTACTGTGTTTTTCAGTGCTAGTATTTCTGACTGGTTTTTCTTCAGTATTTCTATTTCCTTACTCATGTCTTCTAATAACCTCCTTATTTCATTAAGCTGGTTTCCTGTGTTCTCTTTTCAGGAGTTTATTTTCTTCTTTAATTCCTTTGTTTTCTTATTTGATTCCTTTGGTTTCTTTTTTGATTTCTTTGAGTATAGATAAAATCTTTTTTTTTTTTCAAATCTTTGTCAGGCATTTTATCCAAATCAGTCTCATTGGGGTCATTTCTGATGGATTTATAATTTTTAGTGGGATTGTGTTGTCTTGCTTCTTTCTGTTGCTTGTATTGTAATGTGGTGATTGTTGCATCCTGAGTTAATTTTATGCTTGGGTTTTCTAATTATCTGCAATGTTCTTAGACATAGAAACCCAACTTTATATACCTTCAGGGTAGGAGTTTAAGGTGTCAAGTGTACCTTTTATACTCCAATCCAAATGCAGAAGTAATCCCAGGTGTTGGATTTGCCTGATATTCAAGTATTCTAGTGGTTGGGTGGAACAATTTACTGGCAAATTCTAAAATTCAAGTGTGCAATATACACATTCAATAAAAACCAGTGCAGCATATGCATGTGTAGGGATTGAAACAAACAGATAGCTTTACAAAGCCAAAATCCATAAGTGTGTGTGTTGCTCTACACTCTTAACCCTATCTGCTGAGTGGTTGAGATTTCTGTTCTGAAATGGGTTCCAGGAAATCCTGGGTCTGAATCAGACCCTGCCCCCAATAATGACAGAAGAATAATACAAAGGCCCTATAAATCTGAAAGTATCAAAAGCAACAATAGTCACCCCTCAAAAACAGCTTAATTGAGAATGGCAAAACTAACCAAGGATGTGTAACCCATTAACCTGCCCTGACATGGAAGGAGAGATTACCACTTCCTGTGCAGGTCTATGCACCTGCTTTTTTGTCAATCAGCCTCATTACTGTTTTTTTCTTTGGGGGGGGGGTTCAATCTCAACAATGCTGAGTGTCCACCTTGATCCCTTTGTGTTGTGCTGTGGACCTGGTGTTCTGATCAGCTGTACATGATGCCCTGCCACCCAGGACTAAATGACTTCTTGGGATGTTCATGGTTCTGATGGTTGGGCAATGGAAGATTGTAGGAATCCTGGTGTGTTACTGGAACTGCTCAGCTTGTCCCACCTGTATCCCCCTCAGCAGGTCTTTTCTGGCTCCCCTGCAGGTTTCTTGACTTTGCAAGGAGGCTGATGTGTTTGAAAAAAATCCCCTTTTGTGGTCTGTGCTCCTGTAGCGAGGTTCCTGGGTGGATCAGGGCTGCAAGCACCTCTGCAGAATTCTGGCCAGTTTCTTCCTTTCTGGTAGATCTTGGTCTTTCCTGCTTCTCTGCCATTTTGGATAGTAATGTATTTATCTTCACTCTTTGGAAGAAGAGTGTATTTTGCTGTGGTTTTGCTTAAATTCCTCCCTAGGCTGGTTTGGTGTGACTTCTATGCAGCTCTATTACCCAGAAGTATGTTTGCCAATATTTTGTTCAAAATTTTTGCATCCATGTTCATGAGGGACATTGGTGTGTAATTTTCTTTTTTTTTTGTTCTGTCTTTGTCTGGTTTTGGTATCAGAGTGATGCTGGCTTCATAGAACGAGTTGGGTAGAATTCCTTCCCTTTGTATTTTATGGAAAAGTTTGAGAAGCATTGGTGTTAGTTCTTCCATGAAGGTCTGGTGAAATTCACCAGTGACTCTATCTGGGCCTGGACTTTTTTTTAGTTGGGAGTCTTTTTATAAACTACTTCTATTTCTGTACTTGAAATAGGTCTATTTAATTGGTTTATCTCAGCTTTATTTAAATTTGGTAGGTCATATAAATCTAGGAAATCATTCATTTCTTTCAGATTTTCAAACATAGTAGAGTATACATTCTTAAAGTATGTGCTTATGATTTTTCTGAATGTCCATGGTATCTGTTGTAATGGTGTCTTTTTCGTCTGTAGTTTTATTAATTTGTGTCTCTTCTCTCTTTCTTTTGGTCATATTTGCTAAGGGTTTATCAATCTTGTTTTCCCTTTTAAAGAACAAATTCTTTGTTTCATTGATTCTTTGAATTTTTTAAATTTCTATTTCATTAATTTCTGCCCTAGTCTTTATTATTTCTTTCCATCTACTGATTTTTGGTTTACCTTGTTCTTTTTTACAAGGCCTTAAGGTGAAGCATTAAGTGGTTCACTTGCAACCTTTCTAATTTCTTATTATAGGCACTTAAAGCTATAAATTTTCCTCTTAGGACTGCCTTCATTGTGTCCCAAGGGTTTTGCTATATTGTCTTCTTGCTATCTGATTTTATGAATTTTTTGATTTCCTGTTTGATTTTTTCAATGACCCACTCATCATTCAGTAGTACACTGTTTACTTTTCCTTTCCCAGTGAAGTAGCTCTTGACCTTACGACCAGTAGGGGGAAGTGATGCAGTCTCATCTTGATAAATATTTATCATATGGATTAATCTGGGTGTGATTCTTGAAAGTCTACTAGTCAGCAGAGCCCATGCCAGCCACAGCATATAAAAAATGAATGAGATCCAGTTTTTCTTTATCAGAAACCTCACAAAACTCAGAAGAAAAATAGCGTGGAGTGGTATATGAATAATTGCACAATTTCTAAGTATTTTGACCTCAAGAAGAACAATATTAACAATTTTACTATGGAGATAATCTTTGCAGTTGAAGATAGGGTTGCTGGATTCTAATTTGGGTAAGGAGAGTTTTACTAACACTTCTTGACAGGCTCCAAATGCAGGGAGTGGCTGCCTTTTTCATTTACTGTTTATGTGTAGTTGAGAGTTGCACTTCTTGCAACCTTTAGCTTTCTGCTTTGATTAATTGAATGCCATCAGTGTCTATTTCCATCTTTCTGCAGCAGGCTGTCAGGATGGCAGCAATACCAGCACTCATGCTTGAAGAGTCACTTCCTCTGTGATGTCTCCTGGACCCTGGCAGAACCACCAGCAACCCCACTGGAGGACCCTCATTGGGATGGGTGTAAGGAGAGGGGATATAAGAGGGTATCACAGGGGGAATGGGACCAACACACGATTTGTTCATACAATAAAGTTCATAATAAAAAGATTTAAAAACAGAGTTGTTCTTCCTTGGATTTTTGAGTGATAGATGACTCAGAGTGGTCCCACCCCCAGCCAGAGTAGATCAGTAATGGATGAGACATCATCTCTATTACACCTGCAAGAACTCAAGGAACGTTTTGCGGGAGGTGGTGTATGGAGTATTAGTGCTTTTCTCACCACTCACTTTGCAGCCCACCAATCTGAACTTGTGCAAACTTACATTGAATGGGATTCACCATTTCTTTGTGTTAACATAGGCTTCCTGTCTCAGACACTAATAATAAAGCCAACAAGATGGAGTCTTCCAGTTCTAAGGAGCAGTGGGATATCATCCTCAGAATCTGCTTCTCCGGTCTGGGAAGTCCATTTTTACACAGCATTCATTCTTCCAGAGGCTGAATGTTCAGAGTTACCAACACAGACAGTGGGTGATTTAAATGTATAGAGGGAGGTTGGAGGGATGGCTTAGCAGTTAAGGCATTTGCCTGCAAAGCCAAAGGACCTAGGTTTGATTTCCCAGGACCCATATTAGCCAGATGCACAGGGGAGCACACACATCTTGAGTTTGTTTGCAGTGGCTGGAGGCCCTGGCACACCCATTCCCTCTTTCTCTTTTTTTTCTGTCAAATAAATAAATGAATAAATAAAATAAATCTATAGAGGGGAAGGGTTAAAATTGCCTTTGATGCCAGTGATAAACTGCATTATGGCAAAGTATTCTTTGGGTGGGGAGACAGTGTGGAGGTAAAGTGATTGCTTTGCTGACAACCTGAGTTTAATTCCCAGGACCAGTCATCCTGGACTTGAAAGCATGGGTTTATAATCCCAATGCTGAAGTCACAGACAGGAGGATCACATGGGGTTGCTGGCTCAGAAACAAATAATGATTGGCACTTGAGGAACAACTCTTGAGGTTGTTATCTGGCCTTCATATGTACACACACATGTGCATTGCCAACACACATGCACAAATACACACATAAAAGTATTATTTCAGCCGGGTGTGGTGGCATATGTCTTTAATCTCTGCACACGGGAGACAGAGGTAGGAGGATGTAGTGAGTTTCAGACCACCCTGAGACTACAGAGTGTATTCCAGGTCAGCCTGGACTAAAGTGAGACCCTGCCTCAAAGAACAAAAACAAAAACAAAAAAGTACTATTTCAAGGGAAGTGGCAGAAGTAACCTAATTTAGGTTGAAGAAGCATAACATAAATTTATTTTATATTTAGGTTAACTATCTTGAGTGCTATACTCTATATAACATCAGTCCTGGTATGAGAAATACTATTGCAAACCCCAATATGACTCCTACTATTTGGCAACTCTGTGAGGCTGCCTGGGTTCACATGAGTGGACCTCATAAGAGTGGTGTTTGAGACAATAGAATTCCCAGTCTGCCAACAAATCTCAAGACTTGCTTAAATTTTATTGTGCTGATATATCTAACTTAATGATTTTATGGTCAGATAAACCTGAAACTTTCTATATAAAAATATCTTTAAAAAATTTTTTTGTTTATTTTTATTTATTTGAGAGTGACAGACAGAGAGGAGGAGGAGGAGAGAGAGAGTGAAGGAGAGATAGATAGATAGATAGATAGACAGAGAGAGAGAGAGAGAGAGAGAGAGAGAATGGGCATGCCAGGGCTTGCAGCCACCACAAATGAACTCCAGATGCATGTGCCCCCTTGTGCATCTAGCTAACGTGGGTCCTGGGGAACCAAGCCTCGAACCTGGGTCCTTAGGCTTCACAGGCAAGCGCTTAACCGCTAAGCCATCTCTCCAGCCCAATTTAAAAATATCTTCATGTGATGTGCGTATAGTGGGTGGAGGTATATGTGTGTGCCACAGTGCATGTGTGGAGGTCAGACAACCTCACATGTTGGTGCTTACCTTGTGGGACACAGAGTTTCCTGTTGTTTATTGAGGTGTGCAGCAGGCTAGCTGGCCCATGAGGGTCTCGAAATTCTCCTGTCTCACTGTTAGGCACATTGGAATTGCAGATACTACCACATCCAGCTTTATGTGAGTTCGGGGATCTGAACTCAGCCTGTCATGCTTGCACAGCAAGCGCTTTTGCCCACTGAACCACCTTTTCAGCCTAAAACATGAAGCTTTAGATTGTTTACCAGATGCTCTAGTCAATGTTTTTCATAATGGCTACTAACTTGGCACCACTCTTTGGTTTGTCCTGTTTGTCACCAAAAGGTTAATTAGAGTTGTTAGTAGAAGCATGCATGAGAGCACAGAGAATTTGTGTTAGCTGACAAGTATGTCTGAAGACATGCCACCTGATATGACAGAGCCAAACCTAGAGCTCAGGATTCCTTGTCCACAATCCACTGTGTCTACACTGAATTCAGCTTCCTTCACTTGTCCTCAGAGGCGACTAGGGCTAGATTGTCCAACTATCCAGTGATTTGCCCTCATCTATTCTTTGTTTGGGGATGGTGGTGGTACAGTGTCTCATGTATCCTAGGCTGGCCTTGAACTCTTACGTAACTGAGGATGATCTTGAACTTCTTCCTTCTACCTCCTGAGTACTGGGATTACAAGTACGTGCTGCTACATCCAATTTGTGTGGTACTGGAGATGGAATACAGGGCTTTGTGATGCTGGGCAAGTACTCTACCAATTGAGCCCTATGCCACCATCTTCACATCATTTCGAGGTAGGTCTAGAACCCTCTGGATGACCTCATAACTCCCCCCTCTGTCTCATCTTTGCTGGGTAAGTCTTTGTTATTGGGTTAGAGATTTGAAATCCACCCCCCCCACCTCAAGCAAGGTTGAGAGACACCTCTGTAGCTGACCTTGAGCGTCACCCTCTCACTTGATGTGCAAAGAGATGATCTCCTCTTCAGAGCACTGATGTCTGCCCACTCCAGCATGGGAAGTTTGGCAGAGAATGTTGGTGTGCATTCTAAATCTTTAGCCACTATCATCCTCAATTTGCTTTTTTTATGTTAGAATTTAGCTCTAGTATGCATTAAGGAGTGGTTAGACATAGAACTTATATAGAAAGTCCAGGCTGGGCTTGGAGGTGATTCAGGATAAGAGGAGCAAGAGTAGTAGGCTTTCAGGGTAAAGGATGGGTACAAAGAGAGTAAAGCTGGGGGATAAGGGGCTCACATCTCCTTACCATTTAGAGAGACCTGGAGTATGTATGTGTGGGAAGAGAGAGAGAAAAAGAGAAAGGGAGCAGGAAAAAGATAGAGGATAAAAAAGGAGAGGAGAGAGAAGGAAGAAGGAGGAGGAAGAAGAAGAAGAAGAAGAAGAAAAGAGAAGATAGTTTTTCTATGCTTAACTAGGTGACTTAGTTTAGTTTTGGTAATTTTCCTTTTTTAGCTAAAATAAATAATCCTGAAATCTCTGTAAGCTTTATTCATATGGGATGCAATATTCTGATCCTAAGATTGGGGATAAAGACATTTTGATCTGTAAATGCTGAATGCTTGAGCTAAGGACAAACCTCTTTGAGACTGTCTGTGTAACTAACAATCTAGGAACCAAATGACATCATCAATTATACTGCTAAGCTCTTTGTATTCAAAAGAATCAGTTTTGTTTGTTATTCTCTAAAAATGGCCCAGGAGCTTGGACATACCTTTGTATAAACAGTCAGCAAACAGTTATTAGAAATAGCTTTCTCCCATAAGATGCTTAAACATAGTCTTATAATAAAATTAGGAGCTAAGAAGGAGAGTAAGAATCTTGGATCAGTTTTTCTGTGATTTACTCTTGAAGGTCTGCCCAACTCCAGGTTTCTGTATTTATCAAATTTAAGTTTAATTTTTTTAAAATACAGGGAAGAGCCCTTTGGGAAGAGAAGCAGGATGGAAGTTTCAAAAAAAGATGGGAATTACTGATGTACTGGGAGACTTGAATAAACATTCACATACTTATTAGTGCCAGGTCAACTTGATTAATAAAATATAGATGTAATTGCTTATGAGGTGTTGTACAGGTAGAGAATACCCATTCTTTAGTTTGTTATACATATTAGAAAATCATATCTGGTTTTTCTTGTTCTTTGGTGTAATGTGGGCCAAAATTAAAAATAAATCATTCTTAAAAATATATTGATTTGCTATTTTTCCCTTAAGATGTAATCTGAAATATAATGGAGGAGGATATTTTTGTTCAGCTCCTATAATATTTAACTGCAGAGTGGCATTAGACATTTATGTTGAAGTGTCAGGTGACTATTAGCTGGAAAGAGTTTGGATGGCAACAAGGTGACATTTTCTTCTTAGCCACATGAAAGTTCAATGCATGTTAGTCATTGCTCAAGTGGACCTTAAAGAATCACTTTCAAAGGACACCATGGATGAAGAAGTCATATTTATCAACATTAAACAAAGACTTTGTGTAGGCATAAATATTCTTTATATAAACATAACACAACATTAAATAGTTCAGGTACACACGCACCACTGAGAACACATCCACTGTTGGTCAAAGTCGCCTGTAAACACCACCTCACACTGAATACAAAAGCAGCTTTGGCCCCAGCTCTGGGTTCACAACACAGATGGATGCCAGAGCATGAAGGAAGGGTTCTCCACAGCCCTCCCACCCCCCACCCCCCACTCCCCACACAGTCTCAGCAAAAGGAAAGGAGGAAACCAACAATACAGCAGCAATGACAGCGAGAGCAGCAGCACCCTCCCCTCCCCCAGAGAAAACATTGAGAGTTTGGGTCAGTTCAAAGGATAATGCAAAATTCAGTTTTCAAAATGGAAGAAAATCAATTTGAAGCAATACTTTTCCAAGTGCAATTCATCCTTCAATGGACACATGACTGCCTAGCTATTCCCCTCTTTTTGGGTAAAGGTTATACAATGACAGGCAGCAAGTCCTGGCCACTGCTAAGTTGCAAGAGATAAGCCTTACTTTCTTCTGTAAGGTGCCAAATAGCAAACAAACAAACAAAAACTTGCTGTTGGCCCTCAGCACAATCCTTCTTTGCTTTGCTGTGTATATTGCTGTATGTGACATTCAAGGTGACACCATGACTGAGTTTTAAGCAGTTTAGATACAGAAATTGTGTTTTGAAACATTCAGATTTGGATGACTAAATTCAAATGTGTTTCTATAGTTCATTCTTTTGTGCTCAGAGGGGCCCTTGTTTAGCTCCATTGAAGGAACTACCAATAAAAAAGATGGTATGCATTCAGAGTCTGGTAAAGATGGGCTGCCAACTGACCCTTGAGACCATCCACCTGGCAAAGACCTGCTGGGAAGGCCTGTCTGCTCTGTGCTAAATATTCCTCAGGGTGGTTTGTGGAAAACACCTCCAGTGTCAAACAATAAACTGGGCTTATTTCACTTTCATATTGTATTAGGATCCTAGAGAATTTCAGTTACCAAAGTACTGAAAGCCTATATTGCAAGAATAATTTGTCAGCTCAGTGTTTCCCATGATATTATATACGCTATGTGTGTGCGTGCAGAACTCACACATATACTTATGCAATTTTATTTGTACGAAACTTGAACTGCACACAACAGTACTTTGCAAGAATCAAGTCCACAGATAACAGTTTAACAACACACCAAAGAAAGGACGGAAGCTCTACTGAGACAAGAAATATCAGCTTTGCAACGTACAGAATAATTTCAAAACTGCAAATTCCCAAGCCTGCTGTGTTCCACATGGAGTCTGGATCAACCCCTGGGATCTGTGGGAAGAATATGGCAACCAGCCCAGAGAGGCTCATCTGTGAGTCCAGAGCTAAAGGGAAGTAAGACTCAGGCAAATCAACTTGAGAATATAATTGCAGTGAGGCAACATTTTTTTTCCCTCTCTTTAAGAAAAAGAAAACACTACTTGTCTATTTCAGAACATTTCTTTATATTCAGTACTATTGTTTCTTTTGCTGAATTGGCATTGACTTTTTATATTAAAACTTGTTTACTCAATGCATCAGTAAACAGGCAGCTTCTCTCCTATCTGTGTGACAAAACCCTTTCATCATCACCAAGAATGGCCACCCCCACCCTTGCCTGACTCTTGCTAGGATGTGTTGGCTGACAGGCGTGTTGTCACTGTTGTTGATAAACCATCTTTTACAAGGCCTGTTCAGGCACTCGCTTGTGGAAAATTACTGACTGTCTTTGCTGGTATTGCTGCTTGCGCCTCTTCCTCTTGTCACACTGGCAGAGCAGAAGCATCTTGAAGGTGGTTCTGAATGTTTTGTTGCACAGGGCATAGCATACGGGGTTCACGGTGCTGTTGATGTAGCAGAGCCAGTAGCCCAGATTCCAATAGGTTTTGGGTATGCAGCTGTCACAGAAGGTATTCACCAGGACCATGATGTTGTATGGGGTCCATGTGATGATGAAGGCTAGCAGGATAGCACTGAGGGTCTGTGCTGCTTTTTTCTCCTTGATGAGGGACATCCTCTTCCGCTTGGTGATCTGACTTCTGGTTTTCAGAGCAAACCTCTTGGCCAGTGTGGCTTCTTTGAAGGACAGAGGTAGAGTGGCCGTGGTCTTGTCCATCGATGAGTTTGTGTCAGAGGTCTTGGTTGCATCCACGGCAGTCTCTAACTGGATGGGAAGCTTGGAGAAGCTCGTTTGACAATTGTCACCATCGTCAATGCTTTTCTGGGACTGCAGCTTATTGGCATTCCTCTCCACATCCATAGTCCCCAGCTCCTCGTCTGGTATCTGCAGGTTGTCAGATGAGGGTAGCTTGGTGGAATTCAGGATGCTGCTGTGACCTGGAAGCTTGAGTACAATAGAGTAGATGGCTCTTGTCTCTGAGCCCATGTCCTCCTCGTCGGAGGAGGCCGAGTTTTCCAAAGAGGCAGCAGCATCGTTGTTGTTCCAGCTGTCGCTGCTGCTGTGCTCTTGGTCCATTTGCTCAGCGCTGGGCTTCCAGCTCTTGGTGGTGAACCAGAAATGACAGCCACCATACTTCTTCCTGGATGAACGTTTCATGTTTTGCTGTTGAAGTTCATAGCTGCTGCAGCTTCGAGAACTGCCTGTGGGGTGGACAAAGTTTTCTGCCTCAGCTTCTGTCCCAGAGGCCTGCAGCCCAGCCAGCTCTTTGGTACGTTTTTCAGTTTCCTTATAGATCCTCCAGTATAAAATAGTCATGATGGTGACGGGCATATAAAAGGCAGCAATTGCCGTGCCGAAGGTGATGGTGGGCTCACTGAGGAACTGAATGAAACACTCTCCTGGGGGTACAGTTCTTTTCCCTACAAAGTACTGCCAGAACAAGATGGCAGGAGCCCACAGGATGAATGAAATGATCCAAGCCAGACCAATCATCACGCCGGCTCTTTTTGTTGTTCGTTTAGCTCTGTAAGTGAGTGGCCTTGTGATGGAAAAGTACCTGTCAAAGCTGATGACCAGCAGGTTCATGACGGAGGCATTGCTCGCCACATAGTCAATGGAAAGCCAGAGGTCACAGGCTAAATTTCCCAGCGCCCATCGATTCATGATGATGTAGGTGGTGAACAGATTCATTGAAATGACCCCAATAATCAGATCAGCACAAGCCAGGCTTAAGAGGAAGTAGTTGTTGACTGTCTTCAGTTGCTTGTTAACTTTAAAAGCCACAATGACCAGGATGTTGCCAATGATGGTCACTAGGGCAAGGAAGCCTGTCAAGAATGCGATGAAGACCACTTGCCAGATGGTATGACCTCCCAGAGGGTCACTGGAGGTATCATTTGAGGAGAAATTCCCAACTGATCCTGAAATGTTGTAGCTGCCAAGATGAGTGACTGTCCCTGGTGGCAGCCCTACCTCTGAGGGGCTGTATATCCAGGAAGAGCTGATGTTTGGAAACAAAGGTGAGGTTGTACTGCTATTGTGCAAGGTCATTGTGACTCTCTGACATAGTCTAGGGAAAAAAGAGAAAAGGCAGAGTTAGCAAAATCGTTGCCCTTGGGGGTTATTTTTCTATTGTCTTCACATTACCTATATTTTTTATTTTTGAGTTAGGGTCTCATTTGATAACACAGATAGCCTGGAACTCACTATATGATCTAGCCTGGCATTGAACTTGTGATACTCCTGCCTCTGCTTCCCCAGTGATGATATTAGAAGAGTATGCCACTATGCCAAACTTTTCTTCTCTTACATTTACAATGTGGAAGACATGATACAGGATGCTAGGTCTTGAAGCAGTCAATCATGATAGAGTTTCTTCTCTTGTTTTAAGGGTGAAGAGTGAAGGATATCCAGATTGATTTGCTCAAGACAGAACAGTTTGTGAGAGACCTGCACTAAATACTGTGCTTTCCCTACAATTGCATGCCATAGAATACTGTTATCAATAAAACAGCATCTTTCATTCTCTGATTTACTTCTTTTATTTTCAAAAGGGGAAAATGAGATACTTATATGACACTTGCTCAACATAGTGTTAGCATCTTTCTTCTTGATAAGTAAACTTAATTCATTTAAATTTTATCCACCTGGAAATTTACACATCTGAGGCTTCACACATAAGCAACTTGAAGGTGACACCAACCATTTAAGCCTCTGTGGAATGAGTCAAGTCAACCCAAAGCAAGTGAGAAAATAGTGTATGTTGTAGTCAGGTTTGCATTGCTGATAGAAATCACCTGACCAAGAGTGGCTTTTGGGAATAAAAGGGTTTATTTTGACTTAAAGATTCTAGGGGAAGCTCCATGATGGCAGGGGAAAACGATGGCATGGACACAGGGTGGACATCACATCCTGGTCAACATAAGGTGGACAATAGCAATAGGACAGTGTGCCAAACATTGGCATGAGGAAACTGGCTATAATACCTATAAGCCCACCTCTAACAATATACTGCCATTCCCAAATCTTCATAGCTTGGAACTTAGCATTCAGAACACCTAAGTTTATGGGGAACACCTGAATCAAATCACCATATTCTACCCCTGGCTCCCATAAACTGATAACCATCCATGGTATAAAATGCAATGCATTGGTTCCAACTTTAAAAGTCCCCATATTTTTTTTTTATCAATCTTAATGATATTCAAACATCCACATAATCCAAGGTCTTTTAACTGAGCCATAATACCAAAAAAAACCCCTCAAAAAACCCATAATGGTAAAGAATAAATACTCACACTGCAAAGATGGCATTTGGCATAGCAAAGAAATATTCAACCAATACAGGCTTTAAACAGGGCTAAGATCAAACTCTGTAGCTCCAAGTCCAATAACTCTATCTAGTGACTAGTTTGTAAGTCCAATAATCCTAACCAGTGACAAATCTTCGGAGTTCCAATTCCATCCCACCAGCTAGGCTACTCACAGTCCTGAACAAAACTTCCTGTGGGGCTGGCAGCTCTCCTTATCAGCCACCTTGTGGTTCTAGCATCTCCACTGGGTTTCCATTGCAACCTACAGTCCATCCTCATGAATCCATTGGGTCTCCATGTAGGCATTCAGTAAACCTACTTCACACTGCCCGTGGCCATTTCCAAAACACAAGACCATGTTGCAAACTCAAAGACCCTCTCTTTCCTGCATTTCTCATACTCCACAATACCAGGTGGGGTGCCAATTTGTTAATCCAGGGGGGAATAAAGCAGACTTTGAATAAACAGGACATTTCTTGAGCACTCAGATCCCTTGAAAAGAGTCTACATTCTCCCTGTTGCTCCAGTGAAGGTCAGCTGGCCCAATCTCAAATGTTATACTCTCTCACTAATTGCAGCTGGATGGGTAGAAGTTTCAGCCCAAAGACTTCATTTCTGTGTCATATCTCTTTACCCACACCAGTCCATTTGTATGCAAAGAAACCCTGCACAAAGTCTCAGGACAAAGGCATAACAAGAAGTCCCTCACAAAAACTGCTTCTAGCCCAGTCCAGACAAAGCTCTTTCTCACCCTCACAAGCCAAACCTTACAGTCCATAGTTCTTATTGCATTCAGGTCTTTCAACTCTGATCAGAATAGTCCATCAAGTTGTACTCACATGCAAGGCATCTCTTAGGCCAAGGTTTCAAGTCCTTCCACATTCCTCTTTAAAATCAGCTCCAAAAGGCCAAAGCCACATAGTCAGCAACCCCACTCTTGGTACCAACTTTACTGTTGCCATCAAGTTTGCATTTCTGATAAAAATCACCTGAACAAGACTGGATTTTGGGAAAAAAGGGTTTATTTGACTTACAGACTTGAAGGGACGCTCCATCATGGCACAGGAAAACGATTGCATGAGCAGAGGGTGGACATCACCCACTGGCCAACATAAGGTGGACGACAACAGGAGAGTGTGCCAAACACTGGCATGGGGAAACTGGCTATAATACCCACAAGCCTGTCCCCAACAATATACTGCCTCCAGGAGGTGTTAGTTCCTAAATCTCCATTAGCTGGGAATCTAGCATTCAGAACACCTAAATTTGTGGGGGACACCTGAATCAAACCACCACAGTGTATAACATTTTATATAATGTTGATGCTTTAATATTTTTTGAGAGCTATTTTCATGTGGCCTAGACTGGCCTGGGATTCTCTATGTAGCTAAAGATGACCTAGAACTTCCAATCTTGTCTCCACCTTCTAAATATTGGGATTACAGGCAGAAACTACGTCATAAGGTTTATGTGGTCCTGTGGATCAAACCCAGAGCTTCATATATGCTAGGAAAGCACTCTACTTACTGAGATGTAATGTTGTCTCTTAAAATCATAATAGTACATAAGAGACAGGTTTCTTGTAATTGTGATGGCATGCTCAGCTGTTCTATATTTTTGGAAAAGCTCTTATCTTCCTATTATTTTGTTTATAGCAAAGACTTTTGGACATGGTCACTAAGTTCCTTTCTGCTTTGGTTGCTTTGCATCCCTGTTTTATAGTCTTTCTTTTGCCACCCCAGCCCAAGTACTCTGCAGTACACATAGACATCTATAGCAACTTTTAATGAAGTTGAGCCTCTGTAGTGCTTTCCAAGTCTCTTCCATTATGTCTTGCAGGAACTGATCATGTTCTGTTGCCTTGTTTTCATGTCATATGACATAATGATTTCATTACAGATAAATATGATGCCCAATAAAGCCAATGGTTTATACATCTGTCTTCTTTCATCTTTTTTTAAATTAATGAATGTCATAGTGGATATCTGTTATTTGTCATTATTTCAGCTATTTTTCTGGAAATAGCTTGTCACCCGTGCTATATTTTGGGAGAGGCACTCACCACCTGGCCCTGAGTCCTTAACCATGGTAATTGACTTAAAGCAGATTCAATCAGAGAGTATCAATTTGGGAAACCAATGTGGACACTGGACAGAGAGAAATTCTTTCACATATTTGAGGTTACTTCTTGCTGGTCACCATCTTTTAACTGTGTGAAACATCTGAGAAGCAAATAAACACAGAAGAAATATGGGGTAAGGAGTGAGATGAGATAGAATGGGCTCTTGGGAAAGAGAGAAATCATTAGGATAAAACTTTTGGGACCTGGGTTGAGCTATTTGTAAGTCAACACAGGCTCCTTGACCTTAATCATATGAGCCAAAAGATTGTCTTTGTTGCCTCTGCTAGAAGAGGAGGCTTTCAGTTGTCTAAAACTAAAGGCTCTTGATTAATATATTTGGTCAAAGTAGCAAGTATATACTCTGACCAAGTCTAGACATATAATATGACCACTTATTTTATCTGGCTTTGTGTGGGTATGGTGAATTGAACTCTAGTCCCTATGCTTTTCAGGAAAGCACCTTAACTTCTGAGCCATCTCTCCAGACCCTGAAGTTAATTTTTTAAAATTCAAAATTTGAAAGTCTAGAAAAAGAATGTGGTCATGATCACCACCAGCATGTCTCACTGAACTAACTCTGGCTTTCAGTTACTGTGATTGGTGCTAAAGAGCTCCACAAGTTCCAGACTCTGCCTTCATAAATGACCATACAGCTGAGCATGAGGATATGGACAAAACCCTAAAAAAGCACAAAGTTGAGGCTGGGGAGCTTTTTCAGTGGGTAAAATGCTTGCTGTGGAAACATAAGGACCTGAGTTCAGATCCCCAGCACTCATGTAGAAAAAAGAAGCTGAGTGTAATGGTGTAAGCCTATAATCTGAGCACTAGGTAGGCAAAGACATGAGAATCACTCACTCTTGCTGGTTAGTTTGTCTAACCAAATTGGTGAGCTCTGGGTTTAGTGAGAGACCCTGTCTCAAGCAAATAATGTGGAGAGTGATAGAAGAAGACACCTTTGGCCTCCATGGTACATGCATCTACACACATGTGCCCACACACATATGAACATGTGTACCCACATGCATACCACATATAATCACACAAAAAAAGCAAGCACAAAGTCACACAGGCAATAAGAAGTTGCTTCCCCATCAGTGGTGAAAGCAGTGGTCACTGCAAACCTCAAGTTTGGCCAGCTATGCCAAATGAGCCAATGGGTGCAATAGTGGCATGTCTGTTCCGGGGGAAACCAACTACTCTCTAATTGGACAGGAAACCTGCACTGTGGTAGGGAATACATGCCTGGTACTGAAAACCTAATCAAAAGCCTATGGTGAGGGAGGTCATGAGCCTTAGAAGTGTAATGTCTGCTCTTATCTGGCTAAATGCATATATTTTGCTCACCAAAGTGCCCTGTAAGCACTTTAATTAATATTCATACCCATATATATTAATGCTACTCTCACTTTTGGTTAGAGAAAACTTCTCTTTTCGGATGGTGGTGACCACTTGGATGACCCAAAAGGCAACATAGTGCTGAGAAGATGTGTCAGAGAAATGTTTGCACTAAAACATCTCTATTACACCATCCAAGGTTCAGGGTCCATTGCGGAAGACGTGGTGGAAAGAATGTAAGAGCCGAAGGAAGGGTAGGACTGCTTTCAATGCAATCGACCAGACAGAAACTGGCCTTGATATCTATGACCTCACAGTGCCTAGCACTATCTTCACAAGATCCTCATAATAGGAGGAAAAGATGATGACATCAAAATAAAAGAGAAACTAATGGAGAGAGGGAGAGAGTATGATGGAGTGTAGATCTGTGAAGGGGGAAGGTGTGGGAGCAGAAGGAATTATCATGGTTTATTGGCTGTAAGTATGGAAACTGTCAATTAAAAGGAAAAAAAAGTTGCTCCCTGGGCTGGAGAGATGACTTAATGGCTAAAGTGAAGCCTAAAGCTCTAGGTTAAATTCCCCAGAACAAAATGAACATTGTGGTGCATGTAGCTGAAGTTGATTTGCAGCGGCTAGAAGCTATGTCACACCCATTCTCTCTCTGTAATACATAAATAAATGAAAATAAAATAAAAGTTAAAAAGTTGATCATGTGGATAGTCATATTATATTGTACAAATTCAACAACAATTTGTATTTGTTCACTTGACTAATGAGCATAAAATTTTTGAAAATAAACCTAAAGTGAATTATTTTCTTATAAAGATCATTTCATCTGATGAATCTGTAGAGTCTTGCAAAATGTATAATATTCCAGTTCAACTGGGGTTTGTGGCACATCAGAAACAAAAAGCAACAGTGCTGAGCAGAGGTGCCAGCAGGTGAACCTTACTCTCTGGCTCAGTAGGTCTCTGTTCTGTTTTGAGTCGTCTCTGGCGTTTCTTGTCTAATCATTGGGAAATGTTTGAATCACAAGCTGCCAGACATGATCTTAACTTGCATTCTTTGGCATATATATACTATGATGACACCATGATTCAGCATTAATTCACCATATAATACCTCTTGCAAGTCTCAGAGATGTGCTTTTCCTTATTTTTAAAGATCTTTTAGAAATTTCTCTATCATACAGTGGGTGTGGATTATAGGCTGAGCAAAAAAGTGGAAGCCATGCATGCAGTCACCTGCTTACTCATGTACTACACTCAAAGGACCACTGTCAATCAGGTCTTAACCATGCACACCTGACGGCAACATTTGGGGTTTCTTCTAATAGCCAGATACATGAAAAGTCAACTTATAAAGGAAGATGCGAATCTGGTGGCATTGAGGCACATACAACCTCTTGAGTGGTAGTGGACGTGACTGAAGCCTGCTGTTAAATGCATGATAGCTTGTAGCTATAAAGAGAGACATGTCTAAGAAACTGTGGGTGCTCATCTGATGATACACTGTGACAAGATGCACTAGTACTACTTCTGCCAACCAATAGGACACTGTCATTACTGGCAAGGATTCTTCTTCAACAGCACACAGCAGAATTGAGAATCCATGGTCCTTGGAGCCTGGATACTTTGGATTTGAGTTCTGAGTTTATGTAGGGAATGTCATATGATTCAGAAACCACACTCTTAAATTTATAACATTAAAATACTCTCCTGCTCATTTTCAAGGGATAGGAAACATGGTGGAGGGCTAAAACTCAGAAGTATTAATAGATACGTGGCTTTTCTTGACTCAATGCCAACTTCTCATGTTCTTAAACCTGGGTCATGACTGTAGAAACAGGAAGGAACAAACCTGTCTATACTCTACTTTTGCTTATAAAATAGACTTTAGACACTCAGGTGTCTTATGAGGGTCTTTAAAGGCAGAATGTTTAAACACTGCAAATACTTAGGACACCTAACATCAAGGAATGATGTACTGGCCTAAACATGAGTCCCTTTGACCATCCAGATGAAATAAATTGCCAAAAGGTGGTTCAGCAGCATCAGTTCACAATAAGAAGGTATGTACACCAGGAATCAGCAATTTAACTTCTAGGTATCTACCTCTAGAAATTATTGCATGCATATAAGGAGATACATTCAAGATTGCTCATTGATGTGTTTTTTTGTTATAACAGAAATTAGGAAAATAAAAGATGATAAATTCTGAGATGGATTAAAACATGGTCATAGCCTAATAATGGTACCAAACTGACTGTAAAAAAAAAAAATAAAAAATAAAAATGAAAAAAACACATGGTCATGAGAGAGAAGATTATAGAGAAGATGATATATATGTATTAACTTGGAAAGTTCTAAAACTACCTTCTTGTTTGTTTGTTTTTGACGTAGGGTCTCACTCTAGACCAGGCTGACCTGGAATTCACTATGTAGTCTTAGGGTGGCCTTGAACTCAAGGTGATTTTCCTATCTCTGCCTCCCGAGTGCTGGGATTAAAGGCATGTACCACCATGCCTGGCCTCTAAAAATATCTTTTAAAAAATATTTATTTATTTGAGAGCAAAAAAGAGAGAAAGAGAGGTAGATCAATAGAACAGAATAGAGGACCCAGATGCTAAATCAGGCAGCTACAGTCATCTGATTTTTGTCAAAAATGCTAAAAATACTCATTGGAGAAAAGACAGCCTCTTCAACAAATGGTGCTGGAAAAACTGGATATTTATATGTAGAAGGAAGAAAATAGATCCTTATCTCTCCCCATGCACAAAAATCAAGTCCAAATTAATAAAGGACTATAATATCAGACCTGAAACTCTGAAACTGCTAGAGGAAAAATAGGGGATACCCTTCAACATATTGGCATAGGCAGTGACTTTCCCAGTTGCTCAGGAAATAAAATTACTAATCAACTATGGGACCTCATGAAATTACAAAGCTTTTGTACAGCAAAGGACACTGAATAGAGCAAAAAGGTAACCTACAGAATGGGAGAAAATCTTTGCTAGCTATACACTTGTCAGAGGATTAATATCCAAGATATACAAAGAACTCAGAAAACTAAATAATAAGAAATCAAGCAACCCAATTAAAAATGGACTATGGAACTAAATAAAGAGTTCACAAAAGAAGAAATATGGATGGCCAACAAACATCTAAAAAATGTTCTACATCCTTAGCCATCAGGGAAGTGCAAATTAAAACTACTTTGAGATTCGATCCTGTTAGGATGGCTAGCATCAAGTAAACAAATGACCATAAGTGCTGGTGAGGATGTGGAAAAAAATGACTCCTTCTACACCATTGTTGGGAATGCAATCTGGTCCAGCCATTGTGGAAATCCATGTGGAAGTTCCTGAGACAGCTAAAAATAGATTTACCATATGACCCAGATATGCCACTCCTAGGCATATATCCTAAGGACTTGTCTCACTGCCTTACTTGCAAATCCTAGTTTATTATGCTGTGTTCACAATAGCTGGGAAATGAAACCAGCCTAGATTTCCCTCAACTGATGAGTAGATAATGAAGACCTGGTACATTTATACAATGGAGTTCTATTTAGTGGTAAAGAAAAACAAATTATGAAAATTTCAGGGAAATGGATGGATCTGGAAAGGATTATACTAAGTGAGGTAACCCAGGCCCAGAAAGCCAAGTGCTGCATTCTCTTTCTCATATGTAGATCGTAGCTACAAATGTTTGGACTAGGGGGTGTAACGTCTGCTGGTGTCTGCCTAACTGCTCAGTTAGCACGGCTCTTAATGTTCATACCCATATATTAATGCTACTCTTACTTTTGGTTAATGAAGCTTCTCTTTTCAGATGGCAGTAACCTCTAGGATGACTCAAAGGCACCATAGTGTTGAGAAGTGACAGAGGAGTGTTCAGCACTGAAACATTTCTATTACACCTTCCAAGGCTCAGGGTCCATTGCAGAAGAGGTGGTGGGAAGAATGTAAGAGCCAAAGTAAGGGTAGGACTGCTTACAATGTGCTCCTCCAGACACAAAATGTTTTGGATATCCTTGACCTCACAGTGTTTGGCACTATGTACACAAGACCCTCAGAATAGGATGAAAAGATGACTATATCAAAATAAAAGAGACTAATTGAGAGGGGGAGGGGATATGATGGATAGTGGATTTATGAAGGGAAAAGTGAGGGGGGAGGGAAGGGAATTATTATGGTTTATTGCTTATAATTATGGAAGTTGTCAATAAAAATTAAAAAAAAATCAAGAAGCAAGATGTGGGTTAATTAATACTATGTGATATGATTTCAGTAATGACAAAAAATGTGTAACAGTAGTACACCTTACATGATGTACATAGTATATATTATGTATTTTACACACTTACCTGTATAAAATTATCATAAAGGATAAAAACCTACATGCAAATCATATATTAGCAATTATATGTTGGTGGAAGAACATGATTAGAACTGAGGAAAGTGTCCTCACATGGTTAGGAAAGGAGATGGCTCCCACTGGTGACTCACTTTTTGATACCTAGATCTGAGACATTTTTTATACCCTTAGGAGAATATTCTCAACAGGTTATAAAGACTTCAAAAATTCATATCTAAAAATGCTAACAAGAATTGAAGACACATAATGTTTTTCTCTAGATCTGTTATTTCACAGAGGATATTTAACAACTCATGGCCCCAGGGGAGACAGATCCCAATGAAAAGATGAGTTAAACTCTCTCAGTATAGGTGCTGAGGAGATGGTTCAGTAGGTAAGAACATGGCCCACATGAACATGAGGGTCCGAGAGGTCCCAAGTTTGATCCCCTGTACCCACACCAAAGGCTAGGTGTGTCCCACATGCCTGTAACCTCAACTTTGATGGGGACACAGACAAGAAAATCACTGGGGCTCACTGGTTAGCCAGTATGATGGAAACGACAGCTCCAGCCTCAGTGAGAATTTTCTTCTCAAGAAAATAAGTGGAAGAGCTACAGATCTACACACATGTGTACATATACACACATAACCCAAGCTCCTTAGCTTAAAGTGCTTTTTTAAAAGCAATCTTTCTTCACCCTTTTTTCTTTCCTTTTCTTCCTCTTTTTTTAAATTACCTGGGATTGAATCTAGCATCTTAGGCATGCTAAGCAAGTGTCCTAACATTAAGTTATACCACTAGACCTTTTAGTCCCAGCACATTTCTAACTTTTCATTTGAGGCGGAGTTTTAATAAGTTGCCCAGGCTGTCATAGAACTCATTTTGCACTTTGCGTTGCCACCAGGTTTGACTACAGGGCCATTCTTTCTAACCTTGCCGTTCTTTTATTTTTACTTTTAAATATTTTTCTTTTTATTTATTTATCTGAGAGAGAGGCAGGAGAGAAAGAGAGAGAGCGGGAGGGTGAATGGGCACACCAGGGCATCTAGTCACTGCGAACGAACTTAAGATGCATGTGCTACCATGTGCATCTAGTTTACAGTGGGTACTGGGGAATTGACCTTGTGTCCTTAGGCTTTGCAGGAAAGTATCTTAATCCCTAAGACATCTCTCCAGCCCCCAAGATTCCTTCTTCCTGATTCAACAGCGTATGTTCTCTTGAGTTAGTTTATCCTGAGTCAAAAGAGTTCATTCATAGTCTAAACTCATGGACTTGGATTTTTCTGGTGTGGAGATATATGACAGGTCTTTCCCTGTGATGTCCAGGAAGAAATAGGCAGTGGGACCAGAGACCTCTGTTGACTTAGTGATCTCAGTACTTTATCATTAATCTCCATCAAGAGTTGTGGAAATGCAGCTGGGATAAGGCAAGGAGGGTAGGTAGGCAGGTAGGAGCAGAACCAGAGGAGGGACTGGCTCTCTTTGGAGGTCTAGCACAGGCTCCTTCCAGTCAGGTGGCAGGTGGAACATTCAGAACACTACTGCTGAGGGGTTCTAGGTGCCAGTTCTCTGGCGGGAAGTACATAGCTGAGCATAAAAGGACAGATGGTATATGAGCACTTTTGAGAGCACTCATGGGTTCTGAAAGGATGGCACTACCTTTCCATAGCGTTCTACTTCTGTGTGCCCTCACTCATGGGAACACATTCACCCCCACAAGGATGGTTTTCAATTTTGTTTCTCAGTATATTTTGTTTTCCAAAGCATTTGACCATTTTTGCCTCATTGCACTTAGGAGTACATATAAAATAAGCCCTATAAGTTGAAAATTCAAGAGTCAATATGATATTTTTCTTAAAAAGAGAACATAAATCTAATTGAACATGACATATTAGAGTTCATGCAAGATCACTAAAATATTATATCATTAAACTTTTGCATATATATAAATGTGTGTATAATCATGATTATACACAGGTACATGCAAGACAGTTATGGTCAACAATATCTAAAAGCGTGTGCAGTGGATATTTTGACATCTTTTATTAACATTTGAAAGAAAAAGTTGAGGCTGGAGATGAAACTTGGTAGAAGAGCACTTGCCTAGCACACACAAGGTTCTGGATTCATTTCCCAGCACTACACCAAAAGGATTAAGTATAAAATATGATAAAAATAATTTGAGTATAATGAGGTTAGAAGACATTGAAAGAGTTATGGAAAAACTTCCCTCTTTTTCCAAGTTATGGAATAAAAGTTTTATGGGTCAAGAATCTGTAAAACACACAGACAATTGTTTGAACTTAAAACATTCATAAAGATACAATGCGAAAATAAATGTGAAAGTGTTTAGAGAAACTGAAAAGACCACTATACTTTGGTTAGGATAAATTACAAGGTGAAAAACTCATCCCCTCTGCCAGCTGAACTGTCTGGGTACGGCTATTCTGGAGAAGGAGTCTAAAGCTCTCAATTTTTATGTCTCTTGGAATGATAAAAGGCACAAAAGACTTTTCCCCTTCTAAAGTCTAAATTAATTCTATCTCTATTAATGATTCTTTTTCTTTATGACTAGGGGGAAGCCCAAAAATATTATTGCAGTTTGCAATCATACTTCTTTAAAATATGTAGTGTTTTTCTCTGTTTAGATTCCTATATAAATCATTTTCAGGGCTTGTTTTCGGACTCTGCTCTTGACAAGAGTGTCTGTTTTCTGTCATAATTCATTACAGCATTCAACAGCTAAAATAACTTTTCCCGTTCAGTGAATGGAAAAATAACCACATGTGGGCACTAGATGGCGAAGCTGACTCAAGGAACAACCTCTGTGTTTGGAGATGCTAAAGCAGCAGGCTGTCCCCAAGCCAGGGACAGGAACTTAGGCTTAGTTCAGTCATGTGGTAGGTGGAGGATATCAAACAGGGTTGACAAAGCTTTGAAATCAAACATGTCTTTAAAGGAAATCAAACTCGTGAACTTAGCCCTTGTATTCATTTCCAGCCTCGAGGAGGAAAGATGTTACCTAATATGGTGCAAGAGCTCTGTGTTGTGAACAAAACATTTCCAAAGACCAAAACTGGAATAAAACTGCATTTAAAAAAGGGAAGGCTTGTTTTTACAAAGCTGATGCACCAGACTGCGTCCCTGGTTGATGCTTTTCAGAAGCCTTTATTCAATGTGGCCACAGAACTGTAAAATGCTTGGAAAAGGTCCTGCACCTGCATGGCTCAGGTGCAGCCATCCCTGATGAAATATCATGGTTTTACCTTAAAAGCTAACATCTAAGTTAGAATATTGATAATCTGCCTGAACACCTGTCAAGCCTAAAACCTTGTTGTTATTTGGATTTCTAGAGACATGGCATGAAGTGGAAACACAAGTAGTTCTTTTGAAACATTAATAAAACCCTTTTACCCAGAGAGAGGCCAACTGACTGTGATTTAAGGTGATTCTTTTCTGAGAGAAGAAGGTGTGCACCTGTGGATTCTGTTTTCATAAACCTTTGCAATCTAAGATTCACTTGTGATTTTCAATATCTGAAGATGCTTTCTTTGTCATTTACTTTGGGTACTATGTCTTTGTCATGGAAGATAAGGGACGGTGCTTGCTTATAGAACAATGGAAGTGATTTTGCTTAAATGTGTTCTTGTGAATAAAAAGAACATCATTTGGACTCAATATTTGGCTGGTGTATGTGATGAAATGCCATCTGAAGAGGAAAGTTTAGTTGGACAACTGTGCTTTTATGATGAAGTTAGGCCCAATATGTTTTCCTTTTAAGGTCTGTATTTATCAGAGTATGTGTCTTTACAGCCATACATGTTCCATTATAATTGATTTCAGTTCACTCTTTAGCCCATTTTCAGGTCACAATTGATAGATGTCTGTACATGTGATTATAAGTTTGCAAAAAGGTAGACACAGTGTGTGAGGCGGGTGTGGTACAGTGGAGGAAGCCTGTCACAGTTAGTTAGGGTCAAGAGATGTTCCCAATTTGCTTCTTCCACACTGCAGATTATTTAGCCTTCTAATCTTGCTTTCTCATCTATAAAATGGAGATTTTAATACTTGAGGATTAGATAGGATTTATATAAAGCACCCTGTACAACCTCTACAGTAGTTTCTTAAAAATGGTAAGGTCAGGGGTTGGGCAGATGGCTTAGCTGGTAAACCGATTACTGTGCAAATATGAAGACATGAGTTCAGATCCTTAGCAACATGTAAAAGCCTGGTGTGGCTATATGTGCCTGTGATTACAGCATTGGGGAGGTGGGGATAGGAGGATATCTAGGTCTTGCTGACTAGATAGCCTGGCTGAATCTGTGAGCTCTAGGTTCAACATAAGACCCTGTCTCAAAAAATAAAGTATTAGAGAAAAACAAGTGACTTCTACCTCTGGTCTCCACATATATGCACACCTGTAGACACATGTATCCACATACATTTGAACATTCATGAACAACACAAGGCAAGGTAAGCTCAGAATAGTCTTGTTAGCTGATTTTGTAGAATGTCCTTTTCTATGCCTAACAAGAGCTCACTTCTGTTGAGTCTAAAGTGATGCTTCTTAACCCATGCTGGCTCCGCCCCCAGGGACATTTAGCAATATCTGGTGCCATTACTCTTGTTACAACTTGGAAAGAATGTGTTGTTGGCTTTTAGTGGTAGATGCTAGGGATGCAGCTAAACATACTTTAAATCCAACACAAAGAACTGTCTGGTCTCAAATGTCAATAATGCTGAGGCTGAAAAAACCTGGCACAAAGAGAGATAAAAGACATCCAGAAAAACATTGTAGCACTCTGTTTTGCCAGAGAAAGCCTGTAAAATGTTCTTGTTCTAATTAATGGGGCCAACTCCATGTCTCTTCAAGAGTGAACTCTCACTTCCTTGGAAGTCCTCTCTGCCCATGGATGTGTCTCATCTTCATGTAGCTAAATTTTCAATCCAAATTTTAGAGAGCAAACAAGTTTGAATGCCTATAGCACACCTTAGTAAGGGACATGGTGCTTGTTCTAGAAGAACCACTGGCTGATGCAGTGTAGAGGCTGGGGAACAACCTCCAGGATACCATTTATCTCCTTTAAGACAGGATTTCTCATTGGCCTAAAACTCACTAACTAGGCTAGACTGGTTGGCCAGTAAGTCCATGGGATTCACCTATCTCTGCCTTCCCCATCTTGGATTAATGACATATGTTACCATACTTGTCATTTTTATATAAGTTCTGGCAATCAAAGTCAGGTCCTCATGCATGCAAGGCAAGTATTTAACTGATCAAACCATCTCCCCAGCCCCTGCCCAACATTTTACAGAGTCAAAGCACAGTCTCTTTCCAACAGTAGACAAGCTCTGTCCTCTGGACTGTTCCCCATTGGATTGAGGGAGCCCACAGTAGAAGGGTCCGAGGGAGGGAAGCCCCAGAACTCATGCAAAATAAAGCAGACATGGTGGCATGCACTTGTCATTCTACTTCTGGGGAAGTAGAGACGGGTAGAATCCTGGGGCTTGCTAGCTAGTTAGCCTAGCCTACTTAGTGAGTTCTAGGCCAGTGAGAGACTTTTTCTCAAAAAATAAGATGAACAGTGCCTGAGGAATGAGGTTGTCAAGGTTGGCCTCTGACCCTTCATACATGTGTGTGCATGTGTACAAATGCACACACACACACACACACACGAGTTGATTCAAGGCAGATGGACCCAAGATTATGCTCTTAGCCATCAATAAGTATACTATATTCTCTGGCTTATCTTTTTCTCTCTCTCACATAACAGTATACTGTGGCCATTGTTCCTTTCAAATGCAAATAAGTCACTGTGTCACATATGCTTGCAAAAGAACCTAAAAACACAAAATGGGACTGTCCAGGATTTGGTAGTTGGCACACAATGTCCTTGGCTCACAAAGAATTTCCAGGGCAGCAGAGTGCACGAGACACTGTGTTTGCTGAAGACTTTTTCACATGAAATGTTGCAGAGCTCAGCACCAGTGAGGCCAACACAAATGTCCAGGAGCTGTCCAGAAATAAAATAGCTAGTTTTCAGAACCATCTCCCCTCACACACTCCAGTAGTATTTAGTAAAGGGTAAAAGTCCCGTGCCTCAGGTTCCAGTGTTCACATCAGCCAGACACCAGCTGTCTGCACCCACATCCCCCAAGTGCACAGAAAGCCATAGGAATGAGTAAATGTGAAAGGATTCTGATGAAGCAAGCACAGAATGGGCTGGGAATTTAAACTGTGCTTCTCTTTAAACCCCAAGGACATTGGTAGACTTTATTTAAAATGTGATCTGTAACTCAAATTCTTTAAACTTGATATGCAAATATGAAATATGCTTATTTTATAACATCAATAATACTACCTGAAATGAAATGAGCCCAGAAATTTATGAGCGTCAAAATAAAATAATAATAAAATGTATATTTTGGCACAGTGTGTGCACTTAAATATTAGGAAACAATGAGCACTTGTTGTGAATTTCCTGTACCAACTGGAAAGTAAAGCTCATTTTCAGTGTGAGCTCTGGCTCAATGGGATTCAAAACAGAGAGGCAGAGGAGAAAAGTCTACCAGTCAAACAAAACAGTGTGAATCCTTATGTGAAAACATGAGAAGAATGTGACTAAAAATTAAATACCAAAAGTGTGAAACCAATACAATTGATTCATCCAGAGAGAAAAAGAAGAAATTAGAACTGAGGGAGGGTTGTGTATAAAAACAAACACAAAAGAACTACAGGTTGAATGTCCATGTTTGATGCCTGGAATTATTGCCAGAAGTCTCCAATGAACTGTATTATCTCTGAGTCACACAGAATGTACCCCTCAGGCTGAGCATGTGACTCTTGCCATGATAATACATATAATATCTCACTCCTCATCTAGCCCTGAGGGCAAGGCATGAGGCATAAGGATATAAGGGCAGCAAGAGGGTTATCCGGAGCCAGACACACTTGCTTGCCAGCTTCCAGTGTGCACCAGTACTTGATCAGGTCTCCTATCTTGTGAGGCTCATCTTTTTCTTTCCTGAGACAGGATATGTAAAGCACATAATCTGGGATGTGAGAAACTTTCTGTTTGTGACAAATATTGCCATAATCTATACCTTATTTGTGTGTATGTGTAAATGTGTGTGGTGCATGTGAACATGCACATGCATGTGTATATGTGGAGGCCAGATGTTGGTGTTGAGTGTCTTCTTCAATCTCTCTCCACCTGATTTTTTGGGACAGAGTCTCTCATTGAACCTGGAGCTCGCTGATTCACCAAGACTAGCTAGTCAGCAAACCCCAGGGGATTCTCCTGTGCTGGATTGTGCCAGGGATAGAATTACAGGCATGGATCATCACATCCAGCTTTTAAAAATATTTAAATACTTATTTACTTATTGGAGAAGAGAGGAGAGAGACAGAGAGAGAGAGGGAGACAGAGAGAGAGAGAGAGAGAGAGAGAGAGAGAGAGAGAGAAAGAGGCAGATAGAGAATGGGCATGCCAGGGCCTCCAGTCATTGCAAATGAACTCCAGATACATGTACCACCTTGTGTATCTGGTTTTGCATGGGTACTGAGGAACCAGACGTGAGTCCTTAGGCTTTGAAGGCAAGTGCCTTAACTGCTAAGCCATCTCTCCAACCCCATATCCAGCTTTTATGTGGATCCTGGGATCCTACTTTGGGTACTCACCCTTGCATAGCAAGTATTTACTGACCGATGCATCTCCCCTGCTCCTCTTATATATCTTAATGAAGGTGACACAACTCAGATATTGTGCTGATATTGCTGCAGTGGAGTAGTCCATCTCCTATGAAGGAATTTTGTTTTTTTTACACTGGCAACTTGTAGATTCAAATTATTTTTAATGTTCTGATGATGACAGATTTAGCATGTCATATTACATCACAGACTGTACCACACTATGAGCAGTGAGATGCACGTGATGACATTGCTATATCCCTGGTTATATGACATGACCCAATGCTATAATAACCTGTATTGCCCACCATAAACTGTGTATCTGCCATGCACTATCCAGTATGTGCATCTGTTTTCATTACACTGAAACCTTGTAATAGCTCTGGAATGTAGCATTTCATTTATGGGAAATGGACCCAGGAGAAGCTTTTCTAAGGCACTTTTGTATAGTTAAGTAGCAATATGGGACACAGACTGTGAACACCAGATTTTTCAAACTCTCCTCTAAAGTCCCTCTCTCTCTCTTCACCTCACACCACCATGGGGTTCTCCTGTAGTTATTATTACCCATGTGATCTTCCATTTCCATGCATTTCTAGTTCTAGAATCAGTACTGATTTGATTCTTCCTTATGTTAGCTGAGCCAGGGATATCCATGAATTTCTTTTATTCTTATTTTTAAAATTATAATTATAAATATAAATGAGCTTCATAAATTAGTGAAATTCACTGTGATATTTTTATACATGCATTATGTCCATTCCTCCTTCTATTTGAAATTAGATTTACATTCTTACCACCATCAATCGTTTGTGGTGAGTCTACTGTTTAAAATTGCTTATATTCCTGTGGCAGAATCAAGATAGATCCAGCCCATGCTGAATCACTATCCTATTGAGACACTGAAAAAGTGAGTTGACCAGCTTAAGAATAGAAGCCTATTGTGGACATGTTAGTTTTCACCACTGGCCTAGCCTGATCAAAGCAGTTTGCACCAACTGTCTGTAGCACGGAGGATTGAGGGGAACTGGGTTCTTTTAATCACCTTTACTTGATAGAGGAAACAACCTTAAGGTCACTGCCTCCTTTCCCTTCCTTGACTCTAGTAAGTTGGCAAATCTGGGTCTAGGAAGCCATTGATGTTAAGCTTGGTGAAGACATGAGGGTGAAGACTTGATGGAAGTCTTTGCATATAGTCTAAGTTTCATTGCCATTCATAGTGACCTAGGAGTGTTGGTGTCATAAGGTATTTGTCTCTAGTGACAATCAACATGCCATCTGAAGTATTCATTTGAACTATAAAATGTTTCTCTGCCTGTCTCTCAGCAGGGTCTCATGTAGCCCAGGCCAATCTCAAGCTAGCTATGTAGCCAAGGCTCCCTTGAATTCTTGAAACTCCTGCATGTACCTCCCAAATGCTGTGATTAGAGGTGTGTACCATCACCCCAGGCTATAGACTTTTGTTTTGTTTTTCAAGGTAGGATCTCACTGTGATCCAAGCTGACAGGGAATTCACTATGTAGTCTAAAGGTGGACTTGAACTCATGGTGATCTTCCTACCTCTGCCTTCCAAGTGCTGGGATTAAAGGCACATGCCACTATGCCTGGCTTAAAGTAAAGGTTTTTTTTTTTTTTTTTTTTCTGGTTTTTCGAGGTAAGGTCTCACTCTAGCCCAGGCTGACCTGGAATTCACTATGGAGTCTCAGGGTGGCCTCGAACTCACAGCGATCCTCCTACCTCTGCCTCCCGAGTGCTGGGATTAAAGGCGTGCGCCACCACGCCCGGCTAAAGTAAAGGTTTTTAATAAAACTTTTTATTTTAAAATATTCCCATCAGGGGCAGATATGAACTTTGTGGAGACTGAAGATTATGTGTTTTGCCATCTGCCCTGTTAAGAAAATGAATGCAAAATTATGAATATAAAATGTTATCAGGTCCCTTTTCCCTCAGGGGCCCTTGTGGAGGGGACTTGAAGTTTTAGCTTTAATAGTCTCACAGTGAATCTTCTCCTGATTCCAATTAAAAGCTAGACAATCTAGTAATAATTAAGAGACTGACATTTAAAACTTGTGTGTATAACTAAGAAAATAAAGATAATGTGACTTCATAAACTCTTGTAATGAAATTCTTTTCCAAAAAACATCTCAACAACTAAGTGCAAACAGAATTCTGGATATTTGATGCTGTCAGAAAGAAAATTCACAATGCCCAAGTAAAAGGTAGAGGTAAGAGACAAAAGGAGAGTGAGGGGTTAGGGAGATGGCTCAGTGGCTAAAAGCGCTTGTTGTGCAAACTTCACAACTGGAGTTCAGTTCTCTAACACCCATGTAAAACTGGATGGCATACACATCTGTAATCTCAGTGTACTATAGCAATGAGAAACAGTCAGGAGAACACTGAAGCTCATAGTCTAGCTAGTCTGGCCTTCCCAGCTGGAAACAATAATGAGAGACCCTGTCAAGACCAGCACCTTGAGGTTGTCCTATAACCTCCATACATGTGCCACACCACATATGTATCCCCATACACATCACATACACACATGAAATAATAATAAAAATAAATAAAGAAAAATGAATTTCTTTTGACAGCAAATGGGCAAGCCTGAGGTAAAGGGGCCTGGCTGTAGTAAACTCAGGGAATGTCAATGAATCATGTCACACAAGCAGTCATTTAATGAGAATAGAGGAATGAATCTGGACAAGCAAACAACATATGGTGTGTGTGGGGGGAGGAGGGGAGAATGCCATTTTTTTTTTTTTTTACAGTGATCAAGACTAATAAAGAAGAGGTCACAAAGCCGGGCGTGGTGGCGCATGCCTTTAATCCCAGCACTTGGGAGGCAGAGGTAGGAGGATCGCTGAGAGTTCGAGGCCACCCGGAGGCTACATAGTGAATTCCAGGTCAGCCTGGACCAGAGTGAGACCCTACCTCGAAAAATGAAAAAAAAAAAAAAAAAAAAAAAGAAGAGGTCACTTTGCTAATATATCAGAGGTGTCTTTCTGGGAGGTTTCTTTCTATGTATGTGGTTCCTGGAATGTCACAGAAAGCATAGTCATGTTCTTTGGAACCATCTGGAACACACTTAGTATATGCTGTGTCAGAAGGTACCATATCCAGCTGCAGGCAGGTGTTTTTTGTGACTCCCGAAGGAATGCTAAGTTCAGCCAACTTAAAATTCTTAATTGGAGACCTGGAAGTAAATGCTAATGAACTTTTTACATGCTGTTAGATTTGCAAGTATTACCAGGTTGAGCAGGTGCTTAGGAGGGTATTGTTTATTTTAAAGAGAGTCTATGACCAGATGTTATGCTACCCATGACTGCTGGAGAAAGAAGGTGCTCAGGAAAATGGAGTTCAAACTGATTCCAGGCAATATTTAAATAAGGTATGATAATGAGACAGAAAAGCTGGCCTTGAGAAGATGTTTCCATGGAAACATCTATTTTTTTCTTCTCTGTGATATTTTAAATTAGAATACATATCCACCAGGGCTGAAAAATCTCAGTGAACATATCCAAAAGTAATATCATGGTCTTTAGCACTTCTATCTTCCTGTGGGAAGCTCTTCCTCTGCTGGTCACCCATGGCTCCCATTCTGTTTTTGTGCTGCCTACAACAGTACTCTCCTCTCTTATCTTACCAAGGTTTGGGTATGAGGTATGAGAGAGAAGGAAATTCAAGGCTCAGATTCTGACTCAGCAAACATCAGGAATCCTTCCTATCTTCCTTGCTTTCTCAAACACATCACCACCATGTGACTTCCACTAGCTTGAAACAAAACAGACATCAGAGGAACAGAATATGTGGTTAAGTTTTTTAACAGAACTTGGTTGATCACCTCAAAATAAGACCAGGTAGAAATAACACTGAGAATGTTTTTGGGTGTGTATGTGTTGTATGTGGGGTGTGTATATGTGTGCAGATGTGCATGTCCTGTGCCATGTGTGCAGAGGCCAGAGAAGAAGGTCAGGTATCCTCCTCTATTGCTCCTCCACACTATTTCCTTGAGTCATAGCCTCTCACTGAACCCGGGTCTCACTGTGTTTTAGTTAGACTAGCAGACCAGTGAGCCCTAAAGCTCCTCCTGTCTCCAGTTGCCTCAGATTAGAGCAAATTCCAGTCCTTATACTTGCACAGCAGGCACACTTACCCATTGAGCCATCTCTCAGCCCCTGAGAACACTATTATTAGCACTTCCCCTCAACAAGCCAGTGAAGAATCCAAGAGAAGTTAGTTCCATTTGACAGATCAGACTTGAAAGCAATTGAGGAAAAAATGTTAAGTCAGTGAAGAGTCACCTTCTTTTCTCTAAGGATGGCTCATTCCTCATTTAGGAACTCAAGAATCCCTACGGGGACATTAAGTGCAAGCCACTGCAGGTGTTGTGTTCACAGGGGATTAATGACATCATCACTGCACATGGGAAGCTCTGAGAACATGTGCTCTATGTTTGGTTAACACACAACATGTTGTTGCAGCAGTTTTCAAAGAAAGCTATTGTTTGGCACCAAAGTTGTCACCAAATAAGCTTGTCGGTGCTACTAATACATTGAGGGCTTTAGGACAAAAACACAAGTTATTGCTGTCAGGGTACAAGAATGATTCTAGACGACCCTCAGTACAGCCAGTTGATTTAATTAGATCACTACATGTTCAACTCATATGAGTGCTTTAGACCAGAGTTTCTCTGAATGTGGTGTGTGGACCTCAGTATCCATTAGCATCAACTTGCTACTCTTTACACAAGCCAATTTTGAGGCCTCACTCTACACCTCCCGTATTGGAAGTTCTGAGGAATTTCTGAGCCATCTGTGATTGGAAACCTTCTGGGTAACTGTGGGGCATTTTGAAGGTAGAAACAGGTGTTCAGATGACAGTTATGTGTCTTGTGTCTTGCCCTTTGGGTGAGTGTAGGTATAGGTAATGCAAACAGAAGAGGACAATGAGAGTGGAAAAAAGAGGTGTTGAGGAATCAGGGAGAGCAACAGAATACGTATACCACCATGAAAAGATAAGGGAGGCTACTGTGGGCAAAAAGGTACATGGAGGGCCAGGGGATGGGAGAGAAGAGGGAAAAGCATCTACAAAACAGATTTTGTTTGATAAAGCCATAGTGAAACCTAATGCTCCACATTCCCTGGTATTGGGGAAATATAAATCAAGCACTTGTGAAATGTTATTGTACATGTACACAAACAGATTCACTTGGATTCTCAATAGCCTGGAGGTGGTTTAGTATATCATTACTTTTTATTGCTTCTAAAGTACCTGTTTTCATTTATCCAATACTTTCTAAAACTTATACTCAGATGTTTCTTCTAGCTGCCTCCTCAAGTTCTTATCAATCTAATCAGTCCATTAGATTACTTTGTCTTCCTGAGTAACTGGGAGTCAAGAACAGTAGCAGTACTCATTTTCTATGTCATTTCTGTTGGAGGGCTCAACATATTATATTTGTTTTCTAACAGTCACTTACGAATGGACAAAAAGGCTGGAGAGATGGCTTTGTGGTTAAGGTGCTTACCTGCAAAACCAAAAGACCCAAGTTCAATTCCCCAAGACCCATGTAAGGCAGATGCACAAGGTGGCACAGATGTCTGGAGTTCATTTGCAATGACTGGAGGTCCCAGTGCACCATTTTCTCTCTCACTATCTGCCCCTCTCATAAATAAATAAATAAATAAATAAAGTACATTTAAAAATAATGCACAGTATGCCTTTCTTAAGAATTTTTGTGGGCTAGAGAGTTGGTTTAGCAGCTAAGGCACTTGCTGGCAAAGACAAAGGACCCAGATTTGATTTCCAAGTACCCATGTAACATCAGATGCATAAGGGGGCACATGTGTCTGGAGTTCATTTGCAGTGGCTGGAGGCCTTGGTGCACCCATTCTCTTCTCTCTCTCTCTGCCTCTTGCTCGATCTCTCTCTCAAATAAATAAATAAAACATGTAAAAAAGAATTTTTGCAGCCTCGGATATTGAGGAGTATTTTAAAAGCATGTTTTGCTAACTGCTGAGTGAGGCAAACATCATTCTGCAAAATTTTTTTGGGGGAAAAGTGAGCTTGCAGAGGCATTCTTATGAGCTATCTCTATGACTCATGCTCAGAGCTGTTCCTTTGTAGAACTGAACATGCCCTGATGCATTCCTGTCTGCCATCTTTTTTTTTTTTGGAGGTAACCCCAACAGACTGACCTGTTTTTGGTGAGAGAGCACATATGTATGCCTGCAAGAGAGAATTGGTGTTCCAGGATCTCCAGCCACTGTAATCAAACTACAGATGCATGCACCACCTTGTGCGCATGTGCGACCTTGCGTGCTTGCATCACCTTGTGCATCTGGCTTATGTGGTACCTGGAGACTCGAACATGGGTTTTAGGCTTCCCAGGCAAGCACCTTAACTGCTGAGCTATCTCTTCAGCCCCTGTCTGTCATCTTTAAGGCACAAGCTGAGCATGTACAAAAGGGTTCTTCCCTAGTATTTTAGCTTTTCAAACATGTGTTATATGACCTTGAGCTAGGGATGTCCAAAAAGTGTCCATCATTTCTTCTTGAACCATTACCTTACACTAAGCATGCTTTGGTGTTTGACAAATCTGAAGTATTTCCCTATATGAATGTTTATAAGGTTTCAGAACAAAATCCCCATGCCATGCTTCCTATATTTGAGGAAAGCATGGCTTTGGAAATAACTCCTGCTCTCTCTTTACCTCCTCCTGCAGATTATAAAATGTCCAGTCTTATTTCTCTGTCTCACTTGCTTTTGGATTTGTACTCATCTAGGTGCAAACCTAGTGTGCTTGGTTAGAGTTTCTTTAGGAAAGGTAATGTTTGAGTCCTCCTTATAAGCAACATACATGGGCTGGTGTCAGTCTATACTAATATCTAGCACAGTAGAGTTAGAGGAGCTAAAGAACATAAGAGGGGCATGGGGATAAAAAAAAAAAGAACATAAGAAATTTACCATGGTGAGTTCTTTTCCATTCTCTTTGCCATCTATTCACATAAGACAAATGAGCCCAATCATTTTAAAGAAGAGCTTTGTTAGTGAAATTAAGATGCATCCATACCATATTCAATGTTGAGTGTGTTCCTTCTCTGTGGTTTTAAACAAGGGGAATTTATTTTCTGATGGTTGTAGCAGTATTTTCAAAATCAAGATGTTTCTAGGACAAGAATCTCTTCCCTCCCTTTCTGTTTCTAGTAGCTTGTGACCACATCAATCCAGTTCCTGCCTCTCTGTACACTGCCTCCATTCTGTCCCTCCCTGGACACACTGTCTCCTTCCTCTCCTCTTCTCTGTATGTTTCCGATGAGGACACTTGTCTTTTGGTTTAGGGCTCATGCGGGTAATTCAGGATAATCTCATTTTAAGATCTTTCATTTTATTATATCTACATACTCTGTTTTGAAAATATGGTCACAAGTTCAAGGGTTAGAATTTAGAAATATCTTTCTGGGGACTATATTCAATCCACTACAGTCAGCATAACAAAAAAGGCAAGTGAAATGCCCTTTGGAGAATAGAAATTTACCCAACCAATTTTAGTGGGTTTGTGTGGATGGGTTTTATTTTTTCACATGATAAATATATTTCCTTTGGAACTCTAGGTAATGGCTTATTTTCTAGCATGAGAGACATTTTAAGAATACATGTACTTTCTTTTTTTGTGTATATGCTTATGAGTGTTTGTATGTATGTGTGTACTTGGTTACATGTGCATGAATGTACACATGCCTGTGGAGGCCACAGGACAACCTTGGGTGTTGTTCCTCAGTCACCATGTACCTTTTTTGAGACAGGGTCTCTTATTGGCCTGGAACTTGTCAAGTAGGCTAGTCTGGCTGGCTAGTGAACCTCAGGATTCTGCCTATCTCTGCCTCCCCACAGCTGGGATTACAAGCATATGCTAGCACACAAGTAGTTTTTTGTTTGTTAAACATGGGTTCTGGGGATGAAACTTAGGCTTTCATGATTACAAGTTAAGCACTTTACCTACTGAGCCCAGACATACACTTTCTGATGAGATCAGGTACATTTAGGGTGGTAATGGCTATAGTTAGACATGAACTTCCAGTAACATAGTTGACTCAAGCACAAAACCAAAATAAATAAAAAAGACTCCAAGTCGGAATAATTATACAGACGTAAGAAGTAAAGTGTCAGGAAAGCATAGGTAGAAATCATTTGTATGTTAGATCCTTTACCTACATTTCAGTTTATTTAATTTATACAATTGTTCAAATATGAATTGATTGTTGTCAAGCTGGAACCAAGCTAGAAGCCTCTTTCTTGCTGGCTAATAGTTAAAGTGCTGGAAAATGTTGTGTGGGCTGCTGGGGGAGAAAAGTTATCAGGAGTTTTACCCAGCAGTTGATTGTGCAAGCTATACAACAGACCAGACAGATAAGATTTGCCCACTGGGGTAATAGTACCATGACTGTTATAGGGATAACCAACTGCTCTCTGATTCCATTTAAGGCCCACTCTATGGGAGGGAATTCATGGCTGGTGCTGAAAAACTAGTCAAAAGATTACAGGCCTTAGGAAGGGTACTGCTACTGTTATATGGCTAAATGGATATGTTGTACACTTCAAATTGCCCTCTAAATATTCACGTTTATGCCCATATATCAGTGTTGCTCTCCCCATTGGTCAGAGAAGCTTTTTTTTGGAGTTGGAAAAAAAGACTGAGGAGATTTAAAACACAACGAAGTGCTGAGAATAAGTGACCTTTGAGTGTCCAGGTCTAAAAAACGTATTGCTGCTACACCCTCTAAGACTCAGGGACCACTGCAGAAAAGGAGGTGGAAAGAATGAAAGAGGTAGAGGGGTTGGGGAAGAGTGCTTTGGAATCCTATCTTTAGGACAAGATGTGGCTGTTGCATTCTTGACTTCATAGTGACTGTTGTTACACGCATAAGACCTGCACAATATTGGGTCCATCAACTTTCTGTCATGGATGGTAGGGGAGAGGAAAAGAAAAGGCATCGAAGTAAAGGAGGGACTGGCTGGAAAGAAGAAATGTTTCAGTGGAAGGGTAATGGGGAGGGGGACAGGAGAAAGTCATGGGAGAGGATTATTGTCAAAATACATTAATGTATATCATTAATAAAAAGCTTTAAAAATTAAAAAATTTATTATTGTACATAACTTGTCTAGAGTAACGGTTGTACACAAATTCATAACTAAATTCTGGGTTCAAATACATATATGGTAGTTCTGTACCATTGGGCAAATCATTTAATCTTTCTGTGTCTTAGTTTCCTCATCTGTAAAACATGGAGGGATAAGAATACCCAACTGTGGGGTTTTGAGGAGGATTAAATGAGTCAAGAAAGCACTTAGAATACTCAGCACATAGCCAGTGAGTGGTGTTTGCTTACTAAATGGCACATGCCAGGTTCTGTGAGCTCTTGAGATGACCCACACAGAAATAAAAGATTGTATTCTGGTAGAAAAGAGAAAGCTTCAAAAAAAAAAAAAAATAACCGGACCTAACTGTGGTACTGCAAAATAAGCAGAGTGCAGAGTTGGTGAAAGGACAGGTACATTGAGTGCCCTATTTTAAATAATGTTGGAGAAAGATGATTCTGCAATAACGTGATATGTAAATGAAGAACTGAAGCATACAAGCAAGGCAGAGGGTCTCCATGGGGGAGAGGTGTATCTGGATAAAGTAGATTATTTCATGTTTAACAATCACCAGCCAGGGGAAAGATGCACCAGTGCTATTCAAACAGCGATGAGATATTGTTTTTTGTATTTTTCAATAGAACTTAGACTGGAAAGTGGAAAGAGGCAGGTACATTCTCCTTTTCCTATGAATATGTCACACTCAGTGGGAAGTACTTGCATATATATTTTTCACTTACTGTACCATGACTATCTTCCAATAAACTTGGAGCAAATCCTCTGTCTGAAAAAGTAGCCCTTGAGCTTTTGACTACCACAGAATATAAATCACATCTAGACAGTATGTTTCATTTCTTCACAGAGACTTATGAAAACCTACTTCATGCTCTGCACCAGGTAGGTCCTACACTAGAAGCAACTAGGGGACACAAGGACCCTACTTTGTAGATGCTCACGGTGTCATAAAACACTGGAATACATGGCATTGCAGAGGGAGATATATCTGATTTTCTCTCTCTCTCTCTCTTTCTCTCTGTCTCTCCAGGTCTCACTATGTAGAGTAAGCTAGCCTCAAACTCACTATATATTGCAGCATGGCCTCAGATTCATAATCCTCTTTTCTTATCCTCCAAATGCTGTCATTACCATTGTGTACCATCATGTACAATTAACACAAACCATTCTAACAATATGTACATTTACGGTTATAATTTGTTACAGATTAGAGTTTTTCTTACAAATTTCCTAAGTGCTCCCATGCAAGTTATCTAAGGAGGCATTTCACTTTCTCGTATATCTGCACAAACAGTGAAATTAAAGATCCTTGTGAACTTCCTCACTTTCCCTGTATGTCTCTGTCCCTAAGTGATAATGTGGAGGTGATAATAGCCTCTATTTTGTGGGCTCAAACTGGCATTAAATGAACTGACACATACAGTGACCATGGGAATTGTTCTGGATGGACCCCACAGATCCCAGTGTCCTGGATGCTCATGTCTTTTATATAGAATATATTTAAACATATACTTACATAAATATATTTATACATTAAAATAGAACATATATCCTCTTTATCCTCCCACATACTGTAAGTCATCTCTAGATTACCTATACTAGCTAATATAATGCCAATGTTATGTAACTTGTTGTTAGGCTCTATTGTTTAGAAATAGTGACAAGAAAAAAATCCTCTTATGTGTTCAGTACAGGTGCAATTTAAAAATAGCCACCAGGGAAATGCAAATCCAAAGTACACTAAGATTCTATCTGTCCAAGTTAGAATGGCTATCATGGAGGAAACAAATGACAAATGCCAGCAAAAATGGGAGGGTTGGGGAAGGAACCCTTTGACACTGTAAGTGGGAATGCAAATTAGCACAGCCACTATGAAAAACAATATGAAGGTTCTTCAATAAGCTAAAATTAGAACCACCATGTGATGCCTGATTATATACTAGAAGAAATCTAAGTCAACACACCACAGAGATCCTGCAACTTGATGTACTGTTCATAATAGCCAAGACATGGGATCAGCCTAGATGTCCAGCAGCAGATGAACAGGTGAAGAAAATGTAATATATACACAGCACAGTATTATTTAGCCATCAAGAAGAACAAAATCATGTCATATGTAGGAAAATAAGTGGAACTAGAGGTTAAGATGTTAAGCAACATAAATTAGACCTGGAGAGACAAATATTACATGTTTTCTGTCATCTGTAGAATCTAAAATTAAAAAATTAAAAAAAATTAAAGAGCATGACATTAAACATATGAAAGTGGAAGGAGGACTCTTCTGTAAGAGTAAGGGGACCAGCAAAAGGGTACGGGAGCGGGGGACAAAGGAAGGTTATGGAGGAGTGAATATGATCAAAGTATATGACATGTGTGCATGCAAATGTTATTCTGGCAGGAGATGGCCATTTCACTCATGAAATCACAGCAGCTGTGGTTATCTGCAAAGGATCTGCACAAGACAGGACCAGTTAACATTCTGTCATGACGGCTCATGAGACCTACCCCCCCCTGTGGAATTAGGGTAGTTAATGCTTGCTGGGGGAGGGAGAGCCATTCTCTTTAGTGATAAAGCCATTTCTGGTATGTGGTAAAAAGAAGGAGTTCAGTAGAAAGGGTTCATGGGGGGTGGGTGGGAGGAAGATAAGAAAGGGTCAAGGGGAGATCCACATAATCTAAATATATCATATAAATATGTGTGTGTGCATGAACTTGTCAAAGAACAAAGAAGAAAATGAACATAAATAAATACATGAAATATACTATCTTGTACAATAGCTACATGCTAATAAAAAGCTTAAAATCATGCATATTTTGATGTACGTTGGTTGACTCTGGGGGTGTAGAATCCATGGATGTGGAGGGCTGACTAGTTTTGCACCGTGTCTGGTGCATAGTAAATACCCAGTGAGTGTCAAACGATTATCACTAGCATCACTAATATCCTCAGGAAAACTCCAATTCAAAACCAAATAAAATGGAATGACAAATGGCAATCACTGGCAGGCTGGAACAGCTGCCACTCATTAGCATATGATGTGCGGGAGTAGTTAGCTGTTTCTCCTGGCATCAGTGTTCTCATGGGTAAAATGAGGACACTGAAGAGAATGTAACTATGCAGAACTCAAAGTCTCTGATTCCCTGAACTGCACTGGAATTGTCTAGTTGCCCAGCTCCCAGGTAATCTGTGAACAAGAGCTTAGTCATCTTTATCCCCTCCTGCCCATTGAGGACTTTAAGAAAGGTCCACTCCTTCTTATCCCTTGTAGGCTACTAATAGCATTTTTGTGTTTTGTTGAGACAGAGTCTTACTATAGACTTCTGGCTGGCCTGGGACTCACTATTAGACCAGGCTGGCCTTCAATGTATGGCTATCTTCCTGCCTGTGCCTCCTAAGAGCTGAGATTACAGGCCTTAGCCACCACACTCAGTTTATGCAGCACTGGGGATTGAAGCCAGTATGGTATATATGGTATGTATGGTAGGCAAGGCCTCTACAAACAGCTACATCTTCAGTGCTATGCCATGCAGAAAAAGAAGCATATGCGATTGGAATTCTAGGGTGAGACTTGAGCTAAACAGCTCACTTTAAATAATTATTCAAAGGACATACAAAGCAGATGGTTGTGTGTAAGTTCCAAGTCAGTGGGTTGGGAAAGAACCTTGGGAAAATTAAGGTAAATTCAGGAGATGTGGGTTTTTTTCTGATCAGTCTAAGGTAGAGCAAACTGGTGAAGATTACAATAATTGAGAAGGATATGTGTATGTGTATGTATATGTTCATGGTATAAGACAGTGTGCGGCTGTGGTGCACGTGTGTGGAGGTCAGTGGAGAATGTTGGTGACTTCTATTGCTCTCACTCTGTCTCTCACTCTTTTTATTTTTATTTTGCCCTTCCATTTTTATTTCCTTGAAGCAAAGCCACTGAACCTGGACATACTGATTTTTTTGGTCAGACTGGCTGACCAGTGAGCCCCAATGATCCTTCCATCTCCATTCCCTGCAGTGTGAGTTACAGCTAAGCATGGCCAAGCTCTACTTTTTATGTAGGTGGTAGGGATCGAACTCTGGTCCTCATAACAGCAAGTACTCTGACCCACTCCTGAGTAACATTTTACTGGGGAAATGTATGAGACAATTAATGATACCTGAGTGATGACTGAAGTATATTAGTGGATGAAGTCTCAATTATTTTGCTATTTTGTTCTGTTTCTCTGTGTTTCTTTCATTTCACCCTTCCTCTCACTTTCTCTCCTTAGGCTGGCTGGTGGCAGCTGTAGCAATGGCATAAACTCTGTTTCTGACTTAAGGGGTGCAAGCTTTTATTCAGAACTTTCCTGCTGTCTGTGCTGTTGGATGTCTTATGTTCTGTCTTCTGCGGTGACAGCTATAATGGCTGCAGTCTCTTCCTCTGAACCCAATGGGATATCACAGATGAATAGCAGCACACAGATGCTTCAACTGGCCCATGGTCCTCAGAAATAGATACAGCTCTGCACATGCTCTGTTGATGGGACACAGTAGGGGAAGCTTTTCTGGAAGCAAAGTGCCCAGACAAAAAGAGGTACTGAGCATGGAGGGGTGTGTGGTGGACTGGCTTTGTTTTGGGCCCCTTAGCATGTCAGATGACAAGAGGGATGAGAAGGAAGGGACATGGCTCTCCCTTCTCTTGCTTTTGTCAGTCCTGGCCCTCTACACCTGGAACACCACAAGCCTGAGCATGCTCACTGCTCAGCCAGTGTGTGAGAGAGCCTAGTTTTCCTTTTCATGATCTATGGATTCATTGGCTGGAGGTTTTTCAGATCAAAAGGGAGACCTGACATTCATGAATGTCTTAGCATGTACTGAATCGATGCAAAGCTGGATTCTGAGATGGCCTACTAAATCTAAAGTTCTATGACTGACACCCAGTGCTGAAACCTGCCCTCCAGTGCTTTGAGTACACACACACACACACACACACACACACACACACACACACACACACAGCCCTTGGTGAGAGCGGTCTGGTTTCATTCTCCCTGTTGTGCTTCCCCACTTGACACTTCCCCCATATGGAAGTCTTGCCTCTTTCACAGTCATCTAGGCAACCTGGGAAGACTCTGCTGGTACCCTCACATGGAAATGGCAATAATTAAACTGAAGTTACACTTGGATGATCCAATTTTCAAGCTTCCAGAGCACCTGTGGGCATTATCCTGGTTTGACTCATCATTCTCATGTCTGACAAGCTGCATGGCAGACTCGGGGATATGTATATGTATATGTACAGGTGTATATGTATACTGATTATATATCCACATAAGTATGTATACATATACAAATATATACATGCATAATGTATACATAACTATACATATGAAACAGATTTTTATATATGCACTAAATGATTTACAATTAAAAGATACATATATAATAAATCCATTGAGGAATACAAAAAAGATGGCTATCATTTAATGTTTCTATTACAACAAATCAGGATTTTTCTCCCTCAGGGGAAGAAGCATGAAGTAGCCAATTGACCCTTGAGTAAATTATCTGTGTGACCTTAGGAAATTCAATCTGACTCTCTAAGCCTCAATTTTTTTCAAGATGGCGATATTACCTTTTTTGCAACAATTTTGAAAGTTAGAAACAATTGTACCAATATCTGGCACATAATAGATGTTAACTAAGTCACAACAGATGTTCCTATTTGCCAGTCAGAGTTTATTTACTATGTAATTGGAAGAAACTGAATTCATGCTTGTGGAGAACAGGATGGTGCTGCACCTGAAGTCCTCTATTTACTGTGATATGAAAGAAAATTGATGTGGTATTTCAAAATAAAAAGCTGTCCATTATGTTCTGCAGGAATGATTATGATAGACTTGTTAATAGGAATCTCAATTACCTGTGAGTGTTTTTAATAGATTAAAATGGCAAGCATACGCTATGACTTTTGGTGTTTGTATTTTAGAGAGAGGAGGTAAGCTCAGGCAATTTTAACCTAAATTTGCTTCATTTTCAGCAAGCCCTTTCTAATGTAGCAATTTTCCAGACATTTTGCACTTGCTCTCTGTGTTAAGATACTGACTGTGACTCATGGAAGGTGAAAACAAAATGACATTTATGTCTTTTCCCAAGAGTTGTTCAATGAGCAGATGACTTCTTGCAAATGCTTCTGTTTTGTTAAGGCTTTGGAGAACCAGTGGACTAAGAGAATAAAAACAAAGGTCTTGAGCGAGTGCTCACTAAACACTAATAAATAAAATACATATAATATATATATATATATATATATATATATATACATACATACATATTTGGCACACTCTAAAAGTAGAGTGATCACCACAAAACCCTCTTGCTGTTGGATTTTCTGTTTACTCACACCTGGAGGACACACAGGGTGAACTGTGCCAGGCTAGTCAATGGCACTCTTCTAGAGGTGCACATTTAAGACAGAACATAACTGACAAGTGGCTTGGTGATGTAACCATGAATGTCATATCTGCTCCCCATATTTGCATAGATGAGATGGAGGTCTGGACAAGATATGGTCTTGCTGGAGGACTGTCCCTGTGTTCCTTAAGCTATCTGGCTATCACACCATCAGTTCTTCCTTTTGTTAATACTACTTCCCAGATGGCTTCTGAAAGTGACACTTACATGACACTAATATGTATCAACAATAAATACATGTTGGTATTTTATAACTTAGAAATAAGAATAAAACAGGGGCTGGGGCAACAGCTCAGTGGGTAAGCACTTGCCACCCAAGCACGAGGACTTGAGCTTGTATCTGCAGCACCCATGTGAAACGCCAGGCACACCTATAGTCCCAGTGCTGGGGAGATGGATACCAAAGGGTCCCTGGGGCTTGCTGCTGAGTGAGTTCAGGGATAACTGAGAATCCTTGCCTCATTAAAAGTAAAGTAAAGAGGTATAGAGGAAGACATTGGATGCTGACTTCTGGCCTCCACATGCATGCATACACACATGCACATTTGTTTACCCACATACATATGAACATGCACACAACACACCACACACAAACATGCAAAAAGCAATATGAACAAAATCAATCATATGGATTATCTTTGCATAAAGCTAATTGTTGAATTACACATGAAGAGCTTTTAAAAAGAATCTGTTGTTCAAATAATTCCTATCAAAGGGGCCAAGAAGGGCCCAAACTGAACAAACCCACCATTACTCAACTTTGAGGAATGATCAAAAGTGAACCGCTTTAACAAGATACCTGGGGGAAGGTGTGGAACTCGGTTTTTTTTTCAAGGTAGGATCTCGCTTTAGTCCAGGCTGACCTGGAATTCACTATGTAGTCTCACTGTGGCCTTGAACTAATGGTGATCCTCTTACCTCTGCCTCCCGAGTGCTGGGATTAAAGGCATGCATCACCACGCCTGGCTAGATGGAACTCAGGTTTTTGATGTCCCTTATTTCTACAATCCAAGGATTAGGATGTAGTCAAGTATTGGATGTGCTATTTACTACTCCTATGATGTTTCATAAACCAGCTACCAAGGTGGAGTACTCTGATTTGGAGAGAAGGGAGCAGTGAAATGTAAATTGCTGCTCTAATTCATTTGATACTGTCTTGCGTGAAATATCAGAAGAAGCCATCAAAAGTACTGTATTGAAAAATATTAACTCTTAGCTAATTTTGATACATGGTACTAATACTAGACCAAGACAGGAAGGCAAAAACTCTGAGGCAACGTGAATGCAAGCCGACAATGTCTGCATAGTGTTATGAAGATACCAGCATCATAGTCAATAAAAGACTCAGTTCAGGTAGTTTTGACTTTTCTATGATACTAAGAACAGGGGTTTGCTGTTGACCAAATCCAGCACAGCATTTTATTTTATAAGACTTTCTTGCTGAGAATGGTTTCTATGTTCCTAAGTGGTTGAGAATAAAATCAAAAGTATAATATTTTATGATACATGTTAAGTATATGAGAGTCCAGCTTGGGGGTCCATACATAAAGTTTCCCAGTAAGCCCACTTGTTTTGGTGTTGTCTGTGGTTGTCTCTTGCTACTGCATAGCTTAGTGACTGTAACTGAGACAGGAGGATGGCATAGCCTAAATACTCCTCTTGCCCTTTGTAGGAAATGTTGACCAGCACATTACAGAATGTGCTCAGTCTTCTGTAGCCATCATCTCCTCTTGCACTAATCACCCCTGGTGGGGGTGGGGCTCAAGTGATGGAATTGTGAACAACCATCTTTTGAACACTTTACTATGCATGCCGGCAAAAGATGTAATGGACTGACCCTGCCCTTAGGTTTATATTGAACTAGGGATATTATATGTGTGTACCAGCATGTTTTGTGTGTGTGTGCACTCTAAATGGATACATGTGTGTACATAAATATATAGTAAAAATAAAATGTAAGTAAACTATGTGTGTGTGCACTCTAAATGAATAAATATGTGCATATCAACATTCTAAAAGTAAAGTGAAAGCAAACTGAAGTTGCAAGGAAATTATGTAAAGGAAGCTTATATCGACTAAAGTTCACACTGACTGAGTCCAAAACTAGTTTGATAGAATATTTGGAAGCCCCATGCCTTCCTGTGCCTTGGTTTCCTCAGCTTTTAAATAGCACACATAAATCATGCCTTTTTTTTTTTTTGGTTTTTCTAGGTAGGGTCTCACTCTAGCCCAGGCTGACATGGAATTCACTATGGAGTCTCAGGGTAGCCTCAAACTCACGGCGATCCTCCTACCTCTGCCTCCCAAGTGCTGGGATTAAAGGCGTGCGCCACCATGCCAGGCTAAATCATACCTTTTTGAGTTTTTGAAAAGCTAAATTAAAGGAGAATATAAAATTCTTAGTCTGAGGTAAGGCACATAATTAAATCCATGATATCCTTCATGAATGAAGAGTTCACAGGATGCCAAGAGGACACCTGAGAAGAAGGGCAGAGCCTAGTTTTGATAGTGATTGTGATAGGGTGTGCTGCACAGGGAAGGGGCTTGATCTGAGAGGGAAGTGGGGACCAGGTGTACAAGGCTCTTGAAGAGAATGAGGCAACTGTGGCAGCAGTGTTTGTGGGGAAGGTGAAGTTTCCTCAGTGGGGCAATGGCTAGAGAAGTAGAGAGACAGTAAGCCTCAAACTCCACTCCTGCCTTTAGGTCATCGTCACGCAATGACAGAGGTCTGCTGAAGGGAAGTGATGATTCTACATTGTTGTATTTAAGAAGCTGTCTTTCCCATGACCACATTTCCAGTGGATTTCAGCTTCCTCGCTATTCTAACTTACAGTTTCTGAATATGTTCATGTCTACACATTCTGACTACCATAGCAGCCACAGCCATTATTTCCACAATTCAGACAGCCTATATACAGTCAGTTGAACTTGCCTGGTTAATTCCTGCATTGGGGCAGGGGAAGCATTTCACAAGTGTGCTCAGGAGACAGGTTCTTCCTACTTTTAGATCGTACATGCAGTTTAGAAAATAAATGAACTAGAGGGATTTCTGCAAAACTTTTAAGCTGAACAAGAGAAACTTTGCGGAAACCAGCATTTTGTGCAGGTGGTTTTGTGCTCTGAGAGATTCAGAGCCTGCTGATTTTTGAGGTCTGTTCATGACATCTATCACAGCATTTATATTACTTGAAAAAACATTCCATGGATGCTAAAAATACTCTACAGTCTAGTCTGACTGCAGGCTGTCAGAATGTTATATTCTGATTTTTATACTGCCTGCTGATATTTGGACATTTTCAAAAGTATAATGTTTACCATTATTTTTTTTTCTTTATAAAATTAGATTGCAGATGAATAAGGCTTGAGGAAGTCTGCCTTGGAAAAGGATTTGTGTTGTATTACGCCATTTCTCAGCAGCTCTGGGCAAATCCTTTTGTTTTTGTTGCTCCTCTGTGGAGCTGGTTTTGGGTTAGGACTGCCTCACCTGTTGGGGGCGGGATGTCTCAGTTCTCCTGACTGCTACTCTTCTTTCCAGCCTAGGCCATATTCCTCTGTTGGCTGTGTATAATTGGTGTCATGATCTATCACAGAAAGTCTGAGCTGCAAGGTATTGCTGGGACATGCCCTTTTGTTACTCTATGATACAGAAATGAAAACGAGGCCTTTAGGGTCTCAATTTATTTTTTTTTGTGCATGTGAATTTGTATGTGTATGTACCTGTATGTGCATGTTTATGTGTGTGCAGGTGTATGTGTGCACATGTATGTGTATGTGTGTGTGTGCATATGAAGGCCAGAGGAAAACTTTGGGTGTTGTTTCTTATGAACACCACCTACCTTATTTGGAAACAGGGTATCTTACTGGCCTGGAGCTCATCAATCAGGCAAGATTGGCTGGCCAGTGACCTCAAGGGGTCCACCTGCCTCTGCTTTCTCAGTGCTAGGATTACATGTGAATGTTATCATGCCTGACATTTTTACATGGATATGGGAAATTGAGCTCAGGTCTTTGTGTTTGTGAGGCAAGAATCTTACCTACTGAGTTATCTCAGACCCCAGGTCTCAATCTAAAACTAAAAAGTGGTTAGACCTTCCATTTTACAAAAATTATTTATAACACATCATATGGCCATTTTTCTAAAATGTGTCAGTCTTGACCTATTGTCTAACAAGAAGCTCCAGGTCAGAGTGGCCTGGACATGGACCTTACTCCTGTACTGACCCTCCATTGTCCCTAGGGCCTACTGGTGGCTGGGGCAAAGGTAAGTTTGTCCACTCTAGTCAGGTTTATCAGAACAGCTACCCATTAATTACTTTTCATTTCCATTTTCAAAATTCAATCTACTTAGTTGCCCACATTAATTATCAAGAAGCAGAGATGGGGGTATAAATATGGATATATTTTTGGTCTAAGAACTTGTTTTAATCTTAGACCTAGTTAGCATTTTTATTAAATTGATTATACTTGGCCAGTCTTTGGAAATGCCAACTTTGAGAAAAGGAGAACAAGTTCTAGGTTAAGGTCAAAGGAAATAAGTATTAGTGCACCAGAATCTCATTTAGGTTCAGTGCATGAGCTACATTGCTGGAACTTATGAACTTAGGCCATTTTGGTAACCAGAACACAGTGCAAAGGAGCTGACCAGTGAAAAGCTGAGGGAGGAGAATCAGGCTGTCAATCATGAAGCATGATGCCAGGGTACTGCAGTACTAATCTACAGTCAGACTATATATAAAACATAGAAAAATAACATAGTCATCCCATAGGTTGTCCTGTATTGCATCCCAGACAGCCTGCAAGTTTTCAACCCAAGAAATCCTCTTCATGTGCAACATTCTGTGTTTAAATAAATACTGTTAAGACACCAACTTGACATTTTTTCTTGGCCATCTTCTCTGAAGTTTACTGGGATCCCATAACGTTAACTTAGCATTAGCCACAAGGGTTCCATCCTAAATTGGGTACTGGCTGGGCTGGGTCAGGAATGGTGCTTTACTTAGATCAGAAGGCAGTAGAGAACCTTGGAGCTAGAAACACAAAATCACCTCTAAGGTTCACTTTTTATCACTGCTCACCTGAAGTCAAGCAAGCTTTAGGTGTGCCTTGGGCAAAAACGAATGAATGTGGGGTAAGATGGCATCTTAGGAGCCACACCAAACTAGCCTAGGGAGGGATTTAAGCAAAACCTCAGCAAAATACACTCTTCTTCTGAAAAGTTAAGGAGTATAGGTTATTCTTAGATACAGTGCAGAAGCCGGAGAGCACAAGAACCACCAAGAAAGGAGGAAATTGGTCAGAGTTCCACTGAGGCGATCGTGAGTCACGATCCATGTGCCCAAGCTGTGCAGTTTTGCCAGGTGTGCCAGGTGGCAGCAGCAGCAGAGACCAAGCAACAGATGTTTCAACATCTGCCTTCTTGCAATGTTAAGAAATCTGAAGGAAAGAAAGCTGAGATCAACTAAAGAGCTACTGAAAGTGTGAGTAACTCAGAAGTCTGAACTCTCCCATCCCCCACCATCAGAACTGCAAGCTTCCAGGAATCATCCCCCAGTTGCAGCACAGCCAGCAGAGCTGATCAGAGGTACAGCTGCACAGCACAACACGGAGGGATCAAAGCGGGCACTGAGCATTGGTGAGATTAGAAGCTACCCCAAAAGGTAATGAGGCTGACTGACAAAGACGAAAAAAACAACAAAACAAAACAACAACAACAACAACAACAACAACAACAAAACAGGTACATAGGCCAGCAAAAGCTAATCTCTCTTTCCTTGTCAGGGCAGGTTATGGGGTATATATTCTTGGTTGGCTTTACCATTTTCAAATAACCTGCATTTGGCGTTGAATTTTATTGCCTTTGGTGCATTCATATATAGAGAGTCTTTGATTTTTGCTTCTGTCATTACTGGGGGCAGGGTCTGATCCAGATCAAGGTTGACCTGGAACCCATTTCAGAACAGAAATCTCTACCTCTCAGCTGACAACATTAAGGGTGTAGAACAACACACACCCTTAGGGATTTTGGCTTTATATGACTATCTGTTTTGATCCCCACACTTGCATACTTTGTGCTGGTTTTCATTGATAGTGTATATAACTTGGATAAAGTTTAGAATCTGCCAGTAAATTATTCCACCCAGTTCACTAGAATACTTGCTTAGCAAGCAAACTCAACACTTAGGATTACCTCTGTGGCTTGATTGGGGTATAAGAGCTACACTTGTACTCATATACTGATGGTATATAGAGGTGGATTGCCATATCTGAAAACACTGCAGATAAGTAGAAACCCCAAGCATCAAATCAATTCAGGATGCAAAAGTCGCTACAATGTAATACAAGAATACAAGAAACTCAAAGAATCAAGACAATACAGTCCCACCAAAAAATATAAATCCACCAGAAATGATTGTCAGTGAAACTTTTTTAGATGAAATGCCTGACAAAGATTTCAAGAAAATGATGGCATCTATGCTCAAAAAATCAAAGAAGAAATGAAGAGAATCAAAGAAGAAAACAAAGGAATTAAAGAAGAAAGCAAACTTCTGAAAGCAAACACAGGAAACTAGCTTAATGAAATAAAGAGGTCATTACAAGAAATAGAAATACTGAAGAAAAACCAGGCTGAAATCCTGGCTCTGAAGAATACAGTCAATGAAATAAAAAAACTCTGTGGAAAGTCTCTCCAGTAGAATGGATGAAGGAGAGAATAGAATATCTAAACTAGAAGACCAGGTGGTAGATCTAATACAGTCCAACAAAGAGAAAGACAAGCTAATAGCAAGGTATGAATGGGAATTTCAAGATATCAAGAACACTATGAAAAGATCAAACATAAGAATTAAGGGTATAACCTAAGGAGAAGAATTTCAATCCAGAGTCTTAGTAGGTGTTTTCAACAAAATCATAGAAGAAAATTTTCCTCAAACAGGGAAAGAAATGCCAATGCAGATACAAGAAACTTTTAGAACACCAAACAGACAAAATGTGGAAAGAACCTCTCCTCACCATGTTACAAATAAACTACTAAACACACAAACCAAAGAAAATATACTGAAACCAGTTAGAGAGAAGAAGCAAGTCACCTACAAAGGCAAGCCCATCAGAATAACTGCAGATTGCTCAACACAAACTTTAAAAGCCAGAATGGCTTGGAATGATGTAGTCCAAGTTCTGAAGGATAACAACTGTCAACCAAGATTACTTTATCCTGCAAAGCTATCTATCCAAATTGATGGAGAAATAAAGACATTCCACAACAAAACCAGGCTAAAGGAATTTTTGAAAACTAAACCAGCTCTACAGAAAATACTTGAAGGAATTCTTTTTTTTTTTCAAAGTAGGGTCTCACTCTAGCCCAGGCTGACCTGGAATTTACTATGTAGTCTCAGGCTGGCCTTGAACTCTTGGCGATCCTCTACCTCTGCCTCCCGAGTGCTGGGATTAAAGGTGTGAGCCGCCACACCTGGTGTTGAAGGAATTCTTAATTCTGAAGAGAAAGCAAAACACACAAAGCAGGAAATAGTAAAAAATAAACCACACTCAAATAACAGTTAAAACAAATGAGTAAAGGGAAAACAGGAAACACTACAAAATAAGAAGAATGGTGAGAATAAATGCATAGCTTTCAATAATAACTCTTTTTTTAAGATTTTATTTTTATTTATTTCTTAGAGACAAAGAGAAGGAGAGAGAGAGAGAGAGAGAGAGAGAGAGAGAGAGAGAGCATTCCAGGGCCTCTAGCCACTGCAAATGAACTCCAGACGCATGTGCCACCATGTGCATCTGGCTTATGTGGGACCTGGAGAATCAAACCAGGCTCCTTAGGCTTCATAGTCGTGAGTCTTAACTGCTAAGCCATCTCTCCAGCCCTCAATAATAACTCTTAATATCAATGGCCTCACCTCAATGCACCATCCAAAAGACACAGGCTTGCAGACTGGATTAAAAGGCAGGATCCTGCCATTTGTTGTTTCCAGGAAACTCATCTCTCAATAAAAGATAGACACTACTTTAGGGTGAAAGGATGGAAAACAGTATTTCAAGCAAATGGGCCTAGGAAACAACAGGGGTTGCTATCCTAATATCTTACAGAATACACTTCAAACCAACATTAGTGAGGAAAGGTAAAGAAGGCCATTTTATACTGATTAAAGGAACTGTCTAGCAGGAGGACATTACAATCCTAAACATATATGCACCTAACATGGGGGCTCTCAGTTTCATCAAACAAACACTACTAGACTTAAGGTCACAGAAAACATCAAACACAATTGTAGTGGGAGACTTCAATATCTCACTCTTATCAATTGACAGGACATCCCAGCAAAAAATAAACAGAGAGACATCTGAATTAAATGATGTCATAGAACAAATGGACCTAACAGATATATACAGAACATTTCATCCACATGATGCAGAATATACATTTTTCTCAGGAGCACAAGGAACATCCTCTAAAATAGACTGTATATTAGGACACAAAGCAAATCTCCAAAAATATAGGAAAATTGAAATAATCCCTTGTGCTCTGACCACAATGTGACTAAACTGCAAGTAAGCAATAAGAAAAGCTACAGAACATACATAAACTCATGGAGACTGAACAGTACACTATTGAATGATCAGTGGGTCATTGAAGAATTCAAAAAGAAAATCAATAAATTCATAGAATCAAATGATGATGATAATACAATATACCAAAACCTTTGGGACACAATGAAGGGAGTCCTAAGAGGGAAATTTATAGCTCTAAGTGCTATATTAAGAAATTAGAGAGTTCATAAATAAAAATTTAATGCTCCACCTTAAGGCCTTGGAAAAAGAAGAACAAGGCAAACCAAAAATCAGGAGACAATAAGAAATCATAAAGATTAGGGCAGAAATTAATGAAATAGAAACAAAAACAAAAACAAAAATCACAAAGAATCAATGAAACAAAGAGTTGGTTCTTTGAAAGGATAAACAAGATTGATAAACCATTAGCAAATCTGACCAGAAGAAAGAGAGAAGAGACAAAAATTAATGAAATTAGACATGAAAAAGGCACCATTACAACAGATACCAAAGAAATTCAGACAATTATAAGGACATACTTTAAGAGTATACATGCCTGTAAGTTTGAAAACCTGCAAGAAATGGATGATTTCCTTGATTCATATGACATTCCAAAATTAAATCAACACAAGATAAACTATTAAAATAGACCTATAACAACTACAGAGATCCAAGCAGTTATAAAAAGTTTCCTGACCAAAAAAAGCCCAGGCCCAGATGGATTCACTGGTGAATTTTACCAAACCTTCATGGAAGAACTAACACCAATGCTTCTCAAACTTTTCCATACAATAGAAAGGGAAGGAATTCTTCCAAACTCCTTCTATGAAGCCAACATCACCCTCATACCACAACCAGGCAAAGACAGAAAAAAAAAAAAAGAAAATTACAGACTAATCTCCCTCATGAACTTAGATGGAAAAATTCTGAACGAAATACTGGCAAACAGAATTCAAGAATATATCAAAATGAATATTCACCCCCACCAAGTTGGCTTTATCCCAGGGATGCAGGGATGGTTCAACACATGCAAAGCAATAAATGTAATACATCATATAAATGGTCTGAAGAACAAAAATCACATGATCATATCAACAGATGCAAAAAAGGCATTCTACAAAATCCAACATCATTTCATGGTAAAAGTATTACAGAAACTGGGACTTGAAGGAACATATATCAACGTAATAAAAGCTATTTATGACAAACCTACAGCCAGCATAATACTAAATGGTGAAAAACTCAAAGCTTTTCCACTAAATTCAGGAACAAAACAAGGGTGTCCAATGACCCCACTCTTATTTAATATAGTACTGGAAGTTTTAGCTATAGCAGTAAGGCAAGAGACACTCATAAAAGGGATATAAATTGGAAAAGAAGAGATCAAATTATCACTATTTGCAGAGGATATGATTTTATACATAAAAGACCCTAAAGACTCTACCAGCAAAATGTTAGAGCAGATAAACATTTTTAGCAATGTAGCAGGATACAAAATAAATACATATAAATCAGTAGCTTTCCTATATACTAACAACAAGTGTGCAGAGAATGAAATCAGGAAATCTCTCCCATTCACAATTGCCTCAGAAAAAATAAAGTAACATGGAATAAACTTAATTAAGGAAGTGAAGGAGCTCTACAAGAGAACTTTAAAACACTCAAGGGAGAAATTGCAGAGGACACAAGGAAATTGAAAGATATCCCATGTTCTTGGATTGGAAGAATCAATATTGTGAAAATGCCAATCTTATCAAAAGCAATCTACATGTTTAATGCAATACCCATTAAAATTCCAGTGGCATTCTTCACAGGAATAGGAAAAAACTCCTAGATTTCATTTGGAAGCAGAAAAAACCTCGATTAGCCAACATAATTTTGAGCAACAAAAATAAGGCTGGGGGTATCACCATACCTGATTTTAAGCTATATTACAAAGCCATAGTAACAAAAACAGCATGGTATTGGCACAAAGACAGACATGTAGATCAATGGAACAGAATAGAGGACCCTAGATGTACAACCATCTGATTTTTGACAAACATGCCAAAAATATTCATTGGTGAAAAGATAGCCTCTTCAACAAGTGGTGCTGGGAAACTGGATATCTATATGTAGAAAGATGAAAATAGATCATTGTTTTCTTTTCTTTCTTTCTTTCTTTTTTTTTTTTTTTTTTTTTTTTTGGTTTTTTGAGGTAGGGTCTCACTCTAGCCCAGGCTGACCTGGAATTCACTATGGAGTCTCAGGGTGGCCTCGAACTCAGGGTGATCCTCCTACCTCTGCCTCCCGAGTGCTGGGATTAAAGGCGTGTGCCACCACGCCCGGCTTAGATCATTGTTTTCTTTCGATCCAGAAGAGTCAAATCCAAGTGGTTCAGGGACCTTAAAATCAGACCTGAATCTCTCAAATTGCCAGAGGAAAAGGTAGGGGAAACCCTTCAACATATTTGCATAGGTAATGACTTTCTGAATATTACCCCATTTGCTCAGCAAATAAAACCACTAATCAACCATTGGGATCTCAAGAAATTACAAAGCTTTTGTACAGCAAAGGACACTGTGAATAGAGCAAAGAGACAATGTACAGAATGGGACAAAATCTTTGCCAGTGACATATCTGACAGAGGATTAATATCCATAATATACAAAGAACTCAAAAAACAGAACAATAAGAAGTCAAATAACCCAATCAAAAAATGGGGAATGGAACTAAATAGAGAGTTCTTACCAGAAGAAATACAGATGGCATATGAACATCTAAAAAATGCTCTACAACCTTATCCATCAGGGAAATGCAAAGTAAATCTACCTTGACATTCCATCTCTCTCCCATCAGAATGGCTACCATCAAGAAAACAAATGACAATAAATGTTGGTGAGGATGTGGTAAAAGGGAACCCTTCTACACCGTTGGTGGGAATGTAATCTGGTACAGCCATTGTGGAAATAAGTGTGGAGGTTCTTGAGACAGCTAAAAATATATTTGCCATATGATCCAGCTATAGCACTCCTAGGCATATATCCTAATGACTCTTCTCATTACCTTAGAGATACTTGCACAACCATGTTTATTGCTGCTCTATTCACAATAGCTAGGAAATGGAACCAGCCTAGATGTCCATCCACAGATGAATGGATAATAAAGATGTGGTACATGTACACATTGGAGTTCTATTCAGTGGTAAAGACAAATGAAATTATGAAATTTGCAGGGAAATGGATGGATCTGAAAAGGATTATACTAAGTTAGGTAAGTAGAAGAACAGATTACAGGGAGGGGAAAGGCCTAAGTGAGGTCGGGGGAAGAGATTGTATAAAAAAAGGTCAGTGGGGGAGGGTCAATAAAGATTCACGACACTTTGAATAAGACATATTAAAATTTACTTTCTTCAATTATGGCACATCTAGAAGCCATAGATTGTTACTAGAAAATTTTTAGTGCCTGGGATGCGATACGTTCCAGTGAGTCATTGGTCAGGGAGGTCCCTGTTGTCTCCAAAACATTACAGGCTATTGCCAAGGCCTTTGGGTACCCATGAGAAAGAGATGATAAGACCCTATTAATGAAGGCTTCACATGACTGAGAGGCAAGGTCACTGAGAAATCAAGTTGTGCTGAGCAGAAAACCTTCTCCCTGTAGCCCAGCCAACTGAAAGCTCAAAACAGCTGTACTGTATGTAGACTTATGGGAGACAGAAGTCATCAGCGGTGAAAACAGTGGACACTGGAAACATCAAGTTTGGCCAGACAGGCCAAATGACTGAAAGAGTGCAATAGTGGTATGTCTGCTCTTGGGGAAACCAACTGTTCTCTAATTGGACTGAAGGCCCACTCTATGGGAGAGAATATGTGCCTGGTACTGAAAACCTAATCAAAAGCCTATGGCAGGGGAGGTCATGAGCCTTAGGGGTATAAAGCCTGCTCTTGTCTGGATAAATGCATGTATTATTCTCACCAAATTGCCCTGAAAGCACTACACTTAATGTTCATACTCATATGTTAATCCTACTCTCACTTCTGGTTAGAGAAGCTTCTCTTTTCAGATGGTGATGACCAGTGGGATGACCCAAAAGGCAACATAGTGCTGAGAAGGAGGGACGGAGGAGTGTCCAGCACTGAAACATCTCACACCCACCAAGGCTCAGGGTCCACTGTGGAAGAGGTGGCAGAAAGAATGTAAGAGCCAAAGGAAGGGTACCACTCCTTACATACAACTGTCTGGAGAGAATTTTGCCTCAATATCCAAGACCTCACAGTGCCTAGCAATATCCACACAAGACCCTCATAATAGGAGAACTAGATGGTGACATCAAATTAAAAGAAAGACTAATGGAGAGGGGGAGGGGATATGATAGAGAGCAGAGTTATGGAGAAAGTGGGGGAAGGGAGGAGAGTGAGATAGCATGATTTGTTGTCTTTAAGTATAGAAGTTATCAATAAAAAATATTAAAAAAGAATGCATGTCACTGAAGACTAGAATAAACATGACCAGCACTCATGATAACTCTTGTACTTAATGCATCCGTGACAATGTCTGTAAAGCACGGTCTTTGTAGCAGCTCTGCATTCCACAGATTTTGGGTCGCAAGCTGGATGGCTATGCTGGAGGTATTGCAGTAGGCACAAATGTCCAGCACAGAATGTGGAAGCAGTCCCTTCCTTCCCAGAATGCCAGGTGAAAGTTTAGAGAAAAATACTCAAAGATAAAGCATACCATAGAAACCACCTACCCAGCCCTGAAGCTGCTCACCCCGGAGACTGAGCCAGCTCATCAGTGGATGCACTTTGTGTTTGAATTGTTCATCTGCCCAGCGCTCCCAGGAAGGGACAGTGTTGTATGTCTGGCACATTGCTGACGCTCGACAAACAGTATTAATCCTTATCATGTGACCTACTTGAAAGCCCTCACAGGAAACTAACAGACAAGGTTTTATCTGTCCTACCTTCCTGCGGGGCATTTCTACTAATGTGAACAACCATAACCTACCTGGGAAACCATCAGTTTCTTGCCTCTCACCTTCCAAATGTATAAACATGTGGCCATGTGATCCTGTAACGATGTGACTTCTTGGCCTGTATCCTCTTCAGAATTGCATACAAGTGTCTATTCTTTTCTTTTAGATAATAAACTCCTTGTGTCCAGGGACTGTGCCAATTATCCATTAGGATCACCTCAGGGGCACCTCAGAAATGCACTTTAATCTTACATAGGTTTAAATATCTAGGAATGACTCATCTGTAATAATGGCAGAATGGTTCCTAAACTTAGGGGCTAGAGATATGCCTCAGTGGGTAAAGTGACTGCCTTGGAAACACAAGGACCCGGTTCCATTCCTAATACCTACATAAAAATGCTGTGTGTGTGTGCCTGTAATATGAGTGCTGGGGAGGCAGAGACAGGGTTTGTTGGCTAGCTAGTCTGCCTAATTATGAGTTACAGGCCAATGAGAGGTCCTATCTCAAAAGAGGTGGATGGCATTCCTAAGGATAACACCAGAGGTTTTCTTCTAGCCTCTGCATGCACATATACACATGTACACTTGCACATATATACATACATACATACATACTATAAAAAGAATGACCCCTAAACTTAAATGACACATGGCATTAAAAATGATACATACTCAAATGATCTGTTCTGAAAAATGGCAATGTGCCCTATGACCAAAATTAAAAGAAAAAGTGACTCTAAGCACCCATTCTCTGCCATGACTCTGCTCATCTTTCCACTGTCCTAAATCTCTGGCACTCTCATCCTCAAAGAATGAGCAGCCTATGCATGGATATAGACCATATGTTCCTGTAGAACAAGGCGAGAAAGAAATTTAGACATAGCCCATCTCTGTAGGACTTTGCAGTCTGAGCAGATGAAAACACACAGTAAATAGTTAATAAGATGCAATGAGGACTGTGATAGGAACTGTTTAAGAAGTACTGGAGTTGAGGAGGGACAAAGTCTTTGGGTGGACAGCTATGATCTGAGATGTGCTTCTTTATAAGGTGTGATGGGTGACTCTGGGGTAAGCCAGACCATGGGAATGTTGTCTCTTATGGCTGACTCTCCAGCCCAGGCAGGGGCGACTGACACTTCACCAAGAAGCTGCAGACCTGGGGTTAAGTGAATTCAGTGTTTGACTGCATGGTCTAATTGTGTACCAGACTCCTGGGGTTGGCTCTTTTCAGCTGGAGAGGCTGAAGTGTGAACTGGGAAAGAATTCTTGACTTATTCTCAGGACTTTGGCTTGCCTTCTACTATTGTCCCTGGGCTCCATTGATCCCAGCTCTTTACTCCATCTTCCTCGCAGGTCTGCTCATACTTCTAGTTGACAACCAAGGGTTCTTTCTGGTATACACTGACATGTGTCCCACCCAGGTAGCCTCCCCTCCATTTATTGTGCCGGGGGTGGTAGTTCACAGCTATTCCTCTGGGACTCTGTTTCAGAGCCTGTGATGCAGACCAGTCTCCAGGACTTTCCTGGGATTAGGCAGAAGCTAGGTTGAAGCCAGTACCCATTCTTACTCAGTTCTTGAGAAGATCCCTGAGTGATTTTGGTCTATGACTCCTTCCCTTCTCCCAGGTTCAGCTTCTAGAATGAACTTAATCTTAGGGCTTAGAAAGTGATTTCATAGGTGTACTTATTTCAAGTATCAATATTATATGGACCTTGACACTCAGGCTCACATGCAATTACATGATCAATTCTGATATCAGTTCCTACTTCCAGTCAAGGCTCCTGGGACTGGAGCAAAAGCTCACTTGGGAAAGTGGTAGCCTTGTAAGCATGAGGAACAGAGTTTGATTCTGAGTACCCATGTATATGCTGAGCTTGATGATGTGAACCTATAAACCCAGAACTGGGGAGATGGATCCCTGGCATTCACTGGCCAGTCAGTCTGTCTTAATCAGTGATTTCTAGGCCAATGAGAGACCCTGATCCAAAAAGAAGTAGGTAGCATACCACAGAATGACACCTAAGGTTGTTCTCTGGCCTCCACAAACACATATACATGCCTCCCCTCCACATCAATATACAAGTATATGTACACATACAGCACACACACACACACACACACACACACACACACACACACAATCCACCTCAATTCCTATTATACATTTCTCAGTTTGTCCTTTCCTCCAATCATGAGGGTAGAATATAACACAGGACCAGTGGTTCTCCTGTGTGGCTGAGATCTGACTGCAAGACCAGAGGACGTCCCAATGTGCCATATTTGCCTCTGTCTTGAAAAAGGAGTCTTTCCTGTGTCTTCCTGGATTTGGTTGAGTAAGGATAGAAGTAAAAGAGCATGTGGGATGCATGCAGGAGTTTGTGAATAGGTGGGAGAACTTTCTAGAAGGGGTGGTGGTGATGCTTCGAGCTTTGGGGGAAGGAAAACAGCTTAACAATCATAGTGAAGTGGCCTTTGGGAGTGTTTATTTTGTGGCATGTATGGTTATCTAAGTGATCACGTAAACTCAAGACTAGCCACACCCAGGCAGAAGTGAGAGCAAGGAGAGAAGCATCTTAGTGTGGTCCCTGGGTGGCAGAGTAGCCATGCCATGCATATATGGATGCATGCTCTTTAGTGAGAGCAGCACAACAAATGCGCTCAGTGGAGATCGGTGTCAGGGCTCTCGCATGCTGCAGCATCCTTTAGAGTCATGGGAGGCCACCTTCAGGATCACAGTAGTTTCCATCTGTGTTTTTGAATGCACCCAAGGCTGTTGCTGAGAAATTCAGCTTCTTATCCACGCAACATCATTGTCCTATGAACTACTTCAGAAGTTCAAGTTTTGTATTTCTTTATTGTGTGTGAGACCCTGAAAGGAAAGGTAATGGCACGATTGGGTGGACACCTGCTCCTGTTCTGTTTTCCTCCTTGGGTTGTTCACGGAGATGGAGAATGCCAGGCCTCTAAGTCGACGTGAAATGACATGTAGGAACCTGGCCCATGGTTTCTGGGTATCCAGGGCTCTGCCAGTTATCTAATCTAAGGCTACCTCTGAAGACAAAAGGGAAATAAAAGAGTAGGTAGTGTGCTATCTTTGGACATGGTTACAGACTGAGCTACAAGATGATCTTATACTCTGGGTATGGTCTTAGAGTCTTCCGTTATGCTCTGAACCTGTAGGGAAACCCTTTTACTATCACTTAGAAAATACTCTTTTCCTGGTGTGTGTATTCCTGATGTTACAATCTGACTCATATGTGCAGAAGAATATTATAGGTTACAGAACTTAGTTTGCTATACACAAGCTTTTCTGTCTTCAGCAGCATCTTCATCTAAAAATACTCTCTAGGATTGGTGTCAGGGAAGAGCTGTGCACTCTCTTTATGTATTTTAAAATTCTGCTTGGTCTTGAGATATGCTCCCCCATACTTTAGGCGTCTAATTGGGACTTTGGAATTTGAGCTCTGGGCTAGGGAAATGGCTTTCTGGGCAATCAGTTCTGCGTTGAGGAAGCTTCAGGAAAAGTCTAGAGCCCCAGCCATAGGCATGACCACGGTCTTCCACATGTAGGGCTTCATTGGTTCACCACTCACTTGCTGGATAATTATTGACTAAATTGTATTCAGGGTAGTTATTTTAGGCAAATTATGGATAGCTATAGTTTGAATGTGAAATGCCCTTCATAGGCTTATATATTTGAACAACTGGTTCCCATTTGGTGGCAATGTTTTGGGAGGTTGTGGAACCTGTTTTATGGAGTCTTATTGGAGGAAATGAGACTTGAAGCTTTCTAGCCAGTTTCATTTCCTGTCCAGGTTCTATTTCCTGGTCCACTGAGATGTATGTAGTCTCAGCCACATGCGTCTGCCATGAACTTTGCTGTGCCTTCCCTGCTATGATGAGCTTTCTCAATCTCTGAGCCCAAACAAAACTCTCCTCTCTGGTGGCTTTATGTCAGGTATTTGGCCACAGTGATGAGTAAAACAGCTAATTCAGGGCTGGACAGGTGGCTTAGCTGTTAAGGTGCTTGCCTGTGAAGCTTAAGGACCCAGGTTTGATTCCCTAGAACCCATGTAAGCCAGATGCACATGCTGGCTTATTTGACTGGAGTTTGTAGTGAGTAGAGGCCCTGATGTGCCCAATCTCTCTCTCTCATGAATAGATAAATAAAAATTAAAATCGATAAATAAAAATTAAAAAAAACATAATGCATGCTTGTCTTATTGGATAATTGATGAGGTCCAATGGCATGGTATATGCAATATCTGAAATTAGAGTTCACTAATCCAGAGTGCTTAGTAAATACTATTTACTAGAGTAAATAGACATCTTTAACAAGGAGTGATATTTCATTCATCATTTGGTTGAATGATTGGATAAATATTCAGCAATATCACTTTCTCCTTAAACTGCTTCCATTCTTTGGTTTTTCTATCTAATTAACATTCACGATATACAAAATATAGTTTTAATGCTTTACATATAATACTAATACACCTATTTTGAACTAAACAATTTATCTATCATTAATCAGTCATCCAATTATCTATCATCTACCTATCAATCATCCATTTCTATCTATCTGTTATCTATCTTCATTAATTTGCACATTGCTGTGACAAAGACCTGACAAAAGTAACATAAGAAGGAAAAGGTTTATTTTAGCTTACAGCCTGTGAGGATAGACCATCATGGTGGGAAAGACATGGTGGCAGGAGCATGGAGCAGTCATATTGTAGCTACAGTCAGGAAGCAGGGCACAATAAATGCTGGTACTCAGCTTGCTCCTTTTTATGTAGTCTGAGACTCTGACCCACCCATGGGATAGTGCTGCTCCCAGTTAAGGTGAGCCTTTCTACCTCAATTTAGCACAGTCTAGAAACTATCATATACATGCCCAGAGGTGTGTCTCCTTGGTGATTCTAAATCTCATCAAGTTGTTAGATTTACTATCACACTATCTTTCATTAATTTTAGAACCTATTAGAAAAATTACTGACGCATGGTATATACTATATAACCATAGCATACCTTTTTATTGCTTTTTGCTAAAAGTGGTGTAAGGCCAACAATTTTCATGAGAAAATACTCAAGCTCTTGTTATTAATGAGATGCACATTAAAACCACAATGGAATGTAAATAGTAGGTTGTCCAAGATAAATAAAGAAGAAAATAATTTTGAATGAAAATATGAAGAAATTGGAGCCCTCATATGCTGCTAGTGGGAATGTAAACAGGTACAGTACTTTGGAAAACATTCTGGAAATACTTTAAACAGTTTAATATAGACTTACTATATGATGCCCAAACTCATTCCTTTATATTAATCTAAGAGAAAGCATACTTCTACAGAAAGCTTGTACATAAATATTCATAGCAACAACACATTATATAGACAATAGGTGGAAACAACACAAACATCAATCAACTGATGAATGGATAATAACAGTGAGGATTATTAATGAAACGTGAACTATGTGGCTCAATGTAGATGGATCTTAAAACATTAGTCTCAGTGAAAGAATCCAGACACCAGTGGTCACATGTTGTATTATTTCCTTATAGAAAACACCCAGTGTGGATAAGAATATATATAGAGAAAGCACAGTGGGAATTTCCAGGGTTGGGGATGGAGGTGTTATTAATTAATAATATAGAAGTTTCTTTGTGGTGATGAAAATGTCCTGAATATAGATGGAGGTGATAATTGCCAAGACTATAAATGCATTAAATACCATGGAGTTGTTGTATGTATTGGCTAATTTTCTGTTAGGCAAATTTCCTTACAATGCAAACAAGCAAGCAAACAGGAGAACTTAAAATCATATCAGACAAGAATTATTACTATCTCAGGGTTTTTTTCACATGAAAATGCTAGGGTACAAAGTGGTTAAGTAATGTTCTTCAGTATTGGCAAGGCTGAAGCAGGGCATCTAGGTAATCAGAACACACACTCAAATCTCATACCAACATTCCTCATGTTTCTCTTCCTTTCTCCTTTGATTTGCCACAACAATACTACAGCTAAGACCCATCTGTAAAGGGGGAAGTATGGAGAAGGAAAAGGATAACCCAGTGTACTTAAGAACAAATGCATTCATGTGTAAGATGAAAGAAAAATGCCATTTGGCTGTGCAATATTATGTTATTACAACAAAGATGCCTGTTTGTCCTCTCCTGAGGGGCACTGAAAACTCATCAATGAATTCAGCTCTTGGAGCCTTCTTGCTGTCTCATAAAGTGACCCAGCAAGGCACACAAAAAATCATCTAAACAACTTTGCATCTCACACTTGATTGGAGAATCTGTTTTATTTTACAGAAGGTAGAGAAAATGGAGGAGAGCCTAGATTCATTGATAAGAAGATAGCTGACTGCTCATCATGAGACTTTCTGCCTTTGCCACATCTGCCAGGGCCCAGGAGAATTTGCAAAGGAAGCAATGTCATAAATATTACTCTTACTGATAGCCTGAAAACTAGCTCCACCATGATCACCTTGATGGTGACAAGCATGAAGATTAATCAAAACCTATGAAAACCGAAATCCAGAGACTACAAATAACTCAATGCTAAATTAGACTGCCAACAGACCTGCCATGGCATTGTGGGAGAGGGTGTGCAAAGATTGTAAGAGCCACAGAGTGTGTAGAAATATCCTGAGATATGGTTCCTGGTAACCCCATAGGGACTGACTATGGCTTTTGTGACCCCACAGTGATTACCACAATCCCACTAAGATTGCCCCAGGGTAACAAGAGTTGGATGGAGGGGATAAAAGGGTATAACCTGAATATATATATGTATAAAGAAATGAAAACAAAAAAAGTGACCCAGAAAATCATTAAGTAGATCAACATGAAGTCATCTTGCTCTGGTAATCAGCAAGAATTATTATTATAATCTCTACTTATATACATATTTATAACTTCATTACTAAAGGATAAGGAAAAGATAACACACACACATGTAAATCAGAGTCAATTGTAAGCTTTTCTAAGTCAATATACTAGATAATGCCTGAAATAAGTTCAAATAATGTACCTCAGAAAATAACATGTTGGTGACTTCACACAGGTAGCAATAGTGGCAAAGCATATGGAAAGCCCTAAGAAAAGCAGAACACCTCGAAAAACAAATCTTAAGTAGGGCTGGAGAGATGATCCAGTGGTTGGAGGTGCTTGCTTGTAAAGTATGGTGGCCCAGGTGTGATCCCCAGTGCCCATGTAAAGCCAGATGCACAATGTGGTATATGTTTGAAGTTTTTTTTGTGGTGGCAGGAGGCCCTGGTATGTCCATTCTCTCTCTCTCTCTCTCTCTCTCTCTCTCTCTCTCACACACACACACACACTCTCTCTCTCAAATAAATAAATAAATATTTAAAACTCATAAGTAGCAATTGATCTCTGAAGAGAGGATAATGTGTCCTATGCCCCAGGCCAAAAGTCAGAAGTGACCTCAAGTGCTCATTCCTTTCTGCTGTTCCAAGCCCCTGATATGCTAATCATCAAAGAATGACAACCTACCTTTGTGCACACACATATGCCTGCACACATGTACACACACACACACACATATACACATGCATAAAAGAATCATTTAAAGATAGTTTCAATAACTAGTGCAGATTCCAGAGGCTCCATACAGTTATTAGATCAATTTCAGAAAGATGTTTAATTTGTATGTTGCACATACATAAACAAAATGTGATCATTTTATATTTTTTATCATTTCAATCAATAGATATTTACTTTAGGGAATAGATAAACATTTCACCTATTTTTTTTCCAGGTAGGGTTTCACTCTAGTCCAGGTTGACTTGGAATTCACTCTGTATTCTCAGGGTGGCCTCGAACTCATGGCAATCCTCCAACCTCTGCCTGCCTCCCAAATGCTGGGATTAAAGGCATGCACCACCATGTCTGGTTTACATTTCACCTATTTGTTGGAGTAACATCACAAGTTAACTTGAGGAGGATGTTTCAATTTTGTATACTAGTTATGAAAAAGTTTTGTTCCAAATATAAACATCAAAATATTTTTATATTGGTTTTCCCCTTATGCTGTGTGCTGAAACATTATTATTTTCCTTATAAACACTGGGATCAGTGACTTTAAGGTATTTGCCTATTTTTTACTTTAGCAACTTTTGTATGTGCAAAACATACCACTTATTCGCTTTGACCCTGATGGATTCTTTCTGAATTTCAGGTCACTTAACCAGCCTCCTACAAATCACTGAAGTTGTAGAAAGACTCCTGGGGGCTGAAGAGATGGTTTAGTGGTTAAGGTGCTTGCCTGCAAAGCTAAGGATCCAGGTTAAATACCCTAGTATCCACATAAGCCACATGCACATGGTGGCACATGCATCTGGAGATGCCCATTCTCTTTCTTTCTCTGTCTCTCTCTAATAAGTAAATAGAAATCTATAAAATATATTTTATGAAAACTGCTTATTTTTAGTAGTTTTCTCCTTTCAAGTTTCTGACATAAAGTACAAGTGCTCATTGGCCATTTCTACATAAAATTGATCAAGTGATCCATTTCTATTACTATGCTGAAGAGTTGTCTCATTTGGAGAACTAGGGAAAATTTTCTGTTGGCATGAGTTTGCCAAGTTTCTTTTTAAATTTTATTTCTTCTAAGAGGCCTTCACTTAACACTTTTTGTCACTGATGTTCATCAATCTGACTTCCTTCGTACTCACTCCCTCCTTTCTCCTCTCTCCATACTGATTTTATTCTATAACATGTTTACCAAGAGTCATCTATGTGCAAGACATAGTGTTTTGCATGTTGACCACTCTCTCTGCCTTTGAAGATGTGTAATAAAATATTCCATGGCTTTTTTATTTTTGGTTTTTCAAGGTAGGGTTTTGCTATAGCCCAGGCTGACCTAGAATTCACTATGTAGTCTCAGGGTGGCCTCGAACTCAAGGCATGTGCCACCACACCTGGTTTATTCCATGGCTTTTAATTGACTTTTAAATGGCAAAGATATCATACCATATATACCACACAACCATGGGCGCATTGTGTTCCAGAGAGCTTTCTGTTTCATGGTTGCACAATTAAATCAGTATGGTGGAGGGAAAACAACCAAGATGGGGATACAGAGATAATGACAAGCAGGACCAGGCTTAGGGGATAATGTAAAATAACATGGAGAATATTGAATCTTTAAGGGACAAGTACAAGTAAACTAGAATTTTGAGTAGCTTATAATATTTAAGATCACCTGAAATGACCTCTTTGGGAAACTGCTAAGACATTCCAACAAGAGAACTTGTTACATAATAGCCTGCTGAAATCTCTTTTTTTTTTTTTTTTTTTTTTTTGTTTTTCGAGGTAGGGTCTCACTCTAGCCCAGGCTGACCTGGAAATCACTCTGTATTCCCAGGGTGGCCTCGAACTCACGGTGATCCTCCTACCTCTGCCTCCCGAGTGCTGGGATTAAAGGCGTGCGCCACCACGCCCGGCTTCCTACTGAAATCTTTAGGGGACAATTATAGAAGCCTGCAGCTCACTCTGAAATGCATGAAGTAGACATGATGGATGGACAGAAACATATGTGATATGGTAAGTTTATCATGACACTAATTATTGACTTTGAAAGGTGAGTTTAGGGATGTTCCCTAACATTCATTTACCTTTTCAACATGTTTGACAAAATTTATAATCCATGTTGGGAAAAAATGTGATCTAAAAGGATACATCAGTGGGATGTTCCCTTAAATTACCCATGGGTCAATGTTTAGGCAGATTGTAATCTGTCAGTAAAGCTCTGTGCTTGTGTGTGTGTGTGTGTGTGTGTGTTTGTGCGCACGCGCACATGAGAAAAGAAGGTCTATTGTCTAGTAAAATTCATTTATCTTGACTAAGTTCAAATGATGTATTGCTAAAATGCACTTGTGTAACTTGTCATGTGTAGTTGATGGAAATTTATGTCTAATTAAGTGGGGTGCTTTCAGGCATTGCAATTCATTGATGCTTTAATGAAATTCTGTACAAAATTGGGTTATGTAATGTCTGTATGAACTTCAAAATAAAGTTTTTGATCAAAAATGGTCAACTTCAAACATGAAAGCTCCTCAGTAATTATTTCGCTCAAATGCTAAGAAACAATTTGGGGAATGCATGATTCATGATTATTTGGACCATCATAAAGCCGTTATTGGGCTTAGATTGACTCCAGGGAACTCATCATTTATGTTTCAGCAGAGACTACTCAAGTCACTGTCAGCAAGGCGGGACATGAGGAAGAACTCTGGAAACACTTTATGTGTTTAGATCAACAAAACCCAAATTTGCAAAGTCAGGAGGGAAGGGTATTCCTAGAAATAATGGCATGATAAGGCTGTTAAATTATTGCAGTTGTTATGAATGCTGTGACATTTGATACTCCTGAAAGAAATATGAGTCAAAGACTTGGAATGAATTTTACACGTGAATCTGAGGCACTTTGTAAAATGAAGCAATTAACTTCTGAATGTATTCCACTTAGCCGAACTGCTTTGAGTCATTCACAATTGAGGCTTAAAAGAATGAAGGGAACTTGTTAGCACTTAAAGCAAATTTTCCATATTTTCATATAAGAAAATATTTCTAAATTCAAGATGGCCATAGTGATTTAGAATGAATAGGTTGGTAAAACCTTTGGAAGTGCATTTCTTCCTGGAAAATAATACTGGCCCAGAGCTCACATTTCATGCTACACAGGAGTCCTTAAACAGGAAAGACAAGGCAACAGACATTCAGAAGGACTCATGATTTGTACTTTTCCTTTTTGAACCCAAGCACCTATGAGTCACATATCCTGTAAGTCTCCAGAAGGTTAAGTTATGCCTAGAAATAATGAACACTTTGGTACTAGTCTGATTGTTTATAAATAAATGAATGTGCTCAGTAGAAGCTTTTACACCTAGCAAAGAACAAATGCTACCATGGCCTCAATCTCTCCTGCCTGGTACCCCCATGACATGGAATGCTCTCAACTCATAGAGATATCAAAAACTGTTTAACAAAAGAATGGATAATTAGGATGGACAAAAGTCTTCAAACGAGCTAGCTATTCTTTCATTTCCTTATATTCAGACCAAGAGATCTCAACCAAGAATTTTTAGCTATTTTCAACAAAGAGATTCAGATATAGAAGAAAGTGTGATCTCCAGGGTAACTAGAAAACAACTCACTTAAGCCTTCCTAAGCCACTGACTTCTCAGTTCACCCAGCATGGGTTTCAAATGATCAATCAAGTGAGCATTTGGGGCCAACTCTGCTCAGTGCTCTGTTGAAGTCTAAGAGAAATAAAGTGTGGGCATGGCCTTCAGGAGCTTGCCACTGACTAGAAACAGTTGTGAACCACCAAGGGTCCAGCATAAGAGAGTTTTAATGAAGGTAGCATAGACCCAGAAGTGGACCCAGAAAGCATGTTAGAACTGTATTTTTCCCAAGTTCTGCTATCAGTTATCATTGCATTTCTGACCTTTGTAAAATTTCACCCTCTACAGCTTTGGGATGATTTGAAAGACAGATATTAAATTGGGTAAATTAAATTTCTTGTACTAATTAAATATCCTACATAGGAACTGAATTCTCATGTTTCCTTTCTGAGGAATATCTTCAGTCTTACATAAATGAGGGAAAAAGCAGGAGTCAGGGAATTAATTTTTAAATCATTTTAGTAGGCTTGTTGTCATCATTTCTGTTCTCTGATATTAACTGGAAAGCAGTGGTATAAAAGTGATTTTCTTTTTGCTACTTACCTGCATTTCTAAACATTCACAGTATACAGCAAGTTTTCAATATGTCTTTGTCCTACATTCTTCCTGATAATTGCTTGCGAATGTGATCGCCTTGTAAAATGACCTCTACAGCCTCACATTATGATCTGGAATAGCTTCCGAAAGAAGATCTTTTGAAGTAGCCTTTTTGGAGTTTTATACTAAATAAAGGAAGGAAACAAAGGCCAATTGGATAAGGTTGAAAATTAATTTTTTTATAGTTTGGAGGCAACATATAATTCCTTCTATTATTGGTCTCCTTGCAACTTAATCTAAATATATACTGGTTTTTCTTCTTTCTTTTTAAAAATATTTTATTTATTTATTTGAAAGAGAGAAAGAGGCAGATGATAGATAGATAGATAGATAGATAGATAGATAGATAGAGAGAGAGAGAGACAATGGGCAGGCCAGGGCCTTCAGCCACTGCAAATGAATTCCAGACACATGCACCACCTTGTGCATCTGGCTTTATGTGGGTACTGGGAAATTGAACCTGGGTCCTTTGGCTTTCCACCAAGTGCCTTAACTGCTAAGCCATCTCTCCAGCCCTTCTTTCTTTTTTATTTTTTTTAAAGCTAAGTCTTGCTATGTGGCCCAGGGTAACCTCAAATTCTTGATCCACAGCCTTAGCTTCCCAAATGCTGAGATTGCAGAAATTCACCACACACCCGGCACAAATGCTGATTTTTTAGGGGCAAAGAAGATGGCTTAGTGGGTAAGAGTGTTTGCTGCAAAAACAAGGGGTTGGGGCTAAGGAGGCCTGAGTTCCATTCTCTAGTACCCAGGTAAACAGCTGGGAATGGCCATGGATTTCTGTAACCCAGTGCTGGGGGAGCAAAAATCAGAGACTCTATGGTCAGCTAGTCTGGCAGAAAAACATTAGTTCAGTGTTCAGTGAAAGACTCCATCTCAAACACACACAAAAATTTGTGAGAAAGGGGGATATCCAACATTCTCCTTTGGCTTTTGCATATATGTGTGAACCCAGGGCATGCATCTGTACACTAACATGCATTCATCTCACATACCACACAGACTACATATACATGCAAAAAATGTTGATTTGGTGCTGGAGAGATGGCTTAGCAGTTAAGGTGCTTGCCTGTGAAGCCTAAGTTCTCATGTAAGCCAGATGAATAAAGTGACACAAGTACGCAAGGACTCACATGGGCACAAGGTGGCATATGCATCTAGAGTTCAACTGCAGTTGCTGGAGGTTCTTGGCAAGCCAATTCTCTCTCTCAGAAAAAAAAAAATTACAAAAAATGTTGATTTTTACTGAGGTTTTTCATAGAGGAAGGGCAGAAGAGCATACAGATGAATCAGACATGTTTGTGAAGATAAAGAGTTTGTAGATAGAGAGACAAACACACTCATACAAGTTTTAAATTAAACAGAAGAGAGGAGGTAGCTCAGTTGGCAGAGGGCTTGCCTAGCATTCTAGCATGCATGAGGTCCAAGGTTCAATTCCCAGTGCTGCTTAAAAAAGACCAAGTAGCAAATTAAGCATTTAAAAGAGGAGTTTAACAAAGTATGCCTTTCCTCCTTTCTCTTAATTTTAAAAATGGTTAAATCCTACTAAAAGGCAACATTTAATAGTGTTAGAATTTGGAGGTACATTGACATAATATAATAGTTATTATAATAAATAATAACAATAAAATAGTTATTTTCTATATTTAGCCAGAAATTGCACTTTTCAAGTTATTGGTACACTGTTGACCTAAAAAAAAGAAAAGCAAACAAACAAAAAAAAAACAAAAAAAGAAAAAACCCATTGCAGTATGCTGGATTTATTTCATAAACTTTAGAAGGGCTCCAAATTATAAAATGCATTTTACCACAGAACCATCCATTAAATTTGTTTCAATAGGACCAAACATCTAAGTGAATTGCATTTTAAAATTCTTTTTTTTTTTTTGTCAGATCTTTATAAACCTCTTTCCCAAATATTCAGTTCATCAGAAGAAGGTATCAAAGTGCTATGTGGGTATATGTATATACATGCATAGGTCAAGACCAAAGCTTTAGTGAAAGGTCAATTTGTTATCATGCATGTTTTCCCTATATTATGAGAAACAACAAGCAAACAATAATCTGCAAAGATGAAAATCTCAATGAGTAGGAAGGAAAAATACATCAAAATAAGCTAAAAACTAATTTCAATACACAAAACAAAGGCCAAATATAATAACAATCTAAAAATTTTCCAAAACAATATATTAATTTCTTGTAAAATTGATTAAGAGAAAGCAAAGATGCAAGTAAAAACTACCACATAATACCTCTCAATACATAAATTAAATTGAGCACCATAATGGATGGTTTCCTAGTAAATACCATCAGGTATAAACTTTCTTTTTTCACCTGAAGGATTTTTTTCCTTGAAAATATTTTTAAATATTTTATTTCTTTGTTTATATGAGAGAGAGAGAAAGAGAGAGAGAGAGAGAGAGAAAGAGAGAGAATGGGTGCACCAGGGCCTCAGTGCACTGCAAATGAACTCCAGACTCATGTGCCACCTTGTGTATCTGGCTTTACATGGATACTAGGGAATCAAACTTGGGTCCTTAGGCTTTGTAGGCAAGTGCCTTAACTGCTAAACCATCTCTCCAGCCCTCCTTGAAAATATTTACATCATGAATTGACAAGTATTTTCTGGATAATTCTGGAGTGTCATTAAAAATGTTAAATTAGGAGAACCTGGAGTTATTTAGGTTGACTGCTTACAGTCCAGGTATTAAGAGCACATCTCTTGGCCTGGATAGATGTCTCAGTGGTTAAAGGCACTTGCTCTCAATGCCTGATGGTCTGGATTTGACTCCCCAGCACCCTCCACATAAAGCCAGATGCATAAAGTGGTATATGCATTTTGAGTTCATTTGCAGTGGCTGGAGGCCCTGGTATGCCCATTATCCTCCCCCCACATTCTCTCTTTTATATTATCTCTTTTGCTTTGCTTCAAAATATGTCAATAAAAACATTTCAGAGCACATTTCTCACTCAGGCATCACTCCTGAATGATTTATTAAACTTGTACACTTGTTTTTTTTTTTTTTTTTGTTTTTCTTTTTGAGGTAGGGTCTCACTCTGGTACAAGCTGACCTGGAATTCACTATGTAGTCTCAGGGTGGCCTCAAACTCATAGTGATCCTCCTACCTCTGCCTTCTAAGTGCTGGGATTAAAGGCATGCGCCACCACGTCCAGCCAACTTGTACACTTGAATGTTGAATCAAGAGATGTGAATTCTAGGATCCACCATGACTTTATAGCTTTTGTTATACATGACTAGCACCCTCTTTGGGAGGCCATGCATGGTAGCTTGTATGTGAAGATTTTGTTCAAAGCTTAAAAACAAGAATTTGATTGCTGCATGCATATATAAGCATCATTGGAAGCAACTTCAAAAATTCTCAGAGATGTTAACTGGTCAAGGGTGTGAATGACAGTTAATGAACTAATGACAAGTTCTAACTTATTACTTTTCCAAACTTGATAGCTGCCCCTTTTTCTTCCCCTGATATTTTGTGAAACAAGTATAGGAGTTGTGGCTTGAATGTCAAATGTCCCCAGAGACTCATGTGTTTGAACACTTGGTCTGTAGCTGGTGGCAGTTTGGAAAGGTTGTGGGACATTTAGGAGATGAAACATTGCTGGAGAAAGTGAGTCATTATAAAGGGCCTTGAAGTTTTATAGTCTCGCCCTACTCCATTTCCTGACTGAATGAAACTGGCCTCCTCCTGCTGCCATGTCTTCCCTACCATGACTATGTCTCCCCTCAAAACTCGCCAGAATAAATCCTTTCCTCAAGCTGCATTCTATCACAACAATGAATAAAGTAATTAGTACATCAGGCTGAGAAAAATTTCCTTTACATCTTTTAACAAGTTCCATATCAGAAAGAGTAGGAGTGAGTTCATCAGAATTGAAATGGGACTGTTGAGTTGTGAGTCTGCTGATACATTAATGGACAGAAAGATTGAATGGAAAGAAAGTCTAAGTTATATCTCACTGTGCACACTCATCTCCCAAGGATTTGTTTAAAATGCATTCTTAGCTCTGATTAGACCTGGGCATCTTCATTTTAGAATCTTCCAAGTGCTACTGCTGGTCATTTTGAAGACTTGAGATCCACAGGACTGTAGGAAAGTCATTGTTTTAGGAGAAAGTGTTCCATTTAGAAGCTCATTTCTATCGAGCCATTCCTAAGAATTAGGAAACTACACCTTTCCTAGGTTAGCTTTGTGGAAAGAAGCAAAGAATCAACAAGGAGATAGATGGCAGCATCACTTTCTATAGATTATGTTCTAGGCCACTGCTGGGGGAAGCATTGCTGCTTCCTAACTACACTACAGTGATCCTGGGGCCCTAAGAAAGTATCAGTATTGCTGTTTATTTCCTATTTGAATGACCTGTGAATGTTTTCAATACATTTCAGGAAGGCTTTAATCAAACATGGGCAAAGTGGATTCAATATATTTTGTATGGGTGTGCATGAGTGTGGACACTAGAGGACAACCTTGGGTATCATTCCTTAGGTGCTATTTTCCTTTTTCTTTATTAGTCTGGTACTTGTCAAGTAGGCCAGAATGGTTGGCCAGTGAGCCCCAGTGATCCCCTGTCTTTGCCTTCCCATTTCAGGGATTACAAGTGTGTGCCACCATACCTAGTTTTTTTTTTTTTTTAAATAGGGTTTTTGGGATTGAACTCAGGAGGTCCTCATGCTTGTGAGGTACACACTTTACTGACTGAGCTACAGCCTGCAAATTGAACTCTTAAAAGATTTCATTTTTATTTCTCAGTCAAGTAATTTATATGGAATAGCTTCTTAGTGAGTGAGGAATTGAGTTTCACATCTTTTTTATAGTGTTTTGTTTGATAATATTGGAAGCTAAGATAAAAAAAACTATCATAGTTTACATCTTAAAAAGCACCCCAAAGGTCCATGTGTTACATACTGAGCTATAGAAACTGCATTATCGGTAGCTGGTAGAACCTCTAGGAGGTGGGACCTTGTGGAGGGGGTTCTTCAGGACACTGGGGACACCATAACCCTTTTGCTCTCTTTCCCTTTCCAGCCATGAGGTGTGTGTTTTACTCCACTACAACTCCCAAGCAGATATGTTGCATCTCCACAGGTCCCAAATACTGAAGATAACAAGGGCTAGAAATTCCAAAACTATGAGCCAAAACAAACTCATTCGCTTTATAAAATTACCTCTGGTCTTTGAGATAACATCAGGAAGCTATCATAAACTTGTCACTTAAATTTTCAATAATTTAACAAAAATCTGCTACTTCTTGAGTCAAAAAATGGTAACTATTTTTCCCTTATGATTTCTAAGACTTTTCTGAGTGAAGGAAATTGCAACTAAAACCACAAATTGTTTCTTAATGAAGATGTAAATCAGTATTACATCGTTTTCTACAAATTTTCTTTTTTTTTCTTCTGATATCAGTGATTAAATCTGTTAGGTTTTCAAAATGCTACATGTCCAAAATGAAGCAGAATTATTTATTTATTTTTTAAACTTTCTTTTTTTAATACTCTATTTTTTCATTTACTTATGAGAGAGAGAGAGAGAGAGAGAGAGAGAGAGAGAGAGAGAGAGAAAGAAGCAAGGGGGCAGATATATATAAAGAGAGTGGGCATACCAGAGCCTCCAGCCACTGCAAATGAACTCCAGATGCATGTGTCACCTGTGCATCTGGCTCATGTGGGTCCTGGGGAATTGAAACTAGGTCTTTTGGTCTTGCAGGCAAGCACCTTAACCACTAAGCAATCTCTCCAGTCTGAAGCACAATTTCTTTAAACTTGTTAAATTCATTCTTTATAATTCACTGGGGAGAAATAATAGTGAGTGATCTCATCAATTATATTTTGCATTATACAGGCCATTACTCATTTCTTCTCCCTGAACTTACTGTCCCCTGGGAGTAAAAGCCTGAATTTAGGGCTAGCAGTAGATCAGTGTTCCATGGATGTGTGTGGTCTGGGTCAGGTAAGTATTTTCTTTTTCCTACGTGATAGAAATTCACATGATTATAATAGTAAATGGATACATTTTAATTCCTTATCAATGACAGCATGCAGTGAATCATGTGTTGAAGCCAGCATAGCTTTAATAGTTGACCTATTCTCCAGAAATGAATACCTGTAAACTAGTTCTCAGTAAAAGGAATATATTTGAAAAAACTACATTTATTGGGTACTTTCCAGGAATCTCAACATATGTATATCAAAAGGTACTCAAACCATAAAAAGGAAGTAGTTACATTTTAGTAAAAATAGTCTGAGCTGAGAAAACCTATAGCTTCAATTCCTTGGGAAGCTGAGGTAGGAAGATCAAAAGTTTGTGGCTAGTTTTGGCAATTTACTGAGATCTTTTCTCAAACATGGAGGACTGAGGAATACAAAAGGAACAAGGCAACAAAACAGAGGAAGGACTACCTAGAAAGAGGAGGATCCTTAGTGGATTGGGTGTAGGGGATAGGCACAACAGAGGACAACTGGATGGGAATATGATCAAATTATAGTATGCTCATATATTAAAGTTCTCAATTTAAAAATATATTAAAGCAAATAAAAAGGATGGGGAATGTAACTCAGTGATAGGGCACTTAGCTGGCATGCACAAGGCCATGTCTTTAATTCCTGGTACTGTTTAGAATAATATTCCCATACAAGCTGGGCAAATACCATGGTATATTTATACCACAGTTAAGAGATGTATAATGTGTTCTACTAAAAACAATGAAATTGGACTGAAGAGATGGCTTAGCAGTTAGGGTGTTTGCCTGAAAATCCAAAGAACCTCGGTTTGATTCCCCAGGACCCACGTAAACCAGATGTACAAGGGGGAACATGCATCTGGAGTTCATTTGCAGTGGCTGGAGGCTCTGGCACGCCCATTCTCTCTCTCCCTCTCTGACTCTTTCTATCTCTCCCTCTCAAATAAATCAATTAAAAAAATGAAATCTTGTATTCTGCAAAATAAAACAAGAATATAATACACTATCAACCTGTATTTATGAACTGAAAATTTCAATTTTACCTGCTAACAAGAGATGCTAGAATTTATTGGACATTTACTACAAACATTTCCACATAAATGCTCTCTCTCTCACACATAGCAGTTATAATTTTTGTTAAAGAAGAGGAAACTAAGGAAGAAAAAGGTTAATCAACTTGCACCAAATCACACATTACAGGAAGCATCACAGTTGAGTTAAAATCAGCCTGCTTCATAAGCCTGTGCTTTTCACTACTACCTTAGCTGGCATATGTGGATACTAGGGAATCAGACCTGGGTCCTTAGGCTTCACAGGCAAGCACCTTAATTGCTAACATCTCTCCAGCCCCATGGTATCTTAATAGATTCTCCTTGTCTTTGTTGCAAAGTAAATATCAGTTGAATATCTATATTTTTCTTATCTGTGTTTTATTATTCTTTATTTACCATCTGAGTTTATCATCTCATGTTTCATGATGATTTCCCTTTTATTCAAAGAGAAAAAGTTGACACATATTATATGCAATCAAACTTTGGGTTTATTGTGGGGCTCAGTACCAAGTATGTGCTATAGAGCTATATCAATTAGTTTTACATTGCTGTAATAGAATTGTTGACATGGACAAGGGAGGAAAGATTCATTTTAGCTCACAGTTTAGTCCATCACAGCAGGGAAGGCATAACAGAGCAGCTCAGGTCATGGTGGCAGCAGCATGTAGCAAACAGACACTGTTCACATCATAGCAGACCAGAAAGCAGTGAGCAAGGCAGGAAGGCCCAAGTAACCTATTCCCTCAAGACCGCCTCCACCTCCTAAAGGTTCCTCTGTCCCACAAAATAACATCACAAGCTTGGGAAGAAACATTCCAAACCTGAGCCTATTGATGACATCTCAAATTAAATCATTACTGATGCCTATAATAGGAAATGTCAGTGGATGGAAGAATGTAGCTACTGCTCTTGTCTTTGTAATAATTTTGACACTTGGATCATCATCACTAGTAAAGACTCCAGAGATGGTGAAGTGAGTATGCAAATTCAGAATGGCATTCAGCATCTTTCTCCTCTGATATGTTGGCTTTTCTAAAAACAGCCCAAATTTTGTCTGAGTTGTAAACTAAGCAAAGATGACTGAAGTATACATTGGGAACAGATGTTGATGTTCAAAAGACCACTTAGCTATTATCACTTTTTATATAATCTGTTGAAACTAGCATTCAATCTGTTTTCTTAAAATTGTTTAAAGTGTATCTATAAGGACTAAGTCTAGAAAATTCCAAGGTGAAAATGAAACAATTTATTTTAAAAGATCTAAGTATATGGTAACCATAGTTTGCTAAAAGTATGTATAGATGTAATGAAATTATTTTTAATCTTATGGAACCAAGAATGTGCATAATAATATTATCATACATGCTGGAGAAACACAGTGACATATTTATACTACAGTTAAGAGATTTAAGATGTTTTCTATTAAAAACAGTGAGGTTCTGTGTTTCTATAAACATACACATGTGACATTGAAATTCCTTTCCAGAAATAAATAAATATTTCTGAATAGATGAATAGTCTCTTTCCAGCTCAGCAAATAAAGGGATTTGAATGTAAGGCAAGTTACTAAGCTTCTCTGGGCTTTAGTTTCATTGGAAAATGGGGATTAGATAGGAAGATTAGGTGATATAATGTGTATGTATTATTTCATATGCTTCCTACATTCAGTGAGCTGTAAATGTTTCCATTTTTTTTAAATCAATAAAGTCAGGTAGTACCATGTGATGGTCTACATCTGCAATCCTAGGCACTAGGAAGACTGAGGTAGAAGGATTCCAATTATGAGGTCAGCCTGGGCTACATTGCAAGTTCCAGGCCAGCCTGAGCTATATGGTAAGAACATGTCTCAAACACACAAAATCATGTAAAATGAAGTATAGTGTCAGTTATTTGGAACCTCTCAATCAGTACAACATAAATTTACCATGGGTTAGGACCTAGCAGAACAAATTTTTGAGCCAAACAGGAGAAAATTGTGGTCAACAAATTCCCCCCCAAAATTTTGAATGACAAAAAGTTCTCTGCAATCTCTCTTTCTCATCTTTTAGACATTGTCTAGGTAGTAATTTGCTCTTTAGTTGAGGTAGAATTAATGTTATTGTTGAATGGCATAATAATTCTCTAAATTTGGACACTCCAAATCCATGGTCAGGTAGATATGTCTATGACAATTAGGTAAGTATATACATAAAAGCCCCGACTGCTGGAGATGGCAAGCATGCCATTTCAGGATCATGAGGAATTGAGCGCTGAAGAGCTGCATGACACAATTCCAGCCCAGCTGTCTCTTCCTTGAAGTCCAATGTGGCCCCTCTATAGAAACATCTTTGGCTCTCTACGCTACAGATATCCATGGTTTTCTGTATAATGTTTGTCTTTTTCTGTCTTTCACTTGGTGTACCAATCTCTAAGTTTACTTTTCCAGCAAAAATTGGTGTTGGTCAATGTATCTGAAAGAGGCTCTGGCATAGAATTGGAAAAGCAAGAAAATGGGTCAGAAATAATTGTTTTCCTTAAAGGCCTTAAAGAAAGTCAGGCATAGAGTACAGTACACTTAGGAGAAAACAATGAACCTCCTGGAACAATGTAAAAATTGTTCTATGACTAATTTTTCTGAATGGTGGCAATTGCAGCAAACTATGACTCTTTACCAAGAATCCTTACAGGAAAAACAACCGAGGTCAGAAAGAATTCAATCTGGGGGACCAAAGTCTAAGTATTGGAGAGACATGAAAAGGAAAATTCAAAATAAATGATTGAGAGATAAATGGATCTATTGGATCAGCGAGTAATGGTGGGAACCCCCATTTTGTGGTCATTTTGCCTCTCACCTTTAATATAGTAATTGAAAGCAGGAGCTCAGGAAATCTCAAGTGCTTGACTGCACATACATAGGGAAAGTGTGAAAATAGTTAATCATTATAGAGGCCTGATGACTGTACTTGAGGTAAGTAATTATGGGATTGTTTGATGTAAAGAAATAGCAAAAAGTTTCTATGAATTCTGTGAAACTGTACCTTTCTTGAAGTTTGTTCTTGCATGATATGATCAGAAAATCAAAGACTGAGGCTAAGAGCTGTGGCAGCAGAGAGAGAGAGAGAGAAAGAGAGAGAGAGAGAGAAAGAGAGAGAAGAGAGAGAAGCAGAGAGCAGAGCAGAGCAGAGGAGCAGACACAGAGAGAGAGATGGAGAAATTCAGCTGCCTTCAGCATTAGCCTGTCATCTTGCACCAGTACTTGACTTGGAGTCATTATTGCACCGCTCCCTTTCACACCTCTCTTGGGGGACCCTCCTTCAAGCCAGGGCTGGGCCCTGGCACCCCACAAAGAGGTTTTAAATATGAAAGGGAGGACTGTGCTTAGTGGTACTTTTCTCCTGTATACTTCAATGAAAACAGCTTTTTGTTAGTATGAATTTGTTATTTTTCCCTTACATATTCTTGTGGTTTCAGCCCAACATCTTGTTCTCCCAGTTTATTTTTTGTTGCACTTAAGAACTTTATAGTAGTTAGAGATTAAAGTTGCCATAAATTATGTTTAAATAAATATACATAAAATATAAATTTTGTATGTTTGTGTGTGGCACAAGTGCATATTGCATATTGGCATGCACATTTGTGTGTGTGTGTGTGTGTGTGTGTGTGTGTAGGCCAGAGATTAACTTTGGGCATCTTTCTCAGTTGCTATCCTCCTTATTTTTAAGGCAGTCTTTCACTGAACCCCAGACTCAGCAATTTGGCTAAAGTATCTTGTCAGCAAGCCCTAGTGATGCCTTTATCTGTACCATCCCATTACTGAGATTATAGACTTATACTTAGTTCTTTACATGGGTGGGAAGGGTATCTGAACTCAGGTCTTCATGCTTGCATGGCATGCACTTTATCCACTAAGCTATCTTCCCAGCCCTCAAATATAAGTTTTTTTTTTTTTTTTTACTTACTAATTGATTACCTTGAAATTTTAGTGATTTCTGAGATATGGCCTAGACCCCAATGACCCACAAAATACCCATACACTCTTTCTGAAATAAATTATTTTTAGCTGTGCACAAGATGACCTCATGGAAAGACTGTATTTCCTATTTTCTTTTTTAAAAATTTTTCTGTTTTATTTATTTATTTGAGAGTGACAAACAGAGAGAGAATGAGGCCGATAGCGAGAGAGAGAGAGAAAGAATGGGCACGCCAGGGCCTCCAGCCACTGCCAACGAACTCCAGATGCGTGCGCACCCTTGTGCATCTGGCTAACGTGGGTCCTGGGAAATCAAGCCTCGAACCGGGGTCCTCAGGCTTCACAGGCAAGCACTTAACCACTAAGCCATATCTCCAGCCCTGTATTTCCTATTTTCTTGACAGCAAGAAGTAAGTCTTAGGCAATGCTAAGTAACAGGGAAGGTTTTTTGATCATCCTTCTAGAAAGTTTCAAAAGACAGGTGACATAAAAGTCCCATTTGCATCTTAATTGTGAAGTACAGATGTTATGGGTGGAGCTCCAGTAGACATACTGAACCATTACAATACAGATTTGTTTTAAAAAATTTTTTTGAAATAGGGTCTTACTGTGCAGCCCAGGCTGCCCTGGAGCACCGGCACTTCAGACTCATGGTGATTCACTTGCCTCAGCTTTCCAAGTGCTGGGGTTACAGGAGTGAACACTATGTCCAGCTAAAATCCAATATTCATGGAGTAGAGCACATGACAAAGGATCTTAGTCCCCTGTAAATATATAGATGTCATGTGATCCTATCTTGATTCTAAATTTCATTTTTGTGTATGTAGTATGCATGTATGTGCATTCATGTTCATATGTATGGGGCACATGCATGTGTGCCCAAGTACTCATGCATGTGTGTGTGAATGTATATGGAGGCCAGAGATTGGCGTGTGCCTTCCTCAACTGATTTTAAATCTCATTTTTTTTTTTGGAAGCGTGTCTTACTGAACCCAAACTTCACAAATTCAGCTAGGTTATCTAGCCCACAAACCCAAAGGATTCTCTTATCTTCACTTCCTTAGTGCTGGGAGTACAGATATGTGCTTATAGGTAAGGCATTTTTTTAAATAGTTTCATTTTCTTTTTAATTAAAAAATTTTTTTTGTTTATTTATTTATTTGAGAGTGACAGAGAGAAGAGAGAGAGAGAGAAAGAGAGAGAGAGAGAGGGAATGGGCGCGCCATAGCTTCTAGCCTCTGTAAACGAACTCTGGATGCGTGCGCCCCCTTGTGCCTCTGGTTAACGTGGGTCCTGGGGAATTGAGCCTCCAACCGAGGTCCTTAGGCTTCACAGGCAAGCGCTTAACCACTAAGCCATCTCTCCAGCCCTCATTTTCTTTTATTAGTTACATTTATTTGTTTATTTGAGAGAGAGAGAGAGAGAGGCAGATAGAGAAAGAGGGAGAGTAGGTGCACCAGGGTGTACAGTAACTGAAAATGAGCTCCAGATGCATGTGCCAACTTGAGCATGTGGCTTTACATGGGTACTGGGGAATTTAATCCAGATCCTTAGGCTTTTCAGGCAAGCACCTTAACTGCTGAGCCATTTTTCCAGCCTCCAAGCCCAGCTTTATGTGGGTACTCATTATTGAACTCAGGTCCTCATGCTTAAGCAAGAAATGCTTTACAAACTGAGCCATCCCTACAACTCCCGCCCCCAAATTTCTTTCATATGGAACAGAAACAAGTTACTGAAGCTCGGCGTTTTGCTTCTTAGAGTTGAATTTAATATTCATTATACATAAGGTATTTAATATAGAGTATTCATCCCCAAAAATAGTCTGTCTGAACTGGATGCCATTCATGTCACTGAGTATCTATCTGTCTGAGTAACTTACAATTCATAATGACATAATCAAAACTCAAATGTGGGCTGAAGAGATGGCCCAGTGGTGATGCATGCATCTGGAGTTTGTGTGCAGTGGCTGGAGGCCCTAACACACTCATTAATTCTCACACTCTCTGTCTCTCTTTCTTAAATAAATAAATAAATAGTATAAAAATAACAACAAAAAAACTCAGATGTACTATAGGAAACAAAAAAGGTTTTGATTTCATGAACTGTTTCCTAAGCTCACATGACCACAGATTTCACTTTCCATTTTTGGTATACCATCTATTATTTATTTATTTATTTATTTATGACAGTGTCTCATGTAGCCCAGACTGGTCTCACACTTGCTATGTAGCCAAGGATTTCTTTGTACTTCTGCTCCTCCTGCTTCTACTTCCCAAATAGTGAGATTACAAGTATGTTCCAACACAGTCTGCTTTACGTGCTATTATATTATATTATATTATGTCTAGCATGCTAGCCTCATGCATGCTAGACAAACACTGTATCAACTGAGGTACATGCCGAGCTCATATAGCATCTACTAATATCTTGAGTATTCCTGTCACACAACTCCCTGTGGGAATGCTGATCTATTCCTTTTAATTAACATTTGGCAGTAGTTGTCCATACCCCTGCTTTTTGCTCCCCTGTGTAGGGAAGGCTGTCTCTGTTTTCTCTTAGAACTTGGTAAAGCTGGAAGCTGTGGGATATTTTTCATTGGCTTGTCCCTAAGTAGACAAGACTGAGAATTCTTTTCTTTTGTGATATTGAGGTGATTTGTTTTAATGGATGAGACAAAATTTGTTGGAATTTGAAGGGTTCATAATAAAAAATTACTAGAAGTAATAATTTTTATTTTGTGTGTAGATAATCTCTAATAGCCAGTATATATAGTAATCTCACAATTATTATTTTTATTCTAGGCCTTTTAAAATAAAGCATTTTCTAGAGGATAAATTTAAAATGACATTGATACTATTAACTTCATCAGAAAGAAAAATCACAAGGGCCAGCTCCCCAGTCTGGGTTCCCCACAGAGGACAGTGTGTGGGTGGCTTAGAGTGAGTGGGCCACATCCCTGTTCTCTGGCTCATCCCAGCACCCTGGTCCTAGTACATCCCACTTTGCCTTGCTTGGGGAGGGCTGGTCCCTGTGTGGACTGTAGAATCAGGCCTTTTGCTCTGGTATCCTAACTGACCACTGGGTACCAACATCCCTGTCCAACTGAGTCAGAGGGTACACAGGCCAAAGGACAAAAATTTGCTTCTTCCTCAGTAAAATAGTCTCCTTAAAATGGGTAGACAACAATGCAAAAAGGCCAACAAAAGTCAGAAAACTGAGAGATCTCCACCAAGGATGCCAAGGGTGGGAGCATCCAATGAAATCATAGAGAAATCAATAGAAATTCATTCCCAAAATGAAAACACAACAACCAATGAGACCCTGATCAAAACAATTGCTTAACTGGAAGCAAACCATCAAAGAACCAACAATCATATCAATGAGATTGAACAGAATTGTCTCTTAGAGCATTCAGCCTTTGACAATAGGCTTAACTTGATTAAAGAAAAAATTACAACCCTCAAAAGAGGTATAAAAGAATTGAAGGTGAGTCAAGAAATGGAAGATCTTGACAACGGTTGATTAAGCTTAATGAAGACGATCAGATGCAAAAATGAATTCCAGGAGGCATCAAGAAAATCAGAACTCGAGTTGAAATCATACCTCAAAAAAGAGATGGACTTGATGCAAAATAATGCAACAGAAAACAAATGTCAAATAGAAATTATAAAAAAACTTTCTAGATCCCTTCACCAACAGAGTTACTCATGTGGAAGACAGAACTCCTGACCTGGAAGACAAGACAGAAGAAATTTATTGGGGGCACAAAAATTTTGCTAAGTTCAAAAAATCATGTGAACAGAATACAAGGGAACTATGGGAAACCCTAAAATGACCAAAGGAATGGATCATGGGTATTCCGGAAGGAGAGGAAATCCATGCCAGAGGCATAGAGATCATATTAGACAAAATTATTGAAGAAAAATTTCCAAGTTTCTCAAAAGAGAGGCCCATCCAGATACAAGAAGCCCACAGAACACCAAACAGACAAGACCAAAGAAGAAACTCTCCAAGACAATGGTACCATAAAATTCTACATTCTAAAAGGCAGACCAAATGTCTGAACCTTCGCCAGGCCCTTAGAGGGAACACCTGACCCACAAGACACTGGAGAGGGTATGATGAAGACTGACCTTAATCTTCTACAGCCTCTCCCCCCCCCTCCTCTCTCTATCTCTTTTATATTAGTTATCTTTTTCTTCCTTTTCTTACTGGGAACTGACCTGTAACTCCCAGTACCAGCGGGGGGTTATCATCCACAATGACCTTTTGATCAGAGAGACCTATAAGGTTTCCTAAAAGAAAGACAGATTTCTGTCAGAGTACTTGATGACCCACCAAAGGTTAGTGGTAAGACCCTACTGCTGAAGACACCTTATGTGGTTGACACATAAAATGGGATGGCATGGCTGGAGGTTGGAAGAGAGTCAGTCCCCAGACAGTCAGTGCTTTGAGTGCCAGAAGATGCTACATGGGCGACTGGGGGAAAATGACCAATATCTGTCCAAGCAACTCATGGTCTAACCTACGTAGCAGCAAATAACCTGTCGTGATGCCCACACAAGTGCAATAGTGGCACACAGCCATGGTGGGAAACCATCTGCTCTTGATTCTGCTAACTGATCCCCTCAGTGTTACGGGACCCATAGCTGGAGCTGGGGAACAAGTCAGAACCATATCCAAACATAAGCCCGCTCTCCATTATCAAGCTACCACCAACTGTGGGCTACAAGAGGCCCTACACCTATTAAATTCTCTATAAAAACGTAAGGGTTATCTCATTTGTCTGGTGCTAACTTGCTCTCCATTGGAGAATCTGCTTCTCTTTTTCAGATAGATGTAGATCCTAAGGAGAGAGCCACCCCATCATACCTCAAAAGGGCCCTGGCTGAAACTAAGAACAACTGGCAAAACAAGCAAGGGTGGTGTTTTCCTGATGAACCGGGTACCAGCACAAGGGTGAAGGAGATCAACACAGAGAAATATCAACTCCTACCAAATCAGAGATACAGAGACCCAGAGTCCCTCAATACCTGATCACTGAAGCAGACCAAAAATGAACCCAACATGGCTCAGGGAAATTTTGCAGAAGAGGAGGCAGAAAGAATGTCAGAGCCACATGTTGGGTCATGATATACAGACATTTATCCTACCCATAACTGTGGGCTGACTCCAGAATGCATGACCCATATATCTCAACAAGGAGGGGCCAAGGGGAGGAGGTAGGTAATGGATCAGCCTAATAATGGTACCAAATTGACTGTATTTGCTGAATACATAACTAACAAATAAAGAAAAAAAAACTAATTAATAAAAAAAAGAAAAACAAAACAGGACAAAATAAAAAAAAATCAGTAACTTTTCTATTTGCAAAGGACAAATATGCAGAGAAAGAAATCAGTGAGGCTGTCCCATTTTCAATAGCAACAAAAAATTAAGTACATTAGAATACCACTAACCAAGGATGTGAAAGACATGTATAATGAAAACATAAAAAAATTCAAGAAAGAATTAGAGGTGGACTTGAGAAGATGGAAATACCACTCATGTTCCTGGATAGGTAGAATTAATATTTTGAAAATGTCAATACTACCCAAAGCAATATACAGATTTAATGCAAAAACCAATAAAAAAACTAACAAGGAGGGGCCAAAGGGAGGGGGTAGGTCATGGATGAGCCTAATAATGGTACCAAACTGACTGTAAAAAAAAATAAAATTAAAAATAAAAATTAAAAAAAAAGAAAAAAAAACTAGCATCATTCTTCACAGAGATTGAAAAAGTGATCTTAAAATTCATATGGAATGGCAGAAGGCCTCAGACATCCTAACATATCCTCAGCAAAAACAAACAAACAAACAAACAAGCAACCCCCAAATAAAAACCTTTGGCAGCATCACCATACCTGATTTAAAGCTATATTACAAAGCCACAATTACAAAAAACAAAAACATGACAAAACACAATAAAATCAGAAACATAGATCAATAGAACAGAACTAAAGACCCAGATGTTAGTTCAAGTAACTACAGCTGCTTGATCTTTGACAAAGATGCCAATAATGTAGACTCAACAAAAGACAGCATCTTCAACAAATGGTGTTGGACAAATTGGATGACCATATGTAGAAAAATGAAAGTAGACCTACTCATTTCATCATGTAAAAAATGAAGTCTAAATGGATTAAGGACCTCAATATAAGACCTGAAACTCTTCATCTACTGGAAGAAAAAATAGGAGGCATTCTCCATGATATAGGACCAGGGAAAGACTTCCTGAACAAAACCCCTGTGGCCCAGAAATTAAACTAGCACTCAAACAATGGGATCTCATGAAGCTAAAAAGCTTTTGCAGAGACAAACATACCATAAGCAGTGCAAATAGATTACCCACTGAATGGGAGAAAATCTTTGCCAGCTATACCACTGACTTAAGCCTAATATCTAGAATCTGCAAAGAACTCAAAAAACCCTAAAAGTTTCACATTTCAGTTTAGAGATATTTGCTCAGGCATGTTTATAGGTGCTCAATTCATAACAGCTAAGAACTGGAATCAAGCCAGGTGCCCATTATTGGATGAATGGATGACTGAGATGTGGTATGTCTACATGATGGAATTCTACTCAGCAGTAAGAAAAAAAATGACACAATGAAATCTGTAGAAAAATGGTCAGACTTGGAACAGATCATACTAAGTGAACTCACCATCACAGAATGACTTTCATTGCATAGGCTCACTAGTCTGAGCTTCTTAAGCTGGGTCAGCCTGATTTGCTGACCTACTTGAATGGCATCTTGTGGCTTGGACAATAGGGAGGGTAAGACTTGGAGGAAGTGGAAAGGTTTTGGGGAGACACAAAACTGAACCCAAATTGAACTGGTACCATAGAAACCTATATCCTGGAAATCAGACTAAAAGGTGGAACACTCAGGAACACCTGAATCGAAGGGTCCTAGAAAGGGTGAGATGAAGCCTAACCTTAAATTTCCCCTGTTTCTTTTTTCTTTTCTGTCTTTTTCTTTTTCCCTTGGCACTGGACTGACTATAATTTCCTTTACCAGGATATGGTTAATGCCCATAATGAGCTGTTGATCAGAGAGACCTACAAGGTCTCTGAAAACAAACAAGACAGACTTCTGTCAGAGCACTTGATTACCCACCAGAGGTTAATGGTAAGACTCTACTGATGATGTCACCATATACTCTTGTCACAGACCATGGAGAGATCTGCTTGGAATCCAGAAGAAAACCAGTCCCCAGACAATTAGCCCATCTAGTGCTGGAAGGTGCTACATGAGCTACCCGGGTAAAGTGGCCAACATCTGTGTGAGCAACTCAAAGTCTAAGGTACTCAGAAGCAAACAACCTGACTTGATGTTCACACATAAAGAGCAACAGTGGGACACAGCCATGATGGGTAACCAACTGCTCTTGGATTGGCTAACAGATCCACTCAGTGGTAAGGAAACTGTATCTGGACCTGGGATAATCATATCCAGATAATGCTTTTGTTGTCCAATGTACACTAATATTGGGCTATAAGAGGGTCTATACCCTTAAAATTCTCTCTAAATTAATAATGGTTACCCCATTTAACTGGTGCTGACTTCACTCTCCATTGGAGAATCTGCTTCTCTTTTCAAGACGGGAGCTAGGCCTGAGGAGATAAACAACCCAGTGCATTCCACCCAGGCCCCAGCTGAAACCACAGAGGAACTGTGGAAATGAGCAAGAGTGCTGTATCTTAGTGAATCTGATATCAGCACAAGGGTGATGACGATAGACACTGAGGACACTCAGCACCTACAAAACCAGAAAGCCAGAGGCACCTAAGTGCCCATCACTGAAGTAGACTTAAAATGCACCCAATGTAGCTAAGAGAATTTCGCAGAAGAGGGGGTAAAAAGATTGTTAGAGCCACAAGTTGGGCAGTTTGCACAGAGACATTGTCTCTCCCCCATAACTGACTGCTTCCCCTATAATGCATGACCCACAATCCCCTTGGGGTTGACCTGTATCCCCAATGAGGAAGGCATCTTCAGAAAAGGCGCAGGGAGGATGGTATCAACATGTGTTGTTTACATACTAAATATGTCCATATCTAATAAAAATTAATTTATAAAAAGAAAATACACAAGGCAAAGAGGTATAGATTTATGGAATCAACAAGAGTCCTGGCCTGGAAAATAGTTATAAAATCATAGCTTTAATAAGCTGTAAGATTCATTTAATTTTAATTTTTGTATATGTATACCATCTATATCCATATTGTGTGTTCATATATGTGCTTATGTGTGTAAGTGTGGGAGCAGGTGTGCCACAGCATATGTATGGAGGTCGGAGGATAACCCTGAGTGTAAGTCCCTGCTTTCCATTTTGATTGTAACAGGGTATCTTGCTGCTGTGTATACCAGCCTAGCTGGCCCCCAAATTTCTGGGGATTCTCCTGTGCCTGCTTCCCTTCATACTGTAGGCATGCTAGGATTACAGACTCATGCTACCATGTCTGTCTTTATGTGGGTTCTGTATATATGAACTTGTATCCTCAGTAGATAAGAGGCTGAGGCAGTGGAATTTCTATATGGTCGAGGTCAGCTTAGGTTACAGAGTGAGACCATGTCTCCTCTGCACAGGCGGGAGGATTGGGAGGAAGCTAATGATGGTACCAACTTGACTGTATACACTGAGTGCAAAACTAATAAAAACATTAAAAAAAAACCAACAAAACCCCTTCCAAACAACAACAACAACAACAACAAAATAAAAACAAACAATAGAATCTTTCTCTTTTATTTTTGCTCCTGTGAGACCAGTGCATGTTTATGAATCTGCATGCAATAAAGTTCAACAATGAATCCCACTCAGGTTCAGGCATGCCCAGCCAAACCCACATTTCTTCTAAATTTGTCTCCAGAGCAAACTAGCTCATGGTTCATTCTGAAGATTCTAACAAAATGTTCCCCAAGTGCCCATATTTGACATGCTATGCTGGTGTTATTGGAGGGAAGACTGATTCCCAGAGAAACAGAGGAGTTCTGTAGATGAAATATTCATTGTATTTGAAATCATTTTCAGGCTGTAAGGATCAGTGACAGCCATCACAAGGCATTTTCACTTAAGTTTTGCTTGTTTCCAAGGGAGCCTCTTCAGGTCAATTTCATAGTATGAGTGTCTTGAAGTACAATGTGGGTGGGTGGCATGTGGGCAACCTCTTCTGTCTGGTAGCTGGGGCTTGGTAAATGACCTAAAATTATGATGCTTTTTCTGTGTCTGCTGCTGCCTACATGTGCTTTGTGAATCAAGGGACAAATACTTCATATGCCACGGTGACCATAATGAGTATTAATAACAAAGAAGTGGAACAGTGACTTTGCTCCATTTCCTGAATACCATCTTACCCAATGATCACAGGCACTTTAAAGAGAAAACCACAAGATAATCCTTTTGTTGTTCTGGCCATATTGAAGTCATCAGAAGATACGTAACTGCAAAAATGAGAATTCTTTTTTCTTTCTTTCTTGTTTTGATTTTATCACATTTATCAACAACAATCATTCATTGTTAATAAAAATTGCCCCAATATACACAAAAATTTCCTGATCATAGTAAGTTACTCCCACCCTCTAATGTCCACACAATATTCAACCTAGATTGGTTTGATCTTGAAGTGTAATCCAATAAGACTGAAGACTAAACACTTTAGTTCCTGGACAAGGTAATAAAATACTTGTAAACCTTCTGGATCCTTGGACTGATAAACACCAATAAGAGCCGATTTTTGATGTTGTGAAAGAAATGTGTTCATCTCCAATGATGATTTCAAGCTCCTGCCGGCCTACTCGGTCTGGAGGAGGTCACAAAGCATTGTTTTCCTTCGTAATTTCACTGTCATCAATTTTTCTCTTTAGTTCTTTCATTACACTTTTATGTACATAAGCCTCTTTTCTGATCATGACATCATTTTTGTAATTGCTATTGTTGGCGTATCTCAATTTCCCGTCAGGTTGGAACTCACACTCCAGGAACTCGTGGTCAAATTTGCCTTTGTGACCCACATAGTAATGCAGATAGCAGTCACTCTCCATGGCTCACAAAACACCAATCACCTCCTCCCAAGAGGCCATCTCTCTCTCTCTCTGTCTCTCTCTCGCCCTCTCTCTCCCTCTCTTTTCCTTCCTTCCTTCCTTCCTTCCTTCCTTCCTTCCTTCCTTCCTTCCTCCCCTCCCTCTCTCCCTCCTTCCTTTTCTTCCTTCCTTCCTTCCTTTTCTTCCTTCCTTCCTTTCTTTCTTTCTTTCTTTCTTTCTTTCTTTCTTTCTTTCTTTCTTTCTTTCTTCTTTTTCTTCTTTCTTTCTGAAGCAGGATCTCACTTTATCCCAGGCTGACCCAGAACTCACTCTTTAGACTAGGCTGACCTAGAACTCAAGTCATCCTTTAATGCTTGGATTAAAGGAATGAACCACTGTGCTTGGCTAAAAACAAGATGTCTATTTTCCTAAAGATATGACTTGATTTGGTTCTTAACATCAGGTTTTCAATCTTTTTCTCTTTTTCCCAGCAGAAGGCCAGCATTATTCATTAGCAATTCTAAATCTAATACACTGAGGTAGATAACAGCATCACCTACCACTGCTACCAAAGCCTTTCCTTCAGCAGACTGTTTTGACCCCAACAGTTATTTAACTGCTCAGAAAATTGGAGTTGTCCTTTGCATATCATTTGCTGCTTCCCTCTGAATATCACCTTACTGATATTCAGATAACTTTAAGTTGCAGCCACATTGTTCCTGCATGATGCAGGATATGGGATCAATGTAGTCTGAAGTAGAGACTGCTTCAGGCCAGTGATTGGCTCTCAAATAAGTTATAGGGCATACAAATCAAGTTAATGTTGTAGCTGCTTTAACTTACACAGCATCCTAAGGTAATTGACTTTTTAATATGTTTAATAGGATGTAAAGACAGTCCAAAGCCAATGCAAGCCTACATATTTCTGAGCACAAACTTCTTGTGGAGAGAAATTTATAGACAACCTTCTGGATGGATATACCCTGAACTGTTGAGTGAGGTTGCCTCCAGGGTGGAGAATGAGATTGACAGGGGTCAAGGGGGATAGCAACACCATTTCTCCTGTTTGAAGTTTTTAGAGGAAGAATGGATGTGAATACATTATTATGGATGGGAGTCCATTCTTGTGGAAATTAAAAATAAGTGAAATTTATAAACATTGCATCAATAGCTGGAAAAGCAGAGGCTTTGCCTAGATTGCATGCTGTACCAGGGAACTGAATTCCTTTTTGTGTGTTGGGTGAAGAAGTGAGCCTACATCTACTATCTATCTTTTATCCCCCCTCTCTTTGTTGCTGCTTCAGCTAGGAGTGCTTTACATGGAAGGACTGCTCATCTGTACTCCTCAGGGAATGCAGTATCACACTTCCCAAAGCATGGAGGGTACTTGGTATCTCTCTGTTTGAAGAATGGATGTGAACAAACGGACCCTTGAGAGTTTCTTATCATTGACTTTGGGTATTTTTCAGGGAAATGCTAACTGCTAATGTTGTTTGTAAGCATCAGATTCTGACTTGGATAGCAGCTCCCCAAAACTAAACAGATGTATCCCAGAAAAAAACTGTTTTTGTTTTGTTAAGAGTTTTTTGTTGACCAATCTTCAGAACTGAAGGGATGAGCTTTGTCTACTGAGCAGAAGACAGTGCCCAACACTTATGATGGAATTATCTCAAATAGCCTCAGTGCAGATGCAGGTCCTATGGTTTGTAAGAATGGCTTTGAGTTGAGAGCAATGAGACCTGGTTTCAGTTCCAGCACATCTTGGAGCAATTTAATTAGCTTGATACTCTCATTGGCCATAGGAGGGATAATAATACCTACCTTGTCTACTTTATGGGTCTCATTGATGGATCAAGTGTTTTGAGTATATGTTTTTGAAATACTTAATGGCTTTATGTCTAATTCAAATTCATGAAAATAGTTATACATTCTTTATGCATTTCAGTTGAAAATGTGAAGTATAAAACCATTTTAGCTAATATTTTAACAAAATGAATGCATAACCAGAAAAATACCAAGTAGAATGCCAATGATATTTCCAAGACTGACTTCTTGTCCCCTTTTCCCACATAGATTGGGAACAATCTCCCTGAGGATGTGAGGACACTGGTCTGGAAGCTGCAAAGACAGGTGCAGCACAGCTCCTGTGCTCCAGTCCCAAAGTTCCAAGAAGTCAAACAATGGGGACAGGAGGTAGGGGACAGGGCCAGTTCACAGCTGTTGGAAGAAGAATTGGAAATAACAGGCACAGGTTTGGGCTAGATCAGTTTGGGCTAGACATGGTAGTTTTCACTTACTTAGGAAGGTTGATGGTCCTTCCCCTTTCCTTCCCTCATGTTCCAACACTTAGCAATGTACTCTGGAAAGCTTTAGAAAGCTCTTGAATAAACAACCAACACTAATACTGATGTTGCTGTCTGCACTTATCAATATCGTGAAAGGTGTAACAATAAAGTTCACCTTTAGATTGAGCCCAGCCAGGCTGCTGGGCTGGAAGTAACTGGTGATGAAGCTGAGTCACTGACTTCTCTATGTGCTCCTCAAGGTGGTCAAACTATTCACTATCAGCCAGCCTGACTTCCCTGCAATAGCCTTCAGCATCTGATTGTTTATTTTCTTTTTTAAGTATGTGTACAGTGTGTAGTGCATGTGTGTGTGTGTGGGGGGGGTGTATGCATGTGTATGTGCAACTGTGCATGCCCTGTGTGCAAGCCTGTAGAGGCCAGGAGATGATATCAAGAATTCCCCATTATCACTTTTCTGCCTTATTTTCCTGAGATAGTCTCTCTCTGAACCTGTAGCTCCTAGCTTTTCTGTTAGACTGATTGGCCAAGGATACCTGTGATTCTGCTGTTTGTTTCCCCATCATCAGCACTGGGGTGAAAAGCACTTCTGGCATTGTCCAGCTTTTTATGAGAGTTCTGGGGGTTGAATTCAGGTCCTCATGCTTGTGCAGCAAGATCTCTTACCTGCTAAGCCACCTCCCCAGCTTCTGAGCAAGTGTTTTGAAAGTGTTCTACAAGTGCAATCAAATGGAAGGTATCATTTATTTTGTCTTCCTGCCTATTTGGGCATGAGTCTGATACCACCTTCTTCTTCCTTGTCCTCTTAGGAAATGTGTCCCTCTACACATCAGTTTTCTAAGTGCTTTGCTTGACTACTTCCTTGAACTAATTTGAATTTTCTTAATTCTTTCATGAATGTCTAAAAGAATATCAAGCTGCATTCTTCACAAGTGTCAGTTTCCCAGAAAAAAATTTATTTTTTTTCAAGAAGAGCTTTCTTCTTCACTTATTATAATATTTTATACATCAAAAGGCACATCATATTTTACCGGACTCATGGTTAGCAGTGCAATGAAAATTCTGTGCTCAGGAAATTCCATGTCATGTCAATAGGAATTTTTCCGAACCTGGTGTGAGAAGGTGCCAAGTCTAATTTCTTGTGAACTAGTTATGTGAACAGATACCAATCTCCCTCCATCAGCACAGGTTTCATTGTCTGTGCAATGGCTAAATGGGCTAAAATTCCATAGGCTCATGGTAGGAATAATAGCATGCAAAATGGACATGCTAATTTTAGAATTGACACAAATGAGAAGAGGAGCAACTAAGGAATGAATGCTAAAGGAATGTGCTGTCTGTTTGCCCCCCACACCTGTGCATTGTAGTGTTGCACACAATTGCACGAAAATTATAGTATTTGGGAATAGGTTAGAATCTTTAAGCACAAGTATCTGCCTCTGATCAAATAATTCCCTCCTGCCCCATTGCCTGCAGTGTATCCCTGTAATCTAGATTATGTTTAAGATCTATTGTTTAGTAGTATAGGAATATTACCCTTCCAGCCTGATATTACATACTTTCATCTGCAGAGCCTATTGTATGTGTTTGTGTGTGTGTGTGTGTGTGTGTGTGTGTGTGTGTGCATGCGAGTGAGCCTGTGCATAGGTGCAGAGGCCAGAGTATAATCTTTTCCTGAGACATGGTCTTCCACTGGTCTAGAACTTGCCAGTTAGTTTAAAGTGGCTGTTCAGTGAGCCTCAGGGATCTGCCTGTCTCCATTTCCCCAGTGCTGAGATTACAAGCATATCCTACTATGCCTGGCCATTTTTAAAAGAAAAGAAAAGAAAAAAAATTACCTTGGATTCTTGGGATTGAATTTAGTTCTTCATACTTGCAAGACAAGCACTTTACTGACTGAGCTATCTCCCAGGCCTCTATAGAGTTCATTCTTTCTTCCTTTTTTTTTTTTAAGAGAGAGAGAAAGAGAGAATTGGCGTGCTAGGGCCTCAACAACTGTAATCAAACTCCAGATGCTCGTGCCACCTAGTGGGAATGTGTGACCTTACGCTTGCATCACTGTACATCTGGCTTATGTGGGATCTGGACAGAGATCAAACATGGGTCCTTAGGCTTCACAGGCAAGCGCCTTAATCAAAAAGCCATCTCTCCAGCTCTCATTCTTTAGTCTTAATAAACTGATCCTCATTTATCAAACAGTCCCAGAAATATCCTACCTGTTTATTCATTGTTTACAATGTTATCTCCCAATTTTACATGGTTTGGCTTGTAAGTCATAGTGTAAATGTCACTTTCTCTTCCCATCCTTCTGTGATTTCTACATTCTGAACTCTTCTGTTCTATAATGATCCACAGAGATTTATCCCTACACCATTTATACCTTGTGGAATAGCTTATGTTCATAACTTGTCCTCCAAATTCTACTATAAAATCTCTGTATGTGTGTACGCAAGGGTGGTACGATGGCACAAGCGTGGAGGTCAGAGGGCAGCTTCTCGGTATTTGTTCTCACCTTTCATCTTTTTTGAGACAGTTTCTCTCTTGCTGTTTGCTTCTGTGACCAGACTAGCAAGCCCATGAGCTTTGGGATTCTTCTGATAGTCTCTCATTGCTATTGGAGTGTTGAGATTACAGATATATGCACTACTTGTGTCTGGATTTATGTGGGCTCTGGGGATCTGAAACCCAGTCATCAGGCTTGAGTATCAAGCACTCAACCATAGAGCCACTCACCAGCCATGTGCTATAACCTCCTGAGGGCAGAACTCTGCTTGTGCAGTACCAACATGGTTTGGTCTACTCTGTTGCACTTCATAGAATTCAATGCATACAACATGAATGAAAGGTCAGAAATGGCAAATAGCTCAGAGGCTCTCAAAGAAGACTCCAACTCTAAACCTTTTTAGGGAGCTAGGGATTTAAGATAAACAAGTAAAGTATCAATACATGGAACTGCAAGGAAGAAATGTCTAGTAACAATTGTATCATCATGTTGTTAACTACTTAAACATGAAGCTCCTTTGATGGAATTCACATTCATGGTCATCATGATGGATCTGTCACTACTGTGTACCACCTTCAGTTCTTTGGTAGAAGACTTAAAATTTATATAGCATATGGTAGTTATTATGTTTATGAATATGGTTGGCTGTGAAAGTTTGTCATCAAGTATGGCAAGGTTGAGAGGGAAGATAACGAAAATGTATCTGGTTCTGTTCCATGGTCCTTCCCAGCTCCAAATGAATCTGTAGTGTCAGGTATGGGGTGATCTGGAGATAAAATCCTGGGCTCATGATTCTTACAGTCTCACTTTAATTTTGTTATTCTAGACACTCAGATATTCTCTGGCTGTTCTTGCTTTTCACTTCCTTCCTTCCTTCCTCCCCCTTTCTCTCTCCCTTTCTTCCTTCCTTCCTTTCTTCCTCCCTCCCTCCCTACTTTCTTTTCTCTCTCTCTCTCTTTCTTTCTTTCTTTCTTTTATCTTTCTTTCTTTCTTTCTTTCTTTCTTTCTTTCTTTCTTTCTTTCTTTCTTTCTTTCTCTCCCTTTCTTTCTTTCTTTCTTTCTTTCTTTCTTTCTTTCTTTCTTTCTTTCTTTCTTTCTTTCTTCCATGTCTAGAGACCAGAGGCTGACATCCATTGTCTTCTTCAATCATTTTCCACCTTATTTTTTTGAGACAAGGTCTCTCACTTATTTGGACAGTCTAGCTAGACAGTTTGCTGTGTGGGTTTGCCTGTTTCTGCCTCCCAAGCACTGTGGCTACCACACCTGACTTTTTCGTGGGTGCTGGAGATCCCAACACAGGTGTTCACACTTGTGTGGTAAATGCTTTACTGACATAGCTGTGTCCCCAGCCCTGTCTTTGGTTCCCTTGATCTATCAATAAGAGTATGGCAACATGTAATTTTATTGGCCCTAAACAGACCCAGTGAAGGGAAAGCATGGAAATGGAAGAAAAGCAAGACTGTCTCTCTGCCTCATACATCATGAAGAATAGGAAATTATCAAGTTATGGCTTAACAAATATCTGTGGGCGATCCATGAAGTGCAAGACAAGGTGTTACATTACTTCCCCTCAAACCTTGCTTCTTAATGGGAAATCATGTTGGCCTCCCCACTTTGCCTTTCTTACATTTGAAGGAAAGGCTTTTTTAGTCATCGATTTCTGAGCACATTAGAAGTGTCCCAGGAATCTTCTAAGGGTTTGAACTTGAGTAAAAATGTGGTTTGAGGGTTGTATACAGGAGAATAGGGAGTGCATTTGGATTCCACACCTCTGGAAGTGCCTATGTTAAAGACAGAAGGACTCCTATAGCAGCTTTCTAGCCAAGGGAAAAATATTAGAATAGAATTATCATAATCATAGGGCCTCATATATTTTTATCAATTGAGATATATTTATATTCTGCCTGTTTCAAAAAGAAAGAGGAAAAGATTTGCTATGGCTTCATTCAGCAAGCACACTGCCAACCTCTGATGCTTGATCATACAACAGAATGAAGAAAACACACATCTTCCACAGTGCTACTATCTTGGTCTGAGGCTAAGACTTTGTTTTGGAAATAGCTATGAGAGACAGGACCAAAGCAATGTGCATTTCAAGATGTCTTGCTAAGTGTTTTCACTTGTGGATGTCTATACTCTGAACTGGTCACCAAACTTCTTTCATATGAAGTCAACATAATCCTCAGTTGCAAGAAAAGGGGATTGCCTGGAGATTACCCACTCCATGCATACTGAGAATTATTTTTGTTCTTGCTCCTCTCTCTTTCAGCATTGAGAATAAAACCTATGCATAGGTGAGTGGTTAAAGCACTTGCCACACAAGCATGAGGACCTAAGTTCAGATTTCAGGACCCACATAAAATGTCAGGCATGGTAACTGTTGCAGTCAGGTTTGCATTGGTGGCAGAAATCACCTGACCAAGAGCAACTTTTGGGATAAAAGGTTTATTTTGGCTTACAAACTCACAGAAAGCTTCATGATGGCAGGAGAAAATGATGGCATGAGCAGAGGGTGGACACCAGGCCCTGGCTAACATGAGGTTGACAATAGCAACAGGAGAGTGTGCCAAACACTGGCAAGGGAAAGCTGGCTATAACACCATAAGCCCGCCTCCAACAATACACAACCTCCAGAAGGTATTAATTCCCAAATCTCCATCAGCTAGGAACTTAGCATTCACAACACCTAGGCTTATGGGGGACACCTGAATCAAACTGCCACATTCCACCCCTGGCCCCTATAAACTTATAAGGATGCATGATATAAAATACAATAAATAATAAATAAATAAAATAAATAAATAAATCCAACTTTAAAAGTCCACATAGTTTTTATCAATCCCAATGATGTTCAAATATCCTCATAATCCAAGATCTTTTAACTGAGCCATAATACCAAAAAGTCCTCAAAAAACCCATAATGACACAGAATAAACATTCACATTGCAAAAGATGGCACTGGGCATAGCAAAGAAATATCCAGCCAATACAAGATTTAAAACAACCAGGGCAAACATCAAACTCTATTGCTTCAAGTCCAGCAATTCTAGCCAGCGTCATATCTCCAAGTCAATAATTGGAGTTCCAGTTCCGCCCTTCCAGGTAGGCTACTCACAGTCCTGAAACACTTTATCTGGGGCTGGCAGCTTTCCTTAGCATCCATCTTATGGTTCTGGCATCCCCAATGGGTCTCTACTGCAATCCACGGTCCATCCTCATGGCTCCATCAGGTCTCCATGCAGGTATCCAGCAACCCTGCTTCACACTGCTTATGGCCATTTCCAAAACACAAGACCACATTGCAAACTCAATGACCCTCTCTTTCCTGCATTTCTTATACTCCACAATGCCAGGTAGGGTGCCAGTTTGTCAAGACAGTGGGGGATAAAGCAGACTTTGGAGAACAGGACACTCTTTGACCACTCAGTCCCCTTGAAAAGAGTATACATTCTTCCTGTTGCCCTAATACAGGCCAGCTGGCCCAGTCTTAAAGGTTGCAATCTCATATAATTGCAGCTGAATGAGAAGTAGTTTCAGCCCAAAGATTTTATTTCTGTGCCATATCCCTCTGCTCATACCAGTCAATCTCCATGCAAAGCAACACTGCACAAGTTCTCAGGACATGGCCATAACAGGAAGCCTCTCTCATAAACTGCCTCTAGGCCAGCCCAGGCAAAGCCCTCTCTCACCCTCACAAGCCAAACCCCACAGTCAATAGATTCTACTGCATTCAGGTCTTTCAGCTCTGACCAGAACAGTCCTTTAAGCTGTACTTACAGCATTGCAAGGCATCCCCCAGGCCAAGGTTTCAAATCCTTTCACATTCCTCCTGAATATCAGTTCCAAAAGGCCAAAGCCACACAGTCAGGTGTCTAGCATCAAATGACACCACTCCTTGGTACCAACATTAATGTTGCAGTCAGAGATACATTGCAGGCAGAAATCACCTGACCAAGAACAGCTTTTGGAGAAAAAAAAGATTTATTTTGGCTTACAGACTCAAGGGGAAGCTCCATGATGGCAGGAGAAAACTATGACATGAGCAGAGGGTGGGCATCACCCCCTGGCCAACATAAGATGGACAATAGCAACAGGAGAGTGTGCCAAACACTGGCAAGGGGGAGCTGGCTATAACACCCATAAGTCTGCCCTCAAAATACACCACCTCCAGAAGACATTAATTCTCAAATCTCCATCAGCTGGGAACCTAGCATTCAGAACACTTAAGTTTATGGGGTACACCTGAATCAAACCACCACAGTAATGTACCCTTTTAATCCCAGCTACGTAGAGGTAGAGACAGGGGTTCCTTAGGGCTCACTGGGTATTTAGTCTAGGTGAATCATTGAGCTTTCAGTTCAAGTGAGAGATGCTATCCTCCACATACATATGCACATACATGTATAAGTGCTAACATATACATTTGTGCCCACACACATGTGAATACTCCAACGCATATGCATAGCACATACACAGGTAAAAATGGATGAATATAAGATGCAATTTTGGCTATTATGGCAATTTGGATATTTGAAGCTTATTATGCTGACATTGAGTCAGTTCCTGACTCTTAGTTACCTTCAGTTTCTTGAGACCTACAGTCATTTAGATCCATGCTCACTGATCCTTCTAAATCAGTGGGCATCTAAATGCACATGTAATAATAATAAATACATTTTACTTCTCACCCAGATCATATGTTCATATACGTGCATACTCACATAAGAATAATTTTCATGTGCTAATATCCCCATGCCAAGGAGGTACTCTGATGCTTTCTATTCTATAGTATGATAAGTAAATACCCAGGTCTTCCTTACTGTGATGGTTTATAGTGATTGTGAACTTGACAAGACCTAGAATCACCTAGGACACGAGCCTCTGTGTATGCCTATGAAGGGTTATCTTGACTAGGTTAATTAAGGTGGAAGGACACACTTTAACTGTGGGCAGCACAATTCCATGGGCTGGGATCCTAGAATGTATAAAAAGGCGGGAGCTGGCTGAGCAATATAGCATGCATCACTCCCTTGTGAAATTAATGTGCCCAGTTGCCTGCCACCATACTTTCCTCACCACCATAGACTGTAACCCTAATGTGTGTCTTTCAGGTATTTGGTCACAGCAATGAGAAAGTAGCTAATATACCCATGCAGTAAGTTGATGTCATGACTTGACATTGGAAAGCCATTGTTTGGAACTGTAAGAGATCAGTGGTCTAGAATCATACTTTATTCATCCCTGTCTCTCCTAGCATCCCTTTTCAAATAACAGAATTAGCTCTGATGTACTATTAAATATATAATGGCTTTCCCAGGTAAGAAGAACAGTATCTTAAATAACACTGTCTACACTGGGCTTTGATTTCCCTTACTGTGTTTCTCATGATGACCAGAGCATGGTGGGCTCATGTCAGCTGCTTGTGAAAGGGATACAGAAATCTATAAAGATTTATGCTTTAATATCTTCACTGGAGGAAGGAATAAGGAACAAAAAGGGAAGATAAACTAGGCTGACTCTGTTCTGCTTCAAACCAAGGGTATAGGAACAGGCAGGCAGAGAGAACCAGGAAGCCAGAAGGTCTGTTGAGCATCATACTTGCCAGGCTTTTTGTGATTTCTGTTTTATCCCTGCTAGACAAAACAGTGCCAAGAGGGAAGGCAATCTTAAATCAAAGTGGTGGTTTATGGCAGGACATTATTTCTCTCTTGACCTCCAGTGCATTTTCCAGGTGTCTTGCACATTTGCTCTTCTACCATATCCAAGAAATGAAAATGAATTAGTGAGCCTAGAAGCGAAGCTTACCCATATTTTCATCTCCTTCTTCTGTAGCATTGACTATAGGCATATAGTGGAGATATGCATTTAGTTGAAGTCTAAATATATATATTGTGTTTTTCTGATGGAATTTGCTCCAAGGTACCTAGGTCATTGAGAGCTTGGTATATTCCTAGTGTGGTGATAGATCCTGGGGGAAGGTAAGTAAGAGAAACCTGGACATCTCTCGCTGAGTAGGTGGGTTGGCCATGCACACAGCTGCCGTGACCATATTCCAGGCATTGTGCAATGCCTGTGTGTAAAGAGTTGTGGATACCCAGAGGCAGTCATAAGTGAGGTGGAGTTGGAACAGGACTTTTAAGACTGAATAGAAGTCACAAAAAATGGAAGGATGGAGGGGACCTTGAGGGATAGCTCAGTGGGTAAAGTCTACACAAGCACAAGGGCCAGAAGATGAACAGCAGCGGATGGGATAAAACAGGATAATGAGAATCAGATATGAGCAAAATATAATGATATATATTCATGAAAAGTCATAGTGAAACCTAATATCTTGTATTCTAACTAAAAATAAGTTAATAAAATAGAAAATAAAACCCAAGAAATTAGAAGGACAATGGTCATCTGAGATGCAGGGTTGTGAGGAGTTATATGAGCTTGGCTATGTGAAGCAGGGAAGTACAGGGCACATTAGAAATTGCTTACTGGGCAGATGATTTTCTTGCTTACAGTTTTCTAGTACACGCAGAGTGGGAATACACTGCACTCAAGTAGAGAAGAAATTTCAGAATCATGGTAGGGACTTGGGTGTTATTGGGCAAGCCAGTTTGTTTATCTCTAATTGTTGAATGTGTGTAAATCTTCTCCATGTGGAATTATATTGCCAGAAGGGCACTCAGGTTACTTATCCCCTAACCACTAATTTTATACATGAAGAAACAGAAGCATAAGTCATAAAGACCCTTTTAAGGAAGGGTCTTTTCCCAGGGATTGAAGAGAATGCAGCCTATTTGCATAGAGATAGAAAGCAATCTCCCTGCTGCTGTTGTGTAGACTGGCTCTTAGTCAAAAGAAAAACAGCTCACTGTTTATTTAAATTGAGCAGGAAGGAAGTGCAGGAACAGGTGGGTGTGCCCAATAATCTCGCTATTCAGGGCATGGCAGGAGAATGTGGTGTAAGGGTGCTTCCAGTTTGGGCATCTTCCAAGGACACTGAGCCACATAGAAGCAGACAAGGATGTGTAATGAAACAGTTGTATGCTGAAAGTTATGACAAGCAAGAATTCCCCTGACCCTTTGGGGCATTCAGTATACTCTGTCTGCATGTAGAGAAGGCCATCCACTCCTGGGTACTTCATAAAGTTCTCTTAGTTGGTACATAAAGATTCCTCTATGGACAACAGAGATTTGGGACAGAAGCTCATTCCAATGAACAATGTAAGTCTAGGATATCAGCCTCCAAGGATGGGTTCTGTATGTGTGTATGCATGTTTATATGCATGTGAGTATGTGTGTGTGTGTGTGTACGGGTGAACATGCACATGTGTGCATTTGCATGTTGAAGGCCAGAGGACCACTTCAGGTGTCTTGAACATGCACATGTGTGCATTTGCATGTTGAAGGCCAGAGGACCACTTCAGGTGTCTTTCCTCAGGAACCCCATCTACCTCCTTTGAGAAGAGCTCTTTCACTGGCATGCAGATCACCAATTAGGGTAGACTAGCTAGCCAAGGACTCCAGTGATCCTTCTGTCTCTACCTCCCCAGATCTGGGGTTACAGATGCTCATTGCCACACATGGTATTTTCACATGGGTATTGGGGATTGAACTCAGCTTCTCATACTTGCAAAACAGACACATTATCCACTGAGCTATTGCTCTAGTCCATGGGTCCTCTTTCCAACTACAGTGGGCTGCAGGGTAAGGGACTTAGAAAGTGGCTCCCAGAAGTCACCACACAGAACACTTCATATGATTCTTCCTGCCACTTGATGCTTTTGGTCAGGTGGGCTGCTCCTGGTTGCCAGGGGTGTCAAACCCCATCAAATGCCATATTGAACCTAGGATGCATACACCAATGAGAATCTCTTCTTGAGCCAGCAGAACACTCTCAAGAAAGATCACATTCCCTGGAAGCACACTTACGATACGCATCATCTATGACAACCTGGACCCAGACTTCCAACACCAGTGGCAGATTTTAAAATTGAGTAAAGCAGCCAGGCATGGTGGCATGCGCCTTTAATCCCAGCACTCAGGAGGAAGAGGTAGGAGCATCTCCATGAGTTCAAGGCCACCCTGAGAGCACATATAGAATTCCAGGTCATCCAGGGCTAGAGTGAGATCCTACCTCAAAAAACCAGAAAAAAAATTGAGTAAAACAAACAAGACCCCTTTGTAGACAGATAGAAGCATTCTAGCTTAGGAAATTGACACAATGGGCTCAGAGTCCATTTTGCTACTGCTAAGCAAGGTGAGGGGTGTCCTTAGCAAAACGTGAAGGAATATAGTAGAGGGAGCTGGCATTTCTAAGAAGCAAGACAGTGTAACCAGGGAAAGAAGTAATTGCAAGTTCAACAAATAGCCATGGAGATTTAGATCTGCTCAATGATAGAACCAGACTTCAATTTGCTGCCTGCACAGCACAGTACATATTTTTTCTTAGTTTGACAAAATTATAAATAAAAAAGAAACAAGGCCATGACAACAGGCAAATTGGCAGCTAACCCATGGAGAAATAAGACTTCTCAAATTCAAGGGACCATGGGACAATGAAAGGACTACATGGGCTCTGTGAAACTATGTCCTCTCCAAGTGATTTTACCATAAAATATTCAGTGACAAATTTTGACTAGACCACAGAGTTAATTCTTTTTTTCATTTTCATAAATTTCAGGAGCAAAATATGAAGGTGATAGCTGAGGCAAAGTCTTGCAGAGAGCACATGGAGAAAGCCAGTCACACAGAGGGTGTGAATTGAACCTCCCTTTTGGGCAGGGTGTTTCTAGGAGGACAAAGAAACTCTTACTGGTTTAAGAAGCTTACTGCTTAATTGCAGATAAAATACAGAAAATATTGCCTTTCATCTATATAGTACCTGCTTTACCACAATTCTCGAATTCTGTTCTGGAATCTACTTGCTGAGGATTCTCTACCACAGGAGAGTTTTCTCCATGGGCCAGGTCTTTAGGTTTCATGTTGCAATTGAAATTATGGCTTTATTTGCAGAAAATGTGTTATGAGACTAGATTAATTTGGGAATTTTTATGATCTTTTTCCTCAGCACCCACTACATTTCAGCCTTTATAAAAACAAATGTGTGTATGTGTGTAAGTGCAGGTGCATACCATAGCATATATGCAGAGGTCAGAGGACAGCCATGGGTGTTAGCCCTCACCTTTCACTTTGTTTGAAGCAGGGTCTCTTGTTCATCACTGCATATGCCAGGCTAGCTGCCTGTGAGCTTCTAGGGGTTCTCCTGTCTCTGCCTCTATGCCTTACTGTAGGTGATGTGGGATTACAAATGCTTGCTCCTGCTTTTGACTTTACATGGCTTCTGGGGATCCAAACTCAGGTCCTCATTCTTGCACACTACGTGCTTTACCCATTGAGCCGTATCTCCAGATCTCCATGTCAGTCTTTATGGGAGACCTTATTGTAGATGATGCATTCTGTTTTTCTGTTTACATCTGTGGAAATTGCCAGATCACTTCCTTGTTTATGATCAGAGAGTAGAACTATATTTTAAAAGTTCATTACAATAGTGTATCCCATTAATCCAGCAAGACGGTATTATTGATAGAGCACCAGAGGAAGGCTTAGAGGAAGGAGGGAGCCTCAGGACTCCTAGCCTGCCACCCTGCTCCTGTCCCTTCTACACTATGGAGAGGGACAGAAGAGATCTGATGACATTCACCTTTCAGATCAAAGCACCACATATAACACATTGAGTATGTGGGAGGCCCGGAAAGTAGCTAAGCAGATATCTTTCATTTAGAGCTGGGGAAACTGAAAGATGCCATTTGTCGAGATAAACTGATGAGATGATCTCAAGTGCTATGAATACATGTCTATAGAGCACCATGATAAGCAAAATAAGCCAGACTCAGAAACACCAATATCACACTTTCTCTCATAGGCCAACTCTAGATTTTTTTTTTAAATGGCATGCTCAGGAGCGTGTGCACATACCTACACCCACATGGAAGTATGATTTGGGAGAGGAGGGGGTCCGGGGGCGGGGTAGGAAAGGGAAGGTAATAGGGAGTATATTTGGCAAAATACATAATATACATATATGAAAATGTGATAATGGAATCCATCATTTTGTACAGTGAATATTTACTATTTTTAAAAGAGAAATGTTGGATAAATGTAAAAAAATGAAAACAAACACAAAGCTTCTGAAATCTTAGCCATGAAAACATTTATTAAAATTTTGCCTAATTACAACAAAATAAAGTAAGGAAACAGAGTAGGATTCTTGCAAAGTGCCCTCTAGCGGGTGTGGCCAAGAGTTAGGGCTGGCTTGTAGTCTGACTTGGGCCATGCCCTTACCTTTTAGCAAAGCTGCTATGGTGGTTACATTCAAGTTTCTGGGACAAAAGTCCTGACCAAAAGCAGCTGATGGGAGGTCAGGGTTTATTTTCGCTTACAACCTCAAGGGGAAGCATCATGATGACGGGGACAACATGACACAAGCACAGGCTGGACATTACTGCTTGCCACACCAGGAGGAAGACAGCAGCAAGACTGAACTGAGCTCTGGCAAGGAGGAGCTGGATATATCACCCGAAAGCCTTCCCCCGGTAGCATACTTCCTCCAGCAAGGCTCCACCCTTCAAATTTCTACCAGCTGGGGACCATGCATTCAAAACACAGTAGTTTATGCGGGATATCTGATTCAAACTACCACAGCTACTGTTACATAGCAATGAATAAGGAGGCATTGAAAAGCACTTTTGTTTCTTAAATGTACTTTTAATATATAAGGCCCATGTTAAGAGTAACTCCTCCCGTAAAACAAAACAAAAATCTCAAACACAAAGAAAGATATTTGTTGGAAAACCTTACAGACATATAGGGAAATTTCTCCCTCAATCTACTGGTATTAAGTGTTCTGAAATCAGGACTGAGGAATATCTGTGTTTGAAGATGTTGGGAGAGGCTCTGAGGGGCCCAGAGGGGACCTGTGCAGGAGTGTGGTGGTACTCATAACTCAGGGACTTAGTCCCACATGAATGGTGTCATTGTCTATGCCTTTCTTTCTTTCTTTCTTTCTTTCTTCTTTCTTTCTTTCTTTCTTTCTTTCTTTCTTTCTTTCTTTCTTTCTTTCTTTCTTTCTTTCCCTCTCTTTCTTTGTTTCTTCTTATCATTTTCCCTTCTTTTTTCTCTTTCCTCCCCCCCTCCTCTTTTGTTCTTTCTTTTCTCCTTTTTTCTCTCTCCACACTCCATCCCCTCTCTTTCTCTTCTTGTTCTGCATGTGTGTTCACTGCAAAGTCAGACTTCTGAACCTGGGGACACCATGTGAAATTTCACATATGCTTCATTGTGTCACCTGTTTTGGTGTCCAAGGTGGAATAAACAGTGAAATCTCCTTCCAAGCACTTTGCATGCATAATCTTTCTATCCTCAAGAAGTACATATTTTAATAAAGATTTGACAGATATGGAATATTGAATATGAATATTGAATACTCACAAAGAATTTCCTCAAAAAAAGAGAGACAAAACATGAATCGGTCTTTGATTCAAAGAGTTCTTTCTGTCTTAAAAAAGCCAATATTTAGAACTGCGGAGATAGCTTAGCAGTTAGGCCACTTGCCTGCTAAGCCAAAGGACCAAGGTTCAATTCCCTGGGCCCATGTAAGCCAGATACACAAGGTGGTAAATGTGTCTGGAGTTTGTTTGCAGCAGCTACAGGCCCTGGAATGCCCATTTTCTCTCTATCTGCCTCTTTCTCCCTATCTCAAATAAATAAATAAAATAAAAAGAAATGAAATCTTTTTAAAAAATCTAATATTTAAAAAGTTCCATTTCTTCAAATTTGAAGAAAAATGGTCAAACTTGGAACAGATGATTCTCAGTGAACTCACCCAATCACAGAAAGCTAATCATTGCATGATCTCACTCATCTGTGGCTCCTAACCTGAATCTGCCCAACATGCTGACATACCTAATAGGCATCTTGAGGACTGGACAATGGGGAGGGGGGGCAGGAGTGGAGGGTAAAGGGGGCACAAAACTTGACCTAAATGGAAATGGTGCCATAAAATCCTATATCCTGAAAGACAGACTAAAAGGTTGAATCTTTATCAGGTTCTTAGAGGGAACACCTGAGTCAAAGGGCCATGGAGAGGGTATGATGAAGACTAACCTTAATATTCCCTGTTTTTCTCTTTCTCTTCTTTCTTTCTCTTTTATATGGCCTATTTTTTCCTTCTTTTCCCTTGGTGCTGGCCTGTAACTTCAAGTACCAGGATGCAGTTAACATCCACAATGAGCTGTTGACCAGAGAGACCTACAAGGTTTCCCAAAAGAAGACCGATTTCTGTCAGAGTACTTGATTCCCACCAAAGGTTAATGGTAAGACCCTGCTGCTAATGACACCATATGTTGTTGCTTCAGAACATGGAGAGACCTGGCTGGAATCTGGAAGAGAAGAAGTCCCCAGAACGCTTGTCTAATGCCAAAAGGTGTTACATGAGTAACTGGGGGAAAATGACCAACATCTGTCCAAGAAACTCATGGTCTAAGCTACTCAGCAGCAAACAACTTGATGTGATGCTCACCCAAGTGCAATAGTGGCACACAGCCATGGCGGGTAACCAACTGCTCTTGAGTTGGCTAATGGATCCACTCAGTGGAATGAAACCCATAGCCAGAACTGGGAAACAGGTCAGAACCATATCCAAAAATTGAGTCTGTTCTCCAATATCAAGCTCCCATCAATCTTGGGCTATAAGAGGGCCTACACCTATTAAATTTCCTCTAAAATAATGATAGTTATCCCATTTATCTGGTGCTGACTTCATTCTCCATTGGAGAATCTGCTTGTTTTTTTTCAGATGGACATAGAACTTGAGGAGAGATTCAGCACCTCACGAGGGCCCCAGCTGAAAACATAGAGGAATTGGGGAAATGAGCAAGAGAGCTGCTTTCTTGGTGAACCTGGTACCAGCACAAGGGTGAAGGCGATAGACACTGAGAACACTCGGCTCCTACCAAACCAGATATCCAGAGACACAAAGTTTCCCAAGAGCCCATCACTGAAGTAGACCTAAAATGAACCCAACATGGCTCAGGAAATTCGTGGAAGAGGGGGGGCGGTAAGATTGTTAGAGCCACAAGTTGGGTCATTATGCACAGAGACATTGCCTCTTACCCATAACTGATGGCTACCGCCACAATGCATAACCCACAATCCCCAACTAGGAGGGTTCTTTCAGAGGGGGAGGGCAGGGAGGAAGCTAACGATGGTACCAACATGGCTGTTTACACACTGAGTATGTACATAACTAATAAAGTAAAAAAGTTCTATTTCTTAAATTGTTTGAATTAAAATTTTTGACAATTTTTAAAAAATATTTAATTTAATTAATTTATTTATTTGACAAATAAAGAAAGAGAGAGAGAGAGAGAATGCGCACTCCAGGGCCTCCAGCCACTGCAAGTGAACTCCAGATGCATGTACCCCCTTGTGCATCTGGATAATGTGGGTCCTGGGGAATAGAACCTGGGTCCTTTGGCTCTTTAGGCAAATGCCTTAACTGGTAAGCCATCCCTCCAGCCCTTCTTTGATAATTTTTTATGCAAGTTGTATTATACCACAGCTTTAGGAAATTGATCATTCTTTTACTACAATTATTCTATGTATTATAAAATATAATTCCCTGAATGAGGCAGGTAAATTTTAAATATCAAGCACTTAAAAAGATTCTTTAAATGTGGAAGTGACTCTTACTCAGTGTGGTGCTCAAATTCCTAGAGCAGTAAGACAAAAAAATATAAAGAGATGAAAATAGGACACAATGAAGTAAAATTATTCCTATTTTCAGATGATATCATTCTATACTTGAGACTCTACAGATTCTACAATAAGATTTAGATTTAATAAATACTTTCAGCAAAATTGCATGATATAAAATTAACATACCAAAATCAGTAGCTTCCATATATTTCAACAATGAAATTGCAGAAAAGGAAACATAATATCCCATTCACAGCAGCTCCTCCCAAATAAAGTACCTATTAATATACCTCACCATGGCTGTGAAAGATCTCGCAAAGAAATTTTGAAGACATTGGGAAAACAAATAAAAGAAGATACCAGACATGTAAGGAGAGACCTTGCATGATCTTGGATTGGTAAAATTCATATATAAAAATGGTAATATTATCAAAACTAATTACATATTCCATGCAATTTCCACCAAAGTTCCATGTTCTCAGAAAAATAAGTCCAACAATTCATATGGGAACACCAAAGACCACATGAGTAGCAAAAGCAAACCTAAGGAGAAAGAATATTGCTATATGTGCCATAATTCCTGACCTAAATTATACTATAGAGTCATAGTGGAAGAAAGCATGGTACTTATAGAATGAAATGGAATACTCAGAAATAAATCTGCATGGCTATGATCATCTACTTTTTGACAAAGGCATTAAGAACATACACTGGAAAAAATACAGCCCAATTAACAAATAGTGCTGGCAAAACTCTTTATACACTTGCAGAAGAATGAAGTTAAAAATATTTTTATTTATTTGCAAGGCAACAGAGATAGACAGAGAATGAGAGAGAGGAAGTGAACCTGGGCCATTAGGTTTTGTTAGTAAGCTCCTTTAAAGCCATCTTAAAAGTTCCACCTTGAGCCATCTTCCATCCCCCAAAATGAAGTTAGATTCACATCTCTCACCTTATGTAAAGATAAATTAAAACTGAATCAAATGCCTTAATTTAAAATCATAAACTGTGAAACTGCTATAGAGAAAATCATAGGGAACACACTTGAACTGTAGCAGTCAATTCCATGTTGCTGAGATCTTCCAAACCAGACACAGTTTATGGGAGGAAGGGGTATATTTCAAGCTTACAGATCAAGGGGGAAGTTCCATTAATGGCAGAAGCTACTTTCATATATCCAAGCAGAGATAAACAACCAGCAAACACCAAAAGGCAACAAGCACAGAAACAGAAGCATGCAGGGACCCTAGAGTTCAGACCTCTCTGCATACCTTTGGGATGGAAATCAGATCTGATCCCAAATATACCTTTGAGCTAGACCCTCAGGATCCACCCCCCAGTGACACCTTCTCCTGCCAGGTGGCTGGAGATACAAGTTACAAGTTTAATTAAACACTTGGATTCTTGGGGGATATACATTCAAACTATCACATTCCACTCCTGACCACCGATAGACTCATGCAAATTGTATTCTGTTCAAACTTCAAAAGTCCCCATGGTCTTTATCAACTTTAAGACTGTCTTTTAACTGTGAATCCTTTAAAATTAAGACAAGCTACATACTTCCAACACACAATGTACAGGGTAAACATTTCCATTGTTATAAGGCATAACAGGGAGAGACTGGACCAATGTAAAAGCAATAACCATTAGGTAAACATAAAACATCTACAGTTCATATCCAACATCCATAATCAGTGAAAACAGTCTCTAGGTTTTTAATTTCCATCCCTCCAGCTGGGCTGAGTAGGCAGGGAATACTACCATACTGAGCTAACAGTGCTCCATGGTAGCCCTTGTAGCCCTGCAGATCCAAGTTATAAGTTTAATTAAAAACCTGGATCTATGGGGGTCAACCATTCAAACTACCACAGTAACCTATAGGTATAGGTAAGAACTTTCTGAATAGGACTTCAATAGCATGGGATATACTTCCAAGAATGAACACATGGGACTTCATGAAACTGAAAAACTTCTGTATACCAAAGAAAACTATCAGCAGAGAAAACAGCAAGCCCACAGAATATGAGAAAATCTTTTCCAGTTGTTCCACAGACTCGGGAGGGGGTGCTGGTAAATATCTAAGTATGAAGAACCTCAAAAATTATCTCCTCCTAAACTGCCATTCAATAAATTTGCCAATGAAATGAGCAGACAATTCTCAAAGAAGAAGCACAATGGCAACAGATACTTCGAAAATGTTCAACATCCTTAGCTAACAGGAAAATGTGAATTAAAACTACTTTGAGATTTTTATCTCACCTCAGTCAAATGACTATCATCAAGAAAATAAATGACAACAAATTCTGGCAAGGATATGGGGACAGGGGAATCCCTATTTATTGTTGGTGGGGGTGTAAACAAGTATATCCAAGGGAGATCAGTGCTGAGTTTACTCAGAAAGCTAAAATTTGACCTACCATATGACTCAGCTATATCATTCTTGGGAAAATACCCAAAAGACTATACCTTATGGGAGAGATGATGAAAAGTTGATAAAAGATCGAAAAATCAAGTGTACATTTTCTAGTTAGAAATCTGACTCTGATCCTGCTTACACTTTTCTTCCCGATGGGATGCTGTGAGCTAAGGATGATGAGAAAGCTGTTGCTGCTCCTTCCTGTTCTGATGCTGCTGCTGGGATGAGCTTTGAGAACGAGAGAGGATGCTGAAGGAGACGGGTCCTGACTTGTATCAGTCTGCTATTGTGCCAATCCATACTAGAGATGACCAGGACTCTGGGGCTTCCTCCACATACAATTGTGTTCTGCTCACAATATGTTATCTAAAGATGCATAGCTCCCTTCCAACTTTACAAGCCAGTTTGCTGCCCACAGTTCCATACATGTCCTAGATTACATAGCTTTGTAAAACTGTCTATAAAACATGGAGTGGCCCAGATTCAGGCTGCTGGAGGTAATTTTAGAACACAAGCCCCCTTCAGCCCACATGCATAATAATAAGCTCTAGAGTTCTTCAATTTTCTCTGAGAGGCACTTGGCTTTCTTGCTTACTGGAACTTGGGTTTCTGCAACAGAGATACTTGTACATTCATGTTCCCTGCTGCTTTATTCATGGTATCTCTGAAATACAATCAACCTAGCTGTCCATCAACAGGTGAATGTATAATGAAAATGTGGTACATACTCAATGGAATTTTATTCAGATGTAAAGAAAAATGAAGTTATAATTTTTCAGGAAAATGGACAGAGCTAGAAAAAAATTATGCCAAGTTAGGCAACCCAGACCCAAGAAAGACAAAAATCACATGTTCCCTCTCATATGCAAATCCTAATTTTTACAGTTTGTATACATTCAAGTAAGGGGATGTAAGAGTGAGTTTGATTATGAATTGAGATAGGAGACCATGAAAGGGGAACAAAAGGTAATGAAAAAGAGGGACAAAAGGAAACATGTAGCAGAAAAAAGATATGGTGGGGTGGGAGAAATCACAATGGGAAGGAGAAGGGTGGAGAAATAGGGAGGAAAGGTAACAAAAATTTGTTTAGAAGAATAAATTATTGCATGTCAGTGAGAAAAAATGAACTCCTGTAAGGCCATGTCACAGGTGCTTATCAGACACTAGTGTAGAATCTACTGAATGAGGTGTCGTGTCATTATAATTTAGAGGTTGTGAAGCTGTGTGCAGAAAGTCTGAATGATTTCCCAGGGCAACACAACACAGTAAGGGCAGAGCTGGGCTTCATATGTTGTGGGCTGGCTCTAAAAGGGCTTGTGTCCTCTGTGGAACCACCTTTTCTTGCTCTTTACCAACCATAGACCATGTGAGTCAGATGGTTTCTTTTAAGACTGATATAAGCAGAACATACAGAAGTTTGGCATGATGAAATGGATCTGAAAATACATGCATTTTACATATGGTGAGCAAAAACAGAAAGCAGGTGTTTTACAGCCTTAAAGTTTCTAGAAGAGTTTTGACCTTAATGGAAACTAAGCATACCCATTTTTTAAAAATTGGAAAATTATTGAATCCCTGTAGCCAATTAAACCAGTCCTCTCTGTGTGGAGGATAACTGGGAGCCTTTGACTCAACTAGTATCATATACAGCTTCTGGAGGGGGTGCCACCAACTTGCATTTACCAGTGAGTTTCTTTACTTGGTGACCCAGGAAATGGTGGTTCAGAGTGGTCAAGATTCCATCACTGGAATTAGACTTAAAACTGTGAGCTACATACATTTCCCCCATTGAGCTCATCCATGTATTCTCTCTCCAAACATCAAACATCCAGCCCTTAATCAACTATTTATCATCCATCCATCTATCTATCATCTGTCCATCTATCTATCATCCATCTATCTATATATCTGTGTATTTATGTATCTGTCTATCTATCTATTATCTATTTATCTGACATCTATTCACCTGCACAGCTAGCTAATTGCAACAGAAGGGTGACTAATGAGAGGTAGGAAGAGGGATAAGGGAAAGTAGTTGTGGAATGAATATGAGCAAAGTAAGTTATGTGTGTGTGTGTATATATATATATATATATATATATATATATATATATATATATGAATGAAAGCATCATAATGAAACTCAGTATTTTTATTTTTGACACTTTCATACATGTATATAATACATTTTGATCCCACAGCTCCATTTACCCTCCCTATTTCCACTTTCACTCCCTCTAAACTCCTTCTTTTTCCCATTAGATGCCCATCCTATTTCCATGCCTTATCTATTTTTTGATCCACTGATTTAAATTACTATTTCTTGCATGCTCATGGAAGGGAAGTTATTTACTGCAGAGTGGTCAATTTTCCAGTGGAACACTATTAAGAACATGACCCTCCCTTCCAGTTATCATCAGTTTCCACTATTTGCTCTGGGAGGTGTGGGGTCTAATGGGTCTTCCCTCATCTCTGATGAAATATTAAGAGACTAAATAATGTGCAGGAAACCATGTCATCTGAAAATCCATGAGCATAGCAGGCTTGTCATATCCAGAGGACAGCATTCCACTGCCCTACATTCCAATCTCCTACTCTTGCATTATTTTCATCCCCTCCTCTGTGAGGCTTTCTGAGCATTTGAAGTTGTGGAAACTATTTTATTTGTAAAAGAAAATGAAAAAAAATTGGGGTCAGGGAGATGTGTCACTGGGTAAAGTGCTTGCTGCCCAAGCATGAGGACCTGAGTTAGGATCCCCAGCTCCCATGGGAAAGCTAGGCATGGTGGTGCAATACGATAATCCCAGCACTGAAGAGGCAGAGATAGAGGATACCTGGGGCCCCATCACTGAGCTCTGGGTTAAAATGCAAAAGCTTGTTTCAATAAATCAGGTGGAGAGGGATCAAGGAAGACAGCTAACATTGACCATTGGCCTCCACATTCATGTGCACACACATGCATGAACACACTTATGGACATGTGCACACTCACCACAAATATACACATGCAAAAGAATAAAAATAAATAAAAACCGAGACATCAAACAAACTGGTGCAAGTAAGAGGTAATGTTAGGTGAGATGTACTACTTCAGGGCTCTGAGCTAAACATTTTAACATCTTAAGTCATGTAATCTTCTATAAAACCTCTGAGGTAGAGCTATCACTGCCAGCAATTTACCCAACAGGAAACCAAGACACAAAGAGTTCAACATCCTGATGAAGGTTATATGCAGTGAACTAGCAGTGGAGACTGTACACAAAAGACAACTATCCACATTTCAGTCATCTGTTTAGAAACATCTGTATAAAACTTTCAGTGTACTGAGAATATGTCAGGAACTCAGTCAGGTAACAAGGATACCAAAGGGTGATTTATGTGGACTGAAACATGGACCTGCTCCTTCTGGGGTGACTGTAGCCTGCTATTTCTAAAGTGGGAAGGAGCAGGTCCCTCTTTTGCAACATTTTTTTGTGTATTTATGTGTGTGGGAGGTGATCATGTGTGTATTCATATGTGTGTGGGCACTTGTGTGAGCAGGTGCATGTGTGTGTGTGTATGTGTCTGTGTGCGTGCGCACGTGCACGCATGTGGATGTCAGAGGTCAATCTCAGGTGTCTTTCTCAGTTACTCTTCACCTTATTATTTTTTAAAAATAAATTATTATATATATATATATATTTAAATTTTTATTTATTTATTTATTTATTTGAGAGCGACAGACAGAGAGAGAAAGAGGCAGACAGATAGAGAATTGGTGATCCAGGGCCTCCAGCCAATGCAAGTGAACTCCAGATGCATGAGCCCTCTTGTGGATCTGGCTTACATGGGTACTGGGGAATCGAGCCTTGAACTGGGGTCCTTAGGCTTCACAGGCAAGCACTTAACCATTAATCCATCTCTCCAACCCCTTATTTTTTTAATTTATTTTTTAAAAATTATTTTTATTCATTCATTTGAAAGAGAGAGGAAGAGTGGGGGAGAGAGAGAGAGAGAGAGAGATAGAGAGAGAGGAAGAGAATGGGTGCACCACCGCAAACGAACTTCAGATGCATTTGTTACTATCTGCATCTGGCTTACGTGGGTTCTGCACAGTTGAACCTGGGTACTTAGGCTTCACAGGCAAGTGCCTTAACCACTAACCTATCTTTTCAGCCTTTCACCTTATTTTTTAAAAAATATATATTTATATATTTAATGTGTAATATAATATATATAGATATAATATACATTTAAATATATGTATTAAAGACAGAGAGAAACAGAGAGAGAAAATTAGTGTGCTAGGGCCTCAGCAATTGAAATTGAACTCCAGATGCTGTGCCTCCTAGTGGGCATGTGCAACATTGCGCTTGCCTCACCTGGCTTAGGTGGGATCTGGAGAGTTGAACATGGGTCCATAGGCTCACAGGCAAGTGCTTTAATTGCTAAGCCATCTCTCCAGCCCTACCTTACTTTTTGAGACAAGGTCTCTTGCTAAATCCAGAGTTCATTGATTTGATTAGATTAGATAACCTGTAAGCCTCAGGGATTTACTGTTTGCTCCTCCCCAGTGCTGAGATCATAGATGCATACCACTATACCTAGCATTTTCATAGGTTCTGGGGATGTGGACTGAGGGCCTCACAGTGAAAAAAGCACTTTACCCACTAAGCGACCTCCCCAGTCCCCTTTTCTTGTTTTCTGAATCTTATTTTAATGGTAGAGTCATTAAGTACCATAGAGCAGCCTAACTCCTCCCTTTTCATTGCTTAGGGTCTTCTATTGATGGCATCAAAGAGACACTTCTAGCTTGGTTCTGTGAGTGGCCCTGTGTCACTTTGCAGCATGCCACTCTTGCTGTATTTCTTCCAGGATTTTCTTGACAGTTGAAGAGGCAGCATCTCTAAGGAGTGTATTTTTGTATTTCTCCATATGTTGCTTTTTTGAATCCTCATATATATTGCCAATAAGACCTGAGAGTGTTACCACAGGCCAGTACAGCAACTTGCGTTTAGAGTTGGTTTTGAAAGAAATATTTTATTATTATTTCCTTGGATCAATGTCTTTCTCTCTATTGCTGAAATGATATTTCCTTGGTGTTTCTCCTCACTAGACCCACGTACTTTCTTCCTCCTTACTTCCTCTCTATTTCATGTAGTACTCATAGGTCTCTGTTAACCATGGTCATGCTCACGTCCATCCAGCATCAAAAATCTACTTAATAACATGCTCTGCTTCTATATTTACTTACTTTCTTAGTAATCGCTTTTCTGGAGCATTTTCATTTTCCCAGCCCTGTAGATTAAGGTAATCTTACTTTATTTGTCCTTGGCCACAGTCTTCTCTCCTTAAATACCGACTACATGGACCTTGGCTTAAGTAGACTGTGACTGCCGCATAATAGGAGGAGGAAGGAGGTCAGAGATATAAAGCAAGGTTCCACAAATGTCTTATATACCTAAGTGAGTTGGGAAAATCAGTATGTGCATTTTTTAAAGACAGGGTCTTGCTATGTAGCCCATGCTAGCCTCAAACTCATGGCAATCTGCCTGGCTCTTCCTCCAAAGTTCTGGGTTTACAAGCATGTGCTACCATACTTGTCTTGACATGTGTAAGTTGTGAAAATATTCTTAAAAATAGTGGTGAATATGAAAGGCATGGAACTCACATGTTAGTCAATGACACAGTAAGTACATTCTCATTGCTGTGCCATCATCACCACCATATGTCTCCAGAACGTTTTTCATTTTGTAAAACTAGAATCCTGTATCCACTAAACAGTGACTGACTGCATCTCCTTACTTTCAGTTCCTGACAGCTACCATTGTATTTCCAATTTCTGTTAATCTGATTCCTCTAGGTACATCAGACAAATGGAATCGTTCATCATATGACTGGATTATTTTCATGCCCTCAAGGTTTGCTGAGTCATAGTATGTCAACAAGTCTCAGCATTTCCTTCCTTTTCAGGGCTCAATGATATCCCACTGTTATGTGAATACCACATTGTGTTTATGCACAAATGGACACTATGTTTATTCCCCATTTTGGCTATTGCAAATTATGCTGAATGAACATGGTAGACATGTTCATTGGTTCAGAGCATGACTGAGGCAGTTTTAAAAGGTCAGGGTAGCAAAATGACAATAACATAGAGATTTCATGAGTTTACAGCCATCCACAGAGCTGAGAGTTTTGTGGAAAATACTGAAATCAGGTGAGGACCTTGTAGAAAAGGGAGTTGCTGAATGGTATTTACCAGGGGGAAGAGATAGATTTGAAATGGAATTTAGAAGGAGAACACAAGGCATATCTGTATTTTGCGTAGATAACTGCAGAGGTTGAGAGATGAGCACTGTGGAGAATGGAGTGGGGGATTGAATATTCTCTATGCAAGTACGGATAGAGTTGGTGAGAATAAATGACAGTGCTAGCTGACTGGTATCAAGCAATCACAATGAAGAAATATTGAGTACCTCAGAAGTGTAGCAGCTTTTACAGTGGTCTTTGTGAGCCGGGAGCACAGGCAGGGCAGGTTCTGTTCATCCACCCCCTGAACCCCAGGCCCCATGCCAGTGTTCATACTGGATCATTAGTCATATACAAATCATGAATATGCAAGTGCAGAGGAGGGCTTCTGCAAATGAAGGTGGGCCAATGATGAGCAGGCTGGAGGGGAACTTTGTCTTAAGGCCTGATCTGATATCTGTGAGAAGCAAGAAGGGGAGAGCTGGGTCTGTAGCTCAGTTGGTAGAGAGCTTGCCTAACGATGTCCTGAGTGATCCCCAGTACCACGTAAAACCAGGTATGGTGGCACATGCCCGTCATCCCAGCACTTGGGAGGTAGAGGTAGAAGGATTGGGGATTCAAGATCATCTTTGGTTACACAGAGCATCTGAGGTGAACCTGGCTGCATGAGACACTCTCTCACAATAAGAAATAGGGAAGGAAAGGGCTGTGGAGGTAACTAAGCAACAGAATACTTGCCTGGGAATAGCAAATGATTGAAAGTGAAATATGCCTTTAAGGAAGAGGCACTTGTCTGTGAGACAAGCCCCTAGAACTCACGTTCGGACTTTCTTTTTTTTTTTTTTTTTAAAAAAAACATTTTTTAAAAAATTTTTATTTATGTGAAAGTGACAGAGAGAGAAAGAGGCAGAGAGAGAGAGAGAGAGAGAGACAGAATGGACGTGTCAGGGCTTTTCACCACTGCATACGAACTCGAGACGAGTGTGCCCCCTTGTGCATCTGGCTAACGTGGGTCCTGGGGAGTCGAGCCTCGAACCGGGGTCCCTAGGCTTCACAGGCAAGCGCTTAACGGCTAAGCCATTTCTCCAGCCCCGGACTTTCTTTATATCCATCTTTAATACCCAAATGTAGCAACTTGTCTTCTTTCTTTAACATTTTATATCACTGATGTGGGTTGTAACAGTCTTAATTTCCTTTTCTATGCCTGAGATGTTCTTAATCAGTACTTTTCTTTGACAGGGTTCACTTGAGGTTGATGTTTTCTCATTGAGATTCTCATAGTAGTAAGCAGATAGACATTAGAACATGAATTTACATGCTTACTGCATGCTCTCAGACTATCTTTTTGAGGGAAAAAGAATCAATACATGCATTGATTATCTTGTTTCTTAAAATAGCAGAGGCATTAAAAAAAACATTTTGGCCTAAATTTATGGTTATGGTCCAGCCACTGATGAGAGTCTACTAGTATTGTATAAGTATTGAATGTTGGGATTTGAGTCTTTTGCATTAAGCAAGGATTCATAAATCTTAGTTCACACATCTACAATGACAGGTTTTTGCGTATCTCACAATTTTTTTTGTGTGTGTGTGCGCGTGCATGTGAAGGTCAGAGGTAGATGTCAGGTGTCTCCCTCAGTCATTAATTTTTTGAAACAGTCTATGGTTGAACCTATAGTCACTACTTTGGCAGGACTAATAAACCAGTGACCCCAGGGTTCCACCAGTCTCCACTTGCCTGGTGCTGGGATTATAGGTATGTGCCATCATACCTGGCATTTACATGAGTCCTGGAGATGCAAACTCAGGTCCACATGCAGCAAGCAATTGCCAATGGGCAATCTCCCAAGCCCTTAAGTCTTTCTTTACCCAAGGTTTTCATGCCATTCATAACCCAACAGGGCTTAGATTTAATAGGAGACTTTCATAAGCTTCTTGTGCATGAATAGAACCTCTGTTGAAGCATCTTGTGGTAAATGTGAAGCACTTGCCCACGTTTCCAAGAAATGACTGTTACCTCAGATTTCAGTCCAAGTGTTGTATGCATCATTGTTATTTCAAAAGTCCTTTCAACCAAGGGGTTTACTATGAATTTTTATTAAATGGGTCTGGTTGAACACACAGATTTGATTTTAACACACTAATCTTCTGGTGTATGATTGAAAATTTCCATTGCTATGTGGTTACTCATAATTTAATGCATTGTTACTGGAACAGTATTTACCTAAATAAAATGAAACAAAATGAAATGACTCTAACCCAAACAAAAACAAACAAATGAACAACAAAAAGAGGCCTCCATTGGAGGTGTAAAGTCTAATTTTCTGTCTCAAAGATTGATTTTTCTTCCTTCCATTCCCTTCTTTCCTTTTATCTCCTATCCCTTCTCATCTCCTCTCCTCTCCTCTCCCCTCCCCTCCCCTCCCCTCCCCTCCCCTCCCCTCTCCTCTCTTCCCTTCCTTTCCCTTCCCCTTCCCTTCCCTCGTCTTCTCTCCTCTCCTTTCCTTCCCTTCTTCCTCCTTCTCTTCCCTTTCTTCCTTCCCCTTCCATTTATTTCTTTCTATTTTTAGGCAAGTTCTCATATATCCCAGGCTGGTCTAAAATTCCCTATGTAGGTGAGGATGACCTTGAATCCCTGGCTTCATGCATGCTACACTGTACCAATTAAGCTACATCCATACCTCCAAATATATTTGTGGACTCTGATTATCTCTTCATTTAACCACTGGTATGACATATTTGGTGATAAAATTATAAAGTTTTTCTACTCTACACTAAAGATATAAAACACATATATAAAAAATCTATGTTTTAGAGTAGAGAACAAAAGTATGTGTGTGTGTGTTTGTGTGTGTGTGAGAGAGAGAGAGAGAGAGAGAGAGAGAAAGAGAGAGAGAGACAGAGACACACAGAGAGAGATATGGTGATAGGAAGAACCAGATTGAAAAAAGTCATGTCACCACAAGGCTGAGGGCACCTGAAGCCCTGGAGTCCTGCATCTGGTAGCAGATGGCCTAGAGGGCACATGCTCTTAAGTTACCAGCCTAGATGCACAGAGACCTCACAGACTACTTTTAAGAGTTACTATTTGGGAGCTGTTTTCTTTATGTGCTGTGAAAAGGCAGTATCTGGTAACTCCACCCACAGTGGCACAGTTAGGTCTCCTCTGCTGTGTGTCACTCCTTTAGAGTCATTTGACATTCTATGTGCTTGCCAGTTTTCAATTCCTTTTGGAAAACTATTTTTTCCCTGAGTTTGTCATTTTACTTAAAAACAATCACAAAATGGTCCTCTATATTTGTGAGACATCTGCATTTTTAAACCTTTCTTTTTGAAAATTTCATGTTTACCATTTATTATGGGAAATGCAATTTTTTATTTTACTTTTTTCTTATGTATGTATGGGGGTGGTGTATGCATGTGTATGTGTCCTTGTAGGTACCATGTGCTTGCTTGTAGTGGCCAGAGTGGAATGTCAGGGGTTCCACTCCACCACTCTTCCTCCCATTCTCATTTGAGCCAGAGTCTCTTATTGATTTAGGAAGTTGCTTGCGTGACTCTGGGGTCTCTGCTCCCCTGCAGGACTGGGGTTATAAGTGCATGTGGCCAACCCCAACCATTTACATGATTTCTGGAGAATTGAACTTCAGTGTTGGTCTCAGGACACCTCAGGCCTTCAGGCCCTGATGCTTGTGCTCTAAGTGGACGCAAGCCCAGGAAAGGTTAAGTCATATTTCTAGTGATTTTATGATTTTGTCTTTTGGGTTTGTTTTTGGTGTGTGTGTGTGTTTGTGTGTGTTTAATTGCAAATGTATAAGTGCACACATAGATGTGAAGGCCAGGGAACAATCTTGCTGGTTGTTCCTCAGGAAAGCCATACACCTTTTTCGAGTGAGGGTTTCTCAGTGATCTAGAGCTCAACCAGTTAGGCTACAGTAATTTGCCAGCAAGACCCAGGGGATCCACCTGTCTTCATCTCCGCAGTGCTGGGATTACAAGTAGATACTATGAAAATCAGCATTTTCACTCCTGTGGCATGCATGTGGTTTAAAAAGAGCAGAGGTAGGTAGGGAGTGTGACAGGCACAGGAAGGGTGATGGCACATGTGACTTCTGGACCCTATGGTCTGTATTATGGATTGAACTGTGACCCTCCAAAATTGTAATCCTGTGTGACTCTATTTGGATATATAGTCTTTTAAGTAATTAAGGTTAAATGAGGCTCTGTTGTGGCTTAAATGTGAAGTGCCCCCACATGATCATGTATTTGAACACTTGATACCCAGTTGGTACTGCTGTGGAAGGCTATGGAACTTTTAGGAGGTAGGGCCTTGCTGAAGGAAGTGAGTCACTAGGGGCAGACCTTGAGATTTGACAGTGTGTCCACTGTCTGCTTCTTGACTGCAGATGTAACGAGACCATCTACCTCAAGCTCCTTGCCACCATGCCTTCTCCATCATACTGTGCTGTACCCTCCCAAGCTGTGAGCCAGAAAAACAATCCTTTCCTTAACCTGCTTCTTTCAGGTATTTAGTCACAACAATGATAAAAGTAATGAATACAGACTCCAATGATGGTGTCCAATTCAGTAGGTTTTGTGTCCTTATAATAACAGGAACAGACAACAGAGATGTTCACATAGTGAAGACATGTGATGTCATGTGAGGACACAGCATGTGCCTGGAAGGAGCAAAGGCCTCACCAGAAGCCAATGCTGCTGGTGCCTGTCTTTTGTGGGAAGTACATGTCTATTGTTGCTATCACTCAGACCACAGTGCTTTATTGTGGCAGCTCAAATAAACTAAAAAAATATAGATCATGTAATTCCTCAAATTTCCAAGTAAAGCAGCTTTATGATCTCAGTTCTATAGATGTTTTACAGATATAGAAAGAAACTTAGAGGTCCTGGCATGCCAATTCTGTCTCTCCATCTGCCCCCCCTCAAATAAATAAATAAAAATTAAGAAAACTTAGAAGGTCTAGGAGCATGACTCAGCAGTTAAAGCCTGCTGGCCCAGGGTTCAATTCCCAAGCCACCCATGTAAGCTTGACACAAAAAGTGGTGTAAGCATCTGGTGTTTGTAGTGGAAAGAGGACCTGGCATGCCTATACACACACACACACACACACACACACACACACACACACAATAACTAACTAAATAAATGAATGGAAACTGAGGAACAGCAAGTCTTTTCTCTGACATTGCATGGCTACTAAATGGCTTCTTACAGTGGGACTGGGGAAATGGCGGAATGGGGAGTAATGCAGGAACTCCCAAGAGTAAGTCAAGGGCAGTGTCCCAGTAACTCTGGGGAGGTGGGAGGTTTCAATTTTGGTTTGAGGATTTGGGTGATTACGAGTTAAGTCAATTAGGAGATGTGATGTCACATTGACTGGGAGACTTGGGAAAGAAACAATCAGGAGAGGAGATTTTTGCCAGTGACCCCAAGAAGTAAAACTTGCTTGGTTTTAAACAGGTCTTCAGTCTGACTAGGAGGTTTCAAGGTGACTGTGGGTACCTGTGGGTCTGGTGTCCATGTCCCTGCAGGACAGCTGTACTAAGCAGTGAGCAATACTGCTTCTGTGAAGAGGTGACTGGCATAGCAGACCCTTAGAGACATCATCTATATGGAAACTTTGGGCAATACTTTTGGTATACTTCCTCATAGTGCCTCACATGTGCTCTGAGGCAGGTACTAATAGCCCTAGTTACAGGTAAAAAGAGAGAGAGAGGAATTTCTGAGGTCACACAACCCAGGAAAAGGCTAAGGCAGGCTTTTAGCCCAGGTGGTCTTATTCCCTTGTCCTGGACTAGTAGGTCACTCAGTCTGGTGGCTTCATGGAGCAATCTATCTTGTTTGGTGTTTCCTAGAGGAGAAAGTGTGGCAGCCTTGAGGGGAGGCCAAAGTTCCAAGGTTTGTGTGTAGAGCTGTGGGACTCCCCAAGTCCCTTCTTCCTCCACCGAGGTTCCTCAGTTTATAATTCAGCTTAAACAATGCCATTGAACCCTTATCTGACTTAGACTTCTTGGAGCTGATGAGTAAAGGAAGGCTTGTTGTTACTTGTTGGTAAAGCCCCTCCAGAAAACAGGATTACATGGATTAAAAATAAATCTAGTAGCAATAATAAAAAGATGTATCATGGGCTAGAGAAGTAAAGCAAGACTGTATCAGGAAAGAGAATCTCTCTGAAGCTAGACAAACCCATTCTCTAGTCTGACTCAGCCTCACAGGAAGGCAGCTGCAAGTGTCAATCACATGCATCATATGCTTCCCTGCCACTCTGCCTGCCTCAGTATTCTGGGGTGATTCTCCCGGAAGCATGGCATCAGGAGGAAGGTTTGAAGGTTCTTAGAGGACCGAAGATCTTCTACTTCTTCCCCTGAACCAGAAAATTATAGCAAAAACAACCCATCAAACCATCTAAAACACCTGGCAAGATAGACAAGACTGAAATCTGTTCATAGCTGATGAGTTCCTGTGGCTCAGACATGCCACCTCATTTGTCATTGAGGTTAGTGTGCTCCAAGGATGTTGCTAACATGCTTGTGGGCTCATCATCACCAAGAGAAGAATCAGTAAAGAGCACAGGTATGGGGCAGGAGAGATAGCTTAGTGAATAAAGTGCTTGCCTCCAAAGACAAGCTTGAGGACCAGAGTTAATTTTCTAGAATCCATGTAAAGATTCTAGGTGTGGGATGGAGAGATGGCTTAGGGGTTAAGAAGCTTGCCTGTAAAGCCTAAGGACCCATGTTCAACTCCCCAGATTCCATATAAGACAGACGCACAAGGTGATGCATGTGCAAGTTTGCGCATGGGCACACAAGGTGGTACATATATCTGGAGTTCAATAGCAGTGGCTGGAGGCCCTTGAATGCCAGTTTTTTTTCTCTCTCTCTCTCTTTCATAAAAAAAATGATGAGTGTGGTTGTATGTATTTATAATCCCAGTGCTGGCAAGATGGAGACAGGAGAACCCTAGCCAGTCTAGCCTAATTGGTGAACAAAAGGACAATGAGAGACTTAAAAAGAGATGGACGATATCTCTGTGGAGTAACACTTGGGGCTGTCCTCTGGCCTTCACACTTATATGTACACATGTGCGCACATACACATACTCACATGTGCTCACACACATGTAGACTAGCATATACACACATGAACCCCACATAGACATATGTCAAAAATAAGCAACAAAGAGCACAGGTAAAGATAGTTTCAATCAGACCTAAGGTGCAGCATTAGACCCAGACACCATGTGCTCACTATCAAATATAGATCTGGAAATGGAAATTCCCCTCTGCTCAGTGTTTAAGCATCATTATGTTTGACATTTAATTTTATTGCTTGTAACTTCAAATTAGACCTACCCTGTGGTCAATGATCTGGAGTTTTCTGTATGTTTGGCTCTATAAGCTCATTTCTTTCATCTTTTTACATTACATTTTTTACATTTTAAATTTTTCCAAGATGTAAACTTCAGAAGAGTTATGTTACATTGTTGGTTTTAATTATTATGACTTGTGAAATGGGTATGGTGTCACTCAAATGAAAATCTAAACTTCCACACTTCAAAGTAAGCATTAATCTTTGAAACATAGCCTTCAACTTACACAATAGTGATAATATATATATATATATATATATATGTATATACACATATATGGAGAGAGATCATATATATATATATATATATATATATATATATATATATATATGGAGAGAGAGAGAGAGAGCTTGCACCATAGTGTGTATACAAACACACACACACACACAAACATATTATATGTGCACATAGTATATATAACTTACATCATAGTATCTAGAATGTGAGAAAAAGATCCTTTGGAAGTGCTGCATAGACTTCTTCACTTTAACAAAATCTTGACTACAAACAACATCAAAAAACAGCTAAAGAGTTTTAAAGTGCTTAATTCAAAATCATGTTTTCTTGAGCCAGGGAGTCATGAATGGACACATTCTGGTTTCCTTTGAGTGTGCAGACAAATGCAGAGAATTGTCACAGTCACTGAGTTTGTTTGTAAATCTCTTTCTACTGGTTTTGTCAAATCCGACTGTATCTGTGCCTCCTGATGACATGATAAAATGATAGTAGGCATAAAAGTGATTGGTATGTAGTTTGACAGGGCAAAGAGAAGGGAGTATAAATTACATTATCACATTGAAATCCAGGAGGCCTGCCAATCTTGTTCCCACCTTATGACCTGACTGAGTCACTCAGAAAGCCTAAACACAATGAGTGACTTCCAGGAATTTTGTGTGGGGCATCTTTCTCAGACATGTGGTGGTTAACCACTTGCATCTATAGGGTTTAAATTATTGGCAGGGACATGTGGCAGCTACAACAGGTAAAAGGCAGGCAGGTACATTCTTCCTGAGTAGGGTTCTGGGAGGAAAGGGAAGTTCACTGGATACTGCCTTTATGCCCTGCCCAGGGCAGCTTTTGTGTGACTCAGAGCCATTTCTCTCCTGCCTGTCTAAGAGTAAAATCAGGCAACATTGTCAGCAGAAAGGAAGGCTGGCTTTGCTCAGAAATGTGACAGACACACCACAGGCCATTCTTAAAGGCCAGACCTAGATAATGTGTATGAATTTATGAGAAAGAGAGAGACAGTGAGAGGAAAGAAAAAGGTGAAACAGACAGAGAAAGGAAATAAAGGAAATATAGAAAGAGAAGAAGAGACAAGGGACAGGATAAAGGAGGGGGAAATAAGATGACAGGAGAATAGAAGAGAGAAAAAGAGAAGGAAGGGAGAAGAAGAGAAAGTGGAAAAGACAAGGAGAGAAATGAAAAAAGAAAAAGGAAGAGACACAGAGGATGAGGGGAGAGAGAAGAGGAAAGGAAGTGGAGGCAGGGGAGACACATAGAGTCAGAGAGAAAGAAGAGAAAATAAGAGAAAGAAAAATAAAGAACCCACCTTAAACTTACTTTGAAATTAACTATTTGACTTCTATTCCAGGAGCACCTGAAATGATTATAATCCCTCTTTTGAGTTTTATTTTAGACACCCAAGTTAAGTCTCTGAGATTGTTTTCTTATCAGTTTTTAATTTTTTAAAATAAAATATTTTATTTATTTATGAGCAAGAGAAAGAGAGAGAATGGGTGTGTCAGGGCCTCTAGCCACTTCAGTTGAACTCCAGATGCACGCACCACCATGTGCCTCTGGCTTATGTGGGTACTGGGGAATTGAACCTGGGTCCTTTGGCTTCACCAGCAAGTTCCTTAACTGCTAAGCTATATCTCTCCTGCCAAGTTTTTGTATTATTTATTTTTATTATTTATTTTATGAGAGAATGAGAGCAACAGCAACAGTGAGAGTAAGACAGAGGGAGAGAGAGAGAGAATTGGTGTGCCAGGGCCTCCCACCACTGCAATCGAGCTCCAGACGCATCTGCCACCTTGTACACATATGTGACCTTGCATGTGTCACCTTGTGTGTCCGGATTACGCGTTATCTGGGGAGTTGAACATAGGTCCTTAGGCTTCGCAGGTAAGGGCCTTAACTGATAAGCCAGATTATCCAGCCCCTTATCAGTTTTTTTAAAATTGTTTTGTTTATTTATTTATTTGAGAGTGATAGAGAGAAAGAGGCAGATAGAGAGAATGGGCGTGCCAGGGCCTCCAGCCACTGCAAAGGAACTCCAAATGCATGTGCCTCTTTGTGCATCTGGCTAACGTGGGTCCTGGGGAATTGAGCCTCGAACCGGGGTCCTTAGGCTTCACAGACAAGTGCTTAATCGCTAAGCCATCTCTCCAGCCCACCTTACCAGTTTTTTAAAAACCAACTGAGTAGGAGTATTATGGTGAACATTGGGTGTAAGTCATAGGGAGGAGCTTCTCAGTACTAAGGTGGTTGACTACTGTAAATTTGATGGTCACCATTACTCCATTTTGCTCAGATCCCTCCAAGCCACCTTCTTCATTTTGGACAAAACTTTGAAGGATCCATGATGAAGCACAAACCATGATGTTGCCACTTTTCACATGTGACATCATCAACCTTCCCCTACGTACCTCATGTCTCTTCTCTAAAATGAAAGCCCTTATAGTTTGAGCTGGTAGATTTGGAGCCTGACTTTAACTATGCACAATTTTTCTCATTTCTTTTCCTTATTGTGGAGGCTTGAATTAGGTGTACCCCATAAACTCATGTTCTGAATCCTAAGTTGGTCCTCAGCTGGTGACAATTTGTGAACTGGAGCTTGTTGGAGGTATGTTGTTGGGGTCAGACTTAGGGGTGTTATAGCCAGCTCTCTCTTGCTAGTGTTTGGCACATTCTCCTACTGCTATTGTCCATTTGATGTTGGCTGGGAGGTGATGTCCAGCCTCTGCTCATGCCATGTTTTCCCTGCCATCATGGAGCTCCCCCTCTAGTCTCTAAGCCAAAATAAACCCTTTCCTCCCACAAGCTGTTTTTGGTAAGGTGTTTTTTCCCAGCAATGCAGAGGTAACCACAACACTTATCTCTTCCTTTAAGTTCCCTTTGTGTTATCCTACATAGGAAGTGTGTATGGGGGGGGGTCTTATGATTAACTATTATCTAAGTTGCCCCTGTTGCTTATATGTGTTGGGAAAATCAAGCAGTACATACTACCTCCTCTATGAGAACAGTCAATACCTCTTATTTTCTGTTAACTGTTTAAAATATGCTATCTTAGTAATTACTAGTCAGCCTCACCATGTCCATCTTATTAAACAAATACCTGTTTGTATAGCGATAGTCTCTAGTTAATAGTGAAGGTGCAAATAAAAAGTGGTTATGGTTCAGGGGTTCCTCAGTTTTACAGTCAGTTCTGGGTGTGCCTGAAGGGCATACAGGTTCCTGTTACCCAGAAACTGCCCTCACCCCAGAGGCTTTCCTTAAGCCTATGCCATTGTACTAGATCATCCTTCCTCTACTAGGAATCATGGTCTCTATGTAGTTAGATACCAGATTACAGGAAGAATCCTCTCCAGGAGAGAAGGCCATTTCCTGATTGTAACACAGCCATCTCATGAAAGATTGAAATGAAACCCAGCTCTGCTCCTTATTTTGAGCCTAGGCTCTATTTTGTTGAGGATGTTGCTATCAATTCAGGGTGAACCATGAAGCTCAGGCTTACTCTATACACTGCAGATACTCAAAGATCTAAGAAACAAATTGAGTGCAAAGATACCAGAGCTCAGTAATATAATAAACATGCATCTAAAAGCTTTCTTTTTTCCTATTAAGTACAAATTATGAATCATAAGAGAATTTAAAAGAAGTAGTCTTTCTTTTTCAAGAAATATGGCTTAAATGAAGAGAATCCCCACCTGCTACTCCTGCCCCAGGCTTCCACTGCCCCCGGATATGGTTTTCATTACCACTGTGTCTTCCATGTCTTCTTCCCTGAACCAACAGCTTCTTAGTTTTTGCATGTGCATGCTTGCATGAATGTAGAGGTAAACGATAGATCTACAGATGTCTTCCTCAGTCTCGATCTTATTTTTGAGAAAAGGTATCGTGCTGAACCAGGGACCACAGATATTGCTAGACCACCTAGCCAGCAAGTACTAAGGATCCTTCAGTACCTGTACCTACAGCAGCAGGGCTGAGATACAGGCACACGCTAACACACCCTTTTATTTTGTACATTCTAATGATCTAAACTCAGGTCCTTATATTTTTATGGCAAGTACTTTACCTACTGAACCTTCTTCCTAGTTCCTCAATAGCTTATCTTGTTAGTGCTGGGAAAGGGGAAGCATATATTAAAGATATTTTTCATTTCAGGGATTAAAAATCACCTTAAAATGTATTAGCTATATAATTTTTTTTGGTGAAAGCATGAGTAAGTGTATACAGACAAATCAGTGCATTGTACTTCATGGTGTCTTCCTTACTTGCAAAATCTACCCATCCCTTTGATTACCTCCTTATAATTCTCTTTTACTTGATTTTTGATGTGGCTATCCTTAAAATAATACCAAAGAGTTCTCCCTCTGGAAACTTCCTTGTGGGGAGGGTTTTGACATTAGATAACCTGACAGCCATAAGCAACCTGCAAAGCATGAGTGAAAGTGCTGAGCACACAGTGGAGTATTTTTTTTTTTTCCCTAATTTCTGAAGGTTAGCAGCTGATGGAAGTAGCACATGTTAGGCAGAGCCTATGGTCTGTAACTGTCCTCAATCTTTTCTGGCAGACTGTCCTAGGAAAAGCAAGGTGTCAAAAGTGTCAGATTAAATCTGAGAATAGCTTTGTTAGGCTGAATCCAAGGAAGTGGCAGAGGATCAGAGAGAATCTGGATTGGCAAAGAGCTGAGCTGTTGCAGGTGGAGTGAGGATGCTGGAGCTGAGGTGAAGGGCTGAATGACATGCTGGGAGTTTTCAGTGCTGGAGTGACAAAAATCAAAGTGGTCAGCAAAGAGGTAATTTTCACAGCATCTTGGATGTCCTGAATGAGAGGCAGTGGGTCTTGTGGTCAGCACATTGGTGTGTATCTGTGCTAAGTGAACCAGCATATCATACGAGCTAAAATAAACATGATCATGGACTGGAGGAAACACAGAAGGCAAGGATCTCACTGCGAAGTTGGTCTGCTATCAGTTTACAGAGTATTTTTTCTTTTCTGCATGTGTATGTTTGTGGTATGTATGTGTTTGTGTGTATATATGTTTGGATGTGTATGGATGCACGTGTATGTGTGGGTGTAAGTGTATATCAATGCATTTGTATATGAGGCCAGAGGTTGACATTGGGGTCCTTCTCCGTTGTTCCCATCTTCTTTGAGACAGGGTCTCTTGTCACATCTAGGGTTCACCGATCAGTTAGCCTAGCTAGTCAGTGAGCCCCAGGGATTGCCTATTTCTGCCTCCCTGGCACTGGGATTACAGGGTTGCACCAGCACACTCAGTATTTATGTGAGCTCTGGTATCCCAACTCAGTTACTCATGTTTGTGTGGTAAGTACTTTACCCCATGAACCATCTCTCTGGCCCCAAAATAAGTATTTTCCATGATATCTTGATATGCATGGTACCCAGGCAGTGACTCTGAATAGTTTTACCTACAAAAATCAATGCATGGGCAAGTTTGAATCCATAAATATTTCAGAGGAAGAAAATCTAAGGGTTGCATATTTAGCTTGATTATGCATGTTCACAATAGAATGGTGTTCTGCACTCTCAGAAGCAGAACCTTGTGGTGATTCTAATCATCTCTTTGGATGATCTCTTTCTTCCAACCACACACAGGTACATGTGATTGGCAGTCCACTTTACACTTACAGGTGGCCGTTTGCAGAATGGTCAGATGAGGACACTAACTTCTCTTGGCTGTACACTACTGATAAGCAGCTGGCAGAGTTTAATCATAACTAAGTCCTGTGCCATTTGTTAGCTTTCAATGGCAAACAACCAAGGTGTCTTTGGACTTGGCCAACGACATGTAAGTATTCTGAAATTTAACATTTATCACACAGCCTGTTGTGATAGCTGATGAGAAACAAAATCCAATAAATTCCAGGGAAATAACATTTGGGATAAATGGCAATGGGTTTAAATTCTGAAACCCTAAGGACTTGATTTAGAAATTCTCCAGGCTGTTCTTTTTGAAGCTGTTGGGATGTGTTTCTTTAAAAGTGCCTTTTCCATCATCTGAACAGCAGAAAGTGATGTCCTCCATGGTAGTTTCTTTGTCCTTATCATTGGGAAGCCAGCAACACAGTCCCCTCCATCATGAAACCCCAGCCCACATTATAGCTGTGGGCTCTTCCTGCAGTGGGCTCTTCCTGCAGCAGTTCCTAGCAGCAAGTCCTCCAGTATGCCTTTAATCCCTTGGGAATCCAAAGTAGCCCCAACTGATCCCTTTGTGGGGAGGATTACCTCCCAGCTGGCTTCTCATCATGGCCCCAGGCATTGAAAACGGACATGCTGAAGAATAGTCATTCCATGCTGGCAGCTGCATCACAGGGCAGTCTGTGTCCCCCTAGCTTGTGCCTTGTCACAGGCTGATAACCACAGTAACAGTGGCCATATGCTGCATGTGTGCCACCTGGGAGTACACCAAATGGCCAGGCAGAAGAACCTTGCCTGGTCCAAGACCAAAATAGCCATGGCCATGAACATGAGCTCTAGTGTGGAGTGGATGACACATTGTACTTTGCCTTGATGGCCCAGTGCTGCAACCCAGGTGCACAGGTGTGGTGGCTCCTTATCTCTGTGGCCGGCCCACTCGGGAAAGGGTAAAGTAGCCTTGGGTGAAGCAAACAGGGAGACAACAACAACAGTAAGTGGGTGGAAGTGTTCTTGGGAAGACGACACAGCAGACCCAGCTGAAGGTGAGAAAATGAAATCTGGCTTCAGAACTAGAATCTGAAAAGTTGATCTTTCTAAGACATTTGTAGAAAAAAAAAAAAACACCAAATTTCCAAGTCACAGGTTCTCAGTACAGTTATTTTATTATTATTTCAATTGTTGTTATTATTATTGTGTGCAGAAAGGTGGGATTCTCCTGTCTCCTTCCTAGCACTGTGATTACAAACACATGCCACCACACCCATCTTTTTTTTATTTTAACATGGATTCTAGGGAGTGAACTCAGGTCCTCATGCTTGCAAGGCCTTTTCCAGGGAAAGGCAAAATTCTGAATAGTCCTTTTCACTAACAGCTTGTCCACAGTATCAATGCAAGCTGTTATTTAAGATGAATTTATAAAAGGATGCTGATTTAATTCTTACAATCAGTATATTCTTGGGAAATGCATATATTTGAGCAATGTATGGAAGGTTGTTATATAGATTCTAGGTTGTGTTGAAGAATATAAATTTAATCTACTGGTGGTGCCCTGGACATTTTTCTCCCCAATTCACTTTGGGTTGCATGGGATAGGAGGGACATAAGACTTGTCACCTGTGTTCCATCAGCCTAACTATCATGGGACACTTTAAAAAAAATACCTTTTACTTCTTTATTTGTGAGTATGCACACCCACCTACCCCCCCCCCCCCAGTGTGCTGGGGTCTCTTGCAACTATAAATGCATTCCAGGCACATGCACCCTTTTTGGGTCTGGCTTTAAGTGGGTACTGTGGAATTGAACCAGGACTGGCAGGTTTTTCAAGCAAGTGTCTTTAACAGCCGAGCCATCTCTCCAGCCCCAAAGGATACTTTTGAAGTAACAGATGAGAGACTCTTCTATTTCTTGAATTTGATCAATCATAACTGGAAAAGTTTACATGAGCAGGAGGGAAAATAGTTTACATGGAACATAACTAAGGCTGCCTGAGGCGGTCCTTTTACCATTCTAGCAATTCTAGGGCAAATTCTGTTTGTCTTCTTTGGTTCAAACAGGAATTCCCCACCATCCCTGCTGTAAATTCCTCCTGCTCACAAAACAACCAAGCATTTTCTTGAATGGCACCAGGATTTACTCTGCCTAAAGGTATCACAGGAGGATAAAACAAACAGAATATGGATGCCTTTCTAGTCATCTGACTTTGCCATTGCTTATCATAGATGTAGGTTTGCATGAGAGCTGGCTGTGAGCTATCTGTCTTGAAGAGACCTATACTTCAGAACCTAGAAGCTACTGGATATTGGGGCTCTTCAGATGTGGGTCAAGAAACCAGTCCCAAAAGGGAAAAAGTGGTTGATGACTGCTGAAGAGTTTAAAGAAGTTCTGGATCATGTTTCTTTGAGATATTTCTGTTTGTTTTCTCCATGTGGTGTGTGTATATGTGTGTGTGTGTGTGTGTGTATGCTTGGATGCATGTGGAGTGCATATGTGTATGCAGATGTGTATGAATGCATATGGTAGCCACTCTCAATGTCTTATAGCAAAGTTGCTTCTTCTATATGTATCAAAAGGAATACATTAGAGATTTTTATTTGATGGAGCTAATAAGCTGAAATTAAACAGAGTGCTTTAAAGATCAGAGATGAAGTGAGCGATGACAAAATACATTTCTCTGAAATATCTAAACTAAATATATGTTTATGAAGCCAAGGGAACATTATTTATTTGGCACAAGAAGCATATTTACATCCCAGGCTCATTCACGCTAAAGATAGGCAAACATTTCCACTCACTTCTCCAAGGATTCTGTTAGAGGTATAGGTCCAAGGCCTTCTTGTCCTCTGAAGCATTCCTACTTATGGGTGTAATGCCCTTACACAGGGAGGGCAATTAGAAAGTGCTCATCACTCAAATGATGATGTTTACATGGTAGGTAACATCCGGAAGGCAGCTATGCTTACTTCTATACTACCAATGCGACACCAATGGTGGGTCACTTTTGAACAAGGAGAATTTTTTTTAGGTTGCATGAATCTATACACATCATTTTTGCCATAAACCTATAAACTAAAACCTACTAAGAAAGGCCAGAACTTTTTACCTACAAGGATATATTAAGGAGTTTTGGCTACTTTTCTTTTCCTAATGATTTGAAAAGTAGCTGCTTTTTCAAAAGAATATTTTAAATTTATTTATTAGCAAGCAGGGAAAAGGGAGCGAGAGAGGGAGGGAGAGAGAGAAGGAAGGAGAGAGGGAAGGGGTAGGGGGAGAGAGGCTGTATACAAACTCCAGATATACGTGCCACTTTATGCAACTGGCTTTATGTGGGTACTAGGGAATCAAACTGTCAGACTTTGCAAGCAAGTGCCTTTAACTGCTGAGCCATCTCTCCACCTCCAAGGAGCTACATTTTTAAAGAACAGAAGGTCATATAGCCTGCTAGTTGAATAGGTATTTGGGTCCTGTCTTATGTTCTCATTGGGTTAATGACTGTAATTTGCAGAAGAATATTTATTGTAAAGTCATCCAATACTGATCTCACATGATAACTTGTCTTACTGAGGATTTTTATTACTATCTCCTCAAAACTCATGAGAATGGTGGCCTGGTGATGCCCAGTTGGTAAGGTGCTTGCCAATCAAGCATGAAGACATGGCTCAGCATGTTAGTACCCACCTTTAATCCCTGCACTGGGGAGGCAGAGACAAGAGGATCCCCAGGACTTGCTAGATACCTAGTTTAGCTGAATTAGTGATATCTGGGTTCAGTAAGAGAACTTGTTTCAAAAATATAATGTGGAGAGTGATTGAGGAAAGTATGCAACATTGACCTCTGGCCTCCACACATGAAGGCACACCTACACATCCATATACATATGAGCATGTCTGCACCTAAGCACACATACACCACACATACACACACATGCCAAAAAACTCAAACAAACTCATGAGGAGGCAGGAACACTATGGAATATTCTCAGCAAGAAGCTGTACCTGAGGCAGGAGTTACTCTTAAAACAGAACATGTGCATCTCTAAGATTCTTCCATGAACACCTTTTTATTTTCATGTCTTAAAAGGTAATAGAAGACACCTACTATAGCCCGATACTCTGCATTTCTATCTCCTTTCTTCCCTGGCCTATCTGAACAAGTAGAGGGGAGAAAAAGTTAAAATGTACATGTGTTTTAGACAGGAAGGCAGCATGTGAATATGCATCCATTTTCTATGACATATGTATTTCTAAAAGTGCCCACAGTAATGTGCCTTTACCTAGAGGAATCCCTGCAGGTATGTCTTGTTCCTAAGCACACACACAGCCATGTACTTGTAGCACCAGAGAAAGCCATCAAGTCTGAAATCCAATGCATCTGGTTTACTACTTCACTTATGGATCTCAGCTTAATTCCTATAGTCAGCCCTATTCTCCTTGCTAAGCACACCCATCTGCTCCCTAGGGATTCAGCAATTGTAATCTCTGCATGCCCACAGATTGGTGTACCCTGTGATTCTAGCCTGTGATAGACAGGTCCTCTTAACACCTAAATGCACAAGTGGTTTTCTAAGTGAAGGAGCCCAAAGAAATTGCAGGCAGACAGTCTACATGGGAGCAGCAGACATTCTGAGGATCTCAGTGGCTGCTCTAAGCTCGGTGAATGCTGCCAGCGAATTGCATGCTGGCCATGGCTCATTAAAGCAGCTCAGTACCTCTCTCAGGGATTTGCAGACAGGGGCAGGTGGTAGTCTGTGTGGAGCTGTGGCAGTGGTATCTGAGATGGCTGGATTCTGTGACAGCTTGGGGAATCAAAAGCTTTTAAAACATAGGCTCCAATTCCCAGACAGATCTCTACTCCCCCCCCCTCTTTAACATGGTAGTGAAATAGCAATCATTGAGACGCTAGAAAGAAACAGTGGAAGAATACTCTCTTTAGAATTAACCAATAAGGGAAATCAAGTACTTTGAAGTTAGTACAGTTAATAATAAGAAGAATGATGATGCTAATTATGCTCTCCCTTGGAGAGTGTTTTACACTTCATGTAGCATTTTAAAGTACCTGAGTTCATTTAGTTATTACAGTAATATGATGAGATGTATAGTACTACTATTCCTATTAGTCAGAAAATGCAGCTGAGGGACACACACACACATACACACACATCCCATTGCTGACCAGCTGGAACAGAGGCTTTCATAGCATTAGTAAACTATTTCTTCCTAGTTTTCTTCTCTTTTGGCTACTTCTATTGTCCTCTCCTCCCTTTTTCCTTCTCCTAATCCTCCATGTGTGTATCTATAATACATGTTTATGAGTTCTTTTAGATAAATATGCAGCAAATAATCACTGATAAATCTTCACTACAAGGAATTTGTCTGCTCAGTGAATGGTACTGAGAGAAATGGTATAAATATTTGTCAAACTTTGTGTAGAACTTACAAGGTCATAATTTAGCTATATCTTTCTTTGTGCATGGGGAACCAAATGAACTGTACTGGACTGGTAGTTGTGCCAGTTACTTACCATGTGACCCTCACTACATTGCATCCATCAAAAAGGCACACTGCCACCCTCCCCTTTGCAGGTCTTAAGTGAAATGCCGAGTATAAAATGCATAGCCCAGTGTGTCACGAGACACAGGAGTTTTCAATGTAGGGCAATTACTACTCTAACCTTTAGAACTTATATTAAGTCTTGAAGGGAAAAACTATGAGCATTAAGGAAATAAGAGGGTGAGTTCAGAATTGTGGAAGAACAGAAAGAGGAAAAGAGCTAATGACTTTGGCAGCAGAGACTACCTACTAGAAAGGATAATATGAGGACATGATTGGAGAGAAGCCTACACAAGCCACAGCTAAGAGAAATTAAGGGAAAATATATGAGTTTAAAGTGACAAGGGGAGAAAAGAATTACTGTGAGAGGTGAGAGAAGTGTGAATAATGGGCATCTATCTGCTGCTGCCTCCTCAGCACCAATTCAAAAGAAGTCCAAGCTGAGCCACATTATTTGATGATAAACTTGCATAAACTCCATACCAGCTAATAACAGGGAAAGATTCTGTCAGGTCGGTCATAATCATCTTGTTTGCTTATGAAACCTAAAGGTAAACAGGCTTAAAAAGAAAAGGCAGTTCTGATGCAAAGGCTGCAGTAACAGGTGGCAGGTGCGAGTTCCACTCTTCTGAGTGGAAACATTGCAGCTGAAAGGATCCTAACTTTAAGGACTTCCAAGGAGAGAATGGGCAACAGCAAATGCAAAACTTGTTCATACAGGAAGACCAATTTCCATACTATGGTCTATTATAAATAAAGACATGAATGGTATTTGAGGATTTGAGATGAACCCAAAGAAAGAAGTCAATTTCTCCATCTAGCAAGGACATTTTATTTCTCACTTTTGAGCTTTGTTCAGTTTCTGATTTGTAATACCCTTCATCTGTGCATGCCACTGACAACTCAATAGTGTGTTGATTTGTCAAGCACCTTCCATGGGTTTCCACAACAAAATCCTAAAGCTGTCATCACTAGGAGAAAGGAGAGTTCCAGGAGAGGAGGATGCTGCCTCTCTACTAGTACCATAATTTCTGCTGCTTTCAGAGGCAGCAAAACCTCTCTGAGAGCCATTGTGTACATGGTAAATTGGTTTGTTTGGCAATTCTTGCAAGCTCAGGAAGACATCAGTCCACTGGTGGCTGTACCAAGGAATACTACCACTGAGCTGGAGTCATGCAAATGCTCTTCTGACTTAAGATGATTTCTGGGTTCTCCAGTAGGTGGTCTGAAAGTGTGGGTTGGTTTCCTGCTTTTGTGGTTCAATTAGTGGAGCCCTGCTTGGCTTGACAATGTGACAACCCTCTTAGCCTGCCTGAATCCTGTGACTTCTTGACACTGATTGCCTCCCTTCTGGCTTCCAGACTAGATCTTAGCAGTGATGTGTATAAAATTGCTGCTAAGAAAAATGAGTAAGTGTCTCATGGAAGCCTAAGCACCATGCTAGCTGAAGTGAGACCATAGAGATGAAGAAGGCATGTATCTTTCATTCTCTTGAGGGTTTTCTAGTTGGGAGCAAGGAAGCAGCAGTGCAGGGTTCTGTGAAAACCTACCATCTGCTCTGTGCTCTCAGTTCTTCTTGTCACAACTATCCACTATTCCAGAGGAGTGCACACAGAAGAGATGATGGTCTTAAGCTAGAGAGCTGACACTGACCACAAACCTTTCTCCCCTGTCCCCTTCCTTACCAACTGCCTGTCTCCAGTCCAACTGAGAAGTTCTCCTCTGCCCTATGTGTCCATGTCCACAGATCATGCTTTGCTACCATGTCACTTTAGGTGACATAGCTCCACTTGTAGATAGCAGGAAAACAGTAAGATCTCACATTCACTGAACTTCCTGCCTTTCATGCCTTGTCAGTTCTTCAGTGACAGTGCAGGCTCCTCTGCCTTTGGGTGAAAATGACACTCTGCACAGCATCAGATGTTAACTGCTCCACAAAGTCCTGGCTTTGGGAGGAAAGGAGACTCTGCAAAATACTACAACATCTTCATTCCTTCGAAACTGTCAGAAAACCATGAAGTAAGCAACAGAGCCCAATGAGGGTGTATCTGAAGCTTTGATGGTAAACAGGAATTTGCATTCTAGACTTAACCCATTATGCACCCTAATGCTTTCATAGGAAAACTGTTTCTTATCCATTTTGTTAAGGTAGATATTTGTTTGTTCTTTATACTAATTGCATTTTTGTTTTTGTTCTTCCTTGAATCAATAGTAGATGTATGAATGTGAGAATTATAGATGTGGAGGATTTGTCAATAGGGATGAAGATGAGCAGAGAGGAGGGAAGGGAATATAAGAAAGAGGATTATGGTCAACATTCTTAACTCCCCAGCTTATGACCATCGTTTCTCCTGTATTCACTCTTCTGTGAAGGTGCATGGACATATAAGAACTGAATGCATGGGGGTTGACATAGATAGTAGGTTTCCATGGAACTAGGTCACTGGCTTGTGTGGGGCTCTGAGGTCAAGCCCCATAACCACCCAAAAGAAAATCTTTCCCACTGTCTATCTGGTATTTTCAGATGAATTACAAGATTGTCACTTACCCATATTTAAGTTTCATGAGTACCCATCATCTCATACTGAGTGCCAGCATTACCCTCAGCAGTGCCTAAGCTTTGAATAACTAGTCCCTCTTGATGAGTGCCAGATGAGGTTTGCAAAGTATTCCTTGCCTGCCCTTCAGTATTTCCCAGAGCCACATTTTCCCCAAGATGATGTAACTTAGGGTGGTTTAATATTGTGAAGAGAAACAATCCCATTTTGTAATAGTCGTGTTTTTTTTTTTTTTTTTCGAGGTAGGGTTTCACTTTAGCTCAGGGTGACCTGGAATTTACTATGTAATCTCAGGGTGGTCTCAAACTCATGGCGATCCTCCTACCTCTGCCTCCCGAGTGCTGGGATTAAAGGTGTGTGCCACCATGCCCGGCTTTGTAATAGTCGCTTTTAAAAGAAAAATATTCATTGGTTGAAGATGGCATCTACCTACCCACTCTTCACTTCACAGGGAAGGAAAGTATGGTTAACATCCACAATGAGCTGTTGATCAGAGAGACCTATAAGGTTTCTCAAAAGAAGACAGACTTATGTCAGAACACTTGATTACCCACCAAAGGTTGGTGGTAAGAACCTAATGCTGAAGACACCATATGATTTCAGTATGAAACATGGAGAGACCTGGCTGGAATCTGGAAGAGAGTCAGTACCCAGACGGTTAGCTTGTCTAGAGCCAGAAGGTGCTACATGAGCTACTGAGGAAAAATAGCCAACATATGTTTGATCAACTTGAGGTCTAAGCTAATCAGTAGCAAACAACTGATGTGATGCTCACCCAAGTGCAATAGTGGCACAAACTGCTCTTGGATTGGCTAACAGATCTACTCAGTGTAAAGGAACCCATAGCTAGAACTGGGAAACAAGTCAGAATCACATCCAAATAATAAGTCTGTTCTCCAGTATCAAGCTCCCACCATTTTTGGGCTATAAGAGGTCCTACAGCTATTAAAATCTCTCTAAACTAACAATGGTTATCCCATTTAACCGGTGCTGACTTCACTCTCCATTGGAGAATCTGCTTCTCTTTTTCAGATGGATGCAGAACCTGAGGAGAGAATCAGCCCATCACATCTCACCAGGGCCCCAGCTGAAACCATAGAGTAACTGGGAAAATGAGCAAGAGTTCTGCTTTCTTGGTGAACCTGATATCAGCACAAGAGTGAAGGAGATAGACACAGAGAATACTCAACTCTTACCAACTCAGAGATCCAGAGACACAGAGGTTCCCAAGAGCCCATCACTGAAGTAGATCTAAAATGAACCCAACATAGCTCAAGAAAGTTTGTGGAAGAAGATGTGGAAGGAAAGATTGCTAGAGCCACAAGTTGGGACATTATGCACAGAGACATTGAGACACTGCCTTTTTCTCATAACTGATGGCTATCCCCACAATGCACAACCCACAACCCCCATGGGGATAACTGGCATCCCAATGAGGAGGATCTCTTCAGAAGGGGGGAGCAGGGATGAGGGTAAGGATGGTACCAACATGTGCTTTTTACATACTGAGTATGCCCCACAATAATGAAAATATTTATTTATTTATTTATTTATTTATTTATTTATTTATGAGAGAGGGAGGGAGGGAGAAAGTGAGAGAGTGAGAGAGAGAGAGAGAGAGGGAGATTGAGAGTATGGACACACCACAATCCTCTCCTACACACATGCACCACTTTGTGCATCTAGGTTTACTTGGGCACTGGGTAATCAAACCTGAGCAGTCAGGCTTTGCAAGAAAGTGTCCTTAACCACCAAGCCATTTCTCCAGCCCAGAATTCACTCTTTTAACCCATAGTTATTTCATGTGTGCTAGGCTTTTATGCACTAGGAACAAAAGAATCAGCAAAAGGCTTTGCCATCAAGCAGTAGAAAAGAAGGGTGGAAATTGAGGCATGCAGAGGAGGGCTATTTATCTGGAATTCTCAGATATGTGTATATTGAGCACAGACCTACATGATAATGCAGGAGGAGCTGAGAATGAGGCATGTTTATTGGTGTAGGACTGTTGTGCAGTTGTTTTCCCAGAACTGAAATATTCCCTCATGGAGGGAGGAGGGAGGCTTTTATACCCAGGAATGTAAGACTCTTCCAGCTGAAAAAAATGAGGTGTCAAAAGATGGATGAAGGAGTAGGTTTAGGGTTGTGAGAATGTGGAATTGGAATTTTTTTATTAGTTATGTACACAGTGTATATACAGCCATGTTGGTACCATCGTTAGCCTTCTCCCTGTCTTCACCCTCCAAAGGGACCCTCCTCACTGGGGAATGTGGGTCATGCACTGTGGGGTTAGTCATCTGTTATTGGGAGAAGGCAATGTCTCTGTGCATAATGTCCCAACATGTGACTCTAACAATCTTTCCGCCCCCTCTTCTATGAATTTCCCTGAGCCATGTTGAGTTCGTTTTAAGTCTACTTCATTGATGGGCTCCTGGGAGCCTCTGTGTCTCTGGATATCTGGTTTGGTAGGAGTTGAGTGTTCTCTGTATCTATCTCCTTCACCCTTGTGCTGGTACCAGGTTTGCCAAGAAAGCAGCACTCTTGCTCATTTCCTCAATTACTCTATGGTTTCAGCTGGGGCCCTGGTGAGATGTGATGGGCTGATTCTCTCTTCAGGTTCTGCGTCCATCTGAAAAAGAGAAGCAAATTCTCCACTGGAGAGTGAAGTCAGCACCAGGTAAATGGGATAACCTTTAATATTTTAGAAAGAATTTAATAGTTATAGGCCCTCTTGTAGCCCATGACTGGTGGGAGCTTGATAATAGAGAGTGGGCTCATTTTTTTGGATATGGTCCTGACTTGTTTCCCACATCCAGCTATGGGTTCTGTTCCACTGAGCGGATCCATTAGCCAAATCAAGAGCAGTTGGTTACCCACCATGGCTGTGTGCCACTATAGCACTTGTGTGAGCATCATGTCATGTTGTTTGCTGCTAAGTAGCTTAGACTGTGAGTTGCTTGGACAGATGTTGGTTATTTTCCTGAAGTTACTCATGTAGCAACTTCTGGCACTGGATCAGCTAACTCTCTGGGGACTGACTCTCTTCCAGTTTCCAGCCATGTCACTCCATGTTCCATACCAACAGCATAGGTGTCTTCGGCAGTAGAGTCTTACCATTAGCCTTTGTTGAATCATCAGGGAGTTACAGGCCAGCACCAAGGGAAAAGAAGGAAGAATGAAGAAAAAGAGGTAATATAAAAGAGAAAGAGAAGAGAAGGGGGGTGGGGAGAGAGAGAGAGAGAGAGAGAGAGACAGACAGAGAGAGAGAGAGAGAGAGAGAGAGAGAGAGAGAGAAGATTAAGGTTTGTCTTCACCATACCCTTTCCAGGGCCCTGTGATTCAGGTGTTCTCTCTAATGACCTGATGAAGGTTCAACCATTTAGTCTGTCTTTTAGGATATAGAATTTTATGGTACCTTTGCCATTTGGATCCAGATTTTTGTTCCCCACCACACTTACCCTCCTCTCCCTCCTCACTCTCCCTATTGTCCTCTCCTGGAGATGCTTACTAGGTATTCCAGCATCTTTGGCTGACTCAGGTTAGGAGTCACAGATGAGTGAGACCATGCAACATTTATTTTTTGTGAGTGGGTGAGTTCACTGAGAATGATCTGTTCCAATTTGGCCATTTTTCGCCAAATTTCATTGTGTCATTTTCCCTTATTGCTGTGTAGAATTCCATCATGTAGATATACCACATCTTGGTTATCCACTCATCTAATGATCGACTTCTGGGTTGATTCCAGCTCTTTAGCTATTATGTATTGAGCAGCTATAAACATGGTTGACCAAATCTCTCTGAACTGAGACATGGAGCTTTTGGGGTACATGACCAGTAAGGAAATAACTGGGTGTGTTGGTAACTCTATAGTCAACCTTTTTATGAGTCTCTATATTGCTTTCCTTAGTGGTTGTACCATCTTACATTTCCACCAACAGTGAATGAGGGTTCCTATTTCTCTTGGTTTCATTTGATTTTTTTAATGTTTGCTATCCTTACTTGGGACAAGGTGGAATCTTATAGTTGTTTTAATTTGCATTTTCCTGATTATTAACATTGATGAACATTTTCTTAAGTGTGTGTTTGCCATTTGTAATTTTTCCTCTGAGAACTCCTTGTACAGTTCTCTGCCCCATTTTGTGAGTGCGTTTGACTTTTTATTGTTTAGGTTTTTGAGTTCTTTGTAGATTTTATAAATTAGGTCTCTGTCAGTTGTGTATCTGGCAAAAATTTTCACCCAATCTGTGAGTAATCTATATTGGCTCTGCTTATTGTATGTTTGTCTGTGAAGAAACATTTCAGCTTCATGAAATCCCAACAGTTGAGTGATTGTTTACATTCCTGAGGTAATGGGGTTTTGTTCAGGAAGTCTTTTTAAATGTTTATATTCTTGATGACCCACCGAAGGTTAGTGGTAAGACCCTACTGCTGAAGACACCTTATGTGGTTAACATGCAAAATAGAATGGCATGGCTGGAAGTTGAAAGAGAGTCAGTCCCCAGACAGTCAGAGCATCTAGTGCCAGAAGGTGCTACATGGGCGACTGGGGGAAAATGACCAATATCTGTCGAAGCAACGCATGGTCTAGCCTACTTAGCAGCAAATAACTTGTTGTGATGCCCACACAAGTGCAGTAGTGGCACACAGCATGGTGGGGAACCAACTGCTCTCAATTTGGCTAACTGATCCCCTCACTGGTATGGGACCCATAGCTGGAGCTGGCAAACAAGTCAGAACCATACCCAAACATAAGCCCACTCTCCAATATCAAGCTACCATCAATTATGGGCTACAAGAGGGCCTACACCTATTAAGTTCTCTATTAAAAAAAAAAAGTAAGGGTTATCTCATTTGTCCTGGTGCTAACTTACTCTCCGTTGGAGAATCTGCTTCTCTTTTTCAGATAGATGTAGATCCTAAGGAGAGAGCCACCCCATCATACCTCAAAAGGGCCCCGGCTGAAACTAAGAAAAATTGGTGAAACAAGCAAGGGTGCTGTTTTCCTGATGAACCAGATACCAGCACAAGGGGGAAGGAGATCAACACAGAGAAAAATCAACTCCTACCAAATCAGAGAGCCAGAGCCTCAGAGGCCCCCAACACCTCATCACTGCAGCAGACCAAAAATGAACCCAACATGGCTCAGGGAAATTTTGTGGAAGAGGGGGCAGAAAGAATGTCAGAGCCACATGTTGGGTCATGATATTCAGAGACATTTATTTTACCCATAACTGTGGGCTAACTCCACAATGCATGACCCATATACCTCAACAAGGAGGGGCCAAGAGGAGGGGGTAGGTCACAGGTGAGCCTAATAATGGTACCAAACTGACTGTATTTGCTGAATACAAAACTAACTAATAAAGAGAGAGAGATAGAGAGAGAGAGAGAGAGAGAGAAAGAAAAACCATAAACCCCCCCCCCCCAAAAAATGTCTATATTATGGCAAGTTCTTCCTATTTTTCCTTCCAGTAGTAGCAGTTTCCAGTCTTATATTGAAGTCTTTGATCCATTTGGACTTGACTTTTGTTCATGGAAAAATGTGTGGATGGAGTTTCATTTTCCTGAATATTGGTTATCCAGTTTTTCTAGCACCATTTGTTGAAGATTATGTCTTTTTCCCAGCCTACATTGTTAGGGCCTTTGTCAAATATCAAGTAGCTGTAGTTACTTGACCCAAAGTTTGGGTTCTTGATTCTGTTCCCTTGATCTATTATCCTATTTTTATGCCAGTACCATGTTTCTTTTATTACTATGGCTTTGTAATATAGCTTTAGATCAGGTATGGTGATGCCTCCAGATGTGTTTCTTTTGCTAAAGATATGCTTGGATATCTGAGGCCTTCTGCCATTTCATATGAATTCTGAGATTTTTTTTCTAGCTCTCTGAAGAAAAATATTGGGATTTTATTGGTATTGCATTAAATATGTATATTGCCTTTGGTAATATTGCCATTTTCACAATATTAATTCTGCCTATCCAGGAGCATGGGAGGTTTTTCCATTTTCTCAAGTCCTCCTCAATTTCTTTTTTGAGTGTTTTTATGTTTTCATTGTATAGGTCTTTCATATCCTTGGTTAATGTTATTCCAAGGTATTTGTTTTTGTTCCTATTGAACATGGGACAATGTTGCTTATTTCTTTCTCTGTATCTTTGTCTTTTGCATATAGAAAGGCTACTGATTTTTGTGCATTGATTTTGTATCCTGCTACTTTGCTGAAGGAGTTAATCACCTTAAGAGTTTTGAGATGGAGGTTCTCTGGTTTCTTATGTTTAGAATCATGTCATCTGTGAATAGAGCTAACTTACCTTCTACCTTTCCAATTTGTATCCTTTTTATTTTTTTCTCCTGTCTTATTTCTTGAGCTAGGACTTCCAGTACTATCTTGAAGAGCAGAGGTTAGAGTGGACACTCTGTCTTGTTCCTGATCTCAATGGGAATTCCTTCAGTCTCTCCCCATTAAGTATTATTTGGGCTTTGGGAGCTTTATATATAGCCTTTATTGTGTTGAGATATAAACCATCCATGCCTATTCTCTCCAATGTTTTGATCATGAAGTGATGTTGTATTTTGTCAAAGGTCTTTTATGCATCTATAGAAATGATCATGTTGTGTTTGTGTTTAAGCTTATTTATGTGGTGTATTACATTGACTGATTTCTGTATGTTGAACCACCCCTGCGTTCAGGTGATGAAGCCTACTTGATTGAGGTGGATAATGCTTTTGATGTGTTGTTGAATTTGGTTTACAAGGGTTTTGTTCAGGATCTTTGCATCTAAGTACATCAGGGAACTAGGCCTATAGTTTTCTTTTCTTGTGGTATCTCTGCCTGGTTTTGGAATTAGGGTGATACTAGCTTCATAGAAGGAGTTGGGGAACGTTCCCTGTTCTTGTGTTATGTGGTGCAGTTTGAAGGTTTGATAGAATTCTGCTGAGAAGCCATCTGGCCCTAGACTCTTCTTTTTGGGGAAGTTTTTGATTACCTTTTCAATCTCAATGTTTGTGATAGGTTTGTTTAGGAGATTGATCTGCTCTGAGTTTAGCTTTGGTAAATCGTATGTGTCCAGGAATTCTTTATTTCACCCATATCATCCAATTTTGTGGAGTTGAGTTTTTTGAAATAAGTCCTGATGATTCTGCAATTTAACTTATGTCTGTTTTGATCTCTCCTTTTTAATTTCTAATTTTATTAATTTGAAGTGTATCTTTTCTTCATTGGATCAAATTGGCCAGGGGTTTATCAATCTTGTTTATTTTTTCAAAGAATCAGCTCTTTGTTTCATCAATTTTCTTAATTGATTCCTTAGTTTCCAATACACTAATTTCTGCTCTGATCTTAATTATTTTTTTTCCATCTGGAGGATTTTGGATTGGATTCTTCTTGTTTTTCCAGTGCCTTTAGGTGTATGGTTAGGTTGTTGATTTGGGATCTTTCTGCCTTTGCTATGAAGGCATTTATTGCTATGAATTTTTCCCTGAGCACCACCTTCATTGTGTCCCATAAGTTTTGGTATGTTGTGTTCTCATTGTCATTCAATTTTAGAAATTTTGCAATTTCAGTTTTTATTTTGTATACTACCCATTTATTGTTTAAAAGTGTGTTGTTCAGTTTCCTTGAGCTGGTAGATTCCTGGAGCATCTTTTATTATTAATATCTAGCAATACAGAATTGTGATCTGATCTCACACAGGAAATTATGTCAATCTTCCTAAATATATGGAGGCAGGCTTTAAGACACAGTATATGATCTATTTTAGAGAAGGTTCTATGGGCTGCTGAGAGGAATGTGTAGTCTGTGGATTTGGGGTAGAATGTTCTGCAGTTAAGTCTAACTGACTTATGGTTTTCTTGAGCTCTCTTACTTCCCTGTTAATTTTCTGTTTGGATGATCTATCTATGGCTGATAGTGGAGTATTGAAGTCCCCAACTATGATGGTGTTGGTGGTTATTTCTGTTTTGTTGTCAAGTATGTTTTGTTTTATGAATTGTGGTGCACCTGTGTTTAGTGCATAAAGATTGATGATTGTGATATCCTCTTGTTGGATCATTCCCTTGATTAGTAGGAAGTGGCCTTCTTTGTCTTTTTTATTATTTTGGTTTGAATTCTATTTTATCCGATATTAGTATAGCTATGCCTGCTTGCTTCTTATTTCCATTTGCTTGGAATATCATTTTCCACCCTTTCACTCCAAGGAGGTGTCTGTCTTTAGTGGTGAGGTGGGTTTCTTGAAGACAGAAGATTGAGGGATGTAATTTTCTGATCCACCCTGTTAGCTTATGTTTCTTCATGGGTGAATTTAGGCCATTAATATTTAGGGTAATAACTGTGAGGTTATTACACTAAATACTATTGATTTAATCCCTGCCATATTGTGGTGGTTTATGTGGTTTAGTGTTTTCTTGGACTTTATAGTTTTTTGTGCCTTCTCTGAGTTTGGTTATTGTGATCTGCTTCTTGTTGGCACTTGTGGTTGGTTATTTGATTCTTCTGTGTGGAGAATTCTATGAAGTACTCTCTGCAGGTTTGGCTTTGTGTTCATATAGTGGTAAAGCTGAGTTTTATCATGGAAAGTTTTTCTTTCACCATCTATTATGAGGGATACTTTTTCTTGGTAGAGTATTTTGGGTTGGAAGCCATAAGTTCTTAGACTTTGCAGTGTTCCATCCCAGGCCCTTCTGGCTTTCAGAGTTTCCATTGAAAAGTCTGAAGTATGACATCAGGACAAATGAAATTACCCTTTTTATTTTTATAGAGAATTTAATAGGTGTAGGCCCTCTTGTAGCCCACAATTGATGGTAGCTTGATATTGGAGAGTGGGCATATGTTTGGTTATGGTTCTGACTTGTTTCCCATCTCCAGCTATGGATCCCATACCAGTAAGGGGATCAGTTAGCCGAATTGAGAGCAGTTGGTTCCCCACCATGCTGTGTGCCACCACTGCACTTGTGTGGGCATCACAACAAGTTATTTGCTGCTAAGTAGGTTAGACCATGCATTGCTTTGACAGATATTGGTCATTTTCCCCCAGTCGCCCATGTAGCACCTTCTGGTACTAGATGCGCTGACTGGGGACTGACTCTCTCAACTTCCAGCCATGCCATTCTATTTTGCATGTCAATCACATAAGGTGTCTTCAGCAGTAGGGTCTTAGCACTAGCCTTTGGTGGGTCATCAAGTACTCTGACAGAAATTTGTCTGTCTTTTAGGAAACCTTGTAGGTCTCTCTGATCAAAGGCTCATTGTGGATGATAGCCCCATGCTGGTTCTGGGAGTTACAGGTCAGTGCCCACTAAGAAAATGAGGAAAAAGATAACTAATATACAAGAGTTAGATATAAGAGAGAGAGAGAGAGGGAGAGGGGAAGTGAGGGAGGGAAGATGTAGAAGATTAAGGTTAGTCTTGATCTTACCCTCTCCAGTGTCTTGTGGTTCAGGTGTTCCCTGTAAGGGCCTGGTGAAGGATCGGCCATTTGGTTTGTGTTTTAGTAAGTAGAAATTTATGGTATCATTGCCGTTTGGGTCTAGATTTGTGTTTCCCACCCCTTTGATGCCCTCCCCTCCCTCCACTTCCATCCTAGTGTCTAGTCTAGGAGATGCTTGCTGGGTATGTAAGGTATATTGGGTAGATTCAGGTTAGTTGCTGTAAATGAGTGAGACTATGTGGCGATTTTTTTCTGTGATTGGGTAAGTTCACTGAGAATGATCTGTTCCAGGCTTCAACCATTTTTCCTCAAATTTCATTGTGTCATTTTTTCTTACTGCTGTATAGAATTCCATTGTGTAGATATACCACATCTTAGTTATCCATTCTTCTACTGATGGACATCTGGGTTGATTCCAGCACTTAGCTATTACAAATTGAGCCACTATAAATATGGTTGAGCAAATCTCTCTAGCCTGTGGTTTGAAGGTTTTAGGGTAGATGCCCAGTAAGGGAATAACTGGGTCTGTTTGTATCTCTATACTCAGCTTTTTCAGAAGTCTCCATATTGCTTTCCAAAGTGGTTGTACCATCCTACATTCCCACCAACAGTGGATGAGTGTTCCTACTTCTCCACATCCTCGCCAGCATTTATTTTTATTTGATTTTTTGATGTTTGCTATCCTTATTGGGGTAAGGTGGAATCTCATAGTTGTTTTAATTTGCATTTCTCTGATGATTAGGGATGATGAACATTTTCTTAAGTGTATGTTTGGTATTTCTATTTCTTCCTCTGTGAACTGTCTGTTCAGCTCTTTGCCCCATTTTGTGAGTGGGGTGTTTGACTTCTTACTGTTTAGATTTTTGAGTTCTTTGTAGACTTTAGAGATTAGGCCTCTATCAGTTGGATAACCCGCACATCGAGGTCCTCTAAGGGAATGCCAGCCTGCTGGCCTGAGTACATGCACAGGGGTGTACAGCTGGAATTGGATTTTTTAAAAAGCATACTTTATTTATTTATGAGAGAGAGAGAGAGAAGAGAGAATGGGTGCACCAGGGCCTCTAACCACTGCAAACAAACTCCCAGACTCATGCATCACTTTGTGCATCTGGGTTACTTGGGTATCCAGGGAATCAAACCTGGGTCATTAGGCTTCACAGGTTAAGCACCTTAACTGCTAAGCCATCTCTCCAGCCCTTGGATTTCTTAAGTATAAGCTCAGTGTATGTTGGGCAGATAAGTGAGGAAATTAGGAGGCAACTTGTTACCTCATTTAGGCTACCACGGTCCTGAAAATAGAGCTTTCCAGTACTTTATATCAAAGCAATCATAACCCACAGTGAATGAAGAGGAAGAACCTGTAAACTTTCTTATGCTTGTAGTTACTGAGAGATAGCTCCTACTACACAAAATAGTATCTACTCTGTAATCAAATCATTGCTTCAAATAGGCCTAGACATTTTCATATGTCATACTGTGATGCCTTCAGTACTGTGGAACAATTGTGGCAACTGGTTTTACTCTTTGTGTGAATATTTTTAGTGCAGTATAAGGAATAAGGATGTAGTTAATATAGTTGATTAAATAGCTCATTTTGTTTACACATAGTAGTGGGCAAAGTGTCTCAAGAGGTGACCTTGTGGTTGCCAAGAAGGGACACTGGTTGCTGGGCTTTCTATAACAGAGAGACAGCCTCCAAGAGGGAGCATGCCAGATGTTCTGACCACACACATCCACCCAAGCATGTATGTGAGCCCAACTGACCAAGATATTACATGGAATAATTAAATGAATTATTTCTGTTTATTATCTACTACCTATTCACGAGGTATACCACCATGTCTACCTGCCAAGGCCTTTAAGATACATGTTCATTTTATGAGTTCTCTACCTTGTAGAAAGTATGATTTTCACTGTCCTGTGACTCCCAGTTAAATATCTCCACTTCCCACAGCTCCTCCATTTTTCTCTGTGATTTCCCTCCATTTCACTTCATCATTATGCTATTTTTGTTTCTTTTATCAGACCTAATGGAAATGATGGAATACAGAGGATGGAGAGGAATATCAAAACCTCACAACTGTGTAAAATTACACTCTTGGATGTTCTTGTAAGCATATGAGTTTGATTCAGGATCAAGTACATGTGTATTTAGGGTGCATATCTGTCCAATGCAGTAATAGCAAGGAAGTTCCAGAATGAGCTATAATAGCAATGGGATTGTCAACACTTGGCATTTCTTTGATAACCTTGGAAGCATGCTTACCTGAAAGGGTTTAAGAAATGTGTTCCCTATGCCAGAATGTTAAAGTCATTGAACACAATCGATGGAAAAATATCAGAATAAACTCCCCTTTACCTTATGCTTGGGGAGACCATAGTTTGTTTATACCCAGCTTAGATTAAGATGAATTGGTCAGACCCAATGTACTGCCAGCAAGGTAAGTGGAAAACTTTGTTTCACAACATGATGTTGCCAAATCTTAAAAAAAGCCTTATTCATGTAAACATAGGATGATCAACTTTAAATAAAAGCTATAAATTTTTTCAAAAATTTGATGTTGAATTGACAGTAAATCTATCAAGAAGTACATTATTATCATAGGTTATTAAAATCTTTGACATGACTAAGGGGTTGTAGGTTAGTCAGTAAAGTGCTTGCCAAGCAAGCATGAGGACCTGAGTGTGACCTCTAGCACCTGTATAAATAGCTGGGCAAAGTGACTTGTGGCTGTGATATGAGGACCAGGGAGGCAGAGAAAGGAGCATCCCTGGTGCTCACAGGCCAGCTATTCTACCTGAATCAGTCAGCTCCAGGTTCAGTGTGAGATTTTGTGTCCAAAATTAAGATGGAGATTGAGGACAAAACCCATTATAGTATTTAATTTCCTCATGCATGTACATACATTCTCTTTCTCTCCCCCACAAATACACAACCTTTAAGAGAAGATGGAATCAGATGAAGAACTTAGGAGAAATGCTTCCATCTTTATTCTGAAATGGGGAGTTGTTCTGGTCCATATCTAGCTTGCATGTGTTTGCATAATTCACAAGGGCTGAAAGGTATCCATTTCATATACCATGGAAGAATTCTGACTCACAAAGATTAACTTGAAAATTTTCTCAGAGACTTGGAGGTACTAACTCATAGCATGAGAGATTGAACAAGGAGGGTTACAATGCAGCTGGTGAATAAAATTTAAAGTCACATTAATTAAAGGATTATTGTTATAGTTTGGGTCTGGACTATCTCACAAAGGCATTTGTATTAAATGCCACCTTGGTGTTATTGGGAGGTTTTGGACCATTTATGATGTGCAGTTTAGTGGAAGGAAGTTAGGACACTAGTAGTGAGCCCTTGAAGGGAATATTGGAAACCCCACCCTCTACCTGTTATTTATATTTTCTGGCTTCTGTGAGGTGAACAGGTCCTGCTATAATGTGTTGAAATGGGCTGAAGGACCATGTGTCCAAAGCCAAGTGATCATAGTCTGAAACTCCCAACACATGTGCCAAATAAACCTCTCTTTCTTTATAAATTGTTTAGACTAGCACTTTTCCACAGAGACACATAGCTAATACTCATGTATTTTTGTCTTCTAGAATCTTGAAAGAAATTACTAAAAAAGATCATCAATAAAATATCACTTAAATGCACATATTTTAAATAAAATTGCTTATTGAGATGATTGATGAAGGTATCCATTATTTCTTATTAAATTTCATGAAAATTCATTTTCAAAATGCCTTACCATAAGTCATTCAGAAGACCTTAGGTAAGTTTATGTCAGAATAGCTAATATTTTCTAGCCTGTAGTTAAAAGCAGTAGTTGCTATAGAAAATGCATTAATTTGTTTTACACATAAAGTAGCAAAATATTTATTTTAGATAATTTATTTTAGATTTACCTACTTTTTAAAAATATTTTATTTTTATTTATTTACTTGAGAGAGGGAAAGAGAGAGAGAGAGAGAAAGAAAGAGAGAGAGAGAGAGGGAGAGAGAGAGAGAGAGAGAGAATGGGCACACCAGGGCTTCCAGCCACTGCAAATGAACTCCAGATGTATATTCCCCCTTGTGCATCTGGCTTACGTGGGTCCTGGGGAATCAAACCAAAGTCCTTTGGCTTTGCAGGCAAACATCTTAACTGCTAAGCCATCTCTCTAGCTGTTTTACCTTCTTAAGAACATTATAAATATTTTTAAACATTTATAGTTCACAAGTTAATTAATAAACTAATGATCTACTCTCATATGTACATTGTGATATAAACACTCTTTTGAAAATTATTCCATATGAGATATACCCAGAGATGTGATTATAAATTTAATAATGTTGCTGTGGGCTGAGTATGGCTAGACTGTATTCCTTAAATGTTCCAATGTTGGAAGCTCAGACTTGCTCTGATGATGTTGAATATAATGGAATCCTTAATAGGTGGGACTTAATACTAGGTAATTAAGTAATTGGGGGTGCTGTGCTCAGAAAGGGTCCATGCTGGTCTTGAGGAGTGCAGTAACCCCTGAGAGAGTGAATTGTTATAAAAGAGCAAATCTGATTCCTAGGTCTTTTTAGCTCCTGGTCTCTTCACATTCTCCATTCTCTGTCTCTGTCTCTATCTCTCTCCTCCTTTTTGAATGGGTTCTGTTTATGAAGCTATCTACTGTGATGGGATAGGATGTGGTAGGGGAGGAAAGCCGTCACCAGAGTCAGAAGCATATTGATTACACTTTCAGCCTGGAAAACTGTGAGCTAAATAAACTTCTTTATAAGTTATGTAGGATCATGCATTTTATTACAGTACCAGAAAACTAATACAAGTTCTACTTATATATGGTGAATATAATGGCTATGTTTTGTTTTAAAAAACTACTAAGTTTATTGATATGATGAGAAACATTTTGAAAATATGTAATGGAAGAGAAAAAGATGGATGAGATACAGCAGTATAGAAGCAATCACTTAATATTATGCATGACCCGCATACCTCAACAAGGAGGGGCCAAGGGGAGGGGGTAGGTCACGGATGAGCCTAATAATGGTACCAAACTGACTGTATTTGCTGAATACAGAACTGACTAATAAAAAAAAAATATGTGAAGTGATAAAAGCTGCCATGGTTCAATGCGCAGTATTAGATTGGAGACTAGTTTCTAAATTCATAGAAGTACTGTCTGCTAACTGATTGTTGCCACTGGAGATCCAGGTTTCTGAATGCATATAGTCCAATGCACATATTTTACTGGTGAGAAACTAAAAACACAAAAAGGTTTGGTGCCCAGTTGACCCTTACCAAACCAAAATGCAGAGTCATGGAACAGACTCAAGCTTACTATCCCCTTTGCTTTAACATCTGAATTTTTGCATGTTGAGGTATCTAGTTGAAATATGGGAAGGTCACAGATGAATCTACATTAAATCCACACAATACAATAAATCATGGGTCAGCCCAAGAGGAAAAGTATATGAAAGAAGAAAGAGGAGAAAAAACATAAATTATGTCTAAGGAGTATGCTATACCTGTGACTTGTGAGCTTTTCTCTACCTGGTATGATGATTCTCCTGTCATCATTAGAATAAATAGCAGTATGTTGTTTTATTTATTTATTTATATGTATATTTATTTGTTTTATATTTTTATTTATTGGAGAGAGAGATGGGGAAGGAGAGAGAGAGAGAGAGAGAGAGAGAGAGAGAGAGAGAGAGAGAGAAAGGGAGAGAATGGGCATGCCAGGGCCTTTAGCCACTGCAAATGCATGCATGACCTTATGCATGTGGTTTATGTGGGTCCTGGGGAGTCAAATCTGGGTCCTTTGGCTTTGTAAGCAAGTGCCTTAACTGCTAAGCCATATCTTCAGCCCTAGCATATTGCTTATTTTACAATGGGTTCTGTACTATCTTCACTAAGAAATGTCAGAACTAGAGCCAGGCGTGGTGGCGCATGCCTTTAATCCCAGCACTCTCAGGAGGCAGAGGTAGGAGGATTGCCAAGAGTTCGAGGCCACCTTGAGACTACATAGTTAATTCCAGGTCAGCCTGGACCAGAGTGAGACCCTACCTCGAAAAACCAAAAAAAAAAAAAAAAGAAATGTCAGAACTAATTACTCGTATATCATTCATTTTGCCATAATTACTAATACATTACTCAGAAATATTGCTATAGAGAAAACAAAAATGTTATAGTATGTATGTATGTATGTGAATGTATATATGTATGTATGTATGTACTTAAATATTGATTTAGACAGGACTTCATGTAGCTCAGGATGGCCTTGAACTCACTGTGTTACTGAGGACCACAAACTTCTGATCCTCTTGCCTCTGCTTCCTGAGTGCTGGTATTACAAACACGTACTATCACACCTTCTTTATGTGGTTCTAGGAATAGAACCCAGGGTTTTGTGCACATTAGGTAGACTCTCTGCCAACTGAGCCATAACCCCAGATCTGGCCAAGGTAATTTAAGGTGGGCAGGGTTAGGAGGAAGCATGTGGGTCATTTTCTACAAGTTCACATAGCTCACTCCCAACATACAAGGTTGTGATGGAGTCAGAGTTCCTTACACTCTTCAAAAATGGAGGGACTATGCCATTTTCCCACCATGTCTGGTGCTTGATTAATGCTAGCAGATGAAATATTTTCATCCTAAAAGCTTAAATGATAAGAACATTTACAGAATCTTCCACTCTACCACTCATACTCTGCTATGTTTAATTCTTCTGTCTTATTTGTTGGATAAATTTTTGGATGTTTCTAAGCATCATTTCCTTCAGATCGGTGGCTTTGTTGCTTACTACAAGTTTTCAAAAAGTCCCTGGTGCAGACATGCTGCTCCTTGCTATTTTCTGGAGTCATATAACTTGGTAAAGAGTCAGAATGGTAATCCCCATTGAAGGGAAGCCCATTAGTCTTGCCAGCATCTTTCCTGACAACTTTATCCCAGGAGTGACAAGGTCATTGTTATGTTCTTTATCATACTGTATCCCCTGAGCCATCTCTCTATCACCCAAATGTGTTATTGAGGAATGTCATAATAGAATATCACTATTAGTTGATAAATCAATTTCAGCCTGGCGCCCAAGTGACCCAGTTAGTCGCTCTAAGTCTTGAACTCACCATCTTTAAACTTTGCTTAAGTATTAATGTTCAGTAGCTTTATATGAACACAATTAGGTTTTAATAAATGTGGAAATAATATTATTTATAGTTTGTTAAACACAAAAAGTTAAATGGTCTTATTTCTCTGTTTATAAAGCATGTCTCTCAGGATTTATTTTGACTTGGACCTCCACAAGGGCAAAGCAATGCCTCATGTTTCTGTCAACCCAACACCCTTACCTACAGCTGAGACAATTGGCTTTCTTTAGCTGAGGGATGAGCATTAATTTTTCATCTCAGAAGATCTTTGAGGAACAGATTGGAAGCTCTCAGTGGGCTGGTATTGCTGTCTTGTTTATCATTGCTCCCCTGGTGCCTGGGACAATGATGGACATATAATAGACACTCAATGACAGAGAATCAAAAAGCAGTCTGTTTCTCTTCTTCATCCTGGCCGTGAAAGTCAGGGAAGAAGAAAGGACAGAGAAATTGGATCTTTCTCCCATTATCCTGGATTTTGGTAGCTGTGGGCTTACCCACTGCGATTCTAATGTGGAATCTATAGATTTCCATGTTTCTATACAACTCAGTATCTATTTCTCATTTTCTTACCATCTCACTGTCTCTGCCTAACAAAAATGTTGTCTACCTTCTCCCATGCTCACCTTGTCCTTCTTTCCCTCCCTCCATCCGTTTCTTCTTCCCTCCAAACCTCCTTGATCGGGTTAAGATTATAATGCATTGTCCCAGTATCTCATCATCCAAGGTGAAGACAGTGTCAAACCACAGGGAAAATGGATTAGGATGCCTTATGGGTCAGAAGGTAAAATTGATGAGTAAAGCTGAACTGCCCACAGTAGCATTTCTATAGCCACTAAAGATACAGAGACACCCAGATCTATTCCTCCCCCACCATTTTCCCTGCTCAGCATATCCTTAATGATATTACTGAACTCACCCAACATTCGCCTTTTAGAGAAATTGCTATTGATCTTGACAAGCTGTGGGCCATGCTACTCCTTTCCTTCAGGGGAGATTCCTGCAGATATTTTCTTCTATCTCTGTGGCAACTTACTAATAACAAAATAAATATAAAACAAAACAAAATCTCCACCTTTTACCTATGTTGCTTCACTGTACATTTTCCTTGTAATAGTTCTCACAAACTTGCTCATCTAGCATGATCACAGAAGAGATGGCTTGTTACATCATCATTAACTCTGCCACTAGTAAAGTGTACTTTGAGGTTCAACTTCAGTTTTGCTGTATTGTTTGTGCTCTAGTGGGTTAATGTGATTTAGTAAATCATATTCTGGGCAGGGGATCAGGGAAATAATCCCTCACTTGAAGATCTGCTAATGGCTTTGGGATTGTGTGTGTTTATGTTCCCAAATTTGCTAGGCTAGAGGAAGTCACTGCTCTCCTCTGGGGTGCTAGGAGTAAAACCCAGTACCTCATACAGGCTAGACAAACCCCAGGATGCTGATCTTAAGTAGTCCTCAATAGTAATGAAGAACCTGCAGAATGGAATTAACTCTGCATTTAATGAGTGTGGCCGGGAAGCTGGTTGGTATTCTGTATATCATCAATAAAAGTACAGTCACTATTTCATATATAACTTACACACTGCAAAGATTGGTTCATCTTCCCCAAATTAATTTCCTCTTCTCTGACTAGGTAGCATTTTTGAGCCTCCCTTACAATTAAATATGGTTTAAGCACCACCCAGTGGGTTGTGGGCAGAAGAAATGTATACCAGTTTGTTTTCACAGCACCCTCTCACAACTAATCTATCTGTAATACTCCTCCTCTTCTAGTGGCTGTGGTTGAGACACCCTTCAGATGAACTTGGAAATCTGAACAAGCAGGATAGAAATATTCCCAATGTACTGCTCAGAGAAGAGATGCCTGACTAGGAAGAAACAAAGTTGTGTCTTACATAAGCAAAACTTAAGCTAATATTATCTTAATCCACTGCTTTATGGAGTTTATTAGGCATCAGTTATATCAGCTGGAATATTAGTGTTAATAAATAATTCAGTATCCTTCCAAGAAATTAAAATAACAGAAGACATACTTTATAATGGAGTGAAATCCCATCTCTCTTTGTGGACTTAATGCATATGGTAGTCTTTCATTGAGGGTTGTCATTTGAACCATTAATTTCCTGGAAAAAATGGTCACAAGAGGTTTTAGAACAGGTTTGAATGAAAACTGTTAACCATATGAAGTGTATTTGGAATTCAAATATAAAATGTGCAAAAAAGGAAAAAAAAAAGGATAGAAAGAAAGAGAGGCTACTGGCTAAAGCTCACCCAAGATCTAATCTCTTACTGTTGAAGCACTTGCCCTAGAGTAGACTCAGGGGAGGAATGGCAATTACTGATTTCAAGATATGGAGGAAATAGCTCTTCATAGTACAGTATATTTTGTATCTGTAACTATATTCATACATTGTCATACTTGATCCCCAAATAGGCATCAAGATGCAGTGTATAAACTAAGGCAGACCAAATGGCTGAACCTTCACCAGGCCCTTACAGGGAACACCTGAACCACAAGACACTGGAGAGGTTAGGATCAAGACTAATCTTCTACATCTTCCTTCCCTCCCTCCCTCTCTCTGTCTCTCTTCTCTCTAACTCTTGTATATTAGTTATCTTTTTCCTCATTTTCTTAGTGGGCACTGACCTGTAACTCCCAGTACCAGCATGGGGCTATCATCCACGATGAGCTTTTGATCAGTGAGACCTACAAGGTTTCCTAAAAGACAGACAGATTTCTGTCAGAGTACTTGATGACCCACCAAAGGTTAGTGCTAAGACCCTACTCTTGAAGACACCTTATGTGGTTGACATGCAAAATGGAATGGAATGGCTGGAAGTTGGAAGAGAGTCAGTCCCCTGACAGTCAGCGTGTCTAGTGCCAGAAGGTGCTACATGGGCGACTGGGGGAAAATGACCAATATCTGTCCAAGCAACTCATGGTCTAACTTACTTAGCAGCAAATAACTTGTTGTGATGCCCACACAAGTGCAATAGTGGCACACAGCCATGGTGGGGAACCAAGTGCTCTCAATTTGGCTAACTAATCCCCTTACTGGTATGGGATCCATAGCTGGAGCTGGGAAACAAGTCAGAACCATATCCAAACATAAGCCCACTCTCCAATATCAAGCTACCATCAATTGTGGGCTACAAGAGGCCCTACACCTATTAAATTCTCTGTAAAAAAAGAAAAGGGTTATCTCATTTGTCCTGGTGCTAACTTACTCTCCGTTGGAGAATCTGCTTCTCATTTTCAGATAGATGTAGATCCTAAGGAGAGAGCCACCCCATCATACCTCAAAAGGGCCCCGGCTGAAACTAAGAAAAATTGGTGAAACAAGCAAGGGTGCTGTTTTCCTGATGAACCAGATACCAGCACAAGGATGAAGGAGATCAACACAGAGAAAAATCAACTCCTACCAAATCTGTGAGGAGATGGTGGGTGACAAGTGTGAAGACACGACCTAGTTCAGATCAGACTGTTTGTGACAGCTATAATCTGAAGTTGGCTGGGTTGGTTATCAAGTTCATTGTGGTTAAGAGTCCTTGACACTGTGCTTCCTGTTTCCTCTCAGCCTTGGCCATCATAAATACTCTCCAACCTTACCTGTTCATTCTGTGGAACTCCCCTAAGGCCCTTGTAAATCTCCAGGTCGAATGGCATATCTTTTATCCTTATTTTACATCCGCGAATCTAGGCTATTGATTTTTTTTCCACTGGTAACTCACGGTTTCTTTCCTCGTTGCTCAGCATCTTTCAGTCTTCCACACAGCATCTGCCTGTCCTTATTGCCAGCCCTCCGTCTGTGGTCCCCCATGGAGTCCTCCTCTATCTGGGGGTGGCCTTACCCAGACTTCCTGAATCCAGTGTCACCAGCCCCAACTGAGGCAGGATTCTTTTTTAAAATTGGTTATCTACAGAGTTGTCTCAGTTTCCAAGTGGCCACTGCACTTTCATTACTGGCATCATGTCAGATCCAGAAATGTGAACTCCAATGCATCGCCTTTGCTTCCTTGCTGGCTGTTGTCCTGTTTTCTCTGAGTTGCTACCTACCATTCACCTGTGTATTATAATAGTTACTTTTCTCATTGCCAAGACAAAATGCATGACACAAGCAATCTAACAAGAAAATAGGAAACAAAGGTTTATATTGGCTCAAGGTTTTAGGGAATATGACCCATCATGACAGGGGACGGAGGTGTGGTTGCAGAGGGTTGGTCTGGCAGGGAGGGAGCTTGAGACCATGGCTTCTCACATCTTAGTGCATTAGGAACAGAGGGCTAGGGCCAGAACCAGAGGCAGGTATCCCCCTCAAACTAACCATCCGTGACCAACTTGTACAAGTTAGGTCCCACATTTTCAGAGGTTCTATAACCTCCCCCAAACAGTGCCAACTGGGGAACATTTGTTCCAACACATAAGCCTGCTGACAACATTTCAGATTCAGACCATACAAGCATGAAATCCAGAATCACAGGCAGACCCTACATAGTGCCTTTCTCATGCTCCTCTGGTTTATTGCAGTCACCCACTATTTAATCACACTGGCTCCAGTGTGACCCTTTGTTGTGTTTGTACATGGAGGCCAGAGAGGTCATTTTGAAATATAAACCTTACCACTGAATTCACTGGTGGTCTTCAGGGGCTTTCTTCAGAGTCCACCTTCCTAGGTTAGTTACAGGACTGTCCATCACCTGCCATTCCTTTCTAAGCATCTCTCCAGTACTCTGTTTGGGGTTCCTGTCCTGCTTTCCACTGTGCATCTGATTTCTTAATGCTAGTTAGCATTATAGTATAGTCTCTTTTCTCTCAAAAGCCCTATTCTTGGGCTGGGGAGATGGCTCAGTGGGTAAAGTGATTGTTGCATAAGCATGAGGACCTGAATTCCAATCACCATCACCCACATACAATGCTGGGTGTGGTGTGAGCACCTATAATCCTAGCACTGGGGAGGGAGGCAGAGACAGGAAATCCCTGAAGCTCACTAGCTAGTAGCCAAACTGGTGAGCTCTGGATTCAGTGAGAGGCATTGTCTCAAAAAATAAGGTGGAGAGTGATAGAAGAGGATATTTGATGTTTACCTCTGGCCTCTACATATATTACACATATATGCATGCATGTGCATGCACCTATGTGCCTACACACAACACACATGCAATTGTTAAAAAAGAAAAAAGAAAGCCTTTTCCTCTCTCACTAGCTGTAGCACTCTAGAGCAGTATCACTGTGGGAAGCCCCCTTCCCAGGGCACCCTACAGTCCATGGTGGAGACTTCCTTAGAGCCCCTTTCCCTGAGCACAGCTGTCACTGGTACTTCCTTGCTGGAGCTGCTTTGCCTCAGGCTAGCTTAGCTGTTGATTAGTGAGGACTAACTTGGAGATCCACAAACCAGGCCATCTGAATTCTTCTCTAACTACTTATTATCTGGGTGGCTCTGGTGCAAATTACTTATTCTGTCTGGGTTTTAGTTTCTTTATCTGTAAGAAGGGGTAGTAACAATATTCATCTCATAGAAATGTGATGATTAAATGAGGCTGCACACACAGAATGCTTAGAATGGTAATTGCTACATAGTATTTCATATCACTCATCATTGGGAATGTATTTACTTCATCATTGCTTTGCACTATAGAGAGAAGACATTAAGACAATGATTATATACAGGTATGGAAGGGGGTGCTGATATGATTGGTTCTAAAAATAAAATATATCAGATTTTCTCTTGGCTAAAGTAATAATCAGTCCTCCTCAAATTAAATGGATGCCAGGAAACCTATAGGCTGACGCTACTGAACAGAAAATAGAACAAAGTAGATTAAATGTGGAGCTGATTAACCCTTCAATGTACAGTTTGCTCAAACAAATAGCTTGAGAAAATATGTGAAAATGTTAGATTGGTCAATGCTCTAAAAGAATCTGAACTTACTTTCTATGGTCAATAATACCAGGTAAACACACATATACATAGAAATACACACACACACACACACACACACAAAAGCTAGCACACTCTCTCTCTCTCTCACATACACCCAGAGCATGAGAGTGAGGAAGCATGAATGTTTTCACTTTTTTCCTCAGGAAAGTCTCCTGAGCCTTAAAGCCAGAAGGATTCTAAGCTGAGCCTTTCCATAAAGATGAAGATATTGCTGGCAGCTGCTTCAACTACCTACTTCTGTCTTGATGCTATTCTATTCCACAAAGAAACTAACCCTTGTAAACTACAGACATACCTGTGGGTTTGGAGAAGTTGTCTACGGAAAATAATAAACTGAGAAATCTTCAAATTATTATTAGACACAGTAAGAAATCAGATATTCATGAAAGGAATGAAGGAAAGAAGGAATGAAGCAAAGAAGTCTCACACAGAAAAAAAGACAGGAGAGGGAAAGAAGATGAGGACTAAAGAGAGAAGTCAATGTGGGAGTAAAAATCAGAAATTACAGTCCACCAAACAGAAAACTAAGGTGATTCAGTTTTCTATTTTTAAATACTCAAATGCTCATCTCAACTAAATTTCAAAATCTATTTAAAGTGATGCCACCATCATAACTTAGACTTTAACTTAAAAGTCACATAACTAAGTTGTATATTTCCTATCTCCATTAAATTTCAACTCATTTATATAAATAAAATACTGTGGAATTACATTACACAGAGTTCATTTATAATCGTGGGCCAAAAAAGATGCTAGCCTTGAACTGATTGGCTTTATTGGGAAGTCACTACACTGCAGATGTTGGAAGGCTTCCTTCTGCCTCTCTGATTCTATTTATGCCAAGATGCCAAGAGTGTGCAGAAGGAGCTGTGAGTCTCAGTGGAGCTCACAGAACTGGCACACTCCGTGTAATGGAAATAATGCCAAGTCAGCAAACTGACAGATGGCAAACTGGAACGACAACAAGGGGTTGAGGAGACAATGGGAATGCGAGACCACTCTAGGATACAATGTGGATGGGTTTTAATTAACGATTTGTTATGCAAGTCTTGCAAGCAATAAAAGAGGAAAAAACAATTAAAATCACTGAAAAATAGAGCTGGAAGGGACATTAGAAATCATGAAGATTACCTGCTGCCAAAATTTATCAGGGAGGAAAAGATTCAGAGAGGCTCAAATTATTTTCATTAATCATTTTTTGCTAATAAGTTAATTTAGTTTGTAAAATATAAGTAAATAACAACAATCAGAAGCTATAAAGGAAAGAAGTGCACTAATGAAGGACTGACTGAAGGTAAAATAAAAGCTTTTGTCTCATTTCATATACTCAAACAATTCCTGAAAACTGTTTGTCAAAAATATCAACAGCAACATGTCTTGATGATTATAGAAAATATATAAATGATAATAATTCTATCAGGGACAGGATGGATAATTTAGAATGTTTTTGTTGAATAACATTTGCAATATGATAAAATTAACTTGGAAAAGTTATAAATGTATCTTAAACTTTATAGCAGCCACTGAAGCTACAAAAAAGAGGAAGTATAACTGATGCACTAAGGCAGAAAAGAAAAGGGAATCAGCAATTCAATTAAATCAAAGAACATAGAAAAATGTTAGAGGATAAAAACAGAACCAAGAACTAGGTCAACCAATAGAAAACAGTATTCTACTACTAATCAAGACAAAATAGGCATATCTGCATTAGTTCTAGAACTAGATCTCAGAGCTTGAAAGATTATTAGGTTCAACCTTGACATCACACAATGGTAAAAAGGTCAATTCTCCAAGAAGACATAGCAAAGGCACAAAGTGTCAAAAAATATAAGATAAAAACTTATAAATGAATCTAGTACGGTAGCTGGAGCTGTCAACATTTCCCATCACAGGTTCAGCAGGATGAAAATCACTAAGTATGTTGTGGAACTAAATAGTACCATAAATCCATTGAATATAATAGACCCTCTACCCTCCTTCACACAACAGCAGAATACACAAGTTTCTAGTTCATATGGCGTAATAACTAAGATAGAGCACGGTATGAGCTATCACATCTTAACAGATTTACAAGAACACACACACACACACACACACACACACACACACACACACGTTACTCTCAGACCACACCACAGTGGAATTAATTGGAAAACAGTAACAGTAATATAGCTGGAAACTACCAAATAGTCCTAAGTCAAACAGCACACTTCTAAACAATACATGGACCAAAGAAGAAATTTCAAAAACAAATCCAAAACAAAATTCAAATTAAATCAAGGCAAAACATAATACTTCATAAAAAGTTGTGGGGTTCAGGAAAATCAGTGCCTACAGGGAAATTTACAACATTAAATGCACAGGTGAGAGAAAGAAGAGCTGAAATCAATAATCTAAACTTCTCCTTTAGGAAAGTAGAAAGAGAAGAAATCAAATGCAAATGGGCAGAAGAAAAGAAATAGTGAAAGGAGAGCAGAAATCAATGAAACAAAAAAGGAGATGAGTAGAGAAAACATCAAAATGAAAATCTGGTTCTTTAAGAAAGATCAATAAAATCAATACATCTCTAGTCAAGTTAACTAATAAAAAAGAGAGGATTTACTTAAAACCAGGAATGAGAGAGTCTCAAGATAGAACAAAAGACACCACATACATTAAAGGGATGGTAAAGGAATGATTTGATCAGTGCCCGGAACTTTGGTAACTTAAGTGAATTATTCATTTTTCAAAAGCCACAATTGATGAAAGCTCATGTAAGAAGGAATAGATAAAATGAATAGGTCTGTATCTATAAAAAATTGAATCAATAATTAATTTTTTAAACAGAAAGCACTAGTTTCAGCTGTATTCAGTGGTGATGTCTTTTTTAAAATATATTTTATTTATTTATTTATGAGAGAGAGAGAAAGAGAGAGAGAGAGAGAGAATGGGTGGAATGGGTGGACCAGGGCGTCTAATCACAGCAAATTCCAAATACATGCACCACCTTGTGCCAGCGTTCATTGGTAATTTTTATCAAATCTTTAAGGAAAAAATATTCTAATTGTCTAAAATGTCTTGCAGAAGATACAAAGAAAAGGAACACTAAGTCTATAAGACTAACATTTACCTCACACCAAAACCTGATGGAAACATTAAAAAACTACAGAGCAATATCTCTTAAACATATGCATTAAAACTCAACAAAGTGCTATTGAATCCAATGATACATAAAAATTCATACCACTATCAAGGGTGATTTATACTAGTTATTCAAGATATTCAACATTTGAAAATCAATTTATATAATTCATATCCTTTTGTAATAAAAAATTCAGTAAAGTTGGAAGAGAGGAGAAATTTCTTTAATTGGTAAGGAATATCTCCAAAAACTGTGCAACTGATATGTTTGATAGTAAAACCTTTCTCACTAAGCTTAGGAACACAGAGGGGATATGCTTTCTTACCAGAACTTTTGAATATTGTGTTGGAAGTCCTAACTAAGGCAGTAACTTGAAAATAAAAATAAAAGGGATACAGATCAGGAAGGAAGAAATACAACTATATTTGTTCACAGATAAAACTATTATTGATGCAGATAATGTAAAAGTCTAAATACTTCCACAAGAAAACAGAACAGCAAAACCAAAACTCAAACTCCTTGAACTAATAAGTGATTACATCAGGTTGTAGAAGATAAATTTGATACACAAAAGCTGATTGTGTTCCTATATTAGCAATAGACAAATGGAATCTGAAATTAAAAATACAATATCCATTTTTATTACGAGCTGCCTAAAATAAAATACCTAGGTATAAATTTAGCATGATATATATAAGATCTCTATGGGAAAAAAACACCTTAAAACCTCCAAAGAAAAATGTGAAAGAAGTATCAAGTAAGTGGAGAGATATTCCATGGTGATAAGACAGATGTCTGTTCCGATCTACAGATTCAATCAAAATCCCAGAAAGTTTTTTCTGTATGTGGAAAAACTAACTCCACATTTCACATGCAGTGGCAAAAGACCCCGGAGAGCCACTAGGATCTTGATGGAGTACAGTCTGACAGTCTGACATAAGACTGAAAGTATCTACTTTCATCAGGGCAAAGCTGATGGAGACATACACGTAAACAGTGGATCAGAACAGAGAACCCATTGCCAGGCTCACTTAAACATTGTGAGTTGATCTTTCACAGGGATCAAAAGTAACAAAAAGAGTAAGGTAGGTTTTTCTTTAAATGGGGCTGGAACTACTTGACATCCACTGCAAATGAACCTACATGCAGATTGGCACCACTCAAAATTTACCTCAAGGTGGGCCCAGACTTAAGGGTAAAAGGTAAACATATAAAACCTCCAGAAGATTATGAAGGAAAAAGAAATGTAGATGACCTAGCATTTGTGCTGACTTTTTAGATACTATATTCATAACAATCAGTATAAAGGAAAATGATAAATAATTTTTTATTAATATAAAACTTCTCTGTGAGGAATACTGTTAAGAGAGTGAAAATGAAAGTCATATAAAGGGAGAACATACAATGCAAAGTACATGGGTAATAAAGGACAATTACCCAAGCCATACAAAGAGCACTTAAAACTCCAGCAAATAAGAATGCAAAACCAAAAATATGGTCAAAAAACAGGAATGGACTCTGTCAAAGAAATGATATTGATGGCAAGTAAGTTTGTGAAAACAATGTTAAACTAACTCCATATGTCATTAGGTAATTACAGTTAAAAACAAGATATCAAGTCAGGCATAACGACTTATGCCTTTAACTTCAGCACTTGGGAGGTTGAGGTAGAATGATCACTGAGAGTTTGAGGTTAGCCTGGGATCCAGAGTGAGTTTCTGGTCACCCTAGCCTACAGTGAGACTCTGCTTCAAAACAAAAGTGAAACATATAACAAACAAAATTCCACTACATACCTATTTAGACAAAAAGAATACAAAACACTGACTAAGAAATCTGCAAGTCTATTGCACATTAGAAACTTTCTTTCATAAGATGGGTGTGGCAGTACATTCCTGTAAATCTCAGCACTTAAGAGGTAGAGACAGGAAGATCAGGAGTTCAAGATCGATCATCCTTGGCTGCACAGTGAGTTACAGGTCAGCTTGGGCTACATGAGACCCTGTATCAAAAACCCCAAACAAGGAGCTGGTGAGATGGTTCATGGGAAAAGTGATTGCCATGCAAGTATGATGACCTGAGCTCAGATTCCCAGCAAAATTCCAGGTAGGTGTGATGGCTCTCCTATGATCCCTGAGCCAGGGAAGCAGAGGCAGGGATGCCTGAGGCAAGCTGCTTAGCTAGACAGCTGAAATGGTGAGCCCTGGATTCAAGTGAGAGACCCTGCCTCAGTACATAAGGTGAGGATTTATCTAGGAAAACACTCGATGTCCACCTTTGGCCTACACATGCACATGTGTACACATGCACACACACATATGTGCACACACATGCATGCCACATACATATGCACAAAACAAACACAACACAACAGAAACAAAAAGGAAAACTCACCAGTGCTGATAAGAATGTAAAATATTAATGCCACTTTTGAAAGTCATTTGGAAGTTTCTTTCTAAATTAAACATATCCTTACTACAGATTCCAGCAATAACATTATTTGGAGTTTTATCAAAGGAAATGGAAACTTATGTACACATAAAAACCTGTACAAGGATGGTTGTAGTTGCTTTATTCATAGTTGACCCAACTGGAAAACCTCCAAGATGTCCTTCAGTATGTGCTGAATAAGTAAATTTTGGCATATCCACACAGTGGGGTACCATTCAGAATACAAGGTACACACTATCAAGCCGTGAAAAAACATCTTTCCCAAGGGAAGGAAGCCATACTGAAAAGGCTTCATATAGTACAGGACAGCTGTCAACTAGTGACATCCCACAAAGGCAAAACAATAAAAACAGTAACAAGATCAGTGACTATTAGTTAGTGGCAAGGGAGGAATGAACAGGAAAAACCCAGAGGATTTTTATAGTGAAAATACTCTGATAATGGAATAGAGAACACACATGTCTTTTACATATAACTGTTACCCTGTAGGATATGCAACACTAAGAGTAAACCCCAATGCATTCTGAGAACCTTGGTGATAATGATATGTTCTCACCAATGCATTGTTTGTACCTAACATAGCACTGTGGGGGAGGGTGTTTATTACTGGGGAAGCGATGCACATGTATGAATATTGGGTATCTGAGAACCCTCTACATCTTTCTCTCAGCTTTGCTGTGATCTCGAGACTGCTCTGAAAAATACAATCTAGTGTTAGAAAACAATCACAAAGTGAAGACTTTGTAAATCAATATTCCTTAGTAAAGAATCACTGAAAATATAAAGATAGAAAGAGTGTCATTATCTTTTTGCCATGAGTCGGAAAAATATTACTAGACTACTCTTTTTGTAGCTATAGGAATAGAAATGGAATCATAATCAGAGACATCACCTTCCCAAAACTATAAGGGTGTATCTTTTAAGGATGGGACTTTATATGGTCATTGCAAGTGTTTATAACTAGAGATAGAAAAGTTGGACAAAAAAGGCCAAAATGAATAAGACCTGGCATCTCCTGTAATTGTGGCTCTAAAGAGAGGAATTACAGGCTTGCGTGTGGGTAATGTCCAAGTTATTTTTGAATTAAATCCAAATCCCCTGGCTGCTATCAGGAAAACATCATATGCGAACCAAGGAGTTACAGTTATCCCCCTCACAGTAAAGGACAGCATTCTCTATCACTGCCCCTATGCGAGTGCTATGCTGTTGCTGAAGAAGGGCCAAGGAAAGGCAATGAACATTATCCAGATTGGGAGAGACTCTTGCATTTGTGTAAATTCTTGTCTGCCAAGATGTCAGGTGGGAACTGATGGAAGTCTATGAAATCAGAAGGGTATCAGTAGGGTAAACATGGGATAGTGAGACAGATGCTATTAAGATGAAGATTGCATACAGGGATATGCACGTGTTAACTTGGAGGTAGTAGAAGCATATTTTGGACAAATGATTGGTTTTAATATAAGATGTCACCCATTGACTTGTGTGTTTGAACACTTGGTCCTCAACTGGTGGTGCTGTTTTGAGAGCTTGTGAGCCAGGTAAGTGACGGGATAGAGCTGGAGGAAGTTGGGAGCCTAAGCTGTCTGCTTCCTAATTCTAAAACTATGAGGAAGCCATGTGGTATGTTCCCTCTGCCCAGGACCAAGCTGTCCCCTCCACCATGCTCCCCTCCCGCACAGACTGTACCCACTTATACCAGCAGCCAATGCAAATCCTCCCTCTCTTGAGTTGTCTCTGTCAGGTATTCTGTCACAGTGGCAGAAAAGAACACAATGGTCATTTGTTGTGTAAATGATTAGTAAAGAATAAAGAATTCTTAGAGATGGTATGCATGATGCTAAATCCAATAGTCCCATTCTAACTTTTGAGATCATTCTTTTATTTTATATAACTTTTGAGTTCAGGGAAATGCTGTCATGCCCATGATGGGGTAGATAGCCAAATGTCAAACCTACATTTATATTTCTTAGATTCCTTTGAATTAAAATAAATTTGGCCAAGTGCATCTTACATAGGTGTCAAGAAATGTATTCTTCTGCTGTTTGGAAGATTCAAAGTTTTGGGTAATGTCTTGAGTAGAACCTAGAATACAGTGAGCTCACCATGAATGTTCATTTCTTTGGTTTTTTTTTTGCACTTAATTTACATCTGAATAGCACAAATCACTAGTCAGCCTAATATTGACAAGCAGTCTGTACAAAGAATGGGTAAAGTTTTCTTTTGTTCATCCTTGGAATGCTAGCCACTTCCCCTAATTCCCTTAGACAAAACTTTATGTTTTCCCAAATTTGGGGCTTGATGTTTATTTACGTAAATATGATAGATTTCATGATTTTATCTCCCTGAAATCTTCATTGTATTCAATCAGTTGAATACCACCACATACCCCAAAGAGCTATTTCAAGAATCAATATTTATGGTATAATGTTCACTTTAAATAGTTATTGAACTAATTAAACATTTATCTCATTCTATAACTAAGCAATTCATATGTTTTTGATTATATTGCCTTGAAAAACCTCATCAAATATTTATATACGCATATGTATGTAAATATAAATATATACATATATTTATAAATTACACACACACATGAATTTTGAATGAATAAGTTAGGAACCACCCTCATTTAATTCCTTGTGGACTGTCATTCATAATTGTTCTCTAAATGATTTTTAATAGTTCTTTTAATTATTCTTTCTAGATTCATCAACCATTTCAAGAATAGATCAAATACAGAATGAGTGACTAATGATTGGTATGTATTCTGAGCAATTAATAATTAGGAAATTTTGCTTTTGTGTGAGCTTCAGAGTGTACCTACGCAAACCTAGATGGAACAATATATTCCATCCACATCTAACTATGTAGATGGTACACACTATCATAGATGTAGTCTGTTACTGACAAAATTTGCTTCTATTTAAAAACTTTGAAAATGGCAGTGCACAATTGAAATAAAATGAACTTGTGTTTATATGATCAATAATATTTTTCTAAAACTGAGATGGACTAACCTCCTGCAGTGTTCTGCTATAAGATTTGTGTCCTTCTTGCTGATGTTGGGTTGGCTTGATGTTCTTTAGATGAGCTACTGTTTATTTTTAGGGAAGTCTTCTATTTTTCTATTGTTTATTTCTCTATTATTAATAACATTTCCTAGAATACAACCTTCTGCAGAGTAGCAGGCAGTCAACATGCTCTTATTGAGAGAAATGTGGCTTTAGCTCCTGGAGAAAGGATGCTCTACATATTATTCCACAATAAGATTTTTGGCATGACCCTCATTTTAAAGATCACTGTCTAGAGACAGAGTCTTTCTTTCCTCTCCTTCCCTTTGTTCTTCACCCCAACAATTCCATGAGGGGCTCACTCTCTGCCCAGGGAAAAGAGATATACAGAGCATAGCATCTAATTCTGACTAGTCATGCTGACAGTGTGAGAATATATATTGAACACTTTTTCATAGTATCACCCTCTTTATTAACTTGTACTCTATCTTAACCATTTATTTAGAATGTATTTACATAATGTTTAATGTATGTTAAGCACTTTTTAGGGATCTTGCAATAATATGATCCTTCCTTGTAATAATCCCCATTTTGTGGATGGACAAATTGAAGCACAATGTTAATAAATAGCACAGCCTATAGTCAAACCCAGGGAGTCTGGTTTCAAATTCTGTGCATTTACCACTACACCATGTTTCCATGAAAAGGAGAGATGTCCATGAAGATCAAGACATCATGCCTCTTTCAACAGAGAAGACAAAAATAAGCACAAATAAAAGCAAAAATGTATTAAAACCCACTATATTTCTCTTTTAAAACATGCAGGACTTCAGGTCTGGGAATATTAGCAAACCTCTAATCAAGATGTCAAAAAAGGAGTCCGAGGGAAATGCTCAGTTGATAAAGTGCTTGCTGCTTAAGTATGAGTACCTGAGTTTGACTCCCCAGAACCATGTAAATGCGCCCTGCAGTGGTGTGTGCCTATAACGTTACTGCAGATACAGGTGGATGTCCAGGACAAGATAGCTAGGTAGAATAGCCCAGTTGTGAGCTCTAGGGTCAATGATAGACCCTGTTTCCATAACAAGGTGGACAGCAATTAAGGCAGAAACCTGACATCAGTCTTTGCCCTCCATATATGTGGACACGCACATATCAACATGCATGTATGCATGTACACCACGCAACCTCATGAAAAAATAGTTTCCAGAAGGTTGTATATAGTACAATCTGACTTTTTTAGAAAGTTATCTTCATGTAATCTCACCTTGTTTGAAAAGAAAACTCACACCTCTTTCAGCAGCCCTGAGCCTCAGGTGCCCCCAAGCCTGTCCTAGGGTATAGTTGGCTTCCCTCTGTTGTCCCAGATTCCAGGGTGATGGGTGCCAGGTGTCACATGCCACTTTGTCTCATGAAAGGATGCTACTCTATAATTTCTCCCCAGCAATACCTTGTGCTTCTCTAATCACGCAGGGTGAACTGGAAATTGATCCAATGTGCTTTGGATGTTTGCTGTCTTTATACTTGCCTGGGGGAAACAGCAACTGCTGTTAGGCAGTGAGACAGGGAAGCTCTCAGTACCAGCTCAAGTACTTTCTTTTCAAGGAGACCCCAAAACATGTCTGTATTCATATTACAAAAGGTAATCTATTTTTTGAACTTTTTTCATAACAGATTTTTTTTTAGGTGAAGATTTGAAAACTGCAAACTCCTTTCCATCAGGGGAAGGATTTTCACAGACACTCTTGCATCTCTTTACAAGTTGAATGTCTTACATATAAAAAAAGGAAACTGGAATTTCCAAAATAAGTACTTTTCTGAGAATAAGACCTAATTTTGCAAGGATGTAGTTCAGATGTAGTTCACATATTCTTGAAATGGGAGAATGTTAAATGTCAAACTAAATCTCTAGCAATACGTGAAAAGTATTATAAGATTATTAATGTGGTTGTCAACATTAAAATTATGTTAGATATTTTAGTCATCCTCAAAACTATTCTGAACTCTATTTTAAGTAAAAAAAAAAAAACATTATGCAAAGAGCACAATGAACCTTTTCCCCCCCAAGATATGGGTCAGATTAGAAAAAGCTATGTACGGAAAAATATCAAATAGTACTAACTGCAAAGTTTTAATCCAAGAGAATCTCCAAAAAGACTGAATAACTATAAAGAATGCATAAATATATGGTTGGTATTTTGTTTTATTTATTTATTTTTGGATCCTTTTTCCATAGATCTCAATTCTCTAATAAGAGGAAGGGTTCCAAAATTGTGGTACTCTGAGATTTAAGAAAATTCTTTTCCCCAAATCCTTCTGTTTTTGCACTTCAGACTAGCTGGTCTGAAATATCTGATGGTGATAGACAGTGTTTGTTTCCTCTGTGAAGGGAAAGTTTCCCATTCTTACTGTAAGTATTGGACAAAAAGGGAATCAGATGACTACATTTAGGGACTTCACTAAATCTTTCTACATGTGGAAAAAGTTGATGGAGAGGAGGATGATTAGTATTACTCTCAAACACGATGCCATCTCTTAAGCATTATTTATTGGAATATCTGTCACTGTTGAGGACCAAATCATTTCGATGAAAATTATTTATCCAAAGATTTTGGCCTGAAAAATTCATTTTTCACTGGTTCCTACATTGAATTTTCTTTTTCTACACCCCGATTGTACAAATCTTTCTTCTCAGTGCATTGAGAGACCAACTGGCTTTCATGACCTAAGAACAAAACTGCTGTAAGTAAGCACCTTGCACCTTTCTAGGTAAGGAGCCTACCTAGGGTGTCTCCTCTGACTGTTTAAGTACACTGGAAGAGCCTGGTTCATACCTCACTGACAGTCAAACCTGTACAAAAAAACAATGGCACCAGTGGATTCAAACCAGAAATGACCGTCAAGGACACAGAGCCTCAAGAAGTTCACTTCCTCATCCAGATTGGTAAAGAAAGGCCCTGGCAGGCTGATCATGGAGTACATAGGTGATAGGCTTCGCATTATGTCACCCTGAATCAGTTCTTTCAGAATGCCCATGAGTTATTCTGTATTTTATCATAGTTTACTGAAAGGACTAATGTCCAGAGAAGTTGAATAATGATCATAGTGAGTAGAGGAACAAAGTAGAATCTTCCAGTCTAACCTCATATTTTATATACCTCATCATATCCCAATCTGACAATGGTAAAGCAACATTGGAGCATATGGTCTTTGTTTATCTTTTTATCATTTTATGATTCTATGAAAATGTCTGTGCATCATGGGGCCTGGCAGAGATTCTTTTAATAGAGTATGCTATGGTCATGCCCGCAAATCTACTGACTGAAGCACTAGATTTTGCATCTCATTTGTCTTGAGTGATAGTAGGAGAGGGAGCATATGTGAGGTACCAGCAGAATGTAAGACATCTAGTGAAGAATTGACTTTCTGAATGAAAATGTAATAGAGAGAGGGCCTTATTATAATAGCCCTGACTGGCCTGGAACTCACTATGCACATCAGGCTACTCTTGAATTTGCAGTGATCTTCTTGCCTCTGCCTCCTGAGTTCTGGGATTATGGCATATACCACCATGTCTTGAAATAGAAAACTTTTTGTCTCCTTGTTTTCACTTATGCATGGGTTTTAGGTGTGACTCCTGGCAGCACAGCCATGAGGCAAAGGAATTGGGATGAAAACCAAGGACTGTGCAAAGAACTAGGAGCTTGTGTTCCTGATGCCAGTGTTCAGCATTTAACTCCGTTCAGCAACTGCTTCCTTCTCAACCTTTTCCTATTTGATGTAAATAAACACCAACTAGGCTAATAGTTGAGAACACTTATTAAGACGATAGCTGTAAAGTCACAGGATAGAATGTGCTGTGTGATGAATCATATAATGTTTGTGTTGGCCAGTGAAATTATGTTGAAATCACCTACATCCATTCAGCAGTGAAGCAGACCTTCTTGCAGGTTATGGGTCAATATTTTTCTACATTGTGATGCTGCAAAATTGTTTTTGCTTTTTCTGAGTACTTTCAGAAGCCCAGTACACTATAGATGAGAGATTATTTCCTCTTACAACTGAGAGGCTTATAGCCACTGCCCGGCTTCTTGGGAGTGCGGCATGGTGGCATCTCAAGCCCAGCAAAAGTCACAACTTGTTGCAGTCCGGCTCATATTGCTGGCAGAAAATACTCAACCAAGAGCAGCTTGTGGGGAAAAAAAGGGTTTATTTTGGCTTACAGACTCAAGGGGAAGTTCCATGATGGCAGGGGAAAATGATGGCATGAGCAGAGGGTGGGTATTACCTCCTCACCAAGATCAGATGGACAAAAGCAACAAGAGAGTGTGCCAAACACTGGCAAGGGGAAACTAGCTATAACACCCATAAGCCCGCCCCCAATAATACACTGCCTGCAGGAGGTGTTAATTCCCAAATTGCCATCAGATGGGGACCTAACATTCAGAACACCTATGTTTATGGGAGACACCTGAATCAAACTACCACAAAAGTCAAAACTCAAAGTAAGTTTTCTAATGAATGCATATCCTGAAAAATTAAAAGTGGAACCATAGTAAATTAGGGATCATCTGTCTACATACCTTAAAATTCCAACAAATTCTGCATGTAAGAGATGAGAAGACATGACAGAGAAGGGACATCTGGCTGGGACTATGGAATACAAATAGGGTTTTGGTGGGAGAAAGGCAGGAATACAAACTGTTTAGCTCAATAAGAGGTATTGGGAAAGAGAGGAATCCTAGGAGGCATGCTATACTGTGGAAGTGGGAGAATTGCCTAAGAGGGCAGGTCACCAGCAGATGACATCAGAACATCTTATCACTTTTCTCAACTCTTCAACAATTATCTAAGAACCTAGCCCATAGACAGTACAGAATGAAAGAACATCAAACTGAACATAGAATCCATGAGGGAGATTATCCATTAATGATTTCCTGTAATGCAAATACATTATACCATCATGTAATATTTAAATAACTAGGAAGTATACACTGTACAGATAAAAGGAAACATTCATCTTCATACCTAACCTCTCTCTGTGAAAGCACCTGCTGACAGTTGATGTGTGTTCTTTTGGAGTTTTTTTTATGCATACTGTACTTCTAATTGCTGTCTCTCTTTTATATTTGTATCTTTCTATTTTTTTTGCCTATCTGTATATTTGTCTTTTTAACAACCATACAGAAAGAAAAGATAGGATATTTCTGTAGTATGCTGTTTGATCTTAATGTACTTTGTGGATATCTTTTCTTGCCTCTATGAGCTGGTAGGTCAAATCTGATACCCTCTTGTTTTGTGAAAAATTCTGTTGGAACATAATCACACTCTTCATGTATATATCATGTATGGCTACTTTATTGATGCAGAATAGAGTGGAAAAGTTATAATAGAGGACTTATGGTTTCCAAAACCTGAAATATTACTTTCAGACCATTTATAGAAAATATTTGTCAATACTTGACTCATAATACATACACACTAGAATGAATCTTATCATGTCAGGACCCTGTAGTTATGTCCCAAACAAAGCTGCAATGAACATAATGACATATCTTTGTGCTTATAGGTTAACATTTCTGTGGGAGTGTTTCTTGGGAGTAGATTTGCTACATCCACAGCTTATTTTCCTCTTTTCTATTTTCTCTACTTGAGATAACCCTGGAAGCAATGTGAGATCATGAAACCAGGAGATCTAGATCCAGTAGGACATTCTTCCCATTATCCAGGTGAAAAAAGACAAAAGCTAAGATGTGGGAACTTAAAGGGGTGATAAACTGGAGGAAGACGTGGGATACAATATTGAATGACACACTAGATGAGGTCAAAATCCAGAAGGCACAGTCAGAATACTTATGTTGACAGGTTAGGGAATTGAGTCAGACGTTTTGTGACTGTAACTTAATAATTTATCAAAATAATCCAGTCCATCATGGTGGGGAAGCATGATGAGAGGAGCAAATCACTTCATGGTAGATGTGGTCATGAAGGAGAGAGAGAGAGAGAGGTAGAGAAATAGAGAGAGACTGAATATGCCTATGTTCTGGCTCTTTATTCTTTCATTCCATCCAGGTCCCAGCCTATAAATTGCATCTCCCAAATTCAAGATGGGTCTTTCTTCTTTAATCCTCTTTGGAAACACCATCACAGACACATCCAGAGCTATGTTTTAATCAGTCTTCTAGATGTTTCTTCACTCAATATGGAAGACAAGTAAAATGAAACACCTTAGGCAACTGACCCACCACAAGGTAAACATCATGTGACATGGGAAACTAAGGAAAAGCATTTTACCTGAATGTGACTTCTATGAAAAACTAAGGTAAACTTTCTGTGAGCACTTACATTTTATCATAGGTAGGCTTGAATGTGTTTGTGATTTTTGTATATTATCCATGCCAATTATGTTGAGTTCAATGATTCTCTGTATATTTTGTCATTAGCTTGTTACCCCTACATTCTCTGTGATATTGTGATCCTTTTTTGGTCATCCTGGAATTCCTCCTTTCCCACATTCTCTACAACTGGGGGACTGTGTTACTAAAGCAAAGATCCTCGAATCCTAAAATTTTGATGAAATGTTTTTCCAGGTTTCCAGCTTCCTTTGGAACCCCATTTTCTGAGGCAGGTCTGTATGTCTTATGTATATCCTCATCTCACAAATTAAATCTATTTTCATATCTCACTGAAGTGATGGCTTGTACTTAGTGAGCATTTTTATGAAGAAATACATAAGCCATGTCATAAATCAGACATTGCATATCAAGCTGAGATTATTAGAGGACTACCAAGTCATGCAAATCGGCAGACACAGACACCATCTAGACCCCATTCTCATCTTGGCTACACCAACCTGCACCCATTTCCTTTTGAGAGCAATAACCCATGGAAATGAAAGATAGTGAACCTGAAAATGCCCTACGTCAGCTGTTCTCACTGAGTATGGTGGAATTTTCTACAGCTGAGGTACAACATGGACAGTACAGAGCTTTTGTGAATAAGTAACCAGTGTGTTCTAAAATCCAAAATGTATTTCATAAAAAGAATAAAATAGAATTACATTAAAAAATTAAAGATAAAGTTCCCATGAACTTGAAAAAAAGAAAGAAAAAGTCAGACTATACATATTGACAGGAACATGTGGGCCATAACCCAATGATTCTGAGCCCTGGGTAGAAAAGCAATGGGGTGACTGAGTGATGTAGAGGGAGCAAGGGCGACAGCAACAAAGCCAACAGCAGAATGTCATGACCCCTTTTGGAACATAGAGATTATGCAACTGCTCTACATGCTGAATAGGACAGTAAGAACATTACTAAAATTCACATTTTAAAAGCTAAAAACATCTTGTGGCTCTCTTGGCTTACGAGAACTAATACTTTGATACTAAGGTTCTTAGGTAAGTCTGGGGCCAGGTTTGACAGAACTGATCAGACATGACAATAGCATCAATGTCTGTGCCTGTGCTTTTGAGGTCAGACCCAGGAAGAAAGAGAACAGGATGGATCAAAGCCCTGTGAAACCTATCAAGGAGCCAGCTACATCTAGCAACAGTTCTTTGTTACTCACTGACCACCTCCACCTGTCCTTATCCTGCAAGGGGATACCACATGCATCAAAATCCCCTCTGCTTACCCATGCACCAACTGAGCTAAGGAAGAACACAGACATGCCAGCTGACCATGTTCTCTGAAGACCAGGCCCCCTGAGGATACAGCTTGGCTCACAAGAAGAAGCATGGTACAGAATGGTGTAAAGTTAAAGGGTCCATGGACACTGACATCAGTCCACATATAACCACCACAGTCTAGGATTTAAATGAAGAGTGAGATGAAGAAGGAAAATTCCAAGTGGAATTGATCCCAGTGATTCACCTCTGCCAGCCCAGCCCCAACACATCCTACACCTTTCTAAATAACACCACAGACTCTGGACCAGGTGTTCTAATACTTGCGCCTGTAGGGGACACTTAAAATTCAAGCCATACTATGGATCCTAACCACTTATGATAGTTCCATGTTTGATGAAAATCTGATGATAGCTTCAGGATTTTAGTACACACATATGTCATTTATCTCTGTATTATCTGTTATTCTGTCTATAGTTTATTCTCATCGTTCTCATTTCTTTTTTTAATTTTAAGAGACTATCCATTTCATTAAGCTTACTTCAATGGCAGGTGGATTCCCCCAACTTGACCATTAAAATGTACCTTGAATATACAGATTGCTCAAATTTTCTTACAGGTTCTTACAGCTTACATCAAATCAAATAGATAACAATATAAATCAGGCATTTTTTCCCTATAAAGTCATTGTGTGTGTAAGGAAGAATTGACTTTAAATTTATATTACTAATCAAATGCCTTCAACATCCAAAACTTCAAGCTACCAATCTTTTGTCCAAAAATTTGTGTCCAGTTTATATCTGTCTCATATCACTGACTTCAAATAAAGTCTTCATAGGTTCCTTTTATGTTTATATGAACAATTAGCCTTATAAATTTTGTATCTAGAAAATAATGAAGCATTAACCAGGCCTGACCCTGAGCTGCACTTATTGCCATGGTAATGAATTCTTGGCACCAGGGAGAAGCTCAGAGGATGGAGGCTGCGTGTTAGGCTTCTTCAGTAGAGAGATCCAGGAAGAGGTTTGGTGGCTCTGCAGCATAAGTCCCAAGAAGACTGGGGTTGCTGAATTGTATTGCCAACAGAATAAGTTCTGGGATGTTCTACTTAAAACATGCCAAAACTGGTAGTCTGTTATCTCTAAAATAAGGAACATAGTGAGCACCCTTGAGTTTCCTTCCATTTCTAGGTTGTTTAAGTCTGTGATCCCATGTGGGTCTCAAAATGGTCTTTAGAATATTCTAAGTTGCACAGTGTGAAGAAACATGCCCTGTTATTTTGTCTCAGGTGTAGTCTGTCAACCACATGATAAATTCTTTCACCTGGTCATACTTATTTCCAACTAAAGGCCATGTCTGCTACCTCGGTCCAAACTCTTGTGTGGGAACTATGTGGAAAGTGACTTTACTTGTTCAAAGTTTGTACAGTGATTAAACTGATGGTCAATGGCTAAAGAATAGACCATATATATATATTTGAGAGAGAGAGAGAAATGGAATGCCAGGGTCTCAGGTACTGCAGTCGAACTCCAGATGCTTTTGCCACCTAGTGGGCATGTGTGACCTTGTGCTTGCCTCACCATGTGTGTCTGGCTTATGTGGGATCTGCAGAGTCGAACATGGGTCCTTAGGCTTCAGAGGCAAGCACCTTAAGCTCTAATCTATCTTTCCAGCCCTAGATCATATTTTTTCCAACATTATAATATTGGGTAAATGTTGCTAAATTCACCAAGCTCATTTTCTATAGTTGGAGATTTATTTGCAATCATAAATATTTTCAGTTATGAAAATTTGCAATATGAATCCATATTAGGTGGTTTAAATGAGAGGTCCTCCATAAACTTGTGTGTTTTGAATGCTTTATCCCCAATTGGTGGCAATTTGGGAGTATGGATCCTTGCTGGAGGAAGTGATTTGCTGGGAGCAAGCTTTGGGGTATTATAGTCCAGCTTCCCCCTTGCCAGAGTTTGGCTCACTCTCTGCTGCAATTTTCCACTTGTTATGGCAAGGAGGCGATGCCCAGCCTCTGTTCTACCATCTTTCTCCTATCACCATGAAACTTTCCCTCAAGACTGCAAGCCAAAATAAACCCTTTCTGCTCATGAGCTGCTTTTGATAGGGTGTTTTCCCCCTCCGGAAAGGCAAAGGTGACTATGCCAAGACAAACACAGAAAAGAGAGCAGAGATTCAGAAAAGTAGGGAGTCTCCACAGAAAGTCTCTTCCATTTCGCTGTTTCACCCACACCTGTATCACAAACACAATGTGCATATTCAGAGTAGCTGACCTATCCATATAATTCAGACAAAGCAGAACAATTCAGGGGGGAGCTCCTCCAATGTCCCCTTCTGTGTTCGTTCTCTTCCTTCTGTTCTAATGAAGAGAAGACCTTCCTTCAAGCCAAGGTTAATACTAACCAGCACAAGTTTTTTACAGTGTTCTCAATGGGTCCTATAAACTTAGTAATTCTTAAAAAGGTACAGAAATCTATAAGAAACAAACACATTAACAGAGGTGCCATGGTAACAGATTACTGGGGAAGGAGTTATCCATCTTATCCCATAAGAATTTAAGGAGACAAGAGCAGAAGAGGGTAAAGTTCTTAGATTATTTGTCTTACATTCCAAGTGCTAAAACATGGAAATAATGGATAGGTAATTTTTTTTCTCAGTGTTGAATGGATTTATGTGAGTTCACAGAAGTACATTTTCAGGGAGAGAAGCCACAGACAGTAACCATTACCATTCTGCAGCCCACAAATTCTTTTAAAGAACTTCTATAGGGCTAAGGATATAGCACTATTGGTACAGTGCTTGATAGCATGCAAGAAGTCCTGGGTTTGATCCCTAATACTGGATAAAACTGGCTGTAGTAGCATACAGCTGTAATCCCAGTGCTCTGGAGGTAGAGGCAGGAGGATCAGAAAGTTTAAGGTCATCCTCAGTTACATGGCACATAGCAAGTTCGAATACATCAAAGACACATGAGACACTCAATCAAAACAAAACAACAAAACCCAAAAGTATTTCTATATAATTCATAATGTTAGCATTCTATTTATTCTAAAATCAAAGAGGCATTGATAGTTTCATTGACTGTTCTGCTAATTAGGTACCTGACCTCCTTACCTGGAATTTATCAACTGTGAAATGGAAATAATATTTCATAGAATAATTACTTTTAAATTATGTTACATATTCATCATACACTGAAAGACAAAAGACCTGTCTTAATGTCAGGGATTCTTTTGTAGTGCAGTACCCACCAGAACCCTCCCAAATGGGAATGTTTGTCATGTTTTCATTTATGTACTCCCAATGCCAAGGGTACTGTCTTTGTTTCAGTTTAAGGTACTGGATGTTCTTTGTTGTCTGCATGTTTTCTTTGTTACAGCATGATGACTTTCCATATATGTACTTGGTTCTTTCAGAAAAATAAAAAAGCAAAAAGGGAATAAGGTTTCCTCCCAGGGCCCATTTGCAATATCTTAATAGCTTTCTTCTTAACTTATATTTTCTATTGTTCTTAGCATTAAGAACAGACTTCAAAAATGTCACAGAATTTTATAAGCATTTAACAATTATGAATATGAAAGAATAATTATTTTTTTCCATTCTTACAAAGCATCTTATAATAGGAAATTTCATTTTTGGTTGACTTTCAACTTGTGATTCAACCATTTCTATGACATGTAGCTTGTTTTCTCTAAAATTTAATACCTTGTAGTTTAATTTAATTTTGCTTACATAATTGACAATCACTCATTTTACTTGCTGAGGATATAATTAGCTCTAAACTTATATTATGAGACTATGGCTCCCTTTGGATTTTGGTATCATCTACAAATTTATTGAGCATTCTTGTTATTCTCTCATCTCCTCACTGATAAAATTCTGTAGAAAGCCTGGAGGAGGAAGGAAAGTACAAATGTATATATGTAATGAATGTATATATATGTAATGAATGTAACTCATCCATCATGTTAACCATAGACTCAATTCTCACATACTAATGGGAGCATGTTATAAATGCCCTTTGAGATACTTTATTCATTATTGATTTTCTCTGCTCCATACATTTTGATCTGTGTAATGGAGGAAGGAGAAAGGGCATATCATGGATATGTCAATATATATTTTCCTTCAAGAGTCTTATAGTTCAGTGAGAAGCACCTTGTAAACATTAAGGAATAATATGACATAGAGCAGTAACCTGCTATATTGTAGGAAGAAGAAAGAAAAAAACTTCAAACCTATAGAAGAAATCATTTATCAATTCTCCTGGAAGACAAGGCATCCATAATCTTTCATTGAGCATGTAAACCAGGATCAAAGGAAATGGAAAGGGTAAACTGTCTTCCTGTGTCTGGTCACAGCAGAATAAGAGGAATGGAATTTACTCTCCTGGCTCAAGTACAGAGATGGATAAACTATATGAAACAATGGTGTTCAGACTTTGGACAGCAGGTAATGCAGTGCAGAAATATTCAGGAGAAAAGAATCAAGTAAAGCAATTCCTGGAATCACCCTAGTCTAATGCCTGCAGAGAACTTCCATATATAGTCAGGGAAGGGAACTTTAAGCATAGCTCATGTTCTTGCTGAATTGAAGAGACTGAGATGAGAGGTCTAGGATGCCAAGTTAGCTAGAGATGGCGGGGCAGACTGCCATAAGGGAGGGAGCTGGAAAGAGAGGGAGGGTTCCAGGGGTAGGGAGATAGTTCAGTTGGTAAGGTGCTTGCCTTGCAAGCATGAGGACCCGAGTTTGATACCCAGGACCCATGTTAAACAAAGAGCTGGATGTGGTAGGACATGAGTGTAATCCCAGCACTGGCAAAGCAGAGACAGAAGCATCCTCACGCAACGGCACAATGGCCAGATAATGTAGACTATGTGGTAAGCTGAAGGCCAAAAGGAGACACTGTCTTAGAGAAGGTGGATGGTGTTCCCAAGGAACTCAGGTTGTATTCTGGCTTCTAAGCATGTGTACACGGCGATTCAATAAAGTATTTTAAGGAGGGAGAGAGAGAGAGAAGAAGAGAGGAAAGGAGAGAATGAATTGGCATGCTAGGGCTTCTACCCATTGCAAATGAACTCCAGACACGTGTGCCACTTTGTGCATTTGGCTTTATGTGGGTAGTAGGGAATCAAACCTAGGATGTTAGGCTTTGCAGGCAAGTGCCTTAACCACTGAGCAATTTCTCCAGCTCCTAAAGTATTTTTTATAAAGGGAGAATTGCAGAAATCTTCAGGCATGACTAACAGGTCAGTACACATGTGTAAGGAAACTATGTGAGTCCAGGGACAGGACCACAGGAAGGAACTATGGGAGCAATCTTCAGAAAGTATTAGGGACAACATTAAGACTTCTTGCCACCCAGGACCTTGGGTCCAGTTTCTAAAGGGTTTGGCTTCAGTATCAGAGCCAGAATATTATTACTTAACTTGAATTTTGGTCCAACTAACATAGCTTAAAAATAAACTGCATGTCAGAATAAAGATAAAGCATTAATCGCACAAGGCCCAAAGAATGGGGAAGAGTGCTTTGGAATGCTGTCATCCAGACACAAAATGGTCATTGCACATGTGATCTCACAGCCCCTCTTGTTACTTGCACAACTTTTGCACAATGTTAGGCCCATCAACATGTTGTCATGGATGATGGAGAAGGCCAAATAATATGTCAACAAATTAGAAGAGAGACTAGTTGGAAATTGAAGAGGGATTAGTTGGAAAGAAGGAGTTCAATGGAAAGGAGATGACAGAAGAGAGCAATGGGAGGAGATTCTGATCAAAATACATTATATATGTGTATGAAAATGGACATTAAAATGTTAAAAATGAAAATCCATCACCTAGTGATGGATCCAATGATCCAAATTATCTAGTATTAAATTAAAAATTCTTAGACATGTAAATAAGCAGAAATATGCTATCCACAAGGAGAAGAAAATCCACTGCTATGTATGAACCCAATCATAAAATCATAACACAGTGATAATATTATTAGTAGATGGGAACATTACGAAAGCTCTCTTTCTTGATTATACAACAAGCTTTCTCTCTCTCTTACAAACACAAATATGTTCAAGGTAGTAAAGGAAAATATGAATGTGGTAAAAGTAATTATATTAGGTATAAGAAAATCTAATTAAACTTGTTGAGATAAATATGCAATATCTGAAATGAAAAAATATAGTCTCTGAGATTAGCAACATATTTGAAACAAACTTCAGAAGGAAAGATGCATGACGACAGGGAATTATTTACTAGCTAGGAAAAAGTGGAGAGAAAAAGCCTGGGGAAAGCAGGAGCATCAGCAAACAGGACAACATCGATGGACAAATGGTTTGAGAACTCTGAAGGAAGACAGACGAGTGAAGGCAGGGAGAGAAACCAAGTAATTATTCATGTCTGATGAGAACTAGAGTGCATAGATTCAAGAAGCTTGGCAAATGTCAAGCACAAGAAACATGAAGTAAATGCCAGCAAGAAATATCATAGTCAAGCTGCTTCAAATTTGCAATAAAGACAAAATCTTAAAGGTAGCCAGGGTGGAGGGGCATACCACCAATTGTGTATACAGCCATGAAGGTAAGAGGAATGGTACTACGAAGTACATGTGAATAGACAAAAATTCATTTAAAAAATTTAAATGAGAACATACGGTATTAGGTTTCATTATGGCATTTGTTTGCATTAATTCTTTTTTTCCCTCTCTTCTCCCTTATTCTCCTGGCCCCTATTGTGTCTGCATGTGTTTTCAAGTCATATGTGTTTATTGTACCCCAGCACCTTTTCCCCTTTTATTGTTTCCTTTCTAGTTTCACAGCCTATACTCATACTCACCCCCTTATATACATGCATACTTACAAACATAATAAGATCCTAGGATCCACATATGAGACAGAACTTGTGAATTTTATCTTTATGAGCATGGGTTACCTAGCTTATATAATTTCTAACTCTAACCATTTTTCTGATATCATTTTTCTGTATAGTTGACTAAAATTCCTGTGTGTGTGACTATTTGATTGTTCATTCAAACAGATGGACATCTAAGTTGGTTTCATTTCCTTGCTATTGTGAATAATGCAGCAATAAGCCTGGATGCACAAGTTATCTCCCTAGTAGAATGTAAATAGACTAACTAACATCTTTAGTTAAAGGAAAAGCAACCAGTCAAACTAGAACTCGACACCAGAGGAAATATCTTGCAGCTATGAAGTTGGACAGAGAGAAGATGTCATGGGGGTAGGGAAGCATGGAGAAGGTATAACAGAAAAGGAGGGATCAGGCAAGAAAGGGAATGCATGCAGGAGGGTAGTGAAAGCAGGCCCATGACAAAGCAGCAAGGCTCTTGATAGCCGTGCTACAAAATAGAAACGATTTCTGAGGCAAAGTGGTGATTTTGATGGCAATTCTAAAATGGGATATATTACTATACGGTGTTTTAGAAACTCTCTTTTGGATAAAAGAAACAGAGAAGCCATTGGTGAAACAAAATTTAGGAATAGATAATATGAAGTTATTTTAAGTGAACTATTTCACATAAACATATCAATAGACATTAAAGGGCTTTCTTAGAAACTGATTATAAATGATTTGACCCAGCCTCTCCTGAGGCTTTAAAAAATAATATGATCACTTTTCCATTAACTTAGCACTCAAAATTTTATTTCTGTAGAAAGATCAGAGGTTCCACTGATTTTACTAATCATTTCCTGTGTAAAAATAAGCAAAACATAGCATGACCATATCTGCTTGTTAGTTTCAAAGAGCTCCTTAATTTTATAGTTTATTTCAAAACAAATATACAGTAACCATATGCTTACATTACTATTTCAGAACTAATTCAGATTTTTTTGTTTTTGTTTTTACAGTCTCATTCTAGCCCAGGCTGACCTAGAATTCACTATGTAGTCTTCAGGGTGACCTTTAACTCACTGCGATCCTCTTACCTCTGCCTCCCGAGTGCTGGGATTAAAAGCATGCACCACCACTTCCAGCTTTAGATTTCTTTTTTTTTTAAAAAGTATTTTTATTTCTTTCCAAGGAGAGAGAGAGAGAGAGAGAGAGAGAGAGAGAGAGAGAGAGAGAGAGAGAGCATGCTAGGGCTTCTAACCACTGCAAATGAACTCCAGATGCATGTATCACTTTATGCATCTGGCTTTATGTGGGTAATGGGGCATTGGGCTTTGCAGGCAAGCATCTTAACCACCGATTAATCTCTCCAGCCCCAAATTCAGATTTCTCAAAGAACATAGTGAGCACTGTTTCATCTTTGAGGAGGATGAGGAAGCTGGATATACTGAAGTTTAGTTCTCTCTTGCTTTGTAGGGCTTGTGGCTGAGATTTACTTGGTCTACCAAAAGCCTGTTCATTCTTTGTTTCAACTCAATCCTACAAAGCATTTGGTCCACTCATGTTTATTTTCCCTTCCACCTTGATAATTAATACAAAATGAAACCCTATGGAAAATAAAACAGATAATATATTCAGGAGCATGTTGCAAAATAGCATACTTCTAAGTTAAAATTCAGCCAAAGATGAATATGTTTTAAAATATGAGCTTCCTCTCTGCTGCGGCTTACAGGTATACTGGATAAGCCTTTTAAACTAAACACGGGGTTCAAGAGAAAACTTTTCTCTTTCTGATTGGCCCTTCACCCCTGGTTTCATGATTCAGGTATGGCACCACTTAATAAATCTGAATTCTGATTTCCAAACACTGGAAAACCTACACATTCAGTGTCTGAAGTTCTACTGTAAGAAAATCTGTACTGTTGATTCGCTGACTTCTTGGATAAGAGGCCTCAGGCTTTGCACTTACTGGCAGAAGTTCTTAAATAGAGAGCATCACAAGAATTGGAAACAGACAATGTTCTCAATTTTATTTTAGTATAGTTCAAGTTCTTAATACATGAATATCTATAATCTAAAGTTGTACATTTCTGTTATTCATTTGTAGCTTGAAAAACTTATGAAAAGCAGGCTCAATAAATTAGCAGTTTTCCTATGGGGAAGATTTTCACATAACTACCAAATTAATAATGGAGAAAGTGTAGTGGGGAAAAAGATGGGGAAGGGAAACAAAACAAAATTAAAAAAAAACCATCATAATGAAACTTATTTTTTGTAAGCTAATAAAAATAAATAAAAAAGAAAAATATTTCTGTTGAAAAACTGCTTTTCATAGACACTGCATATTAAAAGAGAATTTCTTTTAATAGATAAGCTAATTTAAAAAATGAATGTTGAAGCATTTAACAGTTTCACTTAACTAAAAAAATTTGAAACATGAAGCTAACTCCTAAAATGTTGGATAAATTTGAAATCATTTGCATACATGCTATTTATATCTTTATATTCCAGTAAGCAATTGCCCACCATTTTCAAGGACATGTGCTGTCTCTTTTACAATATTGTCATGCTCATTTCATGTCACTTTGTGTTGTGTGTGTGTGTGGGGGGGGTGGAGTTGAACACTCACTGACTCATTCAAGATTCTAAGTTTTATCTTTCTCTTCCCTTCTTTCTTTTTTTGTTCTTTCTTCCTTCCTTCCTTTCTTTCTTTCATTCCTTCTTTCTTTCTTTCTTTCTTTCTTTCTTTCTTTCTTTCTTTCTTTCTTTTTTGTGCTAAGATCTGCAACATGCAGGTACAGAACAAGATGCCACAAGGAAGATGAACACCTACCAAATATATCTTCTGACCAATTCTTTGCACACAAATGTTTAAAATACTGCTTATAACAGGCTCTTTTCCCCCAAAAAACATTTTGCAACAATTATTCAACGTTTTAAGAGCTAGAGCCCTTTAAGTGTACTTTATTAGGTAAAGGAAAGTTTTCTCCAACTCTTGTCCTCAGGGGAGGCTAAAATAAAATATAAATATTTGGCTCCATAAAAATATCAAAGTATATTAGATGCATGTATTGAAAAGATCACAATGTAAGGTATCTTGGGTAGATTCAGGTTAGTTGCTGTAGATGAGTGAGACTATGTTGCGATTTTTTTTCTGTGATTGGGTAAGTTCACTGAGAATGATCTGTTCCAGGTTCAACCATTTTTCCTCAAATTTCATTGTGTCATTTTTTCTTACTGCTGTATAGAATTCCATTGTGTAGATATACCACATCTTAGTTATCCATTCTTCTACTGATGGACATCTGGGTTGACTCCAGCACTTAGCTATTACAAATTGAGCCGCTATAAATATGGTTGAGCAAATCTCTCTAGCCTATGGTTTGAAGGTTTTAGGGTAGATGCCCAGTAAGGGAATACTGGGTCTGTTGGTATCTCTATACTCAGCTTTTTCAGAAGTCTCCATATTGCTTTCCAAAGTGGTTGTACCATCCTACATTCCCACCAACAGTGGATGAGTGTTCCTACTTCTCCACATCCTCGCAAGCATTTATTTTTATTTGATTTTTTGATGTTTGCTATCCTTATTGGGGTAATTTTTAATTTGCATTTCTCTGATGATTAGGGATGATGAACATTTTCTTAAGTGTATGTTTGCCATTTCTATTCCTTCTTCTGTAAACTACCTGTTCAGCTCTTTGCCCCATTTTGTGAGTGGGGTGTTTGACTTCTTACTGCTTAGATTTTTGAGTTCTTTGTAGATTTTAGAGATTAGGCCTCTATCAGTTGGATAACCCACAAATATTTTCTCCCATTCTGTGGGTGATCTATTGGCTTTGCTTATTGTATGCTTGTCTGTAAAGAAACTCTTCAGCTTCATGTGATCCCATTGGTTGAGATGCCCATCACAAGTGCAGTGGTGGCACACAGCCATGGTGGGGAACCAACTGCTCTCAATTCGGCTAACTGATTCCCTCACTGGTATGGGACCCATAGCTGGAGCTGGGAAACAAGTCAGAACCATATCCAAACATAATCCCACTCTCCAATATCAAGCTACCATCAATTGTGGGCTACAAGAGGGCCTACACCTATTAAATTCTCTATAAAAAAAAAGGGTTATCTCATTTGTCCTGATGCTTACTTACTCTCCATTGGAGAATCTGCTTCTCTTTTTCAGATGGATGTAGTCCTAAGGAGAGAGCCACCCCATCATACCTCAAAAGGGCCCTGGCTGAAACTAAGAAAAATTGGAGAAACAAGCAAGGGGTCTGTTTTCCTGATGAACCGGATACCAGCACAAGGGGGAAGGAGATCAGCACAGAGAAAAATCAACTCCTACCAAATCAGAGAGCCAGAGCCTCAGAGGCCCCCAACACCTCATCAATGAAGCAGACCAAAAATGAACCCAACATGGCTCAGGGAAATTTTGCGGAAGAGGGGGCGGAAAGAATGTCAGAGCCACATGTTGGGTCATGATATGCAGAGACATTTAGCTTACCCATAAATGTGGGCTAACTCCACAATGCATGACCCGTATACCTCAACAAGGAGGGGCCAAGGGGAGGGGGTAGGTCACAGATGAGCCGAATAATGGTACCAAATTGACTGTATTTGATGAATACAAAACTAACTAATAAAGAAAAAAAAAGAAAAGATCACAATGAAGTCTGTTTTACTGTGTAATTATTACGCCCTACTAAAATCAATAAAAAAGAGAAATGTAAAAATTGTAGGTAATTTGCTAAGTTTTAAAAACCTTTTGTGCATGTATGATGTGTGTGTGTGTGTGTGTGTGTGTGTGCATGCATGTTCAGGTACACACAAGCCATGATGCATGCATTGAGAACAAGTTTGGATGAGGGTTTTCACTTTCTACATAGTGTGAGGCAGGTTTGGATATGGGTTTTCATGTTGTACATTGTTTGAGGCAGGGCTTCTCATTTGCTATCGTGTCAACCAATCTAGCTAGCCTGAGTGCTTCTAAATGTTTTCCTGTCCTCATGTCTTATCTTTCTGTCTTGCTGTAGAAACAGTGATTACAGGTGTATGTGACCACCTCCAGCTTCATGTGGTTTCTAGGAATCCAAACTCAGGCCTTCAAGCATGTTACCCATGGAGCCATCTCCTAAGCTTGCTAATTGATTTTTGATTCATATTTGGGTATTTCTTTGATATAGTCAGAGCCAAAGGCTACACTGGTGATAAGCAAGAGAAAGGATTCATATGTGATGCATCATTCCAGATTGAGTTCAGGGAGTGTGGAAGGGGCTCTGTGTTATCAACTACCACCAATAGTGTTATGTGTTCATCAGACTGCTGAGATGTACTGCCACTTTATTGGACAGTGTGGGAATTACTTAATTCTACAAAGTAACTTGGATTTCTTAACCACACATGAGATGTTTGCAGCTGACTGACCCTGTCTAACCTAGTCACCTAGGAGGAGTCAAGTGCATTTAATAAGCATCTTCATACCACTGAGATTAAACAAAGCACTTAAGTTACTGCTATTTTATGTAGGTACCTGTGTTTTTCCTCTAATTCACGAGGTAGGCAAACAGAATGCATTAACATTAAACATTCAATTATCAAATGTTTATTGAACATTACAGTAAGGAAAGCACAGGATTAAATGTGTATTGCTTATATTGATTGACCTTCTAGTAGACAAAGCCAATGGCAGGCATATAAAATACATACACACCCATCAGACAGACCTTATTAATAAGGACGTCTTTATAGTCATTCTAAAATACACTGATATTCTAAATGGAGATGTGATATACCTTCATCACTAAGATAGAATAAGACAGAATAACAAACAGTTAATCTTTCAGTATCTTACACATTGAATAAATAACTAATAAAGTTTGGGCAAATATTAATGTGAAGCTACTTATGGGTGAGGTGGAGATAAATAAAAATCTACAACACTAAAATCCTTTAACATTATGTTTGAAATTCCTAAAGTCCTCTATGAATAACAATATTTGCAGTGTAATTGTAAGAGAAAAATGGTACTTTTCTTGTCAAACCACAAATATGAGATTGCAGGCAAGCATGTGGTCTATTTTGGATTACATTAAATAGACCATGCATAATTATAAAAATTCTGCCATGATTGCAAGTCACTTGTCTCAAGTACAAAATCTCAAGTGATAACCAGCATCTCAGAGTTCTCTCATGAATCAAATATGAAGTCTAACAGTTTATCTCTATATAAGGTTATTATGCAAAAATTATGTAAAATTATTATGCAAAGATATATAAGAAATTTGGGAATGAATAAGATGAGAAGAGGCAGCCCTGAGTAAAGAGAATTTTTTTTTCTAGGCTGCCAACCCTGAGTACTGAAATTCAGTTCTTGGGCATGAACTCAAAGGTTTGTGCAGAAAACACTCCAGTTTTTCCTACCAAATCATTTTTTTAATCTATACTATCCAGTTTATTCTTTGAGTACTTTCATTGTTTATCATTATTTCAGTTGCTATTATGTACTTCTTCCTTAAGAAACACTAGATATCATAACATACATGTGGTCCAGTGTGTACAAACGTTTTAGGAGTATGCATTTCTTGTTTTCAACATTGATTGTTCTTTCTCTGAAATGAATTGAAAGGTAGAAGCCCATTCCATAAATACAAATGTAATTATAGTAAACTCAGAGTTATTAACAGAGAGGTAATCTGCAGTATGAGCTTTAATTGTTATGCAACAGGATCTCCATTTTGGTAGCATTTGGTTTCAGTCCAGCTTCTCAGAACTCTTCATCCACTCTCTGCGGACTCAACAGGGAAGCTCCTCTCCACTGCAATGAGTGTGGGGCAGCTACAGCCACGGGCCTGAGCTGACCTGATTAGGAGAACCAATGATTATGTACTCAGGATCTAGTGAACTGTATACAGCACTGAAAAATCTTTTGATCAGAAAGGCACATTACCGTGGGGAATGAGGAGAAATGATAAATTCTTATTTTTTTTTTAAATTTTGGATAGCTTTAAGTTTGCAAAGTAGTTGTTTAAAATTAATTTCAAGTATAACAGCCTCATTCATCTGGTTTTCTAAGGGAATAAGATAGCCTAAATTTTTCTTTGTTTCATATACTATCAGTTTTATCATTACCACAATTTTGAAACATCCAAAAGTTAGAACAACTTTATGAAGTGTGCTACACAATTCCCTTGATTCCTACAGTGTGATTAAGACTGTCAAAGGCTTCATGTCACTGAGAAAAACAGCAAGTCAGGGACTAGCTACTTGGTTGGCCCCTCTGAACACAAGCTCCTGTTTGTTACCTTTTTATCTGCGTCTTTTCCTTGCTCTTGACTTTCTTTTTTTCTCTGTGACCAACTTTCATCCTGAAGACCCTGGGTGTCCTTTCTCTTTTGTGAGTCCAGACAAGCATTTTATTACATTGGTTATTTTGTGAGCATTTATGTATGTGGTGTGCATACATGTGTCTATGGGTTCATGTAGAGGCAAGAGGTTCATGCTGGGGGTCTTCCTCAGTATCTGTACCTTATTTTTATTAGATGGATTAGATGGGGGGGGGAATCTGTCTCTGAACTCAGGGCTCAATGACTGTGCTAGATGAGCTAGCCATAAAGTCCTAGAGATCCTCCTATCTTTACCTCTCCCGAGTGCTGAGTGATGTAGGTTCTGGGGATCCAAACTTAGGTCCTTATGCTCGTGGGGAAAGTACTTTCCTCTATGAGCTACTTATCCAGTCCCACATTTTAGAAGATATTGTAAGAGCAAAGTTTTGAGGAGAGTTTGAAGTGTCTTAGCATAAAAATAAGGAGCTTTTTGCTTGGGGTTAGCATATCCCAGGTATTAGAGGTTCACAGATAGTCATTTCTGGATAAGTCTGGGTTTATGGTGTTACTGAAATAAAACCCATTGGTTTATAAACTTCTGCTGGGACCTACCTGAAACACTAAAGATAAACAAAATTTTTTAGAATGTTGATCACAACATCAGTGGGTGGTTTACAATGAATTATCTTTAAAAAATCAGGAGGAGGGCTAGAGAGATGGCTTAGTGGTTAAGGTGCTTGTCTGCAAAACCTAAGGACCCATGTTCAACTTTCTATGTTCCACTTAAGCCAGATGCACAAAGTGGCATAAGCATGCATGGTTACACATGTGCACAATGGGGCACATGAGTCTGGAGTTTGGTTGCAGTGGCTGGAGGCCCTGGCATGCCAGTTCTTTCTCATTGTCTCTCTGTTTCTGTTTCTCTCTCTCTTACCCTCACTCTCTCACATGACTGCTGTGAGTTTGAGGCCACCCTGAGACTACATACTGAATTCCAGGTCAGCCTGGGCTAGAATGAGACCCTGCCTTGAAAAATGAAAACCAAACCAACCAAAACAAAGCAAAATGCCAGTCTCTTGGGCTTGCCTCTGGAAGGCAACTAGGGTTATCAAAGTATTGCTAAGATATGACTTAGATTCTGTGTTAAGAAGCATTGATAAGATATGGCTTGTGTTAAGAAAACAAAGTGGGGATAAACCTTGTGCAAATTAAAAAGAATTCTACCTTGATAAAATAAGAAAGCTCATGTAAGCTTTGATAGAACAGAAAGTCCCTTAATCCAATGCATAATCCCTTTAAAACAGGACAGGACAGCCTTGGCTCTGAAGGTTTAAAATTCATTAGTGATCTTAGCATAAGAATTAGACAGACATTCTTTTCCACATCAGATAAATTATGAAAGAGCATCTTCCTTCCTACCCTTTTATCCTTCACCTAATCCAAAAGTTATAGATTGAAGTACATTCATTTTCACTGTCTACTGGCAAGCATTAACCCCTAGGACATAGCATCAGTCTTCACTGATTCTGATATAGTCCTCTTTGTCCTGTGCTCTAGAGTGGGGTTGGATCACCTGCTCATATACTTAGATGTCTAAAGCAGCACTTCAGAGCACAAGCAGGGGAAATACATGACAATGTCCCTACAGCTTCCAAAAGGAACAATCAGCTACTTTCCTGAGCTGTCCTCTACACTGAAGGGCATCTAGAAATTTGGACCTCTGCCTGATTCCCTTGTCATTATGAGAGCTGAAAATGTCCCAATATCTTTCAAATGTCTCTTTGGAGTATGATATTGTTCCCAGTGAAATATCTCATTAGTAACTGTTGTGTTGAAAGGCCCATGGAAACCACCAATGCCATCACCCCCTACCTACCAACAAAACCATGCAGGTTAAACTAGGCTAGCATTACTGGAAACCCATCAGCTAGTTGCCTAGGTACCATGTAGATATGTAGGTTCTATGTGCTTAGGTGAAACACACTTTGTGATCCCCAGAGACATCTCCTGAGACCCATCTGCCACCACTGAAAGATGGTGGTTTGGAGCCTCTTAGCCGAACAGTCTATACACATCTAAATGCTGGTGATAGATCTGCACTTTTCTCTTGGCTAGAAGCTCCACTAGGACTGTCATCAAAGCACTAAGCACAGTGTTTTGCATAAGTAAATACTGAAAGAAGAAGTGAATGAATGAGCATAGCATGACCTATAACACTATTCAAGACACCTGCATTCCAACAGGAATGGGTATATAGTACATGATAATGTTCAGAAATTGTCTCCTTATATTTTTAACATCTTTCTTATGAGTTTAGAAACATCTTTTAAAATATCATCTTGTTTAAGCCAGGCGTGGTGGCGCTTGCCTTTAATCCCAGCACTTGGAAGGCAGAGGTAGGAGGATTGCCGTGAGTTCGAGGCCACCCTGAGACTACATAGTGAATTCCAGGTCAGCCTGGGCCAGAGTGAGACCCTACCTCAAAAAATCAAAAAAAAAATTATCTTGGTAAATAAATAGACACTGTTGTTTTTGAAGCAACAGTAGTCATTTGCTAAATAGTATTTTCTCAGTTGACAGGTTGCTTATATAATTTAGGATCCAGATAAGGACTCATTCATGCTTAGATTCATCCATTTATTTGTTCATTCATTCATTCATTCACTTACTCACTCATTCGCCATGGACATAAGAACTCTACATCTACTTTTCTCTCCCTCTCTCATCTCTCCTCTTTTTTCATCTGTTTAGATTATCTGGGATTATAGTTTAGTGACCAAAAATGATACGATTCCTGCCATAACAGAGTTAAAATGAGGGCTGGGGCAATGGCTCAGTGGGTAAAGTGCTTGTTGCACAGGTACAAGGACCAGAGTTTGGATCCCCAGAACACATGTACATATCAGGCATGGTGGCACTTGACTGTAATCCCAATACTTGGGAGGTGAAGGCACAGCAACCTTAGGGTTCACTGGCTAGCTAGACTAGCCAAATCAGGGAGCTCTGGAATCAAGTCACAGATTCTGTCTCAATTAGTCAGATGGAGAGTGATCAGTAAAGCACCCAACATCAAACTGTCCTCCATGTGCGTGCACACAGTCTATATGCACCTATACAAATGTGTATCCACATGTATATAAATACACATATACTTATGCACACACACCACACTCATACACATGAAAAAAGGGAATTACAATGGTATTTCTATACTTTTTACCCGAAGTTATAGAGGTGTGAATCTCCTCAGGAGGGGTTCAGTATGCATACTATTATGGTTTAGATCTTAAATGCCAGCTCCCAAAGTGCATATGCTAAAGGCTTGCTCTCTAGCCTGTGCTGTAACTGGGAATTAATGAACCTTTAGAATGTGGAGCCTAGTTGTCAGGAGTTATATCACTGAGGGCATGTCCTTGCAGGGGCCTGATCCCTTCATTTCTTGTCTTTGCTTCACAGGCACAATGAAGTGATCAACATAATCTGCAGCAATCTTTCTATCCTGATGTTCTACTTTGTCATAGCCCCAAAGGGAACAGGGCCAATTCACCCTGGACTGAAGCCTCTGAAACTGTGACCCTAAAATACTGCTTTCTTTTTTAGAAGTTGATTTTCTCAGGTAGTTTATCCTGACAATAGAAAGTTGACTAATAAACATATAGATTATTCTAGTCCTATGCATAGGAGGTATACCTTTGTAGTCTTTTCATCTCAGACAACTTATCAAAGTAATTCTTTTAAACAAATATTGTGCTGGCCAAAAAAGAAATTTAAAAAATAATACTCTGTCTTCTTATATGTGAATGTGAATATGGATTAGCATGTATGTCTCATTTCACATTTTCTTTGTCAAGATATGAAAAGGTTAATGCTTAATTCTGACCCTTAATTCTTTTCTCTGTGATTCCAATCTGAATTTCATAATAGCTGAAAGCAAGTGGACAAAAACTGAAACTGCAGAATTATCATATTTAATCAAGCTCCTAGGAAGTTTTAGGATTTTTCCATATTTAGAAAACTGGTATAATCAAACTATTAGTTTTTTTTTAAAGGTTAGAATAAATGGATAAAATTGACACTTGTCAAAATCTGCCTTATGATTATTCACACTTGAAAATGGAATGCAAAAACCAAGTCCACATAGCTCTTAGACTATTTTTTCAAAGTTTTAAAAAGTATTTTATTCTTTATTTATGATAGAGAGAGAGAGTGAGTGAGTTAGAGAAAGAATGGGCATACCAGGACCTTTAGCTGTTGCAAAAGAACTCCAGACATATGCACCACTTTGTGCATCTGGCTTACGTATGTTCTGGGGAATTGAAACAGGGTCCTTAGGTTTCACAGGCAAGTGCCTTAACTGCTAAGTCATCTCTCCAGCCCTAGGTATTTCTTTTTAATTGGGGGAGGTATTTAAGCAGGGTGGTATTTTGTCAACAGGTATTGTCCAGTTTTATAATTATGAGAACTGGAAGTCATCTTATGAGCTGTTCATTCCCATAGCCTCATTTAATAAAAGAAAAACCACAAAACTTTAAACCGTAGACAGGTTCATAAATTCAAAAGTAGGTCATTTCCTTGAGCCCTGTGTGTGCTTTAGCAATCTCTCTCAGATGATGAACAGATCAAGAGAAAAGTCCTTCTCATCCATAGAAACAGAAGAGTATCTGGAAGCATGGCTGCCTAGCAGCATTCTGTTTCCCAGCCTCCTTTGCAATTGAGAGCAGTTTGTGACTGTTTTCCCCTGTTGCTATCTGAATGGATCTGACAGATTGCCCTTCTGTGCCTGGCCATACACCTGCCACACTTGCTTGTCAGTGCTTTTTCTCCTTTCCCATGTGCTAGGATGCTGCTACTCAGTGACCTTGAGAATGCCCATGAGAAGTCCTTCCACTGACCTAAAATAGGCCGTGGGGGGTCATTAAGTGAACCACGGGCAAATGTTTGTATTCCATCAGCCATGTTGTCGTTGATTATACACTGCTTCATTTTCCATGTAAGACATAGTCCCAATGTACTCTTGGGCAAATTAATTCTATTTTGTGTCATCACCTTTCAAGTGGTGTTAATATTATTATAGCACCTGTTTTTAAAATATTCAAATTGCTTTACATTCAATGTTAAGTAATTTACTTAAATCATATCTATTCACCACAAATTCTAGAAAGTAGAATTGCTGTGGTTCCTGTTTTATAGTTGAAATTATTGAATTAATTGGATCTGAGATGACCAATCCCAAGTATTTGGCTCACTGCCTATGCTTATGGTCATTATTTTGAGCTAATTCTTTGTTTCCATGGAGTTACATGAACAGTATCCTAGAAATACAGTATCTAAAATGTTATGAGTAAAAATGACTTGATGAAAACAATCCCAACAATATCAATTTTATTTAGATGGATGCTTGTTCTTATTTACTAGTACAAATCAGGTTGAGATGACATGTAAGTTGGAGAACATATTGCAACTATTAAATTGTAGATATTTACTGGGGTATCAGTATTTGTAGCCCAGCAACATTGTCTTTATTTTCCCCTAGAGCAACACTGAGACTGCATATGGGAGTTTACAATCAATATCACTTCACTGAGTGTTCGTTCAAAACATAATTGAGTATCTCACACACCTTGGTGCTAGTAGAAAAAATCCCAAAGGAGTTCTTTCATCTTTTTTTAAGGGTACAACAAAAGAAGTGATTGCTTATAACAGTTTTAGATGATAGTAATACACATACCTTGGGTGGAAAAGTTTTCACATGGAAATGGCATTTGAAGATTAGATGATAAAAGCAAAACAAGTAACTGAAGAAAGGAAGAAAGAACTGTTTAAGTAATTTGATTAGAGGGAGGGTATATCATTGAAGATGCCTCAGGAATTCATTCCTCATGATTGTTTTGACTTTAAATTTATTTTATTTTTATTTATTTATTTGAGAGAGGACATGCACATGTAAGAGAGAAAGAGGGAGAGAGAGAGAGAGAGAGAGAGAGAGAGAGAGAGAGACAATGGGCATGCAAGGGCCTCCAGCCACTGCAAATGAACTCCAGATTCATGCAGCACCTTGTGCATCTGGCTTACATGGGTACTGGGGAATTGAACCTGGGTCCTTAGGCTTCACAGGTAAGCACCTTAACTGCTAAAGCATCCCTCCAGCTCTCCTCATGATTTTTGAATGGAATTCCTATTTTATTATTATAGACTCTGAAATATTTTTTGCATGTGTGTGTAGTATGTGTGGTGTAGTGTGTGTATGTGTGGGTGCAGATGCATGCACTCCATGTGTGTGCATGTGAAGGTCAGAGGAGAGGCTCCTGTGTCCTCCTCTATTGCTCTTTCTGCACTCTTCCTTGAGATGGAGTCTGCTGGACCCAGAGCTGTTGTCATTGACCATTGAGCCTGAGAAATTCTTTCTGCCACTCACAGGACTTGGGATACAGGCATGTGTGGTCATGCTTGCATTTTCACATGAGATTTCACATGGAGATTGAAATTAGATTATCTCAAATCCTCTTGCTTGAGTGGCAAGCACTTTTTCCACTCTCTAGCCATCTTTTTCAAATATTTTCTTTCCATTGATTTCTTTTTTTTTTTTTTTTTGGTTGAGATAGAGTTTGCTCTAGTCTAGCCTGACCTGGAACTTTGTAGTCCTAGGCTGGCCTTAAACTCACAGGGATCCACCTATCTCTGCCTCCTGAGTGCTGGGATTAAAGGCATATACCACTACACCCAACTCTTTCCAGTGATATTTAAAATTCAATTTGTCTGTCAGGCACTGCCAGGCACAGGCTGGAGCCTTCAGGAGAGGGGCCTGAGCTTCCAGGTACAGCTAAAGACCCCTGGGCTACAGGGGGCCACTCCCTCTCCAAGCCCTGCACACCTGAAATTAGGCTCTGCCCATATTCCTGTAACCTTTGGACAGTTGCCTAGGAAACTCCTTATCAGCCAGTACCTTCACATAGCCCATCCCCCTGAGACCCTAGATCACCTGACCTCCCCCCACCATTGCCTATGTGCTGGAATGAATGTTCCCATAGGAACCTTGTATGTCCCATCCCCTTAGGACCCTACCCCCACTTTCAGATGCTTATAAACCCATTTCCCTGACAATAAACAGAGAGAGCTGTTCAACTAATTCCTGGGAGTGATTCTTTCTCTCGTCATGTGCTCACCCACCCTGGTTGCCTGGGCACCTTAAGGACCGGACCTGGAGCAAGGACCCAGGAACCCACAGCTGGCACCTGAACAGGGACCCTATGAGATGGACAGGGTAGAGTGCTCTTAAAGAGGGACTTGGAGACATCGGCCCATGCAGCCTTGCCTCCACATTTTTGAGGGCTGCAGGTTTCTCTTTCTCCTCCTTTATTTTCAGTTCATGCCATTGCGTGGGACCAGACATGATGAACTGGCAACTGATGTCTCTTGGCCGAGGCCACTCTTTGGTATTGACTGAAGGCCATCCGTCCTCTGCCTGGACCCCGACAGCCTGTTGGGTGTTGGCAAAAACCCTCTATCTATTTCTCTTTCCTCCATCAGATGGAAGCTATTTTTCTCTTTTTCCTCCTTTACTTTAATATTGTCTCCCAGCAAAAGGAATCATAGATTCATTGATTATGGGCTCTTCTGAAAGTTAAGGGAATTAAGCTCTCCCCAAAGGAGGCCCTCCAGGTTGCCCCCTGGATGATTTCTGGGCATCCCTGTGGCCCAGACACGTGGACCTGCATAGCTTATCTGGCTAGGAAATAAAAAGTTTAGGAAGGAAATTTCCCCTCACTCCCTTTAAACAGGGAAACTACAAGCTGGCTTTACAAATGCTCCAAAGTGGCTCAGGTTAGAGTTAGGCAGCAGGCTCACACATGCCCAGACAGTGGAGCCTGGGCCCCTGCAGGCGTCATGCCTCCACCTCTTCTCCCAGCAGCCCCTCCTCCCATGGGGCCTCTTCCTCCTTTAGCCCCCCCAACCCAGGCCCTCTCCTTTCTCAGCGGCTTCCCAGTGGTCCCGAGAATGCCCCCTTCCATCGGGTAGCCGGACTTGGACTCCGGCAGTCATCTTGGCCAGTCTTGGCCATTACCTCCACATGTAATAGACCAGATCCCGAGTGAGTTCCCGGGAGCAGGTCAGGGCTAAAGCCGGCCAGGACTGATCCAGCTCCTGCAGCACCAGCAACAAGAAATGGCAAGAGAGAAAAATAAAGGTCACATTTAACTAAAGCCTATGGTGAACTGAAGTTTTACATAAACAATGCCATGCTCTGTTACTTGATATCATAATTACTGAGTTTGTGTTCTAGGTCAACTTCAACTTACATAGAGGATTATTGAAAACAACAGAATTCTCTCTGAAGCGGTGACTTATAATTTTTCAGGTATTAAAAAAACATTGTAAAGTCCTGTTACTTAAAAGGAGGAGGCAACTGACCTGACTTCTAGACCAGCCTGCCTCAAGATAGCAACAAAATTTGCCTTAGTTACTTCTAATAAAATAATTTCCAAGTGTGTTATTGGTGTTATTGGTATTAATGACATAAAATTGTCTTTAGACTACTTGCTTGTCAGTGAGTAATAGGATTAATCACCTTGGTGTAGTTTCTCTTAATACTCTTATAAAAAGATGGTTAATTATTGGGTAAAATGAGTTGATTGAAGGAACTGGGAAGGGATTTTCAATGTTGGACATAGAATGCTCATTAAAAATGCTTTTTGAGTGTTACTTAGATCAAAATGTTAAAGCATGTGGATAAAGATGTGCATATGTAGGAAAAAATTTTCAGGCTAAATCTAAACACCATGCCTAAAGTTAGAAATTTTTCAAATGTTTACAAACTATTAAGGAACGAAATCTAATTTTCAGGTTAAAATATGTTGGGATAGCTTGCATAAGCTTTATCCAATTTAAGTCATAGGTAAAACATAAAATTGTTTTATGTTAAGCTGGGCATGGTGGCGCAGGCCTTTAATCCCAGCACTAGGGAGGTAGAGGTAGGAGGATTGTCATGAGTTCAAGGCCACCCTGAGACTCCATAGTGAATTCCAGGTCAGCCTGGATTAGAGTGAGACCCCACCTTGAAAAACCAAAAAAAAAATTTTGTTTATGTTAATAAAATTTTCTATGGTACATAAAATCAATAGCTATCAAGATTAAGGCAAAATCATTGGTTGTTAAATGGTGTCTTTGCTTTCAAAAATTTTTATCAAGGGTTACATTAGAATTTAGCTAGCTGTTTTGGCACAACAAAGGACCAGATTCTGCTCCATTGTATGTAAAGTAACAGTCTCATTTTTGGCATCTTAAGTCCAGTGCTTATAACAAAATTAACTCTTAAGACATATTCCCTAATTTAAGGTATAGCCTCATGCTCAAACAATAGTCCTTATTTGAGAAAAATAATTTCAAGCTCCGTGGTTCTGTTTCTAATGTTCTCTGGGTAATTGGTACCCACACAGGTATCTGAACTAATCCAAAAATGTTTTCAAACACAGGTGCTAAGACTTTATACTGTCTTAATTGTCCTTTTCTGACAATTTCTAGGTTAAATTAATTAGTTTGTTTGTACATTAATTGGTATTGTTTCCAAGACTGGTAACAGGTTCTGCCTGTGCTTATAATTGTCAGTTATCTAAAATGTAACATGTTTCTACTTTCTATACCTCAGTTATGGCTCATGCTGCCACAGTACAACAGAAATTTAAAAGATTGGACAAAATGATTTTAGAAGCTCTTGTGCCATTCTTTAGCTAAATCTACTTCAGTAATCAAGTGTGCTTTATATGTACATACATCCAGGCTGCTGTAACTTCCTTTCTAAGTGTGTTAATTACCTACATAGAAGCCAAAGCCAATTGGAATCATCAGAGTAAAAAGTTTTGGCCTGTGCTCCCAGGTCATGAGGCCACTGGAGATGATGGGATACTCCTATACTGCTCCCCCTGGTAAGTCACCTGTCTTCCTGAGCAGGGAGGATATGGAGACTCAAAATTGGTGTACAGTCTGAAATAGGAGATTAACAATTGAGGAGCAATCAGTCCTCCTGACTTCCAAAAGAGGGGAAAGCTACTTGGCCAGCATGGCCCTGACTCATCCTAAGAGACAGAAAACACCAGTAAGCTATAGCGCTACTCCTGGGTCCCTAAAGCCTCTTTGGAGAGCCTTTAATGACCTCCAAAATTAATCCTTAATTAAATTTTGGCTATCTCCATGGTCTTAAACACTCAGAGAAATGCATAACCAAAGATAAAAAAATACCTCAAATATACAAATGGCATATTAAGTAATACAAGAGCTTTCCAAGAGGGGAAACAAACAAGACTTTAAGACAACTTTTCCCCATAGTTCTAATTCTATAATAAAGAAAAACAACTATAGATGTCAAAACAGTTATTTTCAAATCTAGACTATATAAATAAGTTCTAAAACCAAAAAACATATATTTGTACAGCCTTTAATGACACCCAATGGCTCTGTATTATCAAAGTTAAATGTTGTGTATATGTTTCTGGTAACTCTGCTAATATCTCATTTGTTTTATAAGCCATGTTGAATACTGCTGTGCCATTTAATGAACAGTTCTGGAAGAAAATCTCAGCCAGATGGTCCTGAGACAGTCCAAATCTGTGTACCTGGATTCCCTCTACCACAAAAAGGACCAGTTTTCTGTGTGCTCACTTCTCATTAACTCCTTACTTTTATCCTTTCTCCCCAATGTCCTCTTCAAAGACTATCTTCCTACACTCCATGGTCCATTAGAATAGTTCCCCTCTCTGAGAGAGACTCTCTAACTGCTACAACTTCATGTCCCATTCAGCAGGAAGTAGTAAGGATCTGACATCTTCATGTCCCTTGTTCTCTAACAGCAGTTATAGTTTCTTCTTATGAGAGGGAGAAATAAAGGGGAATAGAATTAGGGTGACTGGGCCCCTAAAGGTAAAAAAGACACAAAAAAAATTCTTATCTCTTGCCCATTTCCAAAGAATTGTTTTTCCATATGTGCTCTGAGTCCCTGGCTCGGCAAAGGACAGGCCTCGCCCTCTTTGATGCAGGTCAAGTTATGTCTTTCTGCCTGTCCAACTCTAAGCTGACCAGAGCTGAATGCCTGCTCAATACTTCCATAATCAGGACTAGTTGTGTCAAGACACCTGCTCTCCTTTGGTGCAAAAGGAGTAACCTTCCCATGCATAAATATTTCCTCTCCCACTTATTGTTCCCCAGTCTTGATTGCTTCACAGGTATATCTCTACAAGAAAAAATCGGCCTACAAACTCCCGCCTGCGCCAACCGCCAGCATCAACTGAAAGAGATCTTCATCCCTCTGCTGGTGGGCCTTGGCATGACACTATCTCTGGGTGTCTCCCGTGGTGACCAATAGTCTCAAATCTCTCCAGAGACAATCGAACTTTCTCGTGGGTGTGGCACTTCAAAATCGTCTAACCTTAGACTTCATTTCTCCTGAACTTGGGGGCCATGTATGGTCTTGGGACAAGAATATTATTTTTTTTGTTAACGAATCAAATGTTGTTAAGCTGCTTGAATGCTACAAGCTTGAGGACCCCACCACCTGGTTCTCTAGCCCTTTATTTACGTGGTTTCTCCTTAGACCTCTCCTTACTATTGGAACCCTATTGCTTGTAGCCCCCTGTATCATCAAATTTCTCAGATAACAAATAACTAATATTGCTAAGTTTGCTACTGATAAGGTCCTTGTACACTACCTAACTCTATCTGGACCTATAGTAAATTATAAAGAACTCATTTGGGATGACACTACCCCATTATAAAAACAAAGGGGGAGTTGTCAGGTACTGCAAGGCACAGGCTGGAGCCTTCATGAGAGGGGCCTGAGCTTCCAGGCATGGTCAAGGACCCTGGGCTACAGGAGGCCACTCCCTCTCCAAGCCCTGCACACCTGAACTTAGGCTCTGTCCATAAACCTGTAACCTTTGGACAGTTGCCTAGGAAACTCCTTATCATCCAGTACCTTCACATAGCCCACCCTCCTGAGGCCCTAGATCACCTGACCCCCCCCCCCACCATTGCCTAGATGCTGGAATGAATGTGCCCATAGGAACCTTGTATGCCCCATCCCCTCAGGGCCCTCCACCCACCCTCAGATGCTTATAAACCCATTTACCTGACAGTAAATGGAGACTGCTGTTCAACTATCTCCTGGGAGTGATTCTCTCATCACGCACTCCCTACCCTGGTTGCTTGGGCACCTTCGAGGGGACTGTGGATGGCCCCAGAACAAGGACCTCTGAGCCCACATTTGTCTATAAACTATCTGTTACCTTTCTACACAGCTTTTCTCAATTTTCTATGATTAGCTCATCCGCTACACTGTGATCCCTCATTCTATTACAAGTACAAAGATGAAGGTACACACAGATGAGAATGAGAAGGATGCTACTGCTAGAGAGGGAACAGGAGGTTCCATAATAGGGGATGTTTAAGATAAAAACCCAATGATGTAATAGGACAAATATATCCATTAACCAAAACTATCAGTCTATGAGTGATTAGGGGTGTGTGTGTGTGTGTGTGTGTGTGTGTGTGTGTGTGCAATACTGGAGAACACAGGTCTTCATGCATACTAGGCAAATACTCTACTACTGAGCTGTGCCCCTTGCCAATAACTAGTTCTTAAACAGGAGCAATAGATATCCTAAATTAATTAATAAAGTTTACAAAGTGCCAAGCATCATTATAACAATTTCAACAGATTTGTTTTATGTGATTCTAAACTCACCTTATCCCTCCCATCCCTCTGACCCCTTCTTGTATAGTCCCCTCATCTCTTTTCCAACTTCATATCATGTATTATCCTCCTCTTGTCCCTTCCTTAGTATCTCTTTTTCATCTCCACTTGGTCCCCATTGTAGTTTTTAGGATTTATACTTGTGTTTTTCCAATTTATATAAATACACATATTTAGCTGAAAGTTAGTCATGGTATTATTCTGTAACATTCATATAGCTTCTCATATCTTCTAATTGTCTTGTATCTTCTAATTATTTGACAAAGCAATTTCTCTATGTCCCTTTTTTGTCGTTTTTTTAAAACATTTTTATTTTTGAGTTCTCAGAAGCTTCTGCTTTGGTGTGTTTGAGGATCCTCAGTGTCTGTATGCATCACCCTGGCCCAGGTTATCAGTGGAGTGGGGGCAGAGGGGAGGGAAATGATGATCACAACATATGATGTATCCATTCAAAGTTTCTACTTAATAAAAAATAATTTTATTTATTTATTTACAAACAGAGAAAGATAGAAAAGAAACAGAGAGAATGGGTACTCCATGGCTTCCAGCCACTGCAAATGAACTCCATTGCATGTGCCACTTTGTGCATCTGGCTTTACATGGGTACTGGGGAATTGAACTCAGGTCATTAGCCTTTGTAGGCAAGTGTCTTAACCACAAGCCATCTCTCTAGCCCTCTGTTTGTCCCACAAATAGTCAATTATATAAGTTGAGATCAGACTATCCTTTTTAAGTTCCAATTTTGCTATGATAGAAACTTTTATTTAGCCAAATATAATAGTTTTTGTTTTTGATTAAACTGTGCCTACAACAATGGAGTACTTCAGCATATTGCAGCTCTTATGCTTACACAATATGAAAAGCTGTCCTTAAACCTTTTCTCATGATTGAAGAAATGGCTCAGTTGGTAAAGTGCTGTGCAAGCACTTTACCTGGATTTGGATCCCCAGCATTGATGTAAAAATCTGTGTGTGACAGTGCACGCCTGTAATTCTGGCACTTGGGAGACAAAGATATGGGTATTTCCAGAGCTTTGTGACCAGATACTCTAGCCAAATCAGTAGTTCCAGTTTCGGTGTCTCAAAAATAAGGCAGGGAGAAATTGAGATCTGACTTTGAACGCTGGCCTCCACACAAAGGTGTGTGTATATGCATGTCTATCTGTACGTTTTCTTGGGCCCATGTGAATAAAAGTATGAATACACACATGCATACAAAACTTGTTGGGGAGCATTTCAGAGTTTAATGTGATAATAATAATGCTTTTATTCTCTTATTTTAGGGCTTCTCTAAAGGTAAGGAGAAGCCAAGCACAGTAGTCTGGACAAATTCATTCACCCAAAGGTCAAAAAAAAAAAAAATCCTTTTAAGTTCACTATGGCAAAATTGTCAAAGGTCAAAAGGTGATATCAGACACTGGAAACATTTTCTCTCTCCTTACAAGCTGCTGTCTAAATTTTACTAAAAGAGGAAGCAGACATTTAAGAAAGAAAAATAAACATGCACTTGGCCTCTGGACCTAGTGAGAAGCACTCTGTGGTTCTGGAAGCTATTTCTGTCTACAGAATGAGGAAGCCTTGTTTCTGAGCATGTTGCATTCGAATGCTCATGTTTGTGATGCTTTACCCAGTTATAATCCTGCCCAAAGCCATCAGTGTGGAGTTGATGTTTCACAGAAATAATCATCCCTCAATAAAGCTATTCACTTAATATGAAGGGCAAGTTACCTCAGCCCTGAATAAATGCAGCAAAGGGATAACAAAACAGAAGGCTTCCCAGAATTCGCATATTCTTCCTTTGTCTTCTACAAGTTATTCACTGTTAACTGAAATTGGTGTTTCAAGACTAATTATATTTATCAAATGAATTTAATTCATCCCATTTAGACTAATCACATATTCCCTGGGCATTTCTTCTTACCTAACATTGAGGCAATATGAAGCTAGATATATGCAAATTGATTCCCACAACTTCATTGTTTCTTTTTTAACCTAAAAACTGACTTCACAGTATTTGCTACTTATTAACAGGAGCACATTGTATATTTTAACTAAATGCATGGAATTAGAGAAGCACACATAGATGATTATTATGATTTAATCCTTCTCTAGAACAATGTTTAGCAAAAGTACTTCATGGAGGAGGATAGTGATGGGGAATTGACCAGACCAAGAACTAGAAAAGTGCCAATAAAACTTTATCTTCAGGGCTCAGGGAACATTGATGAGAAAGTGCTCCTCAAACAAATGGAGGTCCTGAATTAGAATCCCCAGCACTCAAGCAAAATTTGGGTGGTTGCGGTGGCCCACCTGTAATCTCAGCACTTAGGAGGTAGAGACAGGAGAATCTGTACAGCCAGCTGGCTAGCTAGACTAGCATTGGCAAGCTCTGGGTTCAAGTGAATGATCCTGTCTCAGTGCATAAGATAGAGTATGGTTGAATAAGACAAGCCAAAAGTTACCTGTGGCCTCCACATGCACACCTACCACCTATGTGCCCATACACATGCAAACATGCATGTACATGTGCACATGTACCATACACACATACATACACAAGATGAGAAACAATCTAAAAAAAAAAAACCTGAAACAAACCTCCATCCTAGGATAAGAGGTATTAGGAAAACTGAAATAAAATGAAATAATGAGAAATGTGACTCAGAGGATGAATGGCCAAAAGCAATCAATACAGATGACTTTACAGTTAGTGCAGATCACAGGTAACTGTGTGCTCTCTTCTGCTTCTCTAGTGATGGTTAAAGTAACCCAAGAGCCACTCATTGTGGTATACCCTTATAATTCTAGCATTTAGTAGGCTTAGGCAAGAGCATCAAAAGTTTCAGGCCATACATAAAGGAAATCTGTCTCAAAACAAAACAAATCCCAAATCTCTAAGTGCTTTTCAAATTATCAAATTATTTTCTTACTTTCATTTTCACAGTGTTCCTTTGAACATCAGGTTCTCTAATAGATTGACAGTTTATCTATGATTGGGACCATGTTATTAATAATATCCATTTAAAAATAGAGGAAATCATATATTTTCAAAATGTGAGTTTTGTGTCCTGTGCTTTCTCAAATTACTGCTTGTTCTTCAGCCCAGGGAAGGATTTGTTTGGAATGATGACAGTAGGAAGGGTGTTAATGGATAATGTTAATGGCCTCTGTATTGCTAACATTGTTCATCAGAAACCTGGGATGTTACTTTTTCAGTATTTAGACTGAACCCAAAGCCTCATTCATGTAGGCTAGGTAAGGGTTTTACCACTGAGATATATCCCCAGCTCAGATTCTGCAAAAATACATAAATCTCCTGAGATCTTAGTTAGGGGAGTTTTCTGCATCTCACCCATTCTCTGAGTGAATCTGATATCCATCTTTTGTTGAATTTATCACAAACATAATCTGCTGAAGTTTCTTCAAAGGCAAAGAGTTGTTGATTTTGTTTACTGACCCCTAACCAGGTCCAAGAACAATGCCAGTAGACAGTTGGAATCTAGTAAATATTTGTGTAATGAATGGTATTTATTCAGTTCCTAGGCAGGAAAATAATACCAGGAATCACTGTATAATCAGTTTACAAAGTGTTTATATATGTGCTAAATTTGATTTTTCTTATGATATTTTAAAATTATTTACCAAACTTAGTCATATAGTGGTGGTTTAAAATAACCTGAAAGGCTGATCAATAATCCAAACTCTTGATCAAGTGAGACAAGAAGATTAAGGTTTTGAGGCCTGCCTGGGCTAAACAGTATATGCTAGGCCAGCCTAGACTACTACATACCTTTTGTCATAGACTGAGAGTTATAATAATAAAGGTAAATCTTTTCTTTTTTCTTTTGAGACAGTCTCAATTCAGCCTACACTGGTTGGCCTTCAACACTCTATGTAGCCAAGAATGATCCTGAATTTCTGATCCATCTGTCTGGACCTCCTTAGTTCTGAGATTACAGGTGTTTTTCACATGCTTGGTTTTATGTAGTACTGGGGATCAAACATAGGGCTTTGTGTATGCTAGGCAAGCATCCTACCAACTAAGTGACATCTCCAGCTCAAGGTAAATCAAGATAAAATAATATGGATTTTCAGTATGATAAAGTGGACACACAAGAGTCTTTCATTTAATAATATGTTTGTGGGCCCTAAAAATTTATTCTGAGGGTTGAAACATATAGAGCAGGAGTTCATGTTTGAGAACAAGATCACTGAATCTTCATAAGAGTAACTGAGACACTAACTGAGACACTTTATGAGAGGCAATGTTCCCAAAACCTTTCTACACTTCTGTGCTTTTACTTTATAAACGTAATGTTCTAGATATGTTTCCTAATAATGGGTTAAGCAGTGATAAAGTGCAAGTAACTTTGGATAAAATGTATCTGTCCTCTAAAAATATGGTATTATTTGTAGATTAGGCTTCTAGGATTCTGAGGGTTACAGGCATGTACTGTAGCCTCCATTTCATTTCAGAGAGTCCCACCCCCCAATCAGTTGCTAGGGATCGAATCCCAGGCCTTGCACATGCTAGACCAGTGCTCTACTACCGAGCTATATACATCCTAGAGTTTTAAAGATTAAGCCATATGAAAGTGCCTTGCACAGAACGGGTGTGTAAGAAATATATATTTGCACTTGATTTGTATCAGTACCAAGAATAACCTTATGCCTTTATTCTGAAAAGATGCCTTTAGCAAGCCTCACTGCATACAATTGTGCAGCTTATGTGTGTGTATAGACAGCTCCACTGCTTTTCCCCACACATGTTGAATTTTCATCAGCATTGCATGGTAATATTACTCTGAGATAGAAAATGGTAGAGGATTTCTGGATCAAGGTCATCTTTCTTTTTAATATATTAATTACATTAAATGAACTTTGAAGGCACATGTTGGATTGGATTCTTTAGTTACAGTGACATTTGGGGATCCTGACCCACGCATATATGATATGAATATTAACAGTGTGCTCACACTTTCAAATAGATTATAGCTTGAATATTTAATTTATTTATTTATAAGGAGAAAGAAATAAAGAGAGAAAGAGAGAGAATATAAATGAGAATGAATGGGTACACCAGGACCTATTGCCATTGCAAATAAACTCCCTGTATGTGGGTACAGAGGAATTGTACCTGGGCCATCAGGCTTTGCAAGCAAGTGCCTTTACTTGCTGAATCATCTCTCCAGTTCCTACATTATAACTTTAAAAGAAAATCTGTCAAGATAAGAAAGGCTTCCTAGGGGCTCAGAGATAGTTTTGTGGGTAAAGTGTTTGCTTGTAAGCATGAGGACCTGAGTTCAACCTACAGAAAAAGATAAAAATGTTGGGTGTGGTGGCACATGCTTGTATTCCAGTGTGGGGAAGCAAAGAAGGGGATCCTTGGAGCTCTCTGGTCAGTCGGTCTATCCAGTTAGAGACAATGTCTTATAAAAGAAGATTATGGAAGCCGGGTGTGGTGGCGCACGCCTTTAATCCTAGCACTTGGGAGGCAGAGGTAGGAGGATTGCCATGAGTTTGAGGACACCCTGAGACTCCATAGTGAATTCCAGGTCAGCCTGGGCTAGAGTGAGACCCTACCTTGAAAAACCAAAAAAAAAAAAAAAAAAAAAAAAAAAAAGAAGAGTATGGAGTTTGAGGAATGACACCTGAGATTGACCTCTGACATTCACAGGCATTTGCACACAAAGGTGCATCTGTAAACACATGAACATGCATGCACGAACACATTAAAAATAAAGGCTTTTCAAATAAAGAAATCAGGTATTATATTATGTTCTAAGAAAAACTCTAATGAATAGCAGCTCCTTGTGCTTTGAAGAGTAAGGAGATCGGCCAGTGGAACAACATGAAGTATAAGTCAGTTTACAAGTTTTAGTGGGGCTGACGATTTGTAAGTCTTTAGTATGCTCTGTGACTCTGCTCATTACCATCCTGTGTGCTACCCTGATCCTGCTAGCTGTTTTCAAATATGGCCTTTTTTTTTTCCTATACACTTCATACAGTTGAGATTTCTACACATCTAATAAAGAAGACCTATATGTTTGAAAAAAAAAGCAACATTTAACCCAGGCTTCTGTCGACTCATCTGGGAATACTTTTTTGAAGCTGCATGAAGAGGTACAGATAAACTCTCCACAGCCCTGGACCTGCACATTTTATGACTATGCCTTTCAGTCTTGTCAACAGTGATATGTATATGACGTAACTCCTTCTTTTCTCCAATTTAACCTTAACTTTAGTGCCAGTTATTTTTCTAAATAACACATCTTGTCATGTTATTCTGCTTAAAAACTTCTTATGACTCCCATGAGGCTGAAGAATAGCCATTGAATACCTTGGTGTATCATGTAAAGATGGTAACAACCTGCCTGTGACATCATTGTCACTCCCCTCTAAGCTCATTCATGCCTCTCTACTGTCTTTCTCAATTCTCAATACTAGGTCTCTTGCAAGTGAATCAGGATGCAGCCCAGATGGTCTTTCATGCTCAACTTTCCATAAATAACTCCCCCAATGGTTTTTATTCTCTTCCCTTTCTGAGTAACCACAGTTTAAAACACTCCATAGAGTGATGATCTCCACAGTACATACTAGCCCAGAAGTCTTTTCACATCCATCTCTGCTTCTTACATCAATGTGCCTCCACAACATCTCCCCATGGGTATTTCATTCACCCCTTAACATTAAAATATCTAAAACAAACCTTTCTCTTCCATCCTGTACCCCCCTCCTCCCAGTCTCAGTAACTTCCCCTTTGCTATCTTCCCTGAGCCCTGAAGCCTATTTCTTTCCCAAACAAGACATTCATACTCCTGTTTCCTCCCAATACAACCTTTTTCCATAGCCGCTGGCTTCTACGCAAGCTCTCTCTTGTCAGAGAGACTTTCCTTGTCCTCTCTGTCTTCTGAACCGTACAGTACTGCATACTATATATCTTCCCATTTTGGATGTTTTCACACTGTATTGTTTTTGCCTCTCTCTCTTTGTGCTGTGTGTGCCTGCAAGTATGCATGTCCATATGTGTGTGGTCACTTTGTATGTGCGTGGTGGGGTGGAGTTGTATGAGTACATGTGGGTTTGTGCATGTGGAGGCCAGGGGTAGATGCCAGGTGTTTTCTTCAATTGCTCTTCACTTTATATTATTTGAGACAGAGCCTCCCGTTGAACCTAGAGCTGATCTATTTAGTTAGATTAGTTGGCCAGCAAGCCCTAGGAATTCTCTATCCCTGCCTCCCCAATACTAATATTATAGGCACATGCCACCAAGCTCAGATTCTATTTTTATAAGCATCATTTCATTATATATATAATACATATGATATTATATATGTATATATTATTTTATTGAGAGAGAGAGAGAGAGAGAGAGAGAGAGAGAGAAAGAAGCAGATAGAGAGTGATAGAGATGGACATGCCAGGCCCTTCAGCCACTAGAAACAAACTCCAGATCAATGTGCCACCTTTTGCATCAGATTCTATTTCTAAAAAAATATTTTATTTAGCTTTTTTCAAGGAGAAAGAATATATAGAAAGTATATGAATGGGTGCACCAGGGCCTCTAGCCACTGCAGACAAATACCAGATGCATGAACCACTTTGTACATTGGGCTTTATGTGGGTAATGAGGAACTGAACCTGGGTTGTTAGGCATGGCAGGCAAGTGCCTTGACCACTAAGCTAGATTTTAAATGGATGCTGAAAATCCAAACTGAGGTCCGCATGCTTGCCAAATAAGCAGTTAACCATCAAGCAATTTCCCCAGCCTGATAAATGATATTTATGGCCACTAATATACTACGTATTTTATTTTATTTTATTTTAGTTTAGTTTAGTTTAGTTTATTTTAGTTTATTTTTGTCTGTCACATTTATTGATGTGTGGGTTTAAAGGTGACAGGAACTAGGCTACTTTTCACTGATCAAGCCCAGGGTCTAACAGTCTAAGGTAGTGCCTAGTTCATGAAGTGTCTCAATGAAAATATGTTGAATGAAGCTGGCATTATTTTTGCATTAACATTGAGGTCACTGAAGAAGGGAGAAATTGAGAAATTATTCTGACTAGTCTAAAAAAGTACAGCTTGAGTCTATTAGTAATTTCATCATTGTTGTGGCAAAACACCCACCAAAAGCAATTCTGTTTTAGAGAGCCAGAGTGAGAGTGAGAGCAAGAGCCAGAGAGAGAGAGAGAGAGAGAGAATTGGTGCACCAGGGCCTCCTCAATGCAACTGAACTCCAGACACTTATGCCACCTAGTGGGCATATGTGACCTTGCATTTGCCTCACCTTTGTGTGTCTGGCTTAGGTGGGATCTGGAGAGTTGAATATGGACCCTTAGGCTTTGTAGGCAAATTCCTTAACTGCTAAGCTGTCTCTTCAGGCCCAGAAGCAGTTTTATTTTTAAACTTTTTTTTTTTTTAATGAAGGAAAGGGTTTAGTTTTGGCTCACAGTTTTGGCAAAATTAAAAAGGCACAAAAAGAGGGCAAACAAGATATGTTTTCAACTTTTGGTGACAAGTACCAGAGCACGTATCATGTATTGTTCATGAAGCAAAGCTGACAAAGAATTCAGTAATTCATGCACAACTTGAGCTATGAAAAACTTCTCTTCAGAAAGATCCTGAGGCATGAGGCGAATGTTACTTTTCCTAATCACATGCTTCATGTAAAATAGAATGAAAAGCTGCACATACATTTGGGTTTTTTTTTCTCTATCTCATTTCACTTTTATTTATTTATTTTTCCATTTTTATTTTTTATTTTATTTTATTTTATTTTTTACAGTCAGTTTGGTTATTAGGCTCATCTGTGACCTACCCCCTCCCCTTGGCCCCTTCTTGTTGAGGTATATGGGTCATGCATTGTGGAGCAGTGGACCCATGCTTTTAAAATTGTGAGGCAAATAAGCAAAGGAAAACAATACCAAAATACCTTCGTAAACAAACTCCACCTGTAGCCTCTGTTTACCACTCAGTGAGATAAATGTCCAATAAAATGTAAAATGCAGCATATGCAATCATGTAATCTAAAAACTTTCATGATAACTTATTGCAAATTGCACTTGACAGTTCACCACAACAATGGAAAACTGGCCCCTTGTTGGTTGACATAGTCCTTGAGCCCCAAACTGAAGTTGAAGTCACCCGTAAAATGATCTGGATAAAAAGTTTGCAGCTGTGCTCAGCCAGCTTGCTCCACCCTCTGGGTGTGTGGCTCACAGTTTTGAAGAGAAGTGTCTATGATGATAGGGAGAGCATGGTAGAAACAGGAAACTGTCATCACATCATCACATAAGTATTGAGGAAAGAGAAAGGGGGGAGGTGGGCTGTCACACCTCAAGTCCTGACCCCAGTGTCACAGTGACATAATTCCTCCAGTAAAGCTCCACCCTGTAAAAGTTGCACAACCTTTCTGGACAGCACCACTAACTGGGGATTAAGTATTCAAGCATATGAGTCTATGGGGAACATTTTAACTACAAGAGGGATGATCCATTCTAAGTGCTCTACTAGAAGCAGCATGCTGGGCTCTTATGTGCAAACCAGTTCCATTTAGAAACACTATCTGCTTCTGTCATTCTACTCTTCATGAATATGCGTTGAGCACATAGCAACTGGTAATTAAAATTTAAGGGAAAACTAGACCCCACTCTAGAGGTCACACTTTAGACAATGGAGGAGGACAATAATAAAACAAGCCCCCCCCAAAAAAAAACTAGTTAAAAATACCATAAAAATTAATAATGAATTACATTTATTTGTGGCCTGTTGCTAACATAAAACATCTTCTTTTTGAAAATTCACTTCATTTTTTTAGTTCAAATTATAAATAAACTAAGCAGTAAAATGAAGACCATTACCCAAACACTTATTAGAATTTTTCATTTAAATAGAATACTTTTCTGACTGGTGAGATGAGGTTTAGATGGAGGCAGATGATAGTAAGTATAAGTAAAATGGAAAACCATGATACAGGTTTTTCTTTTTTTTGGTTATTTTCAACCATGTTAAGGTCATGACTTCTGAATGAATCATGACAGAGCTTCAAAAATTGTACCAGGTTTTGTTTCTTTATTTTTGAGTTTTGCAACATGAAAACGTTATTCCTTTTATTTGCACATCTACTATTAATTCCATGAATGAGACAAAACTAGGGTTAGTGTGATACATTAAGCATGGTCACAACTTGTCTGCTGCTCTTCTTACCTGGGGAGACTTCCTCTACCCCTTTTGAATGGAAATAGCCTTGTGACTTTCCTTGACCATTCAGAAGTCAAAAGCATGACATTTGTGATGTTGAAGACTTCCCTATCTTGGACTGGCAGGACCCATATGTTGTCCAGCTTTCTGGTTGGTCTTTCCATCCCTTAGAGAACATAATCACCCACAGAGGTTCATTATCTGCCCTTCAGGAACAGGAACAATCATGGGTTCTTAATTCCAGCTGAACTTGTGGATGACAGCAGCCACTAAATGGCCTCAGACATGATCAGCAGAAGAACTGACAGGTTGGGACAAGTCTACATTGCAGAATTGGGAGTAGATGGATGATTATTGCTTTAAGTCATTAAATTTTGAGGTCCCTTGTTAGACATTTATAGTTATCTGAAACATAAGTTCTTCAATAAATTTATGTATTCAATGACAAAATATTTCCTAGCACATAAATACAGCTTTGTTTATTTTTTTCTTATGTATGTGTAGTTGTACAAATGCACATTTGTATGAATGTGGACATATGTGTGTGGTTGCACATGCATGTGTTTAAATGTGGAAGCCAGTAACTGACTGCTCTCCTCTTTATTTACTGAGGCAGGATGTATCAGTAAATTTCTCATTGTTTCAATAAAATAACCAATCAAACATAACTTTTCCTCAAATCATGGTGGGGAAAGCATGACAAAATCAAGGCAGGAAGTTGGCATGACATCATCACAATGGCAAACAGGAAGGAGGGAGGGGATCTGGAGAGATGATTTAGCAGTTAAGGCACTTGCTTGTGAAGCTTAATGATCCAAGTTCAATTCCCCAGTACCCACATAAAGCCAGATGCAAAAGGTGGCACATGCATCTGGAGTTCATCTACAGCGGCTAGCAGCCTTGCTGTGCCCACTCTCTATTTCTATCTGCCTCTTTATCTCTCTTTATCTCTGTCTCAAATGAACAAATAAAACATGCTAAAAATATTTACAAGAAGGAGGGAGGGAGGGAAAGAGAGAATGAGAGACAGAGAGATAGATCAGCCGAAGTTATGTACTGTGGGGACTTATTATAAAAAAGGCGTTCACTGACTGAATTCAACCACTATTCAATTGACCTCCATGGTGGCATTTATTCCCTTTATTTGCCCAAATCCATAAACTTTCTCAAAATATTTAAGATGGGTACAGGGCATGCTACTCTAAAACCTGAAGTTGGTATTCTAAAAGCAGGAAGGCTGCTCTGATCTTCCACCCTTCTCCCCGAAACAATTCAGAAAACTTTGAAAATTCTGGCCTTTTGTGAAGCAGAACATAAGACTCTCCTGTGTGAGATAACCACACTATCATTGGCAGAAAGGAATGTTCTCATCTCTGGATGCAAGGCATAGAGAACAATGTGAACAAACAGGTCTTCTATGTTCTTCCTGGGCTGTTGCTAATAGATTATATCCTCTGTCCTTGAATCATATTTCTCCACAATGTCCTCATTAAACATAAGCATAAAGTAACAAGCTTTCTTGTTCTTTGGGGTGTGCATTTATAAGTAAGGTTTCCAGACCACGTAAAACTTACACTAAATGAAGAGTAAATGTTGATCAGTGGTGGGACATTTGCCTAGCATGCATGGAGGCCCTATGTTCATTCTCTGGTACCATAATAAAAAAAATAAAATGATTTAAACAAACAACACACATCAAATATATATGCATGCTTTCCTCTTGATAAGATTATGAGGGCATTGCCATATGGCCATAGCAAAGAAGGATATTTCTTCTCTTCTAATGGACCTCAAAAAAATACAAAAAGCTGAGAAGAACAAGATATGAATCTATCATGGAAAAAAAAAAGAAAATCATGGAATGATAAGATTAAGCTGGGATATGTTTGTTTTTATAAAGTAACAATGATTTATTTAACTAAATTTAACTTTCGCCTTTATCTCTGTGCATGTTTATGAAAACAACCCCAATGCCAACTTCCCTGGTAGCCAGTGGTACTGCAGAGCAAGCTAGAACATCTTGTCAAATTCCACAATTTCAGCATTGGAAATTGATAAACAAGAGGAAAGGGAAAACATAACAATAAGTTTTTCCTTCAAATCTTAGGCAAAGCACTTGGGGGTTTTATTTTGAGGTGACTTCCACTTGTTGTGTTGAAAGACAATAGTTTTCTTAACTTTAGTTTTAACCTTTAAAATTCCTGGACTACAGGGTTTCCTATTCTGTTGTATTATCCTAACTCTGACAGGAAGTAGAAAGTGATATGGTAGAAAATGACCTTGTAGGAGATACCCATAGGCTGCTCATTTCTCTCCACTGCAAATATTCCTCCTCTGGAATACCTGTCTTTATTGTCCTTGTGCTTCAATGCCAGGACATCTGTTTTGTTAATTTCATTAACACACACACACACACACACACACACACACACACACACACACACCTCTCTACATATTGCTCCTATGCAAAGCAACTGGTGGTCATTCTTTAAGCACCAGGCTACTGCATGGGAAGCTATGCCCCAATCAGCCCATTAGGAGAACAATCCAAGTACATCAGTCTTTAGAAAGCAATGATATACGTAAAAAGCACGCACTAAGGTATTTTTTTTGTTTCATGTGCTTTTTTGAGACAGGGTCTCGTGTATTCCAGTCTGGCCTCTAAGCCACTACTCAACCTGAAGATGAGCTTGAACTTTTGATGTCCTTGCCTCCACCTCCCACATACTGGGATGACAGGTATGTGCTCCCCATTTATGAGGTACTGCAGATTGAACCAAGGGCTTCACGCATGCTAGTCCACCACTCTCCCAACTGAGCTACACCCCATTCCTGATACTAAATTTTTGGACATCATTTTCACTAATTCCCCTGAATGTACTGGAACATGCCCTATTTTTCCAGCAGAATTTTTATTTATTTATTTATTTGTGACAGTGTGTGTGTGTGTGTGTGTGTGTGTGTGTGTGTGTGTGAGAGAGAGAGAGAGAGAGAGAGAGAAAGAAGACATAGAGGGAGAGAGAGACATAGAGAAAGAGTGAGAATGGGCATGGCAGGGACTCGAGCCACTGCAAACTAACCCTAGATGCATGCACCACCATGTGCATCTGGCTTACTTGGGACCTAGAGAATCGATCTTGGGTCCTTAGGCTTCGTAGGCAAGTGCCTTAACTGCTTAGCCATCTCTCCAGCCTGAGCAAAATCTCTGAAACTAGGAAGATAAAACACTACTCAGCATGACTCTAAGGTCTCTTGGGATATATAGGACACAGAGCTCTTTAGAATAATACCAAGCCTCAGTATTATAGATGAGTTGGCTGTTTTCCAGACTGGGTGTAGAACCTCAGCATTCACCATCTTTATCAATATGACTGCTATAGCATTTGTGCACCAAGGGAGCATTCTGGATGGAGGTCAATGTGATTTAGCTTGCCTGACTGCAATTTAAGAGCACTACCATACTATGGTGAAAGATTGTTGCTGTTGGCTTTGATTGGTACTGTTTTGGAAGAGAAAAGCTATTGGCTTTTTTTCTCAGATAAAAAGGGCACTACAAGTGCAAGTCTTGAACTTCTATTAATAGTGCCTGTAAGTGCTACAACAAAGCCCTCTGCATGCTGCTTTCCAAGTGCTTCTGAAATGACAGGGGGCTTTCAAACAGAACCGGGGCAGTACATTTTTCCAATGCTGACCATGATGGTGTTGCTGTGCCCTGTCAAATGTATAATATTAAATAGCCCAACTGGGCACCTATTTGCTAGAATGTTCTTGGCTGTTCTCCACTCGTCGGGTCCCAAGATAGAATCTGCTCATAGTAGCAAGTCTATTCTTAGGGAATTCCGATGAACCAAAAAATTGAAATCTCTGAAAGCAGGTAGGGGTGGTGCAAAGGGAGGGGACATGAAGATTCCCTAGAACAACCTCAGAAGAGAGGTTACAACACACAGTGCTTTAGAAGTGACTGCCACTTCTTCCCCAAAACAAGCCTTCATGGAAGCTGTCTATTCAGGGTCAGGTATGGATGGACGTTTCTCACCCTTTTATTAATAGTTACACTACTCCCTGAATGGTTCCTGGTGTTTACACACTGATTTTCCATGTGCATAGAGAAAACACCACCAATGCTCAGAGACAGCAGAAAAAGTGTCAAAATTGCTAAAAGCTCAAGAACTGGAAAAGAAAAGTCATGGGCTTTGTCTTTTTCTTATATCATTTTTTAAAACATGCATTTGTATGTGTGTACGTGGAGTATGTGTGATGCGGGATGTGATGTGTGTGGCATATGTTCATGCTGGGAGTACAGATGCCACAGGAGATCATCATGTGCTTTCCTCTATTGCTCATCCCTGTATTTCCTGAGACAGTCTGTTCCTCAACTCAGAACTGCCATTTTAAGTCAGTGAGTCCCAGAAATTCTCTAGTCTCTACCCACAGCAGGACTGGAGCAACAGATGTGTGTGGCCAGGCAGGCCCAACCTTTTTATGTGGACATGGGGGCTAAGCATTGAACCTGAAAAGTCTCACACCCTCCTGCTTAAGTGACAAGTGCTCTTACCCACTGGGTCATTTCCCCAGCCCACTCATGTCATTCTTTCTGGCCAACTGTCAATTTAGCAGATTTAAAAAAATATTTTATTTCTTTTGAGAGAGAGAAGAGAAAGAGAAGGAGAGAGAGAGAGAGAGAGAGAGAGAGAGAGAGAGAGAGAGAGAGAGAATGTGTGTGCCAGGGCCTCCAGCCACTGCAAACAAATTCCAGGCATATGTGCCACCTTGTGTATCTGGCATTTCGTGGGTACTGGGTAAGTGAACCTGGGTCCTTAGGCTTTACAGTCAAGCACCTTAATCACTGAGCCATCTCTCCAGTCTTAATTTAGCAAATTTAAAGTACCTTAATTTGGTAATAATTAGTGTATCCCCATCCTCCCACATCTATACAATCCCTGGCTCCCAAGCTCTCTCTGAGCCTGACTCTCAAATGCTAATCCCCATCTGGCCAGCAAGCAGTCACCTACTGCCCCCATTATTTAGCCTGAGCACTGACTAGGCTTTGCTAAGACTTTGTACAGGGGCTCGTGTGCCCAAGCTCTGAGTCATGTGGCTCTTCCTGAATGCTGTATGAACACACTCCAGAAACAGGTGATGTCAGAGTGAGAAACAATGTGCACAGGATTATCAGTGATGGGAACAGGGCTAAGAGAAGGGACCCAAGGTTTAGTACCAAAGCTCAGATGTCAGGAAGGATTATGAAACATTTTGTCATATTGATTCTTTCTTGCCAAGCTGACATGGAGTCAAACTTGTGACCTGAGGCCCCATTTGTATGTGTGTGCCATAGTGTATGTGAGTGCAGGTTGCATGTATGCCACAGTGCTTGTATAGGGTTCAGAGGATAAGCATGGATGTCAGTCCTCACTTCCTACCTTGTTTGAGGCTGGCTCTTTGCATCACTGTGCTCACTAGGCTAGCTGGCCCATACGCTTCTGAGAGCTTTGTGTCTCTGTTTCCCATTGGATGCCTGCTACACTGTTAGCTTTTTAGTGGGCCAGGGCACCCAAATTCAGGTATTCATGCTAGTGCAGCAAGTACTTTATCCATGAATTTATCTCCCTGGTCCCCTCACATTTGTTTTTAAATGCGTTTATCTTAATACTTGCTATGAATACGGCAAATGGACAGATTAAAGAAGATACGCTCATAGTAAATTATTATTATCACTATTACTTCTTATAGTTCTTTTAATTTCCAGAGTAGTATTACAAAGAAAAAAATAAAGAAGTCCATTGATTTTTTTTTTTTTTTGCCACCTGTTGTGGTTGGTGTGATTTTTTTTTTCTTTGCTTTTCTTCTTGAATCACCCATGTGCATTCTAAAAGATTAGTTATTTCCATGTGCTCTGGAAGATCAACTTTCCTTGAGTTTCTGAGGTATGATCACAAAGATACCTTACAAATGTCTTTGTATTCCAACTTCCTCCTAGTGACGATACTTTAGGAAGAGTTTTCTAAGTCAATTACTACTTCTTGACAACCAGAACCACATTGAGAGGATTATTGTGTGGCGAAAGGTGCCTCTTCCAATTGGGAAATCACTGCTGTGTTTACAAGCTCCTTTATTCCAATTTAAAGAAAAAAGAACATTGATGGCACAATGCTGCTAGTTCAGTGCTGGAAAGTAATGCTATCGGTATCATCAGTTAGCCTACCAATATCAGCAAGACAACTATTAATCCTGGGCTGACAAAGCCAGCTCTTAGCAACCACATACTGCTGATACACAGGTACCAAGAGAAATCTGTAGAATTGAAGTGGGAGGAGCAAGTGGTATTCAGGAAAGGTGAGTAGGGTTACTTGGCAGGGTTTTACTTCAGAGCCAGAGTTTGAAATGTTGACACACAATATTTGAAACATTTCTATAACATAACTGTCCCTGTAACTACAGTTAGTGTTGTATATACTTTGTCTTTAAACAATTTATAGCAATCATCCCAACAGCAACATTTTCTCTAACTGATCTTGGATTTACTAGTTAGATTTAAGTTCTGTTTATGTACTCAGATTGTCTGTGGAAAATTCATTTGGTCAGGACAGACCACATGGCTTTACTCTTTTCTTATGGTGATAAAGGCAATAGTTTAGTTGTGTTCTTAAAGTATGGGCTTAAAATTCTGGTATGAATGATGTCCTGTGCAAATGACTAAATGATACTAATCATCATCCTAATTATGTCTATTTATTGTAATGTATTGATGAAGCAATGGTGAAGTAATTAATGTATGAGGAAAATGTAGATATTAAGTTAAATTTATATTTGGTCATGAATTACATTTTTGTGGGGGGGGTTGGTACTCTGATATGAACATATAAAAATAAGCTATTTAAAATACTTCATAGCAATAAGTCTAGACGAACATAAATGTGTTATCTGAGTGCATTCACACTTTTTCAGAAAGACTGAACTTTCATACAACACTAAATGAAGAGCAGAATTGAATTCTATGACTCCCCAATGGGAGGTTTTAAGCAGAGTCCAAGTTGTAGTCATTTTTTTATAGGCAACTTTTTCTTACAAGTTACTTTGTTTTACCTTAAAAAAAACAGAGCACTAACAACCCTGATGTGGCTTAAAACTACTAGGATATGAATTTTATTGGCACCATTTGTTACATTACCAATATATCAGTAAGATCAACAAATGAGGGCTTGAGGGATGGCTTAGTGGTTAAGGCATTTTGCCTGTAAAGCCTAAAGACTCAGGTTTGACTCCCCAGCACCCAGGGAAGCCAGATACACAATATGGAGCATGCATCTAGAGTTTGTTTGCAGTGGCAGGAGACCCTGTCGTGCCTCTTCTCTCTCTCAATCTGCCTTTTCCTTCCTTCCTTCCTTCCTTCCTTCCTTCCTTCCTTCCTTCCTTCCTTCCTTCCTTCCTTCCCCTTCCTCTCTCTCTCTCTCTCTCTCTCTCTCTCTCTCTCTCTCTATTGCGTGTGTACAATATTCTGCTGTTCTAGGAATCCAAGGTGACTCAAGAGGGAAGGTTTAGAACAATGATTGTCTCTGGACCTTCTGCCAAAATAAGAGACAGACACAAAATAAAGGCAAAGAGTCCAGGCTTTCATTCTGTGTTTAGTTACCTTGTGGGTCCAAGCAAAGAGTCAGTGCTTGTTGACAAAAGGAACTTCTAAATTCTTGCTTCAGGTAAACTGATAGAATCCAGACTTGACCCCTGCCCCCATAATCAATGCTCCTATCAGCTAAGGAATAAATTGTAATTGGATGACAAGGGGATAGGGGATGCAGCTCAGAGATAGAGTGCTGGTCTAGCTTATGTAAGGTTCTGTATTTCAACCCCAACACTACACACACACAAGACAGAGAGAGAGAGAGAGAGAGAGAGAGAGAGAGAGAGAGAGAGAGAGAGAGAAACTGCCCCTACCTCTAGTAGACAAAGGCAATTATCCATGGTGGTAAGGTTGAATCCTGGAAGAAATGTGGCTCTTTTTAAAAAAATATTTTTATTTATTTGCAAGCAGAGAGAGATAGAGAGAAGAAAGACAAAGTGCCAGGGCCTTCAGCCACTGCAAATGAACTACAGATGCATGTACCACCTTGTGCATCTGACTTTACATGGGTACTGGGGAATCAAATCCAGATCGTTAGGCTTCCTAGGCAGGTGCCTTTACTGCTGAGCCATTTCTCCAGCCTCAAAAGTAGTTCTTATAGAAACCAGATTGATCCCGTCAAGCAAATCCCCTATATCTGTTCCTCTTTCCAAAGGGGCCACACTGAATAAATCTTTCGCTGCTTTTCATCATTACTTGTCTCTTGGTATATTGTGAAAGGTGCCTATTGGGGCCCCCATGCCCTAGAATTTTGCCCTAAAAACTGCAGAAGCATAGTCTGTGGGCTTTGGGTCATTATATCTTTTCTATTCAGCCAAGTATTCTTGCCTGCAATAATGAATAAAAACCAAAAACACCAAAATACTCCATGATTTATGGTTTGTATTCATCACTTTTCTTTGATTTAAATGTAATAAATCCATGTCTGGGAAAGAAAAAATTGACAATAGCATGTTTTGATAAAATATTATAAATTACTCCATGATTTTAAAATGCTTCTGATTTTTAAGAATAATGAAAGTAGAAAAGTGCCTCTCATTTACAACAATATAAAACACCTGCAGATGAAGCAGGAAGACAGGAGCAGAGGCAAATTCTGAACAGGAGCATTTTGCCATATAGTAAAAGGACAAAGCCCATCTACTTAGAATACACCATTGATACATCCAGAAACTGTCATTCCCTAAAATGTGGTGACTGAAAATATTTGTTACTTTGAAAGAAAAGTCATGTAGGACACCTGGAGCTGTCAGTTACACTGAACTCCACCAGGGTGACAATAAACTCATGCTACATGGATTTTGTAATAATTTTCTGCTTTTTTCAGTAAGCATACATCCAGCCTATTTTCTTCATCATGGAATGGGTAAGTCAAAGTATCATATTTCTTCCCTGTTCTAATATGACCCCTTTTCAGAACAAATGTGAGAGAATATGTCAAATGATTATACCCTACGGAATAGGAGGATATAAAAAAATTCAAACAATGGAAAATTTCCAACATATAGTTAAATTCCATTACCTGGTTTCAAAATATGATGATCTGGGCTGTGGAGATGGCTCTGTGGATAAAGTACTTGTGGCACAATTGTGAGGACCTTTGTTTAGATCTCCAGACACCATGTGAAAGTTGGATGCTATGGTAGGCATCTGTAATCCCACTGTGTCTAACGTGAGAAGGGAAGTAGAGATAGGAGGATTTTCCGAATGCCTACAGACCAGTTAGGTTGATAAATTCAGTGTTGGCAATGTGAGACCGTATCTCCAAACAAGATGGAAGATAAGAACTGAGTCCTGAAGTGATCCTCTGACCGCCATATGAAGATTTGGTATACATGTCTGCTCACACATGAACATGCATGTACACATTAAAAAATTACAATCTTATTTCATTTAAATTTCATTTCCTCTTTTGTTTGCAGGGGGTTTCAAGGTAGGGTCTCCCTCTAGCTTAGACTGACCTGGAATACACTATGTAGTCTCAGGCTGGCCTTGAACTAACTGTGATTCTCCTATCTTTGCCTGCCTTCCAAGGGCTGGGGTTAAAGGCATGCAACACCACACCCGGCTTCATTTCCTCTTTTTTAAATCTACATCTTGGGTTATTTTTAAGCAAATCCCATGTATCTCCTCATTTTGTCTGCATATCCATCAGTATTTTTCATTCAGGACTCTTTAAGAAATGTGTATTCACTGTATCAGTATCACAGATATTCTCTACTACTTGCTAATAATGTTACTTTGACTATGACAATGATGTAATTTTATGATTCTTTTCAAATCAGGATCAAGATCAGAATAGAGCCCCACATATCATATGACTTAACCTGTAAGTTATTTTCTTGCTATGTTTGTTTCTTATGCATCAGCTTTCCTGCTAATGGTTTTGACCAATGATAAATGTCCAGATATATTAGTTCATTTAAGGGTTAAAAATGATGATATTCTAAGTTTAGCCAATTAAATCTGGAATGCTTTTAAAAGATATAATTTTCCTCATGAGTTAGTTGTACATAAGCTATAATTTACATAGGAAAAGTATCTTTTTTACTTTATTTATTAGTTTTTACAACATTACCTCTAATATTCTTCACAACTGTATTATAATTTCAATAGGTCTATGTATGTATTAGTACATTTCATGTGCTTCAACTAGCTGTGAATATTAATTTTTATTTTCAAATTGCTACTACAGGAAGCTGGGCTTCTTGGTTTTCTAGGCAACAGGATACTCTCCACTCATATTGAGCATCTCCTGCCCCATTCACACAGCCTCCCATTTTTTCCAATAACTATTTCCCATTAGGGGTAAGTCATCTTTAAAGATCCAAATCTGGATGTTTTAAATGCTTGTTGCTACTGAATTGGTTGCCTTCCATGAATAAAAGTTTGCTTTATATAGCTAGAAATGGAGGTAATAGTAATGCCATGATTAAAGATGACTGATACTTGACTAGAACCTTCTACACTGTGGAAAGTTATGGAAAACCTCTACAGTGTAAAATATTTTCTGTCATCTGAAAAACTGCTTAAATAAAAGTAAAATTTGGGCTGGAGAGATGGCTTAGCAGTTAAGAGCTTGCCTGTCAAGCCTAAGGACCCCGGTTCGAGGCTCGATTCCCCAGGACCCACGTTAGCCAGATGCACAAGGGGCGCACGTGTCTGGAGGTCCTTTGCAGCGGCTGGAGGCCCTGGCGTGCCCATTCTCTATCTATCTATCTGCCTCTTTCTCTCTCTGTCTGTCACTCTCAAATTAAAAAAAGAGTAAAATTTGGATCCATGATGCTAGAATACAATTTTTTATCTTACTCTGACAGGCAGAAGACTTTATATGAAATGAAATATAGTTTGTAAAGGCACTACCAAAATTGATGCTACTTAAGTATTTACTTGCTTTATTTTCTTTACATCATATGCTTAGTCTATGTCAGATATATAGCTACAAAGAACCACTTGGCCATTACAGGGAACTGTTTATGTTAACCCCATCTTTTTTTTTTTTTTTTGCATGTGTGTGTATGTGTGTGTGTGTTTGCTTGTCTGTACCTGTGCAAGTTTATGTGTGCAGGTGTATGTATACGGGTACATGTATACGTGTGTATGAGTGCACATAGAGGCCAGAGGTCAATATTGTGTGTCTTTTTCAATCACTCCCTACCTTAGTTTTTGAGACAGGGTTTCTCATTGAACCCTGAGCTTAATGACTCAGCTAGAAACATTACCCAGCAGAGCCTGGGGATCCTCCTGATTCCAGTTCCTCAGTGTTGGATTACAGGTGAGTGTCACCGTGCCAAATTTTTACCTGAGTGTTGGGAATCTAAACTCAGATGCTTATGCTTGCATAGCAAGCACATTACAGGCTGTCCTCTTCCAAGCTCGTGTCTTAGACATATCTACCAAAACTTGCAGGGGTCTCCTTTTTGGATCTCCTCAGCACCTATCTGGACCTGGGAGCCTCATACTCCTAGACATACTTGGAGGACGTATACAGCTCCTATAGCCATATCCAATCCCCACTTTGGCTCATGGTTGCTTAATGTAATGGGTGGTACATTTGGACATCTCAAGGAACAGAATAATTTAGTTGACCTGCTTAAATTACCAAGAAACAGAAGGCAAAAGGCTAAGTAAGGTACTTTAGCATTTTTACCAAATGAAATGTTATTTAGACAATAGTAACATCTATAGGGAAATATCACTTGTAAGAATGAAGACAATGTTGAAATGACATTTATTCCTCCATTGGGATAACCTTGGCTCCATCAAATAAATAAAAGATGTTACATGGGATAGTTTACACATTATGTGCATGTATATGTATATGTATGCATGTCAATATATGTGTGTATGAAGGGCCAGATATTGATATCTGGTGTCTATCATTTTCTACCTCTTTTTTTCTTTCTGGTTTTTTGAGGTAGGATCTTGATCTAGCCCAGTTTGACCTGGAATTTACTCAGGCTGGTGTCGAACTCATGGTAATCATCCTACCTCTGCCTCCCAAGTGTTGGGATTAAAGGCATGCACCACCACACATCAACCTTATTCTGAGACAGGGTCTCTCACTAAGCTCAGTACCAGACACCAGACAGGCTAGCCAGCCAGTCCTGGGTGTCCTTCTGTCTTTTCCTCCCCAGTGCTGGGATTACAGGAATATACCACCCTGCATGGGTACTGGGGATCTGAACTCAGGTCCTCATGCTTGCCTGGCAGGCACTTTATTCATAGAGGTATCTCCCCAGCCTGTACTTTCTGTATGCTATAGCTTTTAAAGACTTCATTTGAATCCCTGAGCTTCATTAGCATATGGGGAGGAGGCATACCAAGTGCAAATCTATGGAACAAAGCTGTGTTCCATGCCTATGTCTCTGAGCACTTTCTAGAGTCAGTGATTCCTCTGATTCTGAATTAGAATTTAAATGTTACTAAGTAGTTGTTTTCACACAAATTATTTACACTTACCCTTATAATTGGAAATCACATTACTCATAAAATATTTAATAGAGGCTGAAACAGAAAGGTTTCTAGTTTGAGGCCAGCCTGGGCTTGGTAGGGAAACCATGTATCCAAAAAAAAAAAAAAAATCCCAGTCATATATGGCTAATTACTGGTTACGTTTTTTCAGTTTAGGACTATCATTTCACTGACAAACCATTCAGCCCACTGATGAAGATTTCTAACTGTTTTTGCAGCAATAATCTTAATGGCTATTTATAGAACATAAATGGCTGGCAAAAGGTACATCTGATTCTAAACCCAAAATTAAAATGTTTTAAATTATCTAAGCACTGCCAAATATTTAAAAGGGAAGATTTGTATTAGAAAATGTTCGCAGTTTCCATAGACATTCATATATGTAGCTCTTTCCCACCCTCGTCTTCTGTTCTCTTTCCATTCCCTCTCTTCTCCACTCTTGTTCTTGCTCAAATGCAAACATACATACAGATTACAATATCAAGGGTTGGAGAGATGCCTTAATAGTCAAGGCGCTTTTCTGTAAAGTCTAAGGACCCAGGTTTTACTCCCCTGAACCCATGTAAGCCAGACACACAATGTGAAGCATGCACACAAGGTCACACATGCTCACAGGGTGGTGCAAGTACCTAGAGTTCAACTGAAGTTGCTAGAGGACCTGGTACACCAATTCTGTCTCTCCCTCACACACATAAAAAAAATAATAAAACAGATTATACTATCCCGATAACACATTAAAAACTGTGACAGAAGCACAGCATAGTGGCACACACCTTTAATCACAGCACTCAGGAGGAAGATGTAGGAGAGTAACTGAGAATTCGAGGCCACCCTGAAACTACATAGTGAATTCCAGCAGCCTGAGCTAGACTGAGACCCTACCTCAGAAACAAAACAAAACAAAACAAAACAAAAAACTGTAACAGACATAGTCACTGCAACCTTCAGTTTACAAGCAGATGATCATCTTGGATCCTCTTATATCTCAACATCTAGTAAGACTGGGTGTATTATAATGTCCAGTATTAATTGCATATGATTCTCCTCTCCTCATCCATTTCCTTGATGTCAGTTCCTCAGCCTTGCTGTGCTCTGGTATTACCTTTTGGGAGTGCTCTAAGCTAAAAACAATCTACTAATGACTTCTAAATCTCTGATTTTAGCCTCTGTAGTTCCTTTTTTATTTTTATTTTTTACTTAATTAGTTTAGTATTCAGCAAATACAGTCAGTTTGGTACCATTATTAGGCTCATCCGTGACCTACCCACTCCCCTTGGCCCCTCCTTGTTGAGGTATATGGGTCATGCATTGTGGAGTTAGCCCACAGTTATGGGTAAGATAAATGTCTCTGCATATCATGACCCAACATGTGGCTCTGACATTCTTTCTGCCCCCTCTTCCACAAAATTTCCCTGAGCCATGTTGGGTTCATTTTTGGTCTTCTTCAGTGATGAGGTGCTGGGGGCCTCTGAGGCTCTGGCTCTCTGATTTGGTAGGAGTTGATTTTTCTCTGTGTTGATCTCCTTCCCCCTTTTGCTGGTATCCGGTTCATCAGGAAAACACCACCCTTGCTTGTTTTGCCAATTATTCTCAGTTTCAGCCGGGGCTCCTTCCAGGTATGATGGGGTGGCTCTCTCCTTAGGATCTACATCTGTCTGAAAAAGAGAAGCAGATTCTCCAACGGAGAGTAAGTTAGCACCAGGACAAACGAGATAACCCTTCCTTTTTTTTTTTTATAGAGAATTTAATAGGTGTAGGCCCTCTTGTAGCCCATGATTGATAGTAGCTTGATATTGGCTAGTGGGCTTATGTTTAGATATGGTTCTGACTTGTTTCCCAGTTCCAGCTATGGGTCCCGTACCACTGAGGGGATAAGTTAGCCAAATTAAGAGCAGTTGGTTCCCCACCATGGCTGTGTGCCACTATTGCACTTGTGTGGGCATCAAAACAAGTTATTTGCTGCTAAGTAGGTTAGACCATGACTTGCTTGGACAGATATTGGTCATTTCCCCCAGTCCCCATGTAGCACCTTCTGGCACTAGATGCGCTGACTGTCTGGGGACTGACTCTCTTCCAACTTCCAGCCATGCCATTCCATTTTGCATGTCAACCACATAAAGTGTCTTCAGCAGTAGGGTCTTACCACTAACCTTTGGTGGGTCATCAAGTACTCTGGCAGAAATCTGTCTGTCTTTTAGGAAACCTTGTAGGTCTCACTGATCAAAAGCTCATCGTGGATAATAGCCCCATGCTGGTACTGGGAGTTACAGGTCAGTGCCCACTAAGAAAATGAGGAAAAAGATAACTAATATACAAGAGTTAGAGAGAAGAGAGAGAGAGAGAAGAAGAGGGAGAGGGAGGGAGGGAAGATGTAGAAGATTAAGGTTAGTCGTGATCCTACCCTCTCCAGTGTCTTGTGGTTCAGGTGTTCCCTGTGAGGGCCTGGTGAAGGTTCATCCATTTGGTCTGCCATTTAGGAAGTAGAATTTTATGGTACCATTGCCGTTTGGGTCTAGATTTGTGTTTCCCACCCCTTAGATGCCTTCCCCTCCCTCCCCATCCATCCTAGTGTCTAGTCCACGAGATGCTTGCTGGGTATGTAAGGTATCTTGGGTAGATTCAGGTTAGGTGCTGTAGATGAGTGAGATTATGTGGCGATTTTTTTCTGTGATTGGGTAAATTCACTGAGAAAGATCTGCTCCAGGTTCAACCACTTTTCCTCAAATTTTATTGTGTCATTTTTTCTTACTGCTGTATAGAATTCCATTGTGCAGATATACCACATCTTAGTTATCTATTCTTCTAGTGATGGAAATCTGGGTTGATTCCAGCTCTTAGCTGTTACAAATTGAGCCGCTGCAAACATAGTTGAGCAAATCTCTCTAGAATGTGGTTTGAAGGTTTTAGGGTAGATGCCCAGTAAGGGAATAACTGGGTCTGTTAGCATCTCTATAGTCAGCCTTTTCAGGAGTCTCCATATTGCTTTCCAAAGTGGTTGTACCATCCTACATTCCCACCAACAGTGGATGAGTGTTCCTATTTCTCCACATCCTCGCCAGCATTTATTTTTATTTGATTTTTTGATGTTTGCTATCCTTATTGGGGTAAGGTGGAATCTCATAGTTGTTTTAATTTGCATTTCTCTGATGATTAGGGATGATGAACATTTTCTTAAGTGTGTGTTTGCCATTTGTATTTCTTCCTCTGTGAACTGCCTGTTCAGCTCTGTGCCCCATTTTGTGAGTGGGGTGTTTGACTTCTTACTGTTTAGATTTTTGAGTTCTTTGTAGATTCTAGAGATTAGGCCTCTATCAGTTGGATAACCTGCAAATATTTTCTCCCATTCTGTGGGTAATCTATTGGCTTTGCTTATTGTATGTTTGTCTGTAAAGAAACTCTTCACCTTCATGTGATCCCATTGGTTGAGTGACTGTTTAAGATTGTGAGGTACTGGGGTTTTGTTCAGGAAGCCTTTTTCCATTCCTATATCATGGAAAGTATTTCCTAAATTTTCTTCCAGTAGTGTTTGAGTTTCTGGTCTTATATTGAGGTCTTTGATCCATTTGGACTTGAGTGTAGTGCATGGTGAAATGTGTGGATCAATTTTCAGTTTCATGCATATGATTCTCCAGTTTGTCCAGCACCATTTGTTGAAGATGCTGTCTTTTTTCCAGCCCATATTGTTCAGGCCTTTATCAAATATCAAGTAGCTATAGTTGCTTGACCGAAAGCCCAGGTCCACAAGTCTATTCCAGTGGTCTATACTCCTGTTTTTATGCCAGTACCATGCTGTTTTTGTTACTATGGTTTTGTAATATAGCTTTAGATCAGGCATGGTGATGCCTCCAGAGGTATTTCTTTTGCTGAGGATATGTTTGGAGGCCTTCTGCCTTTCCATATGAAATTTGAGATCATTTTTTATATCTCTGTGAAGAACACTGTAGGGATTTTAATTGGAATTGCATTAAATCTGTATATTGCCTTTGGTAGGATTGTCATCTTCACAATGTTAATTCTGCCTATCCAGGAGCATGGGAGGTCTTTCCATTTTCTCAAGTCCTCCTCAATTTCTTTTGTGAGCATTTTTATGTTTTCATTGTATAGGTCTTTCACTTCCTTGGTTAACATTATTCCGTTATTTTATTTTTTTTTGTTGCTATTGAAAATGGGAGTATGTCCCTATTTCTTTCTCTGTATCTTTGTCATTTGTATATAGAAAGGCTACTGATTTTTGTGCATTGATTTTGTATCCTGCTACTTTGCTATAGGAGTTAATCACCTTCAGGAGTTTTGGGATGGAGTCTCTCGGGTCTGTTACATATACAATCATGTCATCAGTGAATAGAGCTAACTTAACTTCTTCCTTTCCATAGTGTATCTCTTTTATTTCCTTCTCTTGTCTTATTGCTTGAGCTAGGACTTCCAGTACCATATTGAAAAGCAGAGGTGAGAGTGGACAACCCTGTCTTGTTCCTGATCTTAATGGGAATTCCTCCAGTCTCTCTCCATTAAGTATTATTTGGGCCTTCGGAGCTTTGTATATTGCTTTTATTATGTTAAGATATGAACCAACCATGCCAATTCTCTCCAGTGTTTTGATCATGAAGTGATGTTGAATCTTGTCAAAGGCCTTTTCTGCATCTATCGATATGATCATGTGGTTTTTGTGTTTTTCCTTGTTTATGTGGTGTATTACATTGACAGATTTCCTTATGTTGAATCACCCCTGTGTTCCTGGGATGAATCCCACTTGGTCAAGGTGGATAATGCTTTTGATGTGTTGTTGGATTGGGTTTGCAAGGATTTTGTTCAGGATCTTTGCATCTAAGGTCGTCAGGGAAATAGGCCGGTAGTTTTCTTTTTTTCTGCCATCTCTGCCTGGTTTTGGAATTTGGGTGATACTAGCTTCATAACAGGAGTTGGGTAGCTTTTGCTGTTCTCCAATTGTGTGGCACAGTTTGAGGAAGATTGGTTTGAGTTCTTCCATGAAGGTTTGATAGAATTCAGCTGAGAAGCCATCTGGTCCTGGACTCTTCTTTTATGGGAAGTTTTTTTTTTTTTTTTTATTACTTTTTCAATCTCCATGAGTGTGATGGGTTCATTGAGGTGATTAATCTGCTCTGAGTTTAGCTTTGGTAGATGGTATGCGTCCAGGAATTTATCCATCTCCTCCACATTATCCAGTTTTGTGGAGTAGAGGTTTTTGAAATAAGTCCTAATGATTCTCCCAATTTCACTTATGTCTGTTGTGATCTCTCCTTTTTCATTTTGAATTTTGTTAATTTGAAGCTTCTCCTTTTTTTCCTTGATCAGATTGGCCAGGGGTTTGTCAATCTTGATTATTTTTTCAAAGAACCAGCTCTTTGTTTTGTGAATTGTCTTAATTTTTTCCTTGGTTTTCAATTCATTATTTTCTGCTCTGATTTTAATTATTTCTTTCCTTCTGGAGCTCTTTAGGTTGGATTTTTCTTGTTTTTCCAGTGCCTTTAGGTGGATGGTTAGGTCATTGATTTGGGATCTTTCTGTCTCTTTTATGAAGGCATTGAGTGCTATGAATTTTCCCCTGAGGACTGCCTTCATTGTGTCCCATAAGTTTTGGTACGATGTGTTCTCATTGTCATTCAATTCCAGAAATTTTGCAATTTCATTTTTGATTTCATCCACTATCCATTTATTGTTTAAAAGTGTGCTGTTCAGTTTCCAGGTGCTGTTGGGATATTTGGTGGGTCTTTTGTTGTTGATTTCTAGCAATATAGCATTGTGATCTGATATCATACAGGGAATTATGTCAATCTTCCTAAATATGTGGAGGCAGTCTTTGTGACCCAGTATATGGTCTATTTCAGAGAATGTTCCATGGGCTGCTGAGAAGAATGTGTAGTCTCTGGATTTGGGATGGAAAGTTCTGTATGTCTGTTAGGTCTAAGTGATCTATGTTTTTGTTGAGCTCTCTTACTTCCCTGTTGAGTTTCTGTTTGGATGATCTGTCTATTACTGATAATGGTGTATTGAAGTCCCCAGCTATGATGGTGTTGGTGATTATTTCTGTTTTATCTTCAAGTAGGTTTTGTTTTGTAAACTGTGGTGCCCCTGTGTTTGGTGCATACAGATTTATGATTGGAATACCTCTTGATGGATCGTTTCCTTGATAAGTAGGAAGTGGCCTTCTTTGTCATTTTTGATTATTTTTGGTTTGAAGTCTATTTTATCTGATATTAATATAGCTACACCTGCTTGTTTCTTATTCCCATTTTCTTGGAATATTGTTTTCCACCCTTTCACCCTGAGGAGGTGTCTGTCTTTAGTGGTGAGGTGGGTTTCTTGAAGGCAACAGATTGAGGGGTCTAATTTTTTGCTCTGTCCTATTTGCTTGTGTCTCTTGATGGGTGAATTAAGGCCATTAATATTTAGGGTAATGCCTGTGAGATTTGATTTGATCCCTGCCGTACTGTGATGGTATATGTGGGTTGGTGTTTTCATGGACTTTGAAGTTTTTTGTGACTACTCTGAATTTGGTTATTGTGATCTGCTTCTTGTAGGCATTTGAGTTTGATTATTTGTTTCCTCTCTCTGGAGAATTTCCTGAAATACTCTGTAGGTTTGGTTTTGTGTTCATATAATTGTAAAGCTGAGTTTTGTCATGGAAAGTTTTTTTTTTCAACATCTATTATGAGGGATACTTTTGCTGTTTAGAGTAGTTTGGGTTGGACGCCATAGGTTCTTAGACTTTGCAGTGTTTCATTCCAGGCCCTTCTAGATTTCAGGGTTTCCATTGAGAAGTCTGAAGTAATTCTGATGGGGTTACCTTTGAAAGTGGTGTGTTGTTTTTTCCTAGCTGCTTTTAGGATTTTCTCTGTGTTGTCAATATTTACAGTCTTAATGACAGTATGTCTTGGAGAGTTTCTCCTTTGGTCCAGTCTGTTTGGAGCTCTGTTTGCTTCTTGTATCTTGAGGGGCCTTTCTTTTAAGAGACTGGGGAAGTTTTCTTCAATTATTTTGTTAAATAAGTTCTCCATGCCTTTGGTCTGAATTTCTTCTCCTTCTGGTATTCCAATGATCCTGATATTAGGACATTTAAGGGTATCCCACAATTCCCTCATGTTCTGTTCACAGGAACTTCTGAACTTACTGAAATTTTTGAACTCTTGATCTGTTTCTTCCATCTTGCCTTCCAGATCAGAGTTTCTATCCTCTACTTGGCTGACTCTGTTCTTGAGAGCTTCTAGAGAGTTTTGGACTTGTTAAATTAAGTTTGCATTTTCTAGTACTTTTCTATGTATAATTTCCATCCCTATGTCAAGCTCCCTTTTCACATCATTTTCTGATTTTCTTGATGATTCTTGGAATTCATCCTTGCATTTCTTTATGTCTTCATTTAGCATGGCCAGCTGATTTTTAAGGTCTGCTTTTTTTTTTTTTTTTTTGTTTTCACTCTCCCTCAAATCTCTTAACTCTCTTTTAACTCCTTCCAATTTCTTATCTATTAGTTCTAGTTTAGTGATGGCAGCATCCACACGATTATCGGTCATTTGTAGCTTTCCTTCAAGTTCTACCAGTAGGTTGGTCAGGGTTGCATTGCTCATAGCTTCAATTTCGTGTTCTGATCCTAATGACTCTTCTATGTTTTGGTTAGATGTATTCATTGTAGGACTGGGTGATCTTAGGATTTTCTTGCATTTGATTTTTCATGTTATTTCTTTTGTGCTGTGGTCTGCCCATGACAGTGTATGGGCACGTAGGTGGGTGGATCAGCCTGGGCTCAATCACAATGGGAATCTGAGGCAGCCTGCGGCAGTTGCCAAGCAGCTTGGGCTTTGGCTCTCACTTGGCAAAGCCCCCTATCTACTGCCTGGCAGGGGCACCAAAGTTGCCTGAATTTTCAAGGGGTAATGCGCCAAAGCTGCCTGCATTCGAGCTAGGAGTTACACTGAGGCACCAAGCACTGAAGCAGCCCAAACTCTGGCTGGGAATACTGGGACCTGGAAGCAGTCTGCACTCCCCCACCACAGGACAATGGTGGATGGCAGGCGTGGCAGACAGGTAGGGGATGGTACCTGAGCTGGCAAGAGACACAGTCTGAGCTTGTGTGGCAGTTGCTGTGGGACTGGGCTCACTGAACGTGAGCATGTTGGCGGAGCAGTCTAAGCTTACACATGCAGGGATTGATCTGTGCGCAGCTGCGCTGTGGATACAGGGAGGGTTGGGCTACCCACTCCTGAGGGAATCATGGATTCCCTGTTATTGCCAGGACTCACTGAACACGTGGTGGCCAGAGCAGTAAGTGGACGAGTGGGCGAGTGTGTGGAGCAGTCTAAGCTTCTGCATGCAGGTATCGATCGGTGTGCAGCTGCGGCTGCGGCGGTGGTGCCATGGACACAGCGGTTATTTGGGGGGAGGTGTGCGCTACCTGTCTGCAAGGGGATCCGTGATTCCCTCTGTGCCCTCCCAGTGACAATCTATTGGAGATTGCTCTCCCCTAAAAGATCCAGTGAACCCTTAATGTCTTGCCTTTCTTTGCTCGGGATTTGCAGCACAGCTAGGCGGTTGCCATCTTGGCCGGAAGTTAGCCTCTGTATTTCTGTTAACTAACAGATGTGTACGCTCACCTTCTACAATTGCTGAGCTCCAACATATGAAACTCAAAGTGTGCAAGTAAATTTATCAACAACCTCTTCTCCCAACTTACCCTCCTTTCCCTCCTTTCCCCCTCTTGCTAAAAGAATGACACCATTGTTTTTCAACTACCCAAGTGCAAATGTAATGTTGAATTTCTTCTTCAATCCCTGTGTTCAGTTGGCTACCAAGATTTCTATGCTCCTCTGCTCACATTGCAAATAGCAGTCCTTTGTTTTTCTCCCTGATGTTGCTGTTCAAGTACAGTTGTCATTTACCTTCTCCCACACCACTGCAATAGTATCTGAAATAATTTTCCTCTTCCAGTCTTTCCTAATGCCCACCTCAGCCTTTATGTTACTGTTGTCATTCATACTCTAGAATGAGAATCTTATAACTGTAAGATGAGGTTCATGTGTGTTCTAGGTTCAGTATACATGACTGCCTCCTGTACCCTAAACTTGTGGTTCCCAGAACATGACATTTTCTTTTATCACTAATTTCTTTGGATGGACTGTTCCTTCTACAGGATTATCCATTCTTTGCTTATCAGCCTAGCATGTACTTGAACCTCAAGGTTCAGAGAAGTCTTAAGTCTCTGATCACGTTTTATTTTCTTTAAGAAGCTACCTTGGAGTAAAGAATCTTGTCTCTGCCTTCCCAGGGTCATTTTACAGACCTATATGACACCATTATGTGAATGTGGCAGATGTTTTGCTCTTTTAATTCCATTGACTAGACTGTGAGGGGTGACACTGTATCTCTGGGGGATCAGTCCCCATATGGAAAACACTTATTCTCAACATATTTTGTTTTAAGTCCTTGCTACACTTTTATAATTATAAAGTATAAAAAGAGCTTTTGTTTTTGACAACATTTCTCATATTAATGTATGACACATTTTCCCATATGTCAATGCAATAGTAGACCATGTGACCAGATATCAGTATTTGCCATGGTAAAAATTAAAACTGAGAAGTTAAAAATCAAGTTTTCAAAAAGAAGCTAATTACATGTTAACAAAAATAAAAAAAGTCTTTGTTCAAAAGTGGCTATCTATCAATAAGAGCAATGTTATTTTACATCATTGCAAATTGCATTAGTTTGGCTTAATTGAATACAGTTATATTCTCATGTCTGCTGCTAAATTCACTCTGTTATGAGATATGTTGTTTTGGTTGACACACATGAAGAAAATCCAGTTTCAAGCACACACACACACACACACACACACACACACACACACACGATATTGGAAGGAGAGTAATATTTTAATAGATTTTTCAGATAATTTGTGGATATTGTACTTTGAAAATATGTCCAAAGTTGACAGTCCTAGGTCTAAAACACAAGATTCAATGTGGATCTGAAGCCATACCTACAAAGTTTTCACATTATGTTATATAAAAATCTGTGGTATTTGAATGAATTTCCTCTTACCCATGCAAGAGCTTGTAGCATCATGAATTTTTTTCTAAACACTCGCCTACTAAGTTATGCAAAACTTCTAGACTTTGACATATTTACACAATGCCAAAACTCACATCAATTAATATCACCACCACTGTCATCAGAAAACATGAACTATTATGTAATTTTAAAGGTTATAGTAGTGGAAACCAATTTTCCAAACTGAAATACTGGTTGTTAAACTTACATTTTAATTGTTGGCAATGTGGATTGCTAGCTGTCTTCCTTATAGCGACAGCTCACTTCATTCATTTTAGAGAGAATCCCTGCACATATCCAAGTTTGAAAACCAGAGCTTCTTTTAAGTATGAATGATGTTCTGTGAAAAGGATCTTTAGTTTGGCTTCATCTGAAATAAGCCCACAAATGCCTTGTCCTTTTTTCTTCAAAACAATTACTGTGCTTACTTATGAAACAAAAATTTCTGCATATGCTATATTATACACACAGGACATTTAAAAGATATGCCTCAATAATTAAGATGTTTGGACTTGGATGCAGCTCTGTGGTAGAGCACATATTTAGCATGCTCAAGCCCTTTGGTTTAATCCCAGCACTAAAAAACAGGGGCTGAGAAGAGGGTTTAAAGGAAAAAGCAGATCCCACCACTCGTGTAAAAGCCAGGCATGACTGTGCCTACCCACACATGGCTGTACTACCTGTAGTGCCAGGGAAGCTACCTGGAGCTTATCAGCTAGCTAGTCTAGTCAAATAAGTGCAGTATAGTTTCACTGAGAGAACCTGTCTCAAAGAATGAAGTGGAGAGGGACTGAGGAAGACATCCAATCTTGACTGCTGGCCTCCACATGCATGTGCCCCTACTCACACTTACACAGAAATGAATAGTCACACACATGACACATGCATACACATGCAACAAGAAGAGCAAAAGGGCTTAACAAATGTATTTTTAGTATTAGTTATTTTTTTCACTTACTTCATTATGAACTTTCTAAATTGAAGCAAGGGCTAGTGAGGAATATAATGGCTAATACAGTTTTGTATCCTGTTGTGATTCATGCTTGGAACCAGCCATTCTACTTTTTATTGCTTTGACAACACTAGTTCAAATACCAACACACTGGATACATGTTATTCTTACCATAATGATAGAACTATCGATCTCATGTCTTCCCTGAAAAGGTCTTAAAAGCACATTGGTTTAACAACACTACTCTTGGAATTGCTTGTCCAAACGCTGCCTATCATAATGGGCCCTGAGCACATTTTTTTTAAATGGTAGCAATTTTTAATATATATATTTACTTATTCATGGGTGTGTGTGTGTGAAAAAGAGAGAGAGAGAGAGACAGAGAGAGAAGAGAGAGAGAGAGAGAGAGAGAGAGAGAGAGAGACTAAGAGAATGGCCATGCCAGGGCCTGTAGCCACTGAAAACGAACTCCAGACTCATGTGCCACCATATGTATCTGGCTTACGCTGTTTCTGGGGAGTTGAACCTGGGTCCTTAAGGCTCTGCAGGAAAGTGATTTCACTATTTAGCCATCACTCCAGCCCACTGCAACATATTTTGAAGGAAGAATTGAATGAATGAGTCCATGTTTGTTTCAATTGTAGCAATAATGATAGCAGTTTTGAGGGCTCAAAGTGTGTGTGTGCATGTGTTTGTGTGCATGTGTGTGTGTGTTTTGTTTCTTTCAAGGTAGAGTCTCACTCTAGCTCAAGCTGACCTTGAATTCACTCTGTAGTCCCAGGGTGGCCTTGAGCTCATGGTGATCCTCCTACCTTTGCCTCCAGAGTGCTGGGATTAAAGGTGTGTGCCAACACACCTGGCCATTTTTTATTTTATTTTATTTTAATTTATTTATTAGAGAGGGAGAGACGGGGGGATGGGTGTGCCAAGGCCTCCAGCCACTTTGAATGAACTCCAGATGTATGTGCTACTTTGTGCATCTGGCTTATGTGGGTACTGGGGAATCGAACCTGGGTCCTTAGGCTTTGCAGGCAAATGCCTTAACTGGCAAGCCAACTGTCCAGCCCTATTTTGGTTATTTTAAGGAGGAATTCATTTATGTATTACTTAACTGTACTACCATTGTGCACTCTTAAAAACAGAGTGAACACTGACTTAAGGATTGAAGACTCAACCATATTGAGTAGGCATATTGGTGATAGGCTTGGTGCCTTCCAGGACAGCAGTGTATCTATGCAATCACTGCTACTACATAACTTCTCTTATCAAAAAATAGGTCAAAGCAGAGGCATATATTTAAGGCCACATAAAAAAGAGCCCCTTATGTCCTGATCTCATTTGAATGGAATGTAACCAGAACACTAATGTTTCATTCAGCCTCTTACCCTGTCAATGGCATGAAGTGTGTACATGTTCAGAGGGATGCATGGTGTTTGAAGCTCTTATCAGCAACAGGCAGAGATGTAATTCACTCTGCAATCCTGCTGCCATTGTGTTTAAAGGAAATACTTTATGTAACTTAAGTTGGTTAGAATACTTTCTCTTTAAGAAAGGTATTTGCTTTCTTCTATTCTTATAAAGTGACAAATATCACCTAAGAAACATTCAACAAGAAAACCTCAAAGGCAGAAGGAATTCCAGGAAAATTATAAGTATTCTTAGTGTCATGTGTCTGAGGTGTCTTTGTCCAAGTATTATTAAATTGCACAGGGACAAAGTAGACAGATGTAGAATGATGATCCATCCACTCCAGGAGAACACTCGGAGAGCTTATCTATCAACTGAGGAGATCTGCAAATACTCCATACATGAGATTCACCGTTGACCTTAGTAAACTATGCATAATTTAATACTGATAGCAACGGTGGGGTCATATTTCCTCTCCTTTCCATAATATTTCTTCTATATACCATGAAAAAAGTCATCTGACCATTGCTGACAGGTGGAGGCAGAGTGCTCAATTAAATTACCTTCATTATAAAAGCAAATGCAGGCAACTGCTTTTTATAGCCCATGATTCTAAACCTATAATAAGCATTTTAAGAAGTAGCACAAAATGTCTTTTAAAATTATATAGAGACTTTTAAACAATTGGTGATAACAAAAAAGGTCAAAGAAGGTGCCTCACTTTGGAGGGCTCAATTGGCAGAGAAATTATGAAACTGATATTTTTTAATGAGAGAAAATTTTAATATTCATTCTTCTGGGGTCAGGGGTAAGTGACTTAGAATAACAATGATATCAAATAGAAAACGAAGGGCTTCCAGGAAGAGTTACCTTCAAATCAAATTGTAGTTCTGCACTTAAGATTCACGTTAATGCACAAGCATCAACTGCATTTTCTGAGTGGTTCTGTGCTAAATGCCTCACCAGTGTTTTGTTTGGTTTTTCTCATCTGATCCTCCCAGTAATTCTATGATATAAAGACTCTTATTTTCACTCTCATAGATGAGAAGACCATGTCTTATGGTTGGAAAATTTGTGTGGAGTTGTTGAGCTGTGAGTGGTGGCTTGGGATCTAAACCCAGCATTGCTAAATCCAGAGGTTATGCCTACTAACTATTGGTATAGGAGTCTTCTAGAACACCCACTGTTCTCTACCATGTAATTGTGAGTTCAGGACATAAGTGTATGAAAAACATTCAACCAGCACAGATTTTTTTAACTTTATCTTTTCTCTGTGTGTTTATGTTATGTTATGCATGTATGCCTCTGCATGCTTGTGTGTGTGTGGGTGCAGATAAGCACACATGGATAGGGAGGCGAAAGGTTGAAGTTGGGTGTCTTCCTTGATTGTCCTACATCATATTTCCTGAGGTAGGGTCTCTCACATGGATCCAGAGCTTATTGGATCAGCTACTTTAATTATCTAGTTTTCCCATGGATCCCTTGTTTTGGCCTCCTGAGCACTGGGATTGATGTGGGTGTTGGGAACCCAAACTCAGGTCATCTTGCTTGTATAGTAAGTGCTTTATACACTGATCCATCTCCCCATCCTACTCACCTTTGAATAGTTTAAGACCTTTAAGTAGTTTGCAAATTGTGGACCTGAGTTTGGGGCAAAGAATCATTATATAATATTTAGCCAGATGGTAGCACTCTTATTACTGTTGGTCAAACAGTTAAAAATTTATGTTCTGGTCAGTCAACCAGCATTTATATACAGGTGACAAAATATTTTCCTCTGTTGTGCCAACCCTTGCATGGCAGTATCACTGCTGTCAAGCACTTGAAACTAGTGGATAAGGGAATGTTATCTTTTTTGCAGTGAAGATAGTTGGTATGAAAAACATGGTACACTGAAGAGTAAGGGATTGCTCCAATGATAAAAAGACTGACACTGTATCCATACCCATTTTTAATAGGATATTCAATTTTAGTCTTTATAAATATATATTTCTATCTCATTTTATTACTCATTGATCCTATCACAAATGGTTAGCAAGTCACCAGTTTCAGGTTTTTATTCATTTCCCACATTCCCATTTAATCTCTGAGTTAATAATAATTAAAAAAGATATTATTTGGTATAGTGGCTTTGCTATATCACAGCAAAGGGTCCTTTTATGGTGCTATGGTTCAGACCCAGGGATTCTTTATGCAGGGCACACTCTGACTAGTAAGCCACATCTCCAGCATAGCAAAGGGAAAAACACTTCTGCTAGCCCCAGTGATAAAGTTCCTATGTTCCCATGTACAATTTAGTGAACAGGTTTAAATAACCACCAGGGCTGGGGATGTAATTCAGTTCATAGAGAACTTGGCTGACATGCACAGATACCTTTGTTTAAGCCCCAGCACTACATAAACTGGTACACAATGGCATACAGCTGTCATCATAGCACTGGAGAGGTAGAGGCAGGCAGATCAGGATTTCAAGATCATTCTTGAGTACACAGCAAGCTTGATGATATCCTGGTCTGTATGTGACCCTATTTCAAAAAAAGTCATCTACCAAATATATCTCTAGGTGTAAAGTAGGTGGTTGGAGGAGCTTAGGTTGGAGAAGGAAGCTGCAATGAGATCAACGAGGATATTATCCATAGCCACATATGCCCGTATGACAGGAAAGATATTTGAGTAAACAGTGGTGTTTGAAGGCAGTTTCTACTGTTGCTGCTGCTGGTGGTAGTAGGGAATGTTAGGAGAGATTAACTATAATAATAAGTACTTGAATGCTGTCATAACCAGGTCCAATGATAGGGAAGGATGATTGGGTGGAATGTATATTTCTAACATAGAAATATCAACAGATTGGGGATCAGGGGAAGGGATATAGGAAATATAGGAAACACTCATGTGAAGAGAATGGCAGACTACTGAGCCACGACCATAACCTCTTCTAATGTTAATGTTTATTCCATATGTTCTATGAAGCAGGCTGTGGGCTTCAAATCAAGAACCTTATTAAGATGGGTATTTTACAGACAGAAGAAAGAGACTATTGAGGCTAAATACAATTTCAAAACATATACAATGATATTGAAAAGTCTGGATTTGAATAAATTCCTTCTTAATACTTTTTTTTTTTTTTTGGTTTCTCGAGGTAGGGTCTCACTCTAGCCCAGGCTGACCTGGAATTCACTACGGAGTCTCAGGGTAGCCTCGAACTCATGGCAATCCTCCTACCTCTGCCTCCTGAGTGCTGGGATTAAAGGTGTGCACCACCATGCCTGGCTTCTTTCTTGATTCTAAACTGACTTTTAACTGCTGTTGCAAAATTAAATTTGAAGAATATTGCAAAAAAATTACTTCTGTGTCAATGTTAGTGCTCTACCTGTATTGCTTGTGATTTTTATGTGTATGTTTTGCAAATGAATCCATAGAAATAATTGCATTGACTCCGTTCACTAAGGGCTCAAGCAACTTCTGTAAGTGAAAGTCACTAAAGATTTGCATGGTTTCATGCACTCCTAAATCCATACCCTTTCTAAGTCAACATTGGTCCAGCATCTGCAACCAGGCCAAAAAAGGCATGACCTCTGGCTTTGGGTAAACATTGCTTTGGACGTGGGCAAAAAAGCAGACTTGTAAGAGTTTAGCCATTTATGATAGGTGAAGATGTGTAGTTTGGCCTCACTGAATCAGCTCATGGTCAAGAGATAACCATTCACAAAATTGAATCTGTTTCCCAGCTTCTTGTGGTGTGAACCCCTGGAGTTTTGGTAGGCTTCCCAACCTAGGATTGAATTGGTGCTTCCAGGATGCCAATTTTTCCTAGCCTACATCCTCATTTTTCAAGTTATAGAATCACTGGAAATCAAATGGTGAGAAGTGGAGGACCTCAAAATGCAATGGATTTCAGACTATCATGATCACCCATGACAACTCCAAATGCTAGAAACACCTCACCCAATTTTCCCTGAAGGATGGAATCACACTGAATCATATCATGTCTTGCAAGTTATCAACATGGTGATAGTACAAGGAGATTCTCAGCTGTGTCTGTCACATGAATTGCCTCATGTACAATAGCATTTATGATTATTATTAATTGTAGCCATATCTTTAGTAACAGCCATATTGGAAGTTACCAAGCATTTGTCTAAATTATTGGATATGTCAGGCCTTACTGAGTCATTATTCATTTTAAAGATAAGGTTGGAAATAGCACCTCCAAAATGATTCAAACTCAAACTCTGCTCATACTATCTCTATTAAGGATGATATAGATATTTCAAAGAAGAACATTGGCAAGACATTGACATTTAAAAATATTCATTTTACTTTGGAATGCATGTATTTTTATTTTTAGTTTATTCCTCATAAAAACTATCTATAGATATTATTTATGCTTTGTGTTTAGTGAATAGAACTGTTTCATGTATTTAGTATTTATTGCAAGCAACATAATGCCTGGTATATAGAAAAATAAATGAAGGTAATGACCACTTCCTCATAAATACAGATTTAATTATGATTGACATTTTAATCCTATAGCAATTCACACCTTACACTGGAGAAATAAGAGGTAGAAAACAAGATAATGAACAAAATATCCAAGTCCGTATTGACCCCAAGTGCTAATCTAGATACAATAGATGCACTAACTAAGAATGATTGTGCTATAATCAAAATAAATTAATATGGTGGGGACATGAACAATCTTTTATTTTCCCTTTACTTCCTTATGTTCTATATTGATATAAATTCAAATCTACCATGGAATATGTTCACAGTTATGAAGTCCATGTAAAAGAAGTATGAGTCATTCATGCTACTCCATTATTCATGCTACTTCAATAAATGTATAGATTGTTCAGAACAGGAAGAATTCCATCACATGATCCTCACCAATGCAAGTCTTTAATATGTTAACTTAGTTTTAAATGAAATAGATTATTTGTGCAAATTCCAACTGAGACCAATGAAGGATTATAATTCCCTTAGACCGGAAAGGCAGAGAAACAATTCAATGAAATAAATGTCCAATCAAAACCAAAGTCACACATCTATTAGGCCAGTGGTGCCAAAAGTAGAATCTAAGTCTTTAGACCTGGATATTTGCGTCCTTTTACAATTGAACTATGAGAGGAAAGATTATATAAGCTGGTAAAAAGTAATAAAAGTAAATACCTATGTGGAGGAGAGAGCAATAAGATCTTTTTCTATAGCCAAGTGGGTATTTATGAGCAGGTAGGCATGCCTGGCTGTGGGCGCTGAGAAATATGGCTGTTGGGTTCTTTCTATTTCTTTTCTATGGAGTCAACAGGAGGGAAACAAAGTGCTCACATTTCACGAGAGTGGGGGAATATTGGTTTCAGTCCATCCTTTTAGCATTTTCCATATGACTACATTACTTTAAAATGCTTGGCAAAGCCAAGAAGTGACATTGTTCTACAGACACTGGCTAGAACATTAAAGAAGTACAATGCTTTGTCAAGGGGAAGATCAAATAAACTGTAGTGTATCTAAATGCTTGTCCACTGAACCAAATTTTGAAAGTGAGTTGGCAAATTAGTTATTTTTCATTTACTTCTGGGACTTCATATTTTAGAATGCCTTTTCTTACCCATTTTCAAGGTCTAATAAAAAACAAAAAAAGGTTGAACCTGGAACAGATCATTCTCAGTGAACTTACCCAATCACAGAAAAAAAATCACCACATAGTCACTCATCTACAGCACCTAACCTGAATCTACCCAAGATACCTTACATATCCAGTAAGCATCTTGTGGACTAGACACTAGGATGGAAGAGGAGGGTGGGGAGGGCATCAAAGGGGTGGGAAACACAAATCTAGACCCAAGCGGCAATGGTACCATAAAATTCTACTTACTAAAAGACAGACCAAATGGCTGATCCATCACCAGGCCCTTACAGGGAACACCTGAACCACAAGACACTGGAGAGGGTAGGATCACGACTAACCTTAATCTTCTACATCTTCCCTCCCTCCCTCTCCCTCCCCACCCTCTCTCTTCTCTCTAACTCTTGTATATTAGTTATATTTTTCCTCATTTTGTTAGTGGGCACTGACCTGTAACTCCCAGTACCAGCACGGGGCCATCATCTACAATGAGCTTTTGATCAGAGAGACCTACAAGGTTTCCTAAAAGACAGACACATTTCCGCCAGAGTACTTGATGACCCACCAAAGGTTAGTGGTAAGACCCTACTGCTGAAGACACCTTATGTGGTTGACATGCAAAATGGAATGGCATTGCTGGAAGTTGGAAGAGAGTCAGTCCCCAGGGAGTCAGCACGTCTAGTGCCAGAAGGTGCTACATGGGCGACTGGGGGAAAATGACCAATATCTGACCAAGCAAGTCATGGTCTAACCTACTTAGCAGCAAATAACTTGTTTTGATGCCCACACAAGTGCAATAGTGGCACACAGCCATGGTGGGGAACCAACTGCTCTTAATTTGGCTAACTGATCTCCTCAGTGGTATGGGACCCATAGCTGGAACTGGGAAACAAGTCAGAACCATATCTAAACATAAGCCCACTAGCCAATATCAAGCTACTATCAATCATGGGCTACAAGAGGGCCTACCCTATTAAGTTCTCTGTAAAAAAGTAAGGGTTATCTCATTTGTCCTGGTGCTAACTTACTCTCCGTTGGAGAATCTGCTTCTCTTTTTCAGATAGATGTAGATCCTAAGGAGAGAGCCACCCCATCATACCTGGAAGGGGCCCTGGCTGAAACTAAGAAAAATTGGCAAAACAAGTAAGGGTGGTGTTTTCCTGATGAACCAGATACCAGCACAAGGGGGAAGGAGATCAACACAGAGAAAAATCAACTCATACCAAATCAGAGAGCCAGAGCCTCAGAGGCCCCCAGCACCTCATCACTGAAGAAGACCATAAATGAACCCAACATGGCTCAGGGAAATTTTGCGGAAGAGGGGACAGAAAGAATGTCAGAGCCACATGTTGGGTCATGATATGCAGAGACATTTATCTTACCCATAACTGTGGGCTAACTCCACAATGCATGACCCATATACCTCAACAAGGAGGGGCCAAGAGGAGGGGGTAGGTCGTGGATGAGCCTAATAATGGTATGAAACTGACTGGATTTCCTGAATACAAAACTAACTAATAAAGAAAAAAAGAAAAGAAAAAAAAAATACTTCATTGTTCTGATAAATCTCCCACATTGGTTCCTGCTCCCCTCCTTCACCTGCAACATTTATTTCTTCCTGCCACAGTATTATATTGTTGTGCATTACTTGTGCTTTCCCCTTAAATGTTTTGTGTAGATTTTGTACATGAGTGTGCACCTATAAACCCTAGCCAGATTATATCCTTAACTCTTATTTCATACTTTTTACAATGTAGCAATATAACATATTAGATGGTTCACAAAGAAATTTCCACGTAGGAATTAATTCAATGAAATGTTCTTCATTTGTACTGAAAATAGAACACTTTTTCAGTCCTTTCTCATCTTTTAGTATCTGTATACTTTTGGTATCTTTATACTTCATTAAAAGTAAATAAAGAACTTGCCATGCAAGCATGAGGCCCTGAGTTCAGGTCTTTAGTAGTCATGTAAAAATGTGGGTGTATTGGTATATGCTGGTAATTCGAGTGCTGGGTAGTTGAAATAAGAGATCCCTGGTTCTTAGTCACCAGCCAGTTTAGCCTAATTGGTAATTTATAGGCCAACACAATCCTGTCTTAGAAAAGATGGATGGTATTACAAAGGATGACACCAGAGGTTGTCCTTGGACCTCCACACATGTGCCCCTGCACACACAGGAACACACACACACACACACACACAATTATAAAATCAAATAAGATATGAACTCCTACTATGACTGACTTATAGCCTGACACTTTGTACTGCTTGCTAATGAAATGCCCTTATATTATTTCTTCAAAATTTTCAAAATATTTCAAAAGCTCTCAAAAAATTCATGATTACTTGTTACAAATGCCATATTCAAGATTTACCATCATACCTAACATTTAGATGGTCATTTAAATATCATTCTACCTGATCAAGAAACAGCTGGAATTTAAACTTAAGTAAATGAATCTGATCTGAAGATAAATAATCCCTAATGAACTGTGTAATGGACAATGTACTTGACAAGGACATACTTAGGTCTCACATCTACCACTGACCTCATCTTCTGTTTTCAGAATTTCCTCCAAAGAGGTTAGACAGGAATACTTATACTACATCACTTCTAAGGACCAAAACTTACTACCTTTTTCTAAGAAATAGCATTATTACTCACATAGAGTTTGGATTTTTGATATATGTTCAATCTTTCAATTGAAAATACCTTTTATTTGATTACTAGAGTAGAATTATGATTGTTTAAAACTTCACAATGTATAATTCTCATAATTGATGGATGTCTTTGATTAAATAGACACATGTTTTCAAATCAACTTGAATGGATTACAAATTTGGCAAAATTGATTTCTAAAAAATATTTTAATTATTAATTTGTTTGTAAGAGAGAGAGAGGGGCAGAAAATGGGCATACCATGGTCTCTGGACACTGCAAATGAACTCCAGATGCATATGCCACCTTGCTCATCTGGCTCTACAAGTACCAGGGAATCAAACCTGGGTCCTTAGGCTGTGCAGGCAAGTGCCTTAATTGCTGAGCTATCTCTCCAGGCCTGATTTTTAAGATAGGTGTAGCTTCTTGACAAAAATACTCTCTGCCATGGTAAGTGATAGAAGGAAGTTTTATTCATGCAGAAAAAATAAACAGGGGCTGGAGAGATGGCTTAGTGGTTAAGTGCTTGCATGTGAAGCCTCAGGACCCTGGTTCAAGGCTTGATTCCCCAGGACTCACGTTAGCCAGATGCATAAGTGGGCGCACGCATCTGGAGTTCGTTTGCAGTGGCTAGAAGCCCTGGCACGCCCACTCTCCTCTCTCTCTCTCTCTCTCTCTCTCTCTCTCTCTCTTTGTCGCTGTCAAATAAATAAATAACAAAAAATAAACAGTATGTAAATCCCAAGGACTTTGACTTCCTGACTTCCCTTCATTTTTATTGTATTTAGATGATGAACACATTGATCACAGGTACAGAGACTTAATAATGATACTCATGTGCTGGTGAGATAGTGCAGTCAGTAAAGTGCTTGCTTGTCAAGCATGAGGATCTGAGTTTGGTCCCTAATTACCCATGTAAAAAGAAATCTTAGTGAAGTGGCATATGATCATAATCTGCGCTGGGGAAGTAGACACAGGAATCCCAGGAATTTTTTGATCAATCAGTGCCACTTAGTGAGCTCCAGGCCAATGAGAGATCATGTCTCAAAAAAGAAAAGGTGAATGGTGTTCTTGAAGAATGACATCCAAGATTGTCCTCTGGCTCCTCATGCAAGTACATGTATGTGCGTGTGCACCCCCACAAAAGAGCATTCACAACACTTACATACACATGTTAAAAAGGAAAGGAATAAATACCCATGATTCCAACATGAACTATTTAATATTACTCAACATATATATATATTTTTTAAATTTTGTTATTTTTATTTATTTATTTGAGAGCGACAGACAGAGAGAGAAAGAGGCAGATAGAGAGAGAGAGAGAGAGAGAGAGAGAGAGAGAATGGGCGCGCCAGGGCTTCCAGCCACTGCAAACGAACTCCAGATGCGTGCACCCCCTTGTGCATCTGGCTAACGTGGGTCCTGGGGAGTCGAGCCTCGAACCGGGGTCCTTAGGCTTCACAGGCAAGCACTTAACCACTAAGCCATCTCTCCAGCCCTCAACATATTTTTTTTTTGTTTGTTTGTTTTTTGGTTTTTCGAGGTAGGGTCTCACTCTAGCCCAGGCTGACCTGGAATTCACTATGGAGTCTCAGGGTGGCCTCGAACTCACGGCAATCCTCCTACCTCTGCCTCCCGAGTGCTGGGATTAAAGGCATGCGCCACCACGCCCGGCTTATTACTCAACATATTTTATATGTAAACTCAAGAGAATAATTTAGCAGAAATCTTAAAAATGATGAAAAATTCAGTTTTTCCCAAATCTAGAGAGATAAATCCCTTTATGAGGACTTGGTTTTAAAATCAAAACCATTAAGAGATTTAAAACATATTCACACTTAGTTCCTGGTTCACTTGGTAACTGTTTGGAGCTGAGTGGCATGAATTATTAAAATGGTTCATTTCAATAAAGTTTGATTTTTCAGAGCATTTTTAATTATATTTTAAATTTTGTGGATTTTTGTTTGGGGAGGATGATAGTGCTATTTCAATTTTGAGTACGTGACAAAATCATTCATTACTAGTAATAAATGAACATGATATGGAAAATATAAACACAGAAAGCTCAGGAAAGGTATTTAATTTTAGCAAAACATGTGTTCATGTACAATATATTTTATATTATCATTGTCAAAAATATGCACTGTCTCAAAATACTGCTGCACCATGGCTAGTCTGTAGGTTGGACACACAGCATTTTTTATCCTTTCCCCTGAGTCATATTAAGGTGAGTATTGATAGATATTACAGCTACCAAGTCTTAACATTGTTATTCACATACAAAGCAATCACAGGTCTCTTGCAAATGTATCTTCAGTGTCCAGTTCCTGGTTCAGTGCTTACAAATCCGGCTGATCCCTGAGTTGGAACAAAGCTCTCAGAAGCAATCAACTGCTCTGGCCATCCCAGGTGCCAAACACACACAATGTCCTTTTATTTATGGAAATACACACAGATTTCTGCATGTACTCAGAGCTCAAAACAAATACCACCCCTTTCCCACAGAGACAGGAAGGATGTGGTTTGAAGGACATGGTTACTTCATTTGAACATGCAGTTGTTTTTCAGAAGACCTCTTATTTTCACAGTGGGTCGATGCTCTATTACATTTTTGGAGACTCAGCACAGCCATGCCGTAAACCCCACTTTCATTTATCTACAATTGGCATTCAAGTAGCTCATCAATGCTTCTGTTGTCCTTACCTCCAATGGAGGCACAGGAAAGTGTGCTCATAAGCAAATGGCATTTCTGTGAGCTGTTGACCTATATGTACAGGTAAGCTGCAGTAATTTCATGTTAAAATCGCCAGATGAAATGATCAGAATTAATCAATGGCTTGATAAAATCAGCTTACTTTGAGTCTAATCCAGGGATAAATACACAGAAAGCCCCATGCAGTAGAAATTGCAAACGTTATGGAATGCCCTCTCCCTGAAACTGTAATACTGACCCATTCCTCACTGCCATGACAGCAAATAATTACAGAATTTTCTTGGCTTTACCTGAATGAAAATGTGGGCTAAAATCATCACAAACTAGTGTATAAAGTTATGAAATGTTATCTCAGGTACAAGGGACTAATTCTATCACTGCCACCATCTCCTCCCCACAAAATTCAATTATATACCCAGAACAAGCCAAACCTTCAGTAAAGTCACCAGCTTATGAGGATCTATAATTTAAAGAGAGGGCTTTGGCAACAGGGCATGGAACGTGGACTCAAAATCCACATATTCTACATTCTCAGAGCTCACTCACTTCATCATTTCAGAAACACTCGCATTGCTGTTCTGAATGCCTACCCCGCAGCCCTGTCCCCCTTCTGTATCTTTCCACTTTTGGGTCATCCCCAGCCTCCCATCTACAGATGATTTTCTTTTTGGAGCCTCACATCTTGCCTCTCTCTGGAGCTCCAAATAAACCCAGTACTTAAAAGCTTCCAAGAATGATCTGTTTTCAAGTGCATAGTTGAAAAGCCTTATGACATTAAACTTCCCTCAGAAAAGATGCCTTGCTGGTTACCAATGTTTCTTCAGTGTTTCATACAGCATCTACTTCCTTTATGACCCTCCTATAAAGTGACTAGCTTGTGAAGATCTATAATTGAAGGAGAGGGCTTGGCAATAGGGCATGTCATTGGCCATTAGTGGTTACTTCTGAGTTCCCCTTGGTTTACTCAGTCTATGGTTTGCTGTAACCACTTCTCATTTTTACCAATCAGTTACAGTACATGTGAGCTACAGGATTCCTTAGAACTATGGAAACAACCTTCAAAAAAGAGAAGAATGGAAATTTGATGGACATATTTTATTGGCAACACTCAACTTGAAATACCATGTCTGAGGAATTGTACACAACTCCATGTACCAGGTGGACTATTACTCCTGACCCAGTATATTATATAAACGTCTGCATTTTCTTCCCCAAGTAGAAACAAATAGCTCTTGATGAAATGTCAGTGCTCTGGTCCTTCAGAAGTCTGTGCCACACTCTAAGATGCCAAGAACATTTCACCTTGGGTCATGCTTCTCTTTGAGAAGTTTGTGTAACTCTTACGTAAACATTGGTCTCAAGACACATTCCATACTGAATTTATTTCAAATTCCAAACCAAGTTTATCCCATTCCACTCACTTAAAATTCCAGTTGTGATTGGAAAATATACACTTAATTTACCTTCTGTGTAGTGAACCACTTGTCATGCTTCACTCCGGTAGGTTGCATTTCAATCCCTCATGTGGCTCTATATCCAAGTGATTAAAGGTTTGCTATTATTTACAATGGATGTTATAACCTTTACTGTCATCTCTTGGCATTATCTTGATGTTGTTGCTTGAGAATTCTAGGAAAATATGATAGCTGTTATGCTTACTCCTACACCTGTACCACTTACTTGTTAGTAAAAACCCCAAGTTTCTAATGAAGTAGGAAATCAGAAAACACAGTTTCCTTGTGGTGTGGTTCTTAGGCCACTTTATGCACTTTGGCATGACATAACATAAAATGAGATAGCTGCTGGAACTAAACACAGATTACTACTGTTGGGCTGGAGGAAGCCAAGTCACTTGGGGACATGGCCTAAAGGAATGTCACTTCTCAAGGAGGAAGGATACAACCCAAGGAAGGGAACTGGTTTTTTATTTGGTGTTAGTGAATTTCCTGAATGAGGTTTAAGCCAGGAATGATAGGTCACTTAAAACAATAAACTATGCCTTGAGAAAGCACCTGCCAATCCACAGGTGTTACTGCAAAGATCTAAAAAAAAGAAAAAAAAAGCCACAGCAATCCCTAACTAATGGATGATAGTCATCAGCCTCATTAGTTGTTTACTAACATAAAGATGATAAAAATGTGTGCGGGGCTGGAGGGATGGCTTAGCGGTTAAGGCATTTGCCTGCAAAGCCAAAGGACCCTTGTTCAATTCCCCAGGACCCATGTTAGCCAGATGCACAAGGGGATGCACACGTCTGGAGTTCGTTTGCAATGGCTGGAAGCCCTGGTGTGCCCATTCCCTCTCTGCCTCTCTCCCTCTTTCTCTGTCAAATAAATAAAATAAAATATTTTTTAAAAATGTGTATTTGTGCATGTACATGTGCTCTTCAGCCCACAATGGTTTTCCAGTATAATGAGATTGTCTGTTTTGATAGAGAAATGTCCCCCAATTCTACATTGTTCTACAGTATTGTCTTTCATTATTTTCTAAGAACTACCTTTGGCTCAATTTTCTTCTCCTTCAAGATAGATACTGATCACTTTGAACAACTTCTTGTCAATATACACTGTTGTCTAGAATTCCTGTTATTTATTTACATTGTCCAGAAAAAAAATCAGCCTAAAATAATGTGACTATTTTATTTCTGTTCCTATAGGTGTGCTGCGAGGTTTCTGACAAAGTTGTTTAGCTCTGTGGGTGGGTGCTTGTGTAAAGTTCTGGTTTCCAACATCCCTATGATCACAATACCCAGCTCCCTAGCTCCCTTTCCTGTAGATTTTGTCCTTCTGATTCAACATGATGTGCCAGTCCTCACTCCTACTCTCAGAAAATTCCTCAAGTTCCAACTTACAAGCTTTACCTACAGGTAAATTAGCCCAGGAAGTGAGAGTTCATTTAGCTTTGTCTCCTCATTATGAATTTATTCTAACATGACTGTTGGAAATCCAACTCATCAAACGAATTGCTATTGTTCATTCCTTTTAATTCAACATTGATCTCTTCACCTTCATTCTAACTTCCTCTTTATCTGTCCTGTTAGCCATTTGGTTTATGTGAGCTGTTTGTTGGAGGTTAGCCCTTCCATCCCATTGACTTCTGTGCAGGGTTTATTAGAATACCACCCGGCCTACTCAACATAAAAATCCTGAAATCCTGACAGAAATCCTTCTATCTAGCCTTATTCCTCTACTTCTTGGTTCTCTTTCTTTCCTGTTCTACTTAGCAAGGTCATATGTACTCTTTCAACCATTTGCTCCTAACCAATCCAAATATGCCTTCAGGTACTACTGCCTCCTCATAGAAGTTCAGGTTTTGAAAGGAGTCAGTAACTTGCTAGTTGATAGCTCTAACAGACACTGCTTCAGTCTCTGCCAACTTAATCTCAGGTCTTTGATACTGCTGGCCACTCCCTCCTCAGAAATTTTTCCTTTCCTGGCTTTAGCAGAACACCATTTCTTGATTTCTCTTTTTCCTGGGCATGTCTTTTCAGGTTCTTTCTCAATGTCTTTTCATTTCCCACCTTTGCTTCTTCCCTGGATGTTCTGCCTTCTGCACTCAGGCCCAGACTTGCTCCTTAGAGTCGTGTTGTACTTTGAGAGACTTGCGTTAATGGCAAGGTCTCCATTACCCACAGAGACATCTGCATCCCTCATAGCTTCAATTGGTGCTGGGGATGCCTTTGCCATGATCCATTTAGATTGTTCAAGGTACAGGACAACTCAGACCGCTTTGTCCCCAAATTTAGTGTCCCCCTATTTCCTTGACTGCACTAGTTCTCCTGCCTCTTAGTCTTTTCTTCACACCTTGGCTGAGCTGATATTTAAGGGCATAATTCTTACTGTACAACCCCAGGCTGAAACACTGTGCTTTCTCATTCCTCTTGAGCTACCTCTGTAAGCTTCATTTACCATCTGCCATGCTGTACATGCAGATTCTGTCCTGGCTACATCTTCAGCATCCTGTACCCTTATTCTTCTTTACCACAGAACCTTTGTACAAGCTGCCTTCTGCCTCTTGTCTTCCATTCTTGCCCAGGGAACTTTGACTTTTCTTTTAGATCATAGCTCAACTATCAATTCAATACACACACAAAACAAACAAACAAACAAACAAACGAATGAACAAACCCAGTGCCTGAGCATTCCTGACCTGCTCAATCTTATAACAAAATCTTCTGCATTGCTGCTGAGGAATAGACAGATAAGTTACCTAGATGAGGTAGGAGAGATCTGTCATCCTAACACTGTATTTAATTTAAAGAGTGGGACTTAAAACCTTCCAGAGAAAGACACATTTGTCTGGTTCTTTGCTTTTTTTCTCTTTCCCTTAACAAATGTAACAGAACATTAATATTTATGCAAAATTGATTGCTCACATAATTCATCATCCAAATTTGGGCAAGTTTGTATGTGAAAAGGTATGATACTGATAAATACTATGAGCAAGGTAGATTTTTTTTATATAGGCAGGCAGCTAGGGACAGACCCAAAAAAACATAGTTGCCACTCTGCCCTGGCAGGGACTATAACTAGAGTCTGATTCAGTGTCCTCCAGGATGATTTAAGCAGTAGTAGCTGTTTCCTGATTTTTCCTTAAATTTTCACAGGCTTAGCACCTGTGGGTGGGTATTTCCTATATCAGTGTTCCTCCTGGGCATGGTGGTACACACCTTTCATTTCAGCATACTGGAGGTTGAGGTAGGATGATCACTGAGTTCGAGACCAGCCTGGAGCTCTAGAGTGAGTTCCAGGTCAGCCTGAGCTAGAGTGAGACCCTACCTGAAAAACAGAAACAAAAACCAAACAAAAAATAAGTTCTCCATAACTTACTCTTCTCTGAGTCCAAGTTCTTCAATTCTTTGTTAAATCTGGACAAGGATCTGAGGCTTGAGTCATGAACCTAGAGGGTTCAAGCCCAGAACTCAGTCATTCTCTGGCATTCCTTCCAAAGCTCTAATCCTGCAACACTATTAATAGTTATACTAGGCAATGTAGGTAAACTGAAAATTGGGAATACAGTCACTTTTAGCTTTGACTAACTTAACAGAACACACAGGTAAGTGTAACATTCTCAATAGAAGGGGAACTGCTACTGCAGCTATGTCTGGGCACCTTCTAGAAGAAGACTTCTTAAAATATGGTGTTGATGTTTGTGAAATTTATAGAATAAATATCATGGGTGCCATAATGTAGCAGGTATAATAGGATGATAATTACATCAAGCATTCTAAATTTTATCATCACAAGTTCTATTTATTTTTATGAGGTTCCCACAACTAACCTATACGATTTTTTCAGGAAGCATCTACTGAGCAACAAACAGACCAGGCACAGTTGGGAGGTGGTGTGGTCTCAATTTTAAATGTTCCCCAAAGGCTCATGTGTTTGAACTATGGTCCCCAGCTGGTGGCACTTTTTGAGAGAATATGTTGAACTTTTAGGAGGTGAAGACTTGCTGGATAAAGCGGGTTAGTGGGAGTGAGCCTTGAGGTTTAATAGGCAGTACCCGCTTTCTGTCTGCTTTCTGTTTCCTGGTGGCAGACACAATGTGATCAGCTAACTGATTGTCTTGCCAACATGGAGGACCCTGTCACCAAACCTTCCCTAGCATGATGGCCTGTATCATCTCAAGCTGTAAGCTCAAATAAATTTTCCCCACCTTCTTTTTGTCAGGTATTTTTTTTTTTCTGTGAGAACAATAAGAGAAGTCATTAGTGTCAGAGGTGAAGGAAGCAGAAATCACCAACCTTTAGAGAAGTCATAGTGTGATTATAGGTCAAGTCATGTGATCCCTATTGTGAAACAAAGAAAGCAGTCCTCACAGCTCAGAAGTGACTTGTCTCTGGCTGTGTAGACAGAGGTACAGCATGTACAGAGGTACATCCATTTTGCTAAGCAGCCTTCCCACATGGAGATAACACACGTCAGTGTACTTTATGCTCTCATCTACTGCCATGCAGAAATGCCCATGGAGTACATTTACATAATCTCTGTAGACAGAGCCTATGCCCAGGCTCAGTGGGTGTGTTTGTTCTGCCCGTGTACACTTCCTTTTTAGGCACTGGATTCTGGCCTTGTGGGAAGGACTTGAAGGGGCTTTAGAAGGCCAAACACATCTCTGATTGGCACGACATTGTATCACACCTATGTTTAAATCTTGAGTAAATTGAAAAGCTAGGAATGTTCTTTTATTAAGTGGTCAGATTTTACGTCAGAAGTGTGAGGAAGAGCCCAGATATGGTCAAGCTACCCTGGGGACAACAGAATGTTTCTACTACACACTGTTTGGGTATTTGTCCACTGGAAACTCTCTTACATAATCATTACTAAGGAATTCTCATTTTCTAGTGTTTTGAAGTTCATAAGATACAGTCTTTACAAAAACAGATCCATTAGATTCCTAAGGGAAATCGTTTTCGAGACTGTAGTTAGAGTGCTATGGGGAAGGCAGCTTACTGCTTCTATCTCCTAAATGTTGGCAAGAAATATGAGTTAAAATGAGTATTTTCAGTCTTCAGGAATCCAACAAGTTCCAAAGCACTACATCCTTCTTAGTATAGTGCCCCAATAAAACTCAAAGGTATTTTTTTTAGTATTTCTAGTTTAAAAAACACTATTTATATTATAGAAATAGTTGTGAAGTAAGAGATGCCTTTCACACAATCTTTTCTCCTCTTTCTTTGACCTAGAAGAGAGCTGAGTAAAGGACAAAACTAAAATTAAAATAGCTCACACATCAATTAAGTCATTCAAATCCCAACCAAGGATAACTAAAATAGAAGACTTCTGGAGTTACCTGAAATTGATCAAGGGATAAGAAAACAGACAATGACAGACAGTGGACATTTTAAAAAAACATCTATAAATATCTTCACCTGATAGTAACAACCAAGATGGATAAGATGCATAATTGAGACAATAACAGCCAAAGAATGCCCCCATCCCAACCAACCAAACTAGATGAATAAGGGCAGCTTGGCGGGAGGCCCTCCCTACTCCAGAGGGAGCTTTTTTCATTAATAAATGCTCACTTCCTCCTAAGTAAAGGAACAAAGACAAACAAACCAATAAACAAAACCTTCTCTTTTTTGGGTAGCCTCAGAGTTTTTGTTGAAGAGAGAGTTTCTTTGCTGGAAACATTTCTGAGTAAGTTTGCTAGGGATCAATAAACCCAGAGCTCTGGGTATGGTTCTGTTTAAAGAGAGGGACAGAGATGAAGCTATAGAGGGAAAGTGACATTGGACTGAGGACTTGGAGGAAGAATGGTTGTGTTTTCTTATCTTTTCTGCAGGACCCCCAAATCATTGAAAAATCTTTATTATTTAAGTGTATCAGTTTGCCCAAATAAACATTTTTTTCTGGAAAATTACAAATTATGTGAAGTGCGGAATCCATAGAGATTGTATACAGGAGTACATGTCAGTCCATATACTGGCAAATGGCATTGTTAATAATTAAGATTTTAGCATAGTACATTTCATTGAGTCAAAAGAGGAAATGGGATTGTTGTGGTTTAAATGCAAGTGTCTTCCACAGACTCTTGTATTTGAACACTTGGTCCCCAAATGGGAGCACTGCTTTGGAAAGTTGTGGAATCTTTAGGAAGTCCAGCCTCACAGGAAGAACTGGGTCACTGTGGGTAGACCTTGAGGTTTAATAGCCTGCCTTCACTTCCTGTCTGATCTCTGCCAATGAGCATAATGTGAACAGCCTCCTCCTGCTCCTGCTGACATGTTTTCCCACCATTCTGGACTACATCCCCTCACACTGTAAACCAAAAACAAACCCTTCCTTCCTTAAGTTAGTTTGGCTAGATATTTTGTCACTGCAATGAGAAAAGTAACAGGGATCACAAAAGGCTGTTTATTTGGCATTGGTGACAGATAGTAAGGAGAGAGCAGATTTGAAACTTTTACTCCCCCACTAAGTGGGCAGCAGAGGCAAACTGGACCTACAAATTCCACACTCCAAATAAACCAAGCAGACAAAATTAGCTTAGAGTTGAATCAGCACTAATTGAGGGCTTACTGTGTGTTTAGGCATTGTTCAGGGAACTGGGCATAGTCCAGTGACCTTTGCAAAGAAGGTTTTTTTCTGGGAAAGACTTGTATTTTTGTGTGGCTAGATACACAACCACACACAAACATTTAGTATAGTGTAACAGAAAGAAAGGAAGGGATGTGAAGGGTTTTGAGTACCAAGGGTATAAGGGCTGATGTTCTTTTATGCCAGATGATTGAGAAACCCTCTCCAATGGGGAAAGAAGGAAGCCTCTAGAGGTTTGGAATGGAGTAGTGCACTTGAAAATATCTTGTCCATCCCCTATCTACATTGCTACAGTGAGGGTGGGGTGGGGACAAACCCCAGGGAGAGGGAGAGCCCTTAGAAATCTCCCACAGCCATTCAGAACGGATGTAAGCTTGACCCAGAGGAAATGGTGAGGATTTGTTAGCATCTCTGTGTAAACTAGAAGTGTTGAGGTGCTAGAAAAGAAGCATGGAGGAAGAACAGGTTCAAGGAAAGATCCAAAATTGTTTGAACTACTAGAACCCTGTTTTATTGAACAAAATGGAAATCATTTAATCTGGCTTGGGATTTAGCTCAGTTATTAGCATACTTAACATGAAGCCTTGATTGTGGTTCCCAGCACTGCATTAATCAGATATGTTGGTGATACACACTTACAATCCCAGTATTCAGAAGGTGGAGGCAGGAGGATATGGATGTTACATAGTATATCCAAGTTGGATACATGAGATCCTGTCTCAAAAATGGATTCATATTTTAAAAATCAGGTATTTCTACATAGAATTAACTAGGCTGTAGGCTTTATTCTTGCCCATGTTACAGAATTAGTTACTACATTTAGCCAAACTTTAGAGATAAGAGTGGGTGTTTTCTTAATGAAGCATTTGCCAACATTTATTTGTGAAGTTAAACTTCTGTTTCATGTACTAGGGACTTAGCAGAATATATCTTAACCCCAGGACCTATGGTTTGGGACAAGATGGAGGAACATCTTGGTCAAAATAAAGAATAGTTACAAAGTACTCATGATGACATTCATAAATGAACATAAAATCTTTCATAGTCTCAAAGTTTGATTTAAGGCCAAGGATATGCAGTACTTTCTTAAATGAAGTTATTTCAAGGTATATTTATTTTCAGTCCCTGCTTGAGTTTAGCTACAGAGTCAGGGATAATGTAGGATAAGTAAAGGTATTTAATTATTGTTTTTTAAATCTTCCACAGAATAATTACTGACAAACTCTGTTGCCCAGAAAATGTCTATAAGAATTATTCAGTACAAAAAAGCTACAAAAGCATTGAAAAAAGGGGGCTGTTTTATTTACATCCTATTTCACCAATGATTCTGTGCTATTATATGTCCTTGCCAGCCCATATCTTGCATTCATATAAAAAATTTATGAGTTCCCTCAGTTTCTATCTAACAAATACTGTGAATTCATTTAAGAATGTAGATTTATTCACCCCCCCCAAAAAATGATCTCATTGTCCAGAGCCTCTAGGTTTTCATTACACAAGGATTAAAGGACATTTGAGTCTAACAGTCTTTAACCTATTTTTTGCTGAGAACTATACCAGACCTAAAATAGTGATTATCTTTTCCACATAGAGATTGTGACTTATTTTATTATCTAGCTAATTTTTCTTCAATGTCTGAATAAAATAGCAAGCCAGACTATGATTAAGCATATGCTTAAAGCTATGAAATGTCTGGAATCCTTTTGGTACTTAAAATAGGAATTCATAAAATTAAAAGGGATATATTTCCTATATTGTATGCTTCATCTAACTTATTTCATCTACTCCTTCAAATTGTTATATGATGTGCTTATCTCTTCCTCAACATGTAAACTACAGCATGTAAACCAAAGTTGGTAAGATTACTGCATTTCTGTGTAGCCACCCAGAAAATCCTTTGTTGGTGCTTGTTCAAGGCTGTCTGCAAGACTTTAAAGTAACCCTCCTCCTACTATTTTACTCTACCTTTTGTTTTCTGGAAAGTGTCATTCTACTTTCCATATTTTCCTGAAACCCTTTATGATGCATCAAGCAGGCACATGAGTGTGTGCACATGCACACATACATGAGGTGCTTGGGGGGAGTCAGGGGACAAACTTCTTTTCCCTAGATATTGAATTTCCCATAGTTGTTTAAAACTCCTCCAAGCACTGCCTTGTGACTATCAAATTCTATCTTTGCTAAAGCCTCAAAAGACAGTGAATCTTGACCTGCAGTCAGGTGTTAGCAAAAGGGTTTCATCAAGTGTCCACATGTCACAGAGCACAGACTGATCTGGCCCCATGACATGGACATTGCTGTCATGTTCAGGGTCTTTCCCAAATCTTGGAATTTGAATAAAAGTATCCTTTCCCTCAACACACACACACACACACACACACACACACACACACACACTCCCCAATCTCATTTTCTGAGGTAGAAGTTCAAGCTGGCCTTGAACTCTCTATGTAACTGAGCATGACCTTGAACTTCTGATACTCCTAAATCTACCTCCCAAATGCTGAGGTTATACTCATGTTTTCCATCACCCAATAAACAATAACAAATAGTATACATTTTAGAATAAATTCAAAGAATTATTTGATAAAAATTATACATTAAACTTATTTATATTTATTATAATTCCTCTTTTTATACTATATAATTGTAAATATTCTATTTATAGTTGTTTCTATTTATTATGTTATTTATACCTGTATAGGTGTAATAAATATAAAATAAAAAAAATTAAATAACTCATGAATACAATTTAAGATAAATGGTTTAAAATCAATAATAACCAAGCTGTTTGGCATCTGTCTCCTCATCTCAGACTTCAACAGTTAATGCTCTCACATATTTTATAGCTTTGCTTTATATATACACATATATACATATAAAAGCTTATTTAGTATCTCAAAGCAATTTTATCACCTCATATATGTAGGCCATGAAGCTCATTGTCTAGAATAAAATGTATACTTCTCATTTTGGACCATGGCTGCTTGATATATGCTGTGAATTAATCTTAACATCTAAATGCCATCTCCCCTTCTTTACATACTATTTCAGTTCTGCAGTCTAGGGATTAAACCAGGGCCTTACCTATGCTAGGCAAGTGCTCTACCACTGAGATACATCACCAGGACCTTGGATTTTTGAGACAGGGTCTTGTTATATACTGTAGTCTGGCTTTCAACATGCTACCTTCCACATCTATCACCCTAGTACTGGGATCACAGGCATGTGCCATCATACTTGGCTTGTTACTTTACATACTCTTATGGGTTGATTTATGCTCCCTTCCTCAGAAAAAATTATTTTGAAGTCCTAATGTCCCAGTACTCAACATATGACTTGATAATAGGATATGGGGTCTTTACAGAGATAATCAAGGTAAAATGAAACTATGAGTATAGCCCCTAATCTAGTTGGATTGACAGTCTTTAGGAAAGGGGAAGTTTGGTTGTAGATATGAGGAGAATGCTGTAGGTTGAAGGAAGTGGTTGGATCCAAGGGTCATCAAAGAATCACAGCCATCACCAGAAGCTACAATTTAGGTATGTGACACTCTTTCTCCCTCAGAAGAAACCAATTCTGTAACATCTTGACCTTGTAATCCAACTTCCAGAACTTTGAGGCCGTAAGTTCCTGTTATTTAAATCATCTGGTGTGTACTACTTAGGTGCATTTGCCCTAGCATGCTCATGCATAGACAAGGGAATGATAGTTTCAACTTTTTTGAGAAAATCAGGGCCAATCAAAGGTAATAGAAAAGTACAGTATGACTCCATGGAGATAGCTCATGAGGCTCTGAATTTGATCTCCAGTGACAGGAATAGTGGTGTGCTCCCAAAATCCAGTGCTGGGAGCACACAGACAGGAGAAACCCTGGGGCTTACTGGCCAGCCAGTCTAGCCAAATTGACAAGCTCCAGGCTAATGAGAGACTCTGTCTTATAAAAGGTGGGCAATGTTTCCAAAGAATTACCCAAAGTTGTCCTCTGGCATCTGCGCACATGAACACAGACATGCACCTGTACACACATGTGCACACCCCAATACCAATACGTGTACACATACATGCAAGTACAATATGAGTATAACTGATTTCAATGTTACTTTCCTCCACCATGTCCCATATCTTTTTTTATCTCCAAATTTATGATGACTATACTTTCCATGGATGCCTATAAAATTTCTGATTATCATTTATGATTAACCCGAAGATGCCTTCCACATACATTTCTTTGCCGTTTCCCTACCTGGAATACATTCATTTCCTCCAAGCTCCCTCTAGCACTTTATTTGCATCTTTGCTATGAATATTCATATGCCCTTTGTATTGTTGCTCTTTGTATGCACATCTTCTCTTACTCCGTAAACAAGGCAAGTCTCCTGGGGGAAGGGCTGACTTTGCCTTATTCTGGCATTCCAGAGGATGCTCATCACCAAACACTTCACAAAGAAGCCACAGAAGCAGCTTAAGACATGTTTTGTTTCTCTATTTACATAAGAGATACTCAGCTTCCTTGGAAAACATTGCTGTGAACTGTATTTCTGCTTCTATGGTAAGGGTAGGTACACTTTAGTTGTTGATTCTTTCCTTAAGGTTCATTCAAATTTTATCTTCTCTCTGTATCTGATTTTGTCAAATTTCCCTTTTTATTGTCATAAATACAAAAATTAAGGTCATAATTCTACCACCAAAATCTTCTTTGATGGATTGAGTGGATGGAAGAAAGTATTCCCTAATTTCTCTATCATTTCCTTGGAAAGCTCTGTTAGTTCATCTTATATCTCTGTTGGTGTGTGATGTAGACACACTTCAACATTTGTATATTTGTTTGATTAATCAGTTCAGATATTTCTGTCAGAAGTATCTTTAAAATTACTCATGCAGAATTACAGCCATTATAGAGTCCCACAACTGTAAAGGGGCACTTCAAAAGCTTCCACAAACAATATTTCTTTAAAGTGAACAAAGCTAAATAAAGTCTCCATGGCAGTTGTAAAAGCCTAAAGCACAAATAAGTATGCATTCCAGAAAACTACTTTTCTAAATCCATTCTACTGCCTTCCTGTTAAAATGTCCTGTCACATGCTAAAGCAAGGTTGTTTTTGCATTAATTAATAAATACATTTGTGTTCCAGTTGCTTTTTACAAATATTTTATTTATTTGCAAGGAGAAGGGGGAGAGGGAAAGAAAGGGCTTCCAGCAGCTGCAAACTAACTCCAGATGCATGCACCACTTTGTGTATCTGGCTTTATATGGGTACTATGGAATAAAACCCTGGTCTTGAAGCATCGCAGGCAAGCGTTTTAACCACTGAGCAATCTCTCCAGCCCCTTATTGCTTTTTGGTTTAAATTGCTGGATAAAGTTTGTTTTCATTTCTACACTATTCCTCAGTAGTACCTGCTTCTAATTTGCCTTTATTCCCCCCAAATCTGACACAGAGTGACCTTATTTAAGGCCATTCCAATCACAGGAGTGAAAGTGACATGATTATACCAAGCAGGTGAAATTCCAAAAGTTCAGCACAGTGGGCAAAGTTGATATCAGTAGTTTTCATAAGAAAATAATTCTCAGTAGGAGTGAATCAAACATAAGCTTCAAGTACATTACCATATGCAACTGACTCTTTTATTATTAATGAATTAATTAATTTAGTTTGAGGCAGAATATCTCCTTGGTACCCAGACTGGCCTGAAACTCACTTATGGACTGGAATAAGACTCACAGTGCTCATCTGTCAAAATCTTACAAGTGCTAGAATTACAGGCATGAGCTACCACCATGTTTGGCTCACCAACTAATACTTTCAGGATGACTTTATGAACCTAAAGCTTTGAGAATGTGAGGTTATGTTACCATCAGATACAAAAGCAAGAAGCTTTGGTTGTTGTAACTGGGATAAGAGTGTATATATCCTGGGGGAAGAGGAGAAAATGACAAGATGCCAGGTAATAGTCATGAGTAGTTGGCCTTTATGGACTTTTTGATTGGTTCTGTGGTCATTTCTCACACTCCCCAAAATAAGCTGAAGTCAAGTGCATACATGTTAATTACATTACGTTTTCTCTTTTAGAAAATATCCCCAAACATGGAAATGACACATGCTTTACTTTTGTCCAGAAACATATGCCAGCCAAAGCAACTCATACAGATCAAAAGCATTTAGTGTATGGGGGCCTCCAGCCTATTTTGAGACCTCCTCTGTTACCTGAGGAATCAGAACCTAAGGCCCACTTGCAAGAGAAGTGGACAAAAGAGCACCAGGGAAAGGAAAATATGGTGTGTCCACACTGTTTTCCATGACAGAGCAATGAGGGAGTCTGATCAACATGTTCTGGTACTGAATTAGTTATCTGCTATTGGATTTACAAGGATTCTCTACTAAAAGACCCAGTGAACCCTTAATGCCTTGCCTTTCTTTCCTGGGGATATAGGGTGCAGTTAGGTGGTCGCCATCTTGACCAGAAGTCAGGACAGGAAAAGACAGTTTGTGGAGTTTTGGAAATACTTAAAAATGTTACAAAGTCAAGCCAGGCATGGTGGTGCATGCCTTTAATCCCAGCCCTTGGGAGGCAGAGGTAGGAGGATCACCAGGAGTTCAAGGCCACCCTGAGACTACATAGTGCATTCCAGGTCAGCCTGGGCTATAGTGAGACCCTACCTTAAAACAAACAAACAAACAAACAAACAAACAAACAAACAAAAAACCAAGTTACAAAGTCATATAGGGTATGTGTCAAATACAATAATAATCATTTTTTTTCCTCCCAAATACTCAAAGACCAAAACCTAGGATATAATCTAACATCTGCTTTAATTAGAACATGTGCACAGTGGACACATCTTGAGTGAGATGTAATGTTAATGGAATTCAAAGCCATAGCACATAGGGACAGGAGATGAACTAATAAGAGTTTTTTTTTTTTCTAAATTTCTAGAGAGTTATCAAATGCAAGCAGAATTTTATTTGTTCTTTGTCAACCCTCCAGAGGGTAGTTCTACTGCTGCTGGGAAAAGGTTACAGAGTGTTGGATTTGCTCTTTGGGGTGATTTTACAACAGTCAGAGATGGGTATCAATAAATTTATTTAGACTGACTTGGGCTCCTGTTAAGATTAAATAGAAACCAGGCGTGGTGGCGCATGCCTTTAATCCCAGCACTCAGGAGGCAGAGGTAGGAGGATCACCATGAGCTCAAGGCCACCCTGAGACTTCATAGTGAATTCCAGGTCAGCCTGGGCTAGGGTGAGACCCTACCTCAAAAAAGCAAAACAAGACAAAAAAAATTAAATGGACACTTGCTGGGAATAACATGCATTGGATGGGATGTTAGGTCAATAGCCTTTCCAAATCAGGTTACACCATTACTTAATGTCAATGTTTCAAGAAGGGGAGAGTGGAAGAAAACACTGGAACCTGACAGAAGGGTATACAACCTGGCAGAAAGAACTCAGCATGGTGAATGGGTTAAATTCACTTTCTTTTGAAACTTTTGACTTTCTTAGTTTTAATAAGCATGAATATACAACTTTGAAGATCATGCTAAGAGCAGTAAGTTAGTGTGAACACAATGACATATCCAGAAGAGCAGATTAGGTCTCTTTTATTAGTCTTGTAACAAAAGTGATTCTGGGAACAACGGGACCCTGTCCACCTGGAAAGACAAGACACACGCACCAGGGTCAGAGAGCAGTGGACATATGCTTGACTCTTAGTAACTGTCTATTGAACTCAGTGTTCCTGCAGGAAGATGGTGGCTGAGTACCATGGAGGTCTAGGAGGATGAGAAATTCAGTACAGAGCTTTATAAGCAAGGTGGATGTCCTGTTAGCCTTTTCCATTCAGAATAATTCACTTTTTAATTTTGCTTGTATATGTAATGTGGTGGGAGGGAGTGTATGCACATGTATGTGCCTGGCCCCATGTGCTTGCCTCCAACAGGGGCACCCACCTGTGCTGGCTGGAGCAGAGTATTTAGTGCCCTGCTCCATTGCTCTTCTTATTGGAGCTGGCTTCTCTTTACTGACATTGAAGTCTGCTGTTTTTCATGAACTCTGGTGAGTCCCTGGCCTCTGCTCTTCTTTGAGAGACTGGGGTTATGCATGGCCACATTAAGTTGTTTATGTGGGTCCTGTAAATTTAAACTTGGGAAGTTTCATGCCCCTTAGGGGTCTCATGATGTGCAGGAAGTGCACTTAACTGCTGAGCCATCTTTCTAGACCCAGAAAAATTAACTTTTGCTAATTACTCACATACTTGCTTTGAAGTGCATTATATGTATTTTATTTTGAGACACAGTATCATGTAGCCCAGGTTGGCCTCAAACTCTCCATGTAGCCAAGGATTACCTTGAATTTCTGATCCTCATGGCACCTCCCAAGTGCTAGGATTATAGGTGTATAACACTTCATCTGGTTTAGTGGTTTATGAACTGCTGAGGATTGAACCCAAGGCTTCATGTATGCTAGACAAGGATTCTACTAAGTAAGTTATGGCCCTAGGCCATATGTATTGTGTTTAATGCCCAATGAACTACGGATTAACTCCTGCTACTTCAAATAAACTCCAGATGCTTGCACCACTTTGTGCATCTGGCTTTATATGTATACTGGGGAATTGAACTCAGGCCATCAGGCTTTGCTGAGCCATCTTTCCAGCTTAGCATAGTTATATTTTTGATATAAGGCTTTCTTGCAAGCCACAAGGCAGGTATCATCTATATGTTAATGATGCAGAGTTTAGGACAAGGACAAGCACTAGTAAACAGCAAACACATCTGGTTTTGAGTCCAAATTGGTACTTTCTTTTTTTAAAACCATATTCCTTGATAAAGATGCTCTGCATGTTTACAGTGTCATAATTAATGAGCTTAAGAGAGAATATGTTAGTGCATACATAAAAAGATTAGCCAAGATGTTAAATTTACAAGTAATGCTTATCATGTATAATGATACCACTAGGCATGACACATTCAATAAAAAGATGAAAGCATAGAAGATAAATGACTTTGAGGTAGTGAAGGTACATGAATTGTGAATGTTCTCCCATATATTCCCCAAACAAGTGAAATTAAGTTACTGTCTAATTCTAGTTGAACATCTAATTAATAGTAAAAATAGAATATTTCAAAGATAATCAAAATACCTTCTTTCCTTCCATTCCATTTCCTCTCCATTTTATTTCCTTTCCATTTCATTTCCTCTCATATGACCACTCTAAGAAAAAGAAAGGGCTTACATAACATTAGTAATTGTATCAAAAACTTCTTAGCAGCATAAGTCTGAGTTTCATCTCCAAATCCCATAATGTCAACCCTAGCCTTTTATGCCCTCCAGGAAATGACTGTAATAAGCAGAGATATGGCACCTCAGGATCCACCATATTTCTTGTGAGAGTGAAGCAAAAGAAACATGGAAATGATATCAATGTGACACCAACATGTCAAAGTAGAAAACTAAGTTTTCCTAAATAATATTTTACCAAATACTTCTCCATTAATAGTTTGCATTATACAGCACTACACAAAATACTAAAGGATAGGATTATAAGACGCTAAAAACTATGCAGAAAAAAATTCCAATAAACAACATAATAACTTGAGAGGCTGAAACCTGTTTCAGGATTACTGAGTCCCAGACCAGCCTGGGCTATATAATGAGGCCCTGTCTCAACTCTTCCTACCCCTAATTGTTTCACCTGACAAAAAAGTCACCTGATACTTTAAAAAAATTCTTTAGTCTGCAGAACAATATGTTTTACTAGGAATTTTCATACATGTCTACCATTGAATTTTACTTATATTCACTCCTACCCACAATCCTTCCTGTCCCACCTCCATCCTCTTCTGGGTCTCCTTCCTCCCCTTATATAGTCTGTCTTTTGTTTTTATGTTGTACAACACACACACACACAGTTTCTCTCTCTGTCTCTCTCTCTCTCTCTCCACCCCTCTCTCTCCTAATCTAGATTCCACACAACAGAAAAAGTGCTATTTTTTCCCTTTGCACCCAGTGACCTTTCTTGGTTCTACTATCCCCTTCCTTTAGAATTCTTCCTCCTAAGTTTATCTGCATTATGATATTTTAGTATAAATGTTAAACAAATATGAATTTCTACAAGGTTTCTAAAAATAAAGACACGGATGAAAATGAAAATGTATGTTTTTTAACATCAGATGTATATATTAACATTATAATTAATGGTTAGTGTTTATTTTACATTGACGACATAGATCAAGATTATCATGGTGGGCTGGAGAGATGGCTTAGTGGTTAAACACTTGCCTGTGAAGCCTAAGGACTCCTGGTTTGGGGCTCGATTCCCCAGGACCCATGTTAGCCAGATGCACAAGGAGGCACATGCATCTGGAGTTCATTTGCAGTGGCTGGAGGCCCCGGCGCTCCCATTCTCTCTCTCTCTCTGTCTGCCTCTTTCTCTGTCACTCACAAATAAATAAATAAATAAATAAATAAATAAATAAATAAATAAATAATTTTTTTTCAAAAAAAGATTAGCATGGTAATTTTAGGATTTAATGTTTAAATTAAAATACAAAAGAAGACTCAGAACTTTTAACTCACTTCCATTTCATATGCTTATGGAGTCTGGAACATTTTAAACTATTTGATCTTTAAAATATATATTTTAACTTAATTAATTAATTTGAGAGACAGAGAGAGAGAAAGAGAGAGGCAAATAGAGAGACAGAGAATGGTCATGCCAGGCCTCCAGCCTCTGCAAATGAACTCTAGACAAATGTGCCACTATGTGCATCTGGCTTACATGGCTACTGGTGAATCAAACCTGGGTCCTTAGGCTTTGAAGCCAAGTGTCTTAACTATTAAGCCATTGCTCCAGCCCAATCACTTTGATTTTTACTTTGAAGCAAAAATAAAATAAAATATTTTAAAATGAGAGGTAGGAACAATCCAAGCTTGTGGGCATATGTCTATTATTTCTACACATGGGAAGTAAGGCAGGAAGATCACCAGTGTGAGATCATCCTGGCCTCCATAAGAACATAAGACAGAGCAGGAGGGACAGAATAAGAATCTCTCTGTGTACTGTTCTAGCACACCAATGAGAAAAAGTAAAGTAACTCTTCATGATGCAAGAGTAAATTCACATGCCATAAGCAGTCTTTACCAAGTAGTGCCAAGGATCATTTTTCATTTCTAGGAACATAAAACCACATTTTAAAGATTCAGAACTTAAATGGCTTATTTACACAAGACTCTATGCGGAACCAGAGACTTAATCATCTGTCACATACGACTGGATTTCTATAATCCGTGACAAATAGTTTATGAAAATTCTTTCTGATGGGGAGTGCTGGGGAGCACTCATATATCCTGGTCAAAAGTAAGGTAGAGGTGAATTTAGCATTCATTAGGTACCATCACAAGACTATGGAATAGGGTTGGAGAGATGGCTATGCTGGTAAAGGTGCTTGCTTGCAAAGCCTGCCAACCCATGTTTGACTCCCCAGTACCTATGTAAAGCCAGATGCACAAAGCAATGTATATATATTTGGAGTTCTTTTGCAGTGGCAAGAGATTTTGATGTGCTCATTCCCTCTCTCTTTCTCTGCTTGCAAATAAATAAAATTATTTTTAAAAAAGATGGTGGAATAATGAAAAGTTTTTTTTCTTTGCAACCTTAGTTCTTAGGTTTATATGAATATAATTTGTCATGAATAAAACATTTTGGGGCATGTGTGTATACATCTTTGTGTCTGCATATTCATGTATATGTTTCTACACATATGTGTAGGTGTGCACATATGTGTGTGTGTGTGTACCTTGGGTGTTGTTCCTCTGAGGCATCATCTACCTTTTTTTTTTTTTTTTTGAGATAAGGTCTCTCTCACTGGCTTAGGGCTTTCCAATTCAGCTAGACTTGCTTGACAGTGAGCCCCAAGGGATCTTCCTGTCTCTGACTCCCAGCACTAGGGTTACAAGTGCACAACACAATACACTTTAAAAAAATTAATTATGATTTTACTGTATGAATAAATTGTGAATTGGTCTCATTCCTCTCATGTTATCCTCTTATATCTCCTCTTCCCTGCTCCCATTCTATTGAATTCCCTCCTCACCATAGGGTTATGAATGTGTCAGTGTCTGTGGGGGGACAAAGTCTCAGGATAGTCCTTCCCACTCTGTATAGTCCCTTCTTTTTTATGTGGGTTCTGGGGAGTGGAATCAGGTTCTCATGCTTACAAGGCAAGTACTCTATTGTCTGAGCCATCTTCCCAGCCAAAATAAAACAAACTGGAAAGGTAGAGAAGCTCACGAGTGAGGCAGTGCAGAGAACAGGCTGCTTAAAGTTCCTTAGTTCAGCTTTCATCACTGTGACTCACACGTTTAAACTACAGTATCTTTCAACCTTCAGTTGCTCATCGTAAAGCAATTGCAGTGCTAACAGTGTGTGTCTTCAAAGAAGGCCTACTGTGAAACAAAAAATTGTGTGACCTTTGTCAATTTCCAGTGTTCAGTAAATTCTAGGCCTGTGATTCTCCAATTTTTTACAGATTATACTCAACTGGTATTGTCAGGAGTTTTCTATATTCAGTTATAACTGCAGTAGAAAACTGCAGGTCTTTGATTCAGCTTCTAGATGGGTGTCTATTACTCATTGAAGCCTTTCATTTAGGGCATTCACTGGTTCAAGAATGACATTGACTGAGCAGCTGTTATGATTCATTTAGTGCACAAATGAACAAAGCATTTTGAGCACTGGTGATATCCTGAGAGAAATCATGGTGAGAGACAAGTGTGTGTCCTTGTGTGATCTTCCAGACAGTTCTATCTCTAATTGATGCTTTCTTCAGCTGACCTCCTTTGGCACTGAAGAAAGGCTTATATCACTTGATCTTCAATTGCCAAACATTCTTCGATCCAGTCCCTGATAAGGGCTGTCTTCGTGGTTTGCATGGATTTTCCATGTGGGGAAAGAATGAGATTTCTATTTCTTTTCTTATAAGTCCTTCAATCCTATCAGATTAACATACTATCCATATGATGTCTTTTGATCTCCATGACATCCAAATAATACACTTTGTGGGATACAGCTTCAGCATAGAAATTTTGGAGTTTTCCCAAATCAGACTATAGCACTGAAAAGACAAAGAACTATTATAATCCTGTGTACAAAAAGTGGATTAAAAGAGCCAATTTTGAATTTTGTGGACATAATTTTGCAGAGAGATAGAGACAAAGGCAATAATTACAAAATCTTTGTACAAAGCTGTGTGAGAAAGGATGGGCAGCACAGGTGAGCATGAAGAAAGAGTGGAAATAAAAGCACTGTGCACCAACAACATCTGATTTCTAACTCCTCTGCGGACTTAAGATGCAGAGACCTCTGTGTTACATGAATAAAATTTACAGAAATGATTATGAAATATTACAGTCAATCATAGTTCATAATGTACTGAAGCCAAGTAAAACAGGTGAAAATATACCTTCCCCTCAACCCTAGTCTTGGGACAAGTAAATGTTGCAATCTTTCATTCCTAATGTTTCCCAATCTTCACCTTCAAGATTCTTCCTCTGCTATAATAACTTGTAGCTTGTGGTTGGTGTCTGCCTTGTCCTGTGTGGAAAAAATAAACATGTCTTCTCTCAAATAGCCATTGATAAGTTTAAAGATTGGTGAATTTCTTCTTGGCAAACACCTCTTTTTTTTGAGGTAGGCTTTCACTCTAGCTCAGGCTGACCTGCAATTAACTATGTAGTCTCAGGGTGGCCTCGAACCCATGGTGATCCTCCTACCTCTGCCTCCTGAGTGCTGGTATTAAAGATGTGTGCCACCACGCCCGGCAACACTTCTGTTTTTATAAAAAAATTCCTGCTTGTTCTCTTCTTTGTTCATCTTTGTGATTACTCTACACACTCTCCAGATTCTCACTTCCCTCTTGAGTTTTGTGCAGCCACTGTACTCATTAGGGTCTCATCAGCATAAGTATAGCTGCAGGATGACTGTGTGGTCTTTCCATGTTTTTACTGAAAATAGATGACAAGATTTCAAAACAGCAAGACAAAGCAGTTCCTTCCTTCATCTCAGTTGCTTATTCATGGAGCAATCATTTTTCAACATTATAACTAACTTCAGATCTAAAAGTACATTTTGCATGTATATATGCATGCATATGTTTATGTGCATGTGTGTATATATGGGCACATGTGTGTGCATGTGTTTGTGTATGGGTGTGAAGGACAGAGGTTGATGTCAGGTGTCTTCCTTAATTGCTCTACATTTTATTTTCTTTTTAATTTTTTCTTTATTTTTATTTATTTATTTGAGAGTGACAGATAGACAGAGAGAGAAAGAGAGAGAGAGAATGAGCACACCAGGGCCTCCAGCCACTGCAAACGAACTCCAGATGCATGCACCACCTTCTGCATCCGGCTTACATGGGTTCTGGGGAATAGAGTCTCAAACCAGGGTCCTTAAGGCTTCACAGGCAAGCGCTTAACTGCTAAGCTATCTTTCCATCCCTACAGCTGATTTTTTAAGACAAAGTTTCTCATGAGCCTGGAGCTCAATGACCAAGTTGACTACCTATCTAGCAAGTCCTGGGAAGCTTCCTGTCTCCATCTCCACATTGCTGCAATTAGTTGCTCACCATCATGCCTGATTTTTGTTTTGTCGAGGTAGGGAGATAGGGTCTCACTCTAGCTCAGGCTGACTTGGAATTCACTATGTAGTCTCAGGGTGGCCTCAAACTCATGGTGATCCTCCTAACTCTGCCTCCTGAGTGCTGTGATTAAAGGTGTGCATCACCACGCCCAGCCATCATGCCTGATTTTTATGTGTGTACGGAGGATCAAAGCTCAAGTCTTCATGTTTGTACAGTAAGTGCTTTACCCACTGAGTTATCTCTGTAGCTCCTTCAGGTATTTTAATATTTAATCTTTTCTAAATAGATTTTAAGTTGCCAAGTGTTGATCTTTGGACTTTTTAATTAATATTTTAATTTTTTACTTTCAGGGAGAGAGAAAATGAATGAATGAATGAATATGGGCATGCCAGGGCCTCTAGCCACTGCAAATGAACTCCAGATACATGTGGCACTTTGTGCATCTGGCTTTAAGTACTAGGGAATCAAATCATGGTCATTAGGCTTTGCAGCCCAGCTGCCTTGACCAGTGAGCTATCTCTCTAGCCCTTATTTTTAAATTAATATTTTATTTATTTTCAAGCATGTACACACTGAAAGATGGAGACACACAGAGAGAGAGAGGGAGAGAGAGAGAGAGAGAGAGAGAGAGAGAGAGAGAGAGCGCTTAATTGTTTACTTATTTTTTTTTTGGCTTTTTGAGGTAGGGTCTCACTCTAGCCCAGGCTATCCTGGAACTCACTCTGTAGTCTCAGGGTGGCCTCGAAGTCATGGCAGTCCTCCTACCTCTGCCTCCCACATGCTGGAATTAAAGGTGTGCACCACCACACCCAGCCTTAATTGTTTTAAGCTTCATAATACTCTACCTCACAGAAAAGTTGTGTTCATATATGTACAAAACTCTTAGGAAAATGAGTAGCCATCACCATCAATAAAGTTGATTGTTATAAAGGACAGATACTCAAAGTTATTTCACTGCTTGGTTGATTCCAGCCTCTGAATATTTATTTAGAAGACATTATTATTTTGCAAAAATGCCTGAAAGTAAGACTAGCTTTTAGATTCAAGAAAAATCTTTTATAAGATTCTAATGAAGACATCTAGAGGGAACTGGCATAAGATACTGGTAACATTTGAAATGACTAATTTATTGAGATTTGTGTGTTCCCTGGGGTCTCTTGCCTTAGGATCCTTGTCAAAACACTGAGAAAATGATTCTTTGATTCCATCACTTCAGAAGTGACCTTTCCAGACATTTAGTTAAGAAGAGACCCTCAGATGATGTGCCTTAGGGGCCGGAAATGCTGAGGCACAAATGGACACCCCATTTCAAAGTAGATATAGAGAGAAGCATTTTATTAAACATGTGTATACACATCCAGATTGGAAGGTATCATTATGGCTGAAGAGAAAAAGTTAACAGTATATAAAACATTTAGAGTTCATTTAAAATTATTATTGGACAGCTTCTCCCTAGGAACAGTATTTAAAGCATAAAATGAATGAATTGCTATATGATGAGATCCTAGGTAGGCATTAGAGACATAGCTTAATGTCACTCTAATCTATCTTCAGATAATTGCTTAGCAGTTGCTCTCTCAGGCTGACATTCTATTTAAATTAAATGGAATGCATGGATTTTATTATCTATGTCTCTTGGTTAAATGATAAAAAGCTTGTGGCCTCTGACCTTTTAAATATTTTCTTTTTCCTTTGTAAATATCAGGCAAAATTTCCAACAATATTTTGCATGAGGTGAAGTTCTTTGAACAAACTCAAAGGCAAATTATATTTTTAAAAAATGAATCTTAGAACTAAAGCTTTGAAAGTTCTTTATGGGGCTGGGGAAATGTATTAGCAGTTAAGGCTCTTGCCTGCAAAGCCTAAGGACCCTGGTTGGATTCCCCAGGACCCACATAAGCCAGATGCACAAGGGGGCACATGCATTTAGAGTTCATTTGCAGTAGCTACAGGCCCTGGCATGCCCATTTTCTCTTTCTCTCTATTTGCCTCTTCCTCTCTTTCTGTAAAATAAATAAAATATTAAAAAAAGACCTAGGTGTGGTGGCACATGCCTTTAATCCCAGCACTCGGGAGGCAGAGGTAAGAGGATCACCATAAATTCACTACGTAGTGAATTCCAGATCATCCTGGACTAGAGTGAAACCCTACCTCAAAAACAAAACAAACAAAAAACACAAAAAAATTCTTTGTGGCACTTACCAATGCTCCTCCTTACAATTTGATGGGTTCTGACATGTTGAAGAAGCCAACTGCTTGCTGGAAATAATAAGCCTGCCTTTCAAGCTATACTGTACTTAGCTCCATCTCTATGGCCTTTATCCACAACAGCACCCACCAAGGCTGACAACTTTTCCTGGTGTTGTTAGCTTGGTATCTCCTTTGTTCCCTCCTAGAGACCACTGGCTGGCTAGGAATCTTTTCCTCACCCTCCATGGGGTCCACAACTCTCACTACTTCAATCTCAAACTCCTATGGTTTCTCCTTAACCCTATGGATTCCTGTCTTTTTGGACCACTTGATATATATACTTGCCAAGGTACTTTGTGAAAAGTAGATGAACTAGAAATAAATATATATGCTGATATGTCTAGCCATTAACTACCACACATATATTTTGAACTTTTAAGGATATCTAGAAAGGATTATACTAAGTGAGGTAACCCAGGCCCAGAAAGCCAAACATCACATGTTCTCTATCACATGTGGATGCTAGCTACAAATGTTTAGACTTGTGAATGAGATGGAACCAAAAATTGGTAGCAGAGTCCAGTAAGCTAGAAAATGGTTATAAGGGAGAAGGAGAGGGAAGGACTTTAGGGGATTGCATTGTATATATGTAACTAGAAGAACAGATTACAGGGAATGGAATGGCCTAAGTGAGGCCAGGGGAAGATATTGAGTAAGAGAAGGGTAGGGGGAGGGTCAATCAAAATTCAAGATATTCTGAATAAGACACATTAAAACCTACCTTTTTTGGATAATGGCACATCCATAAGCCATAGATTGCTACTAGAAAATTTTCAGTGCCAGGCATGGTATACCTTCCAGTGAGTTGTTGGCCAGGGAGGCAACTGTTGCCTCCAAAACATTACAGGCTATTGCCAAGGACCTTGGTTTCCCACAGGTAATAGTTGGTAAGACCCTATTACTAAAAACTTCACATGCCTAGGTGGCAAGGTCACTGAGAAATCAAGCTGGAGCTGAGCTGAAAAATCTTCTCCTCACAGACTAGCTGACTGAAAGCTGGAAAAAGCTGCACTGCATGCAGCCCTATGGGAGACAGAAGTCAGCAGCAGTGAAAACAGTGAACACTGGAAGTCTCAAGTTTGGCCAGACAGGCCAAATGACTGAATGGGTGTAATAGTGGCATGTCTGCTCTGGGGGAAACCAACTGCTCTCTAATTGGACTCTATTGGGAGAGAATACATGCCTAGTACTGAAAACCTAATCAAAAGCCTATGGCATAGGAGGCCATGAGCCTTAGGGTTATAAAGCCTGCTCTTGTCTGGCTAAATGCATATATTATTCTCATCAAACTTCCCTGAAAACACTACACTTAATGTTCATATTCATATGTTAATGCTATTCTCACTTTTGGTTAGAGAAGCTTCTCTTTTCAGATGGCAGTGACCACTGGGATGACCCAAAAAGTAACATAGTGCTAAGAAGAAGTGACAGAGGAGTGTCCAGCACTGAAACATCTCTATCACACCCTCCAAGGCTCAGGGTCCATTGTGGAAGAGCTGGAAGAAACAATATATGAGCCAAAGGAGGGGTACCACTCCTTATAATGCAATTATCTAGACAGAAACTGGCCTTGATATCCATGACCTTGCAGTGCCTAGCAATACTGTCAAAAGACCCTCATAATAGGAGAAAAAGATGATGACATCAAAACAAAAAAGAGACTAATGTAGAGAGGGAGGGGATATGATGGAGAGTGGAGTTGTGAAGAGGAAAGCGGGGGAGAGGAGAGAATTATCATAGTTTATTGTCTGTTTGTATAAAAGTTGTCAATAAAAAAAATAAAAAAAGAATATCAGCAAAGGTATTTGTTTAATGATCTTCTGCTCAAAGCACACAAAGAATCACTTACTGAGAGTTTCAATATAAGGTCTAATTTTTGAGAAATGCAGTCTTTTTTAAGTGATTTTTTTTGAGGCTAGCCCAAAAGATTGGCCCCTTTTTTAATGAGAGAGAGAGAATTGGTACAGTAGGGCCCCTGTGCCACTGTAGTAGAACTATAGACATGTGTGCCTCTTTGTGCACATGTGCAACTTTATGTACTTGTGTCACATTGTACGTCTGGTTACGTGGGACCTGGCGAGTTGAACATGAGTTTTTGCAGGTTTTGCTTTTCAGGCAAGTGCCTTAACTGCTAAGCCATCTCTCCAGGCCCTAAGTGATTTTGTCAAAGATGAAGAAGTACTTCAGAGTGAAATCTATTCAATTTATGTTTAATGTACCTAGCTGGAATTAATTTAGGAATTTCAAATATATCTCCAAAAATTTTTCCTATTTTTGAGAGGTCATTTGGAAGGTGAATCTATGGGATTCTGGTGGTGTGACAGAAAGAACGTGTTCACCAGTACACTGAGGGGAAAGAGAACTATAACCCAAGGACTGTGTTCTCACTCTGAGAGTGAGCTAACAGTTTCAAATCAGAAGCATGGGCTTTCCCTGGGGTTCTTCTCTCCTCATTCTGGATGTTTTCCTTGGGCTAACTCTCCTTGAATTGGCATATGATAGTGTAGAATAATCCTGAATCTTTTCTAATTGCACAAATCTTTTCCTTGAATGCTGTGTTTTCACACAGGAATTTCTATACTTTTTAAAAAAATCTCCCCTTAGAATACAATCTCTATAAGGTACTGACCTTTCTGTTTTGCTTTCATAATCATGGTGCCTAAAGGGATATTTGGCATAGATTAAGTCAATAAATATCACAGTGTTGGAATCACTTGGAAAGAGGAAGCATTCTCTTGACAGACATAGTACAGTTGATGCAGAAATCTCCCCTACAATTAGGCTTGCTAAATGGAACACATTTTATGCTCTCTGATACGTGGTATTATCAATAATCAAATTTATAAGCCCCATTATTTTAGAATTTTTTCATGCTTATTAAAAACATTCTAACTATAGAAATTTATATTTTTATTCATAGTTTCATTTTCCACCCCATTATGCAAACACTTACATAGCCTAAACTCAAGTGTACATCTTCCAGTGCACAAAGAATGTAGTCTAAGCTAAAGCAACAAAAGATTCAGTAAAATCTTATTACTCAGCATTCTTCTTGCATTTTAAATTTGTGATGTTTTAATATAGTGTTTCCTACAAAACATGAGAAAAATCCCATGTATTTTTTCAACAAGATAATCACTAACCTTTAGGCAAATCATATATATTTTTTGAGGTAGGGTCTCACTCTACCCCAGACTGACCTGGAATTCACTATGTAGTCTCAGGGTGACCTCAGACTCACAGCCATCCTCCTATTTCTGCCTCCTGAGTTCTGGGATTTCAGGCATGCACCAACACATTTTAATTGTCATTTCAAAATGCCATGAAAAGAATTGGGGTAGTTTATGTTATTTTAAACAAATATTGTAGAAAGGTATGTAAAGTAGCAAGTAGTCTTTAGTGCTTTCAATTTCTAGTTTTTAACCCCATGGATAGGAATCTTTATCTGTGACTTAGTAAATGGTGAATTTATCATCATGCTATAATCAAGGTGATATGTTCTTTCCTCCAAATATTATAAACAATAAAACATAAGATTGCAGGACAATAAGCTACTCAACAGCAAACAACTTGACGGGATGCTCACCCAAGTACAATAGTGGCACACAGCCATGGTGGGTAACCAACTGCTCTTGGATTAACTAACAGATCTGCTCAGTGGAAAGGAATCCAGAGCTGGAACTGGGAAACAAGTCAGAATCATATCCAAATAACGAGTTCACTCTCCAATATCAAGCTCCCACCAATCTTGGACTACAAGAGGGCATACATCTATTAAATTCTCTCAAAACTAACAATGATTATCCCATTTAACTAGTGCTGACTTCACTTTTCATTGGAGAATCTGCTTCTCTTTTTCAGATGGACACAGAACCTGAGGAGAGAATCAGTCCATCATACTTTACCAGGGCCCCAGCTGAAACCATAGAGTAACTAAGGAAATGTGCAAAAGTGCTGCATTTTTGGTGAACCTGATATTAGCACAAGGGTGAAGGAGATAGACACAGAGGATGCACAACTACTACCAAATAAGAGATCCAGAGACACAGAGGCTCCCAAGAGCCAAAACGAATCCAACATGGCTCAGGGAAATTTTCAGAAAAGGGGGTCAGAAAAGATTGTTAGAGCCACAAACTGGGACATTATGCACAGAGACATTGCCTGTTCCCCATAATTGATGACTACCCCCACAATGCATGACCCACAATCCCCATGGGGATAATTGGATTTCCCCAACAAGGAGGGTCCCTTTGTGGGGGGGGGGGCAGAGATGAGGGTAAAGATGGTACCAACACGTGCTGTTTACATACTGAGTATGTCCATAATTAATAAAAAAGATTGCAGGACAAATTTAACTATCCTAAAATCACAAAGTAAAAGACAGTTTAAAATACCTGCATTATTGAGTTGTTTTGTTTTTTTTATTAGTGACTTTTTGCCCCCTAACCATTGGCTAAAAGCACCACTGTAATACTTTGCCACCTGAATTTAATTATATGTCAAGTGTAGAAAGCACAAGAAAAATAAACAAGTCTCTGGAAATTTAGAAGTCATTATTATCATTGCAATAATAGTCTTGAGCAAAATATTAAAAGTTGAAAAAATATTGAGAAAACAAACACAGTAGATTATAAACAGAAGACAAAAGCAAAATTAGGGCAAATAGTTTTTTGGCATGTGTATGTATGTTTGTGGGCACATGGATGTGTGCAGATACATGCACATGTATATGTGCATGTGTATGGAGGCCAGAGGTTGACGTTGGGTATCCTATTATTTATTAACATACTGATATTGGTCATATTCCCATCAGGTTATACCCTTCTGTTCCTTTTCTCCTGCCTCCTTTCCATTGAGGAGTCTACTCAATGGGATTAGTGATATTCACCATGGGTTAAGATCATGAATATACTCAAATGCTCTCTGATTGGACTAGAGACCCCCGTCAGTAAGAGAGAAATCCTATCTGGTACTGAGAACCAAGTCAGAAACCTATGACTTGGTATTTTTTTATTTTTATTTTTATTTTCAATTTTATTTGCAAGGTGAAAGAAAGAGAAGGGGGATAGACAGAGATGAGAGAGAGACAGACAGAATGACTCTTGTTATTTACTGCAAACAAACTCCAGATGCATGCACTGTCTCCACATGGGTACTGGGGAATTGAACTCTGGCTAGCAGGCTTTCAAGCAAACCCCTTTAACTGTTGAGCCATCTTCCTAGCCTGGATATCTTCTTCAATTGCTTTCAACTTTATCTTTTGGGACTGGGTTTCTCACTGAACCTGGAGCTCACCAGTTTGGCTGTCCTGGGGCTCCTATTGTCTCTGACTCTCCAGTGCTGGGATTACAGTTGAATGCTGCAGTGCCTGTCTCTTACATAGGTGTTGAGAATCTGAATTTAGGTCCTCATGCTTGCACAATAAACACATGACCAATGGAACCATTTCCCAAGCCCTAGGAAAAATTTTAACTATAAAATTTTAGACTGAATTTAGAAAAGATTATAGTTTAACTTTTGAATAAAAAACAATTCAAAGGCACATCTTCTTTCCCCAAAAGCTAATATATATATCTGGACTGATATATACATATACTTAAATCTTAAAGATGTTCAAATTGAAACTTGTCTCCCCATCACTGAAGTTCATTCATTCATTCATTCCTTACTCAACGTACATTATGTGACTGGGCTGGGCACAATCAAGCTCTGGGAATGTGTAAACAAGTGACATGAGATCTCTGCCTTGGGGTGTGACAGGCAGGCATTCTTAGTCAAAGCAACATCATCTGCGTGCTACTGCTAGTATCCTTCAAAGAGCCCACAAAGTTAATTCCCAGGAGAAATGCCTAAAGTAAAGCCACTCAGTTGCCAGCATTTCTGTATTCATCACTACTCATGGTTTCTGCAGTGTGTATTGTCTTTGAGAACGTAGAGAAGGCAAAGACCTACCACTGTTGGTAGTAGCAGTGGACAGGAAGGGATGCCTTTACTCTAGTAGGTCAAAGCTATGTGACCCATTCTCTGTGAGTGCCATTTTTCCTTTTCTTCCTTTGTAAAATTAATCTGTTAATGCTTCATTGAATTCCACATAAAGATAATCTTTCTTGTAGACTTACTCTGCCAAGACATGCAACAAGGGCTCCTCATGTCTCATCTCACTACCTCTTTCAGCAGTCTCTAAGCTGAACTCCATTAGCCTCATTGTTGATGGCAACCTGAACTAAGATGGATTAAGAACATGCCTACCCAATAGTATATTTTAATCCAGCTGTGAACTGGGACTGTTGGATACAAAGCTTATGCCATCTCTACTACACTATCACTTACTGTATGAAAGTACTTTTAAACCATGAGCACATGGACGTGCATTTTCACTGGCCTTCAAGGACTATGGACATATGTACAAATCAATTGGCAAGATGTGTTTATCAGGCCTAAATAATCTCAACCTCATATTCTATTGTAGTTACCTTCAATGTTACTGGGGCAAACAAACAACCAGAAACAGCATTTAGGAGGAAAGGGTTTATTTCAGAATTACAGATCCCAGGGGAAGCACAAGCAAGGTGAAAGAAGCTGGTTCACTGCAGCATCCACAGCAGAGAGAAAACTGCCAGAACAAGCAAGTAGAAACAACCAGAGCTCAAACTGGCTCTGAACATACCTGCTAGAGCTGGACTCAAGGTCCATCCCCCAGTGACACGCCTCATCCAACAGAGTTCTACATGCTGGGGACTTTAGGAAGCTTAATCTCTTAAAAATATTTTTATTTGTTTATTTGCAAGCAGAGAAAGAGAGAGAGAGAGAAAGGAGAGAGAAAGACAGAGAGAATAGGCACACCAGGGAACTCTAGATGTGTGTGCCACTTTGTGCATCGGGCTTTATGTGGGTACTGGAGAATCGAACCCAGGTTATTAGGCTTTGCAGGCAACTGTCTTAACTGATGAGCCCTCAAGATCTCTGTGGATATGTGGGACATTTGTTTGTATTCGAATAATAACATATAAAATATTAAATATTTAGTTCATGATAATTTGCATAAAGTATAAAGGAAGCTATTGTTTATGGGCAACAAGTTTGGTAGAAGATTTTGGAGAATGGGAGTAAAGTAATGTTTAAAATTTAATGCAAATGACCTGGGGATAGATGGTAGAGAAATAGACATAGATGATATAGGTTTATATTCTCAAATGAGTAATGTTAGAAGTTATTCAACTGTTCATGGGTGAGCCTGCTTCTATACTAGGCAAGTGTACATGATATTGCTTCATATTTTACCTTTAATGTGTATACACATGACTGTACAAAATTATTAAGGCGGCCTTACTCAGGAAACTTTGATTTGAATATCTCCTTCATATTTCAAAAACATGCAAAAGGTGGTCTTAATCATAAAAATATTGGTAAGAAAATATATAGTAGTATGAAGCCATGCCTTAATAAAATCAAGTTGAGCTGCATACAAAAATAGTAACTTTTGGGGGGCTGTATTTTTGACCATGTCCAAAGCATTTAAAAGTGATCAATCTTTTTGGTTCAACAACGAATACCAGATATGTATTTAACCTGGTGAATTGCCACTTTTATTGTGCATCATTTCATGTATATAGTTCACAGGTGAAATCAGTTCCTAGCTGTGGTATAATTGCATTTGCTTGTGTTTAAAATAAGAAAATACTTCTCAGTTACTCATCTACTCATTCACAAATATTTACTGAAGTCTAATATAGTCTAAGCATGGCAGATGTTGGAAGTATAAATCTTTTCTGTTAAAAAATAATCACATTCAAGGGTTATCAGAGAAACAACAAAGATAAGAAGTTTGATAAAATAGTGAATATATACTAGCAAACATGTGTATTGTTGAGCCCTCTGATGTATTAATATAAATAATGGAAATCTTCACAATCAACTCAGTATTAACAAGTGTTTATATTGTGTCTGTATTATAATATATAAAAGATACATTTATATTTTACATTAGATTGTCAAAATGAATCCAAACCACTGTACTTCAGTTTCAGGGAATTCCTCTGATTAAAGGGAGTTAAGGATAAATGAAAAATATAGTGTAAAATGCAAGGTGAAGTATGTTCAATCCAAGAATCATTTCAGACATCATTAATTTACCTCCCATTCTCTGTTCCATGTGGTGGCTACAGGATGCATTTTACAGAGATTTTAATCTTTATCCAAAGCACATGGGGATAGAAGGAATTTAGAAAAAATAGCTTTATGTTATTTGAAAAGCTTTGCTTGGCCTAATGTATAACTCTAAAATATAAGGGCCATTGCTGCCTGAATTCTTTGGAAGAAATTTCTAAAACAGCATGGAAAGAATCTGTGATCTTATTACAGCTCCATCCTCCATGGTGAGGAACTACACACGAGGGCACTCTGTGCTGATCCCAAAAGCAAACAAAAAGGCAGCTCATGAATAAGTACTGCTCTGTAATGCGTCTCTTGGGATGTTCAGTGTGTATATGTCTGGGTGTCTCTATATTTTAGTGTCCACTTCTATTCCAAAATAAATATTTAAGAGAAAGCATCAAAGATCAACAGTTTTCTCAAGGTCAGGATAGCTCTATTAATTGGTACATGAGATCCCTAAACACACTTTAGCTTCTTTGCTGAAAGTAAGCCTTGGTGAAGAAGGTAGTTCTGTGCCTTGGCATTAATACACTACCTCAGTCATGGAGTTTATAGCAGCTTTATTAGTTTCAACGACATAAATGTCATGTGAATAATTCTTTCTATTTTTTAAACACATGCTCTTTAATGTTATCTTATCTTAATGCAAAGTGTGAAATACTATGGTTATATATTGAAGATGAAAGTTGTCACCTCTACAGAAGAAAAGTTTACTGTGACATGTACCCAGGGTACCAGTCTGGACCCAGTGTGCCCACTAAATTTTAATGTAGTTTGAATTTACTGATTTCATCTTAAATTCTGACTAAAGTCATATCACTATGTCCCCAAGGGTGGCTTTTTTGAAGAAACCTTTCTTGTGACACCTTTATTATCTTCTCTTCCAATGGGTAAAGTAACGTGTACTGTATGAGGTGGTTTAAATATGAAGGGCATACCTAATGGCTTTACAATACTTTTTCCATTAAACCATGGACTAAACCATGTTTTCTCTGCAGCTCAAACAAATACCTGGATTGACACTATTCATTGGTGAAAATCCAGGTCATTTATATGTCTGCATTAGGAGAACTGTCTAGTTATATGTTCTTTGACTATACCTATCTCTCTTCTGATATTATGCCTAGAATTATACCAATATTGATTTACTTTACTGGGTGAATCACATAATTACAAAGGAGGGATATACAGTGACATACAACTAAATGTATAATATAGTGTTACCACCAATATCCAGTCTGTATAATGCCCCTTTGTTCCTCATAGTAAAGACTGGGACACAGATTAAATGGCAATTTGTATGATAGGTTGCCAAGGCTTTGGCTTATGATTTATGCTCAGAGGAGCAGAAAGTGCCTTCACACTGGGCAGCAGGCCAGGTGAGAGTGGAATAAAATTAACTTGATCTCTTCAGTTATTCCACTTATACTGTTTTCTCCACTTGCTCCTAAAACTCAAGTCTGCTCCCAAAGTCTGAACTCAGAATCTTATTTAACCAATGTGTATATTAGGATAGCCATTATTATTATGTATATTATTATTGAAGAAGTTGAAGCAGGAATATTTCTTTATCAAAATTGTCCCTATGGCTCTTGGGTAGAGGATGGATTGAACAGGAACAAGAATGGAGTGAGAAGGTGGATGAGGGAACCTCATAAAATATGGGGAGAGAGGGAAGCAATGCATGTTATGTTTATCACTTATGTATAGATAAAAACCTTATAAAATAAATAACCCAAGATAAGGAGTATGTCACTAGTTGTAATTTCAGTCTTAAATTGGAGTGGTAAAACTCTAATTATAGATCAGTGAGGGAAACGCTTTGGAGATTCTTTCAACAATAGCTATCAATCACCTGATGCCTCATTAAGAATGTGTTTGGGGCACTGTGGTTTGGGATTGATTTATTTCCTCCTCTCTTCTCTTCCTCTTTTCTTTTTTCCCTCCATCCTTGTCTCCCTCCCTCCTTCCTCCCGCTTTTCCTCTCCTTTCTTTCAGAATTAAATAGAAACATTCTTTCTCAGGATAAGGTCATTGTTAAGAGCTGGGTCTCAAGGCTGCTTAACTTTCAGGAGACTTAGGCTTTGTTACTGCTGCTTGCAAAGGCAGGGTGTGTAGATCAGTCATCATTGAGTTCATGTGTTTAAATTTGTGCTAGCATTTTAACAGGCTCGCTAGATCACTACTAATAATTTAAAATTGAATTCAAGCAGTGGATCGTTTGGTAAAGTACCTTTATACCATCCACACAAACACATATACATAGATTACTGATTGTGTCTATATATCATCTGTCTTATCTGCCATCTATCCATCAATGTATTTAACTGTCAGTCTTTGACTGACCAATCAATTATCTACCATATATTTAGTTATCTATTTATTTATCATTTATCTATCTCTCATAAACACAGTGGTCATCCAAGCAATCTGCATTATTAGATTGACTCAAGAGCTACAAGGCACTACACACACACACACACACACACACACACACACCATATGTATTTTGAGAATCTGATTGATATCAGAATATTCCTTTCAAGGGAATACTTTGGATAACAGTGCTGTCACTTTTATGAGTGTTTTAATACTTAGGTCAGGTATGGTGGTGCATGCCTTTCATCCCAGCACTTGGGAGGCAGAGGTTGGAGGATTGCTATGAGTTTGAGGCCACCCTGAGATTACATAGTAAATTCCAGGTCAGCCTAAGCTAGAGTGAAACCCTACCTTGAAAAAAAAAAACCTTATTTCACACAAGAAGGAAATAAGCACAGTCTGGATCAAGGAATTGCCATGACTGCACCCCATATCATCAAGGACTCGCCTATCAGTTCATGTGTGGTCATGTGAAGAAAGATGGGCAGGATTTAATCCAGCTGTTAGGAGAGACTAATTAGGACAGAGGTCACCTCAGTTTGTAATGGGGGGCACTAAATAGTTACATCTTCAAAGAACAGAGAGAGAGAGAGAAAGCCGTAGATGTCACAGGGCTAAGGATGATGATATGTACCTGTAATCCAATCAGTTGGGATGGTGAGGATTGAGATTTTGAGGATAGTCTGGGATACATGGTAAACCTGTGTCTCAACAAAAATTGAAATCTCTCAACAGAGGGTTTTGGAGTGAGGCTGAATGTTGGGTAAGTGAGTGACAGACAAAGAAAAATGAAGGCACAGATATATATATATATTTATATTTCCAGGTAGCATATCAAATACAGAAAGCATTAAGAGAAAGTAGAAAGTTTTGGAATCTCCTTAATACTGCTTAGAACAATGGAAGGAAATCCAGCATGACATAGTAGGACCTTGTTTAACAGTCCAAAATGATTGCATACCTCAAGTATTTTATATAATTTGCAACATGTTTTAAAATATATATACAAAGTTGGGGATATAGCCCAGCAAGTACTGTTTGCCTTATAAGCATGAGGACCTGAGTTTGAGACCCAGAACTAATGAAAAAAAAAGTAACCTGGCATGGTGGCATGCCCTTGTAACCCCAGCACTTGAGTAGTGGAGGCAAGAGGATCGCTGGGCCTCACTAGCCAGCTAGTGTAGCTGACTTGTCAAGTTACAGGCTAGGGAGATCATTTTTCTCATAAAAGGTGCATGCCTTTCCTGAGGAATGACACCTGAGGTTGTCATTTGGCCTCTACACACACATGGTCATATGTGCACTTTCACCTGCACACATATGTATACCAGGACACATGAACACCTATGCATGTAGACATACATATATGCATACATACACACAAAAATTTGAAAAGAATAAAATGCTGTACATACAATATCTCATGTTGGCTTCATGATCTACTTGTGATGTACAACAGTGAACAGCTGTAATGACAGTATGCCTGAAGTGCAGGCGGCACAAAGAAGTGTGAGTAATGTCATCATAGTCACTGTCCTAAGTCCCTTGCTGTTGCATGTTGCAATGCGAGCTCTGGGCACATTTGAATATTTTCTAGCATAATACTTCCTATTTCCATGAACATATGAAGTGGTGATTAGGTCCACATCTCTCACCTTGTGAGTTTCAGTAAAAGCCAGTATGGTAGACATGTTTGGTGATGGTACTGGCCAGCAACAGTAAGAAAAACTAGTTCTTCTGTGTGAACCTAGCTGTGATTCTCAAATCCACCCCACCCAAACCCATACCCTTAAACAGTCTTTATTGCCTCAAATAAGTCTTTTGCTATCTTTTCTGTTTCCAACTGCAAAGCTTTCATGATCTCATCTAGGTGCAAGGAGTTTGTCAAAGGTAAGAGTTAGACTGCCTTGTTGATCAGATGACAAAGGTACCGGGCATGCATGCTAATGTGTGACAATGGGAAGGGTGAGCATGGCCTTGGGTGAAGCCAATTTAGTAATGCAAAACTAAGAAATCTTGTCTTATGTAAGAAAAATAAAACTTCAAACGGAACCTGCAGGATTCTCCAGAGGGTGAGAAATATATCTGCCAAAGCTGGATGGATTGCAGAGCATTTTTATTGCTTTCTTTTGCCTTACTCCCCATTTTTCTTTTAAATTCTTGAAGTAGAACTGCTTAGAATATTTATTTTTCAGTTCAATTTCTCATCATGAAGGTGAGAGACAAGAGATTCTTTTGGTGGTCCTAAAACTGCCTTGCCCTCATGAAAGAGGATAGAAATATCTAACATCAATGCTTTTCCAAGAAACTATACGCCTGTTAGAGGCTTTCTGATACTTTATAACATAGGAGGAATTATTTGGGCTTTAAAGAAGAGTGATTGCTTAAAAAGGCAGGTCCTGCTATATATTCTTTCAAGACAGAAACCAATTTCCAGTCCATAATAAGCAAGAGTGCCGAGAACACAGGTGCTAGCACAAGACAGACTGAGATCAAATGGTAGCATACCCGATGTACAACTTCTGGTAATTATATTTTCCTACCATTGAGTCACAGACTATACATTTTTACCACAGAAATAAAGCCTTTTCTGGGACAGAATTTAACCTGTAGAAGATTAAGGTCAGGTATTAGCTGAAAACAAAGCAAAGAAATAGAAAAAAAATCAAATGTCTCAAGAAACCAAGTTTTGTGGGAGAAGACTTGGTAAGATATCTAAAAGAGAAATTGGACTTCCCACAGAAATCTAGTATGAGTAGTTTATAGAAACATTATTAATCTGAAGAGTGTGAATGCTTCAGGAAGTTCTTAGGGTCAATAGGTCTAACCTCAGTGTTTTGCAAGCTAATACAACTCTTACTTCCTTGAGATCTCTCATGAAACTGACAATTTGTCTCTCTGGATGTAATTTATGGCATGAGAGAGAAGGCACTAATACAATTATAAACAACATAATTTAAATGGATAATTCATGCAAGAAGTATTCTGCAGTGTGAGGATTCATAGGTGAAGTCAGAGAGGCATACAGAGTGCAAGGTACATTTTCATTTACTGTGGGGCCACAAACATAACAAGCATTGGTCACTCTGTGCATCATTGCAGCAATCTTTGGAATTAGATACTACTGCCATCAACTTTCACACATAGGAAGTCAACTGGGTGTGGTTTGGATCTAGGCTTGTGTGATAGTAAAGTTATTCCCCCAATTTAACTACATGGGTGGAGGTAGAAAAATCCCTCCACATGCATGTGCATGCACACACACACACACACACACACACACACACACACGCATCCACATACATACACCTTCCCACATACATGCAAACACACATACACAAACATGAACACCACACATGTAAAAAGGCGATATGTAAAATTTATCTCAATAGCCATCAGAGGAAACTACATACAAGCAAAAATGACAAATAGAGTTTTGATTGCAATTAAAAAATGATAACGTGCAAATGAAGATGAAACAATAGGAAAAAGAATAAACTTGTATTTGGGCTGTTACTATCAATATGTAAAGCCTACCAATTCAAATTCACCAATTTGACCCATACCTAGATTAAAAATCATGAAACATATTCATACCATTGGATCTAGTAATCTTATACACCAATTAGTCTAAGGAAATAGTTCAAAATTAGAAAATGGCACCTTTGTGCAAATGTTCTTTGCAGCAGTGGTGAATAATGGGAGATATATATGTACCCAATAGGGGGCTGTTGTAGTTTGAATGTGATTTTTTTGTGCTCCCCACAGACTCAGGTGTTTTTTTAAGTTTATGACTTGGGTTTCTAGCCTTTTGGCTAGAGGAGGTGTCACTGGAGGCAGATACTAAAATCCAGGTGAAATGTATGCTTGATGGTGGATCTTATTCCAGCCTAAAGGTATAGACAACAGTTTAAGTTTTGAGTTCCAGCCAGTTACACTTGCTTATTTATTTATTTATTTATTTTTGGTGTTTGCTGGCAGTCAGTGGTTTCTCTCTGCTTGGATATTTGAAAGGAAGCTAGTTTCTTCTGCCACTGATGGAATGTCCCCCAAGTCTGTAAACTTGAAATAAACATGTTGCTCCCATAAACTGTGCTTGTTTAGAAGTTTGCACTAGCAACATTAAGCTGATTACAACAGGGACATTTGAGAAAATAATGATTTATAAATTACATGGTTTATTAAATAGTTATCAAAGCAATAAATAATATGGTGAATGATAATGAAAAGCGGAATATATTACACATTCTGATTATAACTGGTCCAAAATATGTGTGAGTAGACACAAACAAAGAGATAAAAATACATATTTGTTTGGCAATGTCATAATAATTATACAAGTATTTTCTTGCAATATAATACTAAACTATTCTTATTAAAAACATACATTGAGGACTGTAGAGATGACTTAGCAGTTAAGGTGCTTGCCTGCAAAGCCAAAGCACCCAGGTTTGCTTCCCCAAGACCCACATAAGCCAGATGCACAAGGTGGCACAAGCATCTGGAGTTCATTTGCAGTGACTGTATGTCCTGGAGCACCTATTCTTCTTTTTCTCCTTTCTTCTCTCCCTCTCTCTGTCTCTTTCTCTATCTCTTAAATAAAAATGCATTGAATGAAGATAGGCACAAAAGTAAAAGCACACATGATACATGTGGAATATTTGTTTACACAGGTAAATAATATTTAGGGTATACAATTGTAGTATGATTAGTTCTCTAAGTCCAAGCCAGTGTTAACTCCATCTTGCAACAAGACATAGCTATTCTATGCCATGTGTGTAAAAATGCTTTCACAGTAGAGAGGCATGGCTTAACAAATTTAGGCAGAGAAAGAGTCAGGGTCTCCAGTCATTACTCTGAATATTTCCTCTGAACTATGACATAGCACTTGTCCATCTGAGTGCTCCTAGACCTTTTGAAATTTATAGTGACCTGTTGGGCATCATCTGCATTCTCTTGACCTATGAAAGTTGGATAAACATCTCTTTTAAACTCATTCTCATCTTGATTCTTTCTGACAAGGATGTCTTTTCTGTGTCAAGCTGTGAGTGCAATGCCGGAGGGCCGCTGCACATATGAAGAATGACATTTTCCCATAGCTTGGTTCCCCATTCTTACTGCCAGCTCTCCAGCTGTACCTGCTTCCACCCCTGGCACAATGGGACTTAAGTTGAAGGCTTCCCTCAGACTGAATTTCCAAGTTCACTACAATGTTTATGAGAACTCCATATTAAATCACTCCTTGCCTTGCCACATACCTTATTTTTACCAGCACCTTTATTCTCTGCGATACAACTCTAATTGGGAATACTGGATGGCACAATTCAGATGTTTTGCCTCCTGATTTTTATGAGCATTCTTGTTTTGCAGGTTTCCATGACCCCTGCAAGGGAACATTCTTTTCTTTTGCTTTCTTGGTGGTGTCATATTCGATCGCCACCACAGGTGAGCCTAGATGTAGTAAGTTGAAGAGTTTTCTTCCATACTGTATGCCTTGAGTTTTCTGGACTTGGTCTTCAATAAAGTACCTCTATGTTCTTTCCCAAAATCTAACTTGGATTTTAATTTATAGTGTTGACAGGGTAGTAACATAGTATATAACCATCATGCTCATTTAAAAACCCTATAAACTGTAGAACTATATGAAATAAGTGCTTCTATGCATTGCACAATTGACAATGAAGAACTGGGGTGAGAAAGCAATGGGAAGTTTTTATTTTTTTATTTTTTAAATGTTTTTTTACTTGAGAAAGAGATATATAGATAGATGAAAGATAGATAGATAGATAGATAGATAGATAGATAGATAAGATAGATATAGACAGACAGACAGAATGGGTGGTGCACCTGGAACTCTAGCCACTAAATGAACTTCAGACACATGGGCTACCTTGTGCATCTGGCTAACATGGGTACTGGGAAATTGAACCTTGTTCCTTAGGCTTTGCAGGCATGTACCTTAACCACTAAGCCATCTCTCCAGCCAAAGATGGAATTTATATCTGGGATTTTCTGTGGGTGATTGTGTCTGGTGTACAGACATGTATAAATGCACATTTGTATATGTATAGGCACACATGTATACATATATGTGTGAAGGCCTTTGATGTATTCTCAGGAATACTATTCACCTCTTTTGCAGACAGGGTCTTTCACTGGTGTGGATCTCACTGATCAGGTTAGACTGGATGGCCAGTGGCTCCAGGGATCTACTTTCCCAACCTCTCCAATGACGAGATTGCAGGGACATGCCATCGTGCCCAATATTTACATGGATGATGGGAACTGAACTTAGGTCCTTATGCTTGTGAGGTAGACACTTTACTGAGTGAGCTATCTCCCACCCACTGGGCTTTTTATTTTGAGGAAATTTCTACAAAGTGGGCAGAGAAAAGGAGATCTAGAGCTTAATTAGGTTCTGAATATGTTATAGAAATAGTGATTGGAGTTTGAGGAGTTCAGTGACTCCATGAACAACAAGCCAACAAAACTAGTCCCTAAGGAGGTGGAAACTAAGACTGCAGACTGCTGAAAGATCTGTACAAATGGCAGGAATGTGAAACAACTATAACTCCCACATACTTCGTTATGGAATGCAAAATAGTACAACTACTTTAGAAAACACACAGTGAAACTTCTCATATAGCTAAACTTATGCTTGTATGATATATGTAGGTCAATATCTGAATAGTTTGAGGAAATTTCAGTCTCTTGAGTCTGGTTCTTTATATTACATAATAATGAATTTCAGCCGGGCGTGGTGGCGCATGCCTTTAATCCCAGCACTCGGGAGGCAGAGGTAGGAGGATCGCCGTGAGTTCAAGGCCACTCTGAGACTCCATAGTGAATTCCAGGTCAGCCTGGGCTAGAGTGAGACCCTACCTCAAAAAAAAAAAAATAATAATGAATTTCAGGTCTGTCACCCAGCAATATATTAAAAAAATACTAGGTAAGTCCAGGCCTGCAAAAGTGAGTCCATTTTCAGAAAAGACTAAGTAATAATATGTAGAATATGTACTATGCCAGCTAAATTTATGTGGTTTGCATTCATTCTGAAGATTTGTCAAACAGCCGAGTGACATCAATCCTTCACCGAGAGTATCTGGGACAGCAGGGTTAACAACAAGTCTGTCAACAAGTGTCTGCCGCAAACAGAATAAAGAAACAAATTCAACACAAAGAAGGTGAGACCCTACCTCAAAAAACCAAAAAAAATAATAATAATAAAATAAAAAAATAATAAAATAGAATATGTATGGCATTTCTCCCTCCGATCCTATTATCTCTAGAACTGCCATTCTTTCTCTGAGTAAGATCACAAACTATGGTACCAAATTGACTGTATTTGCTGAGTATGAAACTAATTAATAAAAAAAATGAAAAAAAGTTTCAATAAAAGAAAATGTAAGGTTAAAAAAAAGATCACAAACTATCTTTCTGATTAGAAAGATAGGACAAAAATGTTCTAATTATCTGCAAAGAATATAAGCTTCTGCAGCTACACTCTGATGGAGTAAATTAGAATTTTCTCCAGAAACTGATTCTATGGTTGAGGTAGAAATTCTTTTTCATGTGACTACAGAGCACAGAAACATGAGAGTGATCAAGAGTTTAAGTCATATTACTGTAAACTCTGATATTCCTTTAGACACAATTTATTTGAGTTGTACTTATTTATTATAAAAACACCTGAATTTTAAAATAAAAAGCTTAAAGAAGTATAAAGAAAGAGTCTCACTATAGACCAATGGTCAGAAAAATTCTTAGAATGGGGACCTATCATACCTGATTTGTGTTCTATATTGAATCACTCTAAAAGATTTCAGGTAAAGAACTCCATGCAATAGGTCCTCATGTCAGTGTGAAACATGCTTACCTTTGGGAAGTCATGCTGTATTTCACACAAGAGATGTCCATGTCATAAGTGAAATAATATAGAGCACAGTGTATGTGATATTCATGATCATATAATTTGGGTGCTTACATCTGCCATCTGCCATCTACCTGATCTTCACAATGTACAACATTATGATACTGGCCACGTGAGCTACAAGGTTGTGGGAAAGGCACAGACTCACAAAGGATAAGCTGGGAAGAAAGGAAATTATTTTTGGAAGGCAAGACAAAGCTTTATATATGAGTATAATTCATAAAACAATAGAGGAGGGAAGTGCCACAGGGATGAAGGGAACACAAACAAGGGCTAAGTGTCAAGAGTAAAAATGATATACTGTGTTGTGTGACCAAGGAAGAACAAACTCAGGCTGAGTTGTAAGAAATGAGCTTGCAGCTTGACTAAGGAAAGCACCTGGATGAGTTTCTGACATTCCATGAGCAATGCCGAGTCAATGAGATGCTGTGAACAGGAGATTAAAGTGGTAGGTAGAGAGGGGTCCTTAGGCACCTGGAAGCAATGCTCAGATCTAAGCATAAGGAACAAATTAAGAAGCTGTAGCTACATCAAAATTGAAAAGTGTAGTTGACCTCAAATGATGAAAAAGGAATTTTTTACATTGTAGCAACTTTAACTAAATTAGGTGGCATGGAGTCTGAACAAATCCCAAATCTGAAAGTAATGGGACAATGGAACAATATTATATTATTTTTTAAGTTTTAGAAGGGTTTGCAATAGAGTTACACAGGGGTAAGAATATACGGAAGGAGTTCATCAGATGTGGGAAGACAAAAAATGCAACGAGACAGAAACTGTTGGCTTATGTTGGATGCAGCAGAACAAATTAACATTTACACAGGAAGGCTTTGGAATTAAGGGGAGTCATGCACAAAGAAAAACCAGAAAATGTGTAGCAGTCTTCAGTGAATAACATGGTAGATACTTCAAATGGCATGTGCACACTCATAGTGGTTTACACAAAGAGACCAAATAGGACATTTCTCTGAGCAATTTACTTCTCTTTGTGTTTATGCTTCCTTCTGACGTTTTTGTGATTAACATCCCCACTGAAGACCTTTTAATCGGTTGAGTTATAATCAATCCATCCCTAAGAGTAGCTGAGGCCATATGCTCATGGGACCTTGTTATGGTAGAATCAGGAAATACACTAAGGTCTGACTGGCACTTTGTAGAAACAGGCAAGAGTCTCAGCACACAGAAGTAGGCATGGATGTTGAGTATATTAATTTCTTGTGTCTATTTTTCCTTTCTTCTATGATTCTATTCTACTGATTGATTATCAGAATTACTGTGGGCAAAGGTCCCCTGCTGTGTGCTCACCATATCATGCATCCATCTTTTACCCTTCTGGGAGGCACAGCAAAGAAATGTAAGAGTACCCAATATGATTTATAGGACTCCAAGAGTTTATCCAACTATGGCTAAAATTCAATATGTTGACTCTGTGAGTTACACGAGAAGAGAAATGCTCTTAAGATAGAAGAATCAAGTGAAAGCTGTTATGGTAAGAAAAGAAAGGGGGTGGGCAGAGGAAACACAAAACAGGTGAAAGGCAGGAAGGTGCAGAGCAGATAGAAGACAGAATGCTATACTTCTCAGCCCAGGGTCACAGTGGCCTAGCTCTAGGACATACTGTCTGCTAACTAACACTTTTTACTTTTCCAGAACAGAGAGCAAGTAAGAAATTAAATAATAAGAATACTAGGGGGTAGAACAGTCTAAGTGGTGACAGAGGTCAGGGAAGGAGGAGAGGAAGGATTGAGGGTTAACCAAAACTCATGAGTAATGGTGGATATTTGTTGTATACCAGAAGTACATGGTAAGACACTATGGCTGAAGACATAACTTGATTTTTTGTATTCTATTATGAACTTTACTATATTACCAAATTACATGTTGGTCACATTCCCCTTGTGCTATCCTTCTAAACCCTCTACCCTGTACCCATTTCACTGAAGGTCCTCTTCAGTGGGGTTATTACTATTCACCATGAGGTTATGAATACACCAGTCAGTTTCTGTGGCACAGGGTGGGGAGAGGAAATAACTTAAGATACTCCTTTCTACTCTGGGGCAAGGCTCAAGGAACATTGCAGAAGAAGGGGCACTACATGTTTTGTTTGCAGTTCACTGAGCTCCTGGAGACTTCACAAACTGGAACTGAGGTAGACACTTATTCCCTGTTGGTTAACTATCATACTGATGGAAAGTGCCATGCAGGGGGAGAAAATAATCAATAATCTCACCCTATACAGCTGGTCAGGATGTGCCCACTGGTGAAATCATGGCATGACTATAATACTCAGGGAACAATGTAGAAGAGGGAATAGAAAGAATATAACAGCCAGGGGCTGAGGAGGAGTGCTATGATCTGGTAATGACATGCTGATGCATACATGACCTCACAGTGACTGTTGTAACCTGCACAAGGTATATACTGTATTGGACCAGGCAACATCTTGTCATAGATGATAGTGGGAGTAGGTCCTGGGGAATTGAACCAGGGTCCTTAGGCTTTTCAGGCAAATGCCTTAACTGCTACGCCATTTCCCCAGAACAAATTAACATTTACACAGGAAGGCTTTGGAATTAAGGGGTTTATTTTATATATATAAAATATATTTTGTTTATTTGTTTATTTGAGAGAGAGAAAGAGGCAGGGGTGAGATGGATGCACCAGGGCCTATAGCCACTGCAAACGAACTCCAGATGCATGTGCCCCCTTGTGCATCTGGCTTACATGGGTTCTGGAGAATCGAACCCAGATCTTTTGGCTTTTCAGCACTAAGCCATATCTCCAGCCCCTTTTCTCTTCTCTTTTCTTTCTTCTCTTCACCTCTCCTTCCCTCTCCTCTTCTGTCCTCTCCCCCTTTCCCTTCCTTCTTTACTCCCCTCCCCTCCCTTCCTCTTCTATCCTTCCATCTCATTCTATTGAATTTCATGCATCCTGTTTGCTAGGGTAATTTTAGAGTTGTAAAAAATTTCAGCAGAGGTTACAGAGAGCTCTTACATACTCTTTTCTTCTCTCCATCTACAGTCTTTCCGTTATTATTAGTAACATCTCTTAATGATGTACTACACTAGTTATAATGAATGAATCAATGTTGATATGCTACCATTAATGTTCATTTATGTTAGGGTTAACTTGCATGTATTACATTTCATGGTTCCAGTATAATACTGAAAAGTACTAAAAATTACTCCATGATTCACCTACCTAGTCCTCCTTCCCTCAAACCCTTGTCCTTGGCAATCACCACTCTTAAAAATATCATTGAGTAGTTATGAGAACCAAATGAATTCATGACCATGTAGAGCTAAGTATAGTATCTGACACAGAAACTCTTCAACAAACATGAATCTGTTATCATTACCTTCAACCACTCAACTTATGATTTATGCTTGTGTAGCATATAGTGAGACCTCAAAGACTAAAGAACTGTTCTTTTAATGGTCTTGTTTGATCTGTGGAAGCTTTTCAAAATAATCAAGTTAAAAGCCTTGAAATGGGGCTAGAAAGATGGCTTAGTTTTTAAGGTTCTTGACTTCAAAGCCTAATGAACCAGGTTCAATTCCCCAGTACCCACATAAAGCCAGATGCAGTGGCACATGCATCTGGAGTTTGTTTGCAGTGGCTGGAGGCCTTGGCATGCCTATTCTCCCTCCCCTCTTCTCTCTTTCTGCTTGCAAATAAATAAATAAACTGTTTTAGCTAAAGCCTTGAAATGCATGTGATTTGGTAAGTATGAAGAGGAGGAAGAGGAGTCCAAAAGGTTGAGGAAACATTAAAGCACTAAATGAAGAGCGAAGAACAAGAAACGTCCTGGACCATCTTTAGGGAGTCCCCATGACCTTTACATATGACATGTATCTCAACTTCCCACTACATGGATATGAAAGCAAGACATCAAATGCAGAAGCAGTGAATGATATTGGAGCGTCTTCTGTGCCTGTTTGTATTGCACTAGCTTTGTCATCCTTGGGAGAATTGTGAAGATTCATTCATACAATATCCTGCATTCCATGCTTTAACAGAGAAATTCTGAATGGGAAAGTCGATACAAGTATGGTAGACACTTGCCACTTGTGACTGTTTTAAACTTAAATTAAACATGAAGAATTAAAATTTCATGTCTTATGGTCCTATTTCAAGTGTCTAATAACCACAGGTGGCCAGTGGCTGCTGTTTTGGACAGTACCATATAGAAATTATCCTAGAAAATTTCCTTGGGAGAGGAAGGCTCAGGAATGAATTATATCTGTAAAAATGGTGAGAAGATGGTGGCTAAAAGTGAGCAAGACAGAATGAGGGGGAAGTAGAGCTTATGCTAGAACAGGGAAAATGGAGACCCTTACTGAGAGGGAAGATTCCAAACATGAGGGACCTACCACAGTTACAGCTATGCAGCACAGAGTGGGGTGTTGGTTAACCATGGACCCCATCTATATAAAAAGATTTCCATAAGATTTTAATAGAGCTCCCAATGCCCTGGTCTGGGTTCCCTTTGTGAACTGTGTGCAGCTGGGCACGGTGGTGTGGAGTAAGTAGGCCAGATCCCTGTCTCCTGGCTCCCTCCAGTCCCCTGTTCCTGGTAGTTCTCATTGTGCCTTTCTTGGGGAGATCTGCACCCTGAGTGAGTTGTGGAATAAGTCCTTTTTTTCTGATATCCTTACTGTCCACTGGGTACCAATGTTCCTATCCACCTGAGTCAGAGGATGCCAAAGGACAAAAACTTGCTTTCTTCTCAATAAAATAAAGAATCTCCCTAAAATGGGTAGACAACAACAGAGAAATCCAATGAAACTCAGAAAACTGAGGGATCTCCACCAAAGATGGATAGTCCTACAATAGAAGCTACCAATGAAATCATAGAGAAATCAACAGAAATTCATTCTCAAAATGAAAATGAGACCAATGAGACCTTGATCAACAAAAATCACTGACTTGGAAGCCAACCATCAAAGATCCAACAATTATATCAATGAATTGAACAGAATTGTCTCCTAGAGTGTTCAGCTTTTGACAGTAGGCTTAACTTGATCAAGAAAACATTAGAACCCTCTAAAGAGATATGAATAAATTGAAGGTGGGTCAAGAAATGGAAGATCTCAACAACCAGTTGATTAAGCTTAATGAAGACTTGATCAAATGCAAGAATGAATTCCAGGAAGCATCAAGAAAATCAAAACTCGAATTGAAATTGTACCTCAAAAAAGAGATGGACATGGTGCAAAATAACACAACAGAAAACAAAAATCAAATACAAATTATAAAGACCTCTCTAGATCTACTCACCAACAGAGTTACTCATGTGGAAGACAGAACTTCTGACCTGCAAGACAAGACAGAAAAAATTGATCAGGAGACAAACATTTTTTCTAAGTTCAAAAAAATCAAGTAAACAGAAAATGAGAGAGCTGTGGGATACCCTAAAATGACCAAAGATCTAGATCATGGGTATACCAGAAGGACAGGAAATCCAGGCCAGAGGCATAGATAACATATTCAACAAAATTATTGAAGAAAAATTTCCAAATCTCTCAAAAGAGAGTCCCATCCAGATATAAGAAACCCACAGAACACCAAACAGTCAGGACCAAAGAAGATACTCTCCAAGACACATCATCGTTAAAACTCTTAACAACAAAAACAAAGAGAGAGTGTTAAAAGAAGCAAGAAAAAACAATTCAAAACATTCAAAGGCAATCCCATCAGAATTATGTCAGATTTCTCAATGGAGACCCTGAAAACCAGAAGGGCCTGGAATGGAATACTTTTAAGTCTAAAAAAATGGTGGCTTCCAATCCAACCTATTCTACCCAGCAAAAGTATCCCTCATAATAGATAGTGGAAGAAAAACTTTCCATGAAAAAAGGCAACTCTATGATTATATGAACACAAAGCCAAACCTACAGAGAATACTTGAGGAATACTCCACACAGAACAGTCAAACAACCAATCTCAAGAGCCAACAAGAAGATAGAAATAACCAAAATAGACCAGGCTCAAAATAGTATAAAACACAAGAAAACACCAAACCCCATAAAATACCTCATCATGACAGGAATTATTTCACACCTCACAGTTATAAAATGGTCTTAACTCACACATCAAAAGACACAGTTATCAGGGTGGATGATAAAAACTGAACCCTTCTATCTGCTGTCAAGAAACCCACCTAAAGATAGACACCCCCTCAGGGAGAAAGGTTGGAAAACAATATTCCAAGCAAATGGAAATTAAAAAAAAACAAGTGGGTGTTGCTATATTAATATCTGGTAAATTAGACATCAAACCGAAAATAATCAAAAAGGTCAAAGAAAGCCACTTCTTACTTATCAAGAGAATGTTCCAACATGAGCACATCACAATCATGAATGTACATGTGCCAAATACAGGGGAACCACAGTTTATAAAACAAAATCTACTTGACAATAAAACAGAAATAAACACCAACACTATCATAGTCAGAGACTTCAATATTCCACTATTATCAATGGACAGATCATCCAAGCAGAAAATCAACAGGCAAATAATAGAGCTCAACAACGTTGTAGACCAACTAGACCTAATAGATAGCTACAGAACTTTCCACCCCAACTCTACAGAATATATATTGTACTCAGCAGCCAACAGAACCTTCTCCAAAATTGACCATATATTAGGCCATAAAGTTAGTCCTCCATAAAGTCAGGGAAATTGAAGTAGCTCCCTGCATAATGTCTGATCTCAATGCTTTAAAGCTCACAAGCTCTTGGAGACTAAACAACACACTTTTAAACAATAAATGGGTTATGGAAGAAATAAAAAAAGAAATTATAAAATTCCTAGAATTGTATGGGATACAATGAAGGCAGTCCTAAGGGGAAAACTCATAGCCCAAACTGCAGAGGAGTGAGGTCTGCAGTCTCACTTATCTCCAGTTCCTAACCTGCATCAATCTGAGTTGCTGACATACCTGAATGGCATCTTGAGGCTTGAACAATAGGAAGGGTAGGGATTGGGGGAAGGGGAAGGATGTGTGAGGGGTGGAACACAAAACTAAACCTAAATTGAACTGGTACCATAGATATCTATATCCTAGAAGTTAGACTAAATGCTGGAACTCTCAAAAGGACTTTAGGTGGAGCACCTGAATCAAAGGGCCCTGGAGAGGGTGAGATGAAGCCTAACATTAAATTTGTCCTGTTTATCTTTCTTCTCTGTCTTTTTCTTTTAAATTTTCCCTTGGTGCTGGCCTGTACCTCCCTGTACCAGGATGTGGTTTACATCCACAATGAGCTGTTGATCAGCGACACCTACTAGATCTCCACCCCCCGCCAGAAAAAAAAGACAGACTTTTTGATTACCCACCAGAGGTTGATGGTAAGACCCCACTGCTGAAGATATTGTATGCTGTAAGCACTGACCATTGACAGACCTGGTTGGAACTGGAAGAGAGCCAGTCCCTAGACAATTAGCCCATCTAGTGCTGGAAGGTGCTATGTGAGCTATGGGGGGGGGGAGTGGCCAACATGTGTCCTAGCAACTCAAAGTCTAAGCAAATAATCTGACGTGATGCTCACACAAGTGCAATAGTGGTACGCAGCTGTGGTGGGTAACCAACTGCTATTGGATTGGCTAACAGATCCACTCAGTGGAAAGGAAACCATATCTGGAACTTGGAAACAAATCAGAATCATATCCTGGCTTCTGTGCTGAGTCACCAGCGTTTGAGCCTACCTTAACTGACTCAGCTCTTAGTGACACATTCTGTAGGAGAAACCATCTCTGAAATACTAGGATTATATCAAATTGAGTACAATAGTACTCAGAATATTGTTCCTAGTCTCTTTAATATGTTCAGGTAAAAGTGGGTACTTTTTATAATTGGTAGCATTCTTCAGAAAACCTTAGTGTACTTTAGACATTTGAGCCCTTTTTCTTTCTTACTGTCAAATGTATATCTCCAAGATATTTCTATGCAGCATAATGTCACTACATGGAATTTTGTAACACTAAAAATACAATGAAACAAGGTATTTATGAATATACTTATTTACACATGAAGATATAATATCAAACATTTTGAACAAATGCTCCTCTTGGTTTGTTTCTTTATTTTACTCTAATAGTAGGTCCTTGTAGTAATTTAATGTTACATTAAATTTCTTTTTAAAAATATTTTATTTATTTATTTGAGAGAGAGGGAGGGAGAGAGTTATGGAGGGAGGGAGGGCATGACAGGGCCTCCAGCCACTGAAAATGAACTCCAGATGCATGGGCCACCTTGTGAATCTGGCTTACATGGGTCCTGGGGAATCAAACCTGGGTCATTAGGCTTCACAGGCAAAAGCCTTAACTGCTAATCTATCTCTCCAGCCCAAATTTCTTTTTCTTAAATATATTCACAGCAAAGATTTTTTTGTAAATGACCCTAATTTTGAAAACTAAACACTCATAATTGTACATCATCACTTGAGTTATTTGAAATCCAAATTTTGATAACTATTAATATAAAAGTAGATAAATCTTTTACATTTGTATTAACATTTGAGGAAATATATCTTTTATTAAAAATGCAAAAATTAAGTATGACTATTATAACTAGAAAAATTAATGTTACCTTTTAAAATTTATATAAGTAATACTGAGCACTATGGCTAGGGTGAAAAGCAATAATCAAAAATCATCAATAATACTAGCACCAAATTGATTATTTTTATTTATTTGTTAGAGAAAGAGAGAGAAATAATGGGCACACCAGGTCCTCTAGCCACTGTAAATGAACTCCAGATACATGTGTCACCATGTGAATCTGGCTTACATGGGTTCTGGGGAATCAAACCTGGGTCATTAGGCTTTGAAGGCAAGTGCCTTAACCACCAAGCCATCTCTCTGGCCCTAACACCAAATTTTTGTGTTATTTTTCATTGCATTTAAAAACTATTATTTATTTTATTATTATTATTATTATTATTATTATTATTATTATTATTTTATTATTTTGTTATTTTTTGAGGTATGGTCTTGCTCTAGTCCATACTGATCTGAAATTCACTCTGCAGTCTCAGGGTGGCCTTGACCTAACAGTGATCCTCCTACCTTTGCCTCCCAAGTGCTGGGATTAAATGTGTGTACCACTATACCTGACTATTTATTTTATTTGAGAGAGAGAGAGAGAGAAAGAGAGAGAGAAAGAGAGAGAGAAAGAGAGAGAGAGAGAGAGAGAGAGGCTGGGGGTAGAATGGGCATGCAAGGGCCTGTAGCCATTCTAAACAAACTCCAGATCCTTACATGGATACTGAGGAGTCTAACATGGGTCCTTAGGCTTTGTAGGCAAGTACCTTAACTGATAAGCTATCCATTTAGCCCCTCATTGCATTTTCTTAATCAACAATTCTCTCTCTTTCTCTCATTATCTTTCTTTTTATTGCATAGAGCAAAGGAGATATATTGAGATATATTCTCCACAAAAATTCCAGAATGTTAGAGAAATCATGTATAGTATTTTGGCTAGCATCCAAGGAAGATATAGCAAGAAGAAAAGGAAAAGTTACATTTTTTTTTTTGAGTGAACATAGAAACATGGGCAGGTTTAGCAATGAGGATTTGTGAGTAACTTCCATAGGGAGGGACTTCTGGTTGTTTCATTAAGAGAGTAACTCCTTCCACATCCTTGACATGTCTTCAGGTGAGGGTGCTGAGGGGTGGTCTGTTCACCAGGTGAGTGGTTGCCAGGCTCTAGTTGGATTAACTCTTAAGGGTGGGTACCACAGTGCTGAGACTTCCACACTCCTCCATGCTTTATATTATACTTTAAATCCAACACAGTGGCAATTGTGATGTTTTTCTGATCAGTGTTACTGGAGGGGGTGTCTGTCCTTCCATATTCTCTATGGCTGGCAATGCTTAATGCCAGGCAATGCTCAGTCTATAACTTGACCCATCCTCAGAAAAGTTAAAGTCCTAAAATCATTTAGGAGATGAATTTTGACTCAATATGCCCACTGCTGAAGTGGGGTATAGAATCTAACTCTCCCCTCCCCACTCTTCCTTTCAAGAGACAAAATCCAGAGCGTTCTGCATGCTAGGCAAGCATTCTACCACTGAGCTACCTTTCTAGCCCTTAACATAAATTTTTACTAAAAGAACTAAAAGAACATTGACTCATTAAACTAGTTAAATGAGCAATTAAAATGAGTTAATTACTCATTTCATATTACTTGTAAAATCTTTAGAATGAATGCCTATATAGACGAAGCATTTCAAGATTAAAGCCAAATTATTTTGCCCTGCCTGATTTAGCAGATCAATGAAATAACTTTAGATAAATGGAGGTAGGTAGCCATCAGACCACGAGAGAACTGAGATGAAGGCAGTTAATGCTGGCTTAAAGAATTATGTCAGGAGACAGCTATCCAATAGTCATGTCTGTACAACTTGAAAAGTATGTTTAACTTTTGTTTCTATGAAAGCATCTTAAAAACATGGAATTCAGAAATCTTTATTGGATAGGCAGGAACAGATGAAATTATGATTATCACCCATTAAACAAATGCAAACACACCCACCAGTCTGGGAGGTCAAAGGCAAGCTTAGAGTTTCTGGTGAAGCAATTTGAGATCTGTTTTTAGATCTTGCAAATTTTTCTTGCTAAGAAATTAAAAAAAAAAAACAGTTTACTTGACTTTGCTTGGCCTTTTGGCCTGCAAAAATACTAAGGCCGACATTTTTGCTACAAATTTTGCAGCTGTGTAATCACGGGGGTCTGGGAGACCTTACTATACTTGGTTCAGCTCTTGAATTCCTTTTGAGACCAGACAATAGAACTTATAATTAGCAAACTATAGTAAGTTTTAGAGTATGACACATGAATAGAACTCTTCCTTTTGCACTTTCCCTTCACAGGGTCATAAAAATAGAAGAAAGAATTAGTATATTTGCACTTCTTTGCTCACCACCTTCAATAAAGACACATTCAAAGATGGAACTTGAAAAGATCAGTGCCCAGTATGAGTGGAATGAATTTCATTTTCCTCTAAGAGTGAGGCTTCTTTCTGACACAAAAGAGCCAATGAGAGCCTGTCAGTAGAAGAATCTCCTGTGATTCATGGATGATATGTTCCAAGACTCTCAGTGGATGTCTGAAATCAGGCATAATGCCAAACCATATCCATACTGTGTATTTTCCTTATGTCCTGTGGCATTTTACATAGTTCCAGAGTTGATCTCACTTCCCATGTTTTCTTTTCTGTATCTCCTTTATTCATGACTTTTGCTTTCTGGGTCTATTATGAGGTTAAGTAAAGATTGTGTGAACACAAGCACTTCCATGCTTTAGCAGCCAGTCTGAGAAACAAAAGAGCTACTAAGTATTAATGGGCAGGTAGTGTGTATAGCATTGTACTGTGAAGAAGATGGTTCATGTGCAAGATGAAACTGCAAGAGTCTTCATCATGCTAATCAGGCAGTGTGACGTCTTAAAACTTTTGCTTTGCCTAATTCTGGAAATTTTTACTTAATATATTCAGACTATGATCAACTGTATGCAATACTAACTATGGAAGGCAAAGGCATAGATAAGGAGGAACCACAGTATCACACATTTTACTCATGATCTTATTTCTCCTTGAATTTACACATGGATGTCAGATAAATATTCCCAATTCAAAACCAGTATGTGACTGCATTTCATGGAAGTTTGAACAGCCAAGTTCAGTTAAGTCTAATTACCTTTCTTTCTCCTTTAACTCTCCAATCTTGTGCCCTCTAGAGTTTCCAAAGTAGCTTCTCCACCTGTCATTCACATGCTGTAAGTGTTCCTGGGTCTCCTTTCTTCTGACAGCTTCCTCAATAAGGTTTTAACTCTCTCTCCAGATCCCACTCATCTACACACTAGCTATCACATATTTTTCTCTCTCAAAACCCAAACCAGTGCAACCATTTCTTCCTCATTTTGTCTCTAGAAACTTTCTTCTATGTCTATATGTTTAATGTTATCCTGCTTTCTCAGGGAATGTGTCCTGTTTTCCACTGCTAGGTGAAGTAAGAAATCAAATATTTAAGCAGTACTGGGACATCTCTAGGCTTTTCTTCAAAACAGACTCTGGGTTTCATCTGAATAGGCCTTTGTTTGTGTAGAGGATATCAATTTCCCTTACAGTCTGCAACCAGTGACCATCTTCTCTCTATGTATTGACCTAGATTCCCTTCTGGGTCCAACTTTAAAAAATTGCAGTTCACAGAGGAAGAAATACAAATGGCAAACATACAATTAAGAAAATGTTCATCATCCCTAATCATCAGAGAAATGTAAATTAAAACAACTATGAGATTCCACCTTACCCCAATAAGGATAGCAAACATCAAAAAATCAAATAAAAATAAATGCTGGCGAGGATGTGGAGAAGTAGGAACACTCATCCACTGTTGGTGGGAATGTAGGATGGTACAACCACTTTGGAAAGCAATATGGAGACTCCTGAAAAAGCTGACTATAGAGATACCAACAGACCCAGTTATTCCCTTACTGGGCATCTACCCTAAAATCTTCAAGCCACAGGCTAGAGAGGTTTGCTCAACCATGTTTGTAGAGGCTCAATTTGTAATAGCTAAGAGCTGGAATCAACCCAGATGTCCATTACTAGAAGAATGGATAACTAAGATGTGGTATATCTACACAATGGAATTCTATACAGCAGTAAGAAAAAATGACACAATGAAATTTGAAGAAAAATGGTTGAACCTGGAACAGATCATTCTCAGTGAACTTACCCAATCACAGAAAAAAAATCGCGACATAGTCTCACTCATCTATACCACCTAACCTGAATCTACCCAAGATACCTTACATATACAGCAAGCATCTTGTGGGCTAGACACTAGGATGGAAGGGGAGGGAGGCGAGGGCATCAGAGGGGTGGGAAACACAAATCTAGACCCAAACGGCAATGGTACCATAAAATTCTACTTACTAAAAGACAGACCAAATGGCTGATCCTTCAGCCAGGCCCTTACAGGGAACACGTGAACCACAAGACACTGGAGAGGGTAGGATCATGACTAACCTACATCTTCTACATCTCCCTCCATCCCTCTCCCTGTCTCTCCCTCTCTCTTCTCTCTAACTCTTGTATATTAGTTATCTTTTTCCTCATTTTCTTAGTGGGCACTGACCTGTAACTCCCAGAACCAGCATGGGCCTATCATCCACAATGAGCTTTTGATCAGAGAGACCTACAAGGTTTCCTAAAAGACAGACAGATTTCTGTCAGAGTACTTGATGACCCACCAAAGGCTAGTGGTAAGACCCTACTGCTGAAGACACCTTATGTGATTGACATGCAAATTAGAATGGCATGGCTGGAAGTTGGAAAAGAGTCAGTCCCCAGACAGTCAGCGCGTCTAGTGCCAGAAGGTGCTACATGGGCGACTGGGGGAAATTGACCAATATCTATTGAAGCAACGCATGGTCTAACCTACTTAGCAGCAAATAACTTGTTGTGAGGCTCAGGGAAATTTTGTGGAAGACGGGGCAGAAAGAATGTCAGAGCCACATGTTGGGTCACAATATGCAGAGACATTTATCTTACCCATAACTGTGGGCTAACTCCACAATGCAAGACCCATATACCTCAACAAGGAGGGGCCAAGGGGAGGGGGTAGGTCATGGATGAGCCTATAATGGTACCAAACTGACTGTATTTGCTGAATACAAAACTAGCTAATAAAGAAAGAAGGGAAAAAAATTGAGAGAGAGAGAGAGAGACAGAGACAGAAACAGAGACAGAGACAGAGACAGAGGTTCTGAGCTACTTGATCACTTGGGAATTTACAGCTGCTGGTGAGTTTCCCCTTGGTTTGGCTAGGCCCTGTCGAGTGAGCCAAGGGGAGAACCCCTAGCCCTTGCTCTCCCCACGGGCTCTTTACCCCCTCCAGCTCCCCACATGGCAGGAGCTCTGAACTTTCTTTTCTCTCTTTTCTTTCCATGGTTTTCCCAGGCATCTACAGCCACGTGGATGCCTTTCCTGTACTTCCTTCAATAAATATATCAGTTTAATAATTATCATTCTCAGTCTTTTTATTCAATTCTTTGATTAAATTAGGCATGAAACTAGGGTTTAGGGTTCAAGGACTTTCCTGAACCCTGAGCACCCCACTGCAACAGGTTAACTTAGGATAATCACTTGGCCAAGCAATAACAGCTTCAATAGCAGGCAGTCCATTGAAAACTTCAGGATCGGGGATAGAGAGATTGCTTAGTGGTTAAGGATCTTACCTGTGAAGCCTAAGTACCCAGGTTCAATTCCCCAGTACCCATATAAACCAGATGCATAAGGTGGCATACATGTCTGGAGTGTGTTTGCAGTGGCTGGAGGTCTTGGCACACTCATTCTGTCTTTCTCTATCTATCTCTTCTTCCTTCTCTCTCTCCCTTAAGTAAGCAAACTAATAAAATTAAAAAAAAGAACTTCAGGATTAATAACAACTTGCTCTGAAAGCCCAGTGCTAATTTTCTTCATATAGGTCTGGAGCTGATTAGCTGTTTGTAGAGTAATGTCCACGGTAGGGCAGCAATAGCAGTGATAGAGACTGTAATAAGGATGCCAGCTAATAGCTTCTTTCTTTCTGTTTCATTGCTAAGAACAGATGTCAGTTGTTGCATGGCTGATCTCCCTTCCATGTCTGAGTAAAGTTAACAGGGATCTAGGCTTGGGCACTCTACATGTATATATACATACATACATACATATATAAATGTATATATATATATATATATATATATATATACATATATATATATATATATCTTTAGTGACATTGGCCAACAGGAGGTGAGTGTAGTATTTATAGAAAAAGTAAAATTTGATCCTATTTGTGGCTACTAGTTTGTTAAGAAGATATAGGGATGTGAAGTGCAAAGACATACCCACTCAGTGTCATCATAATATTGCCATTTAAACTGTCCATGTTCAAAGCAGGCTATTCCACTGTGATAACTTTGCAGCCTTGAAGGTAGTTCTCCTCCCAAAAAAGATACAGAGGATGGAGGTAGAGAGAGAGAAGGGGGAGTGGGAAGGGGAAAGGGAAGGAGGGAAAGATAGAAAGAGAGAGAAAGAAAATAGGCACACTGGTGGGGTCTTTTGCCACTGCAAATGAACTCCAGACATGTGCCTGTTTGTGAATATGGCTTTATGTGTGTTCTGGAGAACTGAGCCTTGGTCACTAGGCTTTGTAAGCAGAGCCTTTAACCACCAAGCCATTTCCCCAGCTACATGAACCAAACTTTAATCAAGTGCTTCTGAACTTTATTCCTAAGAGGTCCTTGACTATCATACTTCCATGTCTATTTCTCTATCACCTAGTTTGTGTGTGTGTGTGTGTGTGTGTGTGTGTGTGTGTATGTGTGTAATGTTCATGGGAACATATTTGTGTGTGGGTGTGTGCACACACATATGCATAGAGTTGTATGTACAGGCCAGAGGTTGATGTTGGTGTTTTCTTCAATAACTTTCCACCTAATTATTGAGACAGGGTCTCTCAAACCCAAAGCCCATGGATTTGGTTAGTCTACCTAGCTTGCTTGTTCTGGGGATCCCCTGCCTGTACAGCTCCAGTGCTGGGATCACAGGATGACACCATGCCACCTCAGTATTTATGTGGGTCCTGGGGATCTGAACTCAGGTCCTCATACTTATAGGGTAAGCACTTTAACAGTGAGCCATCTCCCCATTCCCTATATCATCCTGTTTTACATGAATCCTGCTAAGTCAGTTTATTGATCATCTCCCATGATATCTGATCACTTTAGTTAACTGTTTATTTTCCTCATCCCCACAAATGTCTTTGTGTTGACTGAGTCTACTAGAATGCCTTTAACAAGAACTCTGAGATCTGTTTAGTTGAAACTCTCTCCACCTCTAAGCTTTCCTTTGAGTAACTTTCCATCCAATTGCTCTACCATCCTCTAAATCCCATTTGTCCATGTTGTATCAGAGCTGAGCTCTCTCTATTTTACTACAATAGTTCCTGAGTAAAATCTGCTTTGACCATTTTGCTTTCCATCTCAGGTTGGTATTTAACACTACCAAAGAGGGGGAATGGCCCTCCCATGCAGAAGTAGGAATGATGTAATTCAGTAAATACTATTATGCAGCCTCCTGTCATAAGATGATTCTGTCTAAGAGAGCTGTCATGTTAATGCCCACAAAATAATCCTCTATGATAAACAAAATACTATCGTCTCCTGGACTGTTTTGTTTCACTTTTACAATTCTGATAGCTCAGCAGATGTGGCTATTCTTTGATATTGAGGAAATGAGGTTCAAATAGGTTATGTGACTTCATCATGTGATGTAAGTAAAAATAATATATAAGGGTGAAGGAAACTCAGAATATTATTAGGCCCATTTTTAAGCCCATACCTAAATCTTATTTTTTTCCCTTTCAAGGTGAACATACAGTTGAGAAAGTAAAGAAAAAGATATCAGAGAGACCTCCTCTTTCCCTGTTTCCTTTTGCCTGGCAGAGAGGAAATAATAAAAAAAAGTCAACATAACTTGACTGCTTAGTACAGGACAGAAACTATATATACATCTCACCTGTAGCTACCTCATGTATCTGTCATAGGAGTACTTGAATTACTTGTGGCTACAGAGGGTAGATGGGGAAAAATTAGTTTGTGCCATGGGGAGCTGATATTTGAATTAACACTCATGTACTTTAAAGCCACATTTTTAACCTTGATGTCAAAGATTCTCAAATAATTTTGGCATGTTGCAGTAGGTAGGTGGTATGTGTGTGGGGGGTGTATGCATGTGTGTATGCACATGTGTGCACCTCATGCATGCATGCAGGTGCCAGAGGAAGATGTTGGGTATCTTCCTCTTTTATTGTTCTGTCTTATTTCACCAATACCCCACTGAGCTACATCCCTGGACCTCTTCTTGGTAGGCTGGCCTTGTATTTGAAATCACTCTGCATCCAAAGCAGGTCTTAAACTTTCAATTTTCCTGCCTTACTCTCCTCAGTAGTTGTTGAGTAGTTGGGACTAGAGACCTATGTCACCAGGCCCATATATATGCATACATGTATGTATGTGTGTGCATATATACATACATACATATATATATGTATATATATATATATATATATATATATATATATATATATATGCTTTTAAGATGATGAACTCACACATAAGTTATACAAGTTTATAAAGTGGGTTTTGTTTGTTCATTTGTTTATTCTTCAATCATTGCTTGGTATCTTCCATGAACAAGGTACTGGGCTGATATTGCTCTTATATTCCTTATGAGCAACTTGGAAATCAAAATTCATAATTTTATATGTTGTATGTGATTGAAATGTTCACATGCATAATTTTTTGAGGTATTATTTCACTCTAGCCCAAGCTGATCTGGAATTCCCTATGTATTCTCAGGGTGGCCTTGAACTCCTGGAAATCCTCCTACCTCTGCCTCCTGAGTGCCGGGATTAAAAGCATGTGTCACCATACCTGGTTCATGCATAATGTTTTAATACACTGATTTTTATTTTATGTATACACTACAAAACATAGCATTTTATTTAATTGATTAAATTTATTTAATTTTGACTGTTTTGTTTACTGGTTTAGATTATGTGATATAACATGGCAATTAATGTCACTTCCCAATAGAAAGTCTCATTACATTTGGTTAACCTCTGCAGATGTTTCCTCTAAAATGTGCCCAAGCATACACAAAATCACCCCTCATATTTTGTAAAAAGAAAGTGAATCCATTTTTGTTAAATTTATCAGTTTCAGATAAAATATAGATCCATGGCCACAACAGCAGGACTTAACTGGTTTCAAGTCTCTTACAAATTAAGTCTCAAACTGCTTTCCAATCATAAATCACCTGTGGTGGTTTGATTCATGTGTCCCTCATAAACTTAGGTGTTCTGAATGCTAGGCTCCCAGCTGATGGAGATTTGGGAATTAAGTATATTGTTGAGTGTATTGTTGGATGTGGGCTTATGGGTATTATAGCCCGTGTCCCCTTGCCAGTGTTTGGCACACTTTCCTGTTCCTGTTGTCCACCTGATGTTGGCCAGGAGGTGATGTCCACCCTCTGCTCATGCCATCATTTTCCTCAGCCATTGTGGACTTTCCCTCAAGTCTGAAGCCAAAATAATTTTTTCCCCACAAGCTTCTCTTGGTTAGGTGATTTCTGCCAGAAATGTGATCTGATTGCAAAAGTATAGTTGTTACTGAGGAGTGGGATTGCTGCTAGACACCTAACTGTGGGGCTTTGGCCTTTTGGAGCTGATTTTCAAGAGGAACGTGTAAGGATTTGAAACCTTGGCCTAAGAGATGCCTTTGTAGTGCTGTCAGTACAGCTGACGGACTATTGTGGTCAGAGTTGAAAGACCTGAATGCAGTAAAACTATGGACTGTGAGGTTTGGCTTATGACGGTGAGAAGGAGCTTTGTCTGGACAGGTCTGGAAGCAGTTTGTGTGAGAGGATTGCTGTTATGCCCATGTGCTGAGAATTTGTGCAGGGTTGCAGTGTGTAGAAACAGACTGGTGTGTGTAGAGGGATATGGCACAGAAAGAAATATTTGGGCCAAAACTGCTGCCTGCTCAGCTGAAACTGTATGAGAAATCACAACCATTGATATTTGGCCAGCTGAATTTAATTGAGACAACAGAAAGAATGCAGTCTTTTGAAGTGGCCTGAATGCTGAAGGAGTGTCCTGTTCATCCAAGTCTCCTTTATTCCCCCTTGGATTAACAAATTGGCATCCCCTGGGGTATTATGGTATATAAGAAATGCAGGAAAGAGAGGGTCATTGAGTTTGCAATGCAGTATTGTGTTTTGGAAATGGCCATGGGCAGTGTGAAGCAAGTTGCTGGATGCCTACATGGAGAGCCGATGGAATTGTGAGGGTGAACTGTGGATTGTAGTGGAGACCTAGTGGAAATGCCAGGACCACCAGATGGATGCCAAGGAGAACTGCCAGCCCCAAATGAAGTTTCCCAGGACTGTGAGTAGCCTAGCTGGAGGGGTGGAATTGGCACTCCAGAGACTTGTTGCTGGTTAGAATTATTGTACTTGGAGGTTTGTCACTGACTAGAGTTGTTGGACTTGAAGCTACAGAGTTTGATGTTTGCCCTGTTTAAATCTAGTATTAGTTGAATATTTCTTTGCTATGCCCAATGTCATCTTTTGCAGTTTGAATATTTATTCTGTGCCATTAAGGGTTTTGGGGGGACAGTATTTCATATTATGGCTTAATTAAAAGACCTTGGATTATGGGGATGTTTGAACATCATTAGGATTGATAAAAAAATATGGGGATGGACTTTTAAAGTTGGACTGAATGCATTACATTTTATATCATGGATGGTTATCAGTTTATGGGGGCCAGGGACAGAATGTGGTGGTTTGATTCAGGTGTCCCCTATAAACTTAGGTGTTCTGAATGCTAGGTCCCCAGCTGATGGAGATTTTGGAATTAATGCCTTCTGGAGGCAATGTATTGTTGGAGGGGGGCTTATGGGTGTTATATCCAGTTTCACCATGGCAGTGTTTGGCACACTCTCCTGTTCCTGTTGTCCACCTGATGTTGGCCAGAGGGTGATGTCCACCCTCTTTTCATGCCATTGTTTCCCCTTGCCATCGTGGAGCTTCCCCTCATATCTGTAAGCCAAAATAAACCTTTTTTTTTTTCTACAAGTTGCTCTTGGTTGGGTGATTTCTGCCAGCAATGTGAACCTGACTGCAACATTACCTTACATCTCCAAATCTGCCTTAGTTACCAGGCTTCCTTGTTGCAGAGTGGAATTATCCTGACATGCACATATTTCTTTACTTCCTTTATATTTAGTTGCTGTTCTAGAAACTTTATGAGTAAATTTCTTATTATTTTCACAGCACACCTGAATGGAAAATGAATTATCAAGCAAATTTTACAGATAGATACTAAAGGCTGGGGAAATGAAATAATAGCTAATATCACTAGTAATACTGCTATATTAGTGTGTATATAATAGGTGTAAGCAGGCTCAAAGCCTTTCATTGTTCACCCCACCTATGAGAAGGATCATACTAAAATGTTAGTATACATTATTATACAAAGTGATTGGTTTCAAAATGATATTTTGTTAAAGTACATCACATACTTTGACCATATTTACTCCCAGTGTCCTTTCCTGACCCTACCACTCCTGCTCTTCCCTGTCCTCTTCACAAATACTCTCCATTTTTCTTTCATGTAGATTTCCCATGCTCATGTATTGACAGAATTAATATTGTGATATGCTCCTGAAGTGATCTACAAGCTTACTGAAACACCCATTAAATTTCCTGTGACACATTTTCACAGAAATAGAAAACTCAAAACTAAATTTTATGTGGAATCATAAAATACCCCAAATAGTAAGATCAACTTTGAGTAAAAAGAACAATTATGGAGGTATCCTAATATCTGATTTAAAGTTATACTACAGAGGGATAGTAATGAAAGCAGCATGGTACTGATACAAAAACAAACATGTAGGTTAATAGAAGCGAAGGCTCATTGGATGGTCTCCATGTTATAGAAGAGACAAATCAGGAGGCTGTCAGTGCCAGAGGCAAGCTTACACACCAGGGGCTGATGGAGCTGGGCTGCTGCACAGGAGCTGAGTTCAGGGGTCTGTCTGGTCCCCACAGTGCTTCTCAGCTGACCTGACTGTGAGTCCCACAGCATGGCCTCTGAGGTTAGCCACCATGTACTCAGTTTGCCATCTTCACAAGCTTCATCTAACTCCCAATGATGGTTCCAAACCCTTTTCACTTTATTTGAACTCAATGGAGCACAGTGCCCAGCTGCCTATACCTTACAGATGGGACTAAAAGCAAGTAATTTGAGCACTCCTTCCTTTCTGACCACTGTTACCTATTCACTCACCAATATCTGTGCTCTGGTACTCTGCCTCTTTTCCTATACCCACCAGAACAAATTCTTACACTTGTTTCTCCTCATCACTCATGGGGCCTTGCTCCTAAGGTGTTATCCTTTTCTTCCACCCGTCATCAATTTATCCTTCCTTTCTGCATTATTTTCATTATCTCCTCATCCTTGTCAGGCTTTGATGTCTTTTAGCTTTAAAATGCCCTACTTTCATCTGAGGAGATGGCTCAGTTTGTAAAACAATTGTCTTGCAAACATGAGGACCAGAGTGTGAATCCCAGAACTCATGTAAATGCTGGGAACAGTAGCATTCACCTGTAACCCCAGCTCTGGCAAGGAGGTGCCAGGTGGCTCTCTGAAGTTCACGGGACAGCTCTTTTAGACTGATTGGTAAGCTTTGGGATAATAATGGGCTGTCTCAAAAACAGATGGACAGCACAGCTGAAGATAGCACCTGAGGTTGTTCTCTGGCGTCCATACACATGTGCATGGATGTCTGATATGCATGTGCCCCTACACACACACACATATTAATGCACATACATATAAACATGCACACAAAATTCACATGCATCAAATACTGAGACACATGGAAAAAAAAGCAGAAAGAAGCAAAAGAAGTCTAATCTGATTCCAGGTCCTGCCTCTTTCACTTGTACCACAACCACTAACTTACAATTTTCCTCTTCCTTTCAAGATCTAGCTTGTTTCCAAAGTTGTCTTTACACTTGTCCCTCACCTCCATTTCTGTTTTTCATCTCCTTTGAAACCAGACTCCTGTTTTCTATTTTTAGGTGTGTGTGTGTGTGTGTGTGTGTGTGTGTGTGTGTGTGTGTGTTTGTGTTTGTGTGTGAGTGTGAGACAGAGAAAGAATTGGTGCACCAGGGTCTTAACCACTGAAAACAAAATCCAGATGCAAGTGCCACTTTGTGAGAATGTGTCACCTTGTGAGCACGTGTCACCTGTGTTCATGTGTCACCTCATGCATCTGGCTTACGTGGGTTCTGTGGAGTTGAACTTGGGTCTTTAGGCTTCACAGGCAAGCGCCTTAAGTGCTATGCAATCTCTCCAGCCCTAGACTCCTGTCTCTATACACATGGCTAATATAACAAAATACCATGAACTTGGCAGCTCATAAGCAGTAGAAATCTAGTACTTTTATTGTTGGAGGGTGAGATGTTCAAGGCTAAGACTTTCAGGCTCTTATTGTCATTAAGTTGTAATTCAATGTAAGAAGTGAACATGCAGGATGGACAATAGGAAGTGGGAAAATGAAGTTTGAGGATGGGGCCAAGATAAGATAACATGCTATGATTAGTTTTTTGTTCCTTAAGGTCAATGGGAAGTCTGATATTTTAAACAACAAAAAAGTTAATACTGATTGAGGGCTTACAATGTTTCAGTTATTATTTTCACAATATTCCTTGAGGTAGGTTTGGCTACTTTTCTTTTGTTTCCTACAGACAACTGAGAGACATCAGAGGTAAGTAATGCTGATTATTGCACAGTTGGAAATAAGATAAATATGAATTATGCTTAGATTTCAAGTTCAGAAAAGTCTTTATAGGATGCTGCCAGTTCATGGGTATACTAGTATAGAACCAATAAAGCTAGGATGAAGATATGGGAAAGTGGGAACACGGGGGGTTAAGTTCATTTTTGCCATCCTGATTCTGAAGATAAGTCCTGTGGAGCTGGATATACAGATGTGGACTGAGTAAAAACAGGCTTACTCTGGAAACAGATATGAGTCATGGTTTAAGCATTTTAAATGAAATAAGATGAAAAGAATTCTGCATAGAACTTTGAGAAAATAGGAAAGAAGTTTTTCAAGCAGTAGGCAAAAGGAAAACCGAGAAAAAAGGGCTAGGAGGATGGCTCCATGGGTAAAGCGCTTGGCATGCAAGCATGAGGACTGGAGCTTGGACACCCAGAACCCATGTAAATGCCAGGTGGGCATATACACCTATAAACAACCTTGCAGAGGTGGAGACAGGGCTTCTCTAGGGAAAGGTGGTTAGCTGGACTATCTGAATCACTGAGCTCCAAATTCAACTGAGAGACTATCTTTGTGAATAGGATGGATAATGATTGGGAACACCTAATGCCAAACACTGGTCTCCACATGTATGTGCACATCGTGAGCAGGCATACTTGTACATACACGTGCTCATGTGCATAGGAACATGCATACATACACACCATACACACAAAACACACCAAAGAAACAAAATAAGACAACAAAAAAGAAAAAAAAAGTAAAAGAAATTGATGAGAAAGAAAGGGGTGGGGAAGAGATCAAGGAGGAGTCTTCTTAGAATCCAAGGAAAGATTTCTCAAGGACAGTGGTAATGAAAGTTGTGCAGAGGCCAAGAGAGTGAAGGACTCACAATTCTTGATGGATGAAGTCAGAGGTACTTAATCCTTTTTGGCATGTATATGTGGTGTGTGTGTGTGTGTGTGTGTGTGTGTTATGTGTATACTCAGGTGCACATGCATGCTTGTGCATGTGGAGACCAGAGGTTGATGTTGGATGTCTTTCCATGTTGCTCTCTACCTTATCTTTTGAGACAGGGTCTCACACTGAGCCTACAGCTCACCACTTCAACCAGATAAGGTAACCAGCAGGCCCCAAGGGTCTTCTTGTCTCTACTTCCCAACCACTGGGATTACAGGTAAGCGCTGCCACACCTGGCTTTTCTGTGGGCACTGAGGATGCAAACTCAGTTCCTCAGGTTAGTGAGTCAAGCACTTTGCACACTGGCCATCTCCTTAGCCTACTCTTATTCTTTCTGACACCTGATGTCTGGGTGAGATCAGAGATCAAAGAACAGTGGGTTGAGGGGTAAAGGGAGATAAGGGAGTTAAATTGGGGGACAGGATCATGGATGGTGAGGAAACAAAATCAGTGAAGACCAAGGTAGAACATAGAGCGGGGCTCTGTTTTTGCTTTATGATTTGAATCCATTTTGCATTTTCTTATGAAAAACAAATAATCAAAAAAACCCAGGCACGGTGGTGCATGCCTTTAATCCCAGCACTTGGGAGGCAGATGTAGGAGGACTGCCCTGAGTTGAGGCTAGCCTGTGACTACATAGTGACTTCCTGGTCAGCCTGGCCTACAGTGAGAATCTACTTCAAACAACAACAACAAAAACAAAAACGATCAAAAAGATTAAAAAGTGTAAGGATACCTCAGGTGGCAGATGCAAAATTTAACACAAGGAGGAAGTCGGCTCCCGAGTTGTCATGGTGTGCTCTGAACCTGACCTTCCCTCGCGCCTGCTGGGACTTTTCCTTGCTTATCTGATCACCTTTTTGTCTAGAAAAGTGATCTGTCTACACACATTCTATTTTTGATTTGTTTTCCCATGCTGCTGCTCAGTCAGTTTTCCTTGAATCATTTCTCTGTGTCAAGCTCTTTCAGTAGTTTTCTGTACATTTAAGATAACATCCTTTAGGTACTCTACTTCCTTCTCATTATGGCCCTACCTTCCTTTCTACATCCTGTTATCCCATGCCCCATGTGTGGACATCACATCACTTACATTTTCTTTCATATCTACGATCCCTTGTGATGTTGACTGTCGTTTCCCTGTATATATAAATCCTGCCCCTTCCCAAGTCTCATGTTACCTATTGCTTATGCAGTGGTACCTCTATGTCCCTGAAACCATATAATCACATTACCTATTACTCTACGTTGCATGCCAATTAACACACCCCTTTCATAAACATTTTTCCCACAGCTCCTTTGTGGCTATCACTGTGAAAGCACTAAGAATCTAGATATGCCAGAGACATAGATCAAGACAACTCGCTTACACCACTCAGATCTGGTGTCATCATGAATAATTCATAGCATTAAAAAAGGCATGCAAAACTTATCATCAATGCAGATTTTCAGCTCTTCAAAAATACAGGTTGTATATTAAAGCATTAGCACAGACCATCTAAAGTTTCTACCTCAGGAACATGAAGTAGGATTTGAATAACTATTCTTCTGAAAGGACATGCCAAGATTGGATAGGGTTTGTAGTCTCATAATAATGAGAAACTGTAAATTGAATTTTATTTTCTTTTTTTTTCTGTGATACATGGGAATGTAAATATAGCACATGCATAAAGACCTTTTTCTTTTTATCACATTACCAGCTTTCATGCTTGGCTTTCTTCTATGTGCTATGAATTTATTTCTTCTCATCCATGCATGTATGCTGCTTGATGCAAAGGCTGTGCCTTTAATTTTCAAGTCCATTTCCAAAACTTTTTCATCATAATCCTAAGAGCTATTTTATTTTTCCTGGAGTGTAATCAAATTTCTCAATGTTGGGGAACTATGCTCAAAACCTCTCTTTCAGTTAAAAAGTCCCACCTATAAACTCCAAACCTGGTTTTCTATGGCTCTTTTATTATAATTTTTTAGTCATACTGTAAGATTTTTTTTTGAGGTAGGGTCTTGCTCTAGCCCAGGCCGACTTAGAATTCACTATGTTATCTCAGGGTGGCCTTGAACTCATGGTGATCCTCCTGCCTCTCCCTCCTGAGTGCTGGGATTAAAGGCATGTACCACCATGCCTGACCTAGATTTTATTTTTGATGTTTATATTTTGTTACTGTTTTTGTTTCTACTAGTAATATTATTGTGATACATTTTGTTAATTGAGCCAACTTCTCTTGATTGATATTTTATTTGTTTCGTGTATAGCAAAATATTTTTCAAATATTCCTTTTACATGGAAGTACTTTCTGTGATTTCAATCTTCTATCTTGTTCTGGATTAGATTCCCTTCTCCTTTGACTTTCAATATTTTCCATCAGAGTTTACCCATAGTTTCTTTCTTTCTTTTTTTTTGAGGTAGGCTTTCACTCTAACCCAGGCTGACCTAGAATTCACTATGGAGTCTCAGGGTGGCCTCGAACTCATAGCGATCCTCCTACCTCTGCCTCCCAAGAGCTGGGATTAAAGGCATGTGCCACCATGCCTGGCTCCCATAGTTTCTTTAAAATGCATTGTTTTCATTTAAATTGTTTCTGGAAAATTTAAAGTACATTTTAATCTCTTTTCATATGACATATTATAATATTTTGGGGGAATTACTGTATTCACTATGTCTACATCATGTATTTTTGAACTTCCTGCTTTGAGTGCAAAAGAGCCACACCTATGAGTCCAGACCTGAGCAGCCCCACAGACCCTGGCTGCAGTGACCATGCCCCAGGATTCTCTAGAGAGGCTGCAACCACAGTGAAGACACCTGGGACCTCCCAATCTACCATAATGTTCTTCAGATAGCCAAGCTGAATGTGATATCCAGTGCTGGCCAAACACTGAGCTACTACTTCTTATGGACAAGGGGCTGAACGAGATGGAGGAACTAATGGAATTCATTGCTAAAAGACATGGTGTAGGACCTGGAGTAAGGATGACAAAGTCAGGTACAGAGTTGCTGATGAGGTCAGCAGCTGCATGCATACTTTTCTATCTTTACCTAAAGCAGTTACTTCTGCCCATCACCGGCATAAAGACATAGAGTCGTCTTTCAGTAGATGAATTCCCCAAAGTAGCTAGAGCCAATCTCTGACAAAGGGGCAGGGACATTCCTGACTAAATATGGCAAATAGACTTTGAGATAGATTATCCACAGGCACTCTTTGAGAGTGAGGACTGGGGACAATGTCAGGTAGGAAGGGTGTAGCCACATGGCCTCTAATGGTGCTTGTTGCTCCTGGTTTCCTACATGTGAAGGTCAAGCTCATTTCTGTCCATTTTCAGTTGATAAGTCCTTTTAGTGAAGTCAAAATTATGTGTGTGTGTGGGGGGGGGGTGGAGGTGTGGCTGACAAAGGAAATACATTTTCTAGACAATTTTTAAATATTTTCTGATTAAAAAGTTACACTAGTTTCTAAAATCATTTGCAGTGTCTCAAAAAGTTCCTATACCACATTTGTTAATAAATAAGTAACAGCTGTGAGATCCCATACATAGAATTTTGGTCATAAGAAACTTCTGAATAGCTATAGAACCACTTTTTACATTTTTTCATTGTTTACTTGTTCATGCAAATCATCACACAGCTAGTCATTATCCAGACTGTAATAAGACCATTGACCAAGAATCACAAGACAGTAGTTTTCATATAATAACTAAAATAAATATATATGTGCACATTTATATTTTCCATTAGAACATTTGAAAATAGTTCATTTGTAAATTCTGTGTAAATTCAATTCTTTGTGCTTATCACAATACATTTTATTTTCTCTTCAATACCAAGAATGCTTACTTATGGACATATGCCAAAATCTTACACAATTTATTCATATACTATACAAATATTGCCCATTTTATGGGCATAGGACTGTGACAGGGAGAGAAACAGGTATGCAGGTGGATAGAGCTGATTAAGAAAAGCTTGGGTACCCAGAAGAGGCTGAGTTAGGAAGGGTATTTCCTTGCACTGTATGTCCATAACACACAATATATTTCTGCATTACAAATACCTATTTCTGATTTTTATCATAGGTATATCCTTTAAAAGTTGATGCCCTTTCTTTGTTCAAAAACAGATCATCTTTCTCAGTAGATCAGCTACAATTTTTTAATGTTTTGATAACATATAATTATCATGTTCCAAGATCTAAAAGTGTTGTCAATGTGACTGAAATCAGATGTAAATATTTTATCAACTGCTGTCAAATCTCAATTGCAAACAAAAAAGTCTTCAAATTGCTATAATCTAACCACAGGGCTATCTCACTCAATTGACAGATAATACATTTTTTCTGGTTTCCATGTTCTGTCAGCATGTTTAATGCATCAACACAGTATGCCACAGTGCTTAGTCACTATGACAATTTGGTTGAAGATGGAATGAGCTCTCTGATGCTCTGGGGAAGATTCTTAGCACAAGGCGTCTGTCTGTCTCACAGTTCATGGCTTGTACTCATTGTATCTGGATGTCTTCTATTGTTATGGACTGAATAGTGGCAACAAGAACATATTACCATGCCCCTAAAAAAGATATCATTTCTTGGCATAGAAAGATAGCTCTGTCAAAAAGGTGTTTGCCTTGTAAACATCTGTGTTGGACCCCCAGAACCTACATTAAAGAAGCTGAGTGAGGTGGTGCATGCTTGTAATCCTCATGCTGGGAAGGCAGAGAGAGGTGGATTGTTGGGGCTCAGCCTCCAGTCAGCCTAGCCTAATTGGTGAATTTCAAGCCGTTGAAACTCTGTCTCAAATAAAAGCAGATGGTGTCTGAACGAACAACACCTAGGGTTGTCCATTAACCTCTACATGCATGTGTAGCTGCACACCTATGAATATGCACACACATGTACACATATGCAAAATAAACATTTTTCTCTTAACAATTCAATAACTCATTACTTCACTTTTTGAGTCCTTATTTGATAATATTTCTGATGGTGAATTTCAAGGTTTAGCCAATAAGTCTCTATGACACACACTAGGCTGTGCCACAGCACAAATGCCACTGAAATCTCTGAAATGGTCCCTCCTAGTGATTTATGGCTACGTTCTATTTATACCACTGTCTGTCCATTTGTCTCCTTCCTTCTTTTATCATTTTCTCCATATTTTTCTTGTCATTATGATATATGTGATAGACATGTTGGAGAAATTCATAAGCACTGCTTAATTTCTTTGGAGGATATTAAGCCAATGGCATTTTCTGACTATACAATTGCTTATTTAATAAACATTAAATAATTATTTTCGGAGAAAGATGTGATTTTGGCAGTGAGAATAGTAGATAATAACTTGTCCTCTTGGATATTTATCATGCCATGGTGGTGGAGAGACAACAGTCCTAAACAAGCATGACCCAACTATTTCTATCTACTTAGATTCCTTAAGCCATGCACATATTTTGCTAAAAAGGAGAATTATATCAGTTACTTTCCAGTTCTGTGAACAGACTACCTGACCAGAAGCAGTATAAGAATGAAAGGGTTTATTTTTGGCTTACAGTTTTGAAGATAAGTTTATGTCAGGGAGGACATGGGTGCAAGAGTGGGGAGCAGGTTTCTCATATCAGTAGGCAGGAGGCAGAGGATGAATGAGAAGTGGGGCTGTGTTATAAAACCTCAAGGCCCACCCCCAGTGACTCATTTCCTCCAGCAAAGCTCCACCTCCCACCATTCATCAACCTCCCTAAAACAGCGCCACCATCTAGGCATCAAGTGTTCACAAACAGGAGCCTACAGAAGGCATTTTACATTCACATTAGAGCAGGGATATTTTAATATACCTTCAGAAATAAAGCTTTCAGCGTTTACTGGGAATTAAGTGTGGGTACCTCCTGGGGGAGAGGGGAGGGATTAAGAAGGATAGGGCAAAGTGAATGAACAGACGAGTGGATGGAATCAAGAGCCAGAACACAGCAAGCCAGGCAACAGTGCCAGGGCTTGAAGGGAAGGGAAAGAACAATCAGAAACTTTCAAGAAAAGGGGAGATTGGAGATTAGGAAGCAAATGGAAAAAGGTACAAGTATAAACCAGATCCCAGCAGATGTGTTAAAGTGGTGGAAGTGTGTTTGGATTTATTCTAAATGTACAGGAACGAACAAAAGGCTTTGAGTAGGTTTCAAACAGATTAACAAGACCTGATCAGGTTTCCCAGAATGGACTCTGGCTGAGTACCGAATGTATTCTCCTGTGGCCGGAACAGAAGTTAGGTGACCATCAGGAGTTAAGGCCCTTGTCTAAGTAAGGCAGGAGGATGCCTTAGATTAGTGAGGGTCACCATGAAAGGGTAAAGACATCAGGACAAATTTGGAAGAAAGTGAAAGGAAAAGACATGAGTTGAAATTCTTAGGGTACATGGCCAAAAAGAGAAACTCGGGCCTTAATAAATGTCAAAGCATGTCTCTGCATTTTCAGAGACTCAAGGAGGAAGTAAGGCATTATTTTGTGCAAACAGACTATCAGAGTATCTGACACTCTCAGTTTACAAAAACCAGCAAAGGTCCGGAAAAGGAAAATGGCTTTCTTTGACACTATAAAAGTGCTGAACTCTGGCCTGTACTCAGGGGAGTCTTCCCGTCCAGGGATTTTTTTTTCCTCATTACCTAGGATCTTCCTCCAAGAACTTGTTCAAAGGCTTACTCAAAGACTATTGTGATTTTCTTTGGAAATGAATTTCATTATGCAACTTATCATTTGCTTGCGCTATTTCCTTTTTTCTTTTGGAATCAAATAAGCATGTGTGATATAATGGAGATTATTTGAAAGAGGATATTTAATATGATTGTTGGTTAAAATTTTAGTTTTGGTAGCCACACTCAGGTCCTTCCTTCTAAACATTTCTTTGGAAAGAACAGAACTCCAAGGAAGATACTTGGCATGAATACTTCTGAATTCATAGACAATTTCACTGTACTCCCATTTTCGCAAATCAGAGGGATTTTCCCTATATTTTTTTTCTAAAAAAAGGAATAGACTCAGTTTAATTGTATAACTATAAAATCTAATGGAAATCTCATGCTACTGAATTGTACCAAAGAATTTTTGAACTGACTAGCTGTCAAATGTAACCAGCAATAGCACAGATTCCTTGCTCCACCCTTTCGAGATCAGAACTGGGGCAGTAGTTCATGAGGAACAGCAACCTACTGGTACAAGTTTAAATCACATGGATGCCTCAGACCACCACCAGACAAAGTGCTTAACTTGTCAGAGACCAGTTCTTCTTTCATATTCGAAATGGAAGTGAACATACTCAACCGCCAGTACTGCTGTGGAAAGTCAAGCATGGATGTGATTGAGCTTGAGTGCTTCTGATTCAGCTCAGTCATGACTAGAGCCTGTGAAGTTCAGATGACCCAACAAGCTTGTCCAAGTCACTGTCTGTGTGTGTACTTCTGCACGTGTGTGTGTGTGTGTGTGTGTGTGCATGAGTGTGTGTGATACAACAGGAATTCTAATTATAGGCTTGCAGAATGCATACTCTTTTTTAACTTCCTGCTGCATGACTGTAGTGTGCTTGCTCATGTTGGCTCTTGGGATTGCAAAATGAGGCCATTCCTTCTAGTTAGAACTATGAGAAATGAGCAGAGGAAAATATTTCAAAACCATTTTACACAACTCATTGGTTACAAATGAGTCAGATGACTTCAATAAAGATACCTGGAAATACAGATATATATGTATGCACATATGTGATATAATATGATAGAACAGAAGAGAAGAGAAGAGAAGAGAAGAGAAGAGAATAAATTTATTTTCCTGAGACAGAGTCACGCTGTTTCCTGGGGTGGCTTGGAGCTTACTATGTATCCCAGGTTGAGCTCAGGTTGCTGGCTATCTTCCTGCCTAAACTTCCTACATGTTGAAATTACAAGCATGAGTCACAACGCCAAGCATGATTGTAATTTTAGACAGACAAATATGCAATTTTTGACAGCATCAGGATTTTGCATTGAAAGAAGGGAGAATGAATTTGGGTTAAGAATTCATAATGTTTGCTAGGTAGAGAAAATATTATCAATAGTAACACTGAGAAGAACTGTGTGTTCTTATAATGTTATGGCTTCTTTATGCTGTCACAATTAGATTTTGGGCAGTAATGTGAACAAAGACAATATAAATTAAGGGGCAGCTCTTAAGATTATGAAACTTGTACAACTATAATGTTCAATATACATGGTAATAATTCCAAGACCTTCATTATTTTAAAAAATATCCCACATTGCTACTGTTGTTACAAAAAAGCATTTGAAATAAAATCAATTAATTTCAAAGTTCAATAAGCATGCATTCATTATAATTTTGCATATGATAAGGAAATAAATACACTGTTTTTTTAAATACACAAAAATTGAGCATGACTGTAGAGATATATTAAGATGCACACAGTAGGGTAACAAATAAGAACAAAGTATAATGACACACACATATGAAGTTGCATGACAAAACCCATTAAGTGGTAAAATAAAAACAAAGATATAGTCAGTATAAATTACAAACTGCCAAAAGCACTAATTTATAATTTATATTTCTCACTAATGTGTTCTTACATATCAAGCCACCAATCCTTTTTCCAAGCAAGAAATCAATTAGACAAAGGCTCTTACCTTACTGTCTCTTAGCTGAAGTTCTGGATGTCATTGACTTGGACAACAGTAAGAATGCAGGTGCTAGAAGAGAACAACAATGGAGTTCATTAATAAGCTCCAGGACCCGGGGAAGGTAAAGTCAATAGGTTTCAGAAAATGATTTGAGGTAATGTGAAAAGATCACATAGGTCATGCTTATCCCCTTTTAAAAAATATTTATATTTATATTTATTTATTTATTTATTTATTGAGAGATAGAGAGAGAGAGAGAGAGAGAGAGAGAGAGGCAGATAGAGATAGAAAGAATGAGAGAATGGGTGCGCCAGGGCCTCCAGCCATTGCAAATAAACTCCAGATACATGTGCCATCTTGTGCATCTAGCTTACATGGGTCCTGGGAATAGAAACCTGGCCCTTTGACTTTGCAGGCAAGTGCCTTAACCGCTAAGCCATTTCTCCAGCCCCTCTTTATGTAGCTGATGATGGGAACATAGAGGCTCAAAGAAGTTAAGGTATCTGTCCCTGGGGAAAGAAAAGTATCTATTGAGTTCCCCATTTCATAGTTCCACTGTCTCTGCATTCCTAAGAAGGGACACAGTGAGAAAAGTTAAAACCATGAAGTCACTCATCCCTTTATCTCTAAACAATGGGTGCTTTCCCTCCCTAGCATACTGTCTACTTGTACACAATACCTCACAGGGTCTAAGTATACAACCTTCTCCCACAAACTCTTCCAGTTATATACATGCAGTGACCTTATTTATGATAAGTCCACTCTCCCACATGGGTAGAATGAAATGTTAAAGAGAATCTCCTAACTCCGTTCAAATATGGCATTTATCTTTTTGAAAAGCAAAGAGCCTTAGCTCAAAAACAGCAACTTAGGAAAGCCCCTCATTCAGAAGGTTAACCAAATGAAAGAAAAGAGGCACTAAGTTCCATGGCTAGGGAATCAGGGAATGCAATGGTGTGAAGGACGTTGCTGTGGACAGAGGATCATGCAGAGAGTGTAATGGCAGAATTTGAGGATAATACCACCTGAGAAGATATGATTGGAGCTTTTAGAGGAGATCTTTACAGTTTCCACAAGGCAAGAAGAGAATGAGAGACCCCAGGAGAATAGGTAAGAGGACAAAAGAAACATGTGTAGAGGGATTTTTCTCATCAGTGAAGAGGGAACTGAGGCAGCTTTGAGTGGAGCAGGTGACAACATAAACCCAGACATGGAGAGCAAGGGGGCCTGGGAGACAGCTCAGTCAATAAAGTGCTTGCCTCATAAGCATGAGAATAAGAGTTTGGTCTTCAGAATTCATATGAAAAAACAAAACCTGGCATGGTGGTGTATGCTCAGAATTACAGAGGTGGGAAGGTACAATCAGGAGGATCTCTGGGGCACACTTACCAGCAGTCTAGATTAGTTTTTGGGATTCAAACCAATGAGAGATGCTGTTTCCCAAAACTGCAGATGGCAACTGAAGAATAATTCCAAAATACACACACACACACACACACACACACACACACACACACACACACACAAAGAGATGAATAGTAAACATTGAGAGGGTTTTGTAGTAACTAGAGTATGAATAATAATTAAAAATAGATTTATGTTCTGTATAGCTTTTAAAAAATTATTTATTTCTCAGAACTGTATTGGTCTTATGGGGGTATTAGTACCCATGGTGGGGTCATGAATGCACCAGTCATATTGGGAGGACAGCACCCCAAAGTATGCCTATGTACCTTGTGACTCTTACATTCTTTCCAGCCCCTCTTTTGCAATGTTCACTGGGTCCTGGAGGCCATGGTAGATAAAAGAAAAGAGACAACAAAATAGAGGAAGGACTATCTTCAAATTGTTGGGAAAAACTAGAAAAGTCACTGGTGACTTCTAGAGACTTTTAGAGAGTCATTGTCCTTAAGGGCATTAGTCATCTTCCATCCAGACATCTCTCCCTCCTTTCCTTAAGGCCTCCCCTGCACCATGCTCACAGTGTGGGAACTACTGAGGGACCCTCTAAGGGCATCTGACCCAAGCAAAGCCTTGCAGACTTTCTTTTCTAGGAGCCCCTGGCTAAGAAGGACTAGAGCTGAACATTCCATGAGATCCATGCAGGGAAACCAAGAGTTGGGGGGAATAAGTGATCATATGGCAGGGTTTGAATCCAATTCTGTTAGACTCCTTGAACCATTGCCTTTATGCCCTTTAGATGCCAGCACACCATCAGAAATTAACATCTGTACACTTTATAGTTACACAGCCAACCCAAGCAGACACAGTAGCAGCCCATGCCTTTTAAAGAAATGGCCCAATAACACTCAAATGGGAGGAGGGCATATTTCTTTCCCGCATCACTCTCTGACAAGCAAAATCTTTGAACCCCAAAGGGAATACTGGTGAGTGTAGAGTCCACCTCCCACTATTGGCAGCCTTATAGAATGTAACAACCCAAAGAGAGTACCTATCTAGGAGACTCCAATCACACACATGCCAGATCTCTTGTGGAGTACTCTAATCTTACACATAGCAGTTACTCAATCAGTATACACTGTTTGTATTTCACTGTTAAGAGTTATAGATATCTAAATCACAGAAACAAAATTCACAGTTAGAACTCACATGTTGGATTGAGAACATTCAGATAAGTAACTCATATCTCTCAAACTTAAGTAATACTGTTAATGTAGAATTAGAAAAGAACTACCAGAATTCAAACACTGAGGATCTCTTGATATAAATATGCTTTTTCTAAGTGACTGGGAAGCAACACATAAGTTGAACACCCTAAAGTGTTTCCAGTATCAGCAAAGCATGCACACTGAAAGTGCAATGGAGTTGGCTTCTGATTCGTTCTGTTGCAAATTAATTGCCCCTTACATTCACTTATGACAGAGCTTTACACTCCAAGTATAGGAGGCTGGAACTTCCAAATCACAGAAACTACAGTTCCAAAGGCTACAGACTTACAATGTGACCAATGATGCCCAGACTGGTATCAGAGTTACTCAGTCAGCCAAAGAGAGGAAAACAAAACTAGGAGCAGAATAATACTTGTAGACGGCTTGACTTATAATACACAGGAGTTGGGATGTTCTAGTCACCACTGAACAGTAGTTCTTTTGGGTATTTATGCATGAGTGACTGAGTATTACATTAGGCAACCACTTTGGACTTTTAGCATGATAATCTGAAAAGGTAGCATTTCCTTAGTACATTTCACTTTTCCTCCCTCCCCTCTCCCTTCCTCCTTTCTTCTCTGCCTCCCTCTCTCTCTCCCTCCTTTCCTTCCTTCCTTCCTTCCTTCCTTCCTTCCTTCCTTCCTTCCTTTTCTTTCCTTCCTTCCTCCCTTGCTCCCTCCCTCCCTCCCTCCCTTCCTTTCTTTCATTCCTTCCTTTCTCTCTCTTTCTCTACTTTTTATATACTTTATTTATTTGACAGAGAGAGGGGGAGAGAGAGAAAATGAGCATGTCAGGGCCTCCAGCCACTGCAAACGAACTCCAGACATGTGTGTCCCCTTGTACATCTAGCTAACGTGGGTCCTGGGGAATTGAACCTGGGTCCTTTGGCTTTGCAGGCAAGCACCTTAACTGCTAAGCAATCCCTCCAGCCCTCCCTCTCTATTTTTTACATGTGTTCATGAGTGTGGTATGTGTATGTATATGATGCATGCATGAGTACAGGCACCCATGTGTGCATGTGGTGGTCAGAGGTTGACATCCAGTATTACTCTCCACCTTATTTACTGAGGCATAGTATCTCACTTGAACCCAGATAATGTTATTTTGGCTAGTCTAGCTAGCCAGCTTGCCCTGGAAATTCCCCGTCTTCATTCCCCAAGTGCTCGGTTTATGGGCAGGCCACTATGCCTGCCAAGCATTTATATGGATATTGCGGATTTAAACTCAGGCCCTCACACTTATGTAGCATGTACTTTACTGACAGTCATTTCTCCAACCCTATTTAAAACTCTTCTAAAAAAATCTTCCTTGCTGCTCTCTAATTATTTTGAACATGTGCATTCCTCTTATCTCTAGAGAGATGCAGAATATAAGCTTAGATGTTTTGTCATGCAAGTGTGTGACAAATGAGTTCATCATTGAATTTAGAGAGAATCAAACCTGCTCACAGCCTTGAGATAACTGAGCTTAATGGGCTAATATGACTTCTTGTATTCAACTGAAATGGAATCCAAGACCCTGAGGGAGAATAAAAATATTTTCTTTTAAATTTCACAGTACACCTTTAGTTTATTACCTGTGGTGATTTGAAACAGATGTCCCCTGTGAAGTCATGAGTTCTGAATATTTGGTCCCCAGCTAATGGCAGCTAGGGAAGCGGAACCTTGCTGAGGGGGTATGTCACTAGGGGCAAACCTTGAGGTTTCTTAGTCCCTAACTTACCAGTGTTATTTCTACTTACACTTCTGCTATTTCCCACCTGCTGTGGCAAGGAGGTTATGTCCAGCCCCTGCTCATGCCAAGCTTTTACCTACCATTAATGAAGTTTTCTCTCAAGATTGCAAGGGAAGGCTTATTTTGTGGTAATAGGGCAAACATATTTCCAAAAGTGTATAGATTACGTTGTCTTGGCTCTATGTATTAAGTTCTTATTAAAATATAGTACCCATGAGTATCTATTAACTTGTTCATATGTTATTCATGCTATAATTTGCCCCTATCAGAGTCCTAATCTAACTTTTAGTCATGCCATCTGGATTGAGAAAGATATCAATTTGTGGTTGATATATAGAGGTCAAACAATTGTTCCAGCATTGTCTAGTAAGTGGTGAGGCTGGTAGTCAAGCTTGGACACTTTTTAATATAAACCCTGTGGTAGTTTGAATAGGTGGCCCCAGATATATTCAGTGTTTTATTAGTTTGTAGTTTGGATCTGCAGCCACCTGGCTGGAAGAGGTGTCACTGGGTGGATCTTCTGTAGTGAACCCTGAGCCTTGGAAGGTGTGATAGAGATATTTCAGTGCTGAGCACTCTTCTGTCACTCCTTCCCAGCACCATGGTGCCTTCTGAGTCATCCCAAGGTCATTGCCATCTGAAAAGAGAAGGTTCTCTAACCAAAAGTGAGAGTAGCATTAATATATAGGTATGAACATTAAGAGAAGTGCTTACTGGGCAGTGTAGTGAGCATAATATATACATTTAGCCAGACATCAGCAGATGTTACACCCCTAGGGCACATGACTACCCCTCTTATAGGTTTTCAGCATCAGATATGTATTCCGTCCCATGGAGTGGGCCTCCAGTCAAATTAGAGGGTGGGTGGTTTCCCTCATAACAGACATGCCTATTGCACCCATTGGCTCATTTGGCCTGGCTGGCCAAATATAAGGCTTGCATTGTCCACTGTTGATGGTGGTTGAGTTTATTATATCGTTCTAGTCTCTCCGTGCTATGCCTTATACTGACTAAAGATGTTTACTCTGTGCCTTTATATGTTAAAAGTATATAACTTATTTGATTTCACAGGACTCACAGCTAAGAGACAATCTTAAATCTCAAAGGAGACTTGGGACTTTGGAACTATCTTAAGTTGGTAAAGACTGTGGGGACCTTTAAAGTTGGACTAATACAAGTTACAATGTGTGATGTCTATAAATTTATTGGGGGCCAGGAGCAGAATGTGGTAGTTTGAATAGATGGCCCCCAATATATTCAGTATTTTATTAGTTTGTAGTTTGGATCTGCAGCCACCTGGCTAGAGGAGGTGTTACTGGGTAGACCTTAAGGTGTGGTGGTGGGTTTGAAATTCCTATCTTAAAATATGTAAAGTGCTTAGTTCTACTTGCAGTTCCTAAAAAGTGTGTGGTGTGGCTTTTGGATTTTGGGCTTGTGGCTTCTCTCTCTCTGCTTGAAGCTGTAAAAACAGGCCAGCTTCTTCTGCCATTATGGAACTTCCCCTGGATCTGTATATTCAATAAATATTCTGCCCTCCATAAACTCCCTCCATAACTGTGCCTGGTTTGGAAGTTCATCTCAGTGAACCTAAAGCTGTCTGCTGAAAACCCCATGCACTAGTAGTAGGAAAAACAATAAATATATTCAGGGCTGGAGAGATGGCTTAGTGGTTAAATGCTTGCCTGTGAAGCCTAAGGACCCTGGTTCAAGGCTCGATTCCCCAGGACCCATGTTAGCCAGATGCACAAGGGGGCATATGCATCTGGAGTTCGTTTGCAGTGGCTGGAGGACCTGGCACGTCCATTCTCTCTCTCTCTCTGTCTCTATCTGCCTCTTTCTCTGTCTGTCACTCTCAACTAAATAAATAAAAATGAACAAAAAATAAAAAAATATATACAAATGCTCACCACATCCAAACCAATATCCAAGCCTTTCATATGTCTCTAGTTATGTAACAACACATCTCTGTGAGGTGTGAGGTGTGTTCTATTATCTGAATTCATATATATATATATATATATATATATACACACACTTTGTGCATCTGGCTTTATGTGATACTGGGTACACAAACCCCAGTCATTAGGCTTTATAGATAAGTGCCTTAATCACTGAGCCATATCTCCAGCCCTATGATCTGAATTTTATATAGTAGAAAGAGATGCCTTATTGCCTTGTGGAGAAAGCCAACTCTGTAGGTATCATTGGAATAAAATGGAGTGCCTTCATTATTCTTTATCCATCCCTTCTATTTTTCAAGGCTTTAAAAATATTTATTTTGCCGGGCATGGTGGTGCACGCCTTTGATCCTAGCACTAGGGAGGCAGAGGTAGGAGGATTGCCATAAGTTCAAGGCCACCCTGTGACTCCATAGTGAATTCCAAGTCAGCCTGGGCTAGAGTGAGACCCTACCTCGAAAAACCAAAAAAAAAAAAAAAATTATTTATGATAGAGAGAGAGAGAATGAGGATGCTAGGTCCTCTAGCTACTGCAAACAAAATTCCGACACTTGTGCCACCTTGTGCATCTGAATTTACATTTATGTGGGTACTGGGGAATTGAACTTGGTTCCATTGGTTTTGTAGACAAGCACCTTAACAGCCAAGCCATCTCTCCAGCCCTATTCCTTCTATTTTATATCACTCAAAAAAAATCCATAAATTAGCACAATTCCCACCCAAACATTAATGGGTATGTAGTAGTTAAATGGGTCTTGCAACTGCTACATTTTTGGCTGTCATTTTAGCTTACTTGACAGTTGTATGTTGTAGCAGACAGCTTCAGGTCATTGAGATGAACTTCCAGACCATTCACAGTTATGGAGGAAGGGATTTATTAAAAATAGAGGGAAAGTTTTATAATGGCAAAAGAAGCTGCCCTGCTTTTACAAGTCCATGCTGAGAGAGAAAAGCCATAAGCCACACCACACAGCACACTTCAGGAACTCCAGGAGGAACTCAGGCACTTTGCTTATCTTTATACTGGAATTCCAAATGCACCACCACACTTTAGGGCTGGACCCCAAGATCCATCCAGTGACACCTCCTCCAATCAGGTAGCTCGAAATCTAAGAAGCTTTAATAAACTTCCTGATTTTTTTGTGGGGGGCATTTATTCAAACTATCATATATGTCTTGGCCAGAGCAGCCCTGTAGAAGTTCTCAGCAGACACTGAGAATCTTATGGTAGACAGGATTGACCTATCTGGGTGTTTCAGAGAGTTCATCATTGAGCTGGGTGGGGGTGAGTACAGGATTGAATTGTGGACATCCTAGGGGTTTGCTGTCACAGTGGCCCAATGGTGTATCCTAAGTAGACACCACAAGTCCCTGTCCCATGGGTCAGAATGGCTGATGGGGACTCAGCTTCAGAAATCTTTGAGAGAGGTGCAGTTATTGTTAGGCTGATAGCAGACTTGTTGGTTCACATAAGGCTGTAGAGCTCATCCAGGAGCTGGGAAAATGGAAGAGTTTAATTCACTAACATGAGTGGACTAATGGTGGTGAAGAGGATCATTTGTGCCCCTTGCTTTCTGGAGAGAGGTGTGTTTGTGTGTGGAGGAGAGGGGGGGATTCACTAAGAAGGACTGCAGAAGGTGAAGAACTATGAATGACCGCATCCTCACCTGTGGGTTTACTCTACAGGTCCTCAGGGTTACCCAATTCTTAGAAGCCACCATCTGGGGAGATAAATCCTCCCCTTCATGGCACTCAGGCCTTTCAGGCCTGTGTCTATAGGCTGATGGTTCTCAGTTGCAGTTGCTACTCCCCAAGGCTGAGGCCTGATAAAGTGGACATTCCCTCCAAGTCCCACGGTACCAAGAGTTCTAGAAATCCTTGGCAGTGTCAACAGGCAACTAACTGAAAAGCACACCTCTCAATTTTGGTACTGAGCAGAAAGGGGAGAACAAACTTTAGCTCTGTCCATGGAAAAGAATGACTTGCCAGTTCAATTTCAGTGGACCTAATGTTCTGTTGAGATAAAAGCTGGAAGTTCATATTTTTTTAATTCAACTAAAGTGGGTCTGTTAACAAACGCCTATAATCCCAGCTACTTGAGAGATAGGCAGGAGGATTACAAGTTCAAGGACTGCCTGAGCAGCTAGTGAAACTCTTTCAAGACAAAATTAAAAAGAGGAACTGGGACTATTACTCAGTGTAGAGTGCTTGCTTAGTATGTAAAAGACCCTGGATTCAACTCCCAGTACTGCTATAAAATGTGAACTACATGTAATGTAATTGTAATGGCAAAATGACATAACGCACATAACAAAAACTTTAAAATTTTACATTTTACTCTATATACATAAAATAATGGAAAGGTACTTCAGCAGCATTTTTAAATTATTTTTTGGCTGGTAAGTATATCTGGTAATAATATCTGCATTATTTTATATTTTAAATCAGGAAAAATGGTGTTCAATAATGTGTGCTAAATTTTCCAGAAAAAACCACTAAGCTAAAAATCTTATGTTAAAGATTGTACAAAATTGATCACAACATCATGATTTCTGAGAACTAGGATGTTGAAAATCCAGAGCCAAAATTGTGCAGGGCTGTCTTTAATCCCATTAACAGCCATTCTTGGACCATATCTGTGTTTGACCTAATATTCCTGTGACTATCAGAGAAAACTTAGTAGACTGTTAGCTTCCACCATTGTAAAAGCTAATAACATCATTAGAGAACATCTAAAACCTAGAGTAGAGATCTTACCATTTTGCTGTAATCTACCTGCCTGATATTCCAGCCAATGTAGCTATGAAGTTCTTTGATTTATGACTTTCTTTTGTTTTATAACAATAAACACTTCATGAATCTATCTCCATGTTGGCACACATTACTTAGGGCGGTTTGAATTTCTATTCCCAGGCCATGGTCTCTCATATTTGTCTCAAAAATAAACTCGTTCTTGTTTCCTTTGAGGCAAGATCTATGTTTCACATCAAAAAGTAGCTAATATTTCTGTTAATGCTAGTTAAGTAAGAGAAACACTAATGTTTTGAAGCATTGGAGGTTTAACCAGTTTTTTAGCACAGATATTTTAAAAGTAAAGGGATGTTTTGGTTTTCAAAGGTGGTTTTAAGATCACTTTTTGGAAAATATATATATATATTATATAACATATTGACTATAAAGACATTTTAACAATTTAATGATATAGCACATGACCTCATATGATCAAACTGTAGATTTTGTCTGCTGGATGGAGAAGGCAATTAAATGTCACCTTAATTTACTGCATTTTCTAAAAGATTCAGAGGAACCTAGGGATGGAGAGCTTGGCATAAAACAAATGCCCAGTTCTTCAACATCTTGCAGTGGCCTATCTTTATTTTGTACTCAGTTTGTTATTCAGTTCTGACATGTACAAATACCAACTGGAGGTTAATTTCAGCTACAATTTTGGCTCCTATTTTCCTTTAAAATCATACAGCCATAGAACATTGCAGCTGAAAAGTACTTATGACATCACCCCAGTCCTAACAATTCTGAATTCTCTCCTTTGTTCCTAAATAGTGACTTGAAAAAGAACTTACATGACAATGTATGATGATGCAACAGGAATTTATACATTTTGCTGCTTAACACAATCTTTAGTCTAAAGGTAAAAATGAACAAAAATTCTAAAGCTCTGGCTCCTTTTATAACTGAAAAAGATAGTATATATTAATTGTACAAATCAATGGGGCATATTGTAGAATTCTTGTTCAAGAAAATGGATTTTGGGGCTGGAGAGATGGCTTAGTGGTTAAGGCACTTGCCTGCAAAGCCAAAGGACCTCAGTTCAATTCTCCAGGACCCACATAAGCCAGATGCACAAGGGGTGCATGCATCTGGAGTTTGTTTGTAGCGGCTGGAGGCCCTGGTGTGCCCATTCTCTCTCAGTCTCTGCCCCCCCCCTCTCTCAAATAAATAAAGATATTTAAAAAAAGAAAGTGGATTTTTTTTATAGCAATGGATGTAATAGGCAAGCCCCTATCTGAATAATTGAGTGAAGGAGTTACTTACGGCTTCAGAGTCACCATGATAGTTTTTAACTCTGGGTAGTAGGTTGGTCAAAGGGTGGTTAGTAGATATTACTGGTACAAATGAAGTAGGGAGAGAGATGAACTAGGGGGTTACAAAAGTTTTCTTTTTCTTTATATCTCTGTCTGATTCCCAGTTATGACTTGAAATATTCACAATACTTTCTTTTTCTTGGATCCAAACTAGTTAATTGATTTGTATGTGTAGATGGTGTGCCTACATGTATATATGTGTGTTCATGTGTGTATGGGCATATGTGTGCACATGCGCATACGCATGTGTCTGGGGGTCAAAGGTCACATTGAGTGTGTTCTTTATTCATTCTCCTTATTTTTTTTTTTGAGACAGGGTTTCTCATTGAAGCTAGTATTTACCAAATCAGCCAGATTAGTTAACCAGCAAGCCCCAGTTCTTCTGTCTCTGCCTCTTCAGTGCTGAGAATACAGGAACATGCTCTGATGTTTGCTTGCACATCCGTACTTGGGATCAGAACTCATTTCCTTAAGCTCATGCAGCAAACACTTTACCCACTGAGCCCTCTCCTTTGTCTCAGACTTATTAGTAATTTTTTTTTACCAGTCTTATAAAACTGCATGGGTGTTAAGGGTTTGCGTGGTGAATTGTTCACCCTGGTTCTGCCACTGTTTCCAGTCTTGAGTCTTGAGCTCTATCAGCCTTAGTTCTAAGAAAACTAGTAACTCAGAAATTGAACTTGAAAAAGGGACAACTAAGGTAAAATAATACATAAGAAAATGATTCTTCTTTTATTATTTTTTTTACTAACAAATACAAGTTCATTCAAGGATCCAAATGATATCTACATAGGAAAAAACTTTCATTCCTCTTCTCTCATTATCAAATTTCAGTCTCCTTGAATATTAACTGTCTGTCCTATCTTGTATTCTGTTAACATTCAAATATGACTGGGTTCTTCACTGTGACCATTTCAGTGAGATGATTAGATGCCTATGCATCTGCCTTTCTCAATGGATAATATAGGACATAGTTCTCATCAGTCCACAGGCAAGCCTTCCTGGTTGTGCCGGTTTATTCAATCCTTTTGTAATGTATGGATGGCATCAAGATTGTTTGGGTTTTCTTATTATAAACAATATAGTGAAAAGGAGGATCTCTGTGAGTTCAAGGCTAGCCTGAGACTACATAGTGAATTCCAAGATAGCCTGGGCTAGAGTGAGAAAAGTACCTCAAAAAATATAGTAATAGAGCTGGGCGGGTGGCGCACGCCTTTAATCCCAGCACTTGGGGGGCAGAGGTAGGAGGATTGCCATGAGTTTGAGGCCACTCTGAGACTACATAGTGAATTCTAGGTCAGCCTTAGCTAGAGCGAGACCCTACTTTGAAAAACCAATATATAAATATATATATATTTATAGTAATAATAATCCTTACATATGTGTACTACTTTTTGGTCATATATTCCTGAAGGTCTAACTTAGAGGTTTTATATTGTTCTTATTTAAAATTTTGTTATACAATGATAAATTATTTATCAAAAAGGTTGTAGGACTTTATTTCATCTTTCTTCACTGGAGTTGAGTATACATACCTCTGTACGTCTCTACATCTACATATGCATCCATCTTTACACCTGAGTCCTCACTGATGTCTCTTCACTACTCTTGGGCCTCAGAGATGGTCTTGTACCAAGGGCAAGGGGAACTGGGAACAATACCTGCCTGGCTTACAATGCTGTGGCAGAAGAAAGAGTACTTGGAAAATATACTTGGGGAAAAAAACAACAGTAATTACAAGTCAGAGAAAGAATGTTAAAAGGCTCTGTGTCCTAGCAAATGAAAACTACTAAATGCTCCATTTAGCGAGTTGCTCTACAAGAAAAGACATTTTGACCTAAAAGTCAGTGCTATTATTTCTTCCATGAAACTATAATTTAAAGAATGTCCAACTCACCAAATGGTTTCCTATGATCTTTAAAAGTTCAAAAAAATTAACAAAGGAAAAGGTCCATTCCTGAAGCTTCTTAATTCTGAAAACAATATACTACCTTTAACATGTTCCCCTTCAGCCAGAACTGGATAAGCTCAGGTGCTAGAAATGTGAATCACCCTTTTATTCAGGTGACCTTTGCCAAATTGCAACCCAGGTGGCTTTAATTATAGTCTTTCAGTCCCTGCCTGCTTCTTGGTGTTTCTCTGAGGCCTCTCTTTGTCTCTCCAAGTCATAATGCCAATATAAAATTCAGGAATAAAAATTTCTTATCAGTCACAAGTTATGAGAAGTGACCAAGGATTAGTGTTTCCAAGGATCAAGGAACAGATTTTGAAGGAAAACAATGACCTTGTGTTTTAGGACATTCTTTGTGGACATTCCCATAAGGAACTAGAGAATCTCCTCCTAGGAACAGTAATGAATTGTGCAGTTCCAAGGTCTTTCTTTAATAGCTGAATAGCCTTTCTCATTCCCTGAACGTTGGAAGTGCCTACAGGAGAGAGAATTGTGAACACTCCTGGGTCATGTGTCAAGTCTATAGGCAGATATACTCTTAAAACAGAAAATGAAATTATATTCTGTTCCATACCAAGGATCTGCTTGTTTGGAGAACATATTTGCTTTTTCACCCTCTACTCTTGAGGTCTAAGGTCTTTGATGTTAAGTGTCTGGGATTCCTTGTCCTCAGAATGAATTAAAAACCAGTAGCTTATCCCTAAAATATGAAAAATGACTAGATCTTATAAAGAAGAAGAAGGAAATACCACATCTGAATGTTAGCTTGGCTATCTTTTGGGTGACGGGAATCTCTATTATTTTCCTGAAGACTTTTTTGTACTGTTTAATGGGCAAATGTATTGCATCCTAATGAATAGTTGATTTCAAAGTGAATCTCCTAGAAGATTAAGCCTGGATTCCTTTCTATCATGAACTCATGACCAAAACTCAGCGAAGCTCTCCACACTTCCTGTCTCTCCACAGCTCCTTTTAGGTGGTTTTGTGCTGAAATCCCCCATGGGCATGTGTTTGAACACCTGCTCCCCAGTTGGTGGCCCTGTTTTTGAAGGTTGTGGGGCTAGGCTGGTGGAACAGGGTTGATGGGAGTGTAGTTGAAGACAGTTTGTTTGGGGCCACTTCAGCTATCATGGTGGACTATAACTTCTGAACTGTGAACCAAAATAAGACAGTCTTCCCTTAAACAACTGCTTCTACCAGGTATTTTGTCATAGTGCCAAGAAAATTATGTGATACACTCTTCTCCTTTCCCAATGCTTCTAGTTTTCTCTGAGGCTTCCTCCTTTCCTTGTAGCAGAAAGTTATTCCAATTTATGCATTTACACATCCATTTCTTTCACCAGGGGACCATGAGCACAAAATGTGCCCTTACATACACATTGCTGCCCAGATGGGCAAACAGCTAGAGCCAGGAGAAATAACAAATACATGCTAAGTGCATTCTTAATCATGGCACTTCTTTGAGTACACTGTAGCTTAGCTAGTCTCCATAAAAACACAACTGCTAAAAAGAAAAGAAACAACTGTAGGCAGAGAAGATTTATAAATATTTCTATAGCATACAAGATAAACATGATCTGTCAAGAAACAATAATAAAGTGAGGACTTAAAGGTTATTTCACAAACTGTTCCAGACACTAAAGGATCTTATACGTAACTTCATAGTGTCACTGTGTCACCACTTTATAAAAAATGCAAAATGGAAATCACTAGAACTCTGCATCATGTACAGTATGTCACATATAATTATGCTTATTGTTAAAAATGGCAGATGCTTCCAAGCAATAGGTTCAAAGTTTTCCTAATGTTGCATCATATTTATAAAACTTAGCCATTGCTCATCATATTGGAGATAACCATGGAGACTATCTGCCTATGGACACCATGGTCAAGATGATGGGGCTTAGGTCAGGGAAAATTTGCCATTCACATGAGACCACATAGGTATTTACAACATTTCCTAGGTTCTACAATACACAAAAAGGGCTTGGTATTCAGATAAATTCAAGAGTTAATTGACTATTTAAATACCATATTATTCCTTCATCCTCACACCAGGATTGGTCAGAAATGTTAAAACTGATAAGTATACTGTGAATTTCCTAAAGGTACATCCGTTCTGACACCTGCTTTCCCATTTTGTTTGTTTAAGAGGAGTTTTCTCATGAAAGATGGGGAAGGGCAGCATTGCATGAACATCTCAGGTTTGATTCATTTCTACTCCAGTATAGAAAACAAAAGCAGCAAAAAAAACATATTTATTCTATGATTCTAGCCTAGCTGCAAATGTGTTTGCTCTTGAGTCTGCATAAGTGTTTTCCTCAAGTTCATAGACTTTATAATGTCATGAAAAATAAAATTATCCTTTTATAAAGGGAAAACTGAACACTGCTTTGCACTACAGAAAAATCAACTTGGGATTAAAAAATTCTGATAACATTATTTAGAACTATATAATTTCAAATACCACATTTTGAAATGCAACCTTGACATTCTTAGACATACTCTTGAAAATCTAATGAGCTTCTGAAACTGTATTTAACTAAAATTTCAATTTCTTAAATATTTGGAAAGGTCACTTTTGATGTGATGAATTATAATTTTGGCAATTCTCATTGTACAGCTGTTCTCAGGAAATATAATACCATTGGTGGGATAAACAACATATTTAATAAGATTCCTTGAAGTTTTTCTTGTTAAATATCTTTAAGAAAATGTTCAAATGTTTTCAATTAGTGCAGTATTTTCCTGCTGGCATAAGAATACCTTTGAGTAGTAAATGGTTAACATACATTGCTGAGTAATAGCTTTCCAGGAGCCAAGAGCACCCTGGATCTATGTAGCTCAGGTACAGAGTAAAGACCATCTTAAGAGATTCTCTCCTTTAAAGAAAAAAATGCATGGTAAGATATCCACTATATTATTTCATATGAAAATCAAAACCAAACAACCTAAATCTAAAGTTGATTGAGCACAGTTTTATAAGCAATATGTATATATAATAATTATATAATATATAAAAATATGTATTATAGTTATGCATAATATATAAACTTATATATAGATATAGCTAGCTAGATAGATAAACACAAACACACATATATATATTAAGCCAGGTACGGTGGCTCACACCTGCAATTCCTGTATTCATAAGGCTGAGACAGGAGGATTTCTGTGAGTTCAAGGCCAGCCTGGGCTCCAAAGTGAGTTCCATGTCAGCCTGGGCTACTGAGTCAGACTATTCCCCCACCCCATCTAATCTTCAGAGACATATAAGAAACTTAGTTGCACGCAAATGGATTTTCTAATTAATTAGGTTAAATTGGCCAATTACTAATAGCTTCATATAGTTCAACATGTGACCAAAATGCTAATAGTAGGGGTTATAACTTACGGATAATGACAATACTATTTATTCATTTAGTTCTTTTCCATATTGTTTATAGTAAGCATTCTTTGGTGTCAAATAACAAACCTTGTGTTCCTGACTTTCTTTAACAATTATATGTTTATTATGTTCTTATTCAATTTTACTTTTTTATTAAAAGATTTTATTTATTTATTAGAGATAGAGAGAGGAAGAGAGGGAGAGAGAGACAGAGAGTGAGAATGGCCACATCAGGGCCTCTAGCCACCGCACAGAAACTCCAGACTCAGGCGCCACCATGTGCATCTGGCTTACATGGGACCTGGAGAATCGAACCTGGGCCCTTAGGCTTTGTAGGCAAGGGCCTTAACTGCTAAGCCATCTCTCCAGGCCCAATTTTACTTTTTTAAAAAACTGATCTTTTTTCAAACATTAAAAAGTACACTGTGGGGCTGGAGGAATGGCTTAGTGGTTAAGGCATTTGCTTGCAAAGCCAAAGGACCCAGGTTGGATTCCCCAGGACCCACGTTAGCCAGATGCACAAGGGGGCACTCACATCTGGAGTTCGTCTGCAGTGGCTGGAGGCCCTGGCATGCCCATTCTCTCTCTCTCTCTCTCTGTCCCACTTTCTCTGTCAAATAAATAAATAAATAAATAAATAAAAATAAATATTTAAAAAATACACTGTGAGCACCTGGACTACAATTATGAGTTCTGTGATTACAGAAGCACATGAGACATGATTTTTAATTTTTTTATTTAAAAGAAGACTCAGAGGCAAACCTGTGTGAAGAGATTATTGTGATCAATAGAGAGAAGGAAGATTCTCAGCTGTGCTCTAGGAATCATTTTCAAAGCTTGTTTATATTTTATTTTTATTTATTTATTTGAGAGAGAGAAAGAGGCAGATAGATAGAGAGAGAATGGGCACACCAGGGCCTCTAGCCAGTGCAAATGAACTCCAGATGCATATGCCACCTTTTGAAACTGGATTATGTGAGTCCTGAGTTCTTTGCTCTGTGTTCTTTGGCTTTGCAGGCAAATGCCTTAACCACTAAACCATCTCTCAATCCCTTAAAGCTTATTTAGAGTGTGCAGTATTTTACTATAAAACTGGAGAGATAGCTTAGTGGTTAATGTGCTTGCTTGCAAAGGCTAAGGACCCATCTTCCACTCTCCAGATTTCACATTAGCCAGACACGCAAAGGTGAGGCAAGTGCAAGGTGTCACATGCCCACTAGGTGACACAAACCTCTGGAGTTTGATTTCAGTGCTTGAGGCCCTGGCACACCGATACTCTATCCCTCCCTCCCTCTCTCTTTCTCTCTCTCTGTCTCTTGCTCTCTCTCACTTAAAACAAACAAACAACAAACAAACAAACAAACAAACAGACAAAAACCTGGCATATTCAGCAGGATCCTGGCCAGACAATCAATTTTTTTTTAATTACCTTTATGTATATGTGTACATTTGAGTGTGGGCGGGTTTGGGCCATTGTGTGTGTATGAAGGTCAGAGGGAAACTTCAAGTGTTAGTCCTTGCCTACCACATTGTTTTGAAGTAGGGTCTCTTGTTGCTCACCCCTGGGAAGGCTAGCCGCTACAAGCTTCTCCACCTCCCATCTGGCCACAGGAGTTCTGGGACTAGGTCTGGCTTTACTTGGGTTCTGGGGATCTGACTCAGGTTGGTCCACACATGCAGCAGTACTTTCTTTACTCACTGAACCATCTCCCCAGTCTCAGATTTCCTACGAAGCATTTGCTGAATTCAGAATTTCAACTAGGGCTCAGATTGAAAAAAAAAAAAAAGAAAAAAAGTACACCATACATTCTCTTAGGGATTAGGGACCATGGTAAGGATATGGTTCACAAGGGAAGTGTTGCCGGAGGTGGAATTTGCCATTGTTATTAAATGGGGATGTGTCCAAAGGACAGTAGCAATAAAATACCATTTTATTTTTATTATTTATTTATTTACTTCCTTACTTGTGAGAGAGGGAGAGTGAGTGAGAGAAAGCATGGGCACACCAGGGCCTCTTGCCACTGCAAACAAATTTCAAATGCATGTGCCACTTTGTGTGTCTGGCGTTACACGGGTACTGGGGAATTGAACCCAGGCCATCAGCCTTTGCAAGCAATAGCCTTTAACCACTGAGGAATATCTCCATCCAAATAGCATGTTCTTGCAAAATTTGGCCATCATGGGAGTCTACCACACCTGTAAGGTTCATGCCTGACCTATGCTGGCTACACAGCAGCGATGCCTGCATGGCAGTGCTGAGAATTCCAATCCAGGCGGAGCGATGTGCAAGTCCTTCAGGGAGAGCCATCCAGGAAGATTATTAGGCAAAGAGTAAGTTTTGGATATTCATTCTCACATAGGGGAGTGATATAAAAAGTGATGCAAAATTGTTTTGTTCTACTGACAGGAATGTTTCTGAACCCACCTTCCAAAATTATTGTTTAGGTGGGAGAAGAAAAAGATGAGATTGACAAAACTCTTTGTTATTAAAGCCAAACAAACCATTGTAAGTACCAAGAAATATGTCAACCAAACAATTACTATAATCACTCTCACCATTCTACAGGAAACTAGAAGTTAGCACTTTTCAAACTAATCGGTTATTTTTATTTGAATATAAAATATTAACATTCCAGTTTTGAGTTGTAAAATACCATTAATGCTATGGTGGCTGGAATATTCATTATTGTGAGACATATTTTCAGGTATTTTGACAATTATAAACTGATTTTGGGATTTAAATATACTTTAAGTACAAATATACCTAAAATCTAAAACTTCACTTCAATTTACATGTGAATTAAAGCACATGGCTGTCCTTTAACTATATACAAGGGCTGGAGAGATAGCACAGTGGCTAAAGGCACTTGCTTGCAAAGCCTGATGGCCTGGGTTCAATTTCTCAGTAACCACATACAATATCAGCTTCACACAGAGAAACCAAATTTTATTGGATGAGCTAGAAGCTATTATTTTGCCAGTTAAAAGCAGTAATGGAATCTGAGTTGGAAGGAAAGAAAGGACATTTTCTATGCCAATATAAGTGTATTTTATAAATATATATTAAAATTCTAACAATTATTTCAGTCTCCTTTAAGTATGACCCAATAGCCACTATCCCACATCACAGTTATAATGGAATAAATTCCTAAGTTAGAAATTTATTTAACGATTTCATATTACATGTGGTATTGTTCTTTAGTATCTCAGTTGTTTATCGCCATACTATTATGTAATTTATGTTTTGATTTGCTTAGTTTTAAGTGATTAATGTGATTATAAATATTTTTATATAAGTAATTGATTTTCTAGCTCTTGCATTTCTTTAGAACTTGGGCTATCATAGAGTACTTTTTAATAATCTAACTAATCAGTTTGAGCCACAAATCTCAAGAAAACACACATACAAAAAACCAACAAAACACAAATAGGGATATTTGAACTATATTCTTTCCTTGATTTCTTACATAAAATATTTCATCTTTCTTGATTATCACTTTGCATTTGATCTTTTAAAATTACTATTATTTTAAATGTTTTGCATGTGTGTGTGTGTGTGACATGCATATATGTACTCATATGTTGGTGAGTGCATGTGTGTATCCAAGTACAAGTGCATGTGTGTGCGTGAGCATGTGGAGGCAAAATGTTGACTTCAGGTGTCTTTCTCAATCACTCTTTGGTTCATTTTTTGAGACAGGGTTTCACACTGATTTGAACATACAGTCTAGTGAGCAACTTCTGAGGATCAGGGCTTTACTCCACTTCCCTGGTACTGGGATGTCGGGAGTGTGCTGCTATGCCTGGCTTTTATGTAAGTGCTGGGGATTGAATGCAGACTCTTATGTTTGTGTGGCAAGAACATTACTCACTGAACCATCTCCCTTGGCCAGCATTTGGCATTTCTGATGAGTGATTGGAATCACTGGTGGTGGGGGATGAATGTATGCACTTGTGTGTGAGACAAGAACATAGAGACCCAATAAGGAAAAAGAAATAAGTTCCAGAAATAGAGTAAAGTTCGTACAATACCCACAGAGGAAAGGAGAGACACAAAGACAGACACATAGGTGCACACATGCCCGTTGTACTGATAGATCTTCTGTCCTTCAAAACTACTCCACATGAGGCTCTTACACCTTAGGCTTCTGCTTTTTTGTGTGTTCATGAGACTAACCATGCACTCTGCTTTGTCATGTGCTACTCAAGCTGGGGAGACATTTAAAACACACAAGCTCTGTGTGTGATCATCATTTGCATACAAAACTTCAAACTCGATATTTAAGGTATTTAAATATGCATAAAGAGATAACATTGTCTGAAGTCTTTAAAAAAACTCACATTCTGAAAGTGCTTGTTATGCTCCATGCCATGATTTTATCCCTGGAGACAATCTCTAGCTAGGAAGAGATCGCCTAACAGATGAGCAAGGGTTTGGTCACTGTTGGAATGTGGTGTAGCCCAAGCTGGGGCTTCATAAACTACATCACCTCTTCTCACCCTCCATGGTCCTCCAAAGAGTATGGCAAGATCCATGTGGAAAAACAGGGGATGATGTTCCAAATCCCACCTGCCTATTTTGTAATAGATTACACAGCTTTCTTTTAATCTTGAGTTTGAATCTGATAAGGAAAATTTGCATCTTCTCATCCTCCATGGTCCTCCAAAGAGTGTGGCAAGATCCATGTGGAAAAACAGGGGATGATGTTCCAAATCCCACCTGCCTATTTTGTAATAGATTACACAGCTTTCTTTTAATCTTGAGTTTGAATCTGATAAGGAAAATTTGCATCTTCTCATCCTCCATGGTCCTCCAAAGAGTGTGGCAAGATCCATGTGGAAAAACAGGGGATGATGTTCCAAATCCCACCTGCCTATTTTGTAATAGATTACATAGCTTTCTTTTAATCTTGAATTTGTATCTGATAAGGAAAATTTGCAGGTATTTATAATGCTTACTTATGCCATGTAGTTTTCACAAGTTCTGGAATTTTTGGCACAAGTCCATGGTGAGCGAGGTATGTATCAAGTATTATGAGCCCTGACTTTGAGATGGGTTTGCTGAGTTACAGTAAGGTTGCTTCCCCAGGCCAGCCTAGCGAGTACATAGAAATGGCAGAGCTTGAAGCTGGGCCTTTGGGCTCTGCAGATATAACCATTCTGATCATCCACAAGGATGCCTTGTGAGTTAGGTCACAAAACTCCCTAAGGACACAGACAGATAAGTTCCTATAAACTCCTAGAGGATGTTTAGAAATTTTTAGGGTGTATGGCCACAGGAACTGGGATAAGGAAGCTTAGAGAAGAAAACAAAACTAGAAATTCACTGCTCTGGGAATGCTGTGACTGTCCCTATATAAGGACACTTCTCAGTTCTGAGGTGAGAGTGAGGGTGGCAGGCAGTGAGAAATAGGCTGCCTACTGTTTATCTGTGGGTTTGGTTGCTTTTTCCTTATCTGTCTGATGAGGAGGGCCTGCAATGTATAGAATGAAAACAAAAAAGATATTTTCTCATTTAAGGATCATTTTTTAACTCAACAACAGGTCTTTGGTGGCTAGAGTGATGGCTCAGTGGAAGCCTGCCAACCAGAGTTTGAATACCCAGCACCCATGTGAGTCCAGAAGCAAAAGATCACACACATATGTAATCCCAACACACATGTAAGGCAATAGGAAGCAAAAGCAAGAGAGGCCCTGTCTCAAATAAGGTTGGAGGGTAGGACCAACACCTCAGAGTTATACTCTGACATCCACATGCATGCAGTGCCATGTATGCACCCGTATACACACACATACAAATAATTTTAAAATGAAGAAACAAAATAAAACCAAACATGACTTTGCAAAATGCAGAAGGTATGAAATGTTTGATTTATAGGAAGGATAAGTCAGTAACAATAACTCACAGATAAATTCATAAAAGTACCTAATGAGCATTAAGAAATTAAGCAAAAGCTGCTAGGCATGGTGGCGCACGCCTTTAATCCCAGCACTCAGAAGGCAGAGGTAGGAGGATTGCCATGTGTTTGAGGCCACCCTGAGACTCCATAGTGAATTCCAGGTCAGCCTGGGCTAGAGTGAGACCCTACCTCGAAGAAAACAAAAAAGAAATTAAGCAAAAGCTGCTTAAGTATATGCAGTACTGTGTCTTGGAACACATATATTTAAATGAAAATTAGAAATCTTAACTTCTAAGAAACTTTAGGAAGCTCAGATAATCAGCAATTGTGATTTTCCTTGTGTATAATGCTAAAGATCATTGAGCAGAGAAAAAACAATTCTCAGATTCATGAGGAGACCCATCCCCCCCACACAGCCACCGTGTGTGGGGGAGACAGACAGTAACTCTTAGGTCTATAGGAATAATTCACTGACATACATGAAAATCTTACATATAGTACTGAGAATTTTAAAAACTTATTAGAACTTTTCCAACATCAATCAAAAACCTCATAAGTCTAAACCACTGATAATATATTTTCCATGGATTTGTATGAATTTGCCACATTGCAGAATTCTGACTTAAGTTCTACCAACTTCATTCAATATTTTTATTGATCAGAGAGGAATGGCTCAGATGAAATTTTCTAGTGGATGAAAAGAAAATGATCACCTGCAGGCCAGTGTTTCATGAATTCTCTTCATGTACAAGTCAGCCTATGAGGTCAGAGGACATTGAGAGATCATGCTTGATCTGCAATGGGAGCCACTTTCCTCTGGTTAGCTCCCTTAGTGCTGGGAGGACCTATGAGAGCTGCTGGGCGATAAAAGTCAACAATACCATGCATAAGCAGTAGATTCTGAAATTACAAAAATCATTCAGCCAGGCAAAATATTCCCATTGGTGCAATAGTGGCACAAAGTTATTAGAGTAATCAACTACTGTGATTGGATATGAGAAAAGCTCAATGGGAAGGAATTAATGCCTGGTTCTGAGAACCAAGTCAAAAGCCTATGGCTTGGAAGATGATAGGCCTTCTACAGGGAAACGTCCACTGTTCTTTGGTAAAAGGAGGTTATGCCCATAAAAATTCTTCTAAAGGCCTATGTTTCTACCCATTGATTCATGATGCTCTCTCTCTTGCCTAGAGAATCTGAATTTTACAGATGACAGCAAATACCAGGGGAGACCTAAGACCCATTTAAAAATGACAAGAAAAGAAAGCCAACTGCCTAGCATGAGACAATTCATCTCTGTCATATCTGCTAGGGCCCATGCAACATTATATAGCTAATAGATTAAATATGAGTGCTCATGGCTACTTTGATAACCTCCTTCAGGGAGTTGAAGGTAGACACTGAGGAGATTCAAAACTCATCAAAGCAGAAAAGTAGAGTTTGCCAAGAGCTCAAGACCAAAGAAGACTTATAACACACTTTCCAAGGCTCAGGGAACATTGTGGAAGAGGGGACAGAAAGAATGTAAGAGCTACAGGGTGGGAAGGTATTCTCTGAGACATTGTTCCCCCACCCACAGAGACTGACTGGTACATTCATGACTCCACACTAATAACCAGTAACTCCACTGAAGAGGGCCCACAGTGGGATGGCAGTAGAGCAGAGGGACTTAAGAGTATAACCTGACTGGAATATAACCAATTTGCAATATGTTCATATATTAAAGTTTTCATTATTTTGTTTTTAAATTAAAGGCTGCAGAAAAAAAAGCCAGGGCTGTGGAAATGGCTCAGTGGTTAAATGTGCTTACTTATAAAGCCTTCCCAGCCCAGATCAACTCTCCAGTACTCATGTAAAGCCATATGCACAAAATAACATGTTTCTTTTGCAGTGCCAAAAGACCCTGGCATGCTCAACGTCTCTCTCTCTCTCTCTCTTGTTCTCTCTGTGTCTCTTGCAAATAAAAAATAATAATAAAGTCAGCTGTGCCCTAACAGACAGCTTCAGGTTTGCTGAGATGAACTTCCAGACCAGGCACAGTTATGGAGGAAGGGATTTATTGAACCTTACAGATCCAGAGGAAATTCCATAATGGCAGAAGAAGCTGGCCTGCCTTCACAGGTCCAAACACAGACAGAGTAGCCCAGAAAGCCAAAAGCCACACAACACAGCACACTTCAGGAACTCTAGCTAGGCATACTTTGCATATCTTCAGATTGAAATCTTGAACCCACCACAACACCTTAAGATCTGCCCAGATCCAGCCAGGTGCTGCAGATCCAAACTACAAATTAATAAACCACTGAATATATTGGAGGTCATCTATTCAAACTACCATATTTAGCTTAAAAGAGTATATCACATTTAATGAGTATAATGGATCAAAACTCTATTTATAATTTGTAGATTTTTTTTCCCCAGAGCCTTAACTTCATGGTTTTCATTCCATTCCATTCATTTTGGCAATTCCATTGCTGAGAAAGGGAAATGGAGATTGCACTTGAATTTTATTTGTACAAAGGATTATTAGAGAGTGAAATTAAAATATATTATCATTTGTTACAAAAAGTTAGCAAGTTTTGTTTCTCTTGAAAAAATAAGGGGCTGGGGAAATGGTTTAGCAGTTAAAACTGCTTTCTTGCAAAACTTAGCAGCCCAATTTGATTCCCAAACACACACATAAAGCCATAAGCATAAAGTGGTGCATGAGTCTGGAGTTCATTTGCAGTGTCAAGAGGCCCTGGTGTGGTATACTAACTCTCTGTCTGCTTTCTTATCTTTTCTTTTTTCAAATAAAAAAAAAATATATTTTAAAAAATCATCAGAGTATTTTCCATAGGCACAGGGACTATATGGGTACTGGAGCCAGACAGCCCTCAGAGGGATCCTGCCTCTGACACTTGTGCAGACCATAGAGGTCTTTTTGTGCCTCCATTTACTCATTTTTTAAATGAGATCATAGCCAACTGTGGAAATGCACATTTGTCATCCCACTAGCCATGAAGGTGATGCCAAAGGATTGCTGCAAATTTGAGGACAGCCTGGGTTGCTTAGTAAGATTATGTGTCAAAACCAAAAAATAAAATCAAGACATAAACACATGCATAAATAAAAAGGAACATAATACATACAAACTGCTGTGAGCACTAAGCTATTCATCTATGCAAAAGATGTAAGGTGATGCATGAGAAATAAGGGTGCTCTTTACTTGTAGTGTTATTCTATTTACATAAAGCCACACTTGTTAATAAGTATACTGCAGATTAGGAGCAGTGTCAGTAACAGCATGACAACCATGACAAAGAAATGCGATAAGTACATAGAGGCTCACTAAAACTAAATAGCAGGAAGAATAGTATTATAGTTCTTGAAGCATCAGCAGAAATAAATATAATTGCTTCACAATTTAGATCATTCTTTCAAGATCATAATTGTTTGAAAAAAATTATTTATTTATTGATTGATTGATTTGCAAGCAGATAGAGGCATAGACACGGGGGTGGGGGGAGAGAGGGAAGAGAGAAGAGGATAAGAGAGAAGAGGGAATATATGAGAATCCCAGGGTGTCTAGCCACTGCAAAAGTTCTCCAGATACATGCACCACTTTGTGCATATGGCTTTATGTGGGTACTGAGGAATCAAATCTAGGTCGTTAGGCTTTGCTGGCAAACACCTTAACCACTAAGGATCTGTACAGCCCCCCAACTTTTTAAAATATATTATTTACTTCTGAGAGAGGGAGAGGAAGAGGAGAGAGGAGGGAGGGAGAGAAAATGGGGACATCAGGGCCTCTTGCCACTGCAAACAAATTCCAGATGCATGCACCACTTTGTGCATTTTTATGTGAGTACTAGGGAATTTAAATCAAGCCAGCAGGCTTTGTAACTTAAATACTGACCCATGTCTCCAGCCCAACTTTAAAGGATATAACATTTAGTTGATGAAAGTATACATAAAAAGTTAACTGGTGGCTGAAGAGATTGCTCAGTGGTTAAGGCACTTGTTGCAAAGCCAAAGGACCCAGGTTCGATTCCCCAGTACCCACATAAAGCCAGATACGCAAGGTGGTGCATGAGTCTGGCCCTGATATGCCAATTCTCTCTCTCCTTCCAACTGTTTCTCTATCTTGAAAAAGTAAATAAAATATTTATTAAAGAAACTAAATTGTTCATAAGTTTTGTTTATGGTGCTTGTCATGCATATATTTAATCCCTGTTCAACTATATATGAACTATTATACTAATGAGACAAACAACCAGTATAAACCATAGAGAAAAGATTTCAGTTGACACTTCACTAAAGAATACGTACAGAAACTACATGAACATGTGAAAGATGTTGAAAATTTCTAGTCCTTGGAGGCAAAAAGATGAAAGCAACAGGAGTTACTGTTCACCAGGACAACTGACGTTGAAAATACTGACCATAACAATGACAATAACAAGGATGTAAAACAGTGTCACAACTTTGGAAAATAATTTTATCATTTCCTAAAACATTAGACATATACCTACCATTTGACCAAACACTCTACTCCTTGGTAAGACTATTCCCTTAAGTCATCCTAAGAGAGACAACAGCATGTATGAACAAATGTACATGGTTATTCAAGATTTACTTCAGCAATTCAACAGCAGAAATAATACCATGCTAATGGAGAAGAATGGTTATAATGGAATAGTACAAAAACCCACAAATGGATAAATTACTGCTACATACAGAGGTATGCGTCAGTTTTTAAGTAATTGTTCAGTAAGAAAGAAGCCAAACAAAAATATGACATCTTCTGCAATTCTGTTTAGGCAAAATTATAGGAAATGAAAATTATCCTATCCTGATTCAGTGCCCGTCAGTGGTGTGGTGATGGCAACGAGAGTGAGAGGTAGAAGGGAAGGACTTGGGACTGCAACAAAAGCATCCAAAGTGAGACAGAATAAGCAGCATGTTCCTTATTCTGCTTTTGATGGTGACCTTGTGCACACAGGTCAAAACTTCAAATCATTATTTTCTATAAGCAGTCCCTAGTATGTAACTTGTGCAAAATAAAATCAAATAAACAATCCACCAACTTTGTGATTCAATTTACATTGTTTTCAGAAATATTAATTTTGCCAAAACAGGAAAAAATGATTCTGCAAGATGAATGATTTGAGATTGAAATAAAAATCTTTTTAGAGCAAATGTTATACCTAATAGTCTTATATTTAAAGACTTTGTCCTTCTGAAAACTAGCACATTCCCACAGAATGAAGTGGTAGATCTGACAACTGCTGCTGCCCTCATAGGACCACTGCTAGTCAAAGGCATTGGCAAGGTGGTGCTCAAAGATACAGAATGTTCTCAAACGCTGGACTCCCAAGCTTTAATGTCTTGTGGTTTTGGCAAGTATAACCATAGCACTTCCTTACATGTGAAAGTATTCATGTTGCTTCTTTTAGGACACACAGAAAAATCTAAATGCATGGACACATTTAGGTACAAATATACTTTAAAAAAATTTTGTCACAATAGTGGTTTTTTAGAAACTGTACTTAATTAAAACCTACAAAGTCCATTTAGACAAGAAGTATAGAGGATACATTTTCAAATGTGGAGAGTACTCTTTGAGCAAGAAGGGAGGCCTTTGTGGCAAGCACATAAGGTCTCAGATGGCAGAACACTGAGATCATATCCTATTGTACTAGATGCTTGCTAAGAAATTTCACACCCTGAGAAAGAAATTTTCTAACTTAATAAATTAAGAATTAAATTTAGACATAAGCTTTAATTTTACTATAACAAAATATTTAATATTGGCCATGAGTACATTTTGTTATATTTATATATTTATTAAAATGCAGGTGGAAATTATAAAAAGGTGCATGAACTCAGCTTTGCTTATCAGTAAACACTTGGGCATTTCTACCAGTGAAAAGACATATTCTTTTTAAAAATACACAAACTCCAGCTGGGCCTGGTGGTACATGCCTGACATGTATTGGGATATTTTTCAAGTTAAGCAATTAATTCCAAAATTATTTTGCAACACATGCACAAGTATAATAGGAACAGTTGATTTAAAGTAAGCGTTTACTTACTAAAAGACAGACCAAATGGCTGATCCTTCACCAGGCCCTTACAGGGAACACCTGAACCACAAGACACTGGAGAGGGTAAGATCAAGACTAACCTTAATCTTCTACATCTTCCCTCCCTCACTTCCCCTCTCCCTCTCTCTCTCTCTCTTATCTCTAACTCTTGTATATTAGTTATCTATTTCCTCATTTTCTTAGTGGGCACTGACCTGTAACTCCCAGAACCAGCATGGGGCTATCACCCACAATGAGCTTTTGATCAGAGAGACCTACAAGGTTTCCTAAAAGACAGACAGATTTCTGCCAGAGTACTTGATGTCCCACCAAAGGTTAGTGGTAAGACCCTACTGCTGAAGACACCTTATGTGATTGACATGCAAATTAGAATGGCATGGCTGGAAGTTGGAAGAGAGTCCTCAGACAGTCAGCGCGTCTAGTGCCAGAATTTGCTACATGGGCGACTGGGGGAAAATGACCAATATCTGTCGAAGCAATGCATGGTCTAACCTACTTAGCAGCAAATAATTTGTTGTGATGCCCACACAAGTGCAATAGTGGCACACAGCCATGGTGGGGAACCAACTGCTCTCATTTTGGCTAACTGATCCCCTCAGTGGTACGGGACCCATAGCTGGAGCTGGGAAACAAGTGAGAACCATATCCAAACATAAGCCCACTCTCCAATATCAAGCTACCATCAATTGTGGGCTACAAGAGGGCCTACACGTATTAAATTCTCTATAAAAAAAAGTAAGGGTTATCTTATTTGTCCGGGTGCTAACTTACTCTCCACTGGAGAATCTGCTTCTCTTTTTCAGATAGATGTAGATCCTAAGGAGAGAGCCACCCCATAATACCTCAAAAGGGCCCTGGCTGAAACTAAGAAAAATTGGAGAAACAAGCAAGGGGGCTGTTTTCCTGATGAACTGGATACCAGCACAAGGGGGAAGGAGTTCAGCACAGAGAAAAATCAACTCCTACCAAATCAGAGAGCCAGAGCCTCAGAGGCCCCCAACACCTCATCACTGAAGCAGACCAAAAATGAACCCAACCTGGCTCAGGGAAATTTTGTGGAAGAGGGGACAGAAAGAATGTCAGAGCCACATGTTGGGTCATGATCTGCAGAGACATTTATCTTACCCAAAACTGTGGGCTAACTCCACAATGCATGACCCGTATACCTCAACAAGGAGGGGCCAAGGGGAGGGGGTAGGTTACGGATGAACCTAATAATGGTAGCAAACTGACTGTATTTGCTGAATACAAAACTAACTAATAAAGAAAAAAATAAAATAAAATAAAAGTAAGCCTTTTGAAATTGTTTATGATAATGTCATTTGGGGAGATAAACAGTTTAGATGTAAAAAGGATATATCAATTTTATATGTAAAGGAAAAAGCTGACCCAGGTTTTATTTCTTCAACAGTCCAAATTATTGAAGAAAAGACTCTATATCTAACTTTAGTTTCCTTTGAATGTTTTTATATCCTTGAGACATGAGAGTAAGGAATGTAGCTAGTTCCAAACTAAGAAACAGTTGTTGCTTATGTATTTGTTAAAGAAAATATGCCATTAAAAAATAAAAATCAGTTAACACCTAGGTATTGCTCTGAAACCTTTAGATATAGTATGTCATGACCACCTTGCCCAGGCAGTGTTTTTACTCTGGTCATGCAGAGAAGACAAAGGCCCATAGTAACTAAGTAATTTTCCTTGGGGAAAGAAGGGAGTTAAGCTTATTGGATTTCACTACTCTGGATTAATGTATATTAATTACTCTTTTTACATGGAAACTCTTCTTTTTGTTTTAGCTTAGAAAATCACACATTTCCACCTAAATGAAACACCAGCAGCCAGAAGGAAAAAATCCATGTGTGTGAGAGTAAGAATGCAGACCTGCTGGAGGACAGAGCAGGAAGACGATCCACTGCGGAGGTCTGGGCACTCCTTGTACATGGTGTGCTGAGTTCTGTGCTGGCTTCATGGACATTTGGGGAGGAGAGTCCATGGTTATTGTAGGTTATTTACTCAATCTATATGCCTTTTATATCAGATAATTATAACAATCAACTGAGAGTAAGCAGACCCAAGGCCTTAGGCCTTAGGATCTCTTTATACTGTTGAAAATCACTGAAATCCCTCTATTTATTTGTTTATTTATTTATAGTGCTGGGAACTGAATCTCACACCCTCTGCATACTATGAAAGTATTCCATATCCCCAAGTCTCCCTTAATGTTTTTCTTTGTCTATATTAAGCCATTTATTTACTGTGTTAAGGTTGGAAACTAGAGGATTGTGAAGTAGTTCAGTTGGTAAAGTGCTTGTCATGAGAATGAAGACCTGAATTCCACTCTTAGAACCAGCGTAAAAAATCAAGACATAGTGATACATATCTGTAACCCCAGGGCTATGGAGATGGAGATGATAGATCTCTGGGCTTGCTGGCCAGTCAGTTTAGCATAATTGTCAAGCTACAAGCAAATAGGAGACTTTATCTTTAAAAAGGTGGTTGGTATATTTGAGGATGATAGCTCTGAGGTTGTCCTCTGGTCTGCAGATGCACACACACATACACGCATGCACAATGTACTCATACACACACAAACATTCACACATCTTCACATGTATTGAAGTATAAAAAAGATAAAACTAGACACTTGAGAAAATATTTGTCATTTAAATATTATAAACCCATAACAAAATTAATACAATTAAACATATATAATGCCATTTCATGGAAAATACCTTTTCCCAAGCAAACAAAAGTGGCTTGATTTATATGCTTGCTAATCCCTCCTCCCTTGGACTTCATAGGAGACAACTGGATTTTCCTACCTGATTCTCTGATGGGTTCCTTAAATATCACATTTCATGAAGGCACTGAGATGGTCCACTATGTAGGCTGAGACAGTGATAGTGAACCAGGGAGATGGTGTCTCAGCAATGTAATGAAAGTTTTATATACAGGAATCCCTGAAAGGCTCTGGGAAATTAAGATGCCAGGCACACATGATGGAGACCGGTTCTAGCATGTCCTTGAATGATGTTTATGATTCCCTGATATGCACAGTAATTTACAATGTTATCCATGCCTAAATGCAAAAACTCTCCTAAGCATTTAAGTGTTTCTAAAACTTCTAAAAATGAACTTATAAAAAACCACAGGCCTACACCTATTAAATTCTCTATAAAAAAGTAAGGGTTATCTCATTTGTCTGGTGCTAACTTACTCTCCATTGGAGAATCTGCTTCTCTTTTTCACATGGATGTAGACCCTAAGGAGAGAGCCACCCCATCATACCTCCAAAGGGCCACGGATGAAACTAAGAACAATTGATGAAACAAGCAAGGGTGCTCTTTCTTGGTGAATTGGGTACCAGCACAAGGGTGAAGGAGATCAACACAGAGAAAAATCAACTCCTACCAAATCAGAGATCCAGAGACACAGAGGCCCCCAACACCTCATCACTGAAGCACACCAAAAATGAACTATACATGGCTCAGGGAATTTTTTTTTTTATTTTTTAAAATTAGTTTTGTATTCAGCAAATACAGTCAGTTTGGTACCATTATTAGGCTCATCCGTAACCTACCCCCTCCCCTTGGCCCCTCCTTCTTGAGGTATATGGGTCATGCATTGTGGAGTTAGCCCACACTTATGGGTAAGATAAATGTCTCTGCAGATCATGACCCAACATGTGGCTCTGACATTCTTTCCACCCCCTCTTCCACAAAATTTCCCTGAGCCATGTTGGGTTCATTTTTGGTCTGCTTCAGTGATGAGGTGTTGGGGGCCTCTGAGGCTCTGGCTCTCTGATTTGGTAGGAGTTGATTTTTCTCTGTGTTGATCTCCTTCCTCCTTGTGCTGGTATCCAGTTCATCAGGAAAAGAGCACCCATGCTTGTTTTGCCAATTTTTCTTAGTTTCAGCCAGGGCCCTTTGGAGGTATGATGGGGTGACTCTCTCCTTAGGATCTACATCTATCTGAAAAAGAGAAGCAGATTCTCCGATGGAGAGTAAGTTAGCACCAGGACAAATGAGATAACCCTTACTTTTTTTTACAGAGAATTTAATAGGTGTAGGCCCTCTTGTAGCCCATGATTGATAGTAGCTTGATATTGGAGAGTTGGCTTATGTTTGGATATGGTTCTGACTTGTTTACCAGCTCCAGCTATGGGTCCCGTACCACTGAGGGGATCAGTTAGCCAAAATGAGAGCAGTTGGTTCCCCACCATGGCTGTGTGCCACTATTGCACTTGTGTGGGCATCACAACAAGTTATTTGCTGCTAAGTAGGTTAGACCATGAGTTGCTTGGACAGATGTTGGTCATTTTCCCCCAGTCGCCCATGTAGCACCTTCTGGCACTAGACGCGCTGACTCTCTGGGGACTGACTCTCTTCCAACTTCCAGCCATGCCATTCTAATTTGCATGTCAAGCACATAAGGTGCCTTCAGCAGTAGCGTCTTACCACTAACCTTTGGTGGGTCATCAAGTACTCTGACAGAAATATGCCTGTCTTTTAGGAAACTATGTAGGTCTCTCTGATCAAAAGCTCATTGTGGATGATAGCCCCATGCTGGTTCTGGGAGTTACAGGTCAGTGCCCACTAAGAAAATGATTAAAAAGATAACTAATATGCAAGAGTTAGAGAGGAGAGAGAGAGAGAGAGAGGTGGTTCAGGTGTTGTCTGTAAGGGCCTGGTGAAGGTTCAGCCATTTGGTCTGCCTTTTTGGAAGTAGAATTTTATGGTACCATTGCCGTTTGGGTCTAGATTTGTGTTTCCCACCCCTTTGATGCCCTCCCCTCCCTCCCCATCCATCCTAGTGTCTAGTCCATGAGATGCTTGCTGGGTATGTAAGGTATCTTGGGTAGATTCAGGTTAGATTCTGTAGATGAGTGAGAGTATGTGGCGAATTTTTTTTCTGTGATTGGGTAAGTTCACTGAGAATGATCTGTTCCAGGTCCAACCATTTTTCCTCAAATTTCATTGTGTCATTTTTTCTTACTACTGTATAGAATTCCATTGTGTGGATTTACCACATCTCAGTTATCCATTCTTCTAGTAATGGACATCTGGGTTGATTCAGCTCTTAGCTATTATGAATGGCTCAGGGAAATTTTGCGGAAGAGGGGACAGAAAGAATGTCAGAGCCACATGTTGGGTCATGATATGCAGACATTTATCCTACCCATAACTGTGCTGACTCCACAATGCATGACCCATATACCTCAACAAGGAGGGGCCAAGGGGAGGGGGTAGGTAATGGATGAGCCTAATAATGGTACCTAATTGACTGTATTCCCTGAGCACAAAACTAATTAATAAAAAAGCAAAAAACCACAGGCCTTAATGTTATAAATATTCTAGTGCATACAAACATTAGCAGAATTCTGCTCAGAATTCTAACTTTATATCAATGGAATGATTAACACTTAAAATTGGATTAATAAGCCTCACTCCACTAGGGTACACTCTCTTAAAATTATAATGTAAGCTTTGAAATTATATACAGATGCCCTTGAAACAAAATGCTACTTACTTTAGATATTAATATACTTAATTTTTTATCTTCTCAGTGTTGAGAGGCTGCCTTTGGCCCTCATTTGTATTCATTTTGACCTGCTTCTTTGACCAAGGGTCTCATTATTTTGGCCAGTGATCTGATGGGAGGTCTTACACCCTACCCAGCATTATATGAATGACAGGGAAGCAAGCATGTAGTCCATAACCTTGAGCTTAGTTATAGGTATTATTAGTCTTATCCTTTCACTCAAAGAAGCTTCCACAGGAGAATGGTTTGTTTGAATTTCAAATCTGTCTGGAGGCTAAGGTAAGCAAATATCTTCAGGCCAGAAAACCTTTGAACTTGACAGCAATTCATGCATATTAACTGGTGTACACACAAATAACATACAAATAAGTGTTAGCTGATTGAATTTTGAAAATTTGTGTGGTTCTTTCTGTCCCTCCCCAAATAAGTAATTCAATCTTTAAATAAGTTCTTGAGATATATTTATTCATCCTAAAATCATAAAAATAGTATTGGAAATTTCAGTCCTAAGCTAAACAAAATAGAAATGTGTTCATGAATTCACCTTGCCTAAGATGTACAAGAGTGGGGAGGGGGTTGAAATGAGATGAAATGAGGTGAATGGAGTGAATAAGTATCATGCAGTTACTCTCAAGATATATTTAGAAAATGTGTCATTGAAAAAGAAGTCTATCATCAATTTTCCCAAAGTTTCTAGTCTCTTTAAATTTTTATTAAAATTGCAACTTAATACTACTTAAAATATTACTTTTTTCATGTGTATGTGAGTGGACACTTATGTTGTGTGTGTGTGTGTGCATGTGCACATGTGCATGCATGTGCATGTGTGCCTGTGGAAGCCAGAGGTTGATGTCAGGCACTTTCCTTCTTTACTCTCCTCTTTATTCAGGGTCTCTCTCTGTATCCCCAGAGCTCATTGATTCAGCTAGTATGAGCTAGTAAGCTTGCAATGGGTCTCCTGGTCTCCACTTCCTGCCATTTAAGTGGGTACTAGGGATATAAACCCTGGTCCCTTATGCTTTTGCAGTGAATGCTTTGAAAAGTGCATCTCCTTAGACCCTAATTAAATTCTTGACAAATTTTATGTCTGTATATGATATATTTTGATTATACTTGCCTCCCTGTTTCTTCTTTTGTTCTGTTCCCTGATCCTACTATTTTTATTATAATACTACTTTTAAAATATAAATAATATTCACTTCTCATAGAGCACAAAACATAAATATACATATGTCTAAATATAAAATTTGATAAATAGTAAAAGATGTTTAAGTCAACAACAAAAGACTTACTCAAGACAATAGGATGGTTTATACTGATTGTCAACTTGACAGGACCTAAAGTCACCTGTGAAAGTTTATTTTTATAAGATTAACTGAAGTAGGAAGACTCACCTTAAATATGGGCAATATAATTCCATGGGCCGGGGTCCTGGACTTATAAAAAGGAGAAAAATGGCTGAGCAGCAGCATTCATCACCTCTTGCTTCCTCACTGTGTGCTGAATGTGACTGGCTGCCTCAACTTCCTGCTGATGCCATACCTTCCCTGCCATGATGGTCTGTAACTTGGAACTATAAGCTGAAATAAACCCTTCTTCGCCTAAACCTGTTTTTCCCAGCAACAATGAGATAACTAACAAAGAAACTAACAAAGAAAGTGATTTCTAAAAATGTGTTTTGAGTTTTAAATTTATATTTTGTGAATTATCTTCATTTTAACCATAGATATTTTACAGTTCTTAGACATGTTCACCTTTTACTATAAGACTGAAACCCCATAACACAACCAAAGGAAATTAAAAAGAATTCAGTCTGTAATTTACTACTTTCTATGGTAAATGATGAAGTTGTAGAAAATTATTTATAGTTAATCTTCATCTCAAGTAGAATTGAGTTCAAAATTAATATTTTTATTACAGAATACATCATATCAATGAATTGTTTGAAATGTGTATGCAACAAAACAAACAACTATATGCTCATGACTCAGTTTACCTGAGTCTTTTATGAGCCCCTCCTATATCAATCATATAAGTTAGTTTTCATGGGCTGTTCAGTGCATTTTCTCTGGTAAAGTAGAGGTTTGGTTTCTGGATCCAGACATGGAAAAAAGAAGCAGATTATATCCTAAAAATCTTTTATACACAATGATAAAACTTAGCTTGCTGGCATTAACTAACATGCTTATTTAGTTTTAGAACAAACAACTTCCTTCCAAAGGCTAAGAAAGACTAAATAGCATCCCCAGGTGAGAACATTGGAATGGCTAACAATTTGAGAGTGCACCTACATTGTCAAGGCAAGAGAAAGCCACAGGGGACTAATGATCTGCCTATAACTGACAGTCTTAGTTGTAACATCTACTCAGAAAACTTAAACATCCAAAAAATAATTATTTTATCATAAATTCTTGCTTTATCTATCTAGCCTTTAATTATAAGGATTTTATACAATAGCTTAAAATGGAAACTATATGTGTGTGTGTGTGTGTGTGTGTGTGTGTGTGTGTGTGTGTATACATACATTTTGCTTGTGCTGGGGATATAGTGCCATTGGTATAGTGCTTGCCTAGAATTCACAAAGCCCTGCATTGGATTATTAACACCACATAAGCTTGGTGTGGTAGTGATATAGTACATGCCTGCAACTCTAGTACTGGGGAGGTGATTAGAAGTTCAAAGTCATCTCCATTAATGTAGGGAGTTTGAGACTAGCCTTAGATACATGAGACATCCTCCTCCCCAGCATACCATATTTTCCTGATGTGATGAGGGCCTGAAACACCTTGTATGTATGAACTCTGAGAGAATAGAAGCCAGCCACAAAAGAACTAATTTTTATATGCTTTCACTATTGGATACAAACAGAGAGTAGAATTGTGCTGGCCAGAGGCTGGGAGGTGAGGGAAGGGGACAAAAGAGTTTAATGAATGCAGTGGTAGTTTGACCAGATGAAAAAATTCCAAGACTAACTGCAAGAGCTCTTAACACTACTTAAGTGTACACTTAGAAATGGTTAGGATGAGCTGGAGAGATTGCTGAGTGGTTAAGGTACTTGGTTGCAAAGCCAAAGATCCCGTTTCAATTCCCCAGCACCCATGCAAAGCCAAATGCACAAGGTGATACATGTGTCTGGAGTTTGCAGTGGCTACAGGCTCTGGTATGTCCATTCTCTCTGTTTCTTTCTCTCTCTCGCAAATAAATAAATTAAATATTAAAAAAAGAAATGGCTAGTGGTTAAAGCACTTTCCTGAAAAGCCTAAGAACTCATGTTTGATTCTTCAGATTCCACAAAAGTCAGACTCACAGTGCACAAGCATGCAATGTTGCACATGTGCAGAATGGGGCCCAAACATCTGAAGTTTGTTCTCAGCCACTGAAGGTCCTGGTACGCCCATTCTCTATCTCTATATCTATCTATCTCTGCCTCTCTCTCTCTCTCTCAAAAATAAATAAATAAATAGAAATTACTAAATGGTAGGTTTTATACTAAATGAATTTTTCTAAATGATTTTTACTACAATTTAATATTAAAAATTATAAGTATAAATTTCAAGAAGAGAATGGTAAAAACTTATTGTTGCAGTGAGCTTTGCATTGTTGGCAGAAAGCACCCAACCAAAAGCAGTTTATAGGAGGAGCGCACTTAATTTGCCTTGTGGACTTGAGGGGAAGCTCCGTAATGGTAGTGAAAAATATTGCATAAGCGGAAGATAAACATCACCTCCTGACTAGTATCAGGTGGATAACAACAGCCAGAGAGTGTGCCAAGCACTGGCAAGGGGAAGCTTGCTATAACACCCATAGCCTGCCCCCAAGAACACTCCTCCATGAAGGTTCCTATTCCTAGATTGTCATTAGTGGGAGATCAAGCATTCAGAACACAAGTTTATGGGAGACACCTGAATCAAGCTACCACACTTATGTTGCAACATTTTTCATTTCAGGTTTCCAGATGACAATTCTTTATACTATTATTGCAAGTAATTCTAAAAGCATGAATCTTACTATGGATTTTTTAGTCAAATGCTCCTGGCACTGTTTCCAATAGGCTTCATAAATAATGCTCACACACTCCACCTCAACAAATATGTATTAAGTTCCTATTAATTTATTGTTGTTTGAAATGTTAGTTTTTATGGAAGGCTTTATTTACAATTTTATTGAAATCAGGGTAGACTTTTCCTGATAGATTGTGTATCTATTTTTTCCCACCAAAATGCATTACTAGTGAAAATCCCATGTTAGTTCAGTGCCTCCCATCTGCAGACATTTACTTTCTTTTCACATAAAAATTCCTGATCTTAAATGGATACTCTATGATGATGTCCCATACTGGCCTGGTTTATTACTAGTTATGAATTGGTATTATTAAATGATAATCTTCAAGTCAGAAGTGACTCCTGTCACTAGACATATGACTGAGAGGGACAGAAGTAATCTATTGACAAGAAGGCCAAGCAGGAGGAAACAGTGCCAAGAGAGAAAGAAAGAGATACCATGGAGGTCTGAAACTGAAGACTGCCAAAGGTGGAAAGCTGCTGCCAACAGACAGGAGGGATGGGGCAGCCATCAATGTGTAGAAGAGTTCAGACACCGAAAACACTGAGAGGCACAAGGTGTGAATTGCCTCAGAAGCAGGGCAAAGGCTGCTATTTGTCCATTCCTCCTGAGAATGTGCGATTTGCTCTAGAGTAGACATTCCAATAAAAATATTTGGTGGGTTATTTCTTCACATTTGAAAAATCCTAAGTCTAATGTTCAGACTTGCACAACATTGCACAAATGGCCACCTTTACTCTAATTGGTCTTGAGATTATACATCTGAGTTAAGCACAGACATTACTGTACATTGCTTCTCTTTATGTAGTTGCGTCCTTCTTCCAGTCATGTTCAACTTTAATACCCTATCTACTCAGGCAGATTTTCATACTTATTGATAGTTCCTTTAAGAACATAAAGTTTAAAAACCACTTCCATCATGGGAGATCAGTCACATTAAAATATTTATTTGTTTTATGGATCAGAAGACAGTGTGGTTTTCCTATTACCCACATGCCAGTCACTCACATTCCTGACTTCTCAAAAACCTCCCATTGATCACCCAACAGCAGAGACCTGAGCAAATTAACTGGGGAAGACAAGACTAGAGAGCAAGGGTGTGGGGACTGGCCCAGTACTTATGTCACTCAGGGAAGATGATTAGTACCTTTGTTGCAAAGAGATGGCATAATTCTTTTTACTCCACACTTACAGGCAATATTTCAAAGGAGAAAGATGACTCCTAAGTCTTGGTATTGGGTTTTAAAATTACTCCTCACTACACACAACTAATAGGGTTAAATTTTTTCATATATATTCCTTATATTATAATGTGAGAAACTAATGATTTAATCAATATTCAGAGATTGATAAAATGTAGAAAATGGATAGAAATAAAGAATTAAAATTATATGAAGGTAGGAAGGGAGAAAGGAAAGAAGGGAGGAAGGGAAGAGTAAGGAAAAAAGAATGGAAGGATGATGGAAGGAAGGGAAAAAGAAAGGATGAAGGAAGAAGTAAGGAAAAAGGAAGGAAGAGAGAAAAGGAAGAAGGAAGGAGAAAGAGGGAAGAAAGGAAAGAAGTAGAACAGAAAAAAGGAATAAAAGAAATAAGAAGGAAAAGAAGAAAGAGAGGGGAGGGGAAAGAGTGAGGAGATGGCAAGGGAACGGAAAGGGGGGAGAGAGGAATATATGCAGCAGTTGTTGAAAATGAGATTAAATACTTCTTTCTTAAGCATACCTGAGGAACTCACCATTCTATCCTTCTTGTACTTGTGGAAACTTAAACCTGCCTTATTCCCAATTTAATGTATTTTGTGAACAAAAGCTACTGATGGGGGAGGGTCTTATTTTCATGTACCACCCTTTACCCAGTTTGTGCTCAATGTGACACAGTTTGAAAAAAATCCCTGTTCAAGAGGGCCTACACCTATTAAATTCTCTATAAAAAAAAAGTAAGGGTTATCTCATTTGTCCTGGTGCTAACTTACTCTCCACTGGAGAATCTGCTTCTCTTTTTCAGATAGATGTAGATCCTAAGGAGAGAGCCACCCCATCAGGCCACCTCAAAAGGGCCCCGGCTGAAACTAAGAAAAATTGGAGAAACAAGCAAGGGGGCTGTTTTCCTGATGAACCGGATACCAGCCCAAGGGGAAAGGAGATCAGCACAGAGAAAAATCAACTCCTACCAAATCAGAGAGCCAGAGCCTCAGAGGCCCCCAACACCTCATCACTGAAGCAGACCAAAAATGAGCCCAACATGGCTCAGGGAAATTTTGCGGAAGAGGGGGCGGAAAGAATGTCAGAGCCACATGTTGGGTCTTGATCTGCAGAGACATTTATCTTACCCATAACTGTGGGCTAACTCCACAATGCATGACCCGTATACCTCAACAAGGAGGGGCCAAGGGGAGGAGGTAGGTCACGGAGGAGCCTAATAATGGTACCAAACTGACTGTATTTGCTGAATACAAAACTAACTAATAAAGAAAAAAAATGGGCCAAAAAAAGAACATAAAAAAAAAAATCCCTGTCCATTTTCACATGCTAGTCTGTACCAACAAAAGCTCACAAGTAGCTGACACTGGGTATGGCAGAGCCAGAGTCTCTCCTCAAACACAGGCTGAGATGTAGGTTTCTCTACACTCTCAGGCAATCATTCAGACTGAACCATCCTTACCCTGGAAAGAGAGGATAGAGGGAAAGAAGCATGGAGATTTGCCATAGCTTTCTTAATTCTCAGAGAATGGAAGTCACTGCAGTTTTTGGTCGTTGGGTGACATAAGATTTACATTGAAAAGTTAATTCTGTATAAAAGAGCAGGCAGGAGGACTGGGAGAGGTTACAGAACCCAAGACTGACTAGTTAAAAGATCAGCTCATCCCTCTTGCTTCAGACAGAAAATAGGTTGGCTCATTCAGGTGAGCATATATTTCCTCTGATCAGGATGTGGGTTTATGGGGAAACAATTTAATGCATGCACGTTATTATGTCTGAGTGGGTGGTAAAATGGGCACAATGAGCAGGTTACTGGATGTGGGCTCCCTCTGTGAAAGGTATGGATAGGAGATAGACTTTGGACATCCTTAACAAAATGATGAAAGTTAAAGCCAAGAGAACAATGCAAAGTCCCTCAGAGGCTGGTGGAATGGCTTAGTGGTTAAGGCATTTGCCTGCAAAGCCAAAGGACCCAGGTTTGATTCCCCAGGACCCATGTTAGGCAGATGCACAAGGGGGTGCAAGCATCTGGAGTTCGTTTACAGTGGCTGGAAGCCCTGGCACACCAAAACACCCAATCTCTCTCTCTCTCTCTCTCTCTCTCTCCTTCTTTCCCTGATAAATAAACAAATATAAAAAAATGTTTTAAAAAGTCCCTCAGATGCCATATCAGAAAAGAACAAAAGAGGTTTAAAAGGTAACCCCAGGGAACATTAGTATTTCCAGACCAAAGGAAGGAGGAAAAGCCACCAGGAGCTCATGGAAAGGATTGATAGTGAGTGAGAAGTAATATGACTACCAAGGAAAGCACAGTCCACAGTGCTCCTGTGGAGGACAGTCAAATGAGAGAAGGATGGAGAAGTATTCTGGGGAGTTGTGAGATGGATACTGCTAACCCTAGAGCCAGCAGTTTTGCTGCATGGTGAAGGGAGGAGGGTAGAGCTGGAAATAAGAGACAAGGAAGGGGAGAAAGCAAAGCCCCTTGTCCTTTGTCAGAAGATTGACTAGTTGTGGTGGTACGTACCTGTAGACAAATGCTGAAGAGGATGAGGCATGAGAATCACAAGTTCCAGGCCAGCCTGGGTTACATCATTAGGAGCTGGAGAGACGACTCATCGGGCAAAGCACTTGCTGCATTAGTGATAACCCAAGTTCAGATTCCTAGAACCTGCAGAAAAGCTGAGACCCATAGTTTTAATGCCTGTAATCCCAGCACACCTACAGAGAAGGGAGGCATACACAGAAGAGATAGAAGCTTGTACACCAGCTAGTCTTATATATTCAGCTATGAACAAGAGTGACCTTGTCTCAAGCAAAGTACAAGGTGAAGGCCAAGAGTTGAGGTTGACTTCTTACCTCCACATGCATGTGGTGCAGCCCATACATATATGAATCACATACACTATTTCAAAAGCAGCTCATAGAGAAAAGGATTTGTTTCAGCTGATGGTTTTGAGGAGGAGTTTCATCATGGCATGGAAGGCACAACAGAGGAAGCAGCTGAGTGTCACATTTGTCACAACAGTAAGGGAAGGAAATAGTCCAAGTGAGCTATCTAGTGAACACCCAGTAAGACTGGACTCATAAACCTTAGGGTCTGACCTTACCAAGGTTCCAACCTCTCATAATTTCCACCACCTTCCCCAATTTGATAACAGCTAGGGAACAGGTATTCATAATACATGAGCTTATGGGGGGCATTTTATTCCAACCACCACCCCTATCAACACACACACACACATACATGCACACACTCACAAAATATGTTGCAATGGGTACACAAGCCCTGTGTCTGTTTGCTGGCAGAGGAGACCCAGAGAGGTTTCTAATGTAGGGTATAGAGTGGGGAATCAGATTTCATACAGGTATCACAGTATGAGGGCTCGTCTGGGAGACACGAGGGAAGGGTCAAACGTGAGTGAGCTTATGTAAACCTGTGGGAGCCAGGGTTGCTCAAGCTGGTGGCCTCTGGAGGCCATCTGTGCACAATGCACTTTCTTTGACCTTACAATGCATCCTCTCAGATGATGAGAGAAGAGGAGGGCAGGAGAGAGGCAAGGGGTGGTAAGGAAGTGTAAGAAAGAGGAGTAAAGGAGAAAAGTCAATTTTTTGTTGTTTACAATGTTGTGGATGGAACCCAGAGGCCCACACACACTAGACCAGTACTCTGCCACTGAGTCTCAGCTCTGTGCTAGTAAAGTCATTGCAGAGTTGCTTGGCTGTACTAAAACACAAGAGCCAAGTTAAAGTTTGAACAATTGAGTCCTTCATTGTTGTTTCCCCAGACAAGGCTGGGGTATCATTTCCTTGCTCTGAAAATTTGAAAGTAGAGATGCTTGATTAAAGGTTCTGTTGAAGGGGAAGACCCAGATGTGGTTTAAAAGTGGAGTGTCCACTTTTACATTTCCAGGGTGGGATAAAGCAAAATAAATATAACATCACTTTAATCAAAATACAATTTTGGGGGCTGGAGACATAGCTTAAGTTGTTAAGGTGCTTGCCTTCAAAGCCAAAGGACCCAGGTTTGATTCCCCTAGGATCCATATAAGCACAAGGTGGTACATGCATCTGGAGTTCATTTTCAGTAGCTGAAGGGTCTGGCATGTTAATTCTCTCTCTGTGTCTCTCTCCCTCTCCCTCTCTCTTTCTTCTCTCTGCCTTTCTCTAGCTCTCATATAAATAAATAAAAGCAAAATATTATTAAAATACAATTTTCAAGGCATGCATGGCCCATGATATAGGAAAATAAAGTTACAGACTCAGGCTTAGAGTTAGTAGACTCCTCATATTCCAGTTTTATAAGAACATCAACACATGAGGTTTGAATTATTCTCCAGGCACAAGTTGCAAGGAGACAGGGGAAACGTTTTGTTTTCTCGGAGCCAGCCCAAATCCAGCTTTAAGCCTTTTTCTGATGGCATTGGCAGGGAAATCTAAACCATAAGAATATGGGCATAACCATAACAAATTCAGTGGTGGTTGAGGCTTTTCTAAGGTCCTGGGGTCTCACACAGTCCCAAGAGCACAGAACTGCCTCACAGACTCATTGGTTACTTGTAAGAGTTAGAAGTAGGCACCCAAGCCTCTGGCTCCAGTCTGTGCCACAAGCTATGATTACATATTTTAATTTTACAAAAAGGGATTGGTGCTCAGGTGAAATCTTGCTGCAATTTCCTTTGATGGTTTGCCCCTGAACTGAATGTGAGACCATAGTTTTCAAGACCTCTATATAAGTGATGTTTTTAGGTGAAGAAAAGACTCTCACAAATTCCATTTTCCCTTTTATGTGAACCCAAAGGCACAGTAGGAAAAAAAAATCAAGAAATTTAGGCTTTTATGGACAGGAAATGCTGGTGGTTGAAAAAATTAATATCTATTTACATTTGTGTTGTAATATCAGAAACAAGGCAATAAAATATTAAAACATGTTCGTTTTTGAATGTTTTAACCATTTTAATATTTAAATATTTTAATATTCATTTTATGATGAAAGTAGGGGAAGAGCAAGTTGAGAGAATATACATAAGTCACTATTGTAATCACATGGCTTGATTGTAATAAGGAATGGAAGAGCAGATCAAAAGATATAACTAGGAGCTGGATAGATGGCTAAGCAGTTAAGGCACTTGGCTGCGAAGCCTCTGAACTCAGGTTTGATTCCCTAGTATCCACATAAAGCCAGATGCACATGGTGGTGCATGCTTCTGGAGTTGGTTTGTAGTGGTTACAGGCCCTGTTATGTCCCCATCTGTCATAAATAAATAAATAATAGTTAAAAAGACATAATTAATTAGACACACTATATGGGGACAATTTAACTACAGTCATTTAAAAAATATAACATTGGATTGTAATCCACTGGACATCAGAGACCACAGTAGCTTGTGGTACAGTCTTGCACCACACCTTGAAGTTTGCCCAGAAACTGCCAGAGTTTAGCTACTGTTGGTTGTGCTGCTATAGACCTTGTTAGCATTCAGAAATAAGGATCCCTCTTGACAATCCATTGAAAGCACATAAATAAAGGAGCAAAATTATGATACAGAAGACACAGAAAAACATCAAAACAGACTGGACAGAGTAGAGGGCAGTGAATACACCCTCTGTTTTATCAGCTCTCTCCTGGCTCCTGGGAAATGAGCAAAGGTGTGCTTTGATGGTGATGATGCTAGGGTAGGATAGTATGAAGAGATAAATAGTCCCACAAGCATAATTTGAATGAATTATAAGAGTTTTCATCCAGATAACTTTCCTTTTTTCTCCTTAAAAGTGTATTTTGTTTTTGTTTTTGTTTTTTTTTACTTTGTGTGTCAATTCTTCTGATGAACCTATGGGCTAATAGGGAGAAGAAAAAACACCAAGTTATTTTTCTTGTGACAAAGTTTATGTTCCAAAGTTTCTACCTTCCCTACTCTCTACTATTTTAGAGGCACACATAGGAACATGAATATTGTTTTTTTCTTGGCTCTTAATTTTCCCCCAAAAGGGGAAACTTATGTAGCAGTTTACACATGTATACAGTACTTACTGTAAATGTGCAGAATATCCAGGAAAATATTTTTTAAAAATCACCTGCATCCTAGAGGCAAAAATTCCTTCCAGGGGCCATGCAGCATACTCTGAAACATTCTGCCAATGGAAACATCCTGCTATACACTGCTATGAGCCAGGTCCTTCTAAAGACATGGTGATTGGATCTCATTGAAAACAAATAATTTGTGTACTAATTAGAAATAAAGTGGGAATCCATCAGGTGATTCACTTACCTTGATTCATCAAAAAGAAATAATGGGTCATATTTTTTCATATAATAAACATTACTTTTGTAGGAATTTTTCAAAAATAGAGGCCATACTTGGTCTTTCATCTAATGACTCACTGGACAAGCAGTTCACTAACCCCCCCTTTGTACTTGTAGCTCTCCTTTTACTTAAAAATTAGATAAAACTTTAAGGCACATATGGCTTTTCTTCCACCTCCATGTTTCAAATTTACTTTGCAACACCTACATAGAGCTGGAGGTTTCTAAAGTGTCAACAGCTGAAATATCCCTGGAGTTGCAAATGCTTTTCACATTAAGAGTCAAAGATGGAAAATTACTAGATTTAAAGAACGAAAGGGAAGGCAGTCCTGGAGGGCTCATCTCAACATTGACTTATTTCTGAGAGTCCTCAAATGTTCTCAGGAAATAGAAATACTTGCTATCAAACTGTTTTAATTTTCAATATAACTTTCATCTAAAGTGTACTTTTAAAATCTTATTTATTTACACACAAGAGTGTACACATGTGTGTGTGTGTGTGTGTGTGTGTGTGTGTGTGCAAGACAGGGTCTCTTGCTGCTGTAAAAAATTTTAGGCACATGTGCCACTTTTACATCTTGCTTTATGTGTTGGGAGTTGAACCCAGGTTGGCAGTCTTTGCAAGCATGTGCCCTTAACAGCTGAGCTATCTCCCCAGTGCCTAACACTCATTTATAATATGTTTTTTGGTATTATTAAAAATAAGAGACTTCCGGTCAAGATGGTGACCACCTAACTGTGCTGCACCTCCCCGGGAAAGAAAGGCAAGGCATTAAGGGTTCACTGGGTCTTTTAGGGAAGAGCAATCTCTAATAGATCATCAGTGGGAGGGTGCAGAGGGGGAATAAAAGGGAATCACTGATTCTCTTGCTCATGGGTAGCCCACCAGTCCCCCAGTCCCCCCAAGCAGCCACTGTACCCAATAGTCCCAGCTTCAGCATACTCCCACACTTACTATAGGAAAGGGGATCTCGGCGAGCATATTTCAACTTGCCTCACTGCACAGGGGCGATCACCCTGCTACCCCCCCCCCGCATGCCTGACCTTGACCAGGCTCTGCCCACTGGCCTGCTTGAGCTCAGGCTCCATTGGTCTACCTGCCTGCCACATGCACGCCAAGTGCAAGCTTAGCCTGCTCTGCTCATTTGCCCGCTTAATACTTTGGACTCCTGCCCACACGCCAGCTCAGGCCCATTCCACCTACCCATGCGAGCTCAGGCTCACTCAACTCTGCCTGTCTGACCTGGCCATCTCAGGCCCAATCCCCTGTCTGGCACGCCGGCAGCCCACTTGCCACTGTCCCGCAGCATGCGAGCTCAGGCAGCTTCAGGCTGCTTTGATGTCCCAGTGTCCCACCACATGAGAGTTTAGGCTACTTCGGTGCTTGGTGCTTCAGTGTCCCTCCATGTGCTAGCTCAGCTTGCTTTGGCATCCCACCATGTGATAGCTCAGGCTGCTTTGGCATTCGTTCCTCTGAGTGAGTGCTCAGACTGCTTCGGCATCCAGCCTCAGGCTGCTTCAGCTTCCTGCTGCGTGTGAGCTCAGGCTGATCCACCCACCCACGTATTAGCTCAGGACCACTCTGTCCATCTGCTTGCCTGCCTGCTAGCTCTGGCCACCTCCCCCAAGAGGCAACACTTCCCCCGCCCATCCAGACCACAGTCCTACTCTCCTTGCTCATACACTGTGATGGGCAGACCACAGCACAGAAGAAATAACACGAAAAATCAAATGCAAGTAAATCCAGAAAGATCACCCAGTCATACAATGAACGACTCTAATCAAAATATCGAAGAGACATTAGGATCAGAACACCAAAACGAAGCTATGAGCAATGCAACCCTGACCAGGCTACTGATGGAACTTGCAAAAAAACAACTAAGGACCAATAATCATGTGGATGCTGCCATCACTAGACTAGACCTAATAGATTAAAAGTATGGGAGGAGTTCAAAGACAGTTCATAGATAAGAAGGAGAGTGAAAAAAAAGTGGACCTCAAAAATCAGCTGGTGATGCTACATGAAGACATAAAGAAATGCCAGAATGAATTCCAAGAAGCATCAAGAAAATCAGAAAATGATGTGAAAAGGGAGATAAACAGAGGGATGGAAACTATACATAGAAAAGTAGTAGAAAATGCAAACCTAATTGAGCAAGTCCAAAACTCTCTAGAAGCTCTCAAGAATAGAGTCACCCATGTGGAGGATAGATACTCTGATCTGGAAGACAAGACAGAAGAAACAGTTTGAGAGTTCAAAAGTTTCAATAAGTTCAAAAATGTCTGTGAACAGAACATGAGGGAATTATTGGATAGTCTTAAACATCCTAACATCCAGATGATGGGAATACCAGAAGGGGAAGAAATTCAGACCAAAGGCATGGAGAACTTATTTAACAAAATAATTGAAGAAAACTTTCCTACTCTCTCAAAAGAAAGGCCCATCAAGATACAAGAGCTCACAGAACTCTAAACAGATTGGACCAAAGAAGAAACTCTCCAAGACATATTGTCATTTAGACTGTAAACATTGACAACAAAGAGAAATTCCTAAAAGCACCTAGGGAAAAACAGCACATCACTTTTAAAGGTAACCCCATCAGAATTACTTCAGACTTCTCAATGGAAACCCTGAAAACCAGAAGGGCCAGGAAAGGAATACTGCAAATTCTAAGAACCTATGGCTTCCAACCCTAACTACTCTACCCAGCAAAAGTGTCCCTCATAATAGATGGTGAAAGAAAATCTTTCCATGACAAAACTCAGCTTTACAATTATATGAACACAAAACCAATCATACAGAGAGTATTTCAGGAAATCTTCCACACAGTAGAAATAAATAATCAATCTCAAATGCCTAAAAGAAGTAGGTCACAATAACGAAATTCAGAGAAGGCACAAAAAATTCAAAGTCCATGAAAACACCAAACCACATAAACCACCATGATATGGCAGGAATTAAATCAAACCTCACAGTTGTTACCCTAAATATCAACGGCCTTAATTCACCCATCAAGAGACATAAGCTAACAGGGTGGATAAGAAATTAGACCACTTAATCTGTTTTCTTAAAAAAATTCCACCTCACCACTAAAGACAGATACCTCCTCAGGGTGAAAGGGTGGAAAACAATATTCCAAGCAAACAGGAATAAGAAACAAACAGGCGTAGCCATATTAATATCAGATAAAATAGACTTCAAACCCAAAGTAATAAAAAAAGACAAGGAAGGCCACTTCCTATTTATCAAGGGAATGGTCCATCAAGAGGTCATCACAATCATAAATCTTTATGCACTAAAAACAGGGGAACAACAGTTTATAAAAGAAAACCTACTTGACAATAAAACAGAAATAATCACTGACAGCATCATAGTCAGGGACTTCAACACACCATTATCAGTAACAGACAGATCATCCAAACAGAAACTCAACAGGGAAGTAAGAGAGCTCAAACAAAACCATAGATCACTTAGACCTAACGGACATCTATGGAACATTCCATCCCAAATCCACAGACTACACTTTCTTCTTAGCAGCACATGGAACATTCTCTGAAACAGATCATATTCTGGGTCACAAAGCCTGCCTCCATATATTTAGGAAGATTGACATAATTCCCTGCATGGTATCAGATCACAATGCTATATTGATAGAAATTAACAACAAAAGACACGCCAAGAATTCCATTGGCTCCTGGAAACTGAATAGCACACGTTTAAACAATAAATGGATAGTGGATGAAGTAAAAAATGAAATTGCAAAATTTCTAGAAATGAATGATGATGAGAACACATTGTAGCAAAACTTATGGGACACAATGAAGGCGGTCCTCAGGGGAAAGTTCATAGCACTAAATGCCTTCATAACAAAGACAGAGAGATACCAAATCAATAACCTAACCATCCACCTAAAGGCACTGGAAAAGCAAGAAGAATCCAACCCAAAAAGATCCAGATGGAAAGAAATAATTAAAATCAGAGCAGAAATTAATGAAATGGAACCTAAGAAAACAATTAAGAAAATTGATAATACAAAGAGCTGGTTCATTGAAAAAATAAATAAGATTGACAAACCCCTGTCAAATTTGATCAAGCAAAAAAAAGTGATGCTTCAAATAAACAAAATTAGAAATGAAAAAGGAGAGATCACAACAGACATAAGATAAATTGGGAGAATAATAAGGACATATTTCAAAAACATGTACTCCACAAAACTCGGTAATATGGAGGAAATGGATAAATTCCTGGACACATACCATCTACCAAAGCTAAACTCAGAGCAGATCAATCTCCCAAGCAAACCTATCACACTCATTGATATTGAAAAAGTATTAATAAAAAAAAACCTCCCCCAAAAGAAGAGTCCAGGACCAGATGGCTTCTTAGCTGAATTCTATCAAATCTTCATGGAAGAACTTCTCAAACTGTGCCACAGAATTGGAGAACAGGGACAGCTCCCCAACTCCTTTGATGAAGCTAGTATCACCCTAATTCTAAAACCAGGCAGAAATGCCACAGAAAAGAAAACTACCAGCCTATTTCCCTGAAGAACTTAGACACAAAGATCCTGAACAAAATCCTCACAAACCGAATCGAACAACACATCAAAAGCATTATCCACCTTTATTAAATTGGATTCATCCCAGGAACGCAGGGGTGGTTCAACATAAGGAAATCTGTCATTGTAATATACCACATAAACAAGGTTAAACACAAAAATCACATGATCATTTCGATAGATGCAGAAAAGGCCTTTGACAAAATACAACAACACTTCATGATCAGAACATTGGAGAGAATTGGCATGGTTGGTTCATATCTTAACATAATAAAGGCAATATACAAAGCTCCTAAGGCCCAAATAATACTTAATGGAGAGAGCCTGGAGGAATTCCCATTGAGATGAGGTACAAGACAGGGGTGTCCACTCTCACCTCTGCTCTTCAACATAGTACTGGAGGTCCTAGCTCAAGCAATAATACAAGAGAAAGAAATAAAAGGGATACAATTTTGAAAGGAAGAAGTTAAGTGCTCTATTCACTGATGACATGATTATATATATAAGAGACCTGAGAGACTCCATCCCAAAACTCTTGAAGGTGATTAACTCCTATAGCATAGCAGCAGGATAAAAAATCAATGCACAAAAATCAGTACCTTTTCTATATGCAAATAACAAAGATACAGAGAAAGAAATAAGAGACATGGTCCCATTTTCAATAGCAACAAAAAAAATAAAATACCTTGGAATAATGTTAACCAAGGAAGTGAAATATCCATATGATGATAACAAACAAACAAACAAAAAACACTCAAAAAGGAAATTGACCAGGAATTGAGAAAATGGATAGACCTCCCATGCTCCTGGATAGGCAGAATTAACATTGTGAAGATGGCAATCCTATCAAAGGCAATGTGCAGATTTATTGCAATTCCAATTAAAATCTCAACATTGTTCTTCACAGAGATAGAAAAAATGATCTCAAAGTTCATATGGAAAGGCAGAAGGCCTCAGATATGCGAGCATATCCTCAGCAAAAGAAATACCTCTGGAGGTATCACCATATCTGATCTAAAGCTATATGACAAAGCCATAGTAATGAAAACAGCATGGTACTGGCATAAAAACAGAAGTATAGACCAATGGAATAGACTTGAGGACCCGGACTTTGGGTCAAGCAACTACAGCTATTTGATATTTGACAAAGGCCCTAACAATATAGGCTGGAGAAAAGACAGTATCTTCAACAAATGGTGCTGAACAAACTGGATAACCATATGCAGGAAATTGAAACTTGATTCACACATCTCGCCATGCACAACACTCAAGTCGAAATGGATCAAAGACCTCAGTATAAGACCAGAAACTCAGCTACTACTGGAACAAAATATAGGGGGAACTTTCCATGATATAGGAATGGAAAAAGACTTCCTGAACAAAACCCCAGTAGCACAGGATCTTAAATGCTCACTCAGCCCATGGGATCACATGAAGCTGAAGAGTTTCTTCACAGACAAGCATACAATAAGCAAAGCCAATAGATTACCCACAGAATGGGCTAGAGCAATAGTGATAAAGATGGAAAGGGGGAACATTATGCAGAAAGGAAAGGAACATAATTCATCTTGCATCCTTAGATTTCTTCATAGTCTTCCCTAAAAGACAATAGGTTTGCTAATGTGTCTACCACATAATATAGTTGTGGCAGATATAGACTTGTGTTTAAATCCCACATTTGGTGCTTACTTTTGCAAATTTTGGAAAATTCTATCTCTTGATCCTTCATCATCTGTAAAGTGGGAATAACGAGTGGTATCCTACAATCTGACATAAACACAAGAGGGCCTATACCTATTAAATTCTCCATAAAAAATAAGGGTTATCCCACTTGTCTGGTGTTAACTACTCTCCGTTGGAGAATCTGCTTTTCTTTTTCAGATAGATGCAGATCCTAAGGAGAGAACTACCCCATCATACCCCCAAAGGGCCCCAGGTGAAACTAAGAATAATTGGTTGTGCCGGCCTGCAGCACAAGTCGAAACAGGCCTCAAAGGAGGGAGTGGGAATGAATCTGAGACAAGAACACAAGGAATGGAGCCAAGACAAGTTCTGATCAAGGCTCGAGTTTATTCAGCCAGACATAGCTTATATCTAGAACATAGAACTTGTTTGACAATGCTTACATGCCTAAGGTCAGTATCACCAGGGTCCAGGGTCGTATGTTAATCCCTCTATCAGGTGCCCGCTCCACCCAGGCTGTATACTAAACAATGCTTTAGGATCCAGGTGCTTACTGTATACTAAACAATGCATAGGATCAGGCACCTTATCGATAAGGCCTTTGTATTGAGAGATTAGAGGATTAGAGACCACCTGCAGCTCCCAAGGACAGAGAGCAGCTGCAGTTCCCGACAATTGGTGAAACAAGCAAGGGTGCTGTTTTCTTGTTGAACCTGGTACCAGCACAAGGGTGAAGGAGATCGACACAGTGAACAATCAACTCCTACCAAATCCTATCCAGAGACACAGAGGCTCCCAACAACTTATCACTGAAGCAGACCGAAAATGAACCCAACATGGCTCAGGGAAATTTTGCAGAAGAGGAAATGGAAAGAATGTCAGAGCCACACGTTGGGTCATGATATGCAGAGACATTTCTTCATACCCATAACTGTGGGCTAACTTCACAGTGCATGACCCATATACCTCAACAAGGAGGGGCAGGGAGAGGTGGTAGGACATGGAGGAGGCTAACAATGGTACCTACTTGACTGCATTCACTGAATACAGAACTAATTAATGAAAAAGAAGTAATGGGGAAGTAATTCAGTTGTAAAGAACTAGCCTAGCATACTCTGCTCATCTTTATGAATAAATAAAAATTGAAAAATTAAAACTATAAGAATTTCAAACTAATCCTGACATTGACCTTGAGTTTTTTTCTCTTAAAATAATGTGTAGTTTCAAAACGACTGACATAACTATTCAAAATTATGAAACTCTTGGTAAAATGAAGGAAATCATGAATCAAATAAAAAAATAGAACTAAATTTGGCATTGATGTTTAAACTAGCACATATTTCCCCTAGTACAAAACCCAATGTTAAATGATATGATAGCCAATTTTATCATTTTAGGGCAAATGGTTAAAATAAGTTTAATTTAGTTTTCTGAAGAAAATAGTAATATCTTCCACCTAAGTGAATAATTACTGCTGAGGACAACCTCAAGATTTCTCACAATACTCACAGGCTGAGAGAAACAATGTTACAAACTTCTGGAGAGATGTCTGAGTGGTTAAGGCACTTGCCCTGCAAAGCCAAAGGACCTCAGTCCAATTCCCCAGGACCCATGTAAGCCAGATACACAAGTGGTGCATACATCTGTAGATCATTTGCAGTGGCTGGAGGTCCTGGTGCACCGATTCTTTCTCTCTCTCTGTCTCTCTCAAATACATAAATAATAAAATATTTTTAAAATGCTCTGTTATAACCCAAAGGAAGGTGCAGACATCTTGGAAATATATGGTTTCCAAATACTTAAATAATGTCAATGGCTTTGTGCTAAACTAAACAGGTGAGTGATATAAAAAGTAAAGCCGGGCTAGAAAGATGGCTTAGCAGTAAAGGTGCTTGCTTATGAAGCCTAAGGACCCATGTTCAACTCCCCAGATCCCACGTAAGCCAGATGCACAAGGTGATGCATTCACAAGGTTGCACATGCCCACAAGGGGGCACACATGTCTGGAGTTCTATTGCAGTGGCTGGATCACCAATTCCTCCCCCCTCTCTCTCTATCTCATAAAGGCATGTACTGCCATGCTCAGCAATACAATAAAATAAGATAAAATAAAAATAGAGTCACAGTTGAATACATCAACAACTCAATCAGTGAAAATACTGTTTTGTTGTTACTCAAGATAAGCCTATTTCTTTTCATAAAATATTGTCTTTTAATCATGTATCCCAGAAGTTTTCTACATGCTGCTGGAATCCTTACTATCAATAATGAAACATTGAAAGTTTGATCAAACTGTGAAATGGTCCCCAAAATACTAGAAATTGTGTTCCCTAAAAAACTACAACAGTTTGGAGTAGTGAAGACAGGTCTTGCAACAGACTTTGAACTTAAATGTTCTTTTTTCAGCAGTGACAAATTGATTCTCAAGCAATAATTTCACAGGTTTTAGACTGCATCCTAAGCACTGGCTCAATATTATTATAAAGATACTCATTTCCCACTTTTTTCCTTTTGTGTGTAAGGGTGGGTGCATGGGGGTGTTACCGCATTTGTATGTGCATGTACACATGTGAACATGCTTGTGGATGTCAGAAGATTTAGGTGTCTTCTCAATGGCTAGCCACCACATTTTTTGAGACAGAGACTCTCACTGAGCCTGGAGCTCACTGATTTGGTCAGCAACTCCCAGTGTGCATCTTGTCTCTGCCTCTTAGTCATGGGATTACAGGCAGGTATATCACACCTGACATTTTACTTGTGTACTGGGGATCTGAACTTACATTCTCATGCTTGTGCAATAAGCATTTTACCTACTGAGCCACTCCCCAGCTCCTACTGTATTGATATAAATAGTACTAAGTACAGTGTTTGCTAGCACAAGTTGAGCTACACGTGTGTGAAATCTTCCCATTTGGAGAAAATACTTTGTTATTGTCACTGTTAGCTTTTGAACAAAAGCTGACAAACTCCTCAGGCTTCAGAAATGCAGCCTTGTTCCATTGCTGGTAAAACAAATGAGTCATTTAAAGAGTTTCACTTCTAACTTCCAAATCTCAAAACCAAGTGTTAAGTTGTGTCATAATGCAGGATACAGAAATAATGATAGCTGGTGAAAACAATTTAGACATTGAAATGAAGAAAAATAAAAGGTTGTCTACTAGTTTACAAGACTTTGTGATGCATTCTTTATTTGATGATAATCCTTAATGCAGCTGAAAGGTGGGGAAAATAATGTTGCTAAAATGGAAAATACCAGAGACAGGTAAAGAGATTATATGGAGCCGTGAATAATGTACTTGATTCTCTGTGGTTCTTGATCAGGGTTTAATTACAATTTTGAAATTTATTTAGAACTTGATGGCAATTGATTTTGAGGAAGGGTTACAGGTGCTAAGAATTGCGCTGAACAATCCTTATCTGCTAATCAACTGTAGTGGTATGTCAGGTTCATCATGAATTCTGTTTTCCTCAGCTCTGAACACAGATTGTGAGTTGGGGTATTCTTTTTTAAAAAATATTTTATTTCTATTTATTTATTTACTAGAGAGAAAGAGAGAGAGAGAGAGAGAGAGAGAGAGAGAGAGAAAGAGCAAGCACACTAGGGCCTCTAGTCACTGTGAATGAAGTCCAGATGCATGTCCTGCCTTGTCCATCTGGTTTACCTAGGTTCTGGTGAATTGAAGCTGGGTCCTTAGGCTTCACAGGCAAGCACCTTAACCACTAAGCCATCTCTCTAGCCCACAGGGGTGTTCCCTTAAACCTCGTGATTTGTTAAGCACCTGACACTATGCTCTGTAGCTAAGGAACACAAGCTTGCTGCATCACTCATATGTCTGTTATTCATCAGAGTTCTTAAATCCAAATTTCTCTAGGCTTTCTCTGGACCTCACTAGAATGTCCATTTCTCTAGATGGCTTGTGAGCTGGGGTACTCTGGACTTCAGCTCCCATTGCCATAGGCACTTTGGGATTACAGATGCATCCACTACTACATCTGCCAGGACCTCTGGGAGTCTGAACTCCGGTCATCAACCGTTGGCAACAAGCACTTTTAACCACTGAGTCATCTCCCTCAGCCCCAGAGTTTTCAATTATTTTTTTTCTTTTAAGACATGGTCGAAGGAAAGCAATAAACTAAGTAATAATAAATTATCTCTTTGTCCCAACATCAAATAGTAAAAACTATAAAAGAAATCAAGACTTAGAATGATGATCAATAAATAAAATGACACAAACGTGAGACCTGATGAAGTTAGAAAACAACCAACCAAACAAACAGGCAGACAAACATACAGTCAGACAGACAAAAGTCAAAACAAAACAGGGTTACTATAGACGAGGAATAAAATTTTGACTTTGTGTCAATCATAGTAGATCACATAATGCTCAAAAATGATAAAGTCAACAATTTCTGGCTTTCAGTAATTTTTGAGGGATAGAGCACAAGTCCCCTTATTGAAATTAAGTTTTCTGATAGCAAAATTCTGCGAGCAAGTGTAGTAGTGCCACTGTCTTTTCCAGGGTGCTAAGGAAATACATTGATGTCATTTATTGGGGAGACCATCTTTTTCATGAAGACAGAGTGAGAAAGCCTACCCAAATGGATATGTTCCACAGAAAGTTAGCTACTACAGCAGACAGAAAAGGAAAGACCAAAATGCTGCCTCCATGAGACCATTTACTTTACCAGATCAGAGTTCTAGAGCAGGCATCCAAGTTTAAGAGTGGCAGAGAATAAAAGACTTTGTCAATCAAGACCTTTGGTGCTCTTATTTTGTGGCCTAAGCTGTAGTAACTCCCTTCCACATCACTCGGCATTCTCTCCTGAGGAAATGGAATGGCATGCTTCTTCCTTCTGAAAACAAATGAAGTGCTGTCATTTTCTAAGACATGAAATTCATAGCAGATTTGAGTTACTTAGATAAGGGATCTAACTGTGTGAATTACACTACTACATTCCCAGAACAGGGCACAATAACATGTGTTAGGGATTCAACTGTTCTCTGACAGTCTATACATTTAATTAAGAGAATATGAAAATTCCAGTCCAGAATAGTTGTTCAGAGTAATCTTGTTTTACATGCATGGTGAAATTGACCATAGTCTCGGCTTTAAAAAGATATAATACTCCCTCAATTTCTACCACCTCCAATAAAGCCATGAAAATATGAATCCATCAAAGGTTAATCCATTGATGAGGTTAAAGCCTTCATTTACCACTTCCTCAAAGTTCACAAGTGGACACCTAAGCCTTTAACACAGGATCCATTCAGGGGATGGACACTTCATACCATAACAGATGCTTAGCAGTTGGTTGAAAATGGTGACCTTTAAGACAGAGGCCACTTCAAGTCTAGAAATATATCATCTGAAGGTCGAATATTTCAAGCTTCTCCATCATTATTTTTTTAAGGTAGGGTCTTACTCTACGTAGCCCAGGCTGACCTGGAATGCACTATGTAGTCTCAGAGTGGCCAAGAACTCATGGCGATCCTCCTACCTCTGCCTCACAAGTGCTGGGATTAAAAGTGTGCACCAACACACTGGGCTCTCCACAAATTTTAAAGTGATCCAGAATCAAGCTGATTATTTTTCAAATGTGTTTTGACATTGCCCATCAGAATGAGCATAGTGCTTCCTGGGGTCTGAAGAAATGAACTGTGATCAAGAGATTGAGTTAGATTTTCTTTAGTGTGTGTGTGTGGGGGGGGTGGTATGCACGTGAGTATGCAGGTTTGTATGGATATGAATGCCTCCTCACATGTGTATGAGCATGTGTGTGCTTGTGTGTGGCTGCCAGAGATCAATATCTGTGTCTTTCTCAATTGCTATCCACCTTACTCTTCGAAACATGGTCTCTTACTGTACCTAGTGCTCATCAATGAGGCTGCAATCACTAGCCAGCTTGCCCTGGGGACATGCCAGTCTCAGTATCCCCAGAACTGGGATTAATGTAGGTGAGTACCACCATTAATATAGGTGAGTACCACCATTATGTGGGTCTGGGGTCCAAACTCAGATCTTCATGTGTGTGGCAAGTGCTTTACCCACTGAGCCATCTGAATTATACTTTTAGCACCATCACTTTACTATGGACTTATATTTGAATTTGTAGATAGGAAAAATTCTCAGACCTTTATTTTTTTCTATGTAAATCAGGGCTTCTCTTGTCCTTTATCTGTATGATAACATTTTAAATTTAAATATAGGATTTTATGTTTATTCCTGTTATATTTAATCTTTTTGATTTTGATCCAGCAATTCAGCCTGCCAAAAATTCAGATTGCTAAATAAAGGAAACCAATAAGTTACTTTCTATCTTCCCTGGGGAAAGAAAGGAACTTTAAGTTCAAAATGCATCATGAAGAGTTTAGGTGAAGTACAAAGAATTTCCTAAAGGGACAGTCAAAGAAGCTAGAAGACACGTAGATAAAGGGGTATTTATGGTTTTTACAATGTTTAATTATAATTTATTTTCAAATTATAAAGTTTCATCTTAATAAAATGGTTATCATAATCCTTTTAGGAAATAATTACCATGACCTCAAGAAAAACTGATGCTATCCTTTCATTGGGTCCTCAAATCCTTTATTGTATTCCTATAAGAAGTATTCCTGTCCCCTTGTTCATGTGGCTTCATATTTTGCCAGAATGAATACTCATTTCTCTCTCTCTCTCTCTCTCTCTCTCTCATTTTCTCCCTCCCTCTCAATTGCTAAACATCAAGTCACTTGCCTTATGATTAATAGGCAAGTGCTCTACCATGGATCTGCATCACAGATCTATCTTAATTATTCCTTTGCTCCAAGATATAATGGGTACTTTATAAATTTTTAATGGCTAATAAGACACTGGATGATATAAGGGAAATATTAAGGGAAAAGATTCAGTCATTTCAACAACAACTATTCAGCACCTATTGTCCACCAGCTACAACTAAAATAAAGCCATCATCTTGACTGATGAGAAGATGGGAAACATAGGGAGCAGATATCTATGAGGATGACCTTGAGCCTTGTAGGTTGACTCCCACCATGTACATTCAAATATTATAATATATCTCAGAAAGAAAAAAATGGATGCTTAAAATTACTGATGTAAATTTTTAGAAAAAAATGAAAGTGCTACTTTTATATTTATCACTAGGAAATTTATGGTGTTTGAATGCGAATGGTCTTATTTCTAATGTCATGCTTCTCTTGAATACTTAAATTGTACTTCAGATGGAAAGTCAGAAACAGAATTTTATATAATCTCCATGCACTAATATATAATTATTTTTCATGAAGAGTACCTGCAATTAAATCATCTATAGCAGAAAGATCTCTACATAGTTAGGAGGCTATTTTCACTCAGTTGAGTGATTTACTAGATAGTAAATCTGGCTCCTCATTGTAATCAGTTCATTGACTATTCAGGAGAATTAATATTTCTTCAGTTCTCATTTATAATGATGTTTTACTAATTCACTAAGGTAACAGTTTTGCTTTATTTTAATTAACAATTGCAGCTTTAAGATGGGTTTATAAATAACCTTCCTTTTCTCCAAAATGATTGGGACATTTGAGAAAAATTGTATAATGTGAATATATAGACATACATAGTGTATAGACATAATATATAAACATACATACATACATATATAGACATGCATTGTGCTATGCACTGGCAGTCCACAGATTCTTTCTTAACAATACAAAAATGTCACTCTGCAAAAAAGCAGCATTTTCTTATGCATGAGCTCATTTCATCATTTGGTGTACTGAAAGCTGGTGTTTTTTTAAACAACATTTATTTATTTGTTTTAAGAAATAGAGAGAGAGAGAGAGAGAGAGAGAGAGAGAAGAGAGAGAGAACGGGTACTCCAGGGCCTCTAGTCCCTGAAAATGAACTGCACCTGATGCAAGTTCTACCTTGTGCATCGAGCTTACATGGGTCCTGGGGAATTGAACCTTGGTCCTTTGGTTGTAGGTAATTGCCTTAGCCACTAAGCCATATCTCCAGCCCGTGGTGTGTTTTCAATAAACAAAAACTGTTATCAGCATTGTTTTCCTGAGCTTGTGTATTAAGTTTTATGGCATTTTTGCTCCCTTATCACAGAACAAGATACCAGGCATAGATTAGCTAAAAATATTTTTAATTAATTAATTTATGACAGAGAGAGAAGGAGGAAGGGAGGGAAAGAATGGGCATGTCAGGGCCTCCAGCTATTGCAAATAAACTCCAGATGCATGTGCTACCTTGTGCATTTGGCTTATGTGGGTTCTGGAGAATCGAACCTTGGTCTTTAGCCTTCTCATGCAAGCACCTTAACCACTAAACCATCTCACTAGCCCCGAATATATAGTTTTAAGTGCCTTCTTGTTCTTTATTTTTCCAAGTCATATTTAGTTCATAGGAGCTGGATCATTATATACTAAACAGCTGAAAGATAGTGTCTGGATATCTAGAATGGCAAAGGCAACTGAAAGCTTCTACAGGTGGAAGGAGCTTCATTAAAGTCACATATTGAATTAAAAAGCACTCATTCAGTCAACAATTATTTGTTAAGCCCCATGCATTGTGTTGTGCACTGGTGGTCCACAGATTTTTTTGTTAACAATATAAAAACGTCACCCTGCAAATAAGCAGCATTTTCTGATGTACGACCTCATCTGTAACAAAACACCTAGTTTAAGCATGAAGGATGATCAATATTCTAAATGATAGTTTCATAAATCCTGTCCCCAGACTCCACTACATGCTGGGAACTACAGGGGATGGTATTCTAACTAGCAAATGAAACAATCTGTATGCATGTTTAAATCAAGTTTGTTTAAAATTAGAAAATGGCATAATGTATTCAAAAGCTTTTATGCAGCTCTTGCATGAAAATTAAGAAACATAATCCATGCTTTGGATGCAGAGAGCTGAGATGTATATAGTTTATCTGTTGGCCTGATCAGATGTTGAAAACCCCAATTGCTAAAATCTTCATATTTAAATGAGTTCAAATGAAATAAAAATAGAACACATAAGCTTATTTTCTGATCTAATAAAAATTTTAATTATCATGAATAAGAAAGTTATACTAACTAAATAAGATCTTCAGCTCCTTTTATTGCTTAGAAAATGAGGTAATTTCTTTATATTTGAGCCTGATAGAGTGTTTTTGTGAATTAGAAAATGCTGTTATAATTGGTGAGTATAATTTTTGCCTTAAGTGCCACAAAAATCATTTCTCTACTGCTTAGGGGATAAGAAAAATTCAGAAAGAAGTGCTGGATAGAGAGATAGGTAGACTGAAAAATAAAATCAAGACTACTTAGTACTATGGATCATTTGAAGTTTGATCATTTACACTTTCTTCAACTGGAAAGCTGGTAGAAAATTTTCCCTAGTCACTCTGTCTGGTGGGACATGTAGGGCATTCTACTGTCCCTGGTGAGTACCATGGGATGGCAGAACGGTGCCAGGGCCTACTTCTCTTCTCTGTTCAGCACATACGGGTGAGGGAAGGGCCGGCTTGGTTAGGGTGACCAGTGGAGCCACCTCACTATAATTCAGGTCTTCCTGTGGTAGCATGTATGTGTGCATGAAAGCTGTGGTCATCCTCCTGTAGCACAGGGAAGAAGATGGGCATATGGCTTCATCTGGATCAGAGGAGAAAGCAGGCTTGAGGAGTGAAGAGAAACCCAGATTTCCCAACCAGCCAAGTTTGCCAAAACCACAGGTCTTTTGTGTTATGCCAATATCCAAAAGAAATGCAGCTAGTACTTCAGTCTTACTTTCTCTCTCTTCTTTTTTCTGCCCCCAGATCCACTCCAGAAAGAAGATGTGAGAATCTGACACTGAATCTTTCCATGTTAGCCCTAGGTCTGGCTACAGCTCAAGTCATCAGATGAAGTGAAGAACCTGATTCAGAACACTGAAAGCCCCTCAGCACTTCTTTGCTGAGCACCAAAATTATAATCTTTCCACAGAAATAACAAGTCATAGAATTTATCTGCTTTAGACCATACCCAAATTTTTAAAAAATGAAATTTTAATGAAAACCTAGAAGAATTACCAGTAAATATAAGAATAATCTTGAGATACTGTAGAATGGTAAAGGGATTATTTTCTGGCTTCTAGTTATGTGGTTCCAAGGAGGTACCTAAAATTTTATTTTTGTCTGTTTGGATTCTTGAGTATTCAAATGCCTGGCATTTGCTTCCATGCTGAAAAATCTAGGCTGCTGTCCAAGATCACCTCCATGATTTTCACATAGAGACCTTCTTAGCCACATGGACTGCAGTTCCGTTATTAATAGGATTTGGTATAACTCCAGAACTGAAATCCACAAAAAGACAACAACAAAAATACCTATATAACTATCAGTCAGTTCTGACTCATCTTGGCCTTAGATATTATTTTAAAGAAGCTAAATATCTTTAACACATTACAAATACCAGAGGTACCTAGAGCTGTCTGATTCCAGATGGGGAACAGAAAGAAGGTAGAAATTTTCTTCTTGTAGAGGAAGGACAGAGTAGATAAAAGATGGACCAACAGCTTAGAAGATCAAGATTGGCATATGGCTTAGTAGCTGAGTTACAGTGGTATAAAACTCAACTGGAATTAAACATTATCATCTCTAAGTTGGCAATGATAAATAGAACCTAACATTTCTAAGGATATATATATATTGAAATATCTTATTTTATTTGAGAGAGAGAGAGAGAAAGAGAGAGAGAGAGAGGGAGAGAGGCAGATAGAGAGACAATTGATGCAACAGGGCCTCTAGCCCTGCAAAAGAACTCCAGATGAATGTGCCACCTTGTGCATCTGGCTTATGTGGATCCTGAGGAATTGAACCTGGGTCCTTTGGCTTTTCAGGCAAGTGCCTTAACCACTGAGAAGTCTCTCGAGCCTGGATATATTTTTGTACTGAGGATTGAATTAAGGACCATGCTAGGCAAGCAAGTTCCCAGCTATTGAGCTCCACTCAGTCGTTTATTTTCTATTTTCAGACAGAGTCTTTTAAAATTGCCTAGGTTGGCATTGAACTCTGACTGTAGTCTGGGCAGGCCCTGAACTTTCAATCTTCCTGCATGAACCTCTGGAGTTGCTGAGATCCTATGCCTATCAGGCCCAGCTTCAAAATAATGTTTTCATTTGAAGTCTTTGAGAATATTCAAAACAAATTGATGGGGAGCTCATTCTTTTACTTTGCTTGTACTTTAAAAAATTGGGTATAAGATGACAACCATGCTTTACAAACTAAGTGAGCCCTGATGTGGCCATCTGGAATTCATATTTTGTCTGACATATGGAAACATAAATGTCCACAGATTTTTATCACATTCAGAATGAGAAGGCAAGTATTAAAGTATCTGCCATGCATTTATGCCCAGCTAAAATGGTAATCATTAGAGCAACACTGGTTTCATTCCATGCAGTGTTTACTGTGGGTACTGAGAGGAAGGGAAAGGATGATGGTTGTGCCTTACTGCAAGATGATCAGAGGGCAGGTGCTTCTGTATCAGTGTTAAACAGAGGGCTGTCTTCCATGCCAGCATCACATCTTCACTTCCTTTAATCCTTTTATCTCAGACAAACCACTTATAACCTTAGCTGACTGATCTTGTAAAAATTTCTCAACTCACACTTGTGTGATATACAGTCCTCTCACACTGGTTGACTCCTCCCAAAGGCAATTGAACATTTACCCCATGATACCTCACAGGAGATCTCAGTATCACATGAGAAAGGAAGGCCAGATAACTCTTACTCAATGGGATATTCAGATTACCCTTGTAGTATCAAAACTTCCTTAGTGCTATGCATGAATATGTGATTGAAAATATGTATACATTTATATATTTTCATAGCTTCATGCAAATATATATATATATATATATATATATATATATATATATATATATATAATTTTTTTCAGGCATGAATTTTCTTGCATGAAGAACTATTTCTCCTAATTGTGAGTTACAAGGCCTATGGGACCCTTGCTAAACTGAATCTAGTCTGGAAGATTATGAATGCTATTTGACTACATGACTATAATATTGATATCTTAGTGAAAATGAACTTGAGATAAGTATCAAGAACTGTGTATATGTCTTATTTACCAAGATGTTATAGACAAACAACATACCCATTTCAAAACAACTTTTGAATATGTTGATTGGTAACACACTCAGTGGGTAAGGAGAGAAGATGCCACCGTGCTTTGTGGGGAGCTAAACCTGGATGCCAAGAAGAACCACTCACATCTCAAGCCTTCCAGTTATAATATTAATATAGCATTTTTTACTCTTCCCTTAGCTTCCAATGGAGCCATCTTCCCACCTTTCTTTTCAGCCTTTCTTTCTTTATTATTTGATTTTTTTATGTTCTCTAGTCTCTTCTAATATAGGCACTTAAATACACTACTGATTTATTGAATTTGGATGAATCAAACTACCAATTATGATTATTTTATTTTTTTAAAAAATGCAAGAGTTTGAAATAGCATTAAATGTGTAGTCTAGTTTTCCATCCTATTCTCTCAGAAATATTTCAAACAAACCTGAGAAAAATGCAGCCATGTTCAGTCATTCTTGGGAGGTGGAAGTGGGCCTGGAGCCAGGGCTTCAGTAAGCAAATGTGAATAAGAGCTTTTCTCTTATTAACAGTTTCATCTAATGGAGCCATGGAGTTTAAATCTGTGGTATACTTGTAGGCCAGCAGAATAGGAGAGAACCCATAATTTAAAGTGCTTTTTTCTAAATAGTCACAAGATTTTGCAAAACTTCCCCAGCTAGAGTAAATAAAAGTGAATGATTAGTAACCATTCTGACAATAAAAATGTGCTGGGTGATAAAAAAAATAAAACAAAGTCCTCTTATGGTGATTAAACTGATGACTTTATGTTGTCATGATGCCAAATGAAGGAAATTAAATAAATCTTACATTGCTGCACAGAAAAATAATGGGTGTGGGGCAGAGGAAAGAGAGAGAAAAGAAAGTCTGAATTAGTCTAATTATTTCCATGTAGTTCTTAGCTAAGTAACTACTTAGAATGAATTCTCAGAGCCTGTAATCTTATTCAGAATAAATTTAGATTACAAATGATTTCAGGATCCATGTGCTATGTACTCAAGTAAACTGCCCAAAACTTTAAAGACATGATTGTATAGGAACTATTTCTTCCTTTATTTTTATTTTTTGAGGCAAGCCCAACAGACTAGCCTTTGTTTAATGCAAGAGAGCGTGGGCGAGAGCAAGAGAGAGAGAGGGAGAGAGAGAGAGAGAATTGGCATACCATGGCCTCCAGCCACTGTAATCTAAATCCTGATGTGTGCACCACCTTGTGTGTATGTGTGACCATGTGCACTTGTGTCACCTTGTGCATCTGGCTTATGTGGAGAGTTGAACATGGGTCCTTAGGCTTTGTAGGCAAGTGCCTTAACTGCTAAGTCATCTCTCCAGATCTATAGTTCTTATTGCTTTCTTTTTGAAAAAAAAAATATTTATATTTATTTATTTGAAAGAGAGAGAGAGAGAGAGAGAGAGAGAGAGAGAGAGAGGGAATGGGAACACCAGAGCATCCAGTCACTGCAAATGAACTCCAGACACATGAACCATTTTGTGGGCCCTGGGGAATCAAACCTGGTTCCTTTGGCTTTGCAGGCAAGCACCTTAATTGCTAAACGATCTCTCTAGCCCTGTAGTTCTCATTTCTAACATAGCATCAAGGCAGCTGAGACACTGGCTAAATACTTAGTGAATTTTTTCTTGTATTTAACACTTATGAAGAACTTAGTAAATATAAATATTTTGTGTGTATGTGTTCATATGTGTAAATAATGAATGTGCACATGTAATGCACATTTAGAGGTCAGAAATATACTACTTGTGGTGGGTTCTTGCTTTTTACGTTGTCTGAGGTAGTATTTCTTCCTGTTCACCACTTTGTTAGGCTAGCTGGCTGGTAAGCATCTGGCAGATGTTCCTGTCTCCACCTCCCTTCTCTCCATAGGTATGCTTTCTACACTGCATGACTTTAGTGTGGGTTTTGGGGATTCAAGCTCATGTGGCAAGCACTTTTTCTGCTGAGCCAGCTCTTTATTCCATATAAATGTTTTTGAGAGTGATAAAATACACATGGTCCCTTTCAGATTACATACTATAAACACACTGTAAGTTCAAAATATCCTAAATCAAAAATGTGTGTAATACACCTAGCCCACCAAATAGCCTATCTTAGCAACACAACAAACTATAGTTTGTTGTTTTCCCTTATGATCCTGTGACAGACTGGGAGCTGCTGTCCCTTCCCAGTATCATAGAGAGTACAGTATAGCATATCAGCAATCCAGGAAAAGATCAAAATTAAAAACTTGAAGTATGATTTTTTTCCTGAGTATATATTGTCATCATACTATGATAAAAATTAAACCATTGTGTGATGGAGATAATATTGGTTACTTTTTTCATTGCTTTGATAAAAGATCTGACAGAAGCAAGGATTTGTTTCAGTTCACAGTGTTAAGTGGCTACAGTCTATCATGAAGGAGAGTGTACAACAGAGCTCATGATGGCAAGAGCTGGAGTCCCACATCTTGATGAATCATGACACAGAGAGCAGGGAATTCTGGTGCTCAGCTGGCTTTCTACTTTTTTTTTTTTTTTTTTTTTAAATTCAGGCCCATAGCCCTTGAGACTGTGCTACCCATATTTAGGATGGGTTTTACCAGTTCAGTTCATCATAGGCCTACCTGCAGATAGGCTTTCTAGGTGATTCTCACTCTAATCAAATTGATAATGAAGATCTTTTTTGTTGTTTTGAGATAGATTCTCACATAGCCCAGCCTCAAACTCTCTAAGCATCCAAGAATGATTTTGATCTCCAAATCTTGCTTCCATCACTCAAGAGCTTGGATTATAGGTGTGTACAACCATGCTCAATTAAGATTAATCATAATATAGGTCATGTGTGTTTGTACAACTCTGTGTTTAATATACCAAGGAATTCTGTTCAATTCAGCTATATGCAAATCTATGTATATATGTGCAAATCTTATTTATATACAGGATTCCCATAGGATTCATTCCCACATGCAACCTGCCAGAAAGAGAATTTCCTATTTCCAAGGAAAACAAATATTCCATTGCACTAAAGTATGCTGAGTGTCCCAGAGGGAAATTCCTATTGTCCAGAGTGAAGACAGCAATTCCTAAAAAGTGACAAGAAAGTGGTAAGATAGTGCGGACATCAGCTTGTGTTAAAAGCAAGGACATGAATACATATATGGATAGGATGAGAGAAACACAGCCTGGCAGGATGGCAGAGGGAGAGGGTGGGAGAATTCACTGTCACTCAGAAGAGCTAAGCAGAGACAATACTACGAAGTACCCAACACATGAATTTAAAAGGACAGGACATCATACTAACAGGAAACACCGTGGAGATTTCAAGGAACTCAGCTTGAGTCCATGTGATTTTGGCATGGATTCTAGATTTGAATAATTAATAAAAGACCAGCTATGAGTTGGTTCAGTCATTCAGATGTAAGAAAATGGTACCATGAACTAGGATGTTGAACAAAGATACAAAGAGTATAGTCAGAGTTCATGATATACTTGAAGAAAAATGTTATTATGAAACCTTTTGCTTTGTGCAATGTATATACACCAACAAAAATTATGATGGGAGAAACTAAAATGTTCAACTGGGGAATTTTGATGTTTTTGCCTTATGGCACATGAGAGGTGATGTGTAATGAGATGTTGAATGGGCTGTTTTAAAGTGTAGATCTCTGTTGGCCAGTCATAACTAGAAAGCTTCAAGCCCATAGCTTCTAAGGCAATCCTGTGCCTGGCCTATTAGGTAAACTGTCCAAAACTTTGAACACATAGGAAGTCATGTATTATGAGCTTTGAAATCTGATTGAGCCATTTCTCTATAGGAAGAAAACAAATGTAATAAAATAGCACTTTAGAGGGAAATATTCATAGGATACTTAGTTGACAAAATGTTTCTTCTTTATGGCCTTATATTATAGGTTAAAACAAATATTTTTATGAGACTACTAAGCCTGGTGCTTTTCTAAACCTACAGGGCAGAATGTCCTCTCTAAATTGAAGTTCTCAGGCTAGCATATGCACAAGTGGACATAATGTACACCATCCAGCAGGATCCTAGATCTGTGGTGAATAAAGGTTAGTTTGACTTATCACAGCTTAGCTTCATTGTGTTCTTTTACAAGAAATTAACAGGTACAGCTATTTAAGTGACATGTTTTTGTTTCAGGGCTCTTAGGTTAAAAATCCTATAAATAGTAGATAGTTACATGTACTCCTTTATATGATTGTCACAACATTATAGTAGAAATAAAAAATCCCAAATCACTTGTAGAACTTGTGTTCTGTTCTCTTGAAAGCATCAAAGTTTTTCTTTCAGTTTTTAGTCACAATAGTACAACAGCTAGACACACGTGCTTTGGAGTCAGTTAACTTGTTCAAATTTTGTATTTTTTTCCAAAATGTCCTTTTTATTCTTGAACATAATTAAAATACCTACATAAGATGACATTTTAGGCTGAGTGAATCATTGTAACCATACGTACACCTGTTGATGTAAAATTATGCAATGAAAAATAAAATACATCCACGTGAATACCTATAGAAAAATACTCAAAAATTGAGACAAATTTAACAATAATTTTTACTATGCATGTTGTACTGTTTTAAAGTGTAGATATACAATATATACATGCAATAATCTACTAGCAAGAAAAATTAATAAAAGCTTAATTACCTATTAAGAAAAGTTCGTGCATCCACATTTTGAGCATCTCTCTTGAAATCTCAAAACTTCAAATAAGTTATTTAATCTTTGTGTCTTCCTGATCATTGTATCTAACAAACACCTTCTATTGTTATAAAGAATCCAATATTTTAGCCGGGCATGGTGGCACACGCCTTTAATCCCAGCACTCAGGAGGCACAGGTAGGAGGATTGCCATGAGTTTGAGGCCACCCTGAGACTCCATAGTGCATTCCAGGTCAGCCTGGGCTAGAGTGAGACCCTACTTCCAAAAACAAAAACAAAAACAAAAAAAATCCAGATCCAAATGTAAACCCACTCTCCAATATCAAGCTACCGTCAATTGTGGGCTACAAGAGGGCCTACACCTATTAAATTCTCTATTAAAAAAAAAAAAAAGTAAGGGTTATCTCATTTGTCCTGGTGCTAACTTAATCTCCGTTGGAGAATCTGCTTCTCTTTTTCAGATAGATGTAGATCCTAAGGAGAGAGCCACTCCATCATACCTCAAAAGGGCCCCGGCTGAAACTAAGAAAAATTGGAGAAACAAGCAAAGGGGCTGTTTTCCTGATGAACCGGATACCAGCCCAAGGGGAAAGGAGATCAGCACAGAGAAAAATCAACTCCTACCAAATCAGAGAGCCAGAGCCTCAGAGGCCCCCAACACCTCATCACTGAAGCAGACCAAAAATGAACCCAACATGGCTCAGGGAAATTTTGCGGAAGAGGGGGCGGAAAGAATGTCAGAGTCACATGTTGGGTCATGATATGCAGACATTTAGCTTACCCATAACTGTGGGCTAACTACACAATGCATGACCCATATACCTCAACAAGGAGGGGCCAAGGGGAGGGGGTAGGTCACGGATGAGCCTAATAATGGTACCGAACTGACTGTACTTGCTGAATACAGAACTGACTAATAAAGAAAAAAAAAAAGAAAAACCAATATATATGTGTATATGTATATATGTATATATATATATATATATATATATATATATATATATATATATATATATTCAAATATACAATAGAGTTTACTCACTGAAGATTTAATTGGTTGTTTATGAACTTTTATGGATTAGAGTCTTTTCATGGCCTACCTGCAAATTTTGTATTTTTTGTACTTACAAAGTCACATTGGGATTTGACTGTGTAAGTCTTGATTTTTTTTCTAAAATAGTAGTATTATCTACTCTTAGAATAAACTAGGGATTAAGATATAATGAAGATATTATCATAGTTCTGGTCTCTTATAGACCACTCAGAACATGGGGAACCATGGCAAATTGTATTGAGACAATGATTAGTTTTTAAGCATATCAGCACCAAAAGTTGTGAAGCACAAGGTGTTTTGACTTTGTAGACCATCAATAATAGACATTTGCCAGAAAAAAATGTAGTTGATACATACACACACATGCACACATAGAGACTCTGAAATAACTTCTTTAAGAATAAAGTACAGTGTTGTCAGCTGACCTGTATGTGCATGCTATTTTCTACTTATTACATTTGTGATTTTAATTCTGCATTTGAACAAGGATAATAATATCTAATTCATGAGGGTGCTTAATTAAAAATAACTTTCTATAGTTTCAAAATATTCCACCTCCTTTATATTCTTTATATTAATAATATTCTCATCAAAAAACAAAATCATGCTTGCCTAAGTCCCATATCTGCATTGGTACTATAAAGTCTATGTTCTGCAATTATACCTAGGAGTCCCAAAGTGAAATTAACCTAAAATGCTATTTTTGAGAAGGTTTAAAAAAGTGATGACATGCAACTTTAGAGTCTCTCCAACTTTTGACATATTGAGATTTGGCTAATGGTCATTCATAGAGCATTCATTTGTGGTGTCAACTGCTGAAGACATAATTAATATTCTGGCTCCAATTATATAAAGGTATGCTAATTGAACATCCAACCAGAGGCACATTTTCTGAAACCTTCTGCATATTAAAGTTTCTAATATGCTGCATTGTCTTAACAAACTTCTATGTGTTACATATGCCATATATATGTACATGCATATGTGTACATGTATATACACATACATGTACATACATATCTGGCAAATGATAAGTCTGAAATCATGTATGATTAGCTAATGGGAGTAGTCCTGGATGACATTCTAAGACATGTCCTGGAGCTCAGATCAGAAATATTACATTGGATGGTTAGTCTTGATAAATCCTAGATGACCACAAATCAATCATAACAGGTTTCCCCCCCACCTTCTCTTTTGTTGAGTGAGAATAACAGTGACTTTCCAGTAAGGCATAAACAGTTGCAAAAAGTTCTTTGCCAAAATAGAAGATTATATAAATAGTTGAAAAGCGTGAACAGCAGGGAGGAATTTTGGTTTCCTTCCCTGTTGGATAAGAGCATACTCATCATTTCATTACAAGAAAAGAAAATACGAGCAATGAGAATGTGCAGTTTAATATATTTGGTCAATTTCACATTAATGTGTGCATGTCCCTCATAGCACAGACAGGCTCTAAGAACCTTGGGGAAATATGGTTAGAAAAAATAATGTTATCTTTGTATCCATAAATTCTTAGTGACAGAGATAGAGGAGGTAACTAACAGAGTCAGTGTAGATGCATAGGCACTACTCAGTTCAGGTAGTACTAAGATATGGATAAATCATATATAAATGAAGACAGCAAAGAGGCAGCAGACATAGTGGTTAGGAATAGTGCAGCCAGACTTCCTTAATTTAAATCTTAACTCAGTCATCTTTTAGCTGCAGGACTCTGGGCAAGGTATTGAATTTCTCAATGACATTTTTTCCTCCTCTGAGTATTAGTGGTAACAATATTTACATCCTAGTGTTTATGAGAGGGAGGGACTTACTTCAGAGTGATTTTGTGAATAGTAATTTTGGAAAAGTTAGCATATATGTATTCAATACTTAGAGGAATGCTTTCTATAAAGTAAATACCAAGTAAGTAGTCACCATTACTAAAGCCCAATTGCAGTTGAAAATGCAAGCTAATTTGTAATGCATAATACATGTTAAAAGCAAGAGAATTTCTTTTAAGGGTAAGAAAGCCCACATTCACTATTTTTGGACTATGGCATTATGGTACTAGATAACAAAGGGATATAAAAATAGATACAACTTTTTAAATATATCAGTATCTTAGTCAAAAACAATTAGTTTTTTCATGGTTGTTTTGTTTTTGTTTTTTGAAGAAGGGTCTTACTGTAGCTCAGGCTGACATGGAATTCACTATGTAGTCTCAGTCTGGCCTCGAACTCACAGCTATCCTCATACCCCTGTCTCCCGAATATTGGAATTAAAGGTATGCACCACCATGCCCAGCAACAATGAGTTTTTTAAATTAAAAATATTTATATTTATTTATTTGCAATCAGGGAGAGATAGAAAGAAGAGAAACAGACACAGGGAATGGGCTGCCAGAGCTTCTTGTTGCTGCAAACGGACTCCAGACACATGTATTTCATTGTGCCTCTGGCTTTACATGGGTACTGGGGAATCAAACCCTAGTCATTAGGCTTTGCAGGCAAGTGCCTTAACCACTAAACAATCTCTCCAACCCAGAGTAGATTTTTTTTTGAGGCAAGCCCAATAGACTGCCTTTTATGAGAGAGAGAGAGAGAGAGAGAGAGAGAGAGAGAGAGAGAATTAGCAAGCCAGGACCTCCAACCACTGCAATCAAACTCCAGATGTGTGTACCCCTTTGTGTGTATGTACGACCTTGTATGCTTGCATCTCTGCATCTGACTTAGATGAGTCCTTAGGTTTTGCAGGCAAGCATCTTAACCACTAAGCCCTCTCTCCCGCCCAAGAATGAGTTTTTAAGTAAAGGTAAGAAATGCTAAGATGAGAGTTTAACTCCATACTGTGAGTGTAAGGAATTCTATGTGGGCTGCTTTAGGTGAATTCCATCATCCTGACATAAAGTGAGTTGCACTTCATTAGGACCAAGAAAACCCATATGTGGAAATACCAAGCCATTGCTGGTGACCTTGTAAACACAATGTGAATCCCAGAAATTCCCTTAATGCTAAAAAATGAATGGCCTATTTTGCTCTCATGTCCCAAAAGCAGTGCCATTTCCAAATATTGAGAACAATATGTTTGATATTTCAGAAATTCTTCTATAAAGGATTACTGTAGCAGTAGATGCCATGAAGAGACACTTGGGAATCCCTAAAAGCTAAAATGGGCTTCATAAAAATTGCTATCTGTCCAACTATGTGGTTTTCTTTCTTAGTCTAGTAACTAGGAGACTGTAGAATAAAACCAGTTGCCAATAAATCATTTATAGGATCTTTACTGATGTTCTTCTTTCATTCATTCAACAAATATTTAATATGTGCTAAATGAGTCTATTTTTATTTAAGTGTTAATGTAGTTATGTTACAACAAAAATGGTTATGCTAATAAATCCAGAAAAGGGACAGTGAGGTAATTAAAATGTAAAGTAAGTACAATGCAGTTACTTAGTAGTAAGTGTTTTCTAGTCAGATTCCTACTACTGTAGCAAATACTTGAGATAATCAATTTACAAAGAGAAAATGGTTATTTTGGCTCAAGGTTTTAGACCTTCAGGCAGATTGGCTGGCATTAGCCATTGGATGGGAGTAGGGAGGGCTTATGGGGGAGAAAACTGCTCACTTCATGGCCAGTCAGCAAAAGAAAGTCCGTGCTGACAATGACCCCAAATCCTCTCACTAGGCCCTGACCCTTAAAAGTTCCACCATCTCCTCCTAGTACTGCCTTACGGATGAGACTTTTAGTGTAAGGTCCTTTGGGGACATTCAATAAACTACAGCAAATGAGATGAAGAAGCCAAGGTAACTAGACATTTCTCAAGTGGGGCAACAGCATAGGTGAATACTTCTCTATGCTCCATCAATAAGGGCTAAATTGGAATTACTTGGGAAGGCAATTGCAATGTTGCATTCTGAATGAGGGCCTGAGATCCTGGGGCAGGGGTTGAATGGAATGTAGGTAACCTTTTAGAGCAAAACACTTGGAGTGTTTTTGATGTTCACTGAAGCTTGGGAATTGCAGAACAGATAATTAATAAAGGTCATAATTTGGCATAACATTGTTAACTTTTAAAAATCAAGCACATCATGTTCTGTGCATTCTTGCAAACCAGATTGTCTTTAGAAGAGCCATATGAGAGGTTATATACTGATACCAAATATTGTGGCTTGCTCTAAAGATGATGGGACTTCCTTCAGATTCCACAGGGTGATTGTTTGATGTTTTGAAAAAGTTTAGTTATTCACAGCAAAATATAATCAATTAGACCTATAATATTTCTGAACACAGTTTATTACTGAAATATATGTAGTGTGTAAAATCTAGCAAACAGTACTTATGTATGTAAAATGTGAAATGAGTAAAATATTAAGACAGACACAAATATATCTTAGAAAAGAAACTGTAAAGCCACAAACACCAAATCCTGAATATATTTAACATAAAGCATACACAGTTGGAATTGTGAGAATGAACTAAAATATTAACTGGACATCCTACACTGATAATCATCTGTGTCATATGACTCTGGGGCCTATGTTTTATTAAAAATTCTTGTTTCCTAGATTTGAAATCAGTCCATTAGTGTTCCCTTCCTCAGGCTTATACTATTAGCCATCACAAAACACATATACCCTTGGGAAGAAAGGTATAATGTGCCTTCTTATATATGAATGTCTTCACAATGATAAATGTTTCCATTCATGAATAAGATTTTGCTAGAAGTGTGATGATTCCCATCAGGGCTCAGAGATCTATGAGAAGGGGTTTATAGCACAGAAGTGACAAGGAACATGTGGATGCTGCAAATATGACTTTTGCAAATTAAAATAATTTATAACTTGGAAATATTTGAATAGTACAAAAATCTGATGAAAATGATTTTGAAAAAATATTTTAGATATTACTTTCTAATTGGACTCATTTTATGCCAAATTCTATAATGGAACCAGTATCAATAAAAAGTCATTAAGTAGTTGGTGCTTGGAGATATCCCTTATTTAAAAACAAATTTTTATGAATTTGAGAAATAAAGAGAGGGAGGGAGAGATAATGGGCCCACTAGGACCTCTAGCCACTGCAAATGAAGTCCAGATGCATGCACCACCTTGTGGATGCAGCTTTATGTAGGTACTGGGGAATCAAACCTGGGTCTTTTGGCTTTGCTGGCAAGCACCTTAACCACTAAACAATCTCTCCAGTCTAAAGGTATCCCTTATGTTAGCATCTCAGGGCATGTTGTTACCTGATCTATAATTGTGAGGTGGAGTAGAGGCTGATGGTTGTGAAAAGTTCTATGTAGGGCTTCATGTATGAGATCATGCATATCAGCTTTGACCTAGCTGACCTCACAAGTCTACTCTATCTTTGTCTCAGATATGAAAACTGAGTTTATACTGTGTTTTTTTAATGAACAGCTTTCCTCCCACTTTTTGTCAAAATGAATTTTAACAAAGTAAGGAGAATTTCTCACTTGACAACTTTAAAGGATGCATACACACATATCATTGCTTGTGGGTAGGCACAGGGAATAAGGGAAAAGGAAGTAATAGATATAGGAAAATAAAAGAGAAATCTTTAGATTCTAGTTCCTTATAAACTCCAGGAAGCAAACATAACAAATTAAGCTTCTAATACTTCACTTTCTTCTTAAAGATGTTTGAATGAGCTTGAAAAATTTGAGTAGTTTATGAACATTTGCTTTTCCCCCAACTTGGCAGTAATTTTGTGTGAAGAAGGAAATGGTTGAACTTTAAATCTCAAACCTGTATTTTTGAGTTCTAAGCAAAGAATTAACTGTTGATAGTCAGTGTACATTGGTTTTGATTGCTTTTAGATAAAATGTCATCCAGATCATTCTTGTACACTGCAAAGAACACTAGAAAAGAAGACAGAAGATCAGATCCAGGCTTTTCAGATAACTAAATAATTAACTACCTATATGACTAAGTATCAAAGCAAGTAACTAGAACAGAATGAAGAACCTGGAGTAGAAGAGAAATTCTAGAATAGTGAAGCTAAGTGGCAAAGAGATATATAATAGCTATGAGTTCAGAAATGATGACTTTGAATGAAATACAAGATTAACATAGATGCAAAGGCTTAGAAGTACTCTGAGAAAACTTGGTGAAACCCTTTTAAAAAGAACAGAGTGATGATAGAATGAAGAGATTTTCCCAGGGTTTTGGAGATGGGTAGCTAAGGAAGGCCTGGGCTGCAATATGAAGGAGAGTTAGTGGGAATAAGAAGACTACTTGCCATTATTATATATATTATGCATATGTGATAAGACTAACTCCTATATAGTAAAATCATTCAAAGAATTTAACAAGTAGTTTGGGATGAATATGGCTTAGGGATGGGAATTTAAGGACATGCCAGGGAAAAGTGTCAAAGATTCAGCCCTGGAGTTCATCAGTGTTAACAACAGGGACTTTCTGTAGAGAATCATTTCCTGCAATAGAATGTTTCTCAGAATCTGCATTTTTTTGGTGGTCATCATCAAAAAGGCTGCAGGTAAACTGCATAGCCAGTCATTCTTGTGCCAGCTAAACAGAAGCAGAGATTTCAGGTGGAAAAAGCATGGTGACAGCCAAATTTGGCACTGAACAGTAGTAAGAAAAGTGATGTCATAAAGAAAGTCATCCATATAATAGGAAAGAGCATGGAGTGGAGAGCATGTGGGATAATCTGGGCTATGGGTGGCCACAGGAGTGCAGGCATCACATAGAAACCTCAGCAAGTTCAGGAACACTTGGAGGCCTAGAGGAAGTTGTTAGGATGTTAAGCTAGGTGAAATAGAAGGCTAGAAGGTTAGAGAAGATAATATTAGAAGGAAAAGCTATTATATACATACTATGGAGCTTTATCATCCTAAAGAATGGAATCACGTCATTAATATGAAAATAGATGGAACTGGAGGTCATGATAGTAAGTTAAATAAGGCAGGCTCAGAAAGACAAAGGTTACATGTTTTGTATGTTGAATCCATAAATATATATAATTTTGCTGGAAAGTAGAACAGGGGCTATTTGGAAGGGGAAGAGACCATTGGGAGTGGGGAATGGAGAGGATAATTGGGAGGTGAATATGATAAAAGTATAAAATGATACTTCAATGAAAGATCAAAACAAAACCCATCATTTTGTACAGTGAACATATGGAAAAATTAAAGACTGTACTATAAGTGATCACAGACAATAAATTATATGGAAAGAGCTCATTTTTTCTTTGCTTTGTGTAATCTTTAATAACACAATTGCATATTTTTCTTTGAAATAAAATCACACAGTGGATATTTGTGCATCATATGCATTCCAGATCACATCCATCAAGAAGAATTGGCACTCACTACCACTATTTTTCTTATTATTTTGACCAGGGAAACATTATTATGATGAAATGACACTTAAAAAACAGTAATCCGGAGAGAGCCACCCCATCATACCTCCAAAGGGCCCCGGCTGAAACTAAGAAAAATTGGCGAAACAAGCAAGGGTGCTGTTTTCCTGATGAACCAGATACCAGCAGAAGGGGGAAGGAAATCAACACAGAGAAAAATCAACTCCTACCAATTCAGAGAGCCAGAGCCTCAGAGGCCCCCAACACCTCATCACTGAAGCAGACCAAAAATGAACCCAACATGGCTCAGGGAAATTTTGCGGAAGAGAGGGCGGAAAGAATGTCAGAGCCACATGTTGGGTCATGATCTGCAGAGACATTTATCTTACCCATAACTGTGGGCTAACTCCACAATGCATGACCCATATACCTCAACAAGGAGGGGACAAGGGGAGGGGATAGGTCATGGATGAGCCTAATAATGGTACCAAACTCACTGTATTTGCTGAATACAAAACTAACTAATAAAGAAAAAGAAAAACAGTAATCCTCGGGTACAAGGATGCTTTCATAAGAACAAGCTTATTAGTACTTAACAAAAACAGAAGCATTATTGGAGTAAAATGATTTTATGTAGCATGGCAGAGAAATATAAATGTATGAATTTGCTCATTTCTGATTGTATTAGTTACTTTTCATTGCTCAGACAAAATACCTTAGGGAAGTAAAGGGTTTATTTTGGCTTACAGTTTTGTGGGGAAGTTTCATCCTGTAATATAAAGCAGGAGCAAGAGGGCAATGTTGATTATTATATCAGTAGGGAATAAGTACAGAGAATGAAAATCAAATGGGGCTGGGTTATAAAGCCTCAAGGCCTACCCTCAGTGACACTTCCTCCAGCAAGGTTCCACAATCTTCCCAAACAGTGTCACTAACTGGGGATTAAGTATTCAAATGCATGAGCCTATGAGGCTCATTTTACGTCCAAACCAATGTACTTATGACTATTGGTTATTGATGTATGCTGGTTGGATGGAAAACATGCACATTTTTCTGATGCTAATCTATACTGAGTTAGGGAACTTCCTTAATTTGAGCTTCATTAATATCATATTTCAAACAAAAAATAACTGACATACATTCTAGAAGTCATGATTCAAGCTTTTCAGTTCCAGGCAGAAAATAGTATTTGTTTTCACATAGGAGACTGAAGAGGACTGAACTGTACAATATTTCAACTGAAACCAGCATGTTCCTGCTCCAGCTTTCATGGTGATGGAAGCAAAACTTTGTTCTTCTATCTCTCAGTCATCCTTTCTTATTAGATGTAGAGTCTCACAAATAGGAACTGCATGCTTTGTAGATCTAACAGATAGGGTCACTTTGAAAGGCACTTTGAAAGGCAAGTTGCCACAACTAACTTATATATTTCCTAATAATTTGCATTATCTCAGCATTTGGATCATTCTTCATTACATCATAATCATTGAAAAAGAGCTTTGATAGTTTTTGTTAGGTGCTGCCAGAACATTCTTATGTGATATAGTTACTATGTCATAGAACTTTATTTATACATGCATATATATAACATATATTTAAATATTGCATATAAGCATAACTGTTAACATTAAACCAATGTATTTCACTTTTTCTTCTTTAGTTATGTTCCAATACAGTCTTTCTCTTCAAAGGCAAAATATTCATTAGAGAAAAGACAGCTTCTTCAACAAGTGATGCTGGGAAAACTGGATATCTATATGTAGAAGGATGAAAGTATATCCATGTCTTTCTCCATGCAAAAGAATCAAATCCAAGTGGATAAGGCACCTGAAACTCTGAAATTGCTAGAGGAAAAAGTAGGCGAAACCCTTCAACATATTGGCACAGGTAATGAATTTCTGAATACAGCCCTAATTTCTCAGGAAATAAAAGTACTAATCAACTACTGGGATCTCCTAAAATTAAAATGCTTTTGTACAGCAAAGGACACTGTGAATAGAGCAAAGAGACAACCTAGAGAATGGGAACAAACCCTTTCCAGCTACACATCTGACCGAGGATTAACATACAGAATATACAAAGAACTCAAAAACAGAACAATAAGAAATCAATTGAAAATGGGCTATGGAAATAAATAGAGAGTTCTCACGGGATGAAAAACAGGTGGCATATAAACATCTAAAAAAGTGTTCTACATCCTTAGTCATCAGGAGGAAAATGCAAATTAGAACTACTTTAAGGTTCCATCTCTCTCCCATCAGAATGGCTACCATCAAGAAATCAAATGACAATAAATGTTGTAAAGGATGTGGAAAAGGGGGAACACTTCTACACTGTTGGTGGGAATGTAATCTGGTACAGCCATTGTTGAAATCAGTGTGGAGGTTCTTGAGACAGCTAAAAATAGATTTACCATATGATTCAGCTAAAGCACTACTAGGCATATATCCTAATGACTCTTCTTACTACCTTAGAGGTACTTGCACAACCATGTTGATTGCTGCTCTATTCACAATTGCTAGGAAATGGAACCAGCCTAGATGTCCATCCACAGATGAATGGATAATAAAGATGTGGTACATCTACACAATGGAGTTCTACTCAGTGTTAAAGAAAAATGAAATTATGAAATTTTCAGGGAAATGGAAGGATCTGGAAAGGATTATACTAAGTGAGGTAACCCAGGCCCAGAAAGCCAAACATTACACGTTCTTTCTCATATGCATATCCCAGCTACAAATGAAAGACTTGTGTGTGAGCTGGATCCAAAAATTGGTAGCAGAGGCCAAAAAACTAGAAACAGGCTGTAAGGGAGGGAGGAGAGGGAAGGACTTAAGGCAATGGTACTGTATATATGTAAGTAGAAGAACAGATTACAGGGAGAGGAAAGGCCTAAGCCAGGTAAGGGGAAGAGATTGTGTAAAAGAAGGGTGTGTGTGGATGGGTCAATCAAAATTCAAGATATTCTGAATAAGACATATGAAAACTTAGTTTTTGAATAATTGCATATCCAGAAGCCATAGATTGTCACTAGAAAATTTTCAGTGCCAGGGATGGGATACCTTCCAATGAGTTGTTGGCCAGAGAGGTCCCTATTGCCTCCAAAACATTACAAGCTATTGCCAAGGCCCTTGGTTTTGCTTGAGAAAGAGATGGAAAGACCCTATTGCTGAAGACTTCACATGTCCGAGTGGCAAAGTCACTGAGAAATCAAGCTGGTATACTGAGCAGAAAACCTTCTCCCTGTAGCCCAGCCAACTGAGATCTGGAAAAAGCTGCACTGTATGCAGCCTTATGAGAGTCATAAGTCATCAGCAGTGAAAACAGCAGACACTGGAAGCCTCAAGTTTTGCCACACTGGCCAAATGACTGAACGAGTGCAATAGTGGCATGTCTGCTCTGGGGGAAACCAACTGCTCTCTAATTGAACTATGGAGGGAATACATGCCTGGTACTGAAAACCTAATCAAAAGACTATGGAACAAGAGGTCATGAGTCTTAGGAGTATAAAGCCTGCTCTTGTCTGGATAAATGCATATATTATTCTCACCAAATTGTCCTGAAAGCACTAGACTTAATGTTCATACTCATATGTTAATGCTATTCTCACTTCTTGTTAGAGAAACTTCTCTTTTCAGACAGCGATGACTACTAAGATGACCCAAAAGGCAAAATAGTGCTGAGAAGAAGGGACGGGGGAGTGTCTCAGTGCCTACCCAAGACCCTTATAATAGGAGAAAAAGATGATGGCATCAAATTAAAAGAGAGACTAATGGAGAAAGGGAGGGAATATGATGGAGAGAAGAATTGTGAAGGGGAAAGTGGGGGAGAGAAGGGAAATATCATGGTTTCTGTCAAAAAAAATATATATGTAATTAAAAATTCAGATTATTATTAGATCAAGAGATGGTCAATTTATGCATTTTATACCCTGAAACAACTTATCGTATTCTACTCATTATCAGTTACTTATTAACGTTAACTAGGATATTCAGAGCATAGAGTTCATCACAAGGGCAGGCCTTGCCCTGGTGCTTCCTTGAGGATTAATTATCAGGCTTGAATCCAGAAAAGTACATGATATGGCAAATGCCACCCTTGAGGGGGTCTCCAGGAATCAATAGTGGAAGAAAAGAGAAGGTCCTGGAAGGAGGAGAGAAGAGAAAAGGCTAAGGGCAAGAAGTACATGTTTTAATGTTTCTTTGTTTCTGCATTGCTCAAGATATGGACTTAAAAGTAGTGGGAAGAGATAATATCACCCAAACAAAGCTGAGCTTTGATCTTACTCTCCTACTTAGGGACTCAAAACAAGATATTCACACCAGCCTGGGTTACAGTCACATGATGGAGAACATGGTTGTGTAGCAAGCCAGGGTTAAGGTCACCCTATAGCTGATATTTCTGGGGCTATACTCAGTTCCTGGGAGGTGTAGGAAGGCTATGAGCTTGTAGAAGGGCTACCTGGGGTCCAACCAGAACAGGCCATCTCAGATGGAGGAGATGGAGCAAAGAGCCCAAAGAGAGGCCCAATGAATGCATTCGTTACTTTTAGATTTGAGGACCGGACTTTCGGTCAAGCAACTATAGCTACTTGATATTTGACAATATAGGCTGGAAAAAAGACAGCATCTTCAACAAATGGTGCTGGACAAACTGGAGAACCATGTGCAGGAAATTGAAACTTGATCCACACATTTTGCCATGCACTACACTCAAGTCCAAATGGATCAAAGACCTCAATATAAGACCAGAAACTCGACTACTACTGGAAGAAAATATGGGAAGTACTTTCCATGATATAGGAATGGAAAAAGGCTTCCTGAACAAAACCCCAGTAGCTCACGATCTTAAACAGTCACTCAACCAATGGGATCACATGAAGCTGAAGAGTTCCTTTACAGACAAGCGTACAATAAGCAAAGCCAATAGATTAGCCACACAATGGGAGAAAATATTTCCTGGTCATCCAACTGACAGAGGTCTAATGTCCAGAATCTACAGAGAACACAAAAATCTAAACAGTAAAAAGTCAAACACCCCACTCACAAAATGGGGCAAAGAGCTCAACAGGCAGTTCACACAGGAAGAAATACAAATGGCAAACACACACTTAAGAAAATGTTCATCATCCCTAATCATCAGAGAAATGCAAATTAAAACAACTATGAGATTCCACCTTACCCCAATAAGGATAGCAAACATCAAAAAATCAAATGAAAATAAATGCTGGCAAGGATGTGGAGAAGTAGGAACACTCATCCACTGTTGGTGGCAATGTAGGATGGTACAACCACTTTGGAAAGCAATATGGAGACTTCTGAAAAAGCTGAGTATAGAGATACCAACAGACCCAGTTATTCCCTTACTGGGCATCTACCCTAAAACCTTCAAACCACAGGCCAGAGAGATTTGCTCAACCATGTTTGTAGTGGCTCAATTCATAATAGCTAAGAGCTGGAATCAACCCAGATGTCCATCACTAGAAGAATGGATAACTAAGATGGGGTATATCTGCCCAATGGAATTCTATACAGCAGTAAGAAAAAATGACACAATGAAATATGAGGAAAAATGGTTGGACCTGGAACAGATCATTCTCAGTGAACTTACCCAATCACAGAAAAAAATATCACCACATAGTCTCATTCATCTACAGTACCTAACGTGAATCTACCCAAGATGCCTTACATACCCAGCAAGCTTCCTGTGGACTAGGCAATAAGATGAGTGGGGAAGGAGGGGAGGGAAGGGGGGATAGGAAACACAAATCTAGAACCAAACAGCAATGGTACCATAAAATTCTACATCCTGAAAGGCAGACCAAATGTCTGAACCTTCACCAGGCCCTTAGAGGGAACACCTGACCCACAAGACACCAGAGGGGGTATGATGAGGACTGACCTTAATCTTCTACAACTTTTCTCTCTCTCTCTTCTCTCTCTCTCTTTTATATTAGCTATCTTTTTCTTCCTTTTCTTAGTGGGCCCTGACCTGTAACCCCCAGTACCAGCATGCGGCTATCATCCACAATCAGCTTTTCATCAGAGAGATCTACAAGTGTCGGAGGCATTTGGCTGGCTGGACCCTTCTGGGCCTCTGTGCATACAAGGTTTCCTAAAAGAAAGACAGATTTCTATCAGAGTACTTGATGACCCACTAAAGGTTAGTGGTAAGACCCTACTGCTGAAGACACCTTATGTGGTTGACATGCAAAATAGAATGGCATGGCTTCCATGGCTGGAAGTTGGAAGAGAGTCAGTCCCCAGTCAGTCAGTGCGTCTAGTGCCAGAAGGTGCTACATGGGCCACTGGGGGAAAATGACCAATATCTGTCCAAGCAACTCATGGTCTCACCTACTTAGCAGCAAATAACCTGTTGTGATGCTCACACAAGTGCAATAGTGGCACACAGCCATGGTGGGGAACCAACTGCTCTTAATTTGGCTAACTGATCTCCTCAGTGGTATGGGACCCATAGCTGGAGCTGGGAGCCAAGTCAGAACCATATGCAAACATAAGCCCACTCGCCAATATCAAGCTACCATCAATCATGGGCTACAAGAGGGTCTACGCCTATTAAATTCTCTATTAAAAAAGTAAGGGTTATCTCTTTTGTCGTGGTGCTAACTTACTCTCCATTGGAGAATCTGCTTCTCTTTTTCAGATAGATGTAGATCCTAAGGAGAGAGCTACCCCATTATACCTCCAAAGGGCCCCTGCTGAAACTAAGAAAAATTGGCGAAACAAGCAAGGGTGCTGTTTTCCCGATGAACCGGATACCAGCACAAGGGGGAAGGAGATCAACACAGAGAAAAATCAACTCCTACCAAATCAGAGAGCCAGAGCCTCAGAGGCCCCCAACACCTCATCACTGAAGCAGACTAAAAATGAACCCAACATGGCTCAGGGAAATTTTGCGGAAGAGAGGGCGGAAAGAATGTCAGAGCCACATGTTGGGTTATGATCTGCAGAGACATTTATCTTACCCATAACTGTGGGCTAACTCCACAATGCATGACCCATATACCTCAACAAGGAGGGGACAAGGGGAGGGGATAGGTCATGGATGAGCCTAATAATGGTACCAAACTCACTGTATTTGCTGAATACAAAACTAACTAATAAAGAAAAAAAAAAGAAATAATGTTAATTTTACCAATTTATCAGTGTTTATAATCAATTACTTAATATTAAAAAGTTAAACTAATAATTATTATTACTGTTACGATTAACTTTGACTGTATCACACAGGATTTTATCAACTTGCATATTGTGATGAGAAAATAATTGTCTAAAGATGGCTTATTGGTTCTAATTAGGCTATAAATAGGTTAATAATAGCATTTACTGATTATTTAGAAGGATATTTTGATAGGGAAGGCTCAACTTTGTTTAGTTTTGAAAAAAATTATTAATTTTATATTCTTAATATACTTAATTACAACTGTTGCTTCTTTAATTATTTGAATACAATGATCTTCTTAGATCAAATTTCAGAATAAAGATTTTGATCCAGTTAACTTAGCTCTACATTAATTTGGGAAATTTCTGGAAATAATTTGTGAAAAATATTGGCATATATGATGGTTACTCTCAATTGTCACTTTGATTTCAGATCTGGCATCACCTGGGAGACAAGTCATTAAGCATTTGTCTCAGCTGCCTCTGCTCCACTCATCAGGCCTTCCCTGCCATGTCTTTCCTTAGAATATAAGCTTCTAGAAACATTTTATTCATTATGTGGTTTTTGTGTAATAGTTCATCACAGTAATGAGAAAATTAACTAATACAGTATCCCAACACATTGTACACATTTGTAATCAGTGAAGCGAAGCATAATAGTAACCAGGAAAAAGTCATACGTTGTGGTCTTTATTTTTTAACTGTGCTAATGGGTTCCATAAAGCTCTGGGAACCAGATAGTGCTTGGAGGGCCTAAGCTCAATGTTGAATGTCAAATATTTCTTCATGAACATCAGGTCACAGAATCATCTTCAAAATTCCCTTCATGTTTATATTCCTAGATCACTTTATGTCTCATAGAATGTTAGCATGCTACTGTTTTTGACTGAAATTTAGGATAATAGGTAAATATAAAGTAGATAAATAGATAACCTATGTTCAAGTGCTTCCTGGAAAGAGCTACACATACACAGAGAAGCTTGAATCAAAAGGAACTGAAAGGAGGCATCTAAGTAAAGATGAACAATTTTGATACAAAAGCTATATGTGTCTCAACAACTAGCTTTCCTTTCCATTAGCAGGTATAATTGCTCCCACTTAAGGAACTAATATGCCTATGTGACTCCCAAGACTATGATTAATTGCTACTGCAATGCATTCCAAAGTGAGTAATATCTTTTGGACATTGGTAATTCACTTAAGCTCATTAACATAATAACAGACGCAACGACATAACCTCCGGATGGATCCACATTAACAGATATAGCTTGGCTCTGCTCTTCTAAACATGCTTCTCAATCAAAATTAAAGATTCCTGGAATGAAAACAGTGTTTTGGTTATGTGATACTTTAGCATGCATCATTTACTCGGTTGGGAATGCTCTGAACTAAGACCAGATACCTAATGCCTTTACTTTCAAACTACCTTAAGCAAAGAAAATTATCATCAGAGGACAAAACAAAAATGAGTTGTTCATATAAATGTAGACCTCTAAAAGTCCAACATGAAGTATTCTGTTCAATTACCAACATACACCACGAAGAACATTTAAGCAAAATGTTAAGAAATTGAATAAATTCCCAATAAATCTGTTTTTGTTGAGCTATTGAAATAATTAACTTCAATGAGTAGTTATCAATAATAACAGAATCTTTCAATATGCTTTCAATATCTGAGATCAGATGAAGGATTTGAATAAAAGGTAATTTAGGTAAAAATCTCTATTTTTTTAACTCCCAAATTCCTTCTGTGTGGCACTACTGTACTAATGATGATAGATTTGATTAGCTTTATTTAACCCTAGTTAAAACATACCACACAATATAGTATACAAAATTAATTAGATTGAAAGCTGTTTGCAAGAGCCGGGCGTGGTGGCGCACGCCTTTAATCCCAGCACTCGGGAGGCAGAGGTAGGAGGATCGCCGTGAGTTCGAGGCCACCCTGAGACTCCATAGTGAATTCCAGGTCAGCCTGGGCTAGAGTGAAACCCTACCTCGAAAAACCAAAAAAAAAAAAAAAGAAAGCTGTTTGCAAATAAAGTCATGTAGGTTGCGGCATAGAGTGAGATAAGCAAGTGGCCTAATTATGCAGATTGCTGTAGGATGTGACTCCCCTTACACCTAAGAATGTTGACTGTAGAATACAGCTATGCTGGCCTTAAGAGGCCGGATGCTGCCTGATCAGAAGCCACCTTGAATTATAGCTCTCTTATCTAAGTGCTTTTCTGCTTCTTCTCAACTCCAACCCCCACCCCTGCCCTGAGCAGAAACAGGGCAGCAGGCCTAAATAGCCCCTTCCCTTTAGAGACCTTGAAGGAACAAAGGGTTTTATCTGCAATTCTCTCTCAGTCTATACCAAGACACACCCCTTTCCCACCAGGAACTTATAAGTAGGGACACTTTAGTTCATTCCTCAAGTCCAACTTTTTCCCATTTCTTACTCCTTTCAGAACACTATCATGCTTTGCTTCCTAATGCTAATAACTTTTTTTTTTTGGTTTTTCAAGGTAGGGTCTCACTCTAGCCCAGGCTCTGACCTGGAATTCACTATGGAGTCTCAGGTTGGCCTCGAACTCACGGCGATCCTCCTACCTCTGCCTCCCGAGTGCTGGGATTAAAGGCGTGCTCCACGACACCCGGCGATGCTAATAACTATCTTAATAAAGCTCCCACCCGAAGGGCGTTCCCATCTCTTTTAACAGCCTGCTCCCTCTGTAAACTCTATCAGTTGCCTTATTTGGAAGAATACATGCAGTTGCTGTGTCTGAATTACTCAGGTGGGCTATTTCTCCCAGGGAGAACTGACCCCTACAGAGGAGATGTGAAGATGGTGCCAGAAGCTGGAGTGAAAGAGGCCTAGGTGGATGACAGGCAGCAGCCTCAAGAGCTAGAAGAGAGGAGGAGATGATTTTTTCCTACATCCTCCAGGGGGTGTACAGCTCTGTTAACAAGAGTGTGGATTTTTGTCTTCCAGAACTGTGAGAATACACTTCTCTCATTATTAAGCAAACAAAATTTTGAAACTTTCTTGCAGTAGCTTTATGAAACAAATGCATGCTATTTTCTTTTTCCTCTTCAAATTCAAATTCAAACACAATTTAGAATCAAGGAAAATATTATATAAATGGAGGTACGCTTGTACTTGAAAAGTGTTTTCACTTGCTTTTTTGTCTAGCTATATCTCCTGTAAAGCTTCCAGTTGAAATGCATTTTATTATCTAAAAAATATATGGCTCATTGCAATGAGTAGGGTAGACAGTTCTTTCAAACCTTGAAACTAGAAAACAGTTTTCCATACTTATGTGATATTTCTAATTGAATAATGAATTAATTTCCTATTTCACTAAGGGAATTAAAATCTTTTCTTTAATCATATTTAAGACTTTTGGTATGATAAAATAAAACTAAAGCATGATAATCCTGCCAAACATGCTTCATCTTAATATACATGGTAATTACAGGTAATTAGTCACATTAAATAGTTTTGTTTTCTAGTCTTCATTGTAAATTGTATAAATATTATCTATTCCTATTCTAGCATCTTTTGGAGATTTAATCTACAAGTTATACACAGTCCTACTATGTCCTTTTTTTGGAACAACATACAGTACTCTTATGTGCTGCTTTACTTACATTAGACTTATGGTATATTTTATCTAAAATATTCATTATTCTATAGAACCAATTTTGAAAATTAATTTCCCTATCTTATACCTTTTATGAATGACACAGGCAGAAATCTGCTTCTTTGTAATTTTTATTTTATTTGAAGTTCTTCCTTCTAAGATAATTTCTAAGTGACTAAAGTTAGAAACATTAAAGATTTCCTGATGTGGCTAAGAACTGTGCTTCTAAGACTTTTTTGCTATCCTATTTTCACATAACTTGGTTATAGGAAACTTAGTATACTTTTTGAACCATTTCCTGTCTTTATTGCCAGGCTCATGCAAAAGAGGAAGGCTTTAGCTAAACCAGCTGCTGAATGGCCCAGAATAGTAAATTATTCTAATGTACACATTTGATAGAATCCTCATGTACATTTTTTTTGAACAGGATTTCCTCATTTCTCACAACTATTTGATTCCATTCTAAATTAGTTTCCTACAAATAGCTTCTTGTCAGATGACTACGGAGCTCTCAATTTAACATGAATAAAGAGAACCTTAGTTCCCTAATCCCCACTCCAATTGATTAAAGTTACAAACACAACTCTCCCTTCTGGACTTGAGATGGTGGATTCTATTAATCCATTGGAATGTTTATTAATTTAAGTGTTTTAGATTAAAAAATACACACAATGGAAAGGTCATTTGCATCTTTGGATGACTAAAAGAAAATTAATTCAAGTATATTTTAATTGTCTTTAACTTCAAGCATTCTTGCCTTTTCTCTTCTGGCAAAATAATGGCCATTTTAGTAAAATTCTGATGGTTCTTTTTGTGCAGTTTTTGTATGCTTGTTTGTTTGAGACAGGGTCTTACCAAGGACCATTAACTCACTCTGTAGCCCAGACTGGCTTCAAAATCATGGCAGTTCTCCAACCTTAACATCCTGAGTGCTGGGGATTATAGGCTTAAGGGACCATACCCTGCCTCTGATAGAACTTTTTTCAGTTTACTATTTGAGAAAATTCATCAGTGTCATGTACCTTCTGAGCTGACCTCATTTTCCTGACTTGGAAACTCCATTTCTGTGATGACAGAATCAGTCTTAGAGAAAATTCCACACAATAATAAGCTAAAAGAACTAATTTGGTTATATAATAGTGTTTTAATTTTTTTAAAGGGATGACAGGATAGCTCAGCAATTAAAGTTCTTTCTTGTAAAGCCTGATGGCCTGTGTTCAATTCCCCAGTACCCATGTAAATCCATATGCACAAAGTGGCATATACATCTGGAGTTCATTTGCAGTGGAAAGAAGTCCTGGTATGCTCATTCTCTCTCTGCTTTCAAATAAATACATAATAAAATACTTTTAAAAATGTAAAATAAAATATGTTTTACAAAGCACAATATCTCATTTTTATACATTTGTTTTGAAGACATGAACTTTTAGTATTATTTTATTAAGTATATACTTTGTATGTACACATCATGTGTTGGCACTACCCTTTTCCTCCTCTCTGTCCCCATTCTGCTGAGGACCCTCCTCAGTGGGATTGCTGGTGTTCCCCATGGAGTTGTGGGTTACGAATTACACATGAATTTTTGTCCTCAGAATTTTGCATATAAATGGCATGCTTACTATTTTTATATTTTATTATAAATAAATACAAATATTTCTGTCATTTCAAGTCACCAAGTTTATGGAATTTTCTTTATAGCAGCACTAAGAAATGAATGGATGGCATTGTATTTTTTCTCTTCAAATTCAAAGTACAATTTAGAATCAAGGAGATTATTATATAAATGGAGGCAGTTCACTCATAGCTCAAATTTACTTAAATTGGAATGTAGTCAACCAACAAAATAAGTGGTCTATGGCCACATACTGTATTGTTTTCCTTAAAAGATTCATTTGAATGACATTTTGGAAATGGTTAATGATAAGAAACTGGGCACTAGTATGACCAAAAGAAGGGAAACTATGGACAAAGCCTGTCACTCATACTCATAGGAGTAATACAAACATGTCTGGAGCTGTGGAATGAATGAGTGGTCCTGAACAGATGTAGGTTCTCATCACCATCTTATAAGCAACAATTTAGTTAGTCCAGACACAGAAAGGGTAGTCACCTTCACACATCATGTCCTACTTACTGAGAGTCTAAGAAAGGTTGATATCAGTGGTAGAATGGCATAAGTCGATAAGGCATTAGTGGAGGAAGACTGGTAGATGTCTTTGGAATTTTGGGGTGCAAAAAGTCACTGAATCTCTTCTTAATGAATATCCTCTGCTTGCTCCACAATGTGAAAGCATCTATCCAGGATTATGAAGGAAGACAATGTGCCATACATATGCAAAAGAAGCTCAGAGTCTACTTAGGGAAAGCATAGACACACAGTGAATTATCTCAGTTTCATTATCTAGATACTTACTAAATGAAGCAAAGGAGCTCACTTTGTTGATTCAGAATTCTTGCAAATTGCTAGAACTTTTGGCCAGCATGGTAAAGGATGGTTAAGTTTAATGAATGATGTAAGCTTAAAGAATCTCTTGAAATCAGATATTATATTTGATTAAGATCTGTCTAGTTTCAATCACAAAATGAAAGGATTGTGGGCATGGGGAGACATTTACACAGCAAACAAAATACTAAGGAGTGTATAACAGGAAATTCCGAAGTCAAAGGCAGTGGAATATCAGAAGGAAGTAATTGGAGAGTTGTATTAGACATTGTTACGGTAGAGCTATAAAACCAAAGGGCCAAATAGACACTATGACAAGGTAAAAAAGTAGGTGGTTCTTGAGGAAGTTTGTGCAATACTGACAGAGATATAAGGATAAGTTTGACTCTACAGACATTCAGACCTGGGATCATGGATCAGGAATAATATGATACAGTGACTTTACCAACTAAGCAGGTAAAAGAGTGTCAGAGGAAAGAGAGATGAGGTCCTGTTCATTGTCCAAGCCTCCCAAAGGCTCCTAGACTGGGCATGAAGAAAAGAAAGAGAGAGAGAAAGAGAGAGAGAGAGAGAGAGAGAGAGAGAGAGAGAAGAAAGAAATAAAAAGAAAGAAAAAGAGTAATTTTCACAACAAATCACTTTCTAAAATTAAAATCCCCTGTTCATATATGCTAAGCTTGTAATGGATTTCCTAAAGAAGTAAACACATAAGAGCATTCAATCTGGGAACATTCATTGCTTTGTGTAATCTTCAAGGGAGTGATGAAATAAAATTGGAATAAACTGAAAATTAATTCCAAATGCTTTCTATGCAATGAGTTTTCTTTGCCAAAAATTCTTAACATGTCTATGTTGTAGCTTATCTTATATGCCTACTGTATGTGGAAGCAGTGGCTATGTCCTCTAGTTTAAGGAGGAACCTGACATTCATCTGTATAATGTATTTTGATAAGCTTAATATTAGCAATATTAGACCATGAAATGAGCTTTGATCCTTTAAGACTGCTGTATTTTGCAGGTGATTAGTACTTAGAACCCCACAGCTTTTTGTCAATGACTTTTAATTTGTTAAAGAAAATTTCAATTTTTGCTACCTACATTAAATATGAGGAAAAAGTAGCATTGAGACACTATAATTCTCCAGTTCAAAGTTCTGTTAACTCATTGTCAAAAAGCCATTAAACCTTATCAGTTGTTTGCATTATTCTAAAAATCTGTATGAAAGTGTTAAATCAGAACGTGTTATTATTAATATTTAGAAAACCCCTAGTGACTAGCTCATTAGTGTACGGAGCACTACAATTTACCTCAGTGGCATGAACACTGAATAATCTTGATTTGAACAAACTTCTGAAAAATCTAATGATTAGACATGAGTTGTGCTTCAAGGCCAGATAAGAAAATGTTGTTTAAAGTATATGCACAGCTATGGTTCCCATTTGTCCTGAGAGGAAAGGGCCACTTTATGTCATTGAAATCTAGTGAACTATCACATGTACTTAACTTGCTTAGCTTAATAAAGAGTTCATTAGATTGTATCCCCAAATTACTAAAAATGATTGATTTACTCTCCTGTTAGAAAACTGGCTCAGCAAGCATGTGGCTGACACTTGTTTATTCCCCCAATGTTTGGATTGTCCCTTTGTCATAAGTTTTAGTACACATCTTATATTACACTTTCAAGTCAAGGATGTATAGGAATCAATGGCTCTACTCCATAGGCAACTGCACTGTGATTAGGTAATAAAAGCTAAGCACTTGGAGTTCAGTCCTGGATTCAGCACAGACAGGACTTAAACTTTAATAAGAGAAGGGGTAAAAAAGAGAGAGAAAAACTTCCCAATTTACTTGTCTCCTTCAGTGTGAAAGAGACAATTTTCGCTCTTAAGGCCTCATGGTATTCAGGATTCCTGACCCTCTCCAGCCACCATAAGCATTCTCTTCAGAGCATCTGATGAAGTAGACAACAGTCCTGAGGATTTCTACCTTAGATTCTGTAACATCTTCAAGTATCAGAACAAGTAAAGAAAGATCAGAAATACATGTACTCTTTTAAAAGCAAAATAGGGGCTGGAGAGATGGCTTAGCAGTTAAGCGCTTGCCTGTGAAGCCTAAGGACCCTGGTTCAAGGCTTGATTCCCCAGGACCCACGTTAGCCAGATGCACAAGAGGGCACACGCATCTGGAGTTCGTTTGCAGGGGCCTGAAGCCCTGGCTCACCCATTCTCTCTCTCTCTCTGCCTATTTCTGTCTTTGTCTGTCGCTCTCAAATAAATAAATAAAAATAAACAAAAAATTAAAAAAAATAAAAGCAAAATAGATATTTTGCTCAAAAATATATATAATGTTTAATGTGTATGAGGGTGGTATGTGTGTTTTGTGTAGATGCATGTGCATGTTCCTGTGTGTGTGGAAGCCACACACTGTGTGTTGAGTGCCTTCCTCAATTTCTTTCCACCTCATTTTTTGAGACAAGGTCTTTCAATGAGCCTGCAGCTCACCAATTCCACAGAACTAGCTAACCATCAAGATCCCATCTCTGCCTCCCAAGTGCAAGTGTTACCATGTCTGGCTTGTAAGTGGGTGCTAGGGATCCAAAACTTAGGTACTCATGCTTTGCTACTCAGCCCTATCGTCTATTTCATTCCATCAATAAGTGCTATCAAGCAATATCAACTGATAATGGCTACTGGAGAAAGCAAATTACAGTATGCTTTTGTACCTGAAAAGTCAGTCATCATTAACAACTAATGCCAGTGAAATGTAAATCCCTGAGTTTACAAAACTCTAGCCACAGTGTTAGATCAAGAACTCTGAGACTGATGTCAAGGATGAACATGTGCTGCCCTCAGAATCTGAACCATTCTCAGGATGCCTTTTCTACTGGGAATATCCTCACTTCCCTTTAACGTCTTTCCATGCTTCTTCTATAGTTGATGGTGTACATGAATAAGCAGAGGAAACAAGATTAAGAACATGGGACTATGTTAAATATGAGAGATGACTGTGCTTGTGAATGTCATTGTTTGGGCATCTGCTTGCTGAGTTGGGGCCCAGTCCGTGAAGGCTTTTCTCCTTTGCCAGCTCTCTCTCTACTTTATTTTGCTTAAAAACTCACAAAAAGGCACTGGAAATAAGGATTTACTGCTTCTTTCTGCTGGTGTCACACAGTGGTTCTTCATTCTTGATTGTTGATTTTAGTAGTAGAGCTATATTTCCAGAAAAGTCTCAACCTGTTCTCTCATATATGTCAACATGCCCTCCTCAGAGAATGGGTGTGAGCTCTGTGAAGATTCTCCTCTAAGATTCCAAGTTTACCTCCCCACCTGCTGCCATGTTCCTCCAGCCCTAGGCATGGAATCTGTCTCCTGAGTTATGATTGCTGCAGTACCTTAGCATGGCTCCTTTATTCTCTAGTTTTCTAACAGTTGCCTGAGTATAGTTCCCCCTGTCCCACTAAAATTTCTGGTGCACTTCCTTCTCCTGACTAAATTGTGGCTAATGAAAGGGGTTGACAAGGGGCTGGCTTTGTCATTTCATTCACGTACGCATTGTGTACTGCTATGCTTCACCAGAGCTTTCCAGTGGGGTCGTGGCAGTTGACTACTCCAGTGTGCTTGGCTAGGCTAACATTTTCATTGAATTTAAAGTATTATATGGGCGAGGTGACCACACATTAAATTTCATCACTTAGAAGGCTAAGACCAGATGATTGCCATGAGGTTAAGGCCAAACTGGTCTAACTAGTGAGTTCCAGTCTAGCGTGGGCTATAAGAAACTTCTGGAAGGTGCTACATGAGCGACTGGGGGAAAATGACCAACATCCGTCCAAGCAACTTGTGGTCCAAACTACTCAGCAGCAAACAACCTGACGTGATGCTCACACAGCTGCAATACTGGCACAAACCCATGGTGGGAAACCAACTGCTCTTGATTTGGCTAAGTGATCTGCTCAGTGGAACGGAACCCACAGCTGGAGCTGGGAATCAAGTCAGAACCATATCCAAAAACAAACCTGCTCTCCATTATCAAGCTCCCACCAATCATGGGCTACGAGGGGGCCTACACCTATTAAATTCTCTCTAAAAAACAAAGGTTATCCCATTTGTCTGGTGCTAACTTCACTCTTCATTGGAGAATTTTCTTTTCTTCTTCAGATGACACATATTCTAGGGAGAAAATCAGCCCACCACACCTCACCAGGGCTCCAGCTGAAATAGAGTAACTGGGGAAATGAGCAAGAGTGCTGCTTCCTTGGTGAACCTGGTACCAGCACAAGGGTGAAGGAGATAGACACAGAGAATACTCAACTCCTACCAAACCAGATATCCTGACACACAGAGGCTCCCAAGACCTCATCACTGAAGCAGACCTAAAATGAACCCAACATGGCTCAGGGAAATTTGCGGAAGAGGGCTTGGAAAGAATGTTAGAGCCACACATTGTATCATTATGCACAGAGACATTGCCTCTTACCCATAACTGATGGCTAACCCCACAATGCACAACCCCTACTCCCCAATGAGGAGGGTCCCTGTGGAGGGGGGAGGATAGGGAGAAGGTACCAACATGACTGTATACATTGTGTACATAACTAATTTAAAAAAAAAACAAATAAATCACCAAATAAATAAATCAAACATCAAACACCAAACAAATAAATCACCAAATTGTATTCTAAAGGGTATGGTTTGTTATTTGTGTATATTTATGTAAAAATTTAAATAACCTCTTCCTGGTTTTAATTTTCTGAAAAATTAAAAACTATTAAAATTTACAGATCTCCTCCCACCACTCTCCTTTGCCCCACTCCCCATCTCCACTGAACACCCACTTATTCTTATAATTCCCTTTTCTATATTGATGAACCCTCTCTATCATTCACAAAAACCTATTGGTGGGCCTAGTGATGTTATTATCTGCTTTTGAGTGAGTATAATATGTGATGTGCATATGTATTTGTGTGTATGTGTGGGCATACATGAGTGTTCAGGTACATGTGCATGCTAGTATACATACATATAGAGGCCAGAGGTCAAAGTGTGGGGACTTTCTCAGTTGCTATCCACCTCATTCCTTGAGTCAGGGCTGCTCACTGAATCCAGAGTTCATCAATTCAGCTAGACTAGCTAGTTAGTGATCCCTAAGGATTACCTCTCTGGCTCCTCAACACTGAGATTATAGGCATGTGCCACCATGCCTAGTATTGTACATGGATACTAGGGATCTCAACTCAGGATGTCATGCTTGCATGGAAAGCATTACCCACAAGCCCTTCACTAAAACATATGATGTTTTAGTAGTAACAATGTCAAATTTAGAAATCAAATGCTATACTTGGAAGCAAGTTTCATGTAAGAATTCTTTTGCATATAAAACATGAGTTACTTGTGTTTAAAATCAAATTTATTTTGTTAGGGGTGTGGCTGTGTTGCAGAGCATGTGCTTAGCATGGGGGAAGCTCTGCATTCAATGGCCAGTACTATATAAAAGAGAAAAATTAAATTTATTACTGTTCATAATTAAATACGTCTGCTTAATAAAAATTTTCCTTTTTTTTTTTTACACATACACACACGCAGAGAACTAAAACCACCATTTTGTTCTTTTACTATCTACATCTCCCTTCCCTGACATACATCTCCATGGCTGTATACACAGTATATTTCACAGTTTGTTTGAAAAAAGATAATGATGCTATATTTTCAGAGTTGTGAATATCTAATGATTATGTGGCAGTTAAATACCACTGTATAGTCACAGACTCAGCAAATGGTAGCCATTCTTATTAAATTTCAATGTGTAAGTCCTTTGGCAAAAAAAAAAAATAATGGTAGAAAAGAGTCAATGGTGCATTTTAATCTTCAGACACATAAAACATCAACTTAAAAAGTTATTAGGAAACAATATAGCACTTTGTCAAGTATTTCTTTTGAGATTAATAAAAAATATAGCTCCCTCTTTCAAGAATGATTTCTTCTTGCTGTATTGCTCAACCTACCTGAACACAGAAAAGCTTTTTTAGCAATGTAACTAATACTACATGACTCCATTATATTTCTATTTACACAACTGGATGAATTCTTGATATATAAATTATTCAAATACTATTTTGTGTGTGATGCATGACAATCTAAAATAGCTCATGCATTAAAAACCAATGTAAACTGTGAGCCTGCTTTTCTCTCTTAAAAATGTCTTGGTTAGCATAATGCTTTCCACTTAGTTATGCACAGCTACATGTAACAGCTGAGTTACTTGAGATGATTTGTGCTACTTCTAACTCTACCTCATCAACCCAGATTGGCCTCACTGTAAGTGACTGATATACACTAAGTAAACAGGATGAGTGATGACCCTTAAAACACCATTTTAATGCACTGAGTAGCCTTTATTGTTAAAATTGTATAGTGGGACAATTCAATACTACACATAAATTAACCAAATTTAAGTGTCCCTCTATATGATACTAAGCTGTCTGTTTTGTGTGAGTGGTGGGTATGCATATATGTGTTGTCATGTGTATGGGTGGAGGTGGATGCATGTGTGCATGGATGTGGAGGCTAAAGGTTGACTATGAGTGTCTTCCTGTATAGCTCTCCACCTTATTTATGAAGCTATGTCTCTCACATGAACCCAGACCTCACTGTTTTGGATTGTCTAACTAGACACCTTGTCCCAGGGATCCATCTTTCTCACCTTATCAGTGTTGGGACTGCAGGACTGCCACACCCACCAAACATTCATGGAGTGCTGGAGGCCCAAACTCACATTTGTGAGAGAAGTATTTTGCTGACTCAGCCATCTCCCAGCCCCCAGTTATCCATTTTTTGATGCAGAATGCTTTTGATGGTTTTGTTATTTCTCATTATATGTTTCAACAAATACTCAAACTTCGAAGAATGTTTAGTGACATTAACGTACACATTTTTCTATTTTACTAAATCATATTAATAGGAGTCTTCCTTGGACATATGAAATATATATTTTAAGTATTTATATAAATCATATGCATGCTTTATATCTAGCATATAAATTTATATACACACCTAAATATATGATTTCATGTGTGAATTTTTAAAATATTTTATGATAATCTCAGGTCTGGACTATTAGGCAAATCAATTAAGTCCAATAATTATTATAATAAAACAAACATGAGGAACTACTTTCTTGTTTTCTTACAAACTCATCCAGAGGAAATCACTCTATTCATAGCTAACACAAACTTAGAAATTTCCTTATCATTGTTGCTGTTTCTGAAAATAGCATGCCTAATGACAAACTCATAAGTTAGTAGAGATTTTTTAAAATGTTTTGAGACAGAATCTAAAATAGTGCATGTTAGCTTCATACTTACTATATAGCCAAGAATTTCCCTGAATTTCTGCTCCTCCTGTCTCTACCTCTCAAGCACTGGAATTACAGGTGTATGTAATTATACCCAGCTGAGTTATACATTTATAAGTCTCTTGTAATTTCTTGCTGAAAGTGCTTAATATGACATCAAAATTTGGGCAGGTTTAAAGTGACCACTTTTTTCTCTTTTTTTAAAGATTTATATTAATAGATGATAGCCATATCAAAAGACATTTCATAGAAATCTTTGAACCAAAGCAAATTCAATTCTAAGGTCACAGGTTATTTATCTGAATCATGAATTTAATTATTAAGTATATACTGAATTATAGATACTGTGAAAACATAAATGAATAAGACTAGGACTACAGACTGCTAGTATAATGGGGCAGGTAGAATCATAAATCAATTATCGCACAATAATTGAGTCACAGAAGCATGTACACAATGCAGGGAGAATAACAGGGAGAAGATCCAGTTTTAAGAGAAGACTAAGGATGTCTTCACAGATGGTAAAGAGGATAATTTGAGTTTACAAGCAAGATCAGGAGTTTGGTAGATGGAAAGTAAATATAAGCATGACAGGCACCCAAAACCAAGGTGCTTCCAGGTGGGATACGGCCAGAAAAGAGAAAAAGCAGATCTAAGGCAGACAGGGTCTCACACACCTTTCCAATTCTACTGTCAGCAGGTTCTTTTTTTTTCTTTTTCTTTTTCTTTATTAGTTAGTTTTGTATTCAGCAAATACAGTCAGTTTGGTACCATTATTAGGCTCATCTGTGACCTACCCCCTCCCCTTGGGCCCTCCTTGTTGAGGTATATGGGTCATGCATTGTGGAGTTAGCCCACAGTTATGGGTAAGATAAATGTCTCTGCATATCATGACCCAACATGTAGCTCTGACATTCTTTCTGCCCCCTCTTCCGCAAAATTTCCCTGAGCCATGTTGGGTTCATTTTTGGTCTGCTTCAGTGATAAGGTGTTGGGGGCCTCTGAGGCTCTGGCTCTCTTTAAACTGGTTTTCAATTCCCTGTGGAGCCCAGGATGACTTTGAATTGCTTATCTTCCTTCCTCTGTTTCCTGAGTGCTGAGATTGAAGGCATATGATACCACAATAGGTTTATAGGGTTCTGGAGCTTTAACTTGGGGCCTTGAGTATGCTAGACTACCTATAGAGCCACAGCCTCAGCTTCTCAGCATGTTCTTGCATCAAGAGACTTGTCTTCTGTCTTCTTCCTGCTAGGAATAAACTCTTCCTAGGTGTACTTCTCTTCCCCATCCCATGATGCTATGCTTAAAGCTATGCCCTCACCATTGGTGCCTATTATTAAAATCCTATGGAAATAAAGATTTTATCTATTTTCTATATCTAAATAACATCAGAATTCAGGTCTGAACACCTCATGGTTCTATTATACTCCATCTCTATGGGACAGATTAAAACAATTTTTCCTTTTTTTGTTAAGTTTATTTTAAGAAACATTAGATTGAGATTTGACCTAGTCTCTTTTAGAGAGAGACTTCTGAAGTAAAAAATATTTTAAGGAGAACATTACATATATAGACAAGAAAAATGAAAGTGAATAGGAATGCATAGGAAACAATTTACTAGGGCTGGTATTTTACCTCGGTGACCCTACTTTGCTCTTTATTAGATTCTAAATCCAAATATAATACATCAAAATGGGGATGCTGGAGACACTGAGGAAGTCAACTACAAGTACAGAGTGAGATAGAGTGAGGGAAATTGGACCATTGACATCTGCCCACCAGGCGCCCCATGCAGGGACCAAAAGTAGCAGCTGGTACTGCATGGTGCCTGTTGTGTAGGGTGCTTACCTAGGATTGCAGCCCCCGAGCTTTTACCCTCAAGATCCTCCTCCATGATCACCACTACCCTCTTCAAACTCTACCAAGGCTCAAGTTAGTGCAGAAGTAAATAAGAGCAAGGAACAAAGTGCAAAACAGCCACAGCTAACAAATACCATGACCAAAATCAGAAGTCAGATGGAATTTACAAGCAAAACCCTCTAGCTGCTGATGTGGATGGATCTCTAGATGGATAACACAAACACCACTGCTGTTTCAGATAGTTTATAATTAACATTCAAGGGTACAGGATGTGGATTTCTAGTATGAGTGAGCCATGTCAGGCAGGAAAACTCTGGAGCACAGAGTTGGACACAAAGCCGGCACCCATGCACTTGGCTCCATTACCTCCCCTGGTTATCGGTCCTTCCCACCTTGGGAACAAATTATGACTCTCATGGAAAATGCTACCCATTATTAACCAACCACTGAATTCTGTCCAGTAGGAACCTAAAGGAAAATGCTTGATGTTGATTCATAACAAGTATAGAATTTGATGCTGAATGTGTGGTTGTCGAAGTGGAAGTTGAAGCCCTTCCCTTCACTTGGAGATGTGTATGATAGGTATGTAGTTCTATATTTCACACCTTTTTATGTTTGCTTTCTTTCCTGAGAAAAATGTCATTTGAAATGCATTGACAGCCCAAAGTTCATAATAAATAAAAACCATTGGCCTGACTGACATTCTTTGATAGGCTTAATATAGTCAATGGGTTTTTGCTTGGTTGTGTATATTTATTTATGATTTTTTTGAGAAAAGGTCTTGATACAAAACCATGATCGGCCTTTTACTCACCATAGGCCTATAGTGATAGAGCAAAGTGACCAATAATTATCATGTCTGAAAACATGAGCTAAAATAAAACTTTCTTCCTTTAAATGGTCTTTCTCATGTATTTTGTTATAACATTGAAAAATGACCAAAACAAAGTACTTGCTCATACATCAATTAAACATATTTTTCTGAATTATTATAATTCATTATGATTTCAAACATTTATCTCTTATGTGGATGACATACAAAATACTAGATTGCATTAATCAATATTTTCTTAAAAAGTTGTGGGTTATCCAACTGATAGAGGACTAATCTCTAGAATCTACAAAGAACTCAAAAATCTAAACAGTAAGAAGTCAAACACCCCACTCACAAAATGGGGCAAAGAGCTGAACAGGCAGTTCACAGAGGAAGAAATAGAAATGGCAAACATACACTTAAGAAAATGTTCAGCATCCCTAATCATCAGAGAAATGCAAATTAAAACAACTATGAGATTCCACCTTACCCCAATAAGGATAGCAAGCATCAAAAAATCAAATAAAAATAAATGCTGGCGAGGATGTGGAGAAGTAGGAACACTCATCCACTGTTGGTGGGAATATAGGATGGTACAACCACTTTGGAAAGCAATATGGAGACTTCTGAAAAAGCTGAGTATAGAGATACCAACAGACCCAGTTATTCCCTTACTGGGCATCTACCCTAAAACCTTCAAACCACAGACTAAAGAGATTTGCTCAACCATGTTTATAGCGGCTCAATTTGTAATAGCTAAGAGCTGGAATCAACCCAGATGTCCATCACTAGAAGAATGGATAACTAAGATGTGGTATATCTACACAATGGAATTCTATACAGCAGTAAGAAAAAATGACACAATGGAATTTGAGGAAAAATGGTTGAACCTAGAACAGATCATTCTCAGTGAACTTACCCAATCACAGAAAAAAAATGGCCACATAGTCTCACTCATCTACAGCACGTAACCTGAATCTACCGAAGATACCTTACATACCCAGCAAGCATCTCCTAGATTAGACACTAGGATGGAAGGGGAGGGAGGGGAGGGCATCAAAGGGGTAGGAAACACAAATCTAGACCCAAACGTAATGGTACCATAATCTTCTACTTACTAAAAGACAGACCAAAGGGCTGATCCTTCACCAGGCCCTTACAGGGAACACGTGAACCACAAGACACTGGAGAGGGTAAGATTAAGACTAACCTACATCTTCCCTCCCTCACTTCCCCTCTCCCTGTCTCTCTCTCTCTCTTATCTCTAACTCTTGTATATTAGTTATCTTTTTCCTCATTTTCTTAGTGGGCACTGACCTGTAACTCCAAGATCCAGCATGGGGCTATCATCCACAATGAGCTTTTGATCAGAGAGACCTACAAGGTTTCCTAAAAGACAGACAGATTTCTGTCAGAGTACTTGATGACCCACCAAAGGTTAGTGGTAAGACCCTACTGCTGAAGATACCTTATGTGATTGACATGCAAATTAGAATGGCATGGCTGGAAGTTGGATGAGAGTCAGTCCCCAGACAGTCAGCGCGTCTAGTGCCAGAAGGTGCTACATGGGCGACTGGGGGAAATTGACCAATATCTATCGAAGCAACGCATGGTCTAACCTACTTAGAAGCAAATAACTTGTTGTGATGCCCACACAAGTGCAGTGGTGGCACAAGCCATGGTGGGGAACCAACTTCTCTCAATTTGGCTAACTGATCCCCTCACTGGTATGGGACCCATAGCTGGAGCTGGGAAACAAGTGAGAACCATATCCAAACATAAGCCCACTCTCCAATATCAAGCTACCATCAATTGTGGGCTACAAGAGGGCCTACACCTATTAAATTCTCTATAAAAAAAAAAAAGTAAGGGTTATCTCATTTGTCCTGGTGCTAACTTACTCTCCGTTGGAGAATCTGCTTCTCTTTTTCAGATAGATGTAGATCCTAAGGAGAGAGCCACCCCATCATACCTCAAAAGGGCCCAGGCTGAAACTAAGAAAAATTGGAGAAACAAGCAAGGGTGCTGTTTTCCTGATGAACTGGATACCAGCACAAGGGGGAAGGAGATCAGCACAGAGAAAAATCAACTCCTACCAAATCAGAGAGCCAGAGCCTCAGAGGCCCCCAACACCTCATCACTGAAGCAGACCAAAAATGAACCCAACATGGCTCAGGGAAATTTTGCGGAAGAGGGGGCGGAAAGAATGTCAGAGTCACATGTTGGGTCATGATATGCAGAGACATTTATCTTACCCATAACTGTGGGCTAACTCCACAATGCATGACCCGTATACCTCAATAAGGAGGGGCCAAGGGGGGGGGTAGGTCACGGATGAGCCTAATAATGGTACCAAACTGACTGTATTTGCTGAATACAGAACTGACTAATAAAAATGAATAAATAAAGAAAGAAAGAAAGAAAGAAAGAAATCAGAGCAAAACACAATTAAAGTATCTTGCACACACACACAAAAAAAGATAGTCACAACTCTTTTCCTCTTCTTATTTGTAACTTTTGTTAGCAACAGAGTAAATGTTTTTCTTCTTTTTTAGATAGTGTCTCATGTTTCCTGGGCTATCCTTAAACTACTCATGTAGCCAAGGAAGGGGGAATGACCTTGAACTCTGGATCATCCTGCCTCCCTTCGCCTAATGAGCGCTGGGATTACAGGCACGCACCACTATGCCAAATTTATGTGGTGTTGGGCCGGGGAGGGGGGTTTATGCAGGTGAAGAAACCATTTTACAGACTGAGCTACAATGTCAGCCCTTAAATTTGAGTTTTATCTCTAATCAAAATTTCACATTTATTCCTTCATTTGACCTTCAGAGTAGTCTTATGATTTTAGATGAGGTAGAAATTATTCTCATCTTTTCAGAGAAGGAATTGAAGTCAGGAAAGTAAGAGACTAATCATATGACAAATGATCAAGCTAGAACTAAAATTACAATCCTCTGAGTATAAGTCCCTTTTTGTGATACCACAAACACCATCCATCAATTATCAACATGATACATGTGTAATTAGAAGCACAAAAATTGCCTTGATGGTAAAGTTAGAATAAAATTGAATGGTCTCAAAATATTAAAGTAGTAAAAAATCTTTTGGCTTCATCAGTGCCATATTTATATGATGTTGAACAACTTGAAGTCATCGATATTTTCTAATGAAATTTTTATCCAGATAAAGAGAAGTAAAACAGATAAAGAGAAGTAAAAGTCTATTCTGGTTTTGAAATTCTATATAGATGCACATAGACTACCAGTTGGCATATCTTTACACATAGCTATATTATACATAGGTATATATTACATAGATACATTCTTATAGATAGATATATTTTAGCATGTTCCTTCATTTTACAGTTGATACTGACAGACTACCACCCTCACTTCATCATGGCAACATGAGCACCCAATTTTCATCATAAAGGTAAACTCTGGTTGAAATTTTAACATATAATCATATAAGTGAAATGAATTAAAATTACCTATTAGTGGAGAGCCTTCGCATTATACCACATGATGGGGATGGGTATGGTTCATTCAATCCACAGACCGCTGAGCAACTCAGAACCAAAATATATGCCATTACCATTCATATCTAAATGGATACACAAAAAGTGGTGACAAAATTAGTCAATAACTATAATAGCATACCATTTTCACAAGAACATCTTTCCAATTTGCAGCATAATAATAGTTATGGATGTTTGACAAAAAGGCAATAGAAATATCTTCATTTATATAGTTCCTCTTTGCCCACAATGTGAAAGATGGTGGTTAGAGTATAATATTTACTCAGTCAATGCTAAGTATTAATAAAAAATAAATGCAGTAGCAAATGAATACAATATTTATGGAATGCCATAAATTTATCAGTGAGAATGAATCGACCCAAATTATAAATCTCTTCTGTGGTATGGATTTTGGGGGTCTGTGTTCTGGGCATTTGCACTGTGTGTTCAGAAGAGATTTTAGTTAGTCTTAACAACAAAATTTTAGCATCTAGTTAACTAGTCATCTCATTTCACAAATTCCATGAACTGTAGCAGAAAAGCAGTTTGCCCAGGGATCTCTTTCAGAGTATGCTGCCACACCCACTGTGGGGCATGTATGCACACTTCTTCCTAGCTTACTTGTACTCCATATGTCCAACATGAGTGACAGATGTCAAACATATTAAATAAATATGCATTTCATGGTTTCTCTTCTATCCTATGTTTCTCTAAAATACCAGATAATATTCTCGTCCTCATTTTCAATATTGATTAAAAAAAGGACTGGAAAGATGGATCACTGGGTACATATGCTTTCTGTATAAGCATGAGAACCTGAGAGGGCCTGAGACAGCCTACGTTCAATTCCACATATAGAGATGGGAGCAGAGATTGGAGACTCACTGGGTCTAGCAAAAATGGCAAGCTCCAGGGTCAGAAAGTGATTCTCTATCAAGGAAACAGCAGGTGAGCAATGAAAGACAGAAAGACAGACACCTGTCATTCTCCTCTGGCCTCTGCACATATGCTCAAGAGGCATGTTCATCTGCACACACATGGGCATGCAGCACATGTACCACTTCACACATGCAAAATAAATTCAAATATATAAAATGAATTCTCACTTCAGAATAAAGTACCTGGCACCAATAAATATATGGTGAGTTAATAAATGAATGGTGCCTATGAAAGTTGGCATTGGCATGAGATACTTTTCTTCCATTTCATACTTTTGATAATCCTGTAATTTGTTTGCCAGTGTTATTTATCTTCCTGTTGCAACACACTTTCAAGAAGAAATAATGAAATAGATTATTTGGAAAATCATTTGAATGAAGTTCAAGTACATTCATTCAAGAATTATATGTTAGTTGTTTAAATTAGTTCAAATAGAAAGTTTCTACAAAACAGAGAAACATTTAAATGATGGAATTTCCCAATGAGACCAAAATCTACCTTTTACTTCTAAATTCCATGCCAGCATGGTGAAGCAACTGTCTCTAGTTCCAGCACACAAAAAGAAAGACTGCATAAAGACAAGGAAAAACTGAAAATGTCAAAATTGTTAGGCGCTTACTACAGGAAGTTGGGAACTAGAACACAAGAAAATCTGCTCTGTAATGGAGATGCTGTAGGGTCAGCTGGCTTAGAGGCTCCAATGGTCAGATGTTGAGGCCAGAGGTGCATGAACTACAAACCCACCACCTGTTACTTATGCCTACTGTGAACTAACATAGTACATACATCTTTACAATTTGAAACAAATGGAAAGAATTAAATAAATTATTTGAATTTACGTAACAGTCTATAAAGTTTTATTGGAACACAATAAGCATTTATTTATGCATCATCTCTAGCTCTGTGCATGTTACAGTGAGATAACCAAATAATTGTGTCAGACAGTATGATCTGCATGCCTGTTGACTAACCTAAGGTGAGGGTCTCATGAACTCTTGTTGACTAAATGATATGCCATCATGCCAAGTTGCAACCTGAGACATGACATTGACTTCATGATAGATGTGAAAGAGCAGTTTCTAACATTGAAAGAAATAAAAAAAATTGGAAAAGAAAAGATGGTAAGGATTTAGTATATACAAAATGAGCATGGTGTAGGTATAGCTCAGTAGTAGAGATGTGTTTTGCATGTGTGAAGCCCTGATTTCAATACCTAGTTTCTGTGTACATTTATGCACCCACATAGACACTTAGCTTATTGTTGATGGCACTGACCATTTAATTATCCTAAGTAGTATACATAAAACAATATGCATGTCTTTATTTTATGAATGTGGATGAATTAACTTCAGATGTAGCTCCCAGTAACACTTTTCCTTCTTATGCTTAATTATCTACTATGTTTAAAATTCAATAGGAGATATGACTCCTAAGCCAGGTCTTGGTATTTTTTACCTGTTTAGAGGAAGAAATTTCAGGTAAGAATATGAGTAGGGATTGCTTTTGTTGATTAAAGCCATATAGTGAAAACTTAAGTTTATCAGACTCTAAAGCCTCGGAATTTCCAGGTAGCAAAGTAAATTTTGTTTACTTTGTTAAAAGCTTCTTTTAGTACATGGTTTATTGGATAAACAGTCAATAAATAGTAGTCATTGCTACTGTTATTATTAACCACACAGTTCAACAAAAGGAAAACAATTTAAGCGGTTGAACTTATATGATGGTTTATTGTATATACAATGTAGAATATGGGGACTAGGGAGATGGGTCCATGGGTAAAGTTGTTTGCTTCATAAGCCTGCTGGCTGGAGTTTGGAGCCCTAGCAGGAGCACATGTCTGTAATACCAATGTACCCATGACAATGAGAAATGGAGTCAGAAGAATCCAAAAACTTGTGGGCCAGCTCTTCTCACCTTCCAAACAGCAAGTAAGAGAGTCCTGGTCTCAAACAAGGTGGAGGGAAAGGATCAACACCCTAAGACTGCTCTTTGATCTGCATATATGTGCTGTGGCATACATGTGCCTATCTCTCTCTGTCTCTCTCACACACAGCATATATATGCATAAAAATGCAGGGTTAAAAAGGTTATGTGCAGTAACATATTGGTAGATTAGTAAAAATTAGAACACAGTGTGATGGACTATTGTCTGTGTGATTGTGGATAGTTTATTTATAGTTCCTAAGTTTTTCTGAGAGAATGAAAGATCGCTGGAGTTCAAATTTATGCTTAAGAAAGATAATGTGTATAAATTTCTAAAATTGGTGGTAACCTCCAGACTTTTCTGTGTACAATCTCACTTTTTCTCTCAGCTTCATACATTACTATGGTTTTAGTAAGAGTTGTTTGTCTTTTTGACTTTCTGTAAAAGAAATACTGAAATGAGAGTGCATTTGGAATGTAGTCATTTAAGCCACCTACTTCATTTAAAATAGACAATTTATCTTAATTTTGCTCAGTTGGCATATGCAATGTATACATTTTTATGATAAATTCTTATAAGCAAAGGTTAAATTATATTAACATTTTTCTGTCAGTCTGGTTTTCACAACTATAACAAATACCTGAGATGATCAACTTATAGAAAAATATTAATTTTCCTGGAACAGACTATTAGGAGGTTTCAATTCATGTTCAGTTGGTCCTGCTGTTTTTGAGCCTGGTATAAGGTATTGATATATATACACACACACACATATACATTCATACACACACTCAGATGTATGCATGCTTGAGACAGAGACATAAAGAAAGGAGACTAAAATATACATGCACAGAGAATGAGATTAGGGGAGAGAGAAAGGCAGAGAGAAAGAAAGATTTTAGCAGAGGTATATTAGCAATAGTAACAAAAGTTCCCACCACAAAAGGGCAAGAATATTTTCCCAGAAATGCAGCTGTGCTCTGAAAGAGCTATGGAAATTAGACCTGCTAGAGGGTATCCAGCTTGGCACTTGTCTGAACTTCAAACTTTCATCTGAGGGAAGTTCTAACCCATGGCACTAACTTGTGAAGCAGCTGATGGTTCCCTTATTCTTATCACATTATCACAGAACAAAGGCATAGAAAATTGTAAGAATTCTATGTACTCAAAAGCATCTTGTCACAAAGAAAAGTACAAAAAGTGACCTTGATTGTGTAGCTAAGAAACCAGATCATCAGGGAATGGGAAACAGCACCTTGCTCGGGGGTGAGCAGGCTCTTCTTCCCCAGAACTTTCCTCCCCAAATCTCATATCTGAAAGATCCCCCACTCAAGCACTTCTAGGGCTGAGGAAGCCTGGGGCAAATGGTGATGTGTGGGATATAAATGCACCTTGAAGTTAAGTTTTTCTTTTATGGGAAAGGTTTTCTGAAAAGTAGTTTTTCTTTCTTTGTTACAAGTTTAAAGTCATTTTTCATTAGAAATAACTATTTTAGTACCTTAACTGGGTGGTCACAGTGACAAGGCTGGAAATAATAGATGAAAGTGAAGGATAGCCTTCAGGGAAAAGACGCAGGTGTAATGAAAGTAGGAGACATCTTTCTAATATTGGGTAAAATTTTCGCTGGTAGGTTAATGTGTGTGTTTACATTTCTAATGAGACAACTGTCACTTTGTGTTTCTATTTATTGGCTATTAAACTTTAAGGACCAGTCGTACTGAAAATGAGTTTCCATGTTTATTGTGTGTGCTTTTGTTGTGCTAGTGTTCTCCGAGCTCTTTTAGTTGAAGTAAGATCAGTTAGATTAACTAGACAATATCAGTGATTTTTTTCATATGTAATTTACGAAGCAGAGCACCTTCAAAGTCTATTTAAATATTATATCTAGCACCAACATTATTGATTTGGCTGAAATATCCATTTGTCAGGAAGAGTACAAAGGACTCTTCCATACATTAGAGCTGTCCTGGTGATACTATAGTGATCAAGCCCTTTTTTGAGAGGTGAGGAAGAATTTAGCTAATGCAGACAGGAGGTCAGAAGTCTGAGCAAAAGGCCACACAGAAAAAGTAGGACGTGGCCTCTATTGCATTTTCCTTGGTGCAGGAGGGGAAGGATTAAAAATCACTTTCAGAGAGACTTTCATACTTGTAATTTTATTCAGGATGCGAACTATGTAAATGAAAAGAAAGGATGGTTGGAAAACCTTCTGGAAAGGCTCAGTGATCAGCTTATTGTTTTAGCCAGTGCATGCTTCTGCTTTTCTCCTTCTTCTGCTTCTCTTCTTCCTTTATACTTTTTCCCTGTCATTCTTTTCATCAAGAGCAATGTTATACTTCCTACAGCCCCCATGCCAACCCATGTGCCAAGCGCTTGGGTAAGTGCTTTGTGTGTGTATTCTTTTTTCATTTTCACAGTCTCCACCATGTTTAGTATTTATGTTTCACAGAAACCAAGGGTTTCTGTAAGACTGGATGTCAAAGCCATGCAGTCAGTGAGTGGGTCAAGATAGGAAGATAGGGGCTGGAGAGATAGCTTGGCGGTTAAAGCACTTTCCTGCAAAGCCAAAGGGCCTCAGTTCAATTCCCCAGGACCCAGGTAAGACAGATGCACAAGGTGACCTATGCATCTGGAGTTTTGTCTGCAGTGTCTGGAAGCCCTGCCATGCCCAGTTCTCTCTCTCTCTCTCTCACTGCCTCTTTCCCTCTCTCAAATAAATAATAAAATAAATATAAAAATATATTTTAAAAGATAGGAATATACCTGATCATTTATTAATCAAGTAACTATGCCCAGGAGAAGGACTATGTCCAAATGGGGAAGTCAACTCAACACTGCACATTCTGAATATTTAAGGAGTTAGGTTGGGAGAGATGGAACTTGGAAACAGAATGAAGCCATCTATCAGAACAAAATTTCTTATATGAGACATCTACTTAAGGAAATATTCTTATCAGCAGCAAAGTAAATCTTTGCAATTCTATTAAGTTTTGTATTTTTTTTTTTTTTTGGTTTTTCAAGGTAGGGTCTCACTCTAGCCCAGGCTGACCTGGAATTCACTATGGAGTCTCAGGGTGGCCTCGAACTCACGGCGATCCTCCTACCTCTGCCTACCGAGTGCTGGGATTAAAGGCGTGCGCCACCACGCCCGGCTAAGTTTTGTATTTTTGAAGTGGCAAAAAGAAAAGGAAAACCCCTCAACTTTTTCTTAATTGCATCAATATTTTATTTATGGTAAAGAAAAGGGAAGCAATGCAAAAGTTTTAATAGCCTCATAACTACTCTGAACATATCATTTCTAATACATGACAAAAGTACTAATACCTATGACATAGGACATATTGTTATTATCTTGTATTGGGGAGAAATGAAACATTTTTAAGACAAGTGGGGACAGACTCTAAGTCACATGGATGAAACTGAAGCTAATGCTCCACTCATCACATCAGTAAAGTCTGGTAAAATAATTAAATTTTGAACGCTTATTTTAAATTCTAAGGTTGAATTATTTTGGAGCATTTTCCATACAGAGAAATTTTGGTGCGGGGTTAAGTGAGCTTTTGTAAATGTACACAAAAGTTTAAATCAACTCTCAAGTTCATGTTTTAATTACTTTACTCATTGTTGTGATAAAATATCTGGCAAGAATCACCCTAGAGAAAGAAAGGTTTATTTTACTTATAGTTCCAGGGAATATATTCCATCATAGGAGGGAAGACATGGTGGCAGGGGCAGGAGGCTGGCTGGTCACATCACATCCACAGGAAGTAGAGGAGAAACAGCAAGTAAGGCCAGGCTATAAAATCCAAGGTCTCCTCCCAGTGACCCATTTCTTGGGGTAAACACCCTCTGGCCACACCAGCTTGTCAACCACTGATCTGATTTCTGAATTTGCAATTTTTCCAGGGTGCCATGTAAATGATATTATACACATTAAAACTTTTTAAAACTATTTTTATTTACTTATTTGCAAGTAGAGAGAGAAAAAAGAAAAAGAAAGAGGAGAGAATGGGCATTCCAGAGCCTGTAGACACTGCAAACGAATTCCAGGTTTTGAGCCACTGTGTATCTAGCTTTACGTGCATACTGGGGAATCAAGTCCGGGTTGTTAGGTTTTGTAGGCAAGCAACCTAATTGCTGAGCCACTCCCATTTTTTATTCAAGGTAGGGTCTCACTCTAGCCCAGGCTAACCTGGAATTTACTATGTGGTTTCAGGCTGGCCTCAACAAACTCACAGCAATCATCCTGAACCCCTGCCTCCCAAGTGCCGGCTTTCTTTCTTTCTTTCTTTCTTTCTTTCTTTCTTTTTAATCTCAGCATCAGTCATTATTGGGAGACTTTCAATTCTGTTCCCTTGGTCTACATATTTGTTCCCATGCAATAACACATTGCCTTGACTGCTAGAGATTTACACTAGGATCTAAAATCAAGAACTCCAAGTCCAATAACATAGTTTATTTTTCAAAACTGAGGTCTAAATATTCTCATACATATTAGGACTATTTTGTAATTTTTCTTTTTTAATATTTTTAAATTTATTTGCAAGCAGAGTGACAGAGAGAGAGAGAGAGCGCCACTGCAAAAGAACTCCTGATGCATGTGCCACCTTGCTCAAGTGCCTTAACTGCTGAGCTATCCAGCCCCACTTGTCATTTTCTTAAAAAAAATTCTGTCATAAATTGGTTCATCTTGACCTGGTTTTCAAGATTTTCTCTTTCCACAGTTTGTCCATGGCCTAGGCATTTATTTCTCTGACTTGACGTTCATAGAGCTTCTGTGTATGCAGAATAATTTTTCATAAAACTTGGGAGATAATGGTCAACATTTATTCAAATACTTTTTCTATCCTTTCTGTTTTCATCTTCTAGAACTCCTATAGGTGGTATCGCAGTCCATAGGGTATTTGCTCTTTTTTCTTATCATTTCTTACTTTAAAAAATATTTTATTTCCTTATTTATTTATTTGAGAGGGAGAGTGAAAGAGAGAGTGAGAAAGAGAGAGAAAGAGAAAGAGAGAGAGATAGACAGAGAATGGGCACACCAGGGCATCCTGCCACTGTAAACGAACTCCAGACGCATGCACCACCTTGTGCATCTGGCTAACATGGGTCCTGGGGAATCGAACCAAGGTCTTTTGGCTTTGCAGGCAAATGCCTTAACTGCTAAGCCATTTCTCCAGGCCCTTTCTTACTTTTTAGATGACTCCATTTCATCAACTTTCAGACTCACTGCTTATTTCCTTTGTCATTCAACTCTGCTTGCAAGTTAACAATAGTCAAATTTCATTTAGTTCTTTTGTTTCTTTTATTCTCTCTCTCTCTCTTTTTGACATACAGTCTCACTGTAGCCCAGGCTGATCTGGAACTCACTCTGTAGTTCTAGGGTGTCCTTGAACTCATGGTGATTTTCCTACGTCTGCTTCAAAGATACTGGGATTAAAAGTGTGTGCCACCATACCTGGCTTGCATTTAGTTCTTTAATGTAATTTCTATCTTCTTTTAGATACTTTCCATTTGGTAAAAGATCCTCACATGCTTAACCCTTTAAGCACACTTTCCTTAATTCTTCACCCCCACTTATACTTTTATCTCCATCTTATACTTTTAGTATGACCATCAAATTACATTTTTAAATTAACATTTTTAATTACTAATTTAATTTTTATAGGCATAGTGCTTTGAATTTATCACTTTTCATATGCCAATATAATTTTTAATGTTTTAGTCCATTTGTTGGGATGAAGCTGAATTTGAGAGGCTTAAAAATTAGTAGTTCAGTCAGAAGTGCACTTAATGAATTTAATCTAAGCTTAGAAAGGTTTCTTATTTTATAAAAAAGAACAAAAATAGTTTGGAGACTGTGAGAATAGATCAAAGAAAGGGTTTGTTTGCTGCTCAAAAGCATGTTTAATATCATAAAAAGATTGAGACGAGAAGCTGAGTCAGCCTTGAACATGCACAGGGTTAATGCCTGAAAACTGAAGGCTATTATCATGATCAATGGTGAATAGACAGGGAAAGATAAATATATAACTAACCAAGAAAAGTCACAAAAATTAACATGCATCTTTCAACATGGTTATTCATGTTTTACAATGAAAAACATTTGCATAGAGCTTCACATTTTACCTTTTCAGAATTTGAAAGCAACTGGTGCCCATGGAACTGATGACACCATTCTATATGTTATGTCACCTTTTCAGGTAAAGCAAAACTGAATATATTTCTTCAGTAATGATATTTTGAATCTATTTTTTTCTCAGAACGTTTATGTGTGTATATGGTATCTGTGTGTGTGCAGATGCATCAATGATTCATGGTGTGAGGAGGTCATTTGAGAGTGTTGTGTGTCTTCTTCAATTGCTCTTCTGCTTCATTTCCTTGAGACAGATTCTGTCACTAAAACTGGAGCACACAGTTTTTCAGTTAGCCTGGGTAATCATGGAACCCCAGTAATCTGCTGCGTCTTCCCCACAGACTGGGGTTACAAGCATATGTGGAGACATATATATATATATCACTTTTGATTGTCCTTTGTCAAGAAGCCCAGCAGCCAGACTTGCCAGGTCTCTCACAGATCGCACCTTCTACATAACAACTGCAGACATCACTCCTGCCTACCAATAAGACAACATCTCAGATCTACCATGGCCCATCACACAAAGAAGGCTGTACAAGAGCCAGCAAGGTGGGCATACATGACTTACCATCATCTCAGTGTAAGAAAAAGAAACTAGTGGTATGAAAATATTTTACTCCATCCTATGAGCAGTCACTGATTTGCTCAATGACAAATAATGACTTTTATTCAAGCCTTTCTACTTTTATATTTCATTTTTATCCTCCTCATTCTAGAGCTGGAGGAGTTAAGTAACTTGCATAAACTCTCAGGCTTTCCATTTTGTCCTAGGCACCTTGCAAAATCTAGAAATACAAGATACAGATCATTATGCTTACTCTCCTATAAAAATATCCACATAGTAGAAGAGAAGTATTTTAAAAGGTTATAAATCTAGAGACATAGCTTAGTGGTTAAGTCGCCCACCTGCAAAGTCTAAGGACCCAGGTTCAATTTCCCAGTACCCACATAAGCCAGATGCACAAGGTAGCACATATGTCTGGAGTTTGTTTTCAGTGGCTAGAGGCCCTGGCACATACTCTCTCTCTCTCTCTCTCTGTTTCTTTCTCTCTCAAATAAATAAAGTATAAAAAGTTCAAGAAAAGGTTATAGTTGGGCTGGAGAGATGGCTTAGCGGTTAAGCACTTGCCTGTGAAGCCTAAAGACCTCGGTTCGAGGCTCGATTCCCCAGGACCCACGTTAGCCAGATGCACAAGGGGGCACACATGTCTGGAGTTCGTTTGCAGTGGCTGGTGGCCCTGGTGCGCCCATTTTCTCTCTCTCTCTCTGCCTCTTTCTCTCTGTCTGTCACTCTCAAATAAATAAAAATAAACAAACAAAAAATATTTTTTAAAAAGGCTATAGTCTAAAAGGATGGAAGCTGCAAAGCATAGTTAATATTGTTCTGAATGCTTACTTTGTAATATGTATTTAAGTATCTTACATTTATTATTTCCTTTAGTATTCATAAGCATCTGAGAGGGATTCTTTGAGTTTCTTCCTATTTTAGATGAGTAAACAGGCTAGCAGAGGTTAATTGAAATATCTGTAGTCATTAGATATTATGTGATGATCCTGTGGTGAAGATATTTACCAAGGGCTGTGAGAATACCACAAAGAGAATGACTAACAGACTAGGGAGCTCAATTCAGGCTTCATAGGGAATTGGTTGGCATTTGAACTGAGTTTGGAAATTGTAAGTGGGAGTTCACCTTGAAACAGAGAGCAAGCACCCCAGTAGCATTTGGCGAGATATTCAGGTTTCAAAGACTGGGAACAATCAATGGGTCAGTAGTGCTTGAGGAGAGGACTGGTGAAGACACAGTGAGAAGGAGGACAGAGGGACATAAATGTAGTCTGAGACTAGAGATTTTGAGGATTTGTTTTGTTTTGTTTTAAAGAAACCTAGTGTTCACATTTGTGGTTCTGGAAATTCAATGATTCTAGGCTTGAACCCTCTAATTCTGTCATTTATTAACTATGTTACCTTGGTGAGCAAACTTTCTCCATCCCACTATTTCTTCATGTGAAAACAACAGAACATACAGTAATTATTTTGTAGGATGTTCACATGAAATGAAACTGTGTTCATGGAAGATGGAAGAGTTTCTATGTTTTGTAGATGGGGAAAGGATCCGGTGAAAGATATTCTCATTATTAAGATGGTTGTCACCATGGGTAAAATGGCTGACTTGATTTGTAGATGTTAGAAAACAAAAAGTAACAAGGAAAACAGTTTAGTAAGTGATAGGAGGCTTTTCTGTTGGTCCAGAATGAGTCCTTCTCAATCCATGGTGACATGAAATATACCTTTGCTAGTACCTGTACAGAATCAAGGGCAGCCCAGAGACCCAAAGTGTTTTATTGACTAAAACTACAGGGACACAAACTCAGTGAGGAGCCTGTAGCAAGGGTAGTCTTAGGATTCACAAAGATCGCATGCACTGGACAGGTCCTCCCTCAAGACTGGGAGAAGCATTACAATGAAACGGAGAAGCCATATTTTTTCATTGACATAAAGACTAGTGATTGGCTCAGAGTACAATCTTGGCCAGAGTTTGGAGATTTGGAAGTAAAATTTAGTTCTGTAAGATTGGACAATATCACTCTAGTAGGAGAGGAGGTTATGAAAGGGGTTAATCATAGGGGAATTTGGTCCAGAACTCTCAGGTGTCATTTCAACCTAGATGGATTCCAGACAGGATGGAGGATGGAGAACAGATTTGGGTTATGGCTGGGCTTGTTTCTGCACACTACTTTTGAGGAAGGCTAGCAACTGAACTTAGTTCCTTCTGCTCCATATTTTGGAAGTGAAGACCATGTCTTTCCTTCCAACCTACATGAAGCCCAGCTGAGACTCCAAATCAGTTTAGCCAAGCATTTCCCAACCTGCTTGCACATGAAACCACCTGAGATGCTTGACGATCTACTGAGGCCTGAGCTTAACTCCCAGAACTTAGATAAAACTGAACTTGAAGTGTCCTTAACACCAAGAGCTTCTATACCCTCCCTGAGCTGACGGTGCCAAGCAGTGAGGTGGAGAATTCCTGGGTGGTGCTATTCTGGGGAACTGTTCTTATCTCTTCTCCACTTACCATTGGAAGACATTCAAATAAAACTGCAAGTTGTCACGAGGTAATGGGTGGGGAATGGTGAAATTGTGCATATACATATATCACCAGTTCATTTATTTCTTTTCTCTGAAGAATAACCCGGGAATATGTTATAATTTGTATTACTCAACTTTGGGATTAAAATTAAGTTAAAATAAATTAGCTTAATCTGTACATATATTATTACTTTTAAAATGAACAGAAAACTTTTCAAAAGAAAGACAAACAGAAAATGAAAATACTGAACTGTACAATAATGGAGAATCATATTAGATGTGATATAATACAGTAGGAAATGAAAATTAGTGAAAAAAAATATGAAGCAAACACAACAATAGATTATGGTTACTGCTTTGTGAAGCATGTGTTAAAAATTAAAATGCTTGCTGGGCTGGAGAGATGGCTTAGTGGTTAAATGCTTGCCTGTGAAGCCTAAGGACCCCGGTTCGAGTCTCGATTCCCCAGGACCCACGTTAGCCAGATGCACAAGGGGGCGCATGCATCTGGAGCTTGTTTGCAGTGTCTGGGAGCCCTGGCATGCCGATTCTGTCTCTCTCTCTCTGCCTCTTTCTCTCTCTGTCACTCTCAAATAAATAAATACAAATTAAAAAAAAAAACGAAAAGCAGAGAGTAAGTAAAGAACATTTGATTCAGCCAAATTCCAAAGGACTAGGAAAATATTTTTAAAAAAAATTAAAATGCTTGAACTTGTTTTGCTGTTCACATTGCAAAAATGCAACATAATTTTGTTCCTTTGTATGTGTGTGTGGTGTGCATATGTGTGTGAGGGGATGGTGTGCATGCATGTGGAGGCCAGAGGTCAATGTTGTGCATCTTCCTCAGTCACTCCAGCACTGAGATGCCAAGTGCATCTGGCATTTTATGATGGTATTGGGGATTTGAATTCAGGTCCTCAGCCTTGTGTGACAAGGACTTTACTCTCTGAGCCATCTTCCCAGCCCTGAAACTCTCTCTCTCATATATATATATATATATATATATATATATAAAGTCTTCATTTGTTCAGACATTAAAATAGTCCTTTTAACATCTGTCTGGGGAGATGGCTTAGAGGTTAAAATGATATGCCTGCAAAACCCTCTGGCCAGGGTTCAATTCCTCAGCTACCCACTTAAAGCTGGATAGGAATTGATTTGTAGTGGCAAGAGACTCTGGGGCATGTACATGCATGCACATACAGGTGCATGCACATGCATACACACACACAGTTGCAAATAAATAAATTAAAATTAAAAAGCCTTAAAATAGATATATTTCAACATTTTTTAAAAAGAGTACTAGATAGAAATATTTTTCCTTGATTGGATCTTCTGACCTAAGCCAGGTTACTAGAAGATCTGTGAAGAAAGTGTAACTCAAAGAATCCAGGGTTTACTATGTTTATCTTAGAATTATTTTTGCATTCACTCACTCATTTAATTATGTATTTATTTTAAGATAGAACATGGCAAAATCAGATTACTTTTTTTAAAAAAATGGAAGGAAAATGGTTTTGATTTTCTGGTTATAAATTCAGACTTTAGAATTCACTGATTATATTTAACAGAAAAATCTCTACAATACCATTTTTTGTAATCACATTTATCCAGTTTTAGCTAAATATATAGTGAACCAACTCATATGGAGTTGGCAGCAAGTAATCACATACTGTCTATATTATATATATTTCAGTTGTCAGGAGAAATCCAAAGCATTTTTGCAGATGGAGGTGGTGGGAAGCTCAGAACTGTGAAGAGAAGGACAGTTTCCTTACGTCGGACGCCAGATTGCTGGAATGTACAGTGGCAAGGATCTGTCTCCTAGATAAGATAATAATATAGGCTGTCAGTAAAATCTGTGGTTATTTTGAAAGCCACAGAAGACCTGTTTCTAAAAACAAGAGGGGGATAAAAAGGCTAATGTGAGAACTTTGGATATGTATGTGTGTTCTTAAATCACTAGGAATCTAGAATGAACAGAGAGGAGTAACTAAGGTCATTGAATTGTCACAACTGTCACAAAATTTATATAAAGGCTCAGTGTTTCTGATGGAATTATACCATGTTTATTGCTGCACTATTCACAATAACTAAGTTACAGAGCCAAACTAGGTGTCCAGCAACAGGTGGATAGAGAAAATGCTGTTCATATACATACTGAAACACTTTTAAGCCATAAAGAACAAGGTCCACAGAAAAAAATGAATCCTATGGAGACAAAGATTATGCTCTCCAGTGTCAAGCACTCACTACTCTTTGCCTAAAAGTGTGCTGCCTCCATGCTGAACCTGATAATCAGCACCAAGGTGAAGGAGACAGACCCTGAGGATACTCAATACCTACCAAAGCAGAGATCCAGAGGCGTCTAAGAGCTCATCACTGAACAAGACTTAAAATTCACCCACCACAGCTCAGGGAATTTTGCAGAAGAGGGGGCAGAAAGATTATAAGAGCCATGGGTTGAGACATCATGCCCAGAGGCCTTCCCTCTCCCCAAAATTACTGACTGCTGCTCTCTTAATGCATAAACCTCATAGGGAATACCTACAACCCCACTGAGGAACATCCACAAGGAATGGGGGCAGGGACAAGGGAAAAGAAGGTACCAACAGATGATGTAACCATATGAAATATGTTGCTAATAATAATAATAATAATAAATATAAAAATGAATACAACTGGAGATAATATTAGGTGAATTAAGTCAGTCACACCAAAACAAATACATTGTCATTTCTTTCATTTGTGGTTTCTAAATTTTATATAGCTATATAATATAAAGTGTGTGTATATGACATAAAATTAGAAGTGAAACTATTTAGGGAAACAAAGGGACCTAACAAGTGGAGGAAGGAGTGAGAAAGGAAAGGGGAAAGAACATGGATGAATAGGTTCAATGCACAACATACACAAAATAGCCTCATGTAACAAAACACCTTAGGCAATGAATACAAACAAGTCAGAATCATATCAGACAATGATTCTGCTTTCCAATATCAAGCTCCCACTAATCTTGGGCTATCAGAGGGACTACACCCATTATGTTCTCTCTAAATTAATAATACTTATCTAACTTAACCTGTGCTTACTTCACTCTCCATTGGAGAATGTGCTTCTCTTTTTCAGACCCGAGCCAGACCTGAGGAGATAAACGACCCATTGCACTTCAGCCTGGCCCCAGCTGAAACCACAGAGGAATGGGGAGATGAGCAAGAGTGCTCCTTTCTCTGTGAACCTGGTAATCAGCGCCAGAGTGAAGGAGACAGACCCGGAGGATACTCCACACCTACCAAAGCAGAGATCCAGAGGCTCCTAAGAGTCCATCACTGAAGCAGACATAAAACACTCCCATCATGGCTCAGGGAATTTTGAGGGAAAAGGGGTGGAAAGATTCTTAGAGACACAAGTTGGGACGTCATGCCCAGAGGCATTGCCTCTCCCCAGTAACTTACTGCTGCTTCCACAATGCATGACCCACAATTCCAATGGGGATAACCTGAGCCCCCAATGAGGTGGGCCCCTTCAGAAATGGGAAAGGGGGGCTGGAGAGATGGCTTAGTGGTTAAGCTCTTGCCTGTGAAGCCTAAGGACCTGAGTTAGAGGCTCAATTCCTCAGAACCCACGTTAGACAGATGCACAAGGGGGCACACGTGTCTGGAGTTCGTTTGCAGGGGCTGGAGGGCCTGGCGCACCCATTCCCTCACTGTATCTGCCTCTTTCTCTCTCTGTCACTCTCAAATAAATAAATAAAAATAAACAATTTTTTTTTTAAAAGGGGATAGGGATAAGGGAAAGGATTGTACCACCATGTGTTGTTTACATACTAAGTATGTCCATAACTAATAAAAATAAATTAATAAAAATGGGTAAAAGACTCACTTATGTTCTGGAAAATGTGACTGAAAATGTCAAAGAAAACCATAAATCAGAATTCCGGCCAAGATGGCGATCGCCTAGCTGTGCTGCAAATCCAGGGGAAAGAAAGGCAAGATATTAAGGGTTCACTGGGGCTTTCAGGAGAGAGAAATCTCCAATAGATTGTCAGTGGGAGGGCACAGAGGCAGGGGAAACAGGGAATCGTGGATCGCCTCATGGGTGGGTAGCCCACCCCTCCCCCCAAATAACCGCCGTGTCCACAGCGCTGATCAATCCCTGCCTGCGGAAGCTTAGACTGCTCTGAACATTTGTCCACTCACCCACTTACTGAGTGAGCCCAGTCACACAGCCACTGCCACACAAGCTCAGACTGTGTCTCTCACTTGCACCAGCTCAGGTGCCATCCCCTACCTCCCTGCCAAACCGACTGGCAGCCATAGTCCTGTGGCAGGGGAGTGCAGACTGCTTCCTGGTTCCAGTGTTCCCAGCCAGAGTTCAGGCTGCATCAGTGGTTGGTGCCTCAGTGGCACTCCTAGCTCGAATGCAGGAAAATTTGGCACATTACAGCTTGAGAATTCAGGCAACTTTGGCACCCCTGCCAGGCAGTAGATAGGTGGCTTTGGCAAGTGAGAGACAAAGCCCAGGCTGCTTGGCAACTGCTGCAGGCTGCCTCAGATTTCCATTGTGCTTGAGCCCAGGCGGATACACCCACCTACGTGCCCATACGCTGTCATGGGTAGACCACAGCACAAAAGAAATAACATGAAAAATCAAATGCAAGAAAATCCAGTAAGATCACCCAGTCCTACAATGAATACACCTAACCAAAACATAGAAGAACCATTAGGATCAGAACACCAAATTGAAGCTATGAGCAATGCAACCCTGACCAACCTACTGGTAGAACTTGAAGGAAAGCAAGAAAGGACCGATAATCATGTGGATGCTGCCATCACTAAACTAGAACTAATAGATAAGAAATTGGAAGGAGTTCAAAGAGAGTTAAGAGATTTGAGGGAGAGTGAAAAAAAAAAAAAAAGCAAACCTTAAAAATCAGCTGGCCATGCTAAAAGAAGACATAAAGAAATGCAAGGATGAATTCCAAGAATCATCAAGAAAATCAGAAAATGATGTGAAAAGGGAGCTTGACATAGGGATGGAAATTATACATAGAAAAGTACTAGAAAATGCACACTTAATTGAACAAGTCCGAAACTCTCTAGAAGCTCTCAAGAATAGAGTCAGCCAAGTGGAGGATAGAAACTCTGATCTGGAAGACAAGATGGAGGAAACAGTTAGAGTGTTCAAAAATTTCTGTGAGTTCAAAAGTTCCTGTGAACAGAACATGAGGGAATTGCGGGATACACTTACATGTCCTAATATCAGGATCATTGGAACACCAGAAGGAGAAAAAATACAGACAAAGGCATGGAGAACTTATTTAACAAAATAATTGAAGAAAACTTCCCCAGTCTCTTAAAAGAAAGGCCCATCAAGATACAAGAAGCCAATAGAACTCCAAACAGACTGGACCAAAGGAGAAACTCTCCAGGACATATTGTCATTAAGACTAAACATTGACACCAAAGAGAAAATCCTAAAAGCAGCTAGGAAAAAACAGCACACCACTTTCAAAGGTAACCACATCAGAATTACTTCAGACTTCTCAATGGAATACCTGAAAGCTAGAATGAAACACTGCAAAATCTAAGAACTTATGGCTTCCAACACAAACTACTACACCCAGCAAAAGTATCCCTCATAATAGATGGTGAAAGAAAAACATTCCATGACAAAACTCAGCTTTACAATTATATGAACACAAAACCAAACCTACAGAGTGTATTTCAGGAAATTCTCCACAGAGAAGAAACAAATAATTAAACTCAATTGCCTACAAGAAGCAGATCACAACAACCAAACTCAGAGTAGGCACAAAAAACTTCAAAGTCCATGAAAGCACCAACCGACATTTACCATCACAATATGGCAGGGATCAAATCAAATCTCACAGTCATTACCCTAAATATTAATGGCCTTAATTCACCCATCAAGATACACAAGTGAAAAGGATGGATCAAAAAACTTAGACCCCTTGGGCTGGAGGAATGGCTTAGCGGTTAAGGCATTTGCCTGCAAAGCCAAATGACCCAGGATCGATTCCCCAGGACCCACGTTAGCCAGATACACAAGGGGTGCATGTGTCTGGAATTCGTTTTCAGTGGCTAGAGGCCCTGGAGCACCCATTATCACTCTCTCTCCCACTCTCTCTGCCAAATAAATAAATAAATATAAATTAAAGAAAAAAATTAAAAAAAAAAATTAGACCCCTCAATCTGTTGCCTTCAAGAAACCCACCTCACCACTAAAGACAGACACCTCCTCAGGGTGAAAGGGTGGAAAACAATATTCCAAGCAAATGGGAATAACAAACAAGCAGGCATAGCTATATTAATATCAGATAAAATAGACTTCAAACCAAAAATAATCAGAAAAGACAAAGAAGGTCACTTCCTACTTATCAAGGAAACGATCCATCAAGAGGATATTACAATCATAAATCTGTACGCACCAAACAGGGGCACCACAGTTTATAAAACAAAACCTACTTGAAAATAAAACAGAAATAACCACCAACACCATCATAGGTGGGGACTTCAATACACCATTATCAGTAATAGATCATCCAAACAGAAACTCAACAGGGAAGTAAGAGAGCTCAACAAAAACATAGATCACTTAGACCTAACGGACATCTACAGAACTTTCCATCCCAAATCCAGAGACTACACATTCTTCTCATCAGCCTATGGAACATTCTCTAAAATAGACCATATACTGGGTCACAAAGACTGCCTCCACATATGTAGAAAGATAGACATAATTCCCTGCATGTTATCAGATCACAATGCTATACTGCTAGAAATCAACAACAAAAGACCTACCAAGAATCCCAACAGAACCTGGAAACTGAACATCACACTGTTTAAACAATAAATGGATAGTGGATGAAATAAAAAATGAAATTGCAAAAATTCTGGAATTGAATGACAATGAGAACACATTCCATAGGACTCAATGCCTTCATAAGAAAGACAGAAAGTTCCCAAATCCATAACCAAACCATCCACCTCAAGGCACTGGAAAAACAAGAAAAATCCAACCCAAAGAGCTCCAGAAGGAAAGAAAAATTAATATCAGAGTAGAAATCAATGAATTGGAAACCAAGGAAACAATACAGGGAATTGACAGAACAAGGAGCTGGTTCTTTGAAAAAATAAACAAGATTGACAAACCCCTGGCCAATCTGATGAAGGAAAAAAAGGAGAAGCTTCAAATTAACAAAATTCAAAATGAAAAAGGAGATATCACAACAGACATAAGTGAAATTGGGAGAATCATCAGGACTTATTTCAAAAATCTCTGCTCCACAAAACTGGATAAACTCGAGGAGATGGATAAATTCCTGGACACATACCATCTACCAAAGCTAAACTCAGAGCAGATTAATCACCTCAATGAACCCATTACACTCATGGAGATTGAAAAAGTAATAAAAAACCTCCCAAAAAAGAAGAGCCCAGGACCAGATGGCTTCTCAGCTGAATTCTATCAAACCTTCATGGAAGAACTCAAACCAATCTTCCTCAAACTGCGCCACACAATTGGAGAACAGCGAAAGCTACCCAACTCCTTTTATGAAGCTAGTATCACCCAAATTCCAACCAGGCAGAGATGGCAGAAAAAAAGAAAACTACCGGCCTATTTCCCTGACGAACTTAGATGCAAAGATCCTGAACAAAATCCTTGCAAACCCAATCCAACAACACATCAAAAGCATTATCCACCTTGACCAAGTGGTATTCATCCCAGGAACACAGGGGTGGTTCAACATATGGATATCTGTCAATGTAATACACCACATAAACAAGGTTAAACATAAAAATCACATGATCATTTCGATAGATGCAGAAAAGGCCTTTGACAGATACACCATCACTTCATGATCAAAACATTGGAGAGAATTGGCATGGTTGGTTCATATCTTAACCTAATAAAAAAAGGCAATATACAAAGCTCTGAAGGCCCAAATAATACTTAATGGAGAGAGACTGGAGGAATTCCCATTAAGATCAGGAACAAAACAGGGTTGTCCACTCTCACCTCTGCTTTTAAATATGGTACTGGAAGTCCTAGCTCAAGCAATAAGACAGGAGAAGGAAATAAAAGGGATACAATTCACAAAGGAAGAAGTTAAGTTAGCTTTATATTCGCTGATGACATGATTGTATATGTAAGAGACCCGAGAGACTCCATCCCAAAACTCCTGAAGGTGATTAACTCCTATAGCAAAGTAGCAGGATAAAAAATAAATGCACAAAAATCAGTAGCCTTCCTGTATGCAAAGAACAAAGATACAGAGAAAGAAATAAGGGATATAGTCCCATTTTCAATAGCAACAAAAAGATAAAATACCTTGGAATAACGTTAACCAAGGAAGTGAAATGTCTATAGAATGAAAACATAGAAACACTCAAAAAAGAAATTGAGGAGGACTTGAGAAAATGGAAAGACCTCCCATGTTCCTGGATAGGCATAATTAACATTGTGAAGATGACAATCCTACCAAAGGCAATATACAGATTTAATGCAATTCCAATTAAAATCCCTACAGTATTTTCACAGAGATAGAAAGAATGATCTCAAATTTCACATGGAAAGGAAGAAGGCCTCACATATCCAAACATATCATCAGCAAAAGAAATACCTAGGGAGGCATCACCATACCTGATCTAAAGCTATATTACAAAGCTATAGTAATAAAAACAGCATGGTACTGGCATAAAAACAGGAGTATAGACCAATGGAATAGACTCGAGGACCCGGACTTTGGGTCAAGCAACTATAGCTACTTGATATTTGATAAAGGCCCAAACAATATAGGCTGGAAAAAGACAGCATCTTCAACAAATGGTGCTGGACAAACTGGATAACCATATGCAGGAAACTGAAACTTGACCTACACATTTCACCATGCACTACACTCAAGTCCAAATGGATCAAAGACCTCAACATAAGACCAGAAACTCGAATACTACTGGAAGAAAATTTAGGAAGTACTTTCCATGATATAGGAATGGATAAAGACTTCCTGAACAAAACCCCAGTTGCTCATAATCTTAAACCGTCACTCAAGCAATGGCATCACATGAAGCTGAAGAGTTCCTTTACAGACAAGCATACAATAAGCAAAGCCAATAGATTACCCACAGAATGGGAGAAAATATTTGCGGGTTATCCAACTGATAGAGGCCTAATCTCTTGAATCTACAAAGAACTCAAAAATCTAAACAGTAAGAAGTCAAACACCCCTCTCACAAAATGGGGCAAAGAGCTGACCAGGCAGTTCACAGAGGAAGAAATACAAATGGCAAACATACACTTAAGAAAATGTTCATCAGCCCTAATCATTAGAGAAATGCAAATTAAAACAACTATGAGATTCCACCTTACCCCAATAAGGATAGCAAACATCAAAAAATCAAATGAAAATAAATGCTGGCGAGGATGTGGAGAAGTAGGAACACTCATCCACTGTTGGTGGGAATGTAGGATGGTACAACCACTTTGGAAAGCAATATAGAGACTTCTGAAAAAGCTGACTACAGAGATGCCAACAGACCCAGTTATTCCTTTACTGGGAATCTTCCGTAAAACCTTCAAACCATAGGCCAGAGAGATTTGCTCAACCATGTTTGTAGCAGTGCAATTTGTAATAGTTAAGAGCTGGAGCCGGGCGTGGTGGCGCACGCCTTTAATCCCAGCACTGGGAGGCAGAGGTAGGAGGATTGCTGTGAGTTCAAGGCCACCCTGAGACTCCATAGTGAATTCCAGGTCAGCCTGGACTAGAGTGAGACCCTACCTCAAAAAACAAAACAAAACAAAACGAAAAAAAAAAAAAAAAAAGAGCTGGAATCAACCCAGATGTCTATCACTAGAAGAATGGATAATTAAGATGTGGTATATCTGCACAATGGAATTCTATACAGCAGTAAGAAAAAAAATGACACAATGAAATGTGAGGAAAAATGGTTGAACCTGGAACAGATCATTCTCAGTGAACTTACCCAATCACAGAAAAAAAATCACCACATAGTCTCACTCATCTACAGCACCTAACCTAAATCTACCCAAGATACGTTACATATCCAGTAAGCATATCATGGACTAGACACCAGAATGGAAGGGTCTGGAGGGGAGGGCCTCAAAGGGGTGGGAAACACAAATCTAGACCCAAACGGCAATGGTACCATAAAATTCTACTTACTAAAAGACAGACCAAATGGCTGATCCTTCACCAGGCCCTTACAGGGAACACCTGAACCACAAGACACTGGAGAGGGTAGGATCAAGAGTAACCTTAATCTTCTACATCTCCCCTCCATCCCTCTCCCTTTCCCTCTCTCTCTCTCTCTCTTCTCTCTAACTCTTGTATATTAGTTATCTTTTTCCTCATTTTCTTAGTGGGCACTGACCTGTAACTCCCAGAACCAGCATGGGGCTATCATCCACAATGAGCTTTTGATCAGAGAGACCTACAAGGTTTCCTAAAAGACAGACAGATTTCTGTCAGAGTACTTGATGACCCACCAAAGGTTAGTGGTAAGACCCTACTGCTGAAGACACCTTATGTGGTTGACATGCAAAATAGAATGTCATGGCTGGAAGCTGGAAGAGAGTCAGTCCCCAGACAGTTAGGGCATCTAGTGCCAGAAGGTGCTCCATGTGCGACTGGGGGAAAATGACCAATATCTGTCCAAGCAACTCATGGTCTAATGTACTTAGCAGCAAATAACTTGTTGTGATGCCCACACAAGTGCAATAGTGGCACACAGCCATGGTGGGGAACCAACTGCTCTTAATTTGGCTAACTGATCTCCTCAGTGGTACGGGACCCATAGCTGGTGCTGGGAAACAAGTCAGAACCATTTCCAAATATAAGCCCACTCTCCAATATCAAGCTACCATCAATCATGGGCTACAAGGGGGCCTACACCTATTAAATTCTCTATATAAAAAAGTAAGGGTTATCTTTTTTGTCGTGGTGCTAACTTACTCTCTGTTGGAGAACCTGCTTCACTTTTTCAGATAGATGTATATCCTAAGGAGAGAGCCACCCAATCATACCTCCAAAGGACCCCAGCTGAAACTAAGAAAAATTGGTGAAACAAGCAAGGGTGCTGTTTTACTGATGAACTGGATACCAGCAGAAGGGAGAAGGAGATCACCACAGAGAAAAATCAACTCCTACCAAATCAGAGAGCCAGAGGCTCAGAGGCCCCCAGCACCTCATCACTGAAGCAGACCAAAAATGAACCCAACATGGCTCAGGGAGATTTTGCGGAAGAGGGGACAGAAAGAATGTCAGAGCCACATGTTGGGTCATGATATGCAGAGACATTTATCTTACACATAACTGTGGGCTAACTCCACAATGCATGACCCGTATACCTCAACAAGGAGGGGTCAAGGGGAGGGGGTAGGTCATGGATGAGCCTAATAATGGTACCAAACTGACTGTATTTGCTGAATACAAAACTAACTAATAAAGAAAAAAAGAAAAATAAACCATGAAGCAGGGACTCTTGTCTAACACGTCTACCCGGTTGATCTTACTTTCCTAGGAGCTTAATTGATTGGACATCATGAATCTTTTGTTTATTGTGAATATTTTTTTATTAATTTGTTAGTTTTTTATTCTATTTTATTACCACTCATTTTGTGAACTTCTCCAGCATCTAAAAATGTTTTATCTGTATTGTCACATTTTTTTGTTCCATGACACTTCTGTTCCCTGTTTCTTCATCTCTACTTTCATCCTTGCTAAACTGTATGTTTCATCAAACTGAAATGTCTGCTCAAAGCTTTCTCCTGGGTGCTTCCATGGCAAATATTCACATATTTTTTTGTTCACAGCTCTGCTCTGAATAAAATAATAAATAATAAATTAGTAATATAAATACATTCACAGTTACAATGGGACAATATCAGAAAGGCATGAAATGCGAATTTAAAGAATAACGTTTTCAAATGCTGGGAACAACAGATTCAGACTGTATTTTTTATCATATCTGTCTCTATGACAATTTGCATTTATCAGACTATTTGTAATTTTAAAATGGTATTTTCATTTGCAAAACATCACTGTTGGAAAGTCCATGTCCTGTTAGAGTGGTAGAATGTAAGATAGTGGATTGTGAGCCAGTTGCTTGTTTATACTTCAGTTATTATTGTTGTGTGATGCTGGACAATTTGTTCCATGTTTGTCCTCACTGTCTTTTATCACTAACTGGTAAAGCATGGCTAACATGGTCATAAAACTACTTCCATGTTCAAGATGCTGTGACTTGAGAATTTTCATGGTGAGAAAGAACAGGCAACTATAGATAAAACACATTTGATTAGTTATAGACTATTTCAAGATAACCAGTCAATGAAGAAAGTGGCTCAAACTAAAGCCAAATAGTAATTTATCAAATATTTATTGGCTGCTAACCACCACACTAGCAGATAGGACTTCATCCATGATGATAAGGCCTATGCACCTACGGATAAGAGAGCTTTCTTGTGTGGAGGATAAACAATACACACAGTGACAGCTGCTGGAAAGAAAAAATACCCCAAAGAAATTGATAAACAATGGGGGCTCCAGAAGATTTTTGACAGATAATTTTGCATGGGGTTGACAGTGACCAGGTGGAAGACTCACTGGGAATTCAGAATGTGAGCAGGTGCACAGACCTGGATCTTCATCTCTAAAGCTCATGTTCCCTCCACCGTCTTCTATAAGGTGTCATAAAAGACCAGTGGAAGAAAGGGTGAGAAATGTAGGTAGTAAACAAAACTAACACCAGAAGAAATGTGCACACTTTTAGTGAACTTGGTTCATATTGCTTTGCTATCCTGAATTTGCAGGGATGATAAGATGCTCCAAATGGAAGTGGAATTTTCAGCTCTTAACTTTTTAAAAACTTACTTCTAGCATGGCTGTGAAAATCAAACTTTGAGAGTACCCAAGGCACTGCTGACATTGTGCTGGAAGCCACAAGGATGATGTGCAAAGGAAAACAGGATGACATTTTCATTTAACAGTATTTCATTTCTTCTACAACAGAAAGCATTGGGAGATTGCCAGGGAGAATCTATGGACAGTGTTTGAATAACACTGTGTCAATATTATCCAAATTTTAATGTTTAAGATACTTTTGATTATGCTTAACTGCTATTTGGAATCATGAGGACATGGAATAGTTTGATCAAATAATTCATTAATAACAAGTTTTTGTGTATAGATAGATGTTTATTTCTGATGATTTCTACTCACATACAAGACAGGAAAAATAAATGGGCTAAATTTTTGGCCCTGAAAATACTTCCAAAGTTTTATTCAGTATTGAGAATGTTCTTACCCATGTCTACTCAGTTAGCAGGCATGGCTGGGGAGTGAGATGGCTGAGACACAAAGCTTTCCTGTGACTTTTGAAATGTGTTCAATTCGTTAACAGATATTCTTTGGATGACCTTCATGTGTAAGGCACAATTATACTATAGAGTCATTAAGGGAAAGTTATGAACATAATTGTTTCTTAATGTGGTATGATTAATATCTCTGCAACATAGGAGGAAGGAAGACTGAAGACAGAAGGTGTTTCAAATCAGTTTTCTGACACTTAACAAATGTAGCATGGGACTAGTGCAAAAAGTTCTCAGTCTGTAAATTATAAAGTGGCTACATAATGTCTCTCAAGATTTTTTATGTAATTTAAGGATATACCGTGGTAATTTCTGGCAGAACATGCCATAAATGGTATCATGCAGTTTATAAGTGGGCAATACATAACCCGAAATATATCCACAAAACAATTCACACTTACAGTCTACGTACTTGTGCATATACTATGTTATATATATATATATAAACAATCCAGTTTATTCTAGTCTTTCTCTTCTTTTTAGTGCATTTTTCAAGTGTCTTAGACAGGTGGGAAGGGTCTAATTAATACTGTCCACTGGTCTGGATTAATTATCCACTTCATATCAATGACCGACCTTAAAAGGACAAGCCAAAGGTTCATAATGGACACATACAGGGATTGCAACACTAAATTTGAAAATGTATTTTATCAGATCTGGAAGGTTCAGATGTTTGCACCCTGTTTTGCCCTTTCTAAATTGAGTTATGAAAACAATATGTGAATTTTTACCAGGGATTATTTGCAGACATTGAAAATTTGTTGTTTTTAGAACCATTTTCATCATCTACATATTTATTAGAAGGAGAGTGTAGATTCAAAGCCTAAAGACATCTTGTGTGGACAACTTCTTTATTCCTAAATTTTAAGTGCCCAGAAAGCTCATTTCCTCATAAGCATATAAGAAGAATTTGTAATAACCGTATACGGCCAACCAAATTATTGCCTGTTATTGGTTGCCACATAAACTAATCAGCCCCAAGCATGGCAGCTGCAAACAATGACTTTTGTTATCCCATACAGGTTTCTTTGGACAGGAGCTTGGAAAGGATGAATGTGTCTCATTCAGTCTTTTGTGGTAACTCAACATGAACCCATATGAACATGAAGGAATGAGGATTGACAGTGAGTGGTACAAAAATAGACATATTCAGAAAACCCTTTAGAATGTACAAAGCAAGTGTAAACACATACTGGCTAGATATAGTGGGCATAACATGGCCTTGACCAGGGTTAGTCACCAGCTGTCCAGGGGCTCACTCACATGGCTGGCAAGTTGGTGCCAGGTGGTGGCCAAGGCTTTTGCCTCTTTCCGCATGGAACTCTTGCTCTACAGGATTTCTTCAAATTTCATGTTACAGAGTTCATATTACCCTAATGAAAAGCAATATGGGATAGTCAAATGAATGCTAAAAATATTTAGAAACACAGGCCAGAGGTCACAAACTATCAGGTATAATTATGACAATAATAGAGGTATCAAGTCATAGGCTCACTTTTTTGACAGAAATATTTCTAAGTCTCACTATAAGACTAGAACTAGGGCCAATAAATAAATATATGTGTTCCCCATTACATATGGTTCCACCTATGTCCAACAGTGCCAAGAAATTTCATATATTTCTATAAAACAACTGCATTGAAAAATTCTGACAACTTAGCAAAAATCATATGGTCTAGTATTTCAGTATTAGAAGTCACTCTGCTTAAATAATAATGAATATTTATATCCATTTTATTTATAGGAAACTATTATTGTCATGTTAACACTTGAGGATTGCTGAGAGTTTCGAAGAGTAGTGATTTCAGGGAATAATTCTTGAAAGAAACTGACTACCAGGAGAATGGAGACTGCTGTCTTTTTTTTTTTTTTTTTTTTTTTTTTTTTTTTTTTTTTTTTTTTATCCTCAGAGACCCTTTGTCTCCTTCAAGTCCCCATAGTCCTCACTTCACTGGTGCCAGAAGGATGAATGTCCTGGTAAGTGGCAATAGGGTTAGGGCAGGTCTACTCTGGCCATGATCATCTGTCCATGTGATGGCAGCTATGCATAAGAATAATTAGTTACTGGCTAGTAGCTAAAGTTTAGATTGGAGTTGAAGAATAAACTTATGGATGTTGCTACACAATTGTAGGAGCACCAATGAATTCAATTCATTTCAGGACACATTTGAATAATAAAACATATTCTAAAGGACTTTCTGCTACATTTGTTTTCTCACTCACTGACAATCCTCATCCTTCAAGTTCATATTGAGTCAAATATCTGCTTTTTGGACTTCATAATTACATAACTCCAAAGAGATAGAATGGTTTTTTTTTTTAATCTGGATGTATTTGAAACCTTTCACAAGTTGTTATTAACAGCATGTCATGTATGTACAAAATGCCTTGGATTGAAGTTGCCTTTTGAAAATCAATAAATGTCCCAGCAAATACAGCAAAGTCTCCCTCAAACAAGGTCAGTATTGGATCTGCTCAAGGGAGCTTCCGGATGCAAAGGTTAGAACCTGGTGCGCATACTGTTTGAGCTACTGGCTTGACTTGAAATATGGCATACCTGATATTACTATTAGATACTGGTTTACTCATGGGCCAGAAAAATTTCTGTTCCTAACTAATATTGATCCAAATTAAAAATTTTGTATTCATGTCTTTGGAAAAAAAAACATGGAAATTTAAATGGATTTTTCTTAGCAATAATTGAGGTTTAATGGCTAGTGAGTGGCTAGTGGCAAAAGTTTGAATTGGAGTTGAAGACTAGATTTATGGATGCTCCTACAAAATTGTGGGAGGACCAAGAAATCCAATTCAAAGTTAAATATTTGGTATTTCATGTAGGAGACAATATATCTTGAACCCTAACAGATAAGGAAAATTAAAGAAAAAGACATTTTCTTCAGTGCCAGAAATGGAAAACGGGTCTTGCATATGCTAGGCAAGCACTCTACCACTGAGTTGCATCCTCATTCAAGAACAAATTTTGTCATACATGGGATTTAAAAAGTGGGTTCACAAAAGGGAAACTAGATACCTCTTGGCTAGCCTTCATAGTGCCAGAAAGCCCTATGGGAACCACTGTAAAACAACAGTCACCAACACTGTGAAAAAGCAGGGTACACTGCAGACTATGAAATCAACTAGCCAGACAAGAAGTACACACTTGTGCAATAATGGCACACAGCCTCTGGGGGTAACCAACTTTTTTTTTTTTATTAGATACGAGGCCTTCTCAGTGGGAAAGAACTTATCTAGTACTGGAAACCAAGTTAGAAAGCCCTTTGTCAGAACACATGTAGACTTTAGAGAGAAGCTCCGGCTGCTTTCTGAAGAATGGGCTTGCAAACCAAAAAGTCACCCAAGTAACTTTGCATATCACATTTAACCCAAGCTGCTCTCATTCTTGGTTGGACAGTCTGCTTTATTTTACAGAAGGCATAGAAAATGGAGGAGAACCAAGATCCATTGATAACACAAAAACTTAACTGCCCATCATGAGACATGCCCCCTCTACCACATATGCCAGAACCCAGGAGAAATTGTAGAGGAAGCAGCAACATGAACACTGCTCTTACTTCTGACCTGATAGCCAGTTTCAAGGTGATGGTGACAGACATGGTGATCAATAAAAACCCATCAAAGCAGAAACTCAGAGGCCACAGAGAGCTCAACACTAAAAGACTGTCAATAGACCTGCCATGACTCAGGGAACATTGCAGAAGTGGGAGCAGAGAGATTGTAAGAGCCACAGAGTAGGTAGCAATACCTTGTAGCAAGGTCTTACACTATGAAATAGGGACTGACTGAGGCCTTCATGACCCCCACAATAAATACCATAACCCACAAAGGAGGGCACTGAGGGGAACTGGAGCATAGGCAAAGGGATACATGATTATAAACTGTGTGTAAGTATGTGTGTGTATAATTTTTAAAATTCAGGTTCAAATATCAAAGAAAATAGAAGATTATTTTTCTTTTGGATAAGTATAAGAATGTCAAGTCAGGTGTGGTGGTGCATGCCTTTAACTACAGCACTTGGAATGCAGAGGTAGGAGGACTGGTGTGAGTTTGAGACCATCCTGAGACTACTTGGTGAGTTCCAGGTGAACTTGGAATAGAGCAAGACCCTACCTTGAAAAACCAAAACCAAACAACAACAATAAAAAAGAATGTAAAACGAAATTTTAACTTTGGATATTATCAATAAAAATCTCGTGGTAACAGGTTTTTTAGAGTAATTTCAAGATCTTTCTTTATTTTTGCTAATAAAAGGAAATTAACCCAACTAATAAACTGCATAAATCACATAGAGTATAAATACCAAATTCAGAAAATCATTAAGTCTAATGTCAAATAAAGAATTATAATTTTCTATTTCTTCTATGGTACCAGTTCATTTTGGATTTAGTTTTGTGTTTGTTTTTCAGGCTCTTTTGCTATGTCTGGAGGTACACAAAGGAGGCTAATTTATTAAGATTATCTTGGGTTGGGGAGATGTCAGTGCTTACTGAGCAAGTGTGACAACCTGAGTTTGTACCCACAGTACCCAAAGAAAGCTGGACATGGTAGTGTGTGTGTCTGTACGTCCAGTGCTCCTACAGTGAGTTGGGAGGCAGAGAAAGGAGACTTTCCAGAAGCTCACAGGCTAGGTAACTTGATGTATGCAGTGATGAACAAGAGACTTTCCCTCAGAAAAGTGTTGGAAGGCAAGAGTGAAAGTAAATGTTGTCCTCTGACATTTGCATGTGTGCCATGACACATGTGTGCATGTACACACACACACACATACACATATACACATATGCATACACACATGAGCACACACAGATAACACACACAGATAAAAAGACTATCTCATATGGGATACTCTATTTCAATTACAATATGTAAACCAGGATAAAAATTTTATTTGAGGGCTACAGAGATAGCTTCATGGTTAAGGCACTTACTTAAGAAGCCTAAGAACCCATGTTGGATTCTTCAGATCCCAGATGAGCCAGATACACAAGGTGATGCAAGAGCACAAGGTTGCACATGTGCACAAGGTGGTGTACACATCTGGAGGGTGACTGCAGTGGCTGGAGGCCCTGGTTTGCCAATTATCTTTCTCTCACTCTTGCTCTTGTTCTTACTCTCTTGCATTAAAAAAAAAAAAAGGCCACCCTACTGGTCTTGCCCCAAACTTAAAACAGGGGTAGTCATGAGCCCTAGGTGTGTAACAACTACTGATGTCTGGATAAATGCATATACTATGCTTATCAAACTGCCCAATATGCATTTCTCTTAATATTCATACCCTTATATTAACACTACTCTCACTTTGGGTAGAGAATCTTCTCTTTTCAGATGGCAGTGACCTTGGGATGACTCAGAAGGTATCATAGTGCTGGAAACAAGTGACTGGAGTACTGAGTAACATCTCGATCACACCTTCCAAGGCTCAGGGTCTAATGCGGAAGAGGTGGTAGAAAGAATGTAAGAACCAAAGGAAGGGTAGGGCTCCTTACAACGTGCTCCCTGCAGACATAAAATGGCCTGGATATCCATGACCTCACAGTGCCTGACACTACCTACACAAGACCATTATAAGAGGAGGAAAAGATCATGACTTCAAAATAAAAGAGAGACTGATTGAGATGGGGAGGGGATATGATGGAGAATGTAATTTCAAAGGGGAAAGTTGGGGGAGGGAGGGTGTTACCATGGGATATTTTTTATAATCATGGAAAATGTTAATAAAAATTGAGACAAAAAAGACAAGCCTATTGGTCTTGCCTCAAAAAAAATTAGTTTAATTTGGAATTTGAATTTAGTTTCCTACAGAGGTAAGTCTATAAAAATTTTGTTTTTCTAGAAAATTATGTGCAACATATTTTATATTATTTATATGGATAAAATTATACTCCAGTTAGCACTAGTTTATCATTTAAACTGAATTTTATGAGTGAATGCCATTTTTAGTAGCTAATTCTAAGTATAGAGGGAAGAAAATACCATTGCCTTAACATTAGTTATTAGATAGCTGTAATTCAAAAAGTTGGAGAAGTAAAGCTGACGCTAAAGAAAGATAGTTAATCTTATTAATAGATTTCTGGGAAGTGGGAATAAAATGTGATTTACTCTTTGATGATTTCAGCTTATGATTTATAAATTTTTTGAGTAAAAGAATCAACTCAAATAAAAAGACAAATCTTTATGCTGCCAAAAAAACCACATTGGTTATTATTCTGTAGTCATAAAAACCTTTGTACCAAAGGACTGAGCTAAGATTCAGAGAAGTAATGGGTAGGACAGAAGGCAGGTCCACGAGCATACTAACCCCTACCCACTGCCTTTAAACAAAGTAATGCATCTGGCACTACTGCATACCAATTTCCCCCTCATGAGCACTATAAATATACATTTTCCTAGAATGACTCTACATTCAATCATGTTATTGTCTTGTGGCTATAGTTTAACTTCTTATAAGGTATTAAATCGTTTTAAGCAACAAATGAATTTATTCTCTACAACTTTTGATTTAGAATAATGTGGTAGCTTGTGCCTTTAAGCCTATCATTCAGCGGCTGAGGCAGGAGGATTGCTACAATTTTAATGTCAGTCAAGATGACGTAGTGAGTTCCAGACAAGCCTGGGCTGCATTGTGAGATCCTGTCTCATGAAAGCCATAGAAAGAAGAAAAAATTCAATTTCAAATAATTAGAAAGCATAAAAAGCACTTTTCCAGATAAGCTTATTGTCTGCATTTGGCTTTATTTGCATTTTTCACTACACACCATGATACTAAAGATGTGGGATACATCTTTATGGGCTGCAGTTGGGAGCCTTTACAGTGTAATATTGCTGAAACTCATTAAGCTAGCTGCTTCCTTATATTATGCACGCCATCCATGGGGAAGATGGGACAGCCTTGGGTGAAGTGAATATCAAAAATCAGTGCAAACACACATCAACCTGATTCACTTTATGAATGGATAAAAACCTTCAGTTGTATTTACTATTCCCATACAATGTTTAATGAGGTAATTACTTTTGCTTCAGTAGATAGCCTCCAGAATGTGACCATTCTTTCCTCATTCATTTAAACACTAATTAAATTAAAATGGGTGAAAACAGTCTTTCTCGCATCAAATGCACTGATGATTCATCCCTTGTTTACCATATTTCATTTTAAAGTAGAAAGTAGACAAGATGAAGCCAATCAAAGTAGTGCTTCCTACAACGTGTCCTTCCAAAAATACTCATCTATGGGAGTGGGAACTCCTATTTCAGGTGTTAACATTTCTCCACTCAATGACTTTTTTTCAAAGCCTGACAACCACCCTTGTCCTGGTTGTCACTAATATTATTTGGGGCTTTTCACCTTATATGTTGCACACACTACACTAAAAGATAAGGTATGTTATACTTATGCTAAATTCTTATCATTAGTTAAATTATGAACCAAATGAAAACAACTAATGTAAAATTCATGGGAAAGCTATATTTCAGAGGTAAGGAAATTTTGACTCTTGATTAGTGACTTACTACCTGTCCAAATTTTGGTAAGTTTTTTTTATCCCTTTTTCTATCATTTTTCACGGATATTTGATGAGAAAAATAACCACAATACATAAAGGCTTTATGGAGATACTGAAGTCATTGATTAAAAAGCAATACAGAGACTTCTAGTCAAGATGGCATCCACCTATCCTAGCCTCACCTCACCTCACGGGAAAGAAAAGGCAACACCCTTAGGGTTTGGGGAGCTTATTTCTTTGTTTTGTTTTGGGGGTTTGCTGATTCTAGTAGGCTTTCAGTGGCAGAGTGTGGAGGAGCAAAATAGGGAATCTGCTGATTCCAACACTCCCTTAACAGCCCTCAAGCAACCATCCTAGCCACAGTCCCAGTAGGAGGTCCCTCCTGAACTAACTACAGGCCAAGTGGACCCAAGCTAGCAGGCTAGGTCATTGCCCTAGGCTTTATTGCCATGGGGCAGAGCTCCACAGGTGCAATCAGCATCCCAATCACTGCTCCCACACAGCCTTGCTGATCCCTGCATGTGAGATCCCTGTCCCACCCAGCCTTGCTCACCCCAGAGTATGATCACAGTTCCTGCCCAGCCTTGCTGACCCCTGCCTGTGCATGTGTTCCCTTCCAGGCTTGTGGACCCTGCAGGCACGTGTGATCAGCATTCCCGCCCAGCCTTGCAGACCCCTGCAGGCTATTGCCAGCCCAGTTGCCCTTAATGCCCAGCTCATTTGAGCCCAATGCACAATTGCCATCCCACTTGCTGCTGCCCCCTCCTACCCCTGAAAAGGAACCAGGCTAATGTCTCTGCCCTAACCTTTCTGAACTCCATGGGTCATTGCCATCCCACTCACTACTGCCCCCGGCCCCTGGCCAGCAGACTAACATTCCAAACCCTAGGCTTTCTGAAACTTGTAATGGGCAGACCACAGAAAAAAAGGAATAGCATGAAAAATCTGACACAAGTAAATCCAGGTAGACTGCCCAGTCCCACAATCAATATCTCTAATCAAAACATAGAAGAAACAATAGGATCAGAACCCCAAAATGAAGAAACAAATTTTGTAATCCTGGCCAAGCAAATACCAGAATGTGCACAAACTCAACAAAGGACCAATAATTGTATGAATGGTGTGCTCACTAGATTAGACGTACCAGAAAAGAACATGAAGGGTTCCTAAGACAGTTAAATGATCTGAAGGACAGTGAAAAAAAGAGGACCTCAATAATCAGCTGGCACAGCTCAATGAAAACATAAAAACATAAAAGGTTGAACTCCAAGAAGCATTAAGAAAATTAGAAAATGATGTGAAAAGGGAACTTGACAGAGGGTTGGAAACTATACATAAAAAAAAATAGAATATATGAACCAAATTGAACAAGCCCAAACTTTATAGAAGTTCTCAAGAATAGTCAGCCATTGATCCTTCACCAGGCCCTTACAGGGAACACCTGAACCACAAAACACTGGAGAGGGTAAGATTAAGACTAACCTTAATCTCCTACATCTTCCCTCCCTTACTTCCCCTCTCCCTGTCTCTCTCTCTCTTATCTCTAACTCTTGTATATTAGTTATCTTTTTCCTCACTTTCTTAGTGGGCACTGATCTGTAACTCCAAGATCCAGCATGGGGCTATCATCCACAATGAGCTTTTGATCAGAGAGACCTACAAGGTTTCCTAAAAGACAGACAGATTTCTGTCAGAGTACTTGATGACCCACCAAAGGTTAGTGGTAAGACCCTACTGCTGAAGGCACCTTATGTGATTGACATGCAAATTAGAATGGCATGGCTGGAAGTTGGATGAGAGTCAGTCCCCAGACAGTCAGCGCGTCTAGTGCCAGAAGGTGCTACATGGGCGACTGGGGGAAATTGACCAATATCTATCAAAGCAACGCATGGTCTAACCTACTTAGAAGCAAATAACTTGTTGTGATGCCCACACAAGTGCAGTGGTGGCACAAGCCATGGTGGGGAACCAACTGCTCTCAATTTGGCTAACTGATCCCCTCACTGGTATGGGACCCATAGCTGGAGCTGGGAAACAAGTCAGAACCATATCCAAACATAAGCCCACTCTCCAATATCAAGCTACCATCAATTGTGGGCTACAAGAGGGCCTACACCTATTAAATTCTCTATAACAAAAAAAAGTAAGGGTTATCTCATTTGTCCTGGTGCTAACTTACTCTCCGTTGGAGAATCTGCTTCTCTTTTTCAGATAGATGTAGATCCTAAGGAGAGAGCCACCCCATCATACCTCAAAAGGACCCAGGCTGAAACTAAGAAAAATTGGAGAAACAAGCAAGGGGGCTGTTTTCCTGATGAACCGGACACCAGCACAAGGGGGAAGGAGATCAGCACAGAGAAAAATCAACTCCTACCAAATCAGAGAGCCAGAGCCTCAGAGACCCCCAGCACCTCATCACTGAAGCAGACCAAAAATGAACCCAACATGGCTCAGGGAAATTTTGCGGAAGAGGGGGAGGAAAGAATGTCAGAGTCACATGTTGGGTCATGATATGCAGAGACATTTATCTTACCCATAACTGTGGGCTAACTCCACAATGCATGACCCGTATACCTCAACAAGGAGGGGCCAAGGGAAGGGGGTAGGTCACGGATGAGGCTAATAATGGTACCAAACTGACTGTATTTGCTGAATACAGAACTGACTAATAAACTAATAAAAAAAAAAAAGTAAAAAAAAAAAAAAAAGAATAGTCAGCCATGTGGAGGATAGAATATCAGAACTGGAAGACAAAACAGAAGAAACAATTTGTGAGTCCAAAAGGTTCAACAAGTTCAAAACATTCTGTGAACAGAACATGAGGGAATTGTGGGATACCCTTAATCAACCCAACATTTGGATCATGGGAATACCAAAAGGGGGAGAAGTACAGACAAAAGGCATTACTCAACAAAATTGTTAAAGAAAACTTTCCCATTCTCTCAAAAGAAAGTCCCATCAAGTTACAAGAACCTAGCAGAACTCTAAGCAGAAAGAACCAAAACAGAAATTCTCCAAGACATGTTATAATTAAGACTTTAAACATCAACCACAAAGAAAAAGTCCTAAAGGCAGCTAGGGAGAGAGAGCACATTATATATAAAGGAAACCCCATCAGAATTACTTCAGACTTCTCAATGGAAATCCTAAAAGCCAGAAAGGCCTGGAATGGAACACTGCAAACTCTAAGAACCTATGGTTTCCAACCCAAACTATTCTACCCAGCAAGAGTATCCCTCATAATAGATGGTGAAAGAAAAACTTTCCACAATAAAACTCAGCTTAACAACTATATGAACACAAAGCCAAACCTACAGAGAATACTTCAGGGAATGCTCCACATAGAAGATTCAAATAACCAACCTCAAGTGCCTACAAGAAGGATCATGACTAACCTTAATCTTCTACATCTTCCCTCCCTCCCTCTCCCTCTCTCTCTCTCTCTCTTCTCTCTAACTCTTGCATATGAGTTATCTTTTTCCTCATTTTCTTAGTGGGCACTGACCTGTAACTCCCAGTAAGAGCATGGGGTTATCATCCACAATGAGCTTTTGATCAGAGAGACCTACAAGGTTTCCTAAAAGACAGACAGATTTCTGTCAGAGTACTTGATGACCCACCAAAGGTTAGTGGTAAGACCCTACTGCTGAAGACACCTTATGTGGTTGACATGCACAATAGAATGTCATGGTTGGAAGTTGGAAGAGAGTCAGTCCCCAGACAATCAGGGCATCTAGTGCCAGAAGGTGCTCCATGGGTGACTGGGGGAAAATGACCAATATCTGTCCAAGCAACACATGGTCTAACGTACTTAGCAGCAAATAACTTGTTGCGATGCCCACACAAGTGCAATAGTGGCACACAGCCATGGTGGGGAACCAACTGCTCTTAATTTGGCTAACTGATCTCCTCAGTGGTACGGGACCCATAGCTGGAACTGGGAAACAAGTCAGAACCATATCCAAACATAAGCCCACTCTCCAATATCAAGCTACCATCAATTGTGGGCTACAAGAGGGCCTACACCTATTAAATTCTCTATAAAAAAAAAGTAAGGGTTATCTCATTTGTCCTGGTGCTAACTTACTCTCCGTTGGAGAATCTGCTTCTCTTTTTCAGATAGATGTAGATCCTAAGGAGAGAGCCACCCCATCATACCTCAAAAGGGCCCAGGCTGAAACTAAGAAAAATTGGAGAAACAAGCAAAGGGGCTGTTTTCCCTGATGAACCGGACACCAGCACAAGGGGGAAGGAGATCAGCACAGAGAAAAATCAACTCCTACCAAATCAGAGAGCCAGAGCCTCAGAGACCCCCAGCACCTCATCACTGAAGCAGACCAAAAATGAACCCAACATGGCTGAGGGAAATTTTGCGGAAGAGGGGGCGGAAAGAATGTCAGAGTCACATGTTGGGTCATGATATGCAGAGACATTTATCTTACCCATAACTGTGGGCTAACTCCACAATGCATGACCCGTATACCTCAACAAGGAGGGGCCAAGGGGAGGGGGTAGGTCACGGATGAGCCTAATAATGGTACCAAACTGACTGTATTTGCTGAATACAGAACTGACTAATAAACTAATAAAAAAAAAAAAGTAAAAAAAAAAAAAAAAAAGAATAGTCAGCCATGTGGAGGATAGAATATCAGAACTGGAAGACAAAACAGAAGAAACAATTTGTGAGTCCAAAAGGTTCAACAAGTTCAAAACATTCTGTGAACAGAACATGAGGGAATTGTGGGATACCCTTAATCAACCCAACATTTGGATCATGGGAATACCAAAAGGGGGAGAAATACAGACAAAAGGCATTACTCAACAAAATTGTTAAAGAAAACTTTCCCATTCTCTCAAAAGAAAGTCCCATCAAGTTACAAGAACCTAGCAGAACTCTAAGCAGAAAGAACCAAATCAGAAATTCTCCAAGACATGTTATAATTAAGACTTTAAACATCAACCACAAAGAAAAAGTCCTAAAGGCAGCTAGGGAGAGAGAGCACATTATATATAAAGGAAACCCCATCAGAATTACTTCAGACTTCTCAATGGAAATCCTAAAAGCCAGAAAGGCCTGGAATGGAACACTGCAAACTCTAAGAACCTATGGTTTCCAACCCAAACTATTCTACCCAGCAAGAGTATCCCTCATAATAGATGGTGAAAGAAAAACTTTCCACAATAAAACTCAGCTTAACAACTATATGAACACAAAGCCAAACCTACAGAGAATACTTCAGGGAATGCTCCACATAGAAGATTCAAATAACCAACCTCAAGTGCCTACAAGAAGGATCAAGACTAACCTTAATCTTCTACATCTTCCCTCCCTCCCTCTCCCTCTCTCTCTCTCTCTTCTCTCTAACTCTTGTATATGAGTTATCTTTTTCCTCATTTTCTTAGTGGGCACTGACCTGTAACTCCCAGTAAGAGCATGGGGTTATCATCCACAATGAGCTTTTGATCAGAGAGACCTACAAGGTTTCCTAAAAGACAGACAGATTTCTGTCAGAGTACTTGATGACCCACCAAAGGTTAGTGGTAAGACCCTACTGCTGAAGACACCTTATGTGGTTGACATACAAAATAGAATGTCATGGTTGGAAGTTGGAAGAGAGTCAGTCCCCAGACAGTCAGGGCATCTAGTGCCAGAAGGTGCTCCATGGGCGACTGGGGGAAAATGACCAATATCTGTCCAAGCAACACATGGTCTAACGTACTTAGCAGCAAATAACTTGTTGCGATGCCCACACAAGTGCAATAGTGGCACACAGCCATGGTGGGGAACCAACTGCTCTTAATTTGGCTAACTGATCTCCTCAGTGGTATGGGACCCATAGCTGGAACTGGGAAACAAGTCAGAACCATATCCAAACATAAGCCCACTCTCCAATATCAAGCTACCATCAATCATGGGCTACAAGAGGGCCTACACCTATTAAATTCTCTATAAAAAAGTAAGGGTTATCTCTTTTGCCCTGATGCTAACTTACTCTCCGTTGGGGAATCTGCTTCTCTTTTTCAGATAGATGTAGATCCTAAGGAGAGAGCCACCCCATCATACCTCAAAAGGGCCCTGGCTGAAACTAAGAAAAATTGGTGAAACAAGCAAAGGTGCTGTTTTCCCGATGAACCGGATACCAGCAGAAGGGGGAAGGAGATCAACACAGAGAAAAATCAACTCCTACCAAATCAGAGAGCCAGAGCCTCAGAGGCCCCCAGCACCTCATCACTGAAGCAGACCAAAAATGAACCCAACATGGCTCAGGGAAATTTTGCAGAAGAGGGGGCAGAAAGAATGTCAGAGCCACATGTTGGGTCATGATATGCAGAGACATTTATCTTAGCCATAACTGTGGGCTAACTCCACAATGCATGACCCACGTACCTCAACAAGGAGGGGCCAAGGGGAGGGGGTAGGTCACGGATGAGCCTAATAATGGTACCAAACTGACTGTATTTGCTGAATACAAAACTAACTAATAAAGGAAAAAAGGAAAAAAAGTAAAATATAAAAAAAAGAAGCTGATCACAATGACAAACCTTCAAGAATGCACAAAAACTACAAAGGTCATAAAAACACCAAACCATACAAACCACCACAATATGGTAGGTATTAAATCAAACCTCACAGATATTACCCTAAATATTAATGGTCTTAACTCACCCCCCAAGAGACATAAGCTAACAGGGTGGATCAGAAAATTAGGTCTCTCAATCTGCTGTCTTCAAGAGGCCTACCTCACCACTAAGGATAGACACCTCCTCAGGGTGCAAGGGTGGAGAATGATATTACAAACAAATGGAAATAAGAAGAAAGCAGGGGTAGCTATACTTAGATAAAATAGACTTCAAACCAAAAGTAATCAAAAAAGACAAAGAGGCCACTGCTTGCTTATTAAGGGATTGATCCAACAAGAGGATATCACGATCATTAATCTTTATGCACCAAATACAGGTGTACCACAATTCATAAAACAAAACCTACTTGACAATAAAACAGAAATAATCACCAACACTATCATAGTTGTAGACTTCAATACTCCACTATCAGCAATAAGAAAATTAACAGGGAAGTCAGAGAGCTCAACAATACCATAGATCAATTAGACCTAACAGACATTGACAGAACATTCTACCCAAAATCTACAAATTACACATTCTTCTCAGCAGCCCATGGAACCTTCTCTAAAATAGATCATATACTGGGTCATAAAGGTTGCCTCCATATACTTAGGAGGATGGACATAATTTCTTGCTTGATATCAGATCACAATGCTGTATTGTTAGAAATCAACAACAAAAGATGTGCCAGGAACCCAACCAACTCCTGGAAACTGAACAACACACTCTTAAACAATAAGTGGGTAGTGGATAAAATAAAAAATGAAGTTGCAAAATTTATTGAACTGAATGGCAATGAGAACACAATGTACTAAATTATATGGGACACAATGAAGGTGGCCCTCAGGAGAAAATTCATTGTGCTAAATGCCTTCATAACAAAGATAGAGAGATCCAAAATCAATAACTAAACCATCCACCTAAAGGCACTGGAAAAACAAGAAGTATCCAACCCTAAAAGGTCCAGATGGAAAGAAAAAATTAAGATCAGAGCAGAAATTAATGAATTGGAAACTAAGGAAACAATTAAGAAATTGATAGAACAAAGAGCTGGTTCTTAAAATAGTAAGCATGATTGATAAACCCCTGGCAAATTTGATCAAGCAAAAAACAGAAATGCTTCAAATTAACAAAATTAGAAATAAGAAAGGAGAGATCACCACAGACATAAGTGAAATTAGAAGAATCACCAGGACTTACTTCAAAAACCTCTACTCCACAAAATTGGATAATATGGATGAAATGGAAGAATTCCTGGCCACATACCACATACCAAAGCTAAACTCAGAGCAGACTAATCTCCTAAGCAAACCTATCACAAACACTGAGATTGAAAGTGTAATCAGAACCCTCCCTAAAAAGAAGAGTCTAGGACCAGATGGTTTCTCAGCTGAATTCTACCTAAACTTCATGGATGAATTGAAACCAGTTTTTCTCAAATTGTGCCACACAATAAGAGACAAGGGAAAGCTCCCCCCAACTCTTTTTTTGGAGCTAGTATCACCTTAATACCAAAACCAGGCAGAGATGCACAAAGAAAAGAAAACTACAGGCCTATTTCCTTGATGAATTTAGATGCAATGATCCTGAACAAAATCCTCACAAACTGAATTAAATAGCACATCAAAAGCATTATTCACCTGGATCAGTAGGCTTCATCATAGGAACACAGAGGTGGTTCAGCATATGGAAATATGTCAATGTAATACACTACATAAATAAGCTTAAACACAAAACCACATGATCATTTCGATAGATTCAGAAAAGGTCTTTGACAAAATACAACATCACTTCATGATCAAAACATTGGAGAGAATAGGCATAGACAGTCTATATCTAAACATAATAAAGCCTATATATAAAGATCCTAAAGGCCAAATAACAATAATGGGGAGAGAATGAAGGAATTCCCATTGAGATCAGGAAAAACAAAGGGGTGTCCACTCTCACCTCTGCTCTTTAACATAGTACTGGAAATCCTAGCTCAATCAATATGACAGGAGAAAGAAATAAAAGGGTTACAAATTGGAGAGGAAGAAGTTAAGTTAGCCCTATTGTAGATGACATGATTCTATACATAAGTGACCCCAGAACCTCCATCTCAAAACTCTTAAAACTGATTAAGTCCTTTAGTAAAGTAGCAAGATACAAAATCAATGCACAAAACGCAATAGCCTTTCTATATGCAAAAGACAAAGATATAGGGAAAGAAATAAGTGACATTGTCCCATTTTCAATAGCATCAAAAAAATTAAATACCTCATAATAGCATTAACCAAGGAGGTGAAAGACGTTTACAATGAAAACATAAAAACACTCAAGAAAGAAACTGAGGGACTTGAGAAAATGGAAAGACCTCCCATGCTCCTGGATAGGCAGAATTAACATTGTGAAATGGCAATCTTACCAAAAGCAATATACAGATTTAATGCAATGCCAATAAAAATCCCAACATCTTTCTTCACAGAGATAGAACAAAATGATCTCAAAATTCATATGGAATGCCAGAAGGCCTTAGATATCCAAGCATATCCTCAGCAAAAGAAACACTTTGGAGGCATCACCACACCTGATCTAAAGCTATACTACAAAGCCATAGTAATAAAAACAGTACGGTACTGACATTAAAAAGAAATATATCCAAGCATATCCTCAGCAAAAGAAACACTTTGGAGGCATCACCACACCTGATCTAAAGCTATACTACAAAGCCATAGTAATAAAAACAGCACAGTACTGACATTAAAAAGAAATAGGAACATAGACAAATAGAACAGAATTGAGGACCCGGACTTTTGGTTAAGTAACTCTAGCTGCTTGATATTTGACAAAGGCCCTAACAATGTAGACTGGAAAAATAAAGACAGCATCTTCAACAAATGGTACCGGACACTGAATAACCATATGGAAAAATGAAACTCCATCCACATATTTCATCATGCACAAAAATCAAGTCCAAATTTATCGAAGACCTCAATATAAGATCAGAAATTTTGCTACTACTGGAATTAAAAATAGGAAGAACTTTCCATGATATAGGAGTGGGAAAACACTTTCTGGACAAAACCCAGGTATTTCAGGAAATTAAACAATCACTCAACCATTGGCATCTCAGGAAGCTGAAAAGCTTTTTCACAGACAAACAAACAATAAACAGAGACAACAGATTTCCCAAAGAATGGGAGAAAATCTTTGCTGGGCACACACCAGACAGAGGCCTAATTTATAGAATCTACAAAGAACTAAAAAAAAATTGAACAATAAAAAAAAAAATCAAACAACTCACTCACTAAATGGGGCAGAGAACTGCACAGGGAACTGCACTCAGAGAAAGAAATACAAATAGCAAACACACACTTAAGAAAATGTTCAACATCCCTGTTCATCATGGAAATACAAATTAAAACACCTATGAGATTCTACCTTACCCCAGTAAGGATAGCAAATGTTAAAAAAATCTAATGACCACAAATACTGGTGAGATTATGGAGAAACAGGAACCCTCATTCACATCTAGTAGGAATGCAAGCTGGTACAACCACTATGGAAAGAAATATGGAGACTCCTATAAAGGATGACTATAGAGGTACCAACAGACCCATTTATTCCCTTGCTGAGCATTTGTCCTAAAAACTCCAAACCTCAGCTCAGAGATGTTTGCTCAACCGTGTTTATAGCTGCTGTATTCATGATAGCTAAGAGCTGAAATCAACCCAGATGTCCATCATTAGACGAGTGGATAACTAAGATGTGGTATGTCTACATGATGGAATTCTATGCAGCAGTAAGGAAAAAAAGACACAATGAAATTTGAAGAAAAATCATCAAACTTGGAACAGATCATCTCAGCAAACTAACCCAATCACAGAAAGATAATTGTCACATTGGTCTCACTCATCTGTGGCTCCTAACCTGAATCTGCCAGTGATGCTGATGTACCTAATAATCGTCTTGAGGACTGGACAATAGGGATGGTGGGGTGGGAGGGGAGGGTAAGGGTGGGGGCAGAGAGACAAAAAAACTGGACCCAAAAAGAAATGGTACCATAAAATCCTACATCCTGAAAGACAGACTAAAAAGTTGAACCTTCATCAGGTGCTTAGAGAGAATACCTGATTCACAGGGGCCTGGAGAGGATATGATAAAGACTATCCTCAATCTTCTCCTGTTTCTCTCTCTCTCTTTTCCCCCTTCCTCTTTTATATTACCTATATTTTTCTTCCTTCTTCTCCATTGGCACTGACCTGTAACTCCCAGTACCAGCATGTGGGTCACATCCACAATGAGCTGTTGATTAGAGAGATCTACAAGTTTTCCCAAAGGAGACAGAATTCTGTCAGAGTACTTGATGATCCACCAAAGGTTAATGGTAAGACCCTGCTGCTGAAGACACCATATGCTATTGGGATGAAACAAGGAGCGACCTGGATGGAAACTGGAAGAGAGTCAATCCCCAGACAGTTATCTTGTCTAGTGCCAGAGGTGTTACATGAGCAACTAGAGGAAAATGACCAACATCTGTCTAAGCAACTCATGGTCTAGGCTACTCAACAGCAATCAACCTGATGTGATGCTCACACAAGTGTAATAGTAGCACACAGCCATGGTGGGTTACCAGCCACTCTTGAATTGGCTAATGGATCCACTCAGTGAAATGGAACCCATACCTGGAATAGGGAAACAAGTCAGAACTGTATCAATAAACGAGTCTGCTCTCCAATATTAGTCTTCCACCAATAGTGGGCTACAAGCGGGCCTACAGCCTATTAACTTCTCTCTAAAACAATAATGGGTATGCATGTATTTTGCACTGACCTCACTCTCTGCTGGAGAATTTGCTTCTCTTTTTCAGATGGATGCAGAGCCTGAGGAGAGAATCAGCCCATCACACCCCACCTAGGCACCAACTAGAGCCATAGAGTTAGTGGGGTAATGAGCAAGAGATGCTTTCTTGGTGAATGTGGTATCAGCACAAGGGTGAAGGAGACAGACACAGAGAATACTGAACTCCTACCAAATCAGATATCCAGAGACAGATACTCCCAAGACCTGAAATAGACCTAAAGAGAACTAAAATGAACCCAACATGGCTCAGAGAAATTCACGGAAGAGGGGCCAAAAAGATTGTTACAGCCATAATTTGGGTCATTATGCACAGAGACATTGCCTCTCCCCCATAACTGAAAGCCACCCCCACAATACAGTACCCACAATCTGCAGGGGGGGGGACAACAGGGAGAAGGCTAACGATGGTACCATGATGGCTGTATACACACTATATACATAACTAATAAAAAAAAGTTACAAAGAAAAAAAACAGCTGACAGTTAAGTTACCAGGGATTATTTTCTCACAAGATATATGAGCTTCTTGTATTCCTCCCTTAAGTCCTGTGAGATGGACGCAACAGTTTTCTTCATTTTAGTGCTAAAGAACCAGAACCAGAACTCCAAGAGGCTATAGAACTCTACATTTCAAACAGCTGTTAGAAAAAGAGCAAGGCAGGATGGTGATAAGTGTAAGGCCCCTTCACATGCAATAGCACAACAGTAACAGTAGACAATAGCAAGACACACCTAATAGAATGGCTCAAATCTAAAATTCTAATGCCATCAAATGCTCATGAGAAATTTGAGCAACAGAGAATTTCGGGTGGAAATTCAAATTGTTCAGCCACTTTGGGAGATAGCTTCACAGTTTCTTATAAAATTAAACATAGTGTAACCATATGATCCAGCAATTGTGCTCCTTGGCATTTATTCAAATCAGTTGAAAACTTATGTCCACATGAAACCAGCACGCAGATGTTTATAGCAGCTTTATTCATATCCACCAAAACCTGGGAAGCAACAAGATGTTCTTTAGTAGGAAAATGGATAAATAAAATGTGGTACCTTCCAGACAATGAAATCATTCAGTTCTAAAATTAAATGAGTCATTGAGCCATGGAAAAGAATGAAGGATACTCAAAATGTGTATTGCTAAGTAAAAGAATCCAGTTTGTAAAGGCTACATGTTGTAAGACTCCAGCTGTATGTTTCTGGAAGAGGCAAAACTAGGGGAATGAAGGCAGTAAGAAGATAAGTGATTGCCAAGAGTTAAGGCAGGGGAAAAGAAAGAGGAAGAAACAGAGCATAGATAATTCTTAGGAGAGGATAGCTTTTCTCTATAAGATTAGAGTGTAAGGTACATGTCATTATGCATTTATCAAAATCCATAACACTAAGAATGAACTGTAGGGGGTGTGGAGGTGGCTCAGTGGGTGAAGTGCTTCTTATGCAAACAAGAGGTCCTGAATTCTGATCTCTATCACTCATGTAAAATGCCAGGCATGTGCATCTATAACCCCAGTGCTACGGGACTAGAAACAGGAAATCTCTAGGGTTCACTGGTTAGCTTGTCTAGCCAAATGAGAATGTTGCTGTCTGAAAGAATAAAGTGGAGAGTGTTTGAGGAAGACACTTGATGTTGACCTCTGGCTTCCACACACATGTGCATGTATACCCACATACACATGTACCCACATGATACAAGCATGTCTGCATGCACACATGTAGTATACCACACACATGTATACATAAAAGAAAAATGAATTTAATGTACACTATAAATGCTGAGTAGCAATGACACGTTATGGTGGTTTGAATAGAATAGATGGCCCCCAATATATTCAGTTGTTTATTTGTTTGTAGTTTGCATCTCTAGCCATCTGGCTGGAGGCAATGCCATTGTGTGGATCTTAAGGTGTGGTGGTGGGTTTGAGATTTCAATCTAAAGATATGCAAAGTGTGCCTAGCTGGAGTTCCTGAAGTGTGCTCTGGCTTTTGACCTTTAGGCTTGTACTTCTCTCTCTCTGCTTGGGCCTGTGAAAGCAGGCCAATTTCTTCTGCTTTTATGGAACTTCCCCTGGATCTGTAAGCTTCAATAAATCCCTTCCTCCATATCTGTGCCTGGTCTGACAGTTCATCTCAGCGAACCTGAAGCTGTCTGATACAGAATTTGGTACCAAGGAGTGGGGTGACATGAACCTGACCATTTGGATGTTGATCTTGTGGAACCTTTGTTTTGGAGGAATAGGCATGGACTTGGTGCTTGCAACTGAAGATGTCATCTGGAGTGGTAAGCCAAGTTTTATGGACTATTCTGATGAGAGTCTGAGAATGCTAAGTGCAGATAGCATTGAACTTCAAGGCTTGGCTTATGAGCTTTCTAAGGGGAAGGAAAGACTGCAGAGGACTTTGTTAGAACTGGGTTACTGGCATAAGGGCTGGCTGCGTCCTGCTGCCCAGGCCCAGAGAGATTGATCAAAGTTAAATTTGTAATGGACTGATGTGCTTGGCTAGAGATATTGGACTGAGAGATTCAAGATTTTAAGCTGGAAAACCTCAAGCAAATTAAAATTACAGGCACAGAGACTGGTTTTAGGTTACTAAACCTGCTATTGTCAAACACATTAGCAATCTTAAGGAAGATGGTCCAACTGCTTTACATTCAAACAATGGAAAGGATGCCTGAGGAAAGACTATCATAGAAATGCAAACACTTTTGCAAAGAGTTGACTGGAGAAGGAACCTGCTTTTCAAGGCTATGATTTGTTTCGTACCTGAATTAAGAACATGGCTGTGTCCTGCACAACTGGTTTTGGTTTCAGAAGCATGAGAAATGCGAGGAGTGGTCATGAATTGCACATGCTTCCAGGAGCTGCTGCTGAGATGCTGCATGAGGCAGGGCATGATTCCCTGATAGGCTGAAAGAGCCTTTGGAAAATGTGAGGAATGGTCATGAATTGCACATGGTTCCAGGAGCTGCTGCTGAGACGCAGCATGAGGCAGGGCATGATGCCCTGATAGGCTGAAAGAGCCTTTGGAAAAAGGACCGTGGTTTGCATGAAGACCTCAAGATGTTTTGTATATACCAGGACTATGCAAGTGCTACCAAAGAGTGCACTGTTGGCCTGAGATGGAAGTGTTCCCTGACTACTCTGCCCAGCTGGAGGGGCGGAATTGGAAAATCTGGAGACTGTCAGTCTTTGGTTGTATTGGACTTGAACTGCAGAAGTTTGATGTTTGATGATGGTTGAGTTTGCATTGTTTTAGTCTCTCCTTGCTATGCCTTAAACCAGTTGAAAATGTTTACTCTGTGCCTTTATATGTTAGAAGTGTTTAACTTGTTTGATTTTACAGGTCTTCATATCTTAAATTGGTCAAGACTGTGGGGACCTTTGAAATTGAATTGAATTTACAATGTGTGATGGTTATAAATCTATTGGGGGCCAGGGGAGGAATGTGGTGGTTTGAATAGAATAGATGGCCCCCAATATATTCAGTTGTTTATTTTTTTGTAGTTTGCTTCTGCAGCCACCTGGCTGGAGTCAGTGCCATTGTGTGGATCTTAAGGTGTGGTGGTGGGTTTGAGATTTCAATCTAAAGATATGCAAAGTGTGCCTGGCTGGAGTTCCTGTAGTGTGCTGTGGCTTTTGACCTTTAGGCTTGTACCTCTCTCTCTCTCTGCTTGGGCCTGTGAAGGCAGGCCAGTTTCTTCTGCCATTATGGAACTTCCCCTGGATCTGTAAGCTTCAATAAATATCCCTTGCTCCATAACTGTGCCTGGTCTGGAAGTTCATCTCAGCGAACCTGAAGCTGTCTGCTACACACGTCAATGTTGGTTCACCAGTCACAACAAATGCAGAGTGTGGTACAGGATGTAGACAGTGGGAGAGAATGGGGGCGCGTGGGGTCAGGTGCTACATGGGAACGCTCTGTACTTGCCACTCTTCCTAAGAACCTAAAGCTTCACACAGTAAAGTCTAATCTAAAAAAAGCTGTCTCACAAGTGAACTGGACTTTAAGGCATAAATTCTCTCAATTTCATTTATAAAACAGAAAGGAAATAACATGATCACTCTAGAGAAATTGTAAGAACTCTGATATTAAGAAGCTTGTTCATAGTGAATCTTCAGTGCCTTGAAAGCATCTGCTCACTGCTCTAAGTATTGCATTAATTCCTTTCTTAAATAATAGAAGAATAATTTGAAATAATACAATTTATTTAAAATTTTCATATATATGTATAAAACTCATAGGAAACCAATTGTAAGACACTTTAGACAGTTTGTAGAAACTAGGAAAAATATCATCATTAATATAAAATTAGATGTTATTTTTGGAAAACAAAGGCAAAATACAAATATAATAAAGCTTACAATACATACCTATGGGGAGAAATGTATCTAGTTATGAAGAAAAAAATTAACAGTGTGTCTTTTTGTTATCATTCACATTTATGGTAATAATGAAACCATGTGAAAGTATATCATTTGATGTTGGACTAACTTCTGAAGATCTGACATAGTTTAAAGGTAGGACTTGTCACCAGCCCTCAGGTGGTTCCCACATCTCTCTGGACATACTTCCAACTGCAAGCCTCAAATTTTACTAGCAAATGAAACATCCAGGCTTCTATTAAAGAACAGGTGTCTCAGAGTGAACTGGGGCTTCCATTAAACCAGGCTCCTTCTGGACCACCCTTTCTCTGGACTCTTGTTTTTCCCTTCACCCCTCTTTTCATATCCCTACCCTCCCAATACTTCTCATGCTGGCTTGAGAGAAGCCTCAAGTGGTCAAGGCATTATTATGTCCCATCCTTCAATCCCTCACCTGGAATAAGACTGAGATTCCTCTCTTTCAGCTGTATCCCTCAATGCCTTTTAATCATTCTAATCACTTAATATTCTGGCAATGTTCCTCTCTCCAGATAAGTGAATGTAACATGTACTTGCAATAAAATTCAAAGTGTTCATTCATTATAATTTCAATTATTTTATGAAAAGCTGATTTTACTTTCTTGATCTATTCATTTGGAAATGGTTAGGATTTTATTTTGTGTGTGTGTGTGTGTGTGTGTGTGTGTGTGCTTTTATTCTTAATTTCCCACAAAACATTTCATTTCAACCCAGAAGTACAGTTGAAAATATCAGTCTGTACTTCATGGAATTAAACCTAATTGAAATAAAGATTAAATTTGTTATATGCTAAGCAAAAACATCTCCAGACTTTTCTTCTAATACAATTTGATATTGCTCTCATACTAATTGAGCCTGATTTATTTATTAAATATCCCATAGTTGAAAGCAGTTCATAAATAATGACAGAAATGGGATAGACATATCCGATCTTTTTGAAAATGCATTTTTAAGGAGAAAAATACCCATAGCAATCAGACTTGACACTTTCACTTTTCAATCCTTCTAAATAATCTTGCCAAAGGAAAATGAAGATTCGCTTTCAGCTACATGGTAACAAAGCTGCTATAGCAAATTATAAGTCAGCTTGCTTAGCATCTTTCCCTGCATCATAGCACAGTGCACACCACTCCAAGCTTCTCTCTGGCAAATTCATGTCAGTTCTTTGCATTGAATACTTTGCATTGTATTTTCCTTTACAGTGGGCATTTCATTTCATTTCTCACAGAAATGTTTCTCTTCCTTTTTCTAATTATTAAAAAAATATTCAATTAAATAATTTGTTTGCAAGGAGACAGAGAGAGGGAGAGAGAGGAGAGAGAGAGAGAGAGAGAGAGAGAGAGAGAGAGAGAGAGAGAAAGAAATTAGGTACTGGAGAGATGGCCCAGTGATTGAGATGTTTGCCTGCAAAGCCTAATGACCTAGAACCTAGGTTCATTCTCAAGTACTCACATAAAGCCAGATGTACAAAGTGGCTCATGCATCTGGAGTCTATTTGCAATGATTAGAGACCCTAGCTTGCCCGTTCTCTCTCTCTCTCTCTCTCTCTCTCTGTGTGTGTGTGTGTGTATGTGTTTGTGTATAGGGCACCAGATGCTTGTGCCACTTTGCATCCAGCTTATGTGGGTGGGACATATACATTTTTATATTACATTTACATATACATTATTTGGGACAATAGCATTTAACCACAGAGTCATCTTCCCAGACTCCCACTTCCTTTATTATTCAATTCTATAGTTTTCTTCTTATGGATGGTTCTATCACATCCCTAATTTTTCATTGTCTATCTGTAATTGTTTCGGGGATTCCACTTCAGGTAAGAAAGTAACAGAAGAGCTCCAATTTATTCTTCCACATCACAGAACACCCCAGTGGTAAGGATGGGCTCTCACACATTCTATCTGATTCAATGATACCACAAAAATCTACATTCACCCTGCCAAAATAGTGCCATTAGAGTCTCTCTGCTTATCACAAGTTCACTGTAATATTTTCTTGGCTGAAGACACAGAAGAAGAATAAAAGAGTTCATATGTTTCTCCTTTGAATGACAAAAAAATCTTCATAGAACTCTCCAGCTGATTCACCCCTGGTCTCTCTCATATGTTGGAATCCTGAACATGCTCTCTTTTAGACCGGTATTTGCTAGCTGCCTTTCACTCAAACTAACAACCTAGAAATGGGTTAAGTTTTTTTTTTTTTTTTTTTTTTTGGTTTTTCGAAGTAGGGTTTCACTCTAGCTCAGGCTGACCTGGAATTCACTATGTAGTGTCAGGGTGGCCTCGAACTCATGGCGATCCTCCTACCTCTGCCTCCCAAGTGCTGGGATTAAAGGCGTGCGCCACCATGCCCAGCTCGTGTTAAGTTTTGATGGAAGTCAAACTCAGTGAGAGTTCTAGTTTCATGTGTGGAATCTAAGAATGGTTATATAAGAAGAAGCATCTTCTACTTGTGTGTTATTACATGTGCACTCGTATGTGTTTCCATATGCATGGAGGCTAGTGGCTGACATCAACTGTCTTCCTCAGTCTCATCAATTTACCCAGTACTGGGATTATAGGTGTGTGCTGTTTCTCTCAGCTTTTACATGGGTCGTGGGAATACAAATTTAGCTCCACATGCTTGTGTAGTAAGCACTTAACCAATTGAACTATCTCTCTAGTCCTTAGCTTTTACTTCCTAAAACTGTTCAGTTATTGATGAAGTAAATATAATCTAACACATAAATTTCCTAAGAAAAATTAATGCTCAAGAAAGACACATACATAAATATTTTATGCACTGAAGTTAGTCCAAAACATGTGGAACATGCTGCTCTTTTTTCTTTTTTCTTATAAATATATTTATACAATATATTTATAATAATATATACTAATATTATATTATATAATACTATATAATATATATTACAATAATATATAATATCCAAGTAAACACCAGAGCAGCATTTCTGTATCAAGTCTGTCCTATCTGCCACCTATCACATAAACATTTATGTGTTGCCAGGGAAGGACTCCTATGCTTCCAGAAACCTGTGCTTTCTTGGCTAGACTGTTCATATAGAAATCAACTTCATTTTGCACTTTGAGGAAACTTTTGCAATTTAGCATTTCATACACAGATTTTACCAGAGTTAAGACATGGGTGTTGTTGGATGGAAACTCAAGTATTTCCTCTTCGTGAAAATGAAAAGAGCATTTTCTAGGGTAACAACATTGCTTGGATTTATTAAAATAATCTCAAGACTATAATAACAATTACAGTTATTCAATAGTAAAGGCATGTTCTTGCTCTATGGAATACCATAAGAGGGGTAAACAATATTCCCCAATTAATAATAAGATAAATCAAACTTATTCACTCTTCCCCTGGATATTTTTACTAGATGGAATATGAGGATGTGTGGCTGAAGGCCAAGCGGCAAATTCCTCATCACTATAAGTGTTCATGAGTGTTTGTTGGGCTGGAAGCATTTTACATTGTTTAAGGTGAACTAATTGTTTCACTGTGAAGTCAATATACTTATTTGGGAAAATTCTTTTGAAATAATTTCCTGCTTCTTCTAGCATTTCCCCTCCACTTATAATTCATGCAATGTTGATTTGTATTTCAGCATTTCTAGATCAATATCCACTTCCTAATACACAGCCAAACTTTATTTCTAAAAAGTTTAATATGCTGATAATAAGAAACAAACAAGAAAGTGATTGGCTTATCCTATGTTACCATATAATGAGGTAGACTTAGAGCTGGGACTAGAACAGAGCCTAAATGATTTTGATTCATGGCTCAATTAATCAATAATTGCACACTGAACAGTTAGTTAAGTTCTAAGGTTGATTTTACAAGAATGTAAACATCAAAGGTATATTTAGGAGTTGTTGGTTATTATTCTTGAAGAATAATAAGAAGTGTGAAAAACAGACTTCTCTGAGTTAGGAAACAGAACAGAGATAAAAGAGGTGTAGTCATTTTTATTCTAAGTCTTAGAAAATAGAATATTATAAACATTAACTTTAGAACAAAACCAACTGTTAAAGCATCATTAAAATAGAACTATTTATGTGGTTCATAGAAAAATACAAAAGATTCCTTTATGCTCATATTTGTTGTATAAACATATCATTTACATTTTATTGAGAGATTCTGATATTCATAATTTATCCAACTTCAAGAAAATCTTGGAATATTTTTTGTATGTAGTTGAGTTTCACTGGATTGTACAGAACTGCTCTTACATATCAACTATTAACTTCTTTAATATAGAAAAAGTATATTGTTTCACTTTTCTATATTTTGACTTAGGAGATCTGATCTACTCCTTATATTTGGAAAATAAATTTGAATTTAATTAACAGAAATTTCTAAGGACTCCAGGATTTAAGGGAGACACTTATCTGGCATCACTTTTTCTGTGAACTCTTGCTTTATCTCCCCAAGCAGAATTAATATTTTCTGTCTCTAGCCACATTGCATTTAGCTTAAGACAATGATTGTCTTCTGCTCTGTATTTTTACCAGTCATTTGCTAAGAAGATTTTATTCAGTCTTCACTCAAATTGTGCCTTCAGTCATCACTCCAATCACCTTGCTTCTCATAAGCACAGAACCCACATTTTCAGAGAATTCTTTATGAATCATTAGGATATTCCACTCATATACCAAGCCCCACAAGTTCAAAATAGAATTTATCTTTTAATTTTAATGCTTGCTGCTCAATAATTGAACAAACACAGCTGTGCTTGAAATACAAAAGTAAATGACTTCAGTTCTTGAATTCTGTGAGTTTTAAACCATACACATAAACAGGGTTATAAACATAGTATTGAAAAATATAATCCAGTAAGCACATCATCTGCATAAAGGTGATCTCTGTTTTCATAACCCACATTGTTATTATTAAGATCATCATCAGCACCGCCATCATCATCATCATTTAATACTACAGTTACTGAGAATTTACAATGTCTCTGGTACTCTTGTACATGCTAAGTTCATTTATTTCTCCCAACACTAAGAGATAAGTACCAGTATGATCCTGAATTTTAAAGCTAATTAACCGAGACCAAGTAAGGATACAAATGCTCTCAACATAATACAGAGCCAATAAACAACAAAGATTTTAGTTCTTAATAAAATAGCATTTAATTTATTAGTAGTATCAACTGTGTTGTATGTTAAATATGTTATCAAAGAATGTAGCATACTAAGCAAGAAATAATTATAGTATGATTTATAAATTATATATAAAAGACCATTGTGTATAATTATGTATTATAATAATTTAATATGTTAATAATAACACTAAAATATTTTGATTATTATTAAACTCTATTGTAATGTGGAGTTAGTAAAGAGTAGCAGTTCTTCACTATGTTCACAGGTCTGTAGTATGGCAGGGCTGTCTTTTCTGAACACGACAGCCTGAGGCAGCTCCACTGGGACAGCAAGAGCCCCTTTTGCATGAGGCACTTGCATAGTTACCAGAAGGGAGCTTAGCTGAGACTGATGATAGAAGGCACTAGTCCCTGTCCACGTGAGCTTTTACATGCCAGAGTTGAAGCTATGTTCCTGGAGTGAGCATTTCAGCACAGCCAGGAGGCATTGCTATGATATGGCTTCAGAGGATGCTTCAAGTTTATCCACTAGGCAAAACAGTCACAAAGGTCTCCCCAAGTTCACGGGGATTCACCTACACTCTAAGAGAACCATTGTCATATTTCTTTTTCCAAATAATATCTTTCTGGCTGGGGAGATAGCTGAATCAGTGCTTTCCATGTAAATATAAAGACCTGAGTTTGATTTCTAGGGGTTGTGGCATATACCTATTATCCCAGCACTGGGGGTGGGGGTGGGTAGTGACAGAAGGATTCTTGGGGCTTTCTGGCCACCTAGTCCAGTCTAATGGGTGAGCTCAATGCCAAGGAGAAGTCTTGTCCAAAACAAGGTGGCAGCACCCTGAGATATGACACCCAAGATCATCCTCTGGCCTACACACATGCACCTACACACACACACACACACACACACACACCACATACACACTTTCTCTATCCCACTCATACATTAAAAAGTCTCTTAAAATGTAATATTTCATAGGGACCTATATAATCAATTCCCAACTTAATTTCCCAAGTATAACTCCAAGCCATTCAAAACTCTAGTGTATCCTTACAAATCTTAATGTTTACTTAATATAAGCTTTCAAAGGATGAATTTTGAGCGAATCAAATTGTGAATAACACCTCTCTCTGACTAAAATGTCTACTGTTTAAAATCTAATTCTTCATGCCTTCTCCTGAGAAGAGACAATCTTGATTTCCCTACTGGAGATAACTTCCAAGTCTTAGTTACAAAAGTCCTTATCTGAGCCTTCTTAATGACATGGGATACCAATAATAATTCAATTCCTAACTCTATGCATCAAAGCTCTTCAAAACCATTGAGTTGTGAGAGGAGGTAACGCATGAAGCTGGGAAGATTTCTTTGTGTCCCTTATCTTTTCCCAACATGCTCTCTCACTTTTCAAGGCTAGGAAATCCCAGGATGCAGGGTGCTCCATTTGAACAGTAAGAGTAGTCTGCATTGCTTAGCACTGAAGAAATGATTAACATACAATATTCCAGCTAACAAGTAATTTTATGTTGACTAGTGGAGGAGTAACTACATCTAAAAAGTCATAACTAATAAAGTAGATGGATATAGCATAGCACAGAGGAGGCAGGGCTCAAGCAAACTATGTCAAAGGTATACTTGCAGAGAAGCTTGTAAATGTCTACCACCTGAAAATATCTATTAAAGTTTTTATTAGCTATCTGCTCTGTAGGAGGACAAGAGGGAAAAGATACATTTCATATAAAACTCTTAATGGTTAGTTTATATAGTAAAATACATAAGGCTTTGGCAGGCACCTTCATTATAGCTCATTATATTAAGGTGACAACCATTACACACTGACTCATAATTTACTACCGGAGAGTTTTCTCATAAGCAATCGGAAACTTTCCTTATGGTTTATGCTTTCTTGTTTGATTTGTTTATTAGTACAGTTATGGTCTTCTGTGGGTCTAAATGCCCTTCAGAAACAAAGATTTCACATGAAAAAGATGTGGGATTTATAAGGTAGAATTGCAATTTTATTTAAAGAACATTAATTTTATACAGTATCTTCTCACAATTTACTTTTGCAATTACTGCCTTTTCTATAAATATATAATGATGACAAAAGCCAAGAATGCATGTGACTAATAATCATATATAACATGATCCACATTGTACAATTTTTAAATCATAACTTGGTGTGTTTACCATACTTTTGGATTCTTCCAGGCAAATGCCTTGATAAGTACTTGAATATTATTGATTAAAATGGAAAAGACAACCTTCTAAGTCTCCAATAATGTCCATTGACCCTACTTGACTGCCAGTTGCCAATGCTAGGACCTCAGTAGGGTTTAATGCATAGACCCAGAACTGAGATCATTAGGATGCATAGACCTAGTCATATCAGCCAGTAAGTTATTAAGTAATTAAGTCATAATAATGATTATTAAGGTATCAGTAAATAGCTGTATAGCTTGAGCAGCACAGTGGCTCCTAGGCTGTCCACATGGCCCTGCCTCCTGTTATGAGACAGCAGTTCTCCTCCCATGCAGACTGTTGAGTAACCATCAGGGATTCCTGCTCCAGCATTTCAGCCACTTTGGCTTAGACTGGCTGTGACTTGTACCACTTCAACTGCTTTTAGTGATTTCTGTATCATTTAAATCAGTTTCTCCTCCTCATATTCATTGGTGATGGCCTCCTTCCTTGACAGGGTTCATCACAATCCTTTTACCTACACTCTAACTATTTATTTTTTTCCTGTTACCTCACTGAAACAGACTGGTGGTAGGTGAGAAAATAAAGCACAAAAACTGAGTAGCAATAGGGCTGGAGAGATGGCTGAGCATTAAAGGTGCTTGCCTGTAAAATCTAACCACCTAGGTTTGATTCCCTGGTACCCTCATAAAGCCAGATGCACAGAGTGATACCTACATCTGGATTTCATTTGCAGCAGCTGGGGGCCCTGGAACACCCATTCTTTCTGTCTATCTCTTCTCTCTTTCTCTGATTGAAAAAAAAAAGAGTAGCTATAAATTCTTCAACTTTCATTATTTTTGAAGACATTATTCTTTCTAAATAAGGAAAGGGAAAAATAGACAGCTCATACAAACTAATGAGAAAATAAAATATACATGGATATGAAGCCATACCCAGTCTCTGTTATTGAGCTGTCAGATCATACCTGCCTTTATTACTTCCCTGAGAAAGTTGCTTACCAAAGGATTCATTTATATTTTTCAAAAAACTTAGTACAATTTGTATCTTCATTAACCAGCATTTTTTAAAATCTGGATTGTGATGGATAAAATGAAGGATAATTATAACATCCTGCATTTCATTCCAGAAATGCAATCTGCTCTTGACATTCCTTGAGCTTATATTTGTCTCTAAATTTACTTTCCCAAAATTTGATTCTAGTTCTATTCTCAATAGACAGTATATGGGGACTTCAATTATTCAACTTTTTTTCTTCTGGTCTCCTAGTTATTTTAGCACACACTGAACTCAAAATACTCCTCACTCAACATATAGAGGACTAAGTTAATGCCTGTGTATACACATATAGATAAGAGGACTGGCTTAGAAAACGGAATTTGCAAAGGCAATGTTAAAGCAGGGAAAAATAATTCAATAGCAGCTCTCTTAAACTTAAAATAAGGAATTCATAAAAATAGATCTAAATGGAGTTTAAATTTTTTTCAAGCTTCAACTGTACAATTATAGTGCACATACATGCACATAAAAACAATATTTTGTATAAAACTTGTGCAAAATTGAGATAAGAGAATTCTAAATATCAGTTCAATGAACAGAATAAGATTAATTTGTAGTTTAATCTCAAAATAAGACAAGAATTGTTATTAAGGAGCTTCCATTGCCAGTTATAAATTGTTTTATATATATGTATACATATGATATGTAGTTATATTCAGTACATTATATATATATACATATTATATATACACACACTAGATATATTAGACATATTACATATATAGATCTTAAAATGTCACTTATTATGTAAATATTACCTTATTCAATCACTAATACAATCCACAAGGTAAGTAATATTCAAGTTTACCAAATGAAGAAACTGAAGCTTAAAAAAGTTAAACGCACTTATAAAACTAAATGTGTGCAGAGGTGGAATTTTTGAAATAGGCAGTTGGTTTACCCTCTTCAAGCCTGAATTATTATATATAATAAGATAATAATATTCACCCACAACCAGGTCCTGTCTGCCTACCTTCAGATGACACCCCTTTCTGTTTTCATCTGTTTTGCCTTCAAGTGATTTCTGCATCCATATCTTCAAGAAAATATAAGCAGAAGGCAAGCACACAAGCATCAATGATACTTCTATGCTTTTGTAGGTGAAGGAAGAGGAATGTCCTGAGCTTCCAACAAGCACAGATCTATGCAATAATCTAGCTTCAGATTCCCTGATCTGAAAGTGAGATAGGTATGCTTCAGACCTTTTGCCTTTTAGGGAGAAGTGGATGTGAAATGAAGTCTATAAGAAAGCATGCTTGCTTGAGGCAGAAGAAGGGAAATCTTAGATGGATTGTACAGGAATGATCAATAGCATTAATGATAAGTACATAAAAATAAATAATAGTTAATATCAATTGAGCACTTTCTATGTACTAGGAGCTCATAGGGAGCTCCTATTTTTTTTAATTAATTAATTTATTTTTCTTTATTAGTTAGTTTTGTATTCAGCAAATACAGTCATATTTAGTTTGGAATTTTACTTTTTGTGTGAGCGGAAAGTGCTAACACAGTCTTCTCTTACCACAGATTATGCAGCTGAATTTCTTTCCTCTTTTGGGGGAATCACAACATCAGCACCGTATGGAGTGCCATGGATAACCTCAACCTGGGGAAACGACCTTTGCCATCATGGTGTCTTTCTTGCAAGGTATTTCTTTTACATTTACATTCTTTTTATTAAAATGACTTGGGGACTGGGAAGATGACTCAGTGTTTAAAAGCACTTCCTTACAAAGCCTGCCAGCCCAGGTTTGATTCCTCAATACCCACATAAAGTCAGATGCACAAAGTGGCGCATATGATTAGAGTTTGTATTAAGTTGACATATATAGTATTAGGCTTCATTGTGACATTTTCAAGCAATACTGGAATACTTCCAGATGGCCATGGAAAGCACACGGTGCTTCCTGGTGACAATCCTGGTGACTATGTGGACCTGAAGCCAGACTCAACTACACCTGGCCCAAATACCAGTGCCTTCAACCCAGAAGCTCATGTGGGAAGCAGCCCTATACCATGATACGAGACTGATCAACAAAACTAGCTGCCCCCCCCCCCCCAACGAGGGGCCTTGTGTCATCTCTTTCAGATGGTGATTTGGGGAGGGAGGGACAGATAATTTACTGATCCTTCTAACCACTGCCTGGAGTTGCTGCAATATGGAGCTCTGCTGGAACACTCAGTATGGACACACTGGAGATGACTGTGAGTAAAGAGTCTATGGAGTACATAGGGATACAAATGATTGTGGCGTGGGATATTGGTCCTATCTTAAGTACTGGTTCTGCATAGACTTTGCAACCCAGGGGCATGGACCAGGGTCCCAATAAAGGGACAAGGTATATCAGTAACAAGCTGCCATGCCCAGGGAACTGGGCAGGGATGGGATGGGAGTTAACCATAGAGAAACCCCAACAATAGGGTTTCAGCAATTTTGGAACGGGCTGGTGTATAAAGTATCACTGGCAAGGAACTGACCCCCTAGCTCCCCTAAGGCTGACCATCAAACCTGCCAACCTATCCATGCTTGTGAGCAGGGTCAACACCCTAGACCCATTGGACCTACAGCCAGGTCAAGGGCTTCACCAAGTTCCCACTAGCACTTCCTGATTCCACCCAGATGCTCCCTTGATAAAAATGCTTAGGCTCGGACTGGAGAGATAGCTTAGTGCCTAAGAACTCATGTTCAACTCTCCAGGTCTCATGTAAGTCAGATTAACACTGACATAGACAATGTAGCACATGCTCACAAGGGGGCACAAGTGCCTGGAGTTCCACTGTAGTGGCTGGAGGTCCTGATGCTCCAAATCTCTCTCTCTCTCTCTCTCTCTCTCTCTGGCATAAAAAAATGCTTAGGCTTGCAAATACCAGCCATGCCCTCTCTTGGGAAGAAATTGTTGGATAATTTTAAGGGCTAGGCAGATTACCTTCATAGGATTGGGATTCAGAACCTGACTTTGGCCAACAGTACTTCCCAAAATGAGACCTGCATGGTTGGACCTCCCATAGAGACCCTGGGTGCATCTGACTGTGTGGGGCAGGGAGAAAACTGCAGGAACCTAGCCCCTCGCGTTCTGGCCTCTAACGGTACTTATTTCACCTATCAGGATGGCATTCACACTTGTTATGAGGAGGGCTCAGAAACACTAGGGTACATCCCCCCCATAACAAGTGTGAATGCCGTCCTGGGTTACCTTACTTAATATAATACTTTCTAGCCCCATCCATTTTCCTATAAATTTCAGGATTTCAATAAGCTGAATTCTGAAAAACTTAATAACATATTGTGAAAGAACAGAATATTTAAGTGAACCTATATGTAACTTGTGACTTAAAAAAATCACCAGCAGGGAGGCAATGAGTTTTGTTTATTATTAGAATGAAAGCTGCGACACAAGGAAGTGACTGTCTCCAGTGGAGAAGTATGGAGAATGGAGCATTGAAAACTGACTTGAAGAATGCTTCAATATAAAGATGATTAATAAAGGAGATCCAAAGAACCTGGACCAGAATATCATTTTATTTTGTTTGAATTTTCTTGGCAATTGAGATGGAGCAGAAATAGGATTAATAAAATACATTTAAGCCGGGCGTAGTGGCTCATGCCTTTAATCCCAGCACTCAGGAGGCAGAGGTAGGAGGATCACCATGAGTTCGAGGGTACCCTGAGACTACATAGTGAATTCCAGGTCAGCCTGGGCCAGAGTGAAACCCTACCTCAAAAAACCAAAAAAAAAAAAGAAAAAAGAAAAGAAAAAAAAAAGTACATTTAGAAGGAGGTATAGGTGTCCCGTCTGTACACATCCACGCATGTATTCCATGCACTAACTGACTGTCCTGGAATGGACATCCAGAGGCCTCAGCAAGTTTAGCACTTATTAGAACAAGTGTTCTTGGAGAATTTTCTTAAAAATCCATACATAGACTAGTGGTTTCAACAGGTTATAAATAATATTGAGGATAGGCATTCTATTTTCTCTTTTTACATAAACACAAAGTCAAACCACATTGCAAGGAAGAAAATTTAAATTTGTGCTTAGTAGAGAGCTGCTTTTAAAGTAGCATATATTAATTTGACAAAATAATGGGCTTCATAATAACATTTAAAAATATCTATTTGCAAGTGGAGAAAAGAGAGTAACAGACTGAGAGGATGGGCATGGCAGAGTCTCTAGCCACTGCAAACAAAGTCCCAATGCATGCACCACCTTGTGCATCTGGCTTTACATGGGTACTGGGGAATCAAGCCCCAGTCATTAGGGTTTGTAGGAAAGTGCCTTACGTGATGAAACATCTCTCCAGCCCATAATGACATTTCCATACATGAATATAATGCACTTTGATCTTCAAAACTTATTGTCAAACCTACTGATTTGGAAATTCCTACTGTGCCCTTGGCAGTCCATCTACTAGAGATATTTCTTATTAGCATGCAAAGAATTACATTTCATGATTGTGTTTTCAAACAAATTTGGATTTTTGTATTCTTTCTTCTTTCATTCTCCCTACCTCCTCCTCCCCTTGTGCCCTGTTCACAGCACAGTCTCCTCCCGCTTTCATACATGCTTCCTTTTGTCCCTTTCATCACCTTTCTCCCCTTCTTGTGGTCTCCTATCTTGAACCATCATCTGTGCTCACTCTTACATCCCTAATTATGTACACCCAAACATTATACATTAGAATCCGCACGTGAAAGAGATGTGAATTTTGTCTTTCTTGGCCTGGGTTACCTCACTTAGTATAAAATTTCCCAGTCCCAACCATTTTCCTTTATATTTCATCACTTTTCTTTACAGGTGAGTTAAACTTGATTGATTTTCATGAACCAGTCATCAGTTGATTGGCATCCAGATTGATTATATTTTCTAGCTATTGTGAATAGAGCAGCACCAACAGGGATGTGTTTTAAAGTTAAATTATTTCAACCAAGTTTTCAAAAAACTTCAAGTATAAATAAAATCCATCTTATAAATAAGTGATAAGAACAATTTCCCACAGATTAATTTAGCTAAGATATTTTTGGTAGAGAATGGATAACATTAAAAAAATACATCTTGTAGAGTTGTGATAAAAGGCAGCAACTTGCTGAGCCAAGCCTGGGCTGTTGTATGTCATTTAACAACAAAGCACTACTTGTCTGGATGGTAAATTGGAATCTTCCAGATGGATTTTGTAGACCTGTCCAAGAAATGTTATTGCTATGTCAGTTACTTTCCATTGCTGTGAGAAAAATGCCTGACCCTAAGGAAGGAAAGAATGTCTTTCAGTTTATGTTTGCAGGGAATATATCCATTATGGCAGGGAAGGTATAGCATGCTAGAGAGGAAAACTGGTTGGTCACATTGGCAGGCAAGAGGCAAAGGATAGATAGGAACTGGAGCCTGGTGGGCTATCAAAGCATTAGTGCATGCTCCCACCACAGTGATCCACTTCCTTCAGCAAGGCTCAGATACCTGCAGAATTCATTAACTTCTTAATCAGTGTCCCTAGCCGGGGATCAAGTGTACAGACACATGAGCCTGTGGAGAACATTGCACATTCAAAACACACAGTCAGATTGAGAGAGTCTACATGAAAGATACTTACAGATCAGCAATGCATATTTTTCCAATTAAACATTTTCACTATTCAATTACATGAAGAGATACAATTCCTTAGATTCTTTGCTTTTAATGATACCTGATGTTTGGTTTTGATGTCTGTTTGTTTTAAGGCAAGGTTTCAATGTAGCCCAGACTGGTCTGGAAGTCACGATGTAGTCCAGACTGACCTTGAATTCACAGTTTTCCTTCTACTGCAGCCTCCCTAGTGCTGGATATATAGGTATGAGCCTTTATGCCTGGCTTAATACTTATTTTTCCTTGAAACTTCTGATTTTCCTGGAAAAGTAATGTTAAATCATGTTCTAGTTTTGGTTTGGCCACAAACAAACTGTACACATTTCTTAGTTTTTAAAATTTACTTATTTAAAAAATATTTTAAAGCCAGGTGTGGTGGTGCATGCCTTTAATCCCAGCATTTGAGAGGCAGAGGTAGGAGGATCACCATGAGTTCGAGGCCACCCTGAGGCTACATAGTGAATTCCAGGTTAGCCTGAGCTAGAGTGAGACCCTACTTCAAAAAACAAAACAAACAAAAAAAGTCAAGATAGAACTGAGGTTTCTAAGAGTGACATTAAGATCTATTGGTTATTATTTTTAATCTTTTACTGTAACTTAGTTATAAATCTGACGATATCATAGTTTTGTAAAGTTAAGAAAAATCATAATATACATTGTGTTTGATACTTTACTCAGTTCCAGGCACTCACTTTAGGCTGTGAAACATACGTCCCCATAGAAACGAGGATATACGAAGGACTACTGTACAATATCCTTTAAGCAAACACTTGATCATGTTCCATTCTATTTTTTTTTTTGTCTTCAGTCTTACCAAAAATAATGTCATCTAAAATAGTGATGATGCCATATTTTGAATTTAAAAAGTGAAGAATATTTTGATTTGGGTTTAGTTCTTCTTTTTCCAACCTATTATGCACAAAAATCATAGAAATTACCTTTGTTTTTTATTTCTATCACATTTAATGTTTTAGCCTAGGCCTATTCCTCATGTCTGCTTTGAGTATACTCACTACAAAATTTGAATTTTCCTTACTAACTTTCATATGTAAAAGAAAGAGAAAGGGGGATAAGTACAAGAATATAATGTGATTTTTATTGCTTCTAACAGTAAATTCTACCCTGAAATTGGGAATGATAGTAAGTGGCCAATCCTAGAAATTTCAGTAACATTGACTGAATGGTTCTTCATATTTTCAGTCAGTCAATATTACCAAACACAGGCACATGGAAAAGAATGCCATTTAGCTCCTGCAATGCAGAAATCCCACATGTTTTAAGAAGGTCACCCCTGCATGCCAATATAAGAAGAGGTAGGAGCCTTAGGTAACCAGAAACAAGAATGTCTTTCTGAAGATGGTGATGAGAAAGCCTCTGAAAGAAAGGAAAAAGTTGAAGAAGAAAGATAAGGGAGGGAGAAGAATATTCTAGGTTGGCGGTAGCTCAACCACCAAATATGAGTGAATTGGTTTTAACAGAAATTCTTACCAAAACACAGTCATGTATGCAGTTTCTTACTTTCCTCTTTCCTCTCTCCATTCTTCTCCCTTTCCTCTCTTCTTTTCTTTTCTTCCGTTTCTCCTTTCCTTCTCCCCTCGCTTTCTTCTTTTTTTTTTCTTTTCCTTTGTTTTGAGACAGGGTCTTATGTAGTCCAAACAGGCTTCAAACTCCCTATATAGCTCAAGCTGACCATGAACTACTAATCCTCCTGTCTCCACTTCCCAAGTGCTGGGATTATAGGCATGTGCCACCATGCCCATTTGTTTGCTTGCTTTTTACTTGATGACTGCATAAGTGAACAGCTGCAACAGAGATCATATCACCTGCAAAGCCTGAAATATTTACTAAAAGGTCCTTTACAGGAATTTGCCAATTACAGTTGCCATAGACAAAAATACAATAAAGTAAACTATTTTCTAATCTAGGCAGGTGCAGTATGATAGATGTTAAAAAAAAAGTGATTGACACTGAGAGGAGGGTCTATGGGGCTGTCAGGTGCAAGTGGGTTGATGTCTGCTATGTCTACAGTAGGCTCTGTGATGAATGAATACTGACATAAAAGGCAGATCAGCACCAGACTGACTAAAGCCTTAAACATCAGGCTATTATGTTGGCATTAGGTCAGCATGCAGGTGTGATTTATACATGCAGTCAAAGGTGGGGTATGACCAATAAAGAAACAGTAATAAGCCTGATTTGCAAGCAGGAGTATTTACAAAAAGACTACTGAATTTGAAGCAGTTTAAGAATGTAATTTATCCAGATGATAAGAGTCAGAAACTGGCTAGGAAGTCAGAGTAACAGAACCCTAAAAGTGAATTTTTTTCTTGATTAAAAGTAGGAAATATGCTGGGCATGGTGCCCAACACTTGGGAGGCAGAGGTAGGAGGATCGCGGTGAGTTTGAGGCCACCCTGAGACTACATAGTGAATTCCAGGTCAGCCTGGGCCAGAATGAGACCCTACCTCAAAAAAACAAACAAAAAAAAGTAGGAAATATTACTAAGCTTACAAAAACCTGGATATTACACTCTTCGGGAAAATTTTTTGAATTAAGCTTGCACCCTTCCTAGATGATAGAAACTCTGATCCTTTCCTAAGATTGCTAGAAATGCTGTAAAATATGGCCTTTGTCCATAGTAATGTGTAAACCTGGTCATTCTCACATAGTCACTGCCCATGAAAAAACAGAACTGAGCCTCCAGGTGAGCTTCTCAAACCCCCTCTTGCATCCCTGAGCAGGAGCTCTACCTTGCCTACTTCTCTGATGTTCTCGGCTTATGTTCACTTCTCTTCTTCCTCCTAAGGCTTTAACTATAATAAAAATCTTTCTGAACCTTATCCTCTGGACTGTGGATTTCATTCTTCAAATTCATAGCACAAGGATTCTTGAATACTCCAAATTATCAGTGTGTTGGCATATACGGAACCCAAAATTCCTATATCACAGACTTGTGTCCCAAGCACTTCACAAGTCACACCTGATGTCTCTCCTTGACTTAATAAAAACAGAAAAGATATCTCATTAGTCAAGCAATATGTTTATGATAGCGGTCATAGGCAATTGCTTATAGGAGATCGACAAGGGAAGAAAGCTTTGAGAAGATTATGTAACAGAAATACAATATGCTTTGAGGGACACTCATTTGAAATTAGGAGATTTCTAATCCTGATATGTGCTTTCTCTTGAAATAATTGAGAACTGGGCCACACTTTACCTTACTCACACAAGACAATTATATGTAGGAGTTGAGTATTGACTGTCTGTTTTGAATGCATGGGTCTTCTGTGAGCTATAGTCTCCAATATCCCATAATGTCATTTCAACTCAGAGGTTATTGGTGATTTTCAATTTATCATTGGGTTGGGTTTATACTTGTCCTTTATAGAGAAATAGTTTAGTTTTTTGGTTCTTACAACTCTTACAAAAAGAAGGATAAAGATATATTCCTACAAATTAAGAAAAAAATGACTGACAGTATATACTCTGAAACTGAAAACATATACTAATAATAAAGTTTTGACCCAGCATACAACTCCTGTTTATAGTTAAGTGTCCCAACTTTAATCCTATGCATGCAACTCATGTCTAGGAAGTAAACAATAGTTGGGTTCTCTGGAATTCTAAGATAGCTAAACTAGCATAAGAAGTTTTTAAAAAATATACATTGTTTTTAAAAATTGTTTTATTGTCAGCTATCCTCCTGTCACAGTAGCTTAGGTTTGACACTTTCCTGCCCCCTCCTCTTCCTCGTCTTTTGTTGTTGTTGTTGCACACCTATACAAGCTGGTGTATGTGCATGCACATGTACATGGAGGCCACAGGTTGATGTCAAGTGTCTTCCTCTCTACCTCTCCAATGAACCTACAGCTTACTTGATACAGGGATTCCCTGACTCTGCATCCTTGGCATTGGGATTATAGTTGCCCACCACCATACTCAGCATTTTACAAACTGAGGACTCACACTTGCACAAGTACTTTAACCACTAAGCCATTTTCCCAGCCCTATCAAGTTGTTTTCATTGTTTGTAAGGTGTGTAAGTTTTATAGAGCAAAATGAATAATGATATCTTTCAGAATATTAAAAAAATACTAAGTTGGCTGATACCTGGCTAATGAAGGAGAGGAATTTTCAGCAAAAATTAACTGGTCTTCAAGATGACCATAAACACAGATTTGCACTGTTTTCTCTACTGAACAATATTGGATAGGTGAAAATCTATGCATAAAAATGCATGATTAGGATTCACTTACATGCGGAAGTTTCATTTTAAAGAAGCCATTGTGATGAAATCCTTTTCAGTTTTACCCTCACTTTCTCAGAACACAACAGCCCAAGCACACAAATTCACACTGCCCCTATTTCTATTAGTATAGGAGGCCAGCTTCTGCCCAGAGTGAACCCCTTCCCCAGGTCTTCTATTCTAATAACCATGCCATTCAATTTGATGTTACATAATAGAAACATTTTAAACTAAAGATATTTCAGAGATCTTAAGATCTTAGCATCTTTCAATGTTGGGAAAAAATCCCACACATTTAGTTTTGAAATAGCATTATATTTTTTAACAAAGTCCATTGCAGTTAAATTACTGTTTTCCTTCCTGTACAAAATAAGAAAGAAAAAAGTACTTAAATCAATAACTGTGTTTGGAACCAACAATATCCTGGCTATGTATAATCCACATTTGTTGTGATGGTAAATTACCATTTTTGCCAATTCTGGGCCACCCAAAAATTATTAGTAACAGTTTACTGATAAGATGGTTAAGCGGAAAGGGAAGGGTCAAGATTTGTATCCACTATTAATACCACCTTCTGTTTATTTCAACTCTGTCTCCAAGGTGCTCTAATAATTTTCACAGTATCTGATTAATCTCTAGCTACATAGGTGGCTGCATTTCAGATTAAATTATCTTCCAGGCACTTCCTCATTAATAAAAAGGAAAAATGATGTCAATATGATGACAAAGCATCTTGTCAAAATGATCCTGCAGTTGAAGAAGCTTTGCAGAGGAAAAAGCACTCCCCTTGGTTCCCGCAAACCCACTCTTCTGGGGAATAAGGACTGAGGATATGCAGATGCCATCTTTCCCAGAAGCCCAAAGTGAAAAGACACTTCTAGGCTTGAGCACAGGAAGTGGGAAGGCCGAACCAGGAAGGCAGCAGGGGAAGATTAAAGCTAATTTGCAGACAGCAGCAGAAGAGCAATTTAGAATTGGGAGGAGAGCTTTTTAAGTTCTGAAGGGACACATTCTTCTGCTGGGGTAGCATTTCTGAGGCTCATCAGTCAGTAAATCTTTAATACCTTTCCGTCCTGTCAAGGTTTGGGCAATTAATGCAGAGAATCCAGGAAAGATGTATAATAGTTGTTAGGAACATAACACCCACTTACTGCCAATTTACTTTTTTTCCACACACATTAACAAGCTTGTTAATTATGTGATATTAACACTAGTTCCTTCAAAATACCCTTTTCTCTTCCAAGTTTATGTTTAGAGGGCAATGAACCCAAACAAATGGGTCTCAGGAAAAAGACCATGTGCTTCAAATGGTGCCTTTTACAAACGTGATAATGAAATCAGCAACAGACAACCCCCAGCGTGAAGGTGGGGAGAAGCAAAGCTTCTGTTGAAAGGTTTGAGAAAATGTTCCAGGAATTTAGCTTCATGGAAACAAACATGATGTACCTTCCTAAATGTTTAGACCAGGCTATTCATTTGACTTTTTGATATTTACTGAAAGTCTACTCATTTGTAGCTGTGGAGACAGGCAATGCTCACTATAGGTGAGAATAACCAATCAGATACAAAGCTAAATGAAATTGATACTCTAGAGGAGTAGATGGATAGGCATACTGTTGCACTTCTATGTAACAAAATCTGTTCAGTTCACAACTGCAGAGGCAACACAGGCCAGGATGCCAGGGCTTCTTGTAGGAAGTTATATGCAATCTTAGGTTTTATGGGTTGAATATGGGTTGGACAGGTGAATGTGGGTGAGGCAATATGAAGTGAGGGATGTTCTAGACAATAAGGTTATCATCATTGTTTTGATAAAAAGAACTATAGCTCTAGGAGAGTTTGTCCTTTCTAAGTTCTGCCCTGTATATTTAAGGAGCAGAAAAGAAAGTTGAAAGCTTTGGGAAGAGGCCATCCATCCTGTGGGCAGTTTTCTCACCTCCTGGGCCATGGTGCTTTCCACTACAACTGCAGGTCCATGTGGTTAGAGCCCTTGTCATGCAAAGAATGGAAATGATATCTTCAACAGTAGAGTGAGAAAATGCTTGCACTGTGAGTAAGAAGAGAGGGTCACAAAATCATCTGGGTGTTACTGGGTGGGTATTACCTTACCCAGACAGAGGCAGAAGTGTGTGAATAGAGAAGGTGAGAATAGAGAAACTAAGCAAGGACTGCAGTGAGACTTCCTCAAAGAGCAGAACAAATAGATATTCAACACTGGCTTGAAAGAAAATTCCTGGACAAGTAAATCTTTTAAAAAACATTTTTTTTAGCTGTAGGCAACTTAACTCCGGTTCTTATACATACTTATAGCTTTGCCTCCAAGCTGTATCCTCTGCCCTATTTTATTTTTAGTTTTATATTGTAAGACAGAGTCATACTAAGTTGCCCAGCTAGCCTCAAATTCTCTCTGTAGTCCAGAAAGGCATGGAACTTGAGATCATCCCAGGTAGCTAGAATTACCAGTCTATGCCACCAGGCCTAACTTCAGGTTATTAACCTAAAACCATGTAATATTTTCAGTTCTCCATGTTCAAAACCCATTACTGGGCTAGAGAGATGACTTAGTGGTTAAGGCACTTGCCTGCAAAACCAAAGGACCTCGCTTGGTTCCATTCCCCCAGGACCCATGTAAGCCAGATGCACAAGGTGGCACATTCATCTGGAGTTCATTTGCAGTAGCTGGAGGCCCTGGTGTGCTTATTCATTCTCTCTCTCCCCCCTTCCCCTCTCTCAAATAAATATATAAATAAAAAATTATTAAAAGAAAACATTACTGGATCCCCTGCATTTTAAAGTACAACATCATTTAACCTTCTTAGTTTATTCTGTCCCCAGAGAATTTCTACCTGTGCATTTCTGCACCACCTCCTGTATAAGTACATTGCTATGATACTTTAAGTTATATCTTAGCCTCTCAAGTACCACCTAACTAGTTAGTAGCCATTTGAATTTTATGTTACACATTATACTTTACTCTGGGCTATCTCATTTATTTCCATGTTTGTCTCTAGAATAAATATTTCAATGAAATTTTACTCCTAAACATCGTTCAATAGGAAAGGCATGGAATGTTAGTGCCTACACAGCAGAACATTGGTGCCAGATATGCAGGAGAGAAAAAACATGCAAAATGCCTCTACCCCACCATCTCTGCCCTGTCTTCTTCATGTCAGTGTTGTGCAATGAGCAAAGATATTGTTTATTTAAGAACTAGGCTTCAAAGGGAGTCCTACTATGCATTAAAATTTTAAACATCACCAACAGCATGAGAAAAAGAATAAAACAAAGTATAGTAATCAAGCACTGAAGTCTTAAAGCACTTCTACCTAAATTAGAAATCTATTAGCAGTCCTCACATGTTAAGAAGAAACATTCTCTGAGCCAGGTGGAGCAGTGTATGCAGGTATTTCTAGCACTTGAGAGGTTGAAACAGGAGGAAGGTGACTTTAAGGTCAGCCTGAACAATATAGTGAGACCACAAATTACAAACGAAAAAGGCAAATGAAAAGAGTATTCTATATTTGTTGTTTGTGAATAAAAGATTACAGATATACATGTATACAGATTGTAGCACATTGTTTTCATTATGCACAATTTTTCCACTCAAAATTTTATGTCATGGATATTGTTCCTGATCATCCAACTTAAATCTACCCCTTAGTATTTAACAGGTGTATATTGTCTCACTGTGTAGCAAGCATTATTTGTTGGATCTTCTGATGCTATAAGAAATGCTAACACTTTCATTGTGCATTATGGAATATATGAGATTAACGGCTAAAATTCTAGTTTTGCAACTTAATGACTCTTGGCAAGCGATTTCACTTTTGTGAGTCCAAGTTTCTTATTCTATAAGGGAAGCTACAGTATTACTCAAGTTATAATAGGAAAAGTACATTACCTGACTCAGTGATAGCACTCAATACATTTTGTCTCATATAATTGAAGGAAGGGAAGGTATTATATCAAATACTGCTCATGTGCTATAAATCTCATACTTTTGTAAATAAATTTCTCACAGTTAGTAGATTAGATTTTTAAGACAAAAATTGAACTTAAGGGGGGCGGGAAAGCTGCTGAATGGTTAAAGGTGCTTGCTTGCAAAGCCTATCAGCCCATGTTCAATTCTTAAGCCACCTATGTAAACTGAACACAAAAAGTATGTACATCAAGTGGCCCTGACGTGTCCCCTACCCCCAATACCCACACAAATCTTTTTTTTTTCTTTGGGGGGGGGTTCGAGGTAGGGTCTCACTCTAGCCCAGGCTGACCTGGAATTCACTATGTAGTCTCAGGGTGGCCTCGAGCTCATGGTGATCCTCCTCTGCCTCCCAAGTGCTGGGATTAAAGGTGTGCACCACCACGCCCGGCTACAAATCTTTTTAAAAGAATATTATATACATCCCTTTTGTTCTTTTTTTTTCTACAGACCCAAGATTGCATAACTTCCCTTTAGCTAAAAATATTTCCTTCAGTTTTTGATTTGGTACAAGTTAGCAGTCAAAAATCATCATAGCTTTTGTTTTCCTAAAAAATTTTCATTTAATCATCAGTGATATTTTTATTAGATATAGAATTTAAAGTTGACATTCATTTTCAGCCCTTCATAAATGAAGTTCTGGGCTGGAAAGATGGCTTAGTGGTTAATACACTTGCCTGCAAAACCAAAAAGCCCAGGTCCGATTACCCAGGACCCACATAAGTCAGATGCACAAGGTGGCACATGTATCTGGAGTTTGTTTGCAGTGCCTAGAGATCCTGGCACACCCATTCTCTCTCTCCATCTGCCTATCTTTCTCTTTCATATAAATAAATAAAAATAAAATATTTTTTAAAATGCAGTTCCGTTGTGTGTTAACCTACGCTGTACCTGAGGTATAGTTAGCTGTCATGGTTATTGTTCTGGTAGAAATCATGTATCTTTCATTTTCTAGCTGTCTAAACTTTTCTTACTCTTGTTTACAACAATTTGTACATAATGCACATGCATGTAGATTTCTTTGGAGTTTGTTTGGGGTTTATTGAGTTTATCATATCTGGAAATTTCAGTCTTGCTTACTTTTTTTGAAAAATAGGCCATTGTTTTTTATTCAAATAATTCTTTCGTACTTAAGTAATATCTAATACTTGTCCCACAGGTTTTGGTATTTTAACTCTACTTTTTTTTACTTTTCACTTCCTATGAGAATTTTCTTTAGGATAAATTGTACTTACTCCTTATAGCATTCAGTGATTTTTTTTTTCTAATGCTTCTTCTATTCCTCTGTTAAAGTCATAGGAAGTATCCTTCATATCTTATATATTTCATCTCTGCTGTTCTTGAAATTCCAATGTGTTGATTTACATACATTCAAGCTTCTCTTTTTCTTCTTATTATTATTGAAGAAAGAGAGAGAGAAAGAGAATGGGCACGCCAGAGCCTCCAGCCACTGCAAAAAAACTCCAGACACTTGAGCCCCTTGTGCATCTGGCTAATGTGGGTCCCTGGGGAATCAAACCTGGGTCCTTTGGCTTTTCAGGCAAACACCTTAATTGTCAAGCCATCCCTCCAGCCCTTATTCTTGGTGTTTTGAGTTCCTTATATGATAATGCTGTTATCTATACAATTTCAAGATTTATATCTCCCAGCTCTTCTTTTGACTATCATCAAGTCCTTGCTTCAGATTTTTGTTATTGTTTATTTTTTACCTGAACATTGCAAGTAGAAATGAATACAGACTGAAAGAAATCCCAAATTCTCTTAGATAGAAATGGATGCATCCCTTTCTTCCATTAGATGAGTTGGTCCATCTGAATCTGAGCTTTGTTTGGGCCCTTCACATTTTTGGTTTCATCAACCACTGTATTAGTATTTTTCTTATTGTTATGACTAAAAAACGCCTTAAAGATTTATTTGGGTCATTTATTTGGTTTGAGGGGATTTTATCCATCATGGTAGAAAAGGCATGTTGGTGGGGGACTCTATGATGGAGAGTGCATATAACACCTGCTTATTTGCATCAACCATCAGGAAGAGAAACAGAGAGAAGGGAGAAAGGGAAAGAGAGAGAGAAAGAGGGATCAGATTGGAAGGGCCAGACTATATCCCCTATTACCAGCCTTCCCAGAGATTCACATCCTTCAGGTAAGCCCTATCTTCAAAAACACAGCCTCCTTAAATAGCACCACCAGCTGCGGACCAAGTGTTCAAACTTATCATCCTGGGTTGGATATTTCACACCAAGTGGTTATTACAAACATAGGGTAGAATCAGCACTTTCTTTTTTTAGGGTCATAGGAACTCAGCCCCAGAACACTAAGTATTTCCTTTTGTTTGAAGGCCAGTCACTTGATTTCTAGTGTGATTTTCTGTCTGCTTTTTCACTATGTTCCTGAGGGACTCACTTTCTCTTTAGTTCTACTCCCAGTTTACTGCACCTCAAGGACTTTCTTCACCCTGGCCCAGCTACCCTCAGCCTCCCCTATGCACACAGTGAATGGAGAAATGGCTCTTTCATACTTGATCTGTTCAGAGCCTGAAGCAGTGATTGCTGTCTAGAAAGTCCTGTCAAAAGGGTTGTATTTATTATTTATTTATTATTATTTATTTTTAATTTTTATTAGAGAGACAGAAAGAGAGAGAGAGAGAGAGAGAGGAAGAGAGAGAGAGAGAGAGAATATGGGCATGCATGGGCTTCAGTTGCTGCAAACTCCAGAGGTGCATGTGCGACATTGCATTTGCGTCACTTTGTGTCTGGCTTACCATCTCTCCAGTCCAAAAGGGTTGTATTAACCTTTCATCTCTGCTAGCCTTTAGCATCTACTTTTTTGTGCTCAATGAAAGCATGAAGTTCTATAATGAGATCTCTTCCAGATTTCTTGTCTGTACCTCACTTTTCCAGCTATGACCTCAGCCTTTCCTCAGAATGATTCTGCACAATTAGCGAAGGTGCAGTGAGAGAGCATTGCAAGGCTGTTGAGAGCGTTTTGAGCTGCTAACCACCACAGACGCTCTCAAGAAGATGCTCACAGTTTGCTAAAATTTAACTGCCTTCTTACTCCATCAATGCCAGAAGCCACTTTCTCTTTATATTACCTTTAGATCAACATTCATAGAGGGTGTCATAATCACTTTCTGGATTTAGTTTATTTAAGTTTCCTTGCATTGCCAGGTCTTCGGTGGATTTACAACTAATGATGTTATAGTATATGTAGATTGTTCTCATTGCTAAGGTGTAAGCAACAGTCTCTTAGGATGCTTAACCTAAAATGGAATTTCCCACAGGCACATATCTAAGGGCTCTCTTTGTGTGTGTGTGTGTGTGTGTGTGTGTGTATGTGCACATGTATGTGTGGGCCCACATGCACATGTGCATGCAAAAGCCAGAGAACAGCTTTGGTGTCGTTCTCAGGAATATCACATTTTCAGGAATATCACTCAACTTCTTTTGAAACAGAATCGCACTAGCTAGAGCTCACAAATTAGACAAGACTAGCTGAGCCAGAAAGCCCCAGGGGTCTTCATCTCTACTTTCCAAGCTCTACAATTTCAAGTATGTGCCACACGGCATTTTTACATAGGCTTTGGAGATCAAACTCAGGTTTGCATGCTTGCAAAACAAACATTTACCACGTGAGATATCTCCCCTAAAGGTTGTTGTTTTTTTTTTTTTAATCAGCTTTTTCATCTGTATGGCTTTCCAAGATTATTTGCTGGCCGTCTAAAATTGATAAATTTATACATGGAATCCAAGGTCCAGAAAATTGAAAGAACTTGCTTAGTTCTAATAACTACGAACTTGTTAAGAAAGTTTTCAGAGAACAGTTAATGAATCCAGAGTTGTTCTGCTTGCACTAACAATACCTTAAGTCACACTGAATTTTGTGGGCATCTGCTAAATCACCCGAAGCTTCACATCTGCATGTGTCCAGAGGCCAGAATGCCTCTCCTGGGTAGGCTGGGGTCTCATTCCCACTCAACATCCAATACCAACTTCTAACTACTTCTTTCCAACTAGCTACATGTCATTTAGTATTATTATTATTAGTTATGTACACATTCTGTATATAGCTATATTGGTATCATTGTTAGCTTCCTCCCTGTCCTCCCCCCTCCACTGGGACCCTTCTCATAGGGGTTAGCCATCAGTTATGGGTAAGAGACAATGTTTCTGTGTATAATGTCCCAATGTGTGGCTCTAACAATCTTTCCATCCCTACTTCATAGAGAACACTCAACTCCTGAGTGTCAGTTTAAGAGAGAATATAAATCATGATTGCAGACAATCAAATGGATGATTTTCCCACAAACTTCACCCACAAAATTTCACATTCTTAAACTATCACCTGGCATTATTTTCAACATAGAAGCTAACACTTCCTTATTTTTGGGGTGTGTGATATGCATGTGCTGTATGTACATGTGTATGTGTGTAGATATATATACACAGATGCACATGCATACAGGGGGGAAAGTGTTAAGTGTCCTATTTCCTTGCCCTTTCACCTTACATTCTTGATACAGTCTCATTGGACATAAGAGATTGCTGCTTTTTCAGTTAGACTGGCTGACCAGTGAGCCCCAGTGATACTTCTGCCTCTGTATCCCCTCATAGATTGCCAAGCCCAGTTTTTTATGTGTGTGCCAGGGTTTGAAATGAAATCCTCATGCTTGCACAACGGGTGTTCTTGCTCACTGAACCATCTCTCCAGCCCCAGAAGCTCCCTTGGAACTCAAACAGACCACCTAGTTACTAATACAAATATTTTTAACACACGCATTTTAAGTTTTTTAAAGTGCTTCATAATTATGTCTTTGATATTTTGCTGTTTTGTAAACTGATACATACAAATATAAAAATTGTAGCAATCAACAGACTTTAAGTAGTTTAGAAGTCTTAGATTTAAAGGAAAATTGAGACGGTAGTATAGTAATTCCCCATGAATTCCCACTTTCTATTACAAGTATTTTACATTAGCCTCATAAATTTGCTATAATTAATGAATTTATGTTGATATGTTTATAGTAACAAAAGACAATCAACTGTTTAAATTTCTCTATCTTTTCTGTTCCAAGATCCCTTTAAGGACAGCACATGGTAGTAATCCTTTTGTCTCTTTCACTTCTCTTGGCTTGTTTTTGATGACTTTGAAGATTATAGTAGCTTTAGTCAAGTATTTTGTAGGGCTGACCTTCACTCCCTATGACTAGACTGAACTCATAAGATGTGAGGAGGAAGATTATAGGGGTAAAATACTATTTTTGACACTGTAACTATACCCATATCAGAGTTAAATTCTTTTATGCATAATAAACACTACTGATAGTAATAAAGCTAAATATAACTGCTGATTTTTAAATTCTATTTTACGAGCATAGCTCTCATTTTCTTTGAGTCACATTCTCACTTGTCTATACCATTTGCAGATATAAAAAGTATGAAGATTTGTTCTTAGTAATTATCTCTTATCCAGACTGCACATGACTTTGTCAATTTCATTTGTCTTAGGAATTAAATCATCTCATTTTCTTGATTGTTTTGTTGCTCTTCACAGAACTTCCTCTTAATTGTATTTATCTGTCTGATTCTTGGGTATCCCACAAACAAATACAGGCATGAAAATGAAGGCTAACCTTTTTCTTGTGAATAGGCAGGATCAAAGGTGCTCATATTCCAAAACAGCAGTGTTATAAACTTCTTATAATGATGACCTAATATTGCAAAACTCAATTAGTTGATACTTTTTTAAAAAAGGTAATGATTTTGGATAATTTCTGGAAAGGGAGGTCTTTGGTGAATCAATTAGGTTCTTTGTATGTAGTAACCATCCTGTGTGACTATCCATTCTTCAAAATAATAGTTGCATTGCTTTATTTCAATACACCCAATTCATTTACTTAAAGTGGCTGATTTTCCTTGTTAAAATTATATTAATTCTTAAAGCTGTCTTTATTTTTATACCTAGTTGATTATTACTGATATTTGCACAAGAGAATTACTCATATACAATGTGAATAATCCTGTTGTAGTTACATTCTTACTTGGACCAAACACCTAACCAGAAGAAAGGATTTATTTCAGGCTTACAGTTTTGAAGGGAAACTTCATCATGGCAGAAGAAGCTGGCTCACTTATCACGCATCTTTCACAGAGAAAGAATAGAAGAAGCTAGCTCTATGAATCTAGAGCCAAACTCAACAACTTTAAGGCCCACCATAGTGTCATACCTGCTTAAGCAAAGCTCCACCTCCTAAAGACCTCACCAGTAAGGGACTAAGTAGGAGGCCTAAATACATTTTATATTCAAACCACCATAACTCCTAATGTCATTTGTTTCTCTTATTTATAATAAGCACTATGCTGAATTTGGTATTTATCATTACCAGGCATTTTTAAAAGTTGCTACAAGCACATATATACATAAATAATGCATATTAATTACATATGGCTTGTATTTTTGTGGGGTAAGGGACTCAGACAGGTTTCATGTAACACAAGGTTGCTTTGAACTCACTATGTAGCTGAACATCACCTTGAACTTCTATCTTCCTGCCTTCAACTTCCAGTGCTAGAGTGCTGGTATGAAAGGCATGTCCCACCATATCCAGCTCTTCTACTATATTTTGGAGGACACTTTTATCTATATTGAGATTACAGGGAAAGCCCACTCCACAGTATTGACATACTACGATTTCTTTGTTTTCTTGTTGTCACTTAGATTGTCTCCATTTTGTCATTATCACAGAAACAAAATTCATATCAAAATGTTGACAACCTGAATGAAGCTGCTGTACTATGTATTTTCAAATTTCCCTACAAACTACTTTTATGAAACTGCTCACTCACCAATATTTTCTCAGGTTCTTGAATGTGTCATGTTTTTTGGAGTCACATCATTTTCTATGTCATATGTCTATTATTTATTTTTTCATTTTTTCTATTGGATCATTTTTTTACTTATATGTAAGAATCTTCTATATATTGTGAATGGCAATATCACCTTGGCTATATACGTCCCAGGTAAATTTTTCCAATATACTGACTTTTCACTCTTTCAAGTATTTTTTAGAATTGTACTTACTACAAGAGAGGGAGAAGAAGAGAGAATATGAATGGGAATGTTCCAGAGCCTCCTGCCACAGCAAATGAATTCCAGATGCCTGAACCACTTTGTGCATCTGGCTTTATGTGAATACTGGGGAATCAAATCTGGACAGTCAGGCTTTGCAAGCAAGCACCTTTAACTGCTCAGCCATGTCTTTAGTCATTAATTATCTTTTTGTTGCTTAATCATTCTTAAATTATTAATAAAATGTCCTAGTTATGTTTTCTTATGGTATGCCTTATTTTTGTATTTTGTTTAAGGAATCTTCTCATCCTTGAGTACACAAGGGGATTCTCCAAAATGATTTTTTTATTTTAAGTGTTAATATTTATGGGCTTAGGCTTTACTTTATTGTTGGTGTGCATTCATGTTGGTATGAGGCAATGGGTTAATTTGATTTTTAGAATCATGTATAGCCAGTTTTCCCAGTACCATGCTTTGAATTGATTCCTTCTACTTTCAAGCAATAATGACAATAAATATTTTCAGAGTTTTCCCAGAATTTCTCTCTCTCTCTCTCTCTCTCTCTCTCTCTCTTCCATTCCAGGGCATCACACATACAAAACAAATACTCTTATTTCAGCTATGTCCCAAGGTTTATCTGTCCTTTTAAAATGATAATTGTGTGCACCAAATTTTACTTTGTAGATGAGATTGTGATCTTTATTATTTCATTTATTATTTATACCTCTATACCAATGCCATACCAAGTTGATATCTGTAAAAGCAAACCGTTCATCTTCTCCCCTTTCTTTCTAATTCTTTCATCTTAGTTTTCAGTAACCCTCACTGGGATAGAATTGTTAGTTAGTTTTTGTCTTGCATTTTGTCATTAATGGACAAGGCAATGACACTATAAATTCTCTTCAGGAGCTTTTCCCAGAGAGAATACTTGTAGAATTAGGTTGCTAGGGGGACGAGGGAAATTGCAGAATACCAAGTATCAGGCATGATAAATGCTAAATCCAAAAGAAAAGTAAACTTGTTTAGGACTAAATTAAGACAAGTGATAAGAATTTTTCAGTACCTATACTTGAGGACAAGAAAAGGACAATTAATGCTGTTCTCAATAATGACTGGGCCATGACAGGAGTAATCAGAACAGGTGAGTCTCATAACAAGACCTTTATATTGAATTCTCACAGGTTATGATCATTTTGTTCCATGGAATTTCAAGAATATTTGGTTCAAGAATATGGGAGTATCCTTTCTACTTAAAAATAACAAAACAAAATATCCTTGGGAGCCAAGCTCTTGGTTAGAAACTTACATGTGATTGCCCAGGTTCAGTCACAGGTGATTACAAAAGGACCCCTGGGTATGTTCCCTGTTATGACTTTCTCCCCAGCCAGCATGCAGACCTACCTGTGAAGGGGGCTAGAGGTAAAGTCTCTGGCCCTGAACACGTGTGGCTTCTCAGGTGTGCATTCCCAACTCAAAACCTCAGCACCTTCAATACTAGGCCTTTCGTGTGAGGCTTCTACATGGGGCTTTTCAGGACAGGAAGAGAAACCTGGACACACTTTCCTTCTGGGACTATGAGATGAGGACGTTTTCACTCTTGGTCTTGCCCCTCACTCTGCTTCTGAGCCCAGGATCCCCTAAACTGTCAAAACCTTCTACTGGAGTAGCTCTCAACAGTGACAGGATCTCACAACTATACTGACAAGCCCAACCCTGGACCCATGCAGCACCCCATAGCAGAATATGGACCAGCACAAGTCAGCACTAGTTCAACTTTTATTCTAGTGCTTATGGCCTCATAGGTAGGGAAAGAGAGGGCACTGCACTAGCAGGTAGTAGCCAAAAATGAAAATGAGAGAATGATCTCTTCAATCACTTTCTATCATTGTCTTTGTTTTTGTTTCTTCCTCTTCAGCTCCTGATATTTTGAAATTTTTCCAAAACTACAATGATTCATTTAATTATTTCATATAATTAGTCAATGCATACCCATTTCTCAGAACCATTCAAGATATGAGAATGATCCATAGTTTATACATAAGATATGAAATTGTATTGTCCTACAAATGATATATTTGAAATTAGGCTGGGCACTCAGCCTGTTGAGATCATTTTTCCTAGAAACTATTTCTTTTGCCAGAAAAAAATTCAGGAAAAATAAATTAAATTCTAATAATTTAACTGTACCTGTGATTCTTCAATTTAACAAACACATGTGTTTTCTGAGCTAAATCCTTTTTACAAAGCAGAGTCTGAAGCAAGGGATAATTTCCTGACACCCTGTTTGTGAGACATCATTCAAGCAATGATGGAGGACATAGGGAAGCCAGCAAGGGAGGCCATGTGATTTTTATGTTGTTACCCTCTCTCTACTGCACAGTGAACTGGGAAGAAAGGATACCCTTGGCAAGGTGACTGTGGCAGGTAGTCACTGATTGTGGCTTTCCTGGAATGAGGAAATCACATTATATATAATGCAAGAAAGGAAGAAAGAAGGGGAAATGGTCTTACTGGGTTTCAAGTACTATTCTGTTTCCAGTCGCTGAAGTTCATACACTGTCACAGTTCTGGCTTCCTAACAAAGGGCCTCTGAGGACTACTTCAAAACCAATCCAATACTCTCAGGATAGGAATTTCTCTTCAAGAATGGAGTGGTGGGGGCGGGGGAGATCATTCAGTTGGAAACTACTTGCCTTTCAAGCACGAGGACCTGAATTTGATCCCAAGGTCCTTTGTCAAAAAGTAGGACTAGTGGGGCACACCTTTAATTCCAGCACTCAGGAAGCAGAGGTAGGAGGATTGCCGTGAGTTCGAGGCCACCCTGAGACTCCATAGGGAATTCCAGGTCAGCCTGGGCTAGAGTGAAACCCTACCTCGAAAAACCAAAAAAAAAAAGTAGGATTGGTAGCACACACTTGCAATCCCAGCACTAGAAAAGGGAAGACAGGAAGGAAGATCCCTGGAGCTTCCTGGTTAGGTAATCTAACCTACTGGGAAAGCTTAAAGCCAATGAGAGACCTTTCTCAAAAAAAAAAAAAAAATGTAGGTGGTGTTCCTGAGAAACCATACTAGAGGTTGTCTTTTGGCGTCGACATACCAGTACATGTGCATCTGCATGCACACATGTATACCTCACACACAAATACACGCACGCACACACACACACACACACACACACACACACATACACACACACACAACCCAAGAATTGAGGGCCATGCATTTTTCTAGTAGAATATATTTTATAATACAAAAATCAAACACAAACTGGGTGGCTTGTGATTACATATATGTGTTCTTTCACAGCTCTGGAAGCCAGAAGTCTAAGGTATGGGCATACAAGGATGTGAAGAATAGACAATCCAGGCCTCTGTCCTGCTAGCAGCTTTGAGAGCTCTTGCTTCAGTTGCATCAGTGTATCACTACTTCCAAACACCTTCTCCCCTGTACTTTTCCCCATGTCTGTGTCCCTCAAATATCTCTCTCCCTCCTCTTATGGACACTGGTCATGGGCTTCAGGACCCACCCTAATTCTAGAATGGTTTTCTCTTAGAATCCTTAAATTAAAATTATTTTACACCTTCATGAGATATATATATATATATATATATTCTTACCTCATACACAGAGGTACCAAAATTAGGGCCCAGACATATCTTTTAGGGATCAATATTAAGTCCATTAAGGGTGAATGGTACATACAGGGCTCAGTGGGCAGGATGTGAAAGCCACATGAACCTGGCATGTCACCTAAGACTCCATCCAGTTTAGGCATTGTGGAAAGGACAGTGGTGAGCAATGATCAAGAAATGGGTAGTGATAATAGAAAGTAGGCTCAAAGGAAGGTGGAAAGTACTCAAGGTTTAGCTCAGTGGTAAAGCTCTTGCCTAACATGCCCCAAGCCCTGGGTTGATCCCCACCTCTGAGAAAATATACCCCAAATAAATGTCCATGTGGACAATTTTCACATGGTCATGGTAATAATTATGAAAATAATGTCCATTGCCCCAATTGTGCATTTGTTAAGAATCTACAGTGTGCATCTGTTAAGTATGCTGATGAATCAATGACTCAGTTACAGGTCTGAAAGAGCTCTCAGGCTGAGAGAGGGGTGCGGCATAAATGAGTATGATAAATGACATGTGTACATATGGGAACAGGGAGAGCAGAAACACGGGGGTGATCCATTTCAGGTGGAGACAAGAAAATGCAAAGCACTTAAGCACGCAATGCCTTGTTTGACCCTCTGCAACAACCCTATAAATTTTTCTAATGGAAGAGACCTTGAGGTCAAGATTAAAAAAATAATCTAGACTTTCTTGGAGAGGCAGGAATTACAGACTATTTTTCAAGATTTCTGACTTGTAGTGCAATGTATATGCCTCTTTGCCACTTGTTGTTAGATGACCGAATGACCACTATTCTCTCTTCATGAATTTTACATAAATGATACCTCTGGTCTTCCCTAATGAGATTTGGCTTTTAACTCCAGTATAATATCACTATCTGCAGGAACACATGGGCATGTTGGCCTTACTTATATATAATTGCTCCCAACCTAACTTGCTGAGCTAGTGCAGAACTGACTGCTGGTTTATTTAATTTAAAAATCTTAAAAATATTATTTATTTGTGTGTGTGTGAGAAAGAGCAGGGGAGAGAGGGGCATCTCTCCAGTCCAGGGTCACATTTTTAATTGCTATGTAACTGGTCTGGGGAGTGGCTCACTGATTAAAGTGTTTGCTGAGGACCTGAGTTTAGACCCTAGAATACATGTAAAATTAAGGTTTAGTGTTGCACATCTGCAATCCCAGTCTCTGGAGGCAGAGACAGTGGATTCCCTGGGACTTACTAACTAGTCTAGCAGAGTCAGTGACCTCCAGATTCATCTGGCCTTCAAATGCATGTCCATGAACATGCACCAGCACACACTGCACTCATACACATATAGACATACATATATATTCACATGCGCCACACACATGTACACCAAAAATAATCACAAAGAAAGTGAAGAGTCCTTTACAGAAATGTAGTCAGCAATGTACCTGAAGACTGGAGTCGTGCAGTATGATGGAGTGCTACTTGAATCAAAGTTAACCCCAGCTACTTGTCCATGGGGATGCATCAGTGTCAAAAGGCACAGAATCCTGGTATAGCTTTGGTAGAGAAGATAAATACAGTGTCACAGAGGGCAAATGATGGTTAGATGTCACTTTAGGACAGACATGAACTGGCCATCACCAACACTATAGCCACCTCCTTCTACACTTTCTGCCTGGATTTCAGATATACCTCGACTGTGGAGGACAACTAACCTCTTCACTCTGCATTAAATATTCTCTGCTAACTCATTATCCATCTTAAAAATTTAATTATTTACTTACTATAGCATGCACATGTACACGTAAAGGCCCCTTGCAGCTGCAGATGAACACCAAGTACTTATACTACTTTTTGCATCAAGATTAAGAGGGTGTCTTGGAATTGAACACAGTTTGGCAGGCTTTGCAAGCAAGTGCCTTGAAGCTCTGAGTATCTTCCCAGCCCCTCATTTTCCAACTTTAGTTTGTAGATTTTTTACATATATTATTATAGGTATAGACTGGAACAATGACTCTTCAGCTTATAAATGTCTATGTAATTTTCACATTTTTCTTCTCTTACTGCCTTTCCATAAAAATGATAAATTCTCTTACATTACCCTGCTCACTTGGTGAGTGCACAGAACTAAAGGTTAGGAACCTTACATACCTTTGCAACATTAACACATCATATAGCACTGGATAAGCCTATTTGGGTATATAAGATCATTTTCTTCACAGTATAAAGAAACTTGGGAAACTCCATATCTAAAATTTTAATTCCTATAAAACATATCATCCAAAATTTTTCTAAGTATCTAAATAAACTGAATTAGATTTTAGAAGAATGAGTCAAATTATATGCATAGGTTTGAAATTCTGTTTGGAGACACTTTGGCTCATCTATTTTTTGGTGCATTCTGCACATGTTGTGGATTTGCATATGACACTAAACCTTCAGTATAGGTCTTCCTCCAGGAAACACAGGTCTGCATGCAGACACAAATTTAGGTTGGTTTAATTTCCTAGGCTGTTTATATGCAATTCTATCATTAAAAAATGTATGCATGTACTTCATATGGATACATAAATTGCAAAGGTATCTTACAAAACTATTCAAAAGATATACCAGATAATAAATTATATAACCAAAATATATAACACTTCAAATTACAGTATTTACTTTCTTTACCCAAATAGATTGCCTTTGATGACCTAATTTGGAGACCATTGCTTCAGGAAAAATCTCATGGAAACAGAAGGTAGAGTTGAGTCAGGAGCCCTTTCAGTCCTTTCTCAAATGAAAGGGCATGGGACTGTCTCAGGGTCATCAGACTTGTAATGGGGAGGCTTGATGCATCAAAAACAGCAAGCGCTCTGGGAGAAAGTATGATCTCTGAGTGTTTGAGAATGGATGTTGTACCAGTGTCCTTTCTGTCAGATTTGTTAGTCAAAGCGTACTACAGCGTCCTAGCACACAAGGGCAGGTGATAGAGCCTCACTCTTGGGAAAGAATGTTAAATCATTTGTGACAGTCTTTAATCCACAACATCCATAAAAAAAATCATCAAACTGCAAGTATGTTTTTAGTATGTCAGAATAAGGTAAAGTTGGTTATGGCTTCGGGTGGTAACAGAGGACCCAATAGACAACAGAGGTCCCCATGTCAATGAACACTAAAGCAGTTCACAGTAGTGGTGAATAAAATCCACCATAGGAAGATAAGATAGACAGAAAGCCTTAATGCCAAAAATTATGCAAATGAGATACATAAATTTTAGGTTCTTATCATAAGGGCAAATAGGTGATAGGTGAACATTATTTGTTGCAAAGAGTCATTGTAAAAGAATTATTTAAGGACAATGAATATTGCATGATTCTACTTACATGACATGTCTGAAACAGTCAAGTTCATAAAATTGAAATGTGAAAGGATGGTTGTCAGGACTGGAAGAGGGAAGATGTAGGGATGAATAATCTCGAAGTATGAAGCTTCAGTTAAACATGATGTATGACTCCTAGACATCTGCTCTGCAACATTGCATGTAATCAGCAATGTCATATGCTAAAGGAAGGGACAATGAAGAATGACTGGAAAATGCCACATGTCAACACTTAATTACCATTTCCTAGCAATCAATTTCAGCCTTTTCATACTCTAAGTCTCCATTTGGTGGTCTGTAAGAAGAAAATACTATCATTCTTGAGAATTAAATGAGCTAATGGAAGGGAGTCCTTAGTACAACTCAGGACACAGCGATATCATTGAATGGGGCTGAGTGGTTGCAGCATTTACAGAAGGTCTTTGTTACAGTTGGACAATGGCTGGTCCCCCCTAGGTTAACATGATGACCATTTAGGCCCCAGCTGTGTCACTATTTTGGAACTTTTAGAAGCTTCAGTGGGCTTGGCCTAGCTGGGGGAAGTGGATTAGTGTGAGAAAGGTGACTTTCATGGATGTTTTGTTCTTGGCTTCCCTCTGGCTTCCTCTCTTGGCCATAGGCACCCCTCATCATTATGTTTTGCCCAAGTGCAGGGGGCCAACCAACTATGGGCTGAACCCTCTGAAATTATGAGCAAAGTAAACCATTCTTTCCTTAAGTAGTGTACATCAAGTATTTCATCACAGGGTTACCAAAGTAATTAATGTTGTCAAAACAATTAAAAAAATATTAGGTTAGGGCTGGGGAGATGGCTTAGTGGTTAAGTGCTTGCCTGTGAAGCCTAAGAACCCCAGTTTGAGGCTTGATTCCCCAGTACCCACGTTAGCCACATGCACAAGGAGGCGCACTTGTCTGGAGTTGGTTTGCAGTGGCTGGAGGCCTGTGGCGCACATTCTCTCTCTCTCTCTCTCTCTCTCTCTCTGCCTGTTTCTCTCTTTGTCTGTTGCTCTCAAACAAATAAATAGAAATGAACAAAAAATTAAAAAATACTAGATTATATGTAACAAAGAAAGCTTATATTCATTTTAAAATGTTATATAATTACAATACAAATAATCAGCTATTATTTATTCATTCAGTCACATACATACTATCAGTATTTATTGTATGCCAGAATCTTGGGCAGATGCATAAGTATTATTTCACATCATGTTCAAAATTGTTATCTGGGAGGCAATATTATTCCTCATCCTCTTACCCATGTTGTTCAGTAATGGACAGTGTTGGTTGATGCAAAAACAGAGCCATTAATTTCAGTTACATAAGTTAAACTGCCTTCTTTAGAAATGATGATTCTTCTATCATTATATGGTCACTTATTGGGCATTAGAAAACTAATATTGTCAAGCTAGGCGAAAAGCAATATGAAATGTCCAAAACTGATTTCCAGCAATTCTTGAAATGAGTTTATTTCATTCATACTATAGGATTTTAAATCCCTGTGCTAAAATAAAGTACTTTGAGAACTGCAGGAATAGTTGTTATGCAAATTAGAAATGAATCTAAACTCTCAAAATTTAAAACTGATGAGGTTTGGAGAGATGAGTTCATGGATAAAGTGCTTGCTGTGCAAGCATGAGGACCTAAGTTCAGATCTCCTGCAACCATATAGAAGTTGGATGTGGTGGTGTGCACCTATAATGTCAGCATGGGAAAGAGGCCACAGGTGGATCCCTGAGACTTAGTGGCCAGCTAGTGTAGCTGAGTCAGTGAGCTCCAGATTCAGCCAGAGATCTTGTCACAAAAAGGGGGGAGGGGAGAACAATTTAAGCAGACACTCAATGTTAAACTCTGCCCTCCATGTGCATGCACATAAACATACATAGCAAATGTACTTGCACACATGTCTGCCCACACACATATAAACATGCACATATACCACACATGCATGTATACCAAGAAAAATTATTGGTAACTTGAAGCAAAAAATTATTGGTGTCTGTATTTAGCTTACCCATAACTGTGGGCTAACTCCACAATGCGTGACCCATGTACCTCAACAAGGAGGGGCCAAGGGGAGGGGGTTGGTCACAGATGAGCCTAATAATGGTACCAAACTGACTGTATTTGCTGAATACAAAACTAAAAAAGAAAAATAAATAAATAAATAAATAAAAATAAGTAATTGTTGAGTTCACCAGCAAAAAAAAAAAAAGGAAGAGAAAAATGAATCTAAAGAATGAAGGTGGAAGGAAATTATAAAAATAAGAGTATAAATTAATGAAATTATACAGAGAAAAAAATCAATGAATAAAAAAATCTTGTTCTTTGGAAAAAAATTTCATTTGACTTTAAAATATACTTTAGTGTATATTTTTGAAACATTTCAGAGTAATTTAATAGCAACCAATTCTGATACCTTAATCTTCCAGAAAATTGGCTAATAAAATTATTATTTAAAGTAATTATGGTAATGATTATAAATATAATTTTGTCATTCTTGACATTAAATGCAGGCCTTTGGGCATGAAAGAAAGACATGCTAACATTGAATTACATAATTATGGTCAAGTTTGTATACACACCCTGATAGCAGCTGTCAAAGTGTGAATATACAAAATGAAATCCTGACATTTTTTAATATACTGGATGAATTAAAACAAAAGCATCATTTTTGGTCTGGCACAAGAACATAAGCTACAAAAAGTTTTTCTTTTGTTGAGTATGAAGTTTCAGAATCACAAATTTTCAAAAAAATCAACTTTGTATTACCAACACTGGGTTCTTTTCATGTGTCTAACCTGGTATAATTGAAACCATGTACATGTTTTACTAATCAATTTTTATATCAAATCTGCTAATGTGAAACTGCTTGTGGATGAAAATACAATGTAAGTTTAATATTTTATTTATTTAAATATATGACTAAATTTATTTATTACTTAAATAAATACTTATTTAAATTTAATAGATGTCTCTAAGTCATAATTACCAATGCAAGCAGACATAGTACTTATATATTTTATGCTTCAGAGAAAAGGGCAAACACATTTCACAATTATTTTTCTGTTAAATAGGAAATAGAAATCTAATATATGAGTACTATATTAGTTGCTTTTCTTGATGTTTTTGCAAAACACCTGACAAAGCAATTTAAGGAAGGGAGATTTTATTTTGGCTCATAGTTTCAGTGGATAAAGTCCATCATGGTGAAGAAGGCATGGTACAGTGAGCATAAGGCAGCTGATCACATTGTCTGCACAGAGAGGAAACAGAGATGAAGGGCTGTGCTCATTTAGCTTCCTTTCACCTTTCTTCTGGCTTTTACTCAGTCTGAAATCCTAGTCTAGAGTCCCGTACACATTCAGAGTGGGTTTATCCTCTTCAGTTAAACCTCTCTGAAAATATCCTCCAGGACATACCTAGAGATAGTTGCTGGGAGAGATTCTTTCTTCATTGGTGTAGTTACTCCTAAATTGCCCCTGGTATTGTAAATAGTGTTTTATTTATAAGTAGTGTAAAAAATTCCATCCAACTCATTGGTTCATCAAGCTGGACTTGGGACAAAATTATTTTTTTGGTCAGTCATCAGTGAATAGACATTTGTTTGTCTTCCCAGGAAAGGTTCACACAGCAAGGTACTATAAGCTAGACTAACAGGCAGTATTATTTCCTAAAAGATGTTTACTTTTGAAAATGAGAGAGGCTGGAGATGTTGCTCAGTGGTAGAGGCTTGCTTAGCATGTGAGAAACTCTGGGTTTGATCCCCAGCAGTAGCAACAGAAATAATAATACTAAAAAGAAATTAAATGGAGAGAATCATTAGTACTGAACATAAGAGCTAAATGAAAGTAGAAAGTGAAGAAAATAAAGAGAGAACCAACATCTCCAGAGGTGACAGAAGAAGTTTTAGCCAAGGTGGAGAAGAAGTGGGAACAAAATTATCGGTGATTTTCTGTGATTGAGTAAGTTCACTGAGAATGAACTATTCCAGGTTAAACCACTTTTCTTCAGTCTTCATGGTGTCATTTTTTCTCACTGCTGTGTAGAATTCAATTGTGTATATATATACCACATCTTAATTATCCATTCTTCTAGTGATGGATATCTGGGTTGATTCCAGCTCTTAGCTATTACAAATTGAGCCACTATAAACATGGTTGAGCAAATCTCTCCAGACTGAGGTTTAAAGGTTTTAGGGTACATGCCCAGTAAGTGAATAACTGGGTCTGTTGGTAACTCTATAGTCAGCTTTTATAGGAGTCTCCATATTGCTTTCCAAAGTGGTTGCACCATATATTCAAACCAACAGTGGATGAGGGTTCCTATTTCTCCACATCCTTGCCAGCATTTATTTTCATTTGATTTTTTGATGTTTGCTATCCTTATTGGGGTAAGGTGGAATCTCATTGTTGTTTTAATTTGCAATTCTCTGATGATTAGGGATGATGAACATTTTCTTAAGTATGTGTTTGCCATTTGTATTTCTTCCTCTGTGAACTCCCTGTCCAGCTCTTTGCTCCATTTTGTGAGTGGGTTGTTTGAGTTTTTGTTGTTTAGGTTTTTGAGTTCTTTGCAGATTCTAGAGATTAGGCCTCTGTCAGTTGGATATTCAACAAATATTTTCTCCCATTCTGTGGGTAATCTGTTGGCTTTTCATATTGTATGCTTGTCTGTGAAGAAACTCTTCAGCTTCATAAGATCCCATTGGTTGAGTGACTGTTTAAGCTCGTGAGCTACTGGGGTTTTGTTCAGGAAGTCTTTTTTCATTCCTATATCATGGAAAGTTCCTCCTATATTTTCTTCCAGTAGTAGCCAAGTTTACAGTCTTATATCGAGGTCTTTGATCCATTTGGACTTGAGTGCTGTACATGGTGAGTTGTGTGGATCAAGTTTCAATTTCCTGCATATGGTTATACAATTTGTCCAGCACCATTTGTTGAAGATGTTGCCTTTTTTACAGCCTAGAAAGATAATCTCTGCATAGTCTCATTCATCTGTAGCCCCTAACCTGAATTTACCCAAGATGCCTACATTGCCAGCAAGCATCTCAAGGACCAGACAGTAGGGTGGGTGGGGAGGGAGTGGCTGGCGAGGGAGGGGGTGGGGACACAAATCTAGACCCAAATGACAATGGTACCATAAAATTCTACATCCTAAAAGACAGACCAAATAGTTGAACCTTCACCAGGCCCTTAGAGGGAACAACTGAGTCACAAGGCACTGGAGAGTGTATGATGAAGACTGACCTTAATCTTCTACAGCTTCTCTCTCTCTCTCTCTCTCTCTCTCTCTCTCTCTCTCCCTCTTCTAACTCTTTTATATTACTTATCTTTTTATTCCTTCTCCCTCTTCTAACTCTTTTATATTACTTATCTTTTTATTCCTTCTCTTAGTGGACACTGACCTGTAACTCACAGTACCAGCAGGCGGCTATCATCCATAATGAGCTTTTGATCAGAGAGACCTACATGGTTTCCTAAAAGAATGCCAGATTTCTGTCAGAGTACTTGATGACCCACCAAAGGTTAGTGGTAAGACCCTACTGCTGTAGACACCATATGTGGTTGACAAGTAACATGAAGTGACATGGCTGGAAACTGGAAGACAGTCAGTTCCCAGACAGTCAGTGCGTCTAGTGCCAGAAGGTGCTACATGGATGACTGGGGGAAAATGACCAATATCAGTCCAAGCAACTCATGGTTTAACTTAGCAGCAAATAACATGTCATGATGCTCACACAAGTGCAATAGTGGCACACAGCCATGGTGGGAAACTAACTGCTCTTGATTTGGCTAACTGATCCACTCAGTGGAACAGAACCCATAGCTGGAGCTGGGAAACAAGTCAGAACCATATCTGCTCTCCATTATCAAGCTACCACCAATCATGGGCTACAAGAAGACCTGCACTTATTACATTATCTCTAAAAAAAATAAGGGTTATCCCATTAATCTGGTGCTAGCTTTACTCTCTGTTGAAGAATCTGCTTTTCTTTTTCAGATAGGCACTGATCCTAAGGAGAGAACCACCCCATCATACCTCAAAAGGGCCCCAGCTAAAGCTAAGAATTGGCAAAACAAGCAAGAGTGCTATTTTCTTGGTGAACCTGCTCCCAGCACAAAGGTGAAGGAGATCAACACAGAGAGCAATCAACTCCTACCAAATCAGATATCCAGAGACACAGAGGCTCCGAAGACCTCATCACTGAAGCAGACCAAAAATGAACCCAACATGGCTCAGGGAAACTTGTGGAAGAGGGGACTGAAAGAATGTCAGAGCCACACATTGGGTCACAATACACAGAGGCATTTCCTCCTGCCCATAACTGTGGGCTACCTCCACAATGTATGACCCATATACCTCATCCTTTCAAGGGTATTATTATTTTTAAATCGTGATATATAAAGACAATCACATTCTGTAAGAATTACTCTCATAGAGTGAACATAAAACACATAAAGGAAGGAGAAAAATATGGGATAGTGTCATGAGTATGTAAAGGAATCAAGTCTCTAACACTGTACTTTGCTGAAAATTAAAAAAAAAATTATTTGCACTTGTGTGTGTGGGTGTACATGGATGTGCCCAGATCTCTGCCACTGCAAACAAATGACACCCATGACATTATAAATTCTATATCATGTTTAAATTACTTCTCTTCAATTTTGTTTTTTCCTCAGAAAAGTTATTGCCATCTAACAAATTTTATGGTCTACTTTTTTCTTACACAGCTCCTTATACTATACAGATAACCTTCCTTATACTTCTGTAGTTTCAACCAACCATGGATTGAACTATTTGAAAGGGAATTTCATCTTACTGAACATGTATATATTTAAAATTCTCACATTATTCCTAAAACAATGTATTGCAACAACTGTGAACAGAGCATTGGCTCTTTAAATTATGTATTACATATACTCGAGAGATAATATAAAATACATGGGAGGATGTGTATAGGTTAGACCAAGCAGGACAACAAACCCCACACAAAGGCTGAGGAATGATTATATATTCTACTTGTCTCTTTCTTCTCTTAGCTTTGGAACTGGAAATTTCAATCTCACTGTGGCATGCACTTTGGTACTCACCACGACATAAGTGAAGTTTGATTGATTCTCACAAATGGATCCTTGTACACGAGCAGTACTTCCTATCACTGACAGAAGCAAGTGTACAAGTTTCTAAGTCATTTGGTTGGGGTGTCCACCATAAGCCCTACTGAGCCCCATCCTTTAATTCAGTTCACAATCAACTTGTCAGATGATTTCACTCTTGCTCATATACATCAAACAGTTCATAACTTTTTGATGAGCATTTTCCAAAGGGACTCAGCAGTAGGAAGCATGGACTCCTTTTGGTGTGTGTGGTGTCTGAGATTGTGACACTGAGCATGAGGATGTCAGAGGTCTACTTTGAGTATTGGCCCTTGCTTTCCACCTTGTTGGAGGCAGGGTCTCTCATTGTTTCCTGCACTATACTCACCAGGCTAGCAGGCCTGTAAGCCTCTAAGGATTCTTCTGTCTCTGCATCTTTTCTTGCTCTAGGAACACTGGGATTATAGATGCTACTGCTACAGCATCTGGATTTATCTGGGGTTTGGGGATTCAAACTGGGGTGTGTAGCTTATGTATCAAATGCTTTACCCAGTGAACCATCTTCCAAGCACCCTGATTCACTTCAGTAAACTAAGCATCTCTAAATCACAGGTGTCTTAGCCCAGATCTTCACAGACTTCCTTTTGTTCTCCTCACAGCCCCCACATTTATTTTTGTTCCTGTGAAATGTGAAGGCATAATACTCATCATAAAACTATGGTCTTGCTTAATAATAGGTGAAATTTCAAAATCTGTAGCATCAGACAAGGGCATGATTGGGTACTTTCTAGATTTCTGATGCCATTTTTCTACCTGTTAAATTGAAAGATGAAATTGTAGGTCTCAAAGCTATGCTTGTCAACTCACATAAAAGGAAAACAAACTGTGACCCAGTTACTTCTAGAGGAGAGTATAAATCTAGATACCACAGACATTCAAAAATTATAATCATAACACAAGTTGTTTGTATTTTATAGCACTTCTCATATGCCGACCATCAAGTTGAGAAGTTTTTACATATTATTACTTCATATGTTATATTATTATCATAGTCTCTCAGTACTTATTATTATTCCTATTTTACAGTTGAAAACATTAAGTTTTAAGTGGTTAAGTAACCTGTTTGTGGATCTGAGTCTAGATCTCAGAGCTTACTGAGGTATGAAATCCAAAGGGCATACCATAGAGAGTTTCCCAGATGGTAGCCCAGTGACAGCATGGATACTCCATGATTCTTACCCTTAGAACATTCTTTACACGCTTCTTCCATATTTATGCTTTTAAAATAAACAGGAAACATAAATAAGACATCCTTTGAGTTTAGTGAGCCATTCTAGCCAATAAACAATCTCCTAAGGGATTATGGACCCCTGAACTAACAGCTGTCAGTTCAGAAGACTCAAGTTTATAGTTAGCATGAGAATTGTAGGGTAAGGGATGTGGGACTGAGCCATTCAGTTGAGGGCAGCTGATGCTCATCCTAGTGTCCCATAAAAAATTGAACTGTGAGACACTCACTTATTCTGTAGAAAACTGCTTAGTGCAGGAGAAAAGTCTTCACATGTGGATGATCAGAAGTGCTGTGAGTGCTAAGAGAATAGTTAGTCTACATTTTCTCTTTTGCATTTTGCCACTACAGCATATACTGCCCATGAATGATGCTAAAAAATTCACAGAATTGGGGCTAGGGAGAAAGATGACTTAGTACATAACTTGCCACGGAAGCATGATGGTGTGAGTTTCAATTCTCAGCCCCTACATAATAGCTGGACATGATGGCATGTGGTATTAATCCAAGTGCTTGGGAAGTGGAGACAAAAGATCTCTAGAGCTTGTTGGTTAGGAATCTAGCACAGTGAGTAAGTTCTGACTCAATGAGAGACCTGTTATCAAAAAACTGAGGTGGAGAGCAATTGAAGAAGACATCTAAAATGAACTTCTGGCCTTTTCATGTGTGCACATAAGCACGCACACATACACACACACATGTGCATGCCCATATACACATGTGCCCATGCACATGAAAACACATGTACATACATGCAAAACACAAAACAAGAGGAAAAAGGGTCAGAGGAAACAGTCGTCCTGTTTGCTTTTTCCTACCATTACAACATATACTGTCCATTAATGTGGCTAAGAACTTCTCAGAATTGCTCTATATCCTCAGGCTTCCCAAAGCACATCACTGTTCTCCGTCTTCTTCCATAGGAAAGAGATCTTGGATTCAAGGACCCTCCTGCTTACTCACACTCCCTCTCCACCTTTCCTTCACAGGCATCCCCACACCTCCAGCTCAAGTACACCTAAATTTTTCTCAGGTCCGCCTCTGAACTGCAATGATCAGATTGCTTATGAGGATGATGACACTTCAGAACCTCTGCAGTATCTGAAGCAGCCTAATAGGATGCATAATTCATGTCATAGCTAGTGAGATGCATGATTTATATCCCTCCATTTTTAATAGCTAAGCTGTTCATTCATTTTGGAAAATATCCATGGTTGCTGGGTGGAAATACAAGTGGGTACATCTAGCTTATAACATGGTATAAAATGTGTTTACAAGTTAATTTTGTACAATCCTGTACAAAGATGTAGCTGTGTCATTTAAGATTACAGCATAGATATTATTGCAGTCAGGGGCATAAATTTAGGAGGAACTACATCAAAGAAATCCACCCATTTCTAAAAATAGGCACTTTAGTTTAGCTTTCCTAACACAGCACTAGGGAAGGCAACAAATTCATTTATGGGAATTCATTTGCACATATAATTTTGAATTAGCTGTAATCTCACAGTGATGAGCTTCATTAGGTGAAAAGTTTCTGCCTATTTTACAAAAGTTAAACTGAATTGGATTGTAGAGGTGAACTTATCTTTATGACAACCTACTAAGCCTGAGTTTAGAAACTCACTGAGTTTAGAAATTCACTGTTCTGTTGGATTCTCTTATCATTCCTCAGCATTTAATTAAAAGCAAGGCTGAACACCAAGAGTGCATTTAATCTTTCAACTTTCTCTACTTTCTGGAATAAGAGTGACTTTCCTTTTAAATATAACTGCCAGATACCAATCTAGAATTCTACTTCTATTTATATTCCCTTTGGAGGACGAATGTGATGCCTTCGTTAATTCTTTGTTTTCAGACATCAAGAAATAGACTGATCAATCTTACATTATAGTGCTCAGTTTACACTTTGGTAAAAATCTGTCAGTTACAGTGAAATTTGTTATTGAAATATTAAAATATATTTAGTAGCTCAGTCATCCTTCACTGAGGAATTTTTAAAATAGGAAACTACCTTTAAAGTGTTGACATGGGGTTAGGGAGATAACTCAGTGGTTAAGAGCACTTGCTATTTAAGCATGAGAACCTCTCAGATTAGGGACTACCACATTTGCCTCCACAGAACCTATGCCCTTCATGTGGCCTAAAGGAAGGCAGAATATAAGGTGTGAGGTTTTATAGCCCTCCCTCACTTATCTTCTCTCTACGTCCTGATTGCTGATGCAATGGAATCAGCTGCCTCACACTCTTGCCACCATGCCTTTTGCACCATTCTGAACTGTACCCTTAAATTATGAGCCAAAATAAACTTCCCCCATTACATTGTGTTTGTCTGGTATTTGGTCACAACAACAAAAATAATACAGTTGTCTAAGAACTAATAAAGATACAGTAGTTTGTTTAAATTGCATATTTTTTATTTCCAAATTTATTGCATTTTGATCAAATAAAAAGTACATTTGGTATTCTAAACTATTCAACTCCAAAAGGCAGGGGCACTTATGAAAAGATCAAATATCTTATGCATATATATACTTTAAACTCCATTACTGATATATTTTGAATCCACTATACATAATATAGTATTTTTTTCTATTTTTCACATCCCTTAGCTATATATTTTCCAAAACTCTGATATAAAGGAATGATGTTCCAGCCTTATTCCATGTGTTTACATGTATGATGATGTTTAATTGTTAGAAAACCTGTGATATAAGTACTATTATTGCTGTGACAAAAAAATAATAATTCCCATGGGGAAATGTGCACTGAGTTGGGCAGGCTCTATCATATGTCAACCTGTGGTCTGAATTCTCACTTTCAGCTCCAAGCTCTGCACATTCTTGACCTGTTCCATTTTCTTATGCACACTCATTCCTGGAAACAATCTTAGTAAGCCTAATATCACTTGATACTCAATTCTGTTGATTTCTAAGAGGTGATTTATTTTATTTCAAATGCAAACTATAATGATGCATTTAAATGATCTGTTCAATTTTATTATGCATGCAATAAACAGTCCTCATATTTGAAATTAATATTGTTACTTTGACACCAAGTTTGTAGTTAATCACCATAATATTGTTTTCAGTATCAGATTCACAAATGTTCTGTCTCATAAGTGATACCTCAATGCAGATATTAAAATACTGATTCGGAGATTTAAGGAGAAATACCACATCAATAATAAATTAACAATATCATGTATGTCTACATGACACAAATTGAATATATAGCCCATATGGGTGTGTATCAGATAGGCGTGAGTTATAATGTGGGAGGAACCCTCATGCATTGCCAAGAAAGACTTCATTAACTTTTTTCTATATTTTTCTAAAATATTCATAATCAAAACTGGGATTAATATAAATTTACTCTCTTTAGCCATACTTCTTTTTTTCTTTATGTTTGTTTCTTTCAAGGCAAGGGGTTCACTTTAGCCCAGGCTGACTTGGAACTCAAGGCGATCCTCTTACCTCAGCCCACCATGCTTGCCTTGGCCATACTTATTCTGTTCACAGCTTACCATCATGTAGACAAGGGAATCAATAGGAGGTCAGATCAAAGACAGCATAGGGAAATCCTAAACTCCAAATCGACATATTGAGATCACACAGTTGTTTAATGTTGTGGAATAAATGGTAGAGCCTGTATTATTAATATTACCAACAATTAAGAATTGGCATACCTAAAAGTAAAGACATAGATTAGAAGCAGAATGGACAATTATAATTTATTCTAAAAAAATTACCTCAGCACTTCTGGCAGGCTCTGCCCTGAACGTCAGAGTTCAAAATGACTAAGTTACAGCTTCTGCCTCCCAGGATTTGTAGTCTAGTGAGTGAGAGAGGCAAGTAAATAGGTCATTAAAATACAGTGCAGTGAGCCTTGCCCTTGCAGGAAGAACACAGGGAAAATGGTGCAACTGCATAAAGCCTGCAGAAGTGCTAAGTGATGCAATTTCCTGAGGGGCCCATTTGGCAGTATATTTCCAAAGCATTAAAAATGTATATACCCAGAAATTCTTCTAGGAATTTGTCCTGCTGAATTAGGATTGGATATGCACAAGAATTATTTATAAAGCTGTCTTCTTGCTTTGCTTATAAAAAGCAAAGTATTTTAAACAGCTGTGATGGCCAACAGAAGAGGAACTATTACATTAATTATACTCTATCTTAGTGATGGGCTACTATGGAAATTGGAAAATCGTGTTTTACTTTATTTTTAATTTTATTTACTTGTATGTGTCTATGTGTTATGTTTTGGCACACTCTAGGGTCTCTTGCCACTTCAAACTAATGGTCTGACTTTCTGTGGGTGTCTGGGGAATTGAACATGGACTGGCAGGTTTTGCAGTAAAGCCCCTTTTACCACTGTGCCACCTCCCTAGGCCCCAAAACCATGTTTGTTAATAATACGTAAAGCTATGAAAAGAATTACATAATTTAATAGTAAGTAGAAAAGAGAACATAAAAATACAGAAATCAGTTCCCAAGTTGATTCTGTTATTGCTTACTTTTCGGAAATGTAATATGAGATTGCAAAAAAAAATTAAATAGAAGTAATACTATATATTCTACATACATCCATATTCCTGGACTTATGTTGATATTTATTTTCATCTTTGCAAATTTGTCTGCAATGTTTGCCAACAATAATTAATACTTTATAAAACAAAAGAAGAAATAATTTAAATAGTTTTGGAGAGAAAGAGTTTAGAATAGAGGAGAGCAATTGAGATGGGATAGATGGTCCTGTAGGAAGAAGAGGGAAGCTTTCATGACAAAGAGAGGAGTGCTAGCTAAGAGATAGAGGACTCATGGGGCCCATCTGTCTGCAGAGTACTGTCAGCTTGCTTAACCAGAACCATCCATGGACATCCATTTCCCCCATGACTCTAAGCTAATAGACTTTGAGAGCTGGAAATAATGCCCTGATCATTCACATTGCTTAGGTAGCCACGTACTTAACACAAGGCTAAGGAAGAACTTGAATATACACCTCATTCTAAACATATGCCTCTTCCTCCCCTCCCCACTCTACTTACTCACATCTCTATATACAATTATACACACATGCCAGAGAGTAACAATACAGTGGAAACAGAAAGCTAAGAACATTAAGTCTGGTTTAGTAAATAATGTCATTATGCCTTGTCTTGTTATAAATTCTAAATTAATACAGAAAAGAAGTCGGACCCACCTGCAAATTTCATACTCCTCCCCTTACTTGTACTTTCACTCTATACCACAATTGCTATTTAGATTTATTTGTAGAGCAGAGTATGAAAAATAATTCGGTATATTAAGCATTCTTCCCTGTTTAATGTCTTCTTCCAGCTTATCAATAACCTTTAGGTTCACATCCTTTGCAAATTGAAGGTATGTTAAATTGTGTTATTCAGAATTTTGTTCAGTTATTTTGTCCTATTTCTAAATGAGTAGATAAAACATGCTTTCTTTAAAAAAAAGACTAGGTGATTATTATACTGAGTACCTAGAGTTCAGCATGCTAAAATTATAGCAATAATGTCTTTGAGGTTTGACCAGATAAACTGAGTTGTCATAGTTTTGCTTAATTTATTTGTACAGCAGAATAGTAAAAGCAGCAGAAAACAGCTTACTGTAATGTAAACAGAGCTTTCCATGTACTGTGTGCAGGCCAAGTTTATTTAACATAATATATTACACTCCCCATCATTGCTACCTTTCAGTTTATACTTTTATGGTAACAAACGGTTATAATAAACAGATCCATTGTGTTAAAATCAAATAGAAGGCTAGATATTCACTTTCCAGTTGAAAAGACTCTGATATTCTTCAACTTTACTTTTTGTGATACTTAAGATTTTCAGACCATGGTAGTTTAAAACTAGAAAGATCCCAAAGTTGTAATATTGACTTAGAGAGAACATCTCTTGTTTCTTCTTGATTTTTTTTCTAATTTATAACCAGATTATAAAAAAAATACCTATTTTCCTATAAAAAGATGACTTGGGTGATTTATATTAATAATTATTTCAAATTTTTCTGTCTTCTTTTAAAATTATTTTATGAGCTGGAGAGATGGCTCAGTGGTTTAGATGCTTGCATGCAAACCCTAAAGGGCTGAGTTCAATTCCCCAGTTTACACATAAAGAAAGATAAACAGAGTAGTGCATGTAGTGGCAGGTGGCCCTGGCACATCCTTTCCTGCTCTCTCTCTCTCTCTCTCTCTTCCCTTGAAAATAAATATACAAAAATATTAAAAATAAATAAAATTATTTTGTAACAATACCTATATTTTAGTCATAAAGGTATGTATCAGGGTTGGTATGATCCCTCAGTGGGTAAAAGTGCTTTGCACCCAAGAATGGGGCCTGAGAGAGAGCCTGATTCACCTTGAGTTCTATTTCCTAGCACCCACATAAATAACACATGGCCATGCAGTTCTGGGAGGAACAGAGATTGGAGAATCCCTAGAAGTTGCTGGTCAGCCAGTCTGACTAAAAAAACTATCAGCTTTGAGAGACTGTCTCAAGAAAACATTTACATGAGTGATGGAGAAGAACAGCTGGTATTCTTTCTATGGGCATGCTGCACACACATGGGTATACAGGACACTCATGCCATACCACTGCATACTACACATATACACATCCGAAAAGGGTTAATTCATCATTTTCAATATCTAGAAATGACTGATTTCAGCATCTACAAGGAAATGTTTATGTGAACAAGTTAGGTAAACTTTTCTCATCGAGGTAAAATTGGGCTCAATATCTGTTAAAACCTGAGAAAGTAAGTACTCACTTTTTTCAAAAAAGAAATCTATTATCTTTAACCAAACTTCAACACATATGTCAAATATTATATTATTCTTCAATAATCTGGCACAAGAACTAATTGAATTTGAGCAATACTTAATGGAGTACTTTCTAGAGACCCACATAGCACATCAAGTCACCAACCACATTACTCTATGTATAATATTTTCTCTCGTGGGTATATATTCTTTGTAATGGTACTGTGTTACATAAAGGTAATTTTACACAATTTTAATCTACTTTGTGTGCATTCCTCCCATATTTCCTACCTTCCTTTACTATCCCCCTCCATCATTAGTTGTCTTTGACCCCCTGGAGAAATTCTTTTCTACTTTCATGCTATATAAGACTTTATATTTCTATATAAAATATAGCACTCAGGAGGGAGGCAGAGGTAGCAGGATAGCTGTGAGTTCAAGGCTATCCTGAGGCTGCTACTACATAGTGAATTCCAGGTCAGTCTGGGGTAGAGCAAGAGCCTGTTTCAAAAACACTAAAAAAAAAAAATCTAGGCACTAGAAATAATAGAAAAATATGTGGCATTTGTCTTTCTGAGACTGACTGACTTACCTCAATTAATATTATCTACAGTTGCATCCATTTTCACACACATGACATAACTTTGCTTTTCTTTATGGCTAAAAAGTTTCCATTGTGCATATATACCACATTTTCACTATCCATTCCTCTGCTGATGAACACCAAGGTTGGCTCCATAATTTAGCTGTGAACTATAACTATTGCAAATAGTGTTGTAGTAAATATGCAAGTATCTCCATGATATGTAGACTTGGAGTCCTCTGGGTAGAAACCCAGGAGTGGTATAGCTGAGTCATCTGGTGGAGGTATTTTTAGTTATCAAACAAGCAAATAAATAAACAAATAAATAGATTAATGAAATGGACAGTCTCAAAAGATGAAGTATATAGCTGGCGTGGTGGTGCACACCTTTAATCCCAGCACTTGGGAAGCAGAGGTAGGTGGATCATGTGAGTTCGAGGCCACCCTGTGACTACATAGTAAGTTCCAGGTCAGCCTAGACTTGTGTGAGACCCTACCTTGAAAAACCAAAAACAAAAAAAAAAGAAGTATAAATGGCCAATAAACAGAGGAAGAAATATTCAACATCGCTACCTAGCAGAGAAATGCAAATTAAAACTTTGTTGAGATCTCATCTCATCCCTGTCAGAATGGTAGTATTAAAGAAACCAAATAACAAACACTGGTGAGGATGTGAATAAAATGGAATTCTTACACATTGCTGGTGAGAATGTAAACTAGTTCAATCACAACATAAATCAGTATGGAGATTCTCAAATATGTATACATCATATTTTAAATGTAAAGTTAGTCATTTAACTAATGACTAAACCTTCTAACATCTTTAGTCTAGAAAATTAATTAATTAAATTGTTGCATTTATCTTTTAGAACCAAGTGGGGGAGATGATACCCTGATAGTGGCTGGTTTAAAAAAGACATATTTCATAAACATTTATTATATATGTAAGGCATTCTGCTAAATTTTTTCCGATATTTTCTCATTTAATCCCCCAAAATCACTTTATAAAGTACTGTTTTCAGTTTTAAACCAAAGATAGTAAGCTGTGTGTGTTTAAAAAAAAAAAAAGAATAATCCTCTTAAGACCATGTCACAGTGGCAGTATAGATACCAACCTGGAACCCATACCTGCTTAACTTGAAACTGGTGCCTTCTCAGGAACAAAGTTCTGGTTTGAATGAACCAGACAGACCTAGGTTTGAATTATGACTCATCAACCCTAGTCAAAGTACAAGAAAATATTAAAATAATTATGAATGCTAACAAAGTATACTAATTCAGAGTTTAGAAGTTGTATTTACTAATGAATTCAATTTTGTCTTTGTTGCTTTTTTCTATATTCAAGACTTCTTAGAAAACACACCTTATTTAAAATGGGTGATAATCAACTAAACATTTTTGTTTTGAAAATGGACTCATGGCCACTGAAGCTTGCTTCTTTGTTTTCTTTCCCATTGAACTGTTCATTTAATGGAAGACTCTCTGTATCTCCTCTATTGATTTTTCAGGGCCTGAGGATTACTACTCCATAATTACTGGATTGATAGATGATGTGTGTATAGATGGATGGATGTGTATACAGATGATAGTAGATGTATATGGGTGGATGGATATGTGGATAGTTGGATATGTGGGTGGATGGATGGGTGGGTGGACTGTGGGTTGATAGAAGGGTGTGTGAGTTAATGAATGGATGGATGGGTTGTGGGTCAACAGATGTTACTATGGATGATGTATGGATGTGTGGGTAGATGTACGGATGAATGGATGGATGGATGGATTGTGGGTTGACAGAAGTTAGTGTGGGTAAATGGATGGGTATGTGAGTAGAAGGATAGATGAGTGGATGTATACTGATACTAAAAACTAATAGCTTTTGTTATTTAACTTATTAAGCACCATTCTAATTAGTGTTACAAGCATTAACTGAATGGCATAATACAGTTTCTGTTTTAACCATGCTGGTATTACAGTCTAGTAAAGAGTCAGAAACTTGTATTTTAAAGCCTAATTTCCTGGTGAATAAATAGCAGATGATAATTGTCAAATTTCTACCTCTTCCCCATATCTTATAGCAGGGCTGCAACTGTTAGACAAAGGTCTTTGCAAAGTGCTGCAAAACATCAGACATCCTCTACCAATTGCAGCTTCCATGGGAACCCATTCTCTTCCTCTAGATCTGAGTCCTAAACATGTCTGCTGCCTTATGGATGATCCTGGTCTTGGCATTTCCCTATTCTTCTATTATTAGCAGAAAGAAAATATAATCTGCTAGATTGGAGAGGTTGCTCAGTGGTTGAAGGTGCTTGCTTGCAAAATTTGATGGCCTGGGTTTGATTCCCCCAAAGAGGTACATGCATCTGTAGTTTGCAGAGGCAGGAGGCTCTGATGTGCTCATTTGCTCTCTCTCTGTCTCTCAAATAAAATAAAATAATAGACTATATTTAAAGAGATGTAATCTGCCTTATGAAGACACTATGAAAGGAATGTAATCAGGATAAACCATGGTACCTGGCAAGAATAATTCTTATCCTCTAACATTGACACCATTTCTATTATCAGCTAGCATTACCTACTTAGTCATTATTTCTCCTCTGTTGAGCTAGACCAATTTTTGAAAACAATGTATTTCTACCCTGAATGATTCAATTTCTCTTTCATATACCTCCTCTTTTAAACTGCATTATCATCCATTAAGACAATCTTTCCAAAATCAGTGATCTCCTCTTTACCAAAACTAATGGCCTACTGAACAAAATAAAATCAACATTGATCTTGCTAAACCTAATCCTTCCATCTTCCCTGCTACTATGTTCAGAAACCTTAGCACCACATTTTTCTTCTCTAAAATCTATGCTGAAGGCAAATAATCAGCAATTCAACTCTCCTACACTTCCTTGCGCTCATTCTGTAAATTCAAAATATTCCTTGGGGCCAGTAGGGAACATATAATGTCCTCTAGTCTTTTTAAATTTTTGTCTCATACACCTTATATTCTTATTAAACCATCCAGTAGGTTTTTCTTTTATAGTCTCATTCCAATCTTATATCCCTCTGTATTTCTGATACTTTACTCTTTTCCTTGATGAAGTCATATCCACTCTTCAGATCTCAGTTCCTCTGGCAGGGCCTCAAATGGTCTTTCCTGTTACCCCCATTCCTTTCAGCACAAATTAATTGCTTCCTTTTTTTATAAATCCACAGTATTTTATATACTCCTCTATTTAACCAAAACATTCTTTTTATTAACATTGTGTATGAAAGGTCTGTCTCTCCTAATGTCTTGTTTATCTTTGTTTGACCCATTGTACATAGCAGAATAAGTGTGTGTCATTTAACTGTTTTAAACCTTATGTTCTTTCTTGTAAAGAAAAAGAAAATTAAAATGTAAGGAATTAAAATGTAACAGGCATTCAAGCCAGGCATGGTAGTGCAGGACTGTATGTGCTAGCTACTTGGGAGCCTGAGGCAAGGAGACCTGCCTGGGTTTCAGAGTGAGTTCAAGGCCATTCTGAATAACTTAGTAAGATCTTGCCTCAAAATAAAAGGGAAAGGGGGTGTTGCAAGCAAGTTAACATTGCTGGTAGAAAACACTGAACCAAGAGCAGCTTATTGGAAAAGGGGATTTTTTTTGGCTTATGGACTCAAGGGAAAGCTACATGATGGCAGGGGGAAACGATGGCATGGGCAGAGGGTGGACATCCACTCCTGGGTAACATCAAATGGACAACAGCAACATAAAAGTGTGCCAAAAACTGGCAAGAGGAAGCTGAACACCCATAAGCCCGCCCCCAACAATACACTACTTCAGTAGGCTTTAATTCCCAAGTTGCCATCAGCTGGGGACCCAGCATTCAGAACACCTAAGTTTATGGGGGACACCTGAATCAAACCAACACAGGGGGCTAGAGATTCATCTTAAAGCTAAATCACTTGACACTCTTAGGGCCCTGAATTTGGTCTTCTATATTAGAGTAGTGAAAGGGGGAACAGTTTTCATATTTTTGGTGGTACATATTTATTATGGTATCTTGAATATATATATATATATATATATATATATATATAACTAGCCTGCTGTCTTTTCTTCCTCAGTAAATCAGGATAGCAAAAGCTAAGGTGAGAGGCTGTGAGTAGAACAAAGGTGCCATCTAAAGTCCTGGCCTGGTTCATTTTTGCTTCTTAGCCCTATAAGCTAGTTTGGGGGTATTATACTGTTAACATAGAAGGACTTTGATAGTTGTAAAATAAGACACACAGATTTCACACGAAAGAGTGAAAGTAATGTAACAGGAAGAAGGAAGACCTTCATGAGTGCTCACTGAATTCTCAGGCATTCACTGATGACTTGGGTCGTCCTCAGCTAATTTTGGTTTTTGCTGGACTTTGAGGAGTTAAGAATTTGTATTAACTGATGATAAAATCAAGTCTTTTCATTCATAGTTTCATTTCCAAAGGCTTGCTTCAGAGTCTTTGTTAAAGTAAGCACTTCCTGACCAAATGCTTTGGATTTACTATACACAGCTTCATCACGATCACCTCAGGCAGCTGGGAAGATCCTGTTCCAGGCAGTTTTTCTTCACAGATGCTGATGTGATCTTTTCAAGTCCAACTTCATTTCATCCATATTAGATGCTCCCATAATTATTCACTTAGAGAATTACATATCAATTTCACATTTATGACACAACAAAGAAGATTTCATTAGCAAAGTGCAGTGAATTTGAATAATAGATACCCATTTTAGTATCATATCAGGAGATGGTGTGATGGAAAACATATTATACTATCATATGATTTTTGCCTTAAACACATATCCTTTAAATGACTCTCAATCCTCTATAAACACCAAAACTGTAACCACATCTGAGGAGAAAAATACTGTAAAATCACTCAAATATTTTTATGTGAAACCAATTATCTCACACTTTTATAATTCATTACTAAATGGAAAAAAGCATTTTTATCTTACAATAAATTAAATACATGAGAACATCAAGCATAAGATTTGATGCTACTGGATAAAGATATGGACATTAAGGATCTATTAAAATTGTCATTTTACTCCTACTTGTAAACTCACTTATTCAAACTTTAGACTTGGTTAAATTGCAGGCTTTATCCCTTCTTCTCCCACAGCAGAAGGCCTTATGCAGAATAAGAAATATATCCTACTGCCAGGGATAGGAGGTCACAATGCAGAGAATGCACTAGAATAGAATGTACACAGGCTATAAGTATGAAATGAATGTTTTGTTTCTCTTCCCAAGTGTGTTGCTTATGTGAGAATGTTTAAATACTACTATAGCCCTTTTAAACTCAAAAGTAAGCTCTGGGATGCTTTTGTAATACGATTTTCAAAATTTGCTCAACCATGTTTATAGCTGCTCAATTCATAATAGCTAAAAACTGGAATCAACCCAGGTGCCCATCATTAGAAGAATGGATAATGAAGTCATGATATATATGCACAATGGAATTCTACTCAGCAGTAAGAAAAAATGATACAATGAAATTTATAGGCAAATGGATGGACTTAGAACAAATCATATTCAGTAAATACACACAATCACAGAAAGACAAACACTACATGCTCTCACTCATCTGTGGTCCCTAACATTGATGAATTTGAGTTGCTGGCATACTGGATATGCAACTTGAGGCCCAGACAATAGGGATGAAATGTGTTGGGGCGGAGGGAAAGGGGAGGATGTGGGAAATAAACAAAACTAAACCCAAAATGAACCAGTACCATGGAAACCTTTCTCCTTGAAGGTAAATTAAAAGATATAACCCTCAAGAGGAGTATAGGGGAAGTGCCCAAAAAGAAGGGTGCTAGAGATGGTGAAATGATGCCTAACCTTAAAAAGTTTTAGCTCTGACCTATTACTACCTGTACAAGATATAGGTGTTACCCACATTGAGCTGTAGCTTGGAGAGACCGCTAAGGTCCCCAAAACAAGACAGGCTTGTCAAAGCACTTGATTCCCCACCTGAGGTAAAAGGTAATACCCTATTGCTGAAGATACCATATGCTGCTGACACACAGCATGGAGAGACTGGGTTGGAATCCAGAAGAAAAACAACCACCAGACAGTTAATCTGTCTAGTGTTGGAAAGCACTACATGCACTACCTGGAGAAAGTAGCCAAAAATGGTCTGAGAAACCAGGGGTCTAAGCTACGCAGAAGCAATCAGCCTGACAATTGTAATGGTGGCACACAGCCTTGGTTGGGAACCAATGGCTTTCTGATTGGCTAAGAGATTAACTCAGTGAAAAGGAATCCATATTTGGAACTGGGAACCAGGTCAGAATCCTATGGAGACAAAGATTATGTTCTCCAGTGTCAAACTCTCACTAGTCTTTGGCTGAAAGCGAGTCTACATCCACCAAATTCTCCGTAAATTACTAACGTTTATCCCATTTAACCTATGCTGACTTCACTCTCCACTGGAGAATTTGCTTTTCTTTTTCAGAATGCAGGCAGACCCAAGGAGATAAACCACCCCTTGCATCTCACTCAAGGCCCAGCGAAAACACAGAGGAAGTAGGGTGATGAGTAAGAGTGCTGTTTCCATGGTGAGCCTGACAATCAATGCCAGGGTAAAGGAGACAGATGCTGAGAATACTCAGCACTTACCAAAGCAGAAATCTAGAGGCTCCTAAGAGCTCACCACTGATGGAGACCTAAAACACACCCACCAAGGCTTAGGGAATTTTTCAGAATAGGGGGTGGAAAGACTATAAAAGCTGCAGGTTGGGATGTCATGCCTAGAGGTATTGCCTCCCCACAACAATGACTGCTGCTCCCACAATGCATAATCCCCAACCCCATGGGGAACACCAGCAACCCCACTGAGGAGGGCCCCCTTAAAATGGAGGTAAATAGGAGGGAAAAGATGGTACCAACACAAGATGTATCCATACAAAGTATTTTCTGAATAAATAAAATCCCTGCTTATATTTTTTTCTGTTCTATAATTATAACAAAATAAATCATGAGAGCAATGATCTCTCAGAACAAACTCAAAGGGCCCAATCCATATTCCCCATGCATACTTGAAACTACCATTCACAACATAACGATGTAAAACTAGATCTAAATCAGACACATTTGTTTCCAGAAACAATCATACTTCTCAACTTGAATTTTTTTTAAAAAAGTATGTATGTATGCATGCATTTATTTATTTATTTGCAAAGAGAGAGAAGGGAGGGTGAATAGAGTGGGTGTGCCAGGGCCTAATGTCACTGGAAACAAATTCTAGTTACATGTGCCATTTTGGGCATCTAGCTTTTTGTGAGTAATGAGGAATAGAACCCAGGCCATCCGGCTATGCAAGCAAGAATTCATCACTCTAGCCCCTAAACTTATAATTTTTAAAAAATATTTTTATTTTTATTTATTTATTTGACAGAGAAAGAGGGACAGAGAGAGAGAGAATGGGTGCACCAGAGCCTCCAGCCACAGCAAACGAACTCCAGATACATGTGCCACCTTGTGCATCTGGCTAATGTGGGTCATGAGGAATCAAACCTGGTTCCTTTAGCTTTGCAGACAAACTCTTTAACCGCTAAGCCATCCCTCCAGCCCTAAACTTGCAATCTTTTCATAAAAGTAGAAAAAAGAAGTTACAATTACATATGAACCTATCAAGAACCAAGACATAAGCAGGGTGGTTCATGCCGCTAATCCCAACACTTAGAAGGCAAGAAGATTGCCAGGAATTCAAAACCAGCTTCAGCTATGAGATACTTCTTTAAAAAAACTAATACTGTCTTTAAGTATAAATGACAATTTAGACAATGGCATACAAACTTGCAACTGAAAGTGAAGCATTTGAGAAAATACAAATAAATATTTTAAAAAACTAATACAAATCCTGTCCTTATTCTGGTAATATAACATTTAAATAGTACTGTGTTAAAAATAGTGCACACACATATTGCACACATTTATATACACATATACAATATACATGCACACACAAAAATACATATTACCTACAGCTATAACAAATAAGTAGAAGAATTGCCAACCAAAGAAGTCTGACAATCTTCAACAGGGACTTACATAAAAGAATCATCAGGGACTTCCGGCCAAGGTGGCCTAACTGCACAGCACATCCCCAGGAAAGAAAGATGTAGATCCTAAGGAGAGAGCCACCCCATCATACCACAAAAGGGCCCCGGCTGAAACTAAGAACATCTGGCGAAACAAGCAAGGGTTCTGTTTTCTTGGTGAACCGGGTACCAGCACAAGGGTGAAGGAGATCAACACAGAGAAAAATCAACTCTTACCAAATCAGAGATCCAGAGACCCAGAGGCCCCCAACACCTCATCACTGAAGCAGATCAAAAATGAACCCAACATGGCTCAGGGAAATTTTGCGGAAGAGGGGCTGGGAAGAATGTCAGAGCCACATGTTGGGTCATGATATGCAGACATTTATCCTACCCATAACTGTGGACTGACTCCAGAATGCATGACCCATATACCTCAACAAGGAGGGGCCAAAGGGAGGGGGTAGGTCACGGATGAGCCTAATAATGGTACAAATTGACTGTATTTGCTGAGTACAAAACTAATTAATAAATAAAAATCCCTCATGGGGGCTGGAGAGATGGCTTAGAGGTTAAGCTTTTGCCTATGAAGCCTAAGGACACCAGTTCGAGGCTCGACTCCCCAGGACCCATGTTAGCCAGATGCACAAGGGGCGCACACGTCTGGAGTTCGTTTGCAGTGGCTGGAAGCCCTGGCGCACCCATTCTCTCTCTCTCTCTCTCTCCCTCTTTCTGTCTGTCTGTCACTCTCAAATAAATAAATAAAAATAAACAAAAATAATTTAAAAAATAAATTTTAAAAAATTTCCCTTGAAAAAAAAAAAACAAATCATCAATACTTTCTTTATCACAGGTTAGAAAATGCATAACAATTGTATTTCGTGGGACCTTTTGAAAACTTGGGAGATGGGTTTTCAATGTTCTATTCTGTGTGCAGCCCTTCCTACACCTGAGAAAGGGCATTCTACTGATTTATAAACACATATAACAAGTACGAATCTGCCAACTCCTGCAATTTTGATTTGTAGAGTCCATTCTGCTCCAATGCAGAGAAGTGCTGAAAGTTCTCAGTGAGAAGCAAGACAATGGAAGCAACACCTTATCCTTTCACTAAAATCTGACTTGCAGTGGCACAAAAAATGAGCTCAAAAACTCCCAATTTAGGTGCTGACTACATTACACTTAATATGTTTTTTTTTTAAATTTTTGGTTAGCATAAAACAACTAGGTTTCAATATCACATTTTCCTATATGTTTCATTATGCTTTCTTATTTGTCCCTGATTACCACCACCATCCCTTCATTTCTCCTTCTCTCTTGCTGGCTCCCTTATTTTTCCCAAAGTAGTTCTCTTTCTGTTTTTATGACATATATATGCCATTGTCTTCTCTAGTTCCTTTCTGCCTCTCCATTTAGACCTCTTCTTGCCTCCTTATATCCCCTTTCTACTTTTATTATGTCCTACACACATTACATTCATACAACACACATATCTCCCGCTAACACACCTATATTTAAATCTAGATTCTCCCTGTGAGAGAAAATGACCAGCATTTATCTCTGTGAGTCTAACTTATTTCATTTAATAGGATAAGCTCCAGTTCCACACATCTGCCTGTAAATGTTATAATTTTATTCTGCTTTACAGCTGAATAAAGTTCCTTTGTGAATATGTACCCCATTGTAATCATTAATTCATGTTTATTTATTTTTAGCATGGTACTGGACTGAACCCAGGGCTTTGTATATTCTATATAAGCACTCTACTCTACCACTGAGCTACATCCTTAAACCTCTGTTCATCTGAAGGTGGGCATTTAGGCTGTTCCATATCTTGGGAACTGTGAATAGTGATGTCTTACTTTTTCCTAACTCAGCCATAATTAACAGTTCTAATTAATTTTCAAACTATAAATGCTTTCACATTTAAAAAAATTCAGGTCTATTCATCAGAAATTAATGATGCATACTTAAAGTAAGTAAGTGACAGTTTTAACTAGTTAATGCTATCAGTAAACTCAAATTTTTGGCTATTTTCCAACTTCTTCCCCCCAGTCTGCTAGTTTATGAATTTAACTGTCAACATTAAGGATAATTGGCAATAAAGAAAAACAGTCGAGGCAAAGTACTATCTGGAGTTATGTTCACCTCAGGAAAATCACCTCCCATCCAGACAGCTGTGTATGGAATTTAACTGTAAACATGTATCAGCTTAATGCAGCAGGTTTCCAAGAAAGTGATTTAAAATATTTAACTAGGTAGAATTTAGGATGGTATCATTTTCACCCTACTACAAAGGATGTTTTTTGTTATTTGGTCAAAAATAACATTACTAATGACCCCTTTCCTAAGAAAATCCAATTCATCTAACAAATAATGAGCAATTACTAAGAAGGAATACCTTACCAAAGAGAGAGCAAAGTCAACACCATTCTAATAATGGCCTACACCTACTAAATTCTCGATAAAAAAAAGTTAGGGTTATCTCATTTGTCCTGGTGCTAACTTACTCTCCGCTGGAAAACCTGCTTCTCTTTTTCAGACAGATGTAGATCCTAAGGAGAGAGCCACCCCATCGTACCTCAAAAGGGCCCTGGCTGAAACTAAGAACAATTGGCAAAACAAGCATGGGTGCTGTTTTCCTGATGAACTGGATACCAGCAGAAGGGGGAAGGAGATCAACAGAGAAAAATCAACTCTTACCAAATCAGAGAGCCAGAGCCTCAGAGGCCCCCAACAACTTATCACTGAAGCAGACCAAAAATGAACCCAACATGGCTCAGAGAAATTTTGCGGAGGAGGAGGCGGAAAGAATGTCAGAGCCACATGTTGGGTCATGATATGCAGAGACATTTATCTTACCCATAACTGTGGGCTAACTCCACAATGCATGACCCATATACCTCAACAAGGAGGGGCCAAGGGGAGGGGGTAGGTCACAGATGAGCCTAATAATGGTACCAAACTGACTGTATTTGCTGAATACAAAACTAATTAATAAAGAAAAAAAATAAAAGTGTTCAACTTTCTAATTTGTAAATCAGATCAAGGCAATATGTGAGTATAGTCAGCCCTGACCTTACTATTGGTTTTTCCCTTAAGCAGGGTATATGCAAACTGCATACTCTCCAAGATCATCAACTTAACTTCATCTTTTCTTCTTCTTCTCTTCCTCCTCATTCTTCTCTTTCTCTCTCTTTCCTCTTTTTGCATGTGTATGTGTGTGCCCTCAGAGGCATGCACACATGTTCAAAGGCCAGAGGTAATGTTTTTTATTAGCTTAATTGGCTTTCCTGTAAGTCCCAGGTTTTTAAAGATTATTTATTTATTTGATAGAGTGAGAAAGAGGCAGACAGAGAAAGAGAGAGAGAGAGAGAGAGAGAGAGAGAGAGAGAGAGAGAATGGGCATACCAGGGTTTCCAGCCACTGCAAATGAACTCGAGTCCTGGGCCACCTTGTGGATCTGGCTGATGTGGGTCCTGGGGAACTGAACCAAGGTCCCTTGGCTTTGTAGGCAAATGCCTTAACCACTAAGCCATCTCTCCAGTCCTATTTCAGACCTTTTTATTCTGTGTGAGATTCACTACTGAGTTCATCTGTTGCCTATAACTATTACCCCAGTAACGATCAGAGTCACTGCATTAGGAACATGAAAAGACCCTAGGAATCTGCAAGTATAATTCAAAATTCTTAAATCTAGATAAAAGATTGCTTCTTTCAGTACTAGTTAGCGATCCAACCCATGTCTCTAGCTTCCAGTTTCTGATTCTGATTCCCTAGTTGAGCCTATCATTTGCATTTTCTACCTTTCCCTTTCCTCTCTTCAGTGGTTTACACAGGCCCAAAAGGCAGCGTTTCTCTTTTGCCACTGAAACTCTTGAGTTCCCCCAACACTATCAGAGTAGTAAACTGCCACAGAGCAGAGGCTGTTGGCAGAGGTGCAAAGCTCTCAAAGAAATATAGCAGTAGCTTTAACAAATGCTTGGTGGAAAATTTAACATTTTTATTAACCTTAGGTTGTAAATTCTATAGGATCATTTGTGTTATTTTTTTAAAAAATTCTGTATATTTATTTATTATTTATGATCTATGTCCTTATGGGTAAGGCTAATAATGAGAGAATATAGGCAAAATAGTAAGCCCTGATAAAAATGGAGTAATAATGATTACAATGTCAGGAACTTATTAGGAGAGGTATTGTAGAAAAGACCAAGGTAAAAATATTTAACACACACACACACACACTGCTACTTAAAGTTATCTGTGACATAGATAAAAAGCAGCTATCACATTCTTGAGGCTTTGTAATGTCAAACACAGGAAGGCAGGGGTAATAAGAAACACTATAAAGAAAGTGAACACAGTGTAGGCATATGAGATGAGTTCATAAAGGTTTTCCACTTTCATCAAAAGAAGCACAAGTGAGGATCCCCTGGTAGATTGGGGCAAGTTGATGAGATTGGTGAATATAGAAGTAGAAACAAAAAGTTAATAAAGGGCTGGAAAGATAGCTTGGTGGTTAAGGCATTTGCCTGCAAAGCCAAAGGACCTAGGTTCAATTCTCCAGTACCCATGTAATTACAGATACACAGTGATACATGTGTCTGGAGTTTGTTTCCAATGGCAGGAAACCCTTGAGCAACCCTACTCTATCTCTGAGTCTCAAAAATAAATAAATAAATATAATTTTTTAAAAATTTTAAGAGTTAATAAAAAGGTATAACATTAACACTCCATACCCTGCTATTATACTACATGAAAATTCTCAAGGGAATTTTTAGTGGCCTAGTGAAACACACACACACACACACACACACACACACAAAGAGAGAGAAAGACTAATTGAGAGAGAGAGAGAGAGAGAGAGAGCTCTGTGTCCTGTGAGGAAAACAAATGCATCCATGAATTCCTCTTATGCAACAGTTGCACCAAACATTATGGAAAGCCCAAATTCCAAGTGGCTTGTATCTTTTGCATATTCAGCTCAAGAATGTCTTAATGGTCCCAAAGTTGTACGAATCAAATTAATGTGAGTGTATGTAATCTGCTGGAAAGTTTCAGGAAAAAATTCTCCGAAAACTAGCTCTACTACCTTTGAAAAAGCTAAGCTTAATAGTCACAATATCTCTTTGTTTTTTCAATGTTCATATGAACATACATGCATATGCACATACCATACACAAATTCATTTTCAATGCAACCAATATTTACAGTATCTCCTAAACCTCTTTTCAAAAAATACTATTTCTTAAAATTAGAAATATAACCCTCCTAACAATGTGTTACACATAGCTCTAACAGTATACAACACCATACCATCAAAATGTTAAATTGGAAAACCAGTATGAACTAAATTCCAGGAAGACCCAATTTTCAAATTTCTATTCAATCTTGGTCTTAATTTTATAAATTGAATTGGTACATGGGAGGGAATGTGGTGATTCCAGGACATACTGAGTAAAGTACAGAAAACACTGAATACATATTTAAAACAATGCACCCTTTTCTCCAAAGCAATTTGAAACTCCCTGGTATTGGTCCTCTCTCAGCTATTGCTGTGAAGGCAATGTTGCAACCCCAGACCTTCAGTCACACCTTTGTTTGACATTTCCTGAAAACTGCATCAAGGGAAATCCTTCCAGCAGTTTTGTGAGCATGTTTTATTCTATTATGAACAGGATTAAGTATTAACTACACTTTTAATTTCTAGAAAATTATAAATCTGCATATAATAGTCTTTACCAAATGTTCTCTTGATCACTTATTAATAAAAGGAATTAGGAACAATGCTGATATGCACAGGCAGTGGAGTCCTAGAATGAATCATGCACCAGCAGGGTCTAAGAACACAATCCCACAAGAGGACCAAGGTGCCCTCTGTTCTTTCTGGAATCTCATGATTTCAGATTCCTAATCAGAGTAAGATTACTGTGATGGTTAGTCTCTGGTTGTCAATTTGACAAGATTTATAAACACCATGAAAACAAATCTTTGGTCATGTCTGTGAGGAATTTTCTAGATTAGAATGGTTGAGGAGGGAGGATACACCCTAACTGTGGGAGGCACCTTCCCATATACTGAGTCCCTGGGCTTTATAACAAAGGAGAAAACTAGCTGAGTATTTGGCATTCATTGCTCTCTCTGCTTCCTCAATGCTGATGTGAAGGTGTAATTCCTGCTTCTTCCATGTTTTCCCTGCTATGATGCTCTTCTCCTTGAAACTACAAGCCAAAAATAAACCCTTGTGTTCCTGAAGCTACTTCAGTTTATTGTGTTTGAGCACTGAGAAAGTGATTGATACAAATACCTGTTATTGTTGATACTAAGGCAATTGGAATCACAAGATTCCTTCCCTTCTCTTTTTCTTTCAGGGCCCTCTTTCTCTCATTTCTCCTCCCATTCATCTCCTTTCTTCCCCTGTATTCCCTTTCTTCTTTACCTATATCATTGTCTCTCTCCATCCTCCTTTTCTGTTTCAACACTATGGGAACATTATGTGCTAGACTATGAGTTTGCATAGGCAAAAATAATTTGTTCATTGATGCCTTACCAACACTTTACACCTAGCATGTAGTAGGCACTCAGTAATTATTTACTGATGTGCCCATTTGGGTAAGATAGTGGTACATAAGGTACAGCTCCTGCTCTCATGGTAACTACAATATGGAGAAATCAATAAGGCCACTATACAGACATGTACATTATAGGAGACATGAATAAAATATACAGGGAACACAAAAAGGCAGAAATTGAATTCTATTTTGACATCAATGGAAAATATCCCAGAGAAGACAATTTGCATACAGAGTCATGAAAGAGCTGTAATAATTAGATAGGCATGACCAGAGACTAGAGAGAGAGGTCAATAAGAGGCCTTTCAAGTGGAAAAGGTAGGGCATATGAAGACTTTGGGCACAATATCCCCACACATAATGGTCTGAGGACCTCCAGGGACTTACTCAGAGATGAGAGTGCAGAAGTGACAGGCATGGGATACAGGTGTCAGTAAGGGAAAATTTCCATGGATTCCAAATAGGACAGTAATCTGGTCAGACTGTCATCCTCCAAAGAGCAATCCAAGGTGGGGGACAGAGAGGAGTCAAATATCTGAGGTCTGAGGTTTCAATAAGAGCTAGCTGCATTTGTTTAGGTAGGAGGTAAGAAGAGCCTAAAGTAAGGCAATCAAGGTGTTTTAGAAGAAACAAGAGTGGATGAAAGACACATTTAAGAGACAGAGTGGTTTGACTTCCAAATTAGAAGAGTGTAGTTAGAAAAGAAGGGGTGTAGGTAGAAAACTGAGTTTTATTCACTGAGATCACAGATTTAAAAGATGGGGTGAAGCCAGGTGTGGTGGCACATGTCTTTGATCCCAACACTTGGGAGACAGAAATAGGAGGATTGCCATGACTTCGAGGCCACTCTGAGACTACAGAGTGAATTTCAGGTCAGCTTGGGCTAGAGCAAGACCCTACTTCAAAAAAGCAAAAGAAAAAAAAGGGGGGGGGGTGAATTTTTAATACTCTCACTGTAAGACTCAGAAGAAGAATCCTATTCTATTCCAATAGAAGTGTACTAGTCTAGAATTAAGTAGTATACTGTGAAATCCCCAATTCATGAGTTGACACTTCAGATATAAGGCATATGATGGAGTTGAGGAGGACACAGGCAGGAATACATGGAGAGAGAGGTGGAGACAGCATTGGGTTGGATGCAGTGTGTACTTGTTATGGTTAAAATATGAGTGGATAGATGTAAGAATAGAGACAAATGATCAATAGATAGATTCATAGATAGATAGATGATATATATATGTACATGTATATATATATATATATATATATATATATATATATATATATAGAGAGAGAGAGAGAGAGAGAGAGAGAGAGAGAGGGAGGGGGGGTAAGATGGTGCATACCTTTAATTTCAGCACTCAGGAGGCAGAAGTAGGAGGATTGCTGTGAGTTCAAGGCCACCTGAGACTACATAGTGAATTCCAGGTCAGCTTGGGCTACAGTAAAACCCTACCTCATAAAACCAAAAAAATAAAAAAATAAAAAAATGAAAAGAGAGAGAGGGAATGAAGGATAAACAAGAGGACAGCTCTATCAGCTGTATAAATGTTGAATTAATGAATATCATCCCCTAAGATGTTAAGAATGTTAAATTTTTATGTTCACTTGAATGTCAAATGTCAAAACAGAGTCCATGGAGGCAGTTTAGAAAGTGACATTAGCATTTGCATATTATCATCTTGGGATAGAAAATGCATTTGGGCTGGGCGTGGTGGCGCACGCCTTTAATCCCAGCACTCGGGAGGCAGAGGTAGGAGGATCACCATGAGTTCGAGGCCACCCTGAGACTACAGAGTGAATTCCAGGTCAGCCTGGGCCAGAGTGAGACCCTACCTCAAAAAACCAAAAAAAAAAAAAAAATGCATTTGTTGGGGCCAGGGGCCAGAGGGGGCTTGAGGGATGGCTTAGTGCTTAAGGCATTTGCCTGCAAAGCCAAATGACCCAGATTCGATTCCCCAAGACCCATGTTGGCCAGGTGCACCAGGGGGCGCATGCATCTGGAGTTCATTTGCAGTAGCTAGAGGTTCTGACACACCCATTCTCTCCTGACCCTCTCTCTCTCTTCTTCTCTCTATCACATAAATAAATAAAACATAAAATATTTTAAAAATCTAAAGAAAATGCAGTTGTCTAAAACTATTTCTCTTCCAGTTTTAATATACAAACAAACTCAATCTGCTCTTTAAATGAAGTTATTGAATGATGTCATAGTAGATTTCCGTAAGTTCTGTTACCTTGCTATTATTCTCAAGTTTTTTGTATAGTGAACATCAAAACTAACTTTGTGGCCTGGGGATGTACCTCAGGGCAGTGATGGAGCATATATGTAGCATTCTGAACATCCTGGATTCAATCCCCAGTGCCACTAAAAGAAAAAAAAAATTGGCATGGTGGCATACACCTTTAATCCTAGCACTTGGAAGGCAGAAGTAGGAGGATCATCATGAGTTCAAGGTCACCCTGAGAATACATAGTTAACTCCAGTTCAGCCTGGGCTAGAAACAGACCTTCCTTCAAACAAAACAGAAGAAAACACAAACACAAAAAATAAATAAATAAATAAATAAATAAATAAATAAATAAATAAATAAATAAAAACAGCAGGGTGTGGAGGTGCACGCCTTTAATCCCAGCACTCTAGGGAGGCAGAGGTAGGAGGATAACTGAATTCAAGGTCACCCTGAGACTACATAGTAAATTCCAGGTCGGCCTGGGCTAGAGTGAGACCCTACTTTGAAAAACAAAAAAACACAAACAAACAAACAACAGCAAAAAAACAGTTCTCAAACTACGAAACAGTTGAGCTAGTTTACAACTTTTATTTTTGTTGTTGTTGTTTTTAATCAAGGTAGGGTCTCACTCTGGCTCAGGCTGGCCTAGAATTAACTATGTAGTCTCAGGGTGGCCTTGAACTCACAGTGATCCTACTACCTCTGCCTCCCAAGTGCTGGGATTAAAGGCATGCACCACCACACCAGGCATAGTTTACAACTTTCAACTAGCATACCTTGGGGCTGGTGTAAACCTATGCTACTTTTGCAAAGGTCACTGTGATGGCAATCCACATGCAGCTTTTTCCCTAATTTTCCCTAAGTAGGCATATGACAACACGGCCAACAACTCAGTGGCATCTACTTCAGTATGAGTCAGCCAAAGCAAAACATAGACAACTGGGGCTGGAGAGATTGCTTAGCGATTAAGGTATTTGCCTGCAAAGTCACAGGACCTTGGTTTGATTCCTCAGGACCCACGTAAGCCAGATGCACAAGGTGGCACATGCATCTGGAATTTGTGAGCAGTGGTTGGAGGCCCTGACATGCCTATTCTCTCTCTCTCACTCTTAAATAAATAAATATATTTTTAAAAAAACATAGACAACTGAAGAAGAGATCAATACCTATCAAAATAAATATAGAACATGCATTTTCAAATCTATCATATCTAATCTGCAGACACACAGACCATCTGATTTAATGTCTATGAGAAGTTCTCAACATAGAACAAGATATTCCCAATGATAAAATGGCTGTAGAATGACTTATCAAGTAATCATTCCTTCAAGGTAAGATTTTGCATGTTAGCCTTGAACATGTCTTTCTCCTCCTCATCTAGTTTCCTTTTCAGTCAGTATCTACAAATTATCTAAGAGTGACATGGTGGCCTTTCATGACTACTCTCAACTGCATAGCATGCTTTCTAGGATGATGAAAATTGTTACACAGGCCACAGTGTGTTGACTGATGAATGAGTAAGGAAGGTTCCTACTCTAAAATTTAAAAATTACTTTATTGACAATGTTTATAATTGCATGCAATATATTTGGATCATAATATCCTCCCATTACCTTCTCTTGACGTCTCTCTCTGTCTCCCTTCCACTAAACCCTTTCTTCTTCCTTCCCTCCTCTATTTTGATGTTATTTCTTTTCTTGTGTATGGGCATGACACACTGAATTTAATTAGGGCTGTCTGTTTGGTCACAGGTGGAGGGTTACTTACCAGAGCACACAGATCCTCTGTGGCTAGACCACACCCCCAGCCACCATTAACTGTCAATATTTCTTAAGGGAGTGAGGAAGGAATTGTGTCTTCCTCCAACATCCATGATCTAATACTGCTGGGCCTACAATTGTGTGGGTTTTTGTAAAGCTATGATAATCACTGTAACAAGACATAGCCACTGCCTACCATATTCAAAGCCAAGGTTCCTGAGATTTTTTTTTTTTTTTGCGGGGGGGGGGGCATATCTCAATGTAGTAAAACAGACATTAGTTTAAAATTAAAGCACTAACATTTCAACATGCATAAAATAGAAAAAAGGAACCCTTGTCAACTTAATTTCTTCAGAGTACTGAATGCTACTTTCTGAATCCTTTGTAATCACGAAAATGAATGCAATTAACAAGGGTGTATTAGGGTGTTAATTCATGCTGTCTTGTACTAACAATCACAGAATGTGGACAGGTAAGAATGTACAAGAACCGTGAGACACTTTCTTCAGAAAGTAGTGTCAAACATTTACACAATGGGTTAGCTTTTGCTCCAATTTAAATCCACACATTTTAACAACAGACTTATTTCCTTGTTGGGAAAGAGAATATTCTACCACTCATCTCCACTGAACCTTATTAATCATCTTATTTGGCATGTTTGGTTTTGTCCACCAGCATTTTAATTGCTATTTTATAGTCTTTAAAAATCATTTTCCTGAAAATGAAAATCAATCAAGCATATTTAATCATCTGAACAGTATTGGTAGAAGAAAAAAATGGTTAGGTGATCCTTATTGACCTTATAAATTTATTTTATGAGGAGAAGAATTAAAGTGGGTTTCATAGATTTATTCTATGAAATAATTTTCTTCCAATGTACATCAGAGTACTTTAAAAGCATAATATGTGATTATAAATATTTCATGAGTAAATGGATAAATGAATGAATTTCACTAGACTTTTCAATATGCAACTATTATGAAGGTCCTATTCTGTTATCCACAGTGAAAAGCCTGGTGCCACCATAGAATGCCATGTGGATCAGAGGAAAGATGGTTTAGAAGATGCTAATATATTGATGAAAAGTAATATTATGTCTTTAATATAACACCACATTGTAGAAAACTTTTTATTTTATGCACTAAATACTAAAAGTAAGAGCTCATCAGCTACTATCTTCTCTAGCTATAAAAACTCTTACCTTAAAACTTACCTACTATAGAAAAATTAATGGACCACCTTTTTTTTTTTTTTTACAAGAAAAAAATCTAAACAGAAAACAACAAAGATAAACTTCAAACAAGCTTTCTAGGGAAATATACATACTAATATTATGTATGTATACACGCATATTGATGACATGATTTTAGGCATGCAAAGTACATTTTTGCATATGTGTGCAGGCAATGTAGTGTGTGTGTGTGTGTGTGTGTGTGTGTGTGTGTGTGTGGTGTATGCGCATCTATTAGCCCATGTGGTACCCTTGTGTTCACCTGTGGCTTGGGGAACATCATATGGCTCACCCCACTGCTCTTTTTCACGCTATCTTACTGATTTTCATGAGTCCTGGTCCTTCTCTGGCCTCTGCTCCCCAAGGAACTGGGGTTACATATGTGCTTGGTCACACCCAGCTGTGGATCCCAGGGGTCAAACTTGATTGGTTTCTCAGGCCTCCTGAGCCCCACATGCTTCCACAGTATGTGCTCTTAAGCTCTGAGCGCTCTCTCAAGCTAGAAACTACTTTTTAAAACTGTTATCTATCAAGGTTAATGGCTTAGCCATTATTTTGCATTAATGTTTTCCCAGTGATTCCTGATCACCTTTGATAATGAATGAGAAAATATCTAGTGATCACATGAAAATAAGGTATTGGAGCAATTTATATTCATTTGGTGATACTGATTCTAAGCTTGCCTTTGTGTGTATTATATAATTCTCTCATTTTTTTTTTTGCACATGTACCCATACTTTGCCTATGCAAACCTATGAGGTGTTATCTGTACACCTGCCCAGGATAGACTTAGATTATAAATTTTAACCTACTTTAAACATATGCATAAAGTAGCCTGTGATAGTTTTACACAATTGATTCTTAAAAGTTTTTCAAAGTATAATTGCTATTTTATTATTTTCCTATAAGTAATAAGAGTTAATCCTTTTTGTTTTGTTTTTATTTCTTTGGTTGGCATGCAGAGATTTAGGTGTTATTTATTCTGGCACTTTCAAATACAATTTGTTTTAGTTGATTCCTGTCCCCTTCTCCTACCCCCAACACCCCTTATTTCCCTGTCCCTCCTCTCTTACATGTCGTATGTGTCATTTTGCTCTCCCATAACCCCTCTTCCAGCTCATGTCTTTATACTCAGTTTTGGTTTTAATCCAATGTTTGGTAAGTTAAAGAGGAAAAAAACCTGTAGAATCCATGTGTAGGCATTGGGGAAACATAAATGAATTAATATTGTGCTAGAGGCCAGAAATTCCCAACAATGAAAATAGGTAGAAAAACCAGATGTAAAGAAGACAATAACTGAAAAATAAGAGAAACAAACAAACAACTTGCAATCATGTTAACCCAATAAACAGAGCATATATTAGAAAGCAACTATCACCAGCACAAAAGAGCAAAGTGTAGATGTGTGCTTCACACGAGCTCCACCATGTAAGATTCTGGGCAAGAGCAAAACATGTTTAGTTTAATAGCATCATACTCTGAATTCATAGCATTTGTTATACTGGCTATGACTACAAGATCACAGCTAGCCTTTTTCTGGAATCTTGTTTGAAGCAGTATAGGAAATCATAATTTGGGTGAAATAAATCACACATAATGACTTACCTTATTTTCCACATTTAATTCCATTCAGGAAATATTTGTCATCTGAAACCTTGAGCTAGGGATGATTCATTGTCACTCACAGTGCTTATCTTTTATCCTGAAGTATCACTGTTTGCATTGAACAGGCTTAAAGTTCAAAACCTTTACATTTGTTTAAGCAAAGGCTTGGTCAGACATGTAAAAAAAATGAATAAATTGGAAATTCATTTGCTCCAAGGTGCATGAGAATCAATAATATCAAATGTACCTTAAATTGCTTTGAGTTCCATCATCATGCTTTTGCTGTTGGATAAGGAATCCTTTTGCAGTAAACTCAAAAATTTTTGAAGGCAGTAATTCTAAATCCAGTGTCAAGAAAAGAATTCAAAGAACTCATGAGCATACTTACAAAAGTAAAAAGACTGAAAAATGTAAATGTCTAGTAAGAGAAGAGCTACTATCTTTCATCTTCTGGATGGGCTATTATTCAGCCACTGAAAGTGATGTCTAAGAAGTAGTAGAAGAATGTTTCTTATGGAAAGTTAACAAGAAAACACTATATAAATATAAATTATGTAGAAAACTCATAGAAGTGTGAAGGCCTTGAAAGAAATTCATCAAAGAAATAAAAAAGAAATCCTCATGCTGATGAACTAAACAATTTGTTGTTACGTAGTTGCTTGGTTAAAGAAGAGCAGGGAAATACTACATTTACTAATCCTTTGGTAAGATGTCACACAGTGGAAGTGAAAACCCTTTCCCTATCAAGCATCAGTTATGAGTAATTTTTATGGCATCTTGTTTCATTTTGTTTTAATTCAACAAACATGTATGGTATGTTTGCTATGCACTATTTCTGCCCTATGTGCAGTTTGCTCATACTCAAAGTGCTGTTCCTTGACATCATTTCCTACAAAATTCAAAGACTATGTCTTCACCCTTTAAAGTGTATACTATATAGAGACTCCTGGCTCCATGTCCACTCACAAACAGGTCATAATTTACATCTAAAATATGTATTCCAATTGTACCAAACCCAGGCTAGTACTTCTGATAATATATTTGTATATCCCAGTAAAATTTCTAAAATGAAAAATGCCATTGATTCTTTTATCTCAGAGTCAGTCATTGCCAAGACCACTGCAGGAAAGTGCTTCCTTCCCTTCCCCACACCATGTAGACTTAAGCTGAAGAAGACACATTTCCTCCTAACGCAGGGTGGGAAACCTGATTGTAGACAGGAGTGGAGATATTGGGAGAGAGGCGAGAGGAGGATCTGTGCTGCTTATGGCCAAAAATTGTCCACCCTCCTTTCATGTCTAAACAAGAACAATGGCACGCATTTTGAATTTAAAAATCTGATCATCTAGTTTGTACCAATCTAATAACCTGTGTGTATAAATCACAAAATTTGTTCATTGTCACCAAGGACCCTAAATTGCTAATTTGCTGGGAATTTTTGGACTTTCGTTATTTATTTACTTATGGCAATGATAAGACTCAAACATGAGAAGCAAGCATTTTTCCACTAAGCTCCCAAGGCTTACTACATTTTTATCTTGGACATGACAATGTTGTTTTTATTCTTCAAACTTTCAGCAAGTCCTGCACAGGATCAAGTGTTTGAACACTTGGTGGTTCCTCAGCTGGTGACAGTGTTCTGCAACTGTTCTCTATGATTAGCATTTCTACATATTAGGTAGCTTTTATTCTTGTTAAAGTGTGTCATAAAGCATGATTATATTTATAAATATTTTATCTTTATAATTACATGAATAAAATAAAATTATGAGGGTCTGAAATCTATATTTTTCCAACACTATCCAAAAGAATAACAAGTAAAGAAAAAAGAAAAGCATAAATAAAATAAAAGGAAAGACCATTAATGTTTCAGAAATTCTGTAAATACAAGACATGAGTAGGCCAGGTTTTAAAGTTCTAGAGTAATAAATAACTGCATAAAATAAAACTCTTCTACTTCAATTGAAGCTTACAATAGGACAAATGTAGTGAAAACCCAAATATTTTCATCTCAGAGATTCTTTATAGTTATAAGACATTTAGGGTCTTTGGGTAGTTTAAATGAATGACTCCCAATAGATACAGGCACTATGGGTGGATCCTAGGGTCCAACCCCAAGGTGTGTTTGGAGGTGGATCTATTTCCAGCATAAAAGATATGTAGAATTCTTGAACTCTGTCATAGGGTTTGTTCCCAAAGTGTGCTTTCTTGTGATGCTGGAGGTTGTTCTGTGAAAGTGGGCCAACTTTTTCTGCCATTATGGAACTTCCCCTAGATCTGTAATCTTCAAATAAATTCCATCCATCCTATAAACTGTGTCTGGTCTGGAAGTTCATCCCAGCAACCTGAAGCTGTGTATGACAGATATTGACAGAGTCTTGCCATGTAGCAACTGAATGGCTCACAATGCATACTAGATTGTCCTTGATCTCTGGCCCTGAACTTACAACCATCACCCTTCCTAATTGCTTGGGTTACAGGTATGTTTTAAGATATAAGGTGAAGAAAAATGTCCTCCTTTTTCATAATAGGTAATATGTATCTTGAATCACTTTTGAATTTCTCTGGTAAGAAATTTCATGCCCTTCATTTTCTGTCATGTAATTTGTATTATAAATTAATAGTAATACCAATTTAAGAGTGTCATTACATATGAGTGCCCTACAGTGAATTTTTCATTGCCACAGTGTAACAGAAATTTCAAGCTGCATTCTAAACAGGTCAAAAAATGAATCATATTCCTTAGTTCACTCAAAAGTCTCACACTATGTAGAGTTGCTTGGCAGTGAAAATCAGAGACTGTGAAACTAGCCTCACACAGAGAAATGGGGATATGAAGCATATATTAGAAAGAAAGCATCTCACATTACAAATTTCACACTGATGGATAGAATTTCTTTACAACACATTAAGAACATGTAATCTTTCCTGAACAACGGTATAGATCTGAAATCATTAGTGAAAATTAATGTTTTTAGACAACAGAAGAGATAATTTATAAACAGCAATACACACATACAGTATGCCCACAAAATCAGCATATGAAGTTAACATCATTTACAGAGCATGTTGAATGAGAATTTGCTATTCCATTGCAATTAAATGATAAATATTTGTCAACAAAATATTGTTAAAGGTATAAAACTCAAACTTCAATGTAAATTTTTCCCTAAGTCCCTTTATGCTAATAAAAAGTTCAGTGTCCTTAAGTAAATAATGTAAAATATATGTTATTTCGTACAAGCTACTATTTATTACTAGCGATGCACAGCTTTAAGGTAACTGCTTATTTTACCTTAGAATAAATGATGCTGAAGTCAAGATGTATTCTTTCATATTTACATTTAGTCATATAGCATAATCTTATCTAATGGAAAGGATACCTTATGAATATGCAATAAATATTTTTTTTTCTTTTTTTATTATTTATTTTGAGAGGGGGGGGGAGAAAAAGGCAGAAAGAGAGGATGGGCATGCCAGGGTTCTTAGCCACTGAGAACAATCTCCAGACTTGTGAGTCCCCTTATACACATGTGCAACATTGCCTGTTTGTGTCACTGTGCATCTGGCTATGTGGGACCTGGAGATTTGAACATGAGTTATTAGGCTTCACAGACAAGCGCCTCAACTGCTAAGCCATCTTTCTAGCCCTGATAAATATTTTTAAATAATTAAATGTCAGTTAATTCTTCAAAAATTGAAAATCTTAGTACATTATTAATATCCTTTGAAAAACTACCTAGCCTATCACCTATTTTCAAGATTTATGATACTTTACCTCCACTTTTTTGCATAGTAAAAATCTTAAAGAATCAGAATAATATACAAGAGATTAGATGAAATTAGAAATGACATGATCTGAAGGTTGAATCTGAGAAGATAAACAACATACATCATGGTGCCCTTGGGTCTCACTGTTTTAATGCCACTATATATTTAAAAGCTCCATTTTACTCTTTTTTTTGGGGGGGGGTTGGGTTCAAGGTAAGATTTCACTCTAGCCCAGGCTGACCTGGAATTCACTATGCAGTCTCATGGTGGCCTCAAACTCACAGCAATCCTCCTACCTCTGCCTCCCGAGTGCTGGGATTAAAGGGGTGCACTACAATGCTTGGCTTATTTCTATTTATTTATTTGAGAGAGAGAGAGGGAGGGAGAGAATGGGTGAGCCATGGCATCCAGACACTGCAAATGAACTCCAGACACAGGTGCCACCTTGTACATCTGGTTTACCTGGGTCCTGGGGAATTGAACTGGGTCCTTTTGCTTTGCAGGCAAGCACCTTAACCGCTAAGCCATTTCTCCAGCCCTAAAAGTTCCATTTTATTTTATTTTATTAAGTAACAGACCCATTGTAATTTTGATCACCAGTATAAAATTATTAAAATGGGATATATAGAAAACCTAGTGAATATTCCCCAGAGGATTTGTATTGAACCCAGTACTGTCTGTCATTCTTAAAAGAGAGGAAACTTTTAATAATCTTAGAATAAGGAAAAACTAGTGGGAAGAAACTCTAGTTTTCATAATTTGTTTTTATGAAACTCATTTTTCAGTCAAAATATAAATGTCCCTTCAGGAAAGAGTGTTTATACTATGTGGTTTAAGATATACACATGGGTCAGCAGCTCTCAACTCTGAATCATGACCTGTCATAGAACTTTTCTCCAGTAATCAATCACATTGCAGATGGAGTTGGGACCTCCATATTTTCTGGAAGTTCCACAAAATGCCTGAGACCACAAGAGAGCACTCTGCATCTTCAGCATACACTCTGGTGCCTCGCATCCCTTAGCTCAAATTGATCAGTGTCTCTTGCTAGGGCACAGAGAAAGCAAGGATGCAGACAACGCAGAGTCCTGTTTTGTTTTGTTTTGTTTTTACTTTTTGTTGTTGTTGTTGTTGTTGTTTTAAGGTAGGGTCTCATTCTGGTCCAGGCTGACCTGGAATTAACTATGTAGTTTCGGGGTGGCCTTGAACTCATGATGATCCTCCTACCTCTACTTGGGATTAAAGGCTTGTGCCACCACACCCGGCTAGAGTCTTGTTTTTAAGGAGGAGAGACAAATGGGTACAATGATGCATGTATGATGGAAACAAGTAAACAGAATATTCTTCAGTGGCGGGGAGAGAGTCCTAAACCAGGTGAATATAGAGAGAAACTTCAAGTCTCCAAAAGAGAGGAATAGCCTCATTATCCTCTAACTACAAACCCTGAATGGGTTTGATACTTTCAGGGAAGACTGGACCTTAAATCATATAACTTGACTATCACGTGCAGCATAAAGACCAATGACTGAATTGTATCTGTATGATGGGAGAAACTAAGTGGCACTAGGCTGTTGCATTTTCACACAGGGCATGTAAATGAACTGATTTGTTTTTCACTGAGACCAAAGAGAGGCAATCAGAGAAAGACATAAATAAAATTGGTTACTACTGGCCCACCCACACATTGTGATTGTTCAGTTTGATGACTCTCTGCATAAGCTGCTAGAAAATAAGACCATAAAGAACTATGTGCTGTGCAGAAAAAAGGCTGAAGATATTTTAATTTTGATCTTTGCATGAATAATGAATTGCTTCCTCTCACATTGTGATGGGCACACATGGAGCTTGTTAACACTTTCACTGAATACTAGAATATAGGAGCAAAATAGACTGGAGGTTCCCCACGACTGAGAATTTTAATCAGGCATCATCTCATCCCTATCTTTTTCTTATAATTTTGCTTCAAAATATAATTCCCATTTGATTGCTTGACATTGAGTCTCAGGTACTATCATATTATCATAACAAACTGAAAATAAGTTAAATTTCCAAATGATTGAAGATATGTATGGTAGTTATAACACTTCTGAGGCATTTAGGGCAACTGCCACACCCAATGATCCCACTCAGCTTGAGCCACATCAGTCTCTGCCCCAAGCAGTTAGGGTTTCTTTTTCAGGGGCAGATAGTGAGGGTGACTGAACCCAGAAAGTAAACAGCAGGAATGTCCTGGGCCTTCCCTTGCAGTCTCCATTTTGCTAGAGATCCCAGAAGAATTTGGCTTCTCCTTGTCTCTTGTCTAATCTGTATTACCACAAACAATCTAAGTGCTTCCCTGGAAAGGAGTTCCCCTTTCCTAAAATTAAGGTTAAATTTGATCCTGGAATTCTGGTTGGTGAAGCTCACCTTTAAACTTGGCATCAGAAGAATCAACACTCTCTCAGACTCACTTGAGTCTGAGGGTAAAGTCCAGGACAATAAGATTATACATAGATCATTATTAACAAGCTTTCTTTTGTCAGCTGTTCATATCTCCTGAACTTCCATGTTCCTGTCCTGTTAAGACTCACTGGTAAGCTATGCTGAGACAAGGGGAGACCCTGACCCCTACTGCCACATTGGCTCTCTACCCCCTCTTGCCTTCTGTTTTCTCTATAAAACTCTTTTCATGTTTTTTCCAGGCCCAGGCTCACCACCACATGGGATCCCAGACCATGTGGGTGTATCCATTTCCTTTCCCTTGGTTCCATACTTCCTTGAATAAAGGTAATAATTTAATAATTATCCTTCTCAGTTTTATTTTATCCCAGTTTGCTGCTAAAAACTGCTACAAACTCAGGCTTTGGTCTTTAAGGACTTTTCCTGAAACCCAAAAACCCCATTCATTACACTTCAACTCTGACTTTGAAGAAAGCTGGTCTATGAAAAAGGTTGGGTTGGAGCTCTGAGGTCTGAAATGAATATAGTAAGAATTCTGGACTTAGAAGACCTCTTTGGAGTTAGAAACCTAGCATAGACAACCAAGTTTCACCAAGTTCATTGACACTGTACTGTGAATGTTAGACAAAATGCAAATATACACATGTTTTCATAAAGAGGTACATTGCATAGAGATAACCAATACAAAATTCTTAGACTAGATGGTGTGGAAATTTTCTTGAAAGATCACTCCAACACCAAAATGATTACAAGTAGAGGCATTTATTACCTGGGAGCCAAGAAGCTTGAGGTAGGCCTCCAAAGAAGCTTTGACCTTGAGCTGAGATTATTTCCATTTTATAGTTTTCATAGCCAGGGGAAGGGGTTAGTGAAGAAACAAGATGTGACAATTTGCATATCAATCATTTCTGTAGTTAGGCCACCCTAACAATGAACTCCATTTTACTTTGTTTTAGCCTAAACTGTCTTTCCTTCTTATTATCCCTTTGGGCCCTTTCTGGACAGTTCCTTCTTTGGGATTTTTCCATCTGCTGACAAAGATAAGTTTTAGCTCCTCAGCAATTAACTATTACAATAACTCAGTGAATCAGTTCAACTTTTAGCTTTTTTTCTACCACATAGAGAGGCGGTATTGGTCTTGCCTCTAACTTCCTCTCCTCTTTCTTTCTTTATTTATCTGACAACCTGGGCTCTGCCTCTATCAGCTATCCCCAAATTTACTTCCCACAGCATCTCATCATACCGTGTTGTAGGACTCCACTTGCTTCTGAACTTCCCTACCTCTTCCTGCCAGGTCTGTTACAAACACCTCAGTGCATAGTGCTTATAGCACTGGATTTTCCCTTCCTTCCAAGGAGCTCCAGCTGCTGCAACGAAGTAGGTCACCAAGAAGGGATTGACGTCAAAGTAGCAGCTGGAGACCAACACCTAAGTTTGCCCATGTGGTACTTTAATTAAACACATGTATGTATATCTACATTTACATATTTGCATATGTACACAGAAATATAGTACATACATGTAAAATGACATCTAAACATTGATAATCACTATGCTATAAGTTTAAGCAAATCTTATAAAAGAAGCTTTAGGACCAGAGAATATGTATTCCTTCTTGCATCTTAACACCAGAATCAAAAAGAGTGCTAATAAGACACCAGGAGGACAGGAGAAAATAGAACATGGGGATAAAAAATACAAATTTACAACCATAGAGGAGAAATAAGTTTTGTTATTACACAGGATGTTGATTATATTTTACTATTTAATTCAAATACATATTTATGTTATATTAATACTATATAATTCAATATTTCTAGAAGAGAAAAATCCAGGTAATTTCATCAAAAAGAAATAAATGTTTGAAATGAGCTGTCACTAAATATCCTGAGTTGATTATTATGCAATGCATAAATATGCTTAAGAAATATTATATTGTACTCTGTAAAGATGTACAGTATCATTGCACAATAAATAGATAATCAAATAAATAGAAGAAGAAACTCAGAGTTGGCAGCATGCATCCTTTCAAGGGGAATACATTCCCTGCTTGGCCAGAGTCCTCTCTCAGAGGAGCACCAGCACATTGGTGGCCCATCACTTTGTTGCCACAGGTACATGACTGTAGAAATTCCATTTCAACCCCAAATCTATAAACAGTGTAACAAATATTTAGGAAATATTTTTCTAAGAGAGAAGGCATTGCAGTCTAGGAAATCTGATCCTTACCTTCTTTCAGGATATACAGGCATAGTTTTTGATCCAGAAAGGAATGTCTGGAGATGACAGATTAAATATCCATTGAAGGGCAGGGGGGAAAGTCAGTTAGAATTGGTTATCTGCTGTCACCTTGTTGTAATAAAATATATGAGTTTTCTCCATGATGTTCATTTATCTACAGTTTGAGATTTGCTTTATTCATTAGTTAGTAAAAATATAGAATGTAGAATTAATAAATTAATTTTGGTCATATATAAAATTTTAAATGAGTAACATCTGAAACAGATACGTTTTACAGTAAAAATAATTTCTATCACTGAATTGTGTGTGTGTGTGTGTGTGTGTGTGTGCGTGCGCGCACGCGTGCATGCGCACATGTGTAAAATGATAGAGAAAAGCAAGATATGAAGAATTAAAATACATTTATCTTATCTTTTTTATTTTTGAGACAGATTCTTATGTAGGTAGGTCTGTGTAAAATATTACATTGTTAAGTTGCCATGAGCTGTTACAGCTTGTTGAGAGCTGACTCTGAGAATAGGGAAACTGCCCCCACTCAGACCTAAGCATATTTCCAATCCAAGGGTTGAAAGCATTATGCCCCTGGCAATAGCTCAAAGGGAGTGCTTCTTGAGCTGTCTGGCACCCCTACTACCAAATTTGAGGTCATTATTATTTATTCCATGATAGAAAATATCTGTGGTAGGAACTGCTTGTTGGAAGTCTCTCTTGAGGGGAAGACCTGGGACTCTCAAGGGATATCTCCAGCTGACTGTTCCATGGGGCTTCTCCAGTCCTTTCTGCTGGATGTTCTAAGTGCCCCTCTCATATTCTATTCAACTGCTTGCCATTGATTTTTCCACTGTTCAGCAGGGGCTATTCCAAATAACTTTTGCTGGGTGTTCTTCAGTGCCCAAATAGATGTTCTATTCCTAGCTTCTTGTCATTTATTATTTTTTGTTGTTGTTGTTGTTAGTTTGATTTTTAAGGTATGGTCTCACTCTAGCCCCAGGTAACCTGGAATTCAATATGTAGTCTCAGGGTGGTCTTGTACTCACAGTGATCTTCCTACCTCAGCCTCCTCAGTGCCAGATTAAAGGTGTGTGCCACCATGCTGGCTCATTTCTTTCTCTTACTTCTTTATTTCCTTATTTCTCCATTTCTTATTCTCATGGATCATTTTTTTTTTCTAGATGTAACTGCCAGGCTCTATTTGAACTCCTGATCCCACTGCCTACACCTCCTTAATCCTCAGACAATAGGCATATGCCATCATACTCAGTTTTGATTTATTAATGACACATCTTGGTTTAAAGATATAGAATCTGTACTATTTATGCTGAACATCTGGGATAGTAAACATATTTCCATGCACTAGTAACCATTGTAAATTATGAATTTAACCTTGTATTAGTTCCTATTAGCTGACAAAAAAAAAAAAAAAAAAAGGATGTGATACTCAGTTGTGTGGAAGTTCAGAGGTCCTGCAGCAGTAAATTTAAAGAACCTCATAGAAGCTCAATGTGGCTGTTCTAGTCAAAATAGCTAGGACCTGCAGTTAGCCCAGATTCCCATCAATTGATGATTAAATAATGAAGATGTGGTACATATGCCTAATGAAATTCTACTTAGTGGTAACGAAAAATGAAACAAAAAAATTACAGGTAAATTGATGGAGTTGGAAAAATATGCTAAGTGAGGTCACATGGGCATAGAAAGACAAATGTTGCATGTATTCTCATCTGCAGTTCCTAACTGGGATCAATCAGAGATGAGTGCAAGTGGTAGTCAGTACCAGAAATATAGGCATAAAACTAGAATGAGACTGGCAGAGAGAACTAGGGAGAGAGAAGAGGAGGAGTTATCTGACAATTTAGGGGTACCTGACAAGTTAGGGGAGGTAAGAATATTGGGGCAGGGGTGTCTCAGTATAGGGGGTAGGGAGAGTGGGGAGGGTATTACACAAAACTTAAGACAACATGCATCAGTTCCATAGAAATCTTAATTCCTACTAGCATTCTACAAGGCATAACCTCCAAAAAGGGGATGGGGAAATAGTCCAGACAGAAGGTGGAGAAAGCATAACCTTAAAACCATAGACTCTGTCTGATAATTCCCAGGCCCAGGGTTGGGTTGCCTCCACAGTGAGCCAGGATGACATGAGGTTTCCAAAACAATGTAGGCCATAGCCAAAATACTTGATTAGCTGCCAGAGATAAAAAAAAAAAAAAAGTAAGACCCTATTCCTGAAGACACCACAGGCCACAGTCATAGGACATTGGATTACCATGGGGGAACCAAAAGGGAAACTCGCTCCCTTCTGACTAGTCCTCATAGTGCTGGAAAGCACTATGGGAGCTGCTGGAAGAAAACATTCACCAACAACCTGAAGAAGCAGGGGACCCTGAAGACTATTAAATCAACCAGGCGGACAAGAAGTACACACTCGTGCAATAGTGACACATAGCCTCTGTGGGTAACCAACTGTTCTCTGATTGGACATGAGGCCCATTCAGTGGGCAAAAACTCATATCTAGTACTGGAAACCAAGTCAGATTCCCATAGACAGGAAACTCATACTTCAAGGAGAAGCTCCCACTTTTCTCTGGAGAAGAAGAGTGGTTTTGCACACCAAAAATGTCTCAAATAACTTTGCTTACACCCTTTAACTCAAGTTGCTCTCACTCTTGGTTGGAGAATCTGCTATATTTTATAGATGGCAGAGAAAATAGAGGAGAGTAGAGGTGCATTGGTAAGACAAGAAGATAATTGCCCACCTCGAGACTTGCCACATATGCCAGAGCTCAAGAGAACTTGTAGTGGAAGCAGTGCCATAAACACTGCTCTTACTACTGACCTGACAACTAGTTTCAGAGTGACGGTGGCAGACATGGTCATCAAGAAAAATCTATTAAAGCAGAAATCCAGAGACTATAAAGAACTCAATACTAAATCAGACTGCCAACAGGCCTACCATGGCTCAAGAAACATTGTGGAAGAGTGGGTGGAAAGATCATAAGAGCCACAGAGTGGGTGGGAATACACTGAGGCACGGTACCCCCAGTACCGCACTGGGACTGACTTAGGCCTTCATGACCCCAGCAAATCCCACAACACCACCGATGAGGGTCCTAGGGAAGTGGGAGAAGGGGAGAGGGAATAAAAGAGTATAATCTGTTAAAAATAAATAAGTGAATAGAAAATTTTTCTTAGAGATATGTTTTAAAACATAGGTCTCAGAGAGGTATGTTTATATTTCTAAAAAGTCTAGAATTATATTAAATGTAAATTGCAAAACCAAAATAAAAGAAAAAAAGTAAAAAACAAACTCTTAGAAGTATAGGTTACTTGTTCTAAAATATGCCACAGTGTGTCCTTGGTGCTAACATGAAGTCCAGGCATTTCATTTCATAAAATTTTCCTCCTTTCACAAATTTTTCACATTTTTTGATAACAGCATGTGTGAGCCACACATATTCACAGCTGAAATTGTTTTCTTCACATCTGAGAGGGATGATGAAAAGATCCCATGCCTTTTCCTTCCCTCAAAACAGAAGCAGGTAATAGAGCAGACTGAAAAATAACCTGGTTAGGCTTCTTCTGATACCACAGGGGGCTGTTCTCTTCAGACCTTTTATCAGTTATACAAATGGACCCGCAAGTGTTCATAACACTAGAACTTACCATTTTGTTTAACATTCTTGACTTGTGAAACTGCCAGTTTTTGCTACCTTGTTTCTCCCTGCTGGGTCTCTCACCTATATCCTTGTCAACAATGGTCCTCTTCTATCCCTCCTCACATTTATTGACAGGGCTGGAGAATTTCCTATCTGGCAAGATTCTCCATTTCAAACCATATTCATTGCCTGGGTATTTGCAAAGATTCTCTTTGCTTCCCAACCATGGAGTGAGACTGAAATTTGAGTACATTTTTGTTAAGTCTTACAGTACTTTTAATTTATTTATTTATTTATTTATTTATTTTATTAATTCGTTTTGTACTCAGCGAATACAGTCAATTTGGTACCATTTTTAGGCTCATCCATTACCTACCCCCTCCCCTTGGCTCCTCCTTGTTGAGGTATATGGGTCATGCATTCTGGAGTTAGCCCTCAGTTATTGGTAGGATGAATGTCTGCATATCATGACCCAACATGTGGCTCTGACATTCTTTCCGCCCTTCTTCCGCAAAATTTCCCTGAGCCATGTTGGGTTCATTTTTGGTGTGCTTCAGTGATGAGATTTATTTATTTTTCAGAAGTGCCTTGCGGGCACCAAGAGAGAGAGAATTGGCCGCCTGGGGCCTCAGCCACAGCAACCAAACTCCAGACACTTGCGCCACCTAGTGGGCATGTGCGACCATGTGCTTGTCTCACCTTTGCGCCTCCGGTTTATGTGAGATCTGGATAGAGATTGAACATGGGTCCTTAGGCTTCACAGGCAAGTGCCTTAGCTGCTAAGCTATCTCCCCAACCCCAAGTCTTACAGTTCTTTAAACCATCTCTTCTGGGCACAAAAATAAGCATTCTCAAAATCATGTCTAGAATTTCTTTTCAAGGTCAATATGAATTGTCACCAAAAAGATGAAAACACTTACTGAGAGTGCCACATGGTCACTACTGTAAACTGGTGTGTGTTCATGGGAAATATACAAATGTATTTTATTCTGGATGCCATTGCTGAATGTTACTCTTCCAGACAACATGCTTCCTTAGAAAGGGAGTGAAAAGACTCCCAGAAGTTCTAGCATTCTTTTCTGAGAAGAATAATCTTGCTCTACACAGGAAATTCTCTCTCTTTTTGATATCAAGGTGAAAGTCAAGTCATATATTTCATTGCTAAGAGATAGCTCGTGTCTTAATAACATAATGCTATTTGAACTTAAACACAAGGGGAAGTCTCCAATCTAACCTAATACAAATAAGTCATACATTATCATTTAATCCAATATAATTCATGTTCATTGGGGAGAATTTTAGTCATTATCATTGCATAGATTTTATTCCTTTATAGTAAATTCTGAAATTGAAGTTAAATTTAATTTCCCATTAACAATTGTATTCTTAAATAGCTTCTTTTATTTTTCTCAAGAACTGACAAGCAAAGAAGCTGAGTTCCAAACCAGCTTCCTACAAATATGTGTTATATTAAAGCAATCTGTTTTTCCTCCCTTCATTTGTATCTTCTTGTAAAATCAAAGTGAGACAAAAACTGAGGGATTGTACCTGCCATACATATCAACAATGCATTATTATTGGTATATGACCACTAATTTCATGGGTATATTGAAAAATATCATTATTTTCAAAACAGCCAGTATTCTCAAAGCATTAGATGATCCTATGACAGTTTAAGGACAAGTCCCTCAAATGTAGGCTAAATGTGCCTAAGATGGGCAATGTCCTTGAGCCTGTAGGGGGCGAAGTATCCCTGGTTCTTCCTTCTCTCTTTTCCCCTGAAGAGTCCTCACAGCCTCCACCTTTCTAGACTGCAGAAATGTCAAAAGGATAAGGTCTTTCCTTATCATTTCTCTCTTAAAGGAGAACCCTCTTTCCTAGAAGCCATAATAAGCCCCTTCCAAGAAGGACAATTCCTTCTCCTAGGAAAGTAAACATAAATAGGTTTATTCCCTTACCTGGAAACCTGGAAGCACCCTGATACCTGAAGTAGGGGCTGAACTGACCAACTCAGCCTCCATCCAATAAATTCCCATGAAAGATCTAAGTCAGCATCTCCAGGCAGGCTTTCCTTTTCTGTGAACTTCACCTGGGCAGGAATTTTGTCTTCTTTCCTTCTCTTAAGTTCTATGAGCTCTGTCTCTATGAGTTTTATAATCAAATCTTTCTAAGCCTCACCTTCTATGGTTTTGTGGATTTCATTTACCAACATTCCTAACACAAGAACCTGGAGGCCATTGAATCAGAGGAAGTTTTGTGTGGCTGTGTGCTTCCAACACCCTAACTCCCATTACAGCCTAACCAAGAGCTAAGAAAAGCTTAATCATTCTCAAATACGTCCCAAACTCCAGAGCATTTCTATATAGGTAGAATATAATACATATTAAGTCTATCTTTGAAAGATATGTTTGCCACCAGGTTCTTTTATTTCTTTTCTGTTTATGTTTTTATTCTGGTCTTCACATTTCTTAATTACAGGGATACAAGGGTGAGAATTATTATTGTTATTGTTATTTTTATAATTATTTTATTATTATTTTTGTTTTGTTTTTCAAGGTAGGGTTTCAATCTAACTCAGGCTGACCTGGAATTCACTACGTATTCTCAGACTGGTCTTGAACTCCTGCCTCTGCCTCCCGAGTGCTGGGATTAAAGGTGTGCACCACCATGCCCGGCTGAGAATTATTTTTTAAAGTGTCATCTACCAAGAATTTATGTTTTTCCCTCTACACTAATGCATAAGCTTTATCTTTTAGTTGAGGAACTGCAAATGCTGAGTTCAGTTTCAAATGCTTGCTTTATTGAAACCTGGTTTGGTCCAACTCTTCCATCTGCTTGTGGTTCATGATGCTGACCTACTAAACTGGATTCTCCATCTTCAACCTCATTAAACTTAACTACCTGCAGTATTCCTGTAAGGATTAAATGAAATGTTACAAAGGAAGTACTTAGAGTTGTGTAAGGGAGGATACCTGAGAGATCACTTGACTTTGATCCCTAGGACCTACACAAACAGCTGAGATTGGCCTCACACATCTGTAACCCCAGTCTCATATGAGATCAGAGACCTGAGAATTACTAAAGCTTGTGGAAAAAAAAAAAAAAAAAAGGAAAGCTCCGGGATCAGTAAGAGACTCCTGGTCAAGTAAGAATGAGTGGAAAAGTGCTGCATGGTGTGGTGGTTTGATTCAGGTGTCCCCCATAAACTTAGGCATTCTGAATGTAAGGTTCCCAGCTGATGGAAATTTGGGAATTAATGCCTCTTGGAGGGAGTGTATTGTTGGGAGCGGGCCTATGGGTGTTATAGCCAGTTTCCCCTTGCCAGTGTTTGGCTGCTTTTGTCCACCTTATGTTGCCAAGAAGGTGATGTCCACCCTCTGCTCATGCCATCACTCCCTGCCATTGTGGAGCTTCCTCTCAAGCCTGTAAGCCAAAAAAAACTCTTCTTCCCACAAGCTGCTCTTGGTCAGGTGATTTCTACTAGCAATGTGAACCCGACTACAACACATGGGCACATATATGTGCATGAGTGTTCTCTCTCTCTCTCTTACACACACACACATACGCATACCATACATGTATACACACATACAAATGTGTATATATACATTTGTAAATATTTTTACTTTTTTAATTAGTGAATTATTCTGGATGAGAATCAAACTGTGATTTTCTACAATCTAGTAAAATTTTCACTAACAGCAGAAGATTCCAAGAAATGAACCAACATGTTTTGTACAGAATATGTAATTCATTTTTTACACTCTACACTGACTCGATTGGATTTAGTTTAAGGCAATATGTGAAATCAGACATACTGTCTATGCTAGGCCAGCTTTTCTAAATGCATATAATCTGATCCCAAATATTTTGGTCTGTTACAGATTCCCAAGTAATTTCTTTGAAATCAACATAAGGGAGAAATTTATGTTCGTTTGATATCACTCAACACAGGCAAACTGGAAAGATTACATCATGGAAGGATCCAAACAACATCCAGTTGATATAGACACTTGCTTGTGGGATACGCAACCTACAGATAGTCCAAAAAAACCACACAAGATTTATTTTTTACTGAAATTAAAATGGAGAAGGAGTTAACATCTTTTCTAAACTTGTGTAATATTTTGTAGAACTATTCTTTTCATCTCGGTCCAAGACAAGCAATGACTGTCACCAAAGTAAGTGTGTCCCATGCAAAAGTTAACTGGGAATAGAAAGGAAGCAAAGGAGTGGAAGAAAGGAGCAGTGCTGAGGCATGCCTGTGCCCAGCTTTCAGTCATAAGCACACTCAGAATTTAGCTACAGAAATGGAATCTGTTGCAATTGGCACATCAGCGTTCCTCATAAAACCACCACAGAGGCTCCACAAATGACAAGGTCCTGAGAAAGCCTAACATGCAAATTCTTTTCACTTGGCACCCTTATTCCTCCTCAAAAATACTTCCCCTTGAATTTCTATTAATTTGATATTATCAATGTGATTTTAATAAGTACTATCAATGTGGTTTAGAAAATAAAGAAAATATAGCAATGACAATGGAAACAAACTGACATTTAGATTATCTATAAAAATGCATATATGTAGCTGGGAAGATAGTTCAGACAGTAAAGTGTTGCTTTATAAGCATGAGACATGAGTTTGATCCCCAAAATCCATGTAAAAGTGCCAGATGTGGTGCTCATGCTTGTAAACCACTGTTGTGGCTTTGGAGACAAAAGGATCCCTGGTTCTTGACCTTGAATATTTCCATTTAATTTACTGTGTAATCTAGATGAAGAAATTCTCTATTTCACCAAAGCTGCTCACTACTTTATACCCTTTGGTTATGGCAAAATAACTTTAAGGGAGCTGACTAAAGCTCAGAAATGTAGAACACTGTGAAAAGAACCAATACATAACTTAAGTCTAGATGACAATTCATTTTCCATCACTATAGAAAATGAGAATGCTTTTCAGGACATTGAGTAGAAAGATATAAATAGTATTGACTAATCAGCATGTCTTAGGCAGACAGAAAAGAACCATCTTTCTCTCCCATGTACAAATTGGCAGCCCTCACTTAACTTTCCATTTTGGAAATAACGCAAGCCTCAAGCATCAGGATTTCACTTTATCAATAGTTGTTGGACAAAGACCTTCATTTTCACAATTCTCTTCTTCATCTGGGACAGAGATACAAAAACAATCCTAGGGAAAACAAGTGTTCAAATGATTTAAAATCATCCTTGCACCTGTGGTATTTCAGAAATCTCTGGCAATTAGCTAACCCAATCTCTATGACAAATGTGTCTTTCATAAAAACCTAATGCACTGAGAAGCTAGCTTACTCCAGCTCACCAGAGCCAGTTGTATGCATCTTTCTTCAGCTCTTAAGCCACTAACATGACTTTGGAAGCTTGACATTGGTAATGATGGGAGAGTTTTCACTATATTAGAGCTCTGGCTTTTCCACTAGAAAATCAGTAGCTAATTAATTTCTAGTATGTTTTTTTTCTATATGATAATTACTTCAAACTCATCCATTTGGCCCCCAAATTAACACTAGTCAGTTAAATTAACTGTTAAGCTTTGTTTATTTATATATACACGTTGAAGTGATTTAAAGATATTTGTAAGATCAATAGAAAAAAATAAGATTCTGTTACACTCGTTTGCATATCCTTCATTCAGTCTCTCACTTAACTGGTGAACTCATTGATGCACAGAGAAGGCAAATGGAAAATCTTCAGTGTGGGAGGCAATTAATAATAATCCTTTTAATTATGACTACATAATCACCCTGTATGTTCCTAACACACTGTACAGCAATATACTGCATGCATATTATCCCAGGAAAACATTCCTATAAGGCAGGTAAAATAACAAAGGAAACACAAAAAGCAATAAGACAATATATGAATTGCAATAATATAATTGTGTTTGGGGTGTGCTAACTATGTCCTTTCCTCTCATCTATGTGCTTAAGCATGTACTAGTCTGTAAAAGTAGCAGAAACAAGCAGAGTAATTCCATTCTCAAACTAATAATGAAGCTGAGAGTCCATAAAGAAAATGGAGAATGGTGGAGGGTAAGGATTGCAGGGAAAAAAACATCAAGATTGTGGCTATATGGCAGGCCTATGGATAGCAAGTTCTGATTGGAACAGGATAATGAAGAAGTTCTAGTAGGAGGGGGGACAGGAAAGGGGAAAGAATAAGGGAGAAATAGAGAGAGTACTCAAGATACATATCAGTTCCAAAAACAAAAAGAAACAAATCCAAAAGATAATATAATAGTTCAATATGGAGTTAGATTTGAGTCACATTTATATCATCAAAGTACATTAATGTCAAATATTATAACCAAAAATTTTAATATAATTCTCTTGGAAGTATAAGGGAAGAGACTCATAACAGGGCTCAAGAATTTTATAATAGAAATACATTTTAAAAGTCAAAAGGAAAAATAGCAGTCTAAGTCTATTTAGACATATAGAAAGAAATACCAAAAGAACAGACAAAAGCATGGGAAACCATTGCCTTTAGGGATTCTACAGAGTGAGAATGGGAAGGGCAGATAGGGGTATGTGTGTGTGTGTGTGTGTGTGTGTGTGTGTGTGTGTGCGCGCGCGCGTGCACTGAGGAGTGCTAACATTTTATCATAAGCCTTGAGAATTATGTGGCTTCCTGAATGCCATATATTCATTGCCTTTATAAAATTAAGATTATATGAGAAATAAATAAATCACTAATTACTAAGACAGACACTAAGAAAATTACTTAAGACAAGATAATTTATTTCTTACTGGTTTTTCTTTTGTGGAGGTCTATAAGTTAGAAACTGTATTTGACTTGCTTATATTTTCTGTCCAAATTATATATGAAGTAAAACAAAGCACTATGATAATTAATCCATGTGGTAACATAAACACCATATCCAGGCTCTCTCACCTACACAAAGGACCACGCACAAACTTAACATTCAGCTGGCCTCAAGGATCATTCTTTATTTTCTAAAAGCAAAGTCACCTAGAACTGTGCCTGGCTCTTAGGAGAGCTCAATCCATTTTAAATCCTGCCTTTTCATTCTGTTCCAAATCCAAGAATGTGTCAAGACCCAGTTATTATAAAATCTTGAAAATGCATTGACAATACAGGAATGAAAAATATGTAAATCATATTTTTAAAAACTGGGTGGCTGGGCTGGAGAGATGGCTTAGTGGTTAAGGCCCATGTCTCCAAAGCCTAAGGACCAAGGTTCGATTCTCCAGGTCCCATGTAAGCCAGATGCACATGGTTCATCTGCCGTGGCTATAGACCCTGCTGTGCCCATTCTCTCTCTCTCTCTTTTCCTCTCTCTCTCCCTGTCTCTGTCTCTAATAAATAAACAAAAATAAATTTAAAGAATCATTTAAAAACTGGGTGGCCATATCTGGGCAATACTTTATTTGGATTATACTTTGGTGGAAGAAACAGGCAGATTTCCCAGCTGAAACAAAGCAAGCTTAAGGATGCCCACAGTAATGAGGCTGAAAACCCCAAGAAAAGGTGAAAGATAAGTGAAATTGTGCTTGAATTTCTTGTTTTGCCTCAGAAGAATATACTGATCTTTTCCAGTGCTCAGAAACGAAGTACTAAGAGGCAACATGACAGTGTTAAGTGGCAATGGAAATCTTTATTTAAAATATTGTATGTGCCCCATGGGCACATGGAAATATTTCATTAGGAACAGCAGGTGAGGCAATTTCAATCCAAGGGCCAGGTCCAGAAAGATCAGAAGACCTGAAAAAGAAAGTGGTGGGATAAAGAAACATGGAGAGAAGGGACAACATTTGCTTCTATCAGGGCACAGAATACAGGGGCTGGACACTGAAGGGTTAGGTGCTATGAATTGGCTGCTCTCTGTCCTATACCATAATGCCCCAAAGGAAAAAGTGTCTCCTGTCCCAGTAAATGACTGACTGATGCACACATTTTATGGGGATAACATCACCTCCCAGCTGGCAAAAGTAGATTCGTAGCAGACCAAAGTCATCTTAGATAAGACAGTGGTTTCTGATGCTCTAAGTTGCCACATTGTATGAACAGCTGCACAGTGTAAAAAAAAAAAAAAATTGGCTGAAGAGAGAGCTCAGTTGGTAAAATGTTAGCTTTCCAAGCATGAGAACCTGAATTTGATCTTCAGTACCCACTTAAAAATGTGAGGAGTGGTAGGCTGGTGAGATGGCTCTTGTCTGCGAAGCCTGAAGACTCATGTTCAACTCTCCAGGGCCCACATAAACTAGCTGCACAGTAACACAAGTGCACAAGGCCAGTCATGTGCACAAGGGGGCACACATATCTGGAGTTCAATTGCAGAGGCTAGAGGCCCTGGTATGCCAATTCTCTCTCTCATTTAAAAGAAAAAAAAGGAAGTCTCAAAAAAAGGCTTGCTTCAAAAAAATATGAGGAGTGGTATCATGTACTTGTAATCCCTACACAGATGAGGCAGACACAGGAAGATACCTAGAGACTTCTGGCTAGCTAATCTAGTTTAATTGGTAAATTTGAGGTCAATGAGACCCTGTCTTAGAAAAGGTGAATTACATTGTTAGTGTAACACTGGAGGCTGTCCTCTGGGCCCCGATGTGCAAGCACACACATGTGCATGCACATCTACCTTCACACACGCATATGAATATGCATACAAGGTGTGGCCACACACATATGAACACACATACCTACATACCACAAAAATGAAGAAAAGGGAGTAATAATGAGAAAAATGCAAATATAGATGAGAAGAGCCGTATTGAAGGGAAATATCAGAGAAAATAGCTGGAGAACTGTGGAATGTAAATTGATAAATACTGAGAAGGACGTTACAGGTGCACAGAACATTTTGTTATTTGAAACCAATTTTAAAATTAATATCAAGGAATTCTATACAGCAGTAAGAAAAAGTGACACAATGACATTTGAGGAAAAATGGTTGAACCTGTAACAGATCATTCTCAGTGAACTTATCCAATCACAGAAAAAAAAAAATTGCCACATAGTCTCACTCACCTACAGCACCTAACCTTAATCTACCCAAGATGCATTACATACCCAGCAAGCATCTCGTGGACTAGACAATAGGATGGGTGGGGAGGGAGGGGACGGCAATGGAGGGGGGGGGACACAAATCTAGACCCAAATGGCAATGGTGCCATAAAATTCTACTTCCTAAAATGCAGACCAAATGGCTGAACCTTCACCAGGCCCTTAGAGGGAACACCTGAACCACAAGACACTGGAGAGGGTATGATGAAGACTGACCTTAATCTTCTACAGCTTCCCTCCCTCCCTCTCCCTCTCTCCCTCTCTCTCTCTGTTCTCTCTAGCTCTTGTATATTAGTTATCTTTTCCTTCCTTTTCTTAATGGGCACTGACCTGTAACTCCCAGTACCAGCATGGGGCTATCATCCACAATGAGCTTTTGATCAGAGAGACCTAGAAGGTTTCCTAAAAGAGACAGATTTCTTTCAGAGTACTTGATGACCCACCAAAAGTTAGTGGCAAGACCCTACTGCTGAAGACACCTTATGTGGTTGACATGCAAAATGGAATGGCATGGCTGGAAGCTGGAAGAGAGTCAGTCCCCAGACAGTCAGTGTTTTGAGTGCCAGAAGGTGCTACATAGGCAACTGGGGGAAAATGACCAATATCTATCCAAGCAACTGATGGTCTAACCTATTTATCAGCAAATAACCTGTTGTGATGCCCACACAAGTGCAATAGTGGCATACAGCCATGGTGGGGAGCCAGCTGCTCTTGATTCCGCTAACTGATCCCCTCAGTGGTATGGGACCCATAGCTGGAGCTGAGAAACAAGTCAGAACCATATCCAAATATAAGGCCACCCTCCATTATCAAGCTACCATCAATCATGGGCTACAAGAGGGCCTACACCTATTAAATTATCTATAAAAAGTAAGGGTTGGGCCGGGCGTGGTGGCACACGCCTTTAATCCCAGCACTCGGGAGGCAGAGGTAGGAGGATTGCCGTGAGTTCCAGACCACCCTGAGACTACATAGTTAATTCCAGGTCAGCCTGGACCAGAGTGAGTGAGACCCTGCCTTGAAAAAAAAAATTAAAAAAAAGTAAGGGTTACCTCATTTGTCCTGGTGCTAACTTACTCTCCGTTGAAGAATCTGCTTCTCTTTTTCAGACAGATGTAGATCCTAAGGAGAGAGCCACCCCATCATATCTCAAAAGGGCCCTGGCTGAAACTAACAAAAATTGGCGAAACAAGCAAGGTTTGTTGATGAACCGGATACCAGCACAAGGGGGAAGGAGATCAACACAGAGAAAAATCAACTCCTACCAAATCAGAGAGCCAGAGACCCAGAGGCCCCCAACACCTCATCACTGAAGCAGACCAAAAATGAACCCAACATGGCTCAGGGAAATTTTGCGGAAGAGGGGGCAGAAAGAATGTCAGAGCCACATGTTGGGTCATGATATGCAGAGACATTTAGCTTACCCATAACTGTGGGCTAACTCCACAATGCATGACCCATATACCTCAAGAAGGAGGGGCCAAGGGGAGGGGAGTAGGTCACAGATGAGCCTAATAATGGTACCAAACTGACTCTATTTGCTGAATACAAAATTAATTAATAAAAAAAGAAAAAAATTAATATCAACTATCTCGATGGCATATACCAAAATGTTCTTTGAAAGTATAGAAAAGAACATTTGGTATTTTTTAATACAAATTATTACCTAAATCACAGATTTTGTTTCAACAGTTATTCCCTGTTTACTGAGTTCTTTGATGCTGACCTGGAACATCATATACCTTTCAGAGGTCAGTAAACGAAGCTTATGGTGGTCCTGTCTATTTGACCTTAAACTTCCATACATTTCAGGTAAAATATCTTCCTACTTTCAGAATACCCACTTCGAAGCCACACCTCTAAGAGAAATGCTTCCTATTTTGATTTAGAGCCCAGACAAAGGCTTTCCCACAGACATTTGTGATAGGAAAATTTATCCCCAACTGAAATCCTGTGCCCTGTTGAAATAGTACATAGATCAGATATATCACACAGTTTGGGGTTTAGTGGCTCTCGGGTTGCTAAGAAATAGCTCTAGTGACTATCTTCTACCTAATCAACTTCAGATCAAAAGTTTCCAGTGTTTATGCATTCTTCAAACAAGATGAATTTTATCATTCTATTTCTTAAAATATTTTATCTATCTACCTATTTACTTATTTATTTGGGAGGAGTGAGAGGCAAATGCGGGGTCAGGAGAATGGATATGCCATGGCCTCCAGCCTCTGCAAATGAACTCCAGACACATGCGCCACCTTGCGCATCTAGCTTAACGTGGGTACTGGAGAACTGAACCGGGGTTCTTAGGCTTTGTAGGCAAGTGCCTTAAGTGCTAAGCCATCTCTCTAGCCCTCTCCTTCCATTTTTAAAGCTACTTCTCAATGGCAAGAAAAGATGGTTGGTCCTCTAAGTCCCCTTAAATCTGTCTTCCATGAAGGTAAAGCCCTGCTCTGTCTCACACTGCTCTCTCTCCTGGAAGAAGCAGCATTCTTGCACTGACAGCTTTTCAGTAAGTATCTGATGAATACAAAAATATGTTGAGTATATTTAGAAATATTTCAACACAATATTTTAAAATTTAGAAATCAAGTACATTATATAACTAACTCGTAGTTCTTTTTCACTGCTCCTCTTGGCAAGGCTCTTATTAGTGAGGTTATCTACAGGCATGGAGCCAATAGAATGTGTTCTTGGACTGAACCAAGCAGCTAGAATCCTCAAAGCTAAAGGACCTAGTAATGCCACCCTAGTTTGAGGCCAAAGGCCTAAAATCCCATAGCAAGCTCAGAATTAGAGACTGAAGAACAGTCTGATGTCCACTGGAAATACCAACAGCAGTCAAAAGTCTCCATCAGCCAGGTGTGGTGGTACACATCTATAATTTCAGGACTCTAGCAGCTCAGGCAGGAGGATTACAAGTTTCTGGTCAACCTGGGCTACATAACATGGCCCTGCTTCAGAAAGAAAGGAAGGAAAGAGTGAATAAGGGAAAGAGTGAAAGGGAAGAAGAGACATACAAGGAAAAGAAAAGAGGGCTGGAGAAATGGCTTAGTGGTTAAAGTTATTGCCTGCAAAGCCTTAGGACCCAGGTTCAATTCCTTAGTACCCATATCAGCCAGATGCACATGGTGGCACATGTGTCTGGAATTTGTTTACAGTGGCTAGAGGCCCTGGCGTGCCTATTCTTTCTCTCTCTATCTGCTTCTCTCTCTTTTCCTTAAGTAAATAAATAAAAAGAAAATATTTTAAAGAAAAGAAAAAAATCATTCATTCAGTTGACACTTCTTGAGGATATATCCTAGGCCAGACAGTGTTCTGGGAACTAGATACTTAGTAATTATAAACAAAAATATTAAGTTCTGGTCTCACAAATCTAGCATTTCAGTAGGTATTAGCAATAAATTATAAATAAGCCTAACTCAGGTGTCTATGAAGAAGATGGTGAAGAGTGGGGCCTGTGCGTGCTATTAAGATGACATGACCACACAGTGACTTCAGAGCTAACATCTGAGGACAGTTCTAAAGATTTAAATGAAAAAGCAAGTTTAACAGGTTGTTAGAAAAAGATTTTTCCGAACAGAATAGCAAAATAAAATGTTCCAAGGTAGGTTGTTCTTGGTAGAGATACAAAACAGCAAAGGATTTTCTCTTATAAGGCAAGTGTTGCCTGAATCATTTATCTAGCCTGGATCTCCATCTATTCAAACCTTTCTGGTCCTTTAAAATATCTCTCTAGTGAAATCCCTTAAAGGAAGAAATTCCTGGTATCTTTCCAAAATAGATTTGGCTTCTTACCTCCTGAATCCAAAGACAACTTGGCTCAGATTACTCCATTTTACAAGTTAACATATTTGTACATTATAAGCATACATCTAGGGTCATGATTTTGCCACAAATTATTACAGCCCTTCCTAAACCTAGCTGCTTTATGACCATCTTGTCAAAGCAGCTCAGGAAGCCAAAACAGCAGCGTCTGCAACCAGTACAGGATTTCCAAAACTTTAAAGGCAGTAGGGACTATTTTGTTACAGCTGAATCTGGGTTGGATTTGGAAAACGTGTGATAAAGCAACCTCAAAATCTCAGGCTGCACAGAGAACTAGGTATTTCATTGCTGAAATAAGGACTGGGAAGTGGGCAGCTCCTCTCACTGAGATTTGGGTTAGTTTTCAGTTCTGTAGTGATGAATACCAAGCTGGCTCCGTACAGGTGTCTTGACTGATAGAGCTGTGGTTTAGGCTTCACTTTCTTTAGATTCCTGTAACTATGTACAAAGAGATTCAGGTAAGGCATCTGGCTGAAATGTTTATTCCTCACAGGTCTGTAAAAGTAGCCTAACCCCTCCTCCATTTGAAAATACCATAGTACCTTTTTTGAGGTGAACAAAAAGTGAAATAACATTCAGAATCTATTAACATGAGAAACCCATGTAATTTTGAAAGGGGCATAGATTCAATTTATATTGTCGTCTACCACAAAAGAAACAAAGCGAGTAGGAAAACTGTAAACCAAATACTAGAAAATACATGAAGGATCCTACTTAACACATGGAGTCCATAGAACAGGACACACTTGGCCTTGGCATTCAGTCTCTTACTAATGTGAAACTTACGTGTCCCAATATTAAGTGGCTCATTCTGAACCTTTAAAAGCAACCTTTTTGTTGGATACACAAATGCAGATGTCTGCCATCTAGTGGTAATGATCAGTATCGACAGTCTTTTTCTAGAAAAATCTGTATGTATAAATTATCTAGCCTGGACTAGAAGTGAGACCCTACCTATTAAAACCAAATATATATATACATAGTATGACCCTTAACTATAAAATCATATACATGGAAGGATACAATCACTTTGGGAGAGGATATAGATGATGATTTGTACGAGGACCTAAATTCAATCCCCTGCATCTCCCACAAATGTTTTCTTCTATTTATGATAAATAAAACTTAAGACGTGTCTACATTTAAGATAATTTCTCTTTTATAATGTTTTCTACACATTGTTACCATAATTTTCAAACATACATGTTTAGATACACTAGATATATGTTATAAAAAAATTTCATCTTAATGCTACATCTAATATGTGTCATTGCTTGACTATACCTAAGTTCCAGTGAAAAATAGCACTTAAACCTCCAAAAGCCAGTCTAGGATGTTGTACCCTTTGTTAATCTAGCTATGAATCTACTCATGATAAAATATAAAATATTTCTCCCTCTTCAAATTGTGGGACTTAAAATATAGCAAATGGAAGTATGATGCTAGACATTTAGAATGCAGATGGTAAGACCGTGTCCCTGTGGTAATTCATCTCCTTTGGTTTTAACCCCTAAGTCAGCAAATATCCTAGATGAATCTAGTACCTACAGAAACTTGGAGTACAGTTTTAGAAACATCATCTAAAACTGATACAGTGAAAACTTTTTCATTGGTTACTAAGAACCTTCAAGATAGCCATGTGTGAAAGCTTTTAACCAAACAATCACTACTTGGAAAACACTAGCCATTGGAATAAGTTGGTGAAATGAGTCATTTTGGGGCATTCTATCAGAATATCTGTACCTTGCAAAGGCAAGGATTCACAGTGAAAACTCTACATAGACCACACTCTAGGCTGGTGAAACTTTGACCCTCAGCTGGAGAAATTCTCTATGTCAATGCAAACTGTTTCCTGTTTCCTAATAAATAAATTATTTTGCAAATACCAAGAGACATGAGAAGAGGTTAACTTTCAGATTTCTTCTCTTCTCTGAATGGAAAAGTAACAGGGGCTCACTCAATGCTTATTATGTGTCAGGCATTGTATTAGGCCCTTGGCTATCTCAGTGAATAAATCACCCTTATGAATCTGCCTTCATAAGGACCTAAGGCACCATTCACTTTAGTGGGTTTCAACAAGATACATGGTCTTGAGTATGGAAAACTTATCAAGTTCTAAAAAAAAAAAAAAAAGACCATTAGTTACCTAATTTACCCTAGTGCAAACTAGTATACAAATGTAAAAACAGATGTGAAAGGGACACATTAATGGATATGGCCATTGGAAAGTGTGTGTGTGTGTGTGTGTGTGTGTGTGTGTGTGTGTGTGTGTGTGTGTTTTGAGGAATGCTACTTCTTAATGCTTATACAACTATTACTATAGCCACGCTGGAGATATCAAATTTCAGGAAGTCTGGAAACCAAGTGGCAGAAGATTAGAGACACATTCAAAATAAATCAAGCTGACTGAGATGATTATAATTTCCTTGCCTAGGAGGGAAGTGAGATTGGATTGAAAGTTATAATACATGAATTTTTTGTTTGTTTTTCAAGGTAGGGTCTCACTCTTGCTCAGGCTGACCTGGAATTCACTTTGTAGTCTCAGTGTAGCCTTACGGTGATCCTTTTACCTCTGCCTCCTGAGTGCTGGGATTAAAGGCATGTGCCACCACACCTGGCTCAAAAATAGATGAATTTGATCTCAGTGTAGAATAAGTAAAATCCAGAAACAGGGGAACTAGTCAGATGCTATTGGTGATGGGAAAGATCTTTATCAAAGGCAGGCAGTATGAACTGGAAATAACAAATTATTAACAGTAGGCAGTTCAGGAGCATCCAATAAGACTTACAAACTAAGTGTTAAGCAAAAAAGGCATATAGGAAATAAAAATTCAAAAGGAATCCAGTTTGAATTTCTTGGAATTTTGTGATGAAATCAATTGATAGTTGAAAAATAGGAGGAATAGTTGGGAGGGATGCAATGATTTTAAATGTGCAAATGTACCTAAGAAATCTTTTATTAGCGTTCTATAAAAATGTAACAGAGGGCCAGCAATGGGAGTCCAATTTAAGAGTTAAGACTAGAAATTAGCATGTCCTGATCAATGGATGACATCCATGGAGCTGGGATAACCAGAAGAGTGAGGAAACAGGACAGTTGGTCCTAGGATGTGAGTTAGCATAAAAACATGCAGCATCCCAGATGTGGAGTTAGAAAGCTTATTAGTTTTGGGACTTTGATTATAGCTTTCAAGCTATTAGAAACCCATTCTCCTCAAATATCTGATAAGAGGTCCAAAATAAATAACCTCAAGAGTCATTTTGAAGCTTCAAGCAGGATCTAGGTTTAAGGTGAAGGAAGAGGGGCTGAAGCGGTGGGGTGAAAAGAGCAGGCAGAAGGTTGAGGAAGGTATGCAGAGTTAGCATGATGCCCTGAAAAAATTAGGGAAAGTCAAAGCAGGGAAATGAATGCATATGCTCATTACAGAGGCATTGGGTGTAATGATGTAGGTGTAGAGTTTCAACTTTGGCGACGAGTGTGCAAAGACATGCCTAAAAACAATAAGTCCCAAGGAAAGAACAAGAAGATTATATTTCAATCTATTGGGAAGAAAACGGAAGACAGAAAAGGGAATCAGAGGGAAGAGAAGTTAGTAGCTCAGAGAAAAATCAGCTGAAATAGTCCATATTCAAATGGGAAGAAAGTATATAAAATACAAGTGGTAGGTGAGGGATATGAGGTTTTCTAAATGAAAGTGCTACTAGGAACACATTTCATTTCATGATAATGCTGAGGAATGTCCATGGACGACCTCATCTGGTATGACCTTCTGACCCACACACTGTCTTCTCTCTTTAACCTGGCATGACTTTATGTCCTTGGAATCTCAACTATGATTTGACCAGGGATAGACCTGTCCTGAAAGCTAGAGATATATTTGAAACCCTCCCAGAATCTACTTCATGATTTTCTCATCAACCATGGCTTGTGGTGATTCATTCTTTAATCTGGATCCTTTATTCTGATGTAAAGGACATGCATAAACATATTACATGTACGTACACTATTACAAATGTGTGAAAAAACAAGATAGTTAAACATAGGTTCACTAATCTAGGAGATTCCTAGTTATGTAAGCTGGGGAAATTTGTTAAGTATAATAAGCTTTGATTTCCTTATCTCTGTCTAGATTTTGTTTTGTTTTGTTTATTTGACATGCACAGAAAGAAAAGCAGGGAGAGAGAGTGAGAGAATGGGCACACCAGGACCTTCAGTCACTGTAAATGAACTCCAGAGCATGTGCCACCTTGTGCATCTGGCTTACATGGGTTCTGGAGAAGTGAACCCGGGTCCTTTGGTTTCACAGAAAAGTGCTTTAACTGCTAAGCCATCTCTCCAGTCCCCTTATCTATTTCTATCCAGACCAGATATCTAATTATCATCTATCTCTATCTCTGTACTTCTTTTTTTAATATCTTATTTTTGTTTATTTATTTATTTGACAAAGAGGAAGAGAGAAAGAGAATGGGCATGCCAGGCCTCCAGCTGAACTCCAGATGTGTGTGCCCCTTGTGCATCTGGCTAATGTGGGTCCTGGGAAATCGAACCCGGGTCCTTTGGCTTTGCAGGCCAATGCTTTAAACGCTAAGCCATCCCTCCAGCCCATCTGTACTTCTATCTACAATTTCTGTTAAAGAGGTAATGTTGATTGCATGGCACTATCATAAAAACACACACAGACCAATGGGGTAGGATAGAGATTTCAGGGGATTGAGAGATAGTTTAGTAGTTAAGGCACTTGCTTGTGAAGCCTAAGGACCCAGGTATGATTCCCCAGTGTCCAAGTAAGCCAGATCTACAAGATGGTGTTCGTTTGCAGTGGAGTTTGCATCTGGAGTTCGTGTGCAGTGGCTAGAGGCCCTGGTGTGCCTATGTGACTGTATGCTATATTTCAGGTCTGTGTTACCCAGGACTAATGCAAAATGGAAACAAAGATGACTTAATTTTATTTTCAGATAATAGATTTTATTATCCAAAAAGAGTTCAATTTCTCATGGGATGAAGTTCTAAGAGAAATGCGTAATATCATAAGGAAGAGATGTTAGCTAAACCAAAGAGCAAAATATTTAGGAGTTTAGAGAAGATGCACAAATATTCTGTATATGACTTTGCACACTGCAGTCCAAAGTCATAGCTCCTTATTCTTTCATTCTTCATTTACATTTCTTCTCCATAAGACACAGCCAGTTTTGCTGACGTCTTTAGGTTCTGCAAACATCTACATCCAAGAAGATGATCTTTTAGAGTTTTCACACACACACACACACACACACACACACACACACACACACACACACAAAACCAGACTTTCTTGAGTTGACATCCTATGCTTCCTAGGCTGGTCTTGAATTCCTGGGCTCATGTGATCATCTTGCTGCAGCCTACTGAGCAGGTGGGGCTGCAGGTGTGTGCACTGCACCTAGAGTTAATATTTTTGATATCACTAACATATACTCATCTTTATTAAGAATTTTCATGCCAAAAAGAGTAATAAATCAAAAGAAAAAAAAGGATTATCCTGCCAAAATCTCAGAGGGATATTGTCAAGTTCTCTAAGAACTTTCTTTGCAAGAAATGACTTGCATGCTTGCCTTGAATTTTAACACATAGTTCATATCACATTCATTCAGTTTGTATGTTTCTCACTGACTCTCACTAAATAGTAGACTTTTGTTAAATATGTTAAAAGCTTTGGTAAATGCTTAATTTTTCTGTATTTTAGGTTTCTAATCATTTGTGAAACTAAAAGTAACATATACATGGCAGGAGACCCTGGCACACTCAAGTTCTCTCTCTCTCTCTCCCCCCCCCTCATTCTCTGCTCTCAAATAAATAAATAATACAAAAGAATGGACCTAGAAGACTGGGGGTGGAGTTAAGTTGGTACCTGCTGTTCAGTATGCACAAAGCCCTGATCTCAATTCCCAGCATCACATAAACCCAATGTAGTGGTACACAGCTGTAATCCTAGCACTCTAGAGGTGAAGACAAGAGGATCAGAAGCTCAAAGGCATCCTCAGCTACATAATGAATTTGAGGATAGACTGGACTACATAAGACCTTGTCTCAAAAAAGTTAAAAAATAAATAAAATAAGAGACTGGACTTAGAAATTTGGAAGTGGCATAGAAGATCAGGCTGAATTAACTTTAACTCTAAAGGCTTTTTCACAGAAGAAAATTCAGAAGTGTTCTCTTCTTCCTTCTCAGAATGATTAGGAAGGTGAACAAGCACAGAGAGTACAAATCAGAATTTGTCTCAGTGCAGGGAGAATCTGCCTCTCTTGAAAACTGGAATGAGGTACTTTGTGGACATTAGTTTCTCACTGCATGCAGGTAGCACAGATAGACTGGTAAAGTACTAGGTACTCATCTGTGATGCCTCAATTAGTCTGGGTGGTGGTCCCCTAAAGATCTGCTATCCCCTCTGCCCAGGGGCTGTGATTACCTTATAGGGCACAAGATATTCTGAAGGTAAGGATCATTGGAAGGAAGCTTTCTTTCAATCATATGTGTACTTATAGGAGACACACACACACACACACATACACACACACACACACACACCAGAGAAAGACACACTGAAAGAAAAGGAGCCATTGTCACCACATAGGCAGAGGTCAGAGTGAGGTGCTCATAAGTTGGAGTACCCAGATGATAGTCACCCAAAGCTGGAGTGAATCCAGGAGGGATTTGATCTCTCTTATAGCCTGTATAAGGAGTACAGTCCTGTTGACACTTTAATTTAAGGCTAGGCTAAGAGAGAATACAGTCCTATTGTTTCAAGGTGTGTTATTACACACCTAGTGTGTAACTAATATCTGACATCCCCCTTCCACCTCTGAGACAGATTAATATGATCTCACTTTATATTGATTGTATGTTCTTTGAAGGAAGGTCTCTTGACCCACCCTGTCAATATAACCAAAACAGAATACCTATCATGGCTGACACATCAGAAGCTTTGACATGAAAGTTACAATAGAAATTTATACCCATGTGCATAAACAGTAAACATAAGTTGGACTGAAGTAAATAATTGACGGATAGCAATAATGAATATATAAAAAATTAATGATAAGTAAAAGAAGTAGATAGCTGATGTATAGATCTATAATAGATATAAAGGATAGATATTAGATATTAATGATAGAGGTAGAAGATATATTGATATATAGATGGATAGGCAATAGGAATGTAGATAAATTTACTCACTTTATCCAAGCAAGTATTTATGAAAATGTATATGTATATATATATATAATCATGAAATTAACTTTGGAGAAAATCAGCAATACTATTAGTGTGTTATCTTGAGAGTCAAATGTAGTATGAAAGAAAGTCTTACCAAAATTCAAAGGAGACAGGCATAGCTTGTAGTTACTCAGCCAGCTAAGTTTTCATTTTCTGATTATCTAATGACTTATATAATCAAAAATAATTTATCATGGTGATGGCTGTACTTGGGGAAAGCTAGAAAGGGTTGGTGGTGCTGTGTGATGAGAGAGATTTGTGGGGAGAGAACAAAGGATGGACACTACATGAAGAAACATCAAAGCCTTTCCATTTATCCTTCAGCATTGTTCACACAAGATATTGCATGTAACATACTTTATCACATGTGAAAAATCACAGGCGAAAAGGACAAGACACCATCTAAGGCCACCAGGTTGAGGGATTGCCACATAACAAGTCGTGTTTTTAGACTGCTTTACACTAATAAAATGGAGCATCATATAAGTGATTCTATTCAACAACACTCTTCAGTGAACACACAGACATATGTACATACACACACGCACACACACATACATATATATATGTGTAAACCACTGTTGATTTGAAACAAAGACTTTTTGAAACAAAAACAATAGGACTTGGAATTCCTATCAGTTGTCAACTGGTGAGATACCACTGGAAGAGAGTCCATTGGAGGTGGACACTAGCTTGATGAAAATTCAAACAGCTGCAGGCAAGAACCCACCCATGATAAGCAGTAACCAGGTTTCTGTCTCGTCTGGTTCCATAGGAAGGAGTGGACTCCAAAAAATGGCAAGTTATTCTAATCTCACAGCCACAGCTTCCTGTGATAAATGAGAGCACTCTATAGAAGGGTATTAGAAATATGACAACCAAAAAAATAAGGTCCTTTTCTTAGGTATGTGGTGCTCCCTTCTCTATGGAGACCTCCTCTGAAGCAGGATGAAAACATTTCATGTTGGTTTACTCATCAGCATTGTATTTGCTCCTCAGAAGTTGGAGGACATCTGGCCTTAGCCAGGCAGCCTGTGCTGGCAGTACTTCCTGTGGTAGAGGTGACTGAAGGTAGAATATGTTGTGGCTCAGCTGGTGTGCCAGATTTCAAGGTGGGGACAGGAAACAGGCTAAAGCTGGGCTAGAACAAATGACCTAATGAAGGATTAATTCAGTAGTGGATAGTCAGCAACTCAAATTACAGTGGCCAGGAGGGGTGTAGAAGCCTGAGATTTGATCCTGCCAACAATGACAGACAAGGAGATTTGTTTGTCAGGTGAACTTGGCAGTGCAAGTCTTCAAGAAGGACTGACTGATGCACTTTCAGGAGTGTGGGTGTGCCTTAGACCCAGGGATTTGTCCACAATGGGGTTGAATCAGAGACTGAGAATAACAGAATGGAGTCTGCTCCTGGAGAGAAGTTCTTGGCAAGAACAGGACTGACTGTCAAGGTCATTGCTAACATTTTTTTTTTTTCCAGGCAAAGCATTAAGCTTTTTTTTTTTTTTTTTCACTGAATATGTGAACTGAAAGCACAAGAGAAGCCTAGCCCTCTGAAATGGCAAAGTTGACAAGAGTTCAGAGAAACAGGGCTCTGGGACCCCAAGGAACTTCTGCAGTTAGTGAGGGTTAGAATAAACCTGTCAGGCTAGTTCCTTTTGTAGTCTCTACTGGCTAAGAACATGGAAGCATGACTAGTCCTTGGAGTTCCATGCAGAGCAGGAGGGGACAGAAGGAAGTCAAAGTTCACCATGCATCTGTCAGCTTCTGTATGTCTGACTGTATGTTGTCCAGCCACTGGTTTTCACAAAGAATTCATATTCAGGTTGGCATGGGAATGAGCTAGCATAATTAGGGAGAAGATAACAGTAGCTCAGTGTGTTCCTTCTTTAGACTGCTGTCATGGCCAGTGGCCCCTCAGTTTGTATCAGTGTGGCAGATTAAACCTGAAGCTTCCACATGAGCTAAGAAGGTGCCTATCTGCTTAGAGTACTCAGGCCTCAGGAGGGTGAGGAAAAGAAGTTACAACAGGTGGAAAAATTCAAAGTGCCAACTTGCAAGGGATAGGCTAGCAGAAATGAAAGAGTTTCCAAGCTTCCTGGACTATAGGCACCTATTGTGGCAAAAGGCTGAGCTATCAGGGCACCCCCACAATGCTGCTATGCACTCCCTATTTGGGAGTACTGGAGAGGGTCTGCATTCCAATTGTGTGCCATTTCCTAGTGTTTCCAAGTTTGTTCTAAAGATCTTTTTGTATGGGTTCCATCATCCCAGCACTCTGCACTGTTGGCGAGGTAACCACTATCATCTCCATGTACACACTGTGGAAGGAAACCCTTGAGGAGATGTTTGAATGTGAAATGGTCTGGTGGTAAGGTGGTGGAACCTCTGCGACGTCAGACCATGCCGGAGGAGTTCGGTGACTATGGGCAGGACTTGAGGTTCTGTAGCCTGGCCCTCTTTCCTGTTTGATCCCTGTTCCTGACTGGATGCAAAGTGTAACTAGGGGGTCTCCTATTCCTGCTGCCACCATGTCTTCCCTGTTGTGTTGGAATGTATCCTCTGGAACCATAAACTGAAATAAACCCTTCCTGCTTTTTGTCAAGTGTTTGGTCATAGTGACAGGTAATTAACTAATCAAGGAGGGCATACTGTTTTCATATGAACCACATGTTGCAATTCTATGCTTTTAACAACTTGACTGCAACCGAGCTCCATGTGTTTCTTTGTGATCGTGCTAATGCAGGCCTGTAACCAGGAAAGTAGCCATGTAAGCAGCCTTCCAGGACCAAGCTCACTCGCGACGAACACCTCACAGGCTGACTGGGTGGATCCGTGGGAGACCAGCACTGAATGACTGACTGGGGATCAATAGTCAGCTTTGCACTGAATGTGAGTCCAGGGCAGCTTCCCTAACAGAGAACAGAGCCTTTCAGACACCAGAAACTAACTTCTAACTTGATTGGCTTTGTCTCATGTCTGGCACATTATGCAACATCAAAACTTTCCTTTCGGTTTAAGAGTTGATCTCAAAGTTCTATAAGGCTAAGAACAAAGACAGGACTCCCACCAGACTAAAATAATGTTCTAGATGAACAGCCTGATAGAACACTTCACAGACACCAGAGTTAGGGAAATGTGGCACACACTGCATTCAACAACGAAGAACCAGACATATTTACTTATGCTGATTCATTTAAAGCATAAAAATAGCAAAGAGATTTGATTAACTTTTATCAGAGCCATAAATGACTCCTTAAATATTCTTCTGTAAGGAATATACATTTTAAATTCATCAACATACTGCATAAAAATACTTCCAGGTACATATTCTTCAAAACCACACTGAGAAGAGAATGGTATTAGTCATCATATATCATTATATAAAATTATGTTCCATATATGAAGGGTGCTGTATTTGCATGCAGAGCAGACTCCACACCTGTATAAGATTTATATCCATTCATCTCTGTTCTGCACGGCCACCACAGCTGGTCTCCATATAAATTTCCCCAAACTGCAGACCAGACCCAGTCTCTGTATAGTTATGCTGAAGCTTCCCAGGCTATTAGAAGCAAGCAGCTGAATCGGCCAGTGCTAATAATGTTTATAAAGTAAGAACACTATGTCGGCTCCAGGAGTGAGATCATATTTTAGGTAAAAATCTGTACAATAATGATTACTTTAAAATGGACAAACACATAAAAACTCTGCTTTGAATGTCATAATTTAACTTTCTACTCAGCTTATTAATATGGATCTAAGAAATCCTAACACAGCCTTTTTTTTTCTCTCCAGGCTCACTTTCAACAGGTTGCCTGCAATTAATTAAAAACTAAACTATGATTACAAGGGACTCATATTCTCACATACTCTGGCTTAAAATAAAAGATTTTCTTTTTGTAAAAAAAAAAGACCCATTTGTCTTTATGAGAAAAAATGAACAGGTGCACCGTAAAGATTGATTATACATGCTTCACTGAACTTCATGAATACTTTCAAAGTGATACTGTATTTGCCCAGGGAGAAAGGTAGTGTAATGAGTAGTCGCAGATTCTCTAAACCTTAAAAGTTTCCTAAGTCAGTTTTAGTAAGCATTTGACATACAACTACTCTTAATCCTTGTTCTTTATTTAAATCTGAAGCAATTCTACATGCCTCCTTCTCAGCAAGTTACACTCCCTTCACAATAATTTTCCATGTCAAAGCTTTGAAAGATTTTTCAGTCTACTTTTATCTCAGTCTATTAAATGATCAAGTCCTTTTGAATAATTATCTGTTATTCTATAAAACGTTTCTTATCACTCTTGTTTACATGTGTAATGCCACCTCAAAGCACCCTCCCAGCCCACAGAAACAGTCTAACATGAGAACTTCAATGGAATTGTTTTTGAATCAGTAATTGAAGCTGAAGTTTATTTCCATATGGAACTACTACGGAAATCGTATCCCTTCTAGCTCAACAATAGCTAAATTGCATATTAAGCTAATTGAGACAAACCATGTAAACAAATCTAAGGACAAGATTATTCCATGATAGAAGTGTGATGCAGCTACATTGCTGTGGCCTGTGGCAACACTCACTGAAGAGACGAGCATGGTCCATGCATGTGTGTACCCAGCAATACAAGCTCTTCATAACAACACAACAGTAGTTAAACACGAAGACCTCGTTTTTAATCTGCTTCCATTGCACTCCTGCCTATAAGTATGTATTTGTTCCAGTCTCTGCTTTCTCCTTTTTAAATGTACATGTTTGTGCAGGCTTTCTCAAGCAAATCCACAGGCATTGTTTTAAACACAGGAAGTGATGAATGGTCTGTGCAATATAAATGCTTTCATAATCTAAAAGCATTTGGACTGTATAATTATTAGACAGGCTTTAAGATTTTTTTTTTTTTTTCAAATAGTAACCCAGGAAGAGGGCCCAAAATGGGGAAAGGGTAGTTAAGTCATCTGTCTTGGAACTCAGAGGCCAAGACAGGAAAGAAGGATTTGTGCAAAGCATCTAGTGACAATAATGAGTGTCCCTAACTGCCCAGTTGCTCTACTGAACACATTTGCCTCCCAAGCAGTCACCCTTTCAAAACACTGCCAACAGAATCAGCGGGGTGGGGTGGGTGGGAGCTGGACGGAAGCTTGCAGACTTCGGATAGGTTCAAATAACACTGGCTGGCTGACTTGAAACATGCCCATATGGGCGCGTTCCCCAAACCCTTCCCTTTGCACTTCCAGCCTGCTTGTGAGCCAGTCGCATACACATCCCAGCACCCTGAGCAGGATCCCAATTCCGACACGCACACCAACTAGCGGGCAAGTGAATTTTCTACTTGGGTCAAGCGTCCCCTAAACTGAAGACATTTTAAAAACACGTAGAAATGCACACTGCCCTAAGGAATCTGTGACATGAGTGGGTTCTTTCGGGAGAGGAGAGCCCGGGTAGATCAGTGGCCGCTGCCCAGCTAGTGTAAACACTCCCTGGGTATGTAGAAACTCACACCCCGGCTACATACCTTCTCCCGCGTTGACTGGAAGCACAAGAATCGCCTCTTGGCAGTCAGGTTGTGTGTGTGTGTGTGGGGGGGGGGAGGTGTCTCTGTTGTAGTTCGTTTAAAAGGGGGGGCTGCACCTGGCACGCCACACGAGCGCGCACACAACAGCACACCAGGCAGCGGCTCTGGCTCGACCCTTCGCGTTCGGATCCGGAGTTGGAGAGAGCAAAATCGAAGGGAAACAGAACTGGGTGAAGCGATCCAGGCTTTTTTCGGGCCACCGCTCGCCAGGTTCTCTGCCTTCCCCAGGCGCTTGGTGCCACCTCGGCATTCCCACCCTCTGTTCTGGCGCCACAACCCCGCATCCGATTGCCACCACGAGATTCCCATCCACCTCAGCCTTAACCCACAAAACAACCTTCCTCCTCCCTTCCCAGCCCTTTCTTCCAACTCCACCAGCAAACACATTTCCTTCCCGCACCGAAAACTTTTTCCTCCTTCGGCCACAAGATAAGGCAATAAACCGGGTCAGCCGGTACCGCCACCCGCTTTGCCCAGCGCGGTTGGCGTCCACCACCGCGCGTCCTTACCTGGCAGCTGCGCTCCAGGTGGCCGTCCCACGCCGGTCCTCTGCACCGCCACCAAGCGCCCAGAGCTTCGGGTGAGGTCTACCTAATCTCGATATCGGGGCACAGTCCCCGTAGCGACAGTGTTCAGGATCGCGCCTCCCAGTCTGGAGCTGTCCTGCGATGCATAGCCTGTCTTCCTCCCAGGAATCGCCTTTGCGGCCCCGCGGGCCGACCTGGAGTTCGGGGATCCGGGCTGGCACCGACGCGTCCCGGGGTGTGCGCTCGGGTCCGAGCGCGCTCCGCCCGCGGGCAGCTGCACCGCGCGTCACATGCCGCCTCCAGGCAGAGGCAGCCGCACCTGCCCCAGCGACAGAGCTGGGGATCCGCGATCCACCCCCGCGCCCTGGGCTCCCCTGCCTACCCTGGCCCTCTGCGTTTACGCCTGGTTTCCTTCTGCCTTTCTTCGCCTGCTCTTACTTTTTTTCCTCCCTCGATCTTTCTTCTTTATCTGGTATTCCTGTTCTCCAAAAGGAGAAAGAAGGCGCTCCAAGTGGGAGGAGAGCTGTCCCTCCCCACGAACTCTTCCTCTGCCTGGTGGTGGCGGTCGAGGCTACTGCTGGCCTTCTCCTGCCTTCCCTCCTCCTTCTCTTCCTCCTGCCCGCAGGGTTCTGCCTGGTGAAGACCCGAACCTGCCCGGCTTCTGAGCATGCCCAGTTGCCCTGCTGGCTCCTCGCTCTGCTCCGCGTGCGGCTGGGCTGAGTTCTGCCGGCGGAGGACGAGGAAAGCTGGCTGCAGCCCGGATCCTGGGTCCTCTCGGTGGGACCGCGGAGGCCGGGCTCACGGGAGAGAAGAGCGCCTCTCCCACCCAGAGAGACTGGCCTGCTCCCAGACTGCTCCCTGGGGCACTGAGTGAGTTTCGTGCTCCCCGAGAAATTTATTTCCTTGGGTTGTCCAGAAAGGTAGAAGTTGGGCGCAATTTAAGAAGAAATGAACCTCAGTTTTGTGAATATAAGCTACTTGATTAGTTACTTTAGGGATCAGTCGAGGGCACATACTTTTTATTTATCTATTTTTAACGCAGAGCAAAGCTTTTTCTCCCTAGTAGTTTACATCTTAGGCAAAATAAGCAAAGTACACATAAATAAGTCACAGGCACACCATGTGAGTACAGATGTACACACACGAATATGCGCACAACTTTAAAAATATCAGAAAAATAAAGTGTCTTACTATACCCCCCCCCCATTTTTTTGAGACGGAATCCCAGGTAACAAGGCTAGTCTAGAATTCCTGATCCTCCTGCCTCCGCTTCACAAGTGGTGGGATTCCTGTCTTGTGCCAGAACACTCTGCCTAGCCAGGCTTTTGATGCTTTAAAGCACAAATGGAATTCAAGAAGAGAGTGACGCTAGGTTGGGGGTGGGGTGCTTGCTTACAATATACTCTGTTAACTAACTAGGTGAGAAAACATGGAGAGATAACCAAAGTTTCAAACACCAAGGAAGCTGCCCGCCCCAAACCACTGTTTGGGTTTTCTTGAAAAAGCATGTAAGCAAAGAGGAAAAAAGAATCCCATAAAACCACATGCCAGCAAAACCGGCACCAGGTGGCTGAGACGGGGGCTATGGGCTATATAGACGGTATAAAAAAAATTCTACATGAAAGTAAAAGATAAACATGCAAACATAACAGCGGCCATTTATTCTGTAAAAAGGAAAGAAGAGGCCTGGAAAGATGGCTTTAGTGGTTAAGGTGCTTGCCTGCAGATCCCAAGGACCTAGGTTCAATTCCCCAGGACCCACATAAGCCAGATGCACAAGGTCGCACGTGTGTGTAGAGTTTGTTTGTAGTGGCTGGAGGCCCTGGAGCACCCATTCTCTCTCTCTCTCTCTGTCTCTCTCTCTCTCTCTGCTTCTTTCTCTCTCTCTCTCAAACAAATAAATGAAAAAAAAATTAAAAAAGAAAGAAAGTTTACAAAAGGGGAGGGAGAGAGGGAGAGAAGGAGGGAGGGAAATACAATGTGAAATGGAAACTTGAAGCAAAATGATTTATAATTCTATTTAGAGCAAGAAGACAAATAGGAAAACATATATTTAAAAAACGGAATATCAAGGGATTAGAGAACCCTAGACATACAAATTCTTTTCTATGTCTTCATTTTCCAGGTGGAAGTCTTTAGAAGACAAATGACTAAATATTGCTGAGAGACAATTGAGGTCATAATAGGTAAAAGTGAGAGAATCAGAAGCCCTTTAAAGGAAGTAAAAAGCCAGGCTCATGAGAATTGTGCACAGGATGCGGATGACAGGATTCTCATAGCAGACATCTTGTTTCCAAACCTCTCACATGGAAATGTGATTATTGCCTTCATATATTTTCCAGATTTTCAAAACAGACATTCACTCAGAACAGACAGCTCTCCTTATTCTCAGGTTCCACAACTGAAAATTGAATATATGTTTTCAGAGATACAGTCTCCGTCTAGTCCAGGCTGACTTGGAAGTTATTATGTAGTCTCAGGGTGGCCTTGAACTCATGGCGACCCTCCACCTCTGCCTCCTGAGTGGGATTAAAGGTGTGTACCACCACACCTAGCTCAAAAAATATATTTTAATTGCACCTGCACTGAACATGTACCATATTTTTTCTTGCCATTATTTGCTAAACTATACTGAATAGTAGCTAATAGCATAGCATTTATGTTATATTGGTTATTATAAATAATCTAGAAAGGTTTTAAGTGTGCAGGAAATTGAGTAGATGCCATATCAAAATACTATACCACTTTATATAATGATCTTGAGCATGTATGGAAGTTGGTATCTGCAAGGGTCCTGGAACCAGTCTACCAAGTGTACTGAGGAATGACTTATTAATAGGTTAATTTTAATAATAACAGCTAATGTTTATGAGGCTGTGATGGTTAAACTCTGATTGTCACCTTTACAAAATTTGGAATCACCAAGGAAACAAATCTCTGGGCATGTCTGTAAGGGATTCTGGAGTAGGTTAATTGAGGTGAGAAGATCCACCCTAACTGGGGGTGGCACCATTCCATGAGTTGGGGTCCTGAACTGAATGCAAAGAAGAAAATTGGCAGAGTAGCAGCATTCATTGCTCTCTACTTCCTTATTGAGGAAATAATATCACCTCCTTCTGCAAGCTCCTGCTGCCATGTCTTCCCTGCCATGATATGGACCGTAACCTCACATTACAAGCTGAAATAAGTGCTTCTTCACTAATGTTGCTTGTGTTCAAGTTTGTGGTCATAGTAATGAGAAAGTAACTCAACCCGAGGCACATACCCAGTGAAAATTGTTGTTCTGTGTACTACAGCCATTTAACCGAATAATGACAATCAAGTTGGACAAAGAAAACACTTATTCTTAAATATCATATAATGAAAGGTAGGAATTTAAAGTAGTGCCTAAGTGACTGCTAAGACATGAACTCAAAAGATAGTGTCTTTCCCATTCATTACATAGAATTTCCTTTTGCTTTTGGGACCACAAGTGCCTTCAGTAGTTGGTAAATTCATAAAGACAAGGATCAAAAGTGGCCAAATAGAGATGTCATGGTTTCCAAAATTAAATAAATAAATAAAAATCCAAAGGTATATTCTGGTATCTGCACAGTAATTTAAGTTTGATATTTACAACTGGTGATATTTTAAAGATCATGAAATGTAACAACTATGAATGATCAGAAAAGGAAACAGTTACAAGTTAGCAAAATATCATATCATTGTAGACTAATTTCATTTTTCATAAAAAGTCACTAAATGTATGTGAGTGCATATGGGTGCATGTTATCTTCAATCTTCCCTTTGTCTTTATGAACAAGAAAATTCAATGTATGCACTGAACAAACTACTAACAGCTTGAATATGATTACCTTAAATTTCTTGGTAAATTGGATTAAATTAACGAATTTATTTGAGTTTGGTGTCTTGTTCTTCAGAAGACTTAGCAAGACTTTCCTTTCTGAAGAAAATGTAAAAACATACTTGGTGGATTTGACAATGAATCAAACCAGGAGCAATGCTGATTTGTAAGAGGTGAAAAATTGTATACTTAGACAGGCTGTGGTGCCATATGCCTATAATCCCAGTACATTGGTGGTGGAGGCAGGTGGATGTGGGGTTCAAGGTCATCTTTGGGTACATAGTGAATTCAAGGCCAGCCTGAGCTAAAAAAGACCTTGTCACAAGGAAATAAACAGATCAGACAAGCACCCATTAATATTTACCTAGAGATTTTGATCTAAAATCAGAGAGAGAAGATAGAACTGGAATGCATTTTCATATTCTATATTCAAAAAGTATATCTTTGATAATTTTGTGTAAAATATAATTTTAAAATTTATTATATGATAATTGCAATAAGTTGTTAAATGAGCTTCTGGTTATAGGTAGATAATTAATAGCACTTTATGCCTTTACTATAAAATAGCTACAAACTCTGTGAAAACAGCCTTAAATAATACTTTTAGTGATGATGAGCAACATATGGTTGCAATCTGAGGTAATGGTCAATACATTTAATGCACCTATTTCCACAGGTATTATTATTATTTTTTTTCCTGTAGGTGACTTGTTTCCAGCAGGAATACAGGAGACTGAGCTGAGCATGGAAATGCCAGTATTGTCAGAACTTAGAGGCTGAGGAAGAAGGAGGAGCAGGATGAAGAGAAGGAGTAATAGAAGAAATGAGAGGACAGAAGGATAAAGAAGAGAAAGGAAAATAAAAGAAAAAGGGAACTGGGCACCATGGTGAAAGCCTTTAGCCCCAGCACCCTGAGTGATTTCTGAGGTTACATGCAAAGATGTGGAAAAGAGCAGCTGATGACAAACAAAATTTAGTCAAAAACAGAGGTAAAGTATAATTTGGATTTTTGAATTAGTAAACAAATGTATTAAATAAACATGATTATTAAGTTTCTTAAACTTCTTGAAAGTGGGTAAAATAATAAAAGATAGTGCATTTCAATATAGTATTAGGATGTATAATAAATAATAAGGGGATGGGGTATATGTCAATGGTAAAACACTTACCTAGTAGGTTAACAGTTCTGAGTTCCATATCCCACATTACAAAAACAAATGAAATTTTGTTGAAACAATATTTGGATGCCACAGCTGATAAGAGGAATGGTTTCAAATCAAAGTCAATACAAAATATCCAGAGAGCCAAAGAGGACCAAGTGAGAGTACCAGAAGTAATACTTGACAAAATAATGGTCAGGAACTTTCCATATCTGATAAATAATATCAACCAAGATATTCAAGAAGCTCAATGACCCTTGCACAAAGCAAACCACAGATAGGTCTATGAGAGTTGAACTGAGGAAAATCAAAAAATAAAGAAAAAGTTCTAAAGCAGCCAGAAGTAAAGGAAACATCATCCTTGTGAGAGCAACATAAATGACAATGCTTTCAACAGAAAAGTCACAGAGGCAGAAAATAAGAAATCTCTTTAATGGCCTGACTCAAATGAGTAAACAAAAGCTGTCGAACTGGTATTCTACACCCATTAAAAATAATCCAAAAATAAAAGTGGAACACTTTAACAAAAGCTGAGAGTATTCACTGTCAGCTGACCATAACCTGTAAAAATTATAAAAGGATATTTCTCAAACTGAAGGACAACTATCTGAGACTGAGTAAAAGAAGTATAAACAACAACTCTAGGAAACTAATATTTGAGACTACATACAAATGATGATAAGAACATCAAGAGAGACTTTTACCATGCTTTTTTTTGCATGTGCATGTTTGTAGGAGTGTGTGTGTGCAGGTGCATGTGAATATGTCTGTACATTCATGTGGAGGTTGCAGGACAACCTTGGGTATTATCTTGTGCTCAGGAATGTTATCTACCTTTTTTGAGACAGGGCTTCTCATTGGCCTGGGACTCAGTAATTAGGCTACACTGGCTGGCCAGCAAGTCACAGGGATGTATTTGTTTCTGCCTTTCCAGTGCTGGCATTGTAAACATTGTTCACCATGCCTGGTGTTTTATGTGGGTTCTGAGGAATGAATTTAGGACCTCATGATTGCAAGGCAAATACTTTGCCAACTGAGCACCTACCCAGCTACACTTCTACCATATACTAAAATGAAATAATGTAACAGTATCAGCATGGTGAGAAAAAGTAAAGATTCTTATTTTTTAAGTTATTTGAGGCATATAGTAATATGATTTTTAGTATAACCAATGAAGAAATCATATTAAAATATACAACAATAAAAGGCAAGAAAAGAGTACAGCTGAATAACAAACTGTGCTTGATTGAAGAAGACAAGACTTGAAGAATTGTGGAACAAAATAGGCCTGTAGTCCCAGCTATTTGGCCCAGGCAGGAACCTCACAAGTTCAAGCCCTGTCTAAAGTATAGCACAGGTAACTTAGGAAAACTGTCCCAAGTTTTGTTTAAAAAATAAAAAGGCCAGGTATGGTGGTGAATACCTTTAATCCCAGCACTTGGAAGGCAGAGTTATGAGGATCTCTATGAGTTTGAGGCTACCCTGGAACTATAGAGTGAGGTCCAGGTTAGCCTAGGTCAGACTGAGACCCTACCTCAAAAAAAAAAAATTAAAAAGAATTTTTGGGATGCAGGCCAGGGTTATCCTTATTGGCTACAGATTAGTTCAGTTTGTAAAGTATTTGCCCACCAGGCAGAGAGCCCTGGGTTAAATACCCAGCACCTAAATAAACCAGGCATGGTAGGAAAGTCTTGTAATTCCAGCACTGGGGAGGGAAAAGCAGGAGGATCAGAAAATCAAGATCATCTTTGGCTACAAAGCAAGTGCAAGCCCAACTTAGCTACATAAGATTCTCTCTGTCTTGCATACGTACAACCTAATTATTCACCATTAAAAGGGAACACTTTCACATAAGAGTACATAATTATGAATATATGAATGTGGCTGATCTAACATGCACATGCCAAATGTTTTAAGATAGTGATTCCTCTCCCATGGTCTATAGTTATAATGTATTCCCCATTAAAATCCCAGTTCTGGGACTGGAGAGATGGCTTAGCAGTTACCCTGCAAAGCCTAAGGACCCATGTTCAATCTCTTCAGATACCACTAAACCAGATTCACAAAGATTAGGCAAGCCCAAGGTCGCACATGCCCACTAAGTGGCACAAGCATCTGGAGTTAGATTTCAGTGGCTGATGCCCTGACATGCCAGTTCTCTCTCTCTCTCTCTGTCTCTCTCTTGCTTTTTCTAAAAAAAAAAAAAAAAAAAAAAAGAGGTCTTAGTTCTATGGTCTAGTTCTATAGTTCGAGGGTGGTGATCACCTGGGGCAACTCTAGCTTAGTGACTGATGCACATAATCATGGGCCACATAGCCAGGTTTCGGTTAGACAGAGTATTAATTGCCAGGGAAGCAAGAGAATGGAAATTCAAGGGACAGTTAATTCCTCCTTTCAAGAACAAATGCCTGGCTTGCCTAAAATACATATACACAAAAACTTGGGGTTAATTGCTAGAACATATATACATTCTTCTCCTCATTCTGGGAAGCAAGTATTGAACTTATTATGTAAGATACTAATTCCTTACAATTCTGTCTCCACTAGAATCCTCTTAATTTTCTAAATGGGCTAACTTAGCCTATTTTAACAGATAAGAACAGAGGATAGAGGGTAGAATGATTGTAATGTGTTTATTTTCTCAGGTATTCCTTTACTTATTCACTCATTTTAATGCACTGATTCCCTTTGCTAAATACAAGGCAGCATCTGAGGGTCTGAGGAGACTAAGACATCAATAAGTGAAGATGCACACTTTCTCTTAGGAGACTTAGAGGGTCTTGGTGACTCAAACCTTTGAGAGAAGTGTTAACAGATTATGTACTGCTAGAGGAAGTTTGGGACATTAGCTTTAATTCATACAAAGGAATCCTTACCCTTTAGAAATTGTCTGTCTGGGCTAGGATGAGCTGAGCTATATATATCTGGAAACGTTTCAGTACAGAACAATACTAGTATCATTTTTGATCCTATTTTGTAAGGCGAGGGATTATGTATTTTATGTTTATTTTAACAGGTATCTCATCAGGAAATTCATGTGATTACTCTTTATAAATGGGGAAACTGAGCTAGTGACCCAGGAGAATTCAAACACAGTTGATAAACACCCTTTTTTAGGGGGAAGTTTGGAAAGAATGGATCATCTCTGGCTTTATAAATCTGAAGCTTATACAGTTTGATATTTCTTGGGAGAGAATAATGTGTCTTTATGAACCCTCAAATAGACACAAGACCTTAGAAAGATATTCATACATGTGAGAGGCTCTGGAATGATTTATTCACTTCCTAAAAAACTAACTAACTCCTTTGTGTTGGTCATAATGACTTTTGGAGGTAACTGCTCACCACCAGAACCTTCTTATGAATATGGGAACTGGAAAGGGTAGCCATCTCTGACCTAGAGTAGTCCAAGTACTGACAGGGAGGACAAGTTGTGCAATGATCAAAGAAAGTGGTAGTGGAAACAAGTGTTCCATGACCAGCTGGTGGGAAAATGCTAGAAATGGTATATACCCTTTTTGCTTTTCTATTGGGTTTCCTTTTAACTCTGTTTCCTCTGACAGCACTACGCATAGCTTGGAATGAGGAGTACCTGGACCTAGTCTCTCTTAGCTCTACCTCTTGACACTCTCTGATGTCTTCTCAGACTGTGCCTATCTTTCTGTTGTTCTGAACTCTGAACTAGAACAAACTCAATTACAAAAACTTCTATGCCACATATGTGATGATCACAAGCCATTCAATACCCAGCACAACTTGTCCTTCTGTCTCTCCTTCATTTAAATTTTTTTTTCTATATACTTATAGCATATAGAGAACTATCATCTCTCCGGCCTGTAATGCTGAAGTCCTTATAGGCCTTTGATTCCTTTTTTTTCAACCTACAATATTTCACCAACTATCACTGAAAGTAATTCTCTAAAACTTTAAAAAATTTGAAAATGTATAAGATTAAAACTAAAGATTGAGAACAATAATTAAAGCAAGTAACTGACCTTTAATTTGGAAATAGAAACAATAGAAACAACGTCATTTCTAGGAACTAGATGACAATATTATTTCTAACACTATTTATATATAACGTTTTATTTATTTCCTTTTTTGCATGTGTGAGGGATTGAACATGCACCATGCCATTAATTACACAACCCACTAAGCTACACTGCAGTCTTTTTTTTCTTTTCTTTTCTTTTCTTCTTTATTAGTTAGTTTTGTATTCAGCAAATACAGTCAGTTTGGTACCATTATTAGGCTCAACTTTGACCTACCCCCTCCCCTTGGCCCCTCCTTCTTGAGGTATATGGGTCATGCATTGTGGAGTTAGCCCACAATTATGGGTAAGATAAATGTCTCTGCATATCATGACCCAACATGTGGCTCTGACATTCTTTCTGCCCCCTCTTCCACAACATTTCCTTGAGCCATGTTGGGTTCATTTTTGGTCTGCTTCAGTGATGAGGTGCTGGGGGCCTCCTTTGGTCCAAAGATATTCTGTGGTTCTGAATTACCTCTCCATTTTCATTGCTGTTGCTCTTCCTCATTCTTTACCTTTCTTCCTTTTCTCTTTCCTTGTTTTCTAGAATTCTAAGACTTTTAAATTAGTATTCATCTCCCCAACATTTAATAACTGTCTGTTAGCATGTATCAGCATATTTAATTCATATATATGTACACACACACACACACACACACACACACACACACTAAGCATTTTCTTCACCTCTTAGACTGAGTTCCTAAGAGGTCCTTTTACATTTAAATCACATTGTATACATCTGACACCTTATACTAAACAACTGACATCCCTTGCTTGAACTTTTATTGGAAGATATACCTAGCTACTTAACTTCTATAGTTGATTCTCCCAGTACACATATACTACTATGTTTAAGCCTTCTGACAATGTGCTTTGTGATCATTCATTTTGGCTGTTGGCTTGATTGGGTTAAGAACCACCTATGGAATTAGTGACACAACAGTTTGGGTGTGGTATGTCTATGAGAGTATTTCCAGAGAGTATTACCTTACAGAGGACACCTGCCCTGAATATAAGAATGTAGGTGGCACCCTCTGCAGTGGTTTGAATTAGATGTCCCTCATAAACTCATGTGTTCTAAATGCTAGGTCCCCATCTGACGGCAATTTGGGAATTGTAGACTTGCTGGAGAATGTGTGTTGTTGGGGACAAGCTTATGGGTGATATAGCCCCCTTGCCAGTGTTTGACACACTCTCCTGCTACTGCTTTCCAGGAGGTGATGTCCAACCTCTGCTCATTGCCGAGGTCCAGCCCTGGCTTGAAGGAGGGTCCCCCAAGAGAGGTGTGAAAGGGAGAGGTGCAATAATGACTTGAAGTCAAGTTCTGGTGCAAGCTGACAGGCTAATGCTGAAGGCAGCTGAGTTTCTCCATCTCTCTCTCTCTGCTTCTCTGTTTCTATTTTTTTTTCTTTTTCTATTTTTCCATTTTGCTATTTTTCTTTTTCCCTTTTTTTAGTCTTTTTCTCTGTTCTCTGTGTTTCCATGCTTCTATACTTCTATGCTTCTTTGCTGCCACAGCTCCTAGCCTCAGTCTTTTATTTTCTGATCATGTCATGCAAGAGCAAACTTCAAGAAAGGTACAGTTTCACAGAATTCATAGAAACTTTTTGTTATTTCTTTACATCAAACAATCCCATAATTATTCACTTCAAGTAAAGTCATTAGGCCCCTATAATGATTAACTGTTTTCACATTTGTCCCATGTATGTGTGGTCAAGCACTTGTGATTTCCTGAACTTCTACTTTCAATTACTATATTAAAGGTGAGAGACACAATCATAAATGGGGGTTACCATCATTAATCATTGATCCAATAGATCCATTTATTCCTCAATCATTTATTTTGAATTTTCCTTTTCATGTCTCTCCAATACTTAGACTTTGGACCCTCAATTGAACTCTTTCTGACTTTGGTTGTTTTTCCTGTAAGGATTCTTAGTAAAGAGTCATAGTTTGCTGCAGTTGCCACCATTTAGAAAAATTAGTCATAGAACAATTTTCACATTGTTCCAGGAGGTTCATTGTTTCCTCCTAAGTGTACTGTACTCCGTGCCTGACTTTAATTAAGGCCTTTAAGGAAAACAATTATCTCCGACCCATTTTCTTGTTTTTCCAATTCTATGCCAGAGCCTCTTTCAGATACATTGACCAACACTTCACTAACACCAATTTTTACTGGGAAAGTAAACTTAGAGATTGGGACACCAAGGAAAAGACAGAGAAAGACAAACATTATACAGAAAACCACAGATAACTGTAGTATAGAGAGCCAAAGATTTTTCTATAGAGGGGCCACATTGGACTTCAAGGAAGAGACAGCTGGGCTGGAATTGTGTCATGCAGCTCTTCAGTGCTCAATTTCTCATGATCCTGAAATGGCATGGTTGCCGTCTCCGGCAGCTCATGCCATGTTTTTCCCTGCCATCATGGAGCCTCTCCTTGAGTCTGTAAGCCAAAATTAATACTTTCCCCTAACAAGCTTCTTTTGGACAAGTAAATTGTGCCAGCAAAGGGAAGGTAACTGCAACACCATCCCATTGATTAATGGCTCTGTACTGAATAAAATGGTGATTAAGGAGAAATCCCACTGACAGTCAGCATTCCCTCTTCTCTATTTGCTGATACACTGACATTGTGTGAGCAAGCAGCCTCCCATCACCCTGGATGCACTGCTCCCACTACCCGGTTTCTTCTCCACTCATGAACCCTGAACCATGAGTATGTATATATATATAAAGTTACTAATATTCCAGTCTTATCTTTCTGCTTTTTGGGAGGGAAAAACTTTCAAATGATTTTTTCAATATGCCGTCCAATTTCTTCCCAAGTTTCAAGCCCTATTTCCCTACCCTCATTCATCCTATTTCAATACACATTCTAGCCCAATAGGGTAGAACTGAGAATCCTACAATAGTGAGTCTTACAAACCATTTCATGTATCCCAGTTCATGTAATTTAAGGATTAACTTAAATATCCTTTAGTTCCTCAAGATGGCAATGAGTTTATTGAGACACAGATTCAGATTTAGTCAAACTGAAACAATCTTTGCCATTTTAGGGAGTTTTTTTCACCCTTTCTATTCTAGATAGCCTTTACTTTCAGGGTTTAGTCAGGCAAGATTCTAGAAGTAGTCTGGACTGCATACTGAGAACCTGTTTTAAAAACAAATTTGCAGAGCTAGAGAGATGGCTTAGTTATTGAGGCACTTGCCTGAGAATCCTAAGGACCCAGGTTTGATTCACCAGTACCCACATAAGCACAAGGTGGCACATGTGTCTGGACATTGTTTTCAATGGCTGGATGCCCTGGTGCACCCATTCTCTATCTATCTGCCTTTCTCTCTTTCCCCTCTCTCTTTTTCTGTCAAATAAATAACAATAAAAACAAGTTTCCATGTTAGCATCTAAATTAAGTAAAATATAGGGTTATATGCTACATCCACTACAAAGTCCTAGAGGTAGGGTAGGATTACTTCACTGTCATTAATTTGTGGGGTTTTGTTTATAATTTCATGGTCTCCAATGGCTTCTGGAGTTCCTGTAATATCTGAATGAACATACAAGCAAACAAAAGAACCATGTGAGAGGAAGTAGAAAAGAAAAATAAAAGAACCTTTTTGCTTGTTTAAGTTAAAGAAAAAAAAAATGCATCCATCCATGGCTCCCTACTGACAATTCTGCTTACAAAGGAAGATAATCTTTTTCTCAGAATATAGTCAGAATTTGTAAATAAGAAAGAGATGGAAAATAATAACAGAGACAACACAACAATGACTTCTATGTTTTGTCTGATGTTGAGGGTACAGTATTTTGAAAAGCCTTCTTATACATAAGAGATGAGCTCAGGCAAAGAGAATTTTTTAATTTAATATTTTTTTGAGGCAATCCCAAGAGACTGGATTTCTTTTTTTATGGAAGAGAGCAAGAACAAGTGAGAAAGAGAGAGAATTGGTATGTGACGGCCTTCAGCCACTGCAATTGAACTCCAGATGTGTGTGTCCCCATGTGCACAGGTGTGACCTTGAGCATTTGCATCACTTTGTGTTTGTGGCCTACATGGGACCATAAGAGTTGAACATGAGTCCTTAGGCTTCACAGGCAAGCGCCTTAACCACTGAGTCATCTTTCTAGCCCAGCACAGAGAATTTAATAAGTCTATTTGTAATTCTACTGTATCTCCATCCCTGCCCCTATTATCTATTTATTGAATACATTAATCTGTTTGATGATCTCATGACCACACACACATAGCTATACTATTTTATAAGAATGGAATCTAAGACTCTGCAATATTAGATTCCAATGACTGTTTTCTCTTATGGAGAACTTTGTAGGATCTAAATGAATTTTACTAATTTACATATTCCCCAAAATTTGTCAAAACCTTATAATGAAATATGGAAACAATAGAAGTAGTCATAATGAGTAATTAAAATACAAATTAATGGAGAAATTGCAAAACATAGTTCAAGACTCTTATAGAAATGAAGGCTTCATGGACACTAGCGACCTGACTTTGAGACATGATTAGCTGGATTTCAGCCTTATTTTGTGCTTTCTGCATAGCAATGGGCCTGCTCGTTAACAAGTGTACTTTCAGTAAACCTAGATGGCTACATATATTTTGTCTTTTTCTAATGCATGCCAAAATTATGCTTCCTTCAAGCTAAAGATAAAACAAAGTACACAAATACATGAAATCAATTCCTTATCTCTGAACTCCCTTAGCTTAGTTGTTAAGGCACGCTACTTCAGGATTTGTACATACTGTTAGTCTTATAAACCATCCCATACCAGTCTTTCATATAAATTACATTTTCCTTTCATATTATTTAAGTTTCATATACCTTAAGTTTTGAGTTTTTGCCCACAATGCAACTGAGCATTCATTCTTGCCTTTTTTTTTTTGGTCCTGATCTCATGCTACAGTTTTTACCAGCCAAATCTTCATTTTGTAAGCTACTGTCACAAACTCATTCTATTGTTGTACTTTTTTTTTTATTGCATTCAGTACTATGTTTTCCCTACTTTTAGGGATGAGGAATGGTTTGTCACATATATTTCTAGGCATGAAGCTCACCAAATTGGTACAAATAAATTTGCAGAATTGTTTCTACCAAGAGGTTATTTTTGTTCCTGTTTTTCCTTTACTGGACAGTATATGTTACAGTAGAATGAAAATGAAGCACATAAGCCGAGCGTGGTGGCGCACGCCTTTAATCCCAGCACTCGGGAGGCAGAGGTAGGAGGATTGCTGTGAGTTCGAGGCCACCCTGAGACTCCACAGTGAATTCCAGGTCCGCCTGGGCTAGAGTGAGACCCTACCTCGAAAAACCAAAAAAAAAAAAAAAAAAAAAAAAAAAAGAAAGAAAATGAAGCAAATGTCAAAACTTATTCACTCACTAGACAAATGTTTGCTGAATTTCAGCTGCACCAGGCCCTATCCTTAGATACACTACAATGAACACAGAAGTTCTGCTGGGAAAGGTAGAAGGGTAGGGGAGAGGAAGACAGACTGGATGTAGAGATTAAGAGTTTAGCATTGAGTAGGTTAAATCATGATTTCAAATCCCATATCTCCCCATTAACAACAACTTATATTATTTAATTAATTCTTTAAATGTCAATTTCTTAATTTTTCCCCATAAAGATAGTTAATTCAAAGAAATGCTTTGGAATAATTATAAAGAGTTATTCGTACAGAACCATGGATGCGTTAGGTATCAGTGTTGCAGGATTTTGGAGTTCAGAAGGGCTTCCCTCAATTTATGAACCCTAATTTTAGATCCTACCTTATTTTTAAGAATGAGTTGATAAAAATGGACTCAAGAAAGATAAACTATAAATTATTGTTTATTTAGAGTCAGGTGTGGTGGCGCATGCCTTTAATCCCAGCACTTAAGAGACATAGGTAGGAGAATTGCCATGAGTTTGAGGCCACCCTGAGACTACATACTGAATTCCAGATTGGCCTGGGTTAGAGCAAGATCATATCTTGAAAAACCCCCCAAAAAAAGGAGAAGAAAAAAATTAGGAAGGAATCACAAATTGTGGGGTTTGTTTAAGGGAAACTGGAATATAGGAAGAAGGCTAAAACAAAATCACAAGTGCAATGGAATGTAGGAAACACACACTCATGTTGAAAACATAGCATGGTTAGTGAGATTCATTAAATAGAAATGGAGGTCTTTAGGGGAAAACTGGAGTGATCCATATGCACATGGAACATAGAACCTAGGTGCTTTCGTAGGCAGACTTACGAGGAACACACATAGCATCTACCCTGAGCTTCCCCATGTAAGAAAGTTAACAGGGATAATGGTGGTGGCTTAAGGAAGAATAGGAGAGAGAAAATATAAAAGTAGAGACCAAGAAGTTCAGATGAGAAATGTGCAATAAAGTGACTTACACCCATGGCTACCCTGAGTTTAGAGAAACTACAAAGGTATCAGGCCCAGAGTTAGGGAAAGCACCCATGTGGAAGCTGTAGTGTCAGAAAAATCTACATGCCATGGATTCTGAGACCAGAGGAAAATCATACATATAATTAAAGTGAGAAGTTACCCCAAAGTGTGAAGCACAGTCAAGCAGAAAAACTATTCAAATCAAGAAGCAGTACTATGTTCTCCCCTTCTGCAGGCTGCTGGAGGGAAAATCCAAGACCCATGTGTATCCCTGTGACCAGAGTGAGGAGAAGCAGAGAGACGGAAGGCTAGGAATAGCCTTTATAGTTGTTTGAAAATGTATTCTTTCCTCATATTCAGGTATGTAAAGGGGAAGACCCAACTGGCATATAGATTTAAAGGGGTAGGCTCCAGGGCCAGCCCACCTGATTAGTGAAGGCCAGCTAGCCAGCTAGACTCTGCGGTAGCAGGGGGGAGGGGGGGCAAGGGGGGAAGGGGGGGTGGTGTGACTTCAGCCTTTGTAGATCAGTCTTTATCAGACATGAGTTCAATTCATGACAAGACCAGGTGGCATCAGTTCTCTGTGGCTTCAGTTTGTAACCAAGTAAATCATGGGTACAGTGGGTAGGCATGCTTGACAAGGGCAAATTTTTCACTGTGATCATTTTAAAAGCAAATTGAAAGATGGGAAGTTAGTGAGGGACTGTGTCATGAACAGTATGGACTCAGGCCCATGGTCAGGTGCAATAAACCTTCCATCCTCAGTTTGGACATAATTAACTGTGAGAATGAACAATCTCAGTTCCATGAGAAAATCTCTACATTGCTGTTTCTTTATTTTTTTCTTTGTGATTATTGCATTCAAATATCTTTATCACCAACACGTTACATTTCAAGATGTTAGTTTAGTCATTCTTATAGGTAGTAAATGTGTGTTAATAAAAAAGAGTGAAGATAACTAATTCAGTTTTTAATTCATACTGTTCAAATAGACATAACTTTTTTTTTCTTTATGGTATAGAAATTGAGGCATCTAGCCAATTAGAGTAGGTTCCATGCTCAGGATAAAGATGGGAGCTGTTGGGCTAGAGAGATGGTTCAGCAGTTAAGGCACTTGCCTGTGAAGCCTAATACCAAGGTTAGATTCTCCAGGTCCTATGTAAGCCAGATGCACAAGATGGCACATGTATTTGGAGTATGTTTGCAGTTGCTAGAGGCCCTGGTTGCACGCATTCTCTCTGTTTCAAAAAAAAAAAAAAAAAAAAAAAAAAAAAAACTTTAAAAAAAGATGGAAGCCATCAGTGTATGAGAACAATCAAGTTCATGAAAGTCCAGAATATTCAGAAGATTCAAGTCATAATAATCATGCACAATAATCAGGAAGGTTGTTTCAACCATGATCTTATATCAATAGAATCTTGAGAAATGCCCTGGTTCCAAAACTAAAGTGAGAAGATCCCCACAGAAGGAAAATGGAGTTTCAGAGCACTGTGTTGTTGATGTTTTGGCTGTCAATTTATAGAATCTACAGAATATAGACATTGGAAAAGTGAGAGTGGCATCAGGTGCCAAACGCTCCCAAGATTTCTGGTAGGATGGCAATTAACACCACTTTTTTATGTCTTCAGCAATTTAAACATTAACAAAGATATTATTGAAACTGTCTCTGAATGACAAGAATTAGAAACCAAAATGAAATGGGTTAAGCCTTAAGCAGAAAGATATGCATACACATATTTCAATAGATTTGAGACATAACTGGCATACAGTAAAATCTATATTTATAGTGTAAAATCTGATATTTTGCTGACTATATATATATGTATAATATATATATATATATATGTATGTATGTATGTATATGTATATATTCACATGGCATCTTATATTTAGAGTATTATATCAGGATTTCTCTTCTCTCCCATGTTTCCAGAATATATGGTGGGTTTGGTTGGATGGAGTTGACATTAATGCCTTCTACAATGGGAAGAGAGAAGGCAAAGGTAGGCATGAATATGGTTGTAGAAATGGCCAACTTAATGTTCCATGACAAAAGGACCACAAATCTCACCACTGCCATTCCGTTCTAAGGAGGATCTTCTGCTTACTCCCTGAATCCTCTTAGGAAACCATTGCCCATTGGAAGAATCCATGTCAAAAAAATTAAGTTGTGTATTATTGTGGCTTGAATATGAAATGTCCTCCATAGGCTCGTGTGTTAATAGGTCCTTTGTCAGTGGTGCTCTTATGGGCAGTATGAAACCTTCAGGAGGTGGAGACTGTGTAAGAAGTGCATCACTGTGGGCCAGCTTTGATGTTTTATAGCCCAGCCCCACTTCCTGAACTTTCTGCCTTTTGATTTGATGAAATGTGATCAGCTACCTCTTGCTCCTGCCTCCATGCTTTCCCTGCAATGATGCTCTTCCCCTTTCTTCCTTAAGCTGCATATAGTGTCCAGAGCATGGCGTTCCCTGGAATGTCCTAACATATGGTATCCCTATCAAGGTGAGGAAGGAAGTTAAGGAGATAAACTTAAAAACAAAAACAACAGTAATGAGGAGATTTGGGAAAGTTCAAACTTAAGTGAGAAATCTTGTTTTTGTTTTGTTTTGTTTTTTTGTTTTTCGAGGTAGGGTCTCACTCTGGCTCAGGCTGACCTGAAATTCACTATGTAGTCTCAGGGTGGCTTTGAACTACTCTGGCGATCCTCCTATCTCTGCCTCCCGAGTGCTGGGATTAAAGGCTTGCACCACCACCCCTGGCTTTTTTTTGTTTGTTTTTGTTTTGTTTTGTTTTGTTTTGAGAAATCTTGTTATATCTGTAATGCTGTTGACATTCTGCTAGGAGTTTCACTTCGGATTCCTATTTTTCTACAATGCCTTTGAGGTTAAAGTCATGTTTTTTTTTTTTTTTAAATACAAAGCTCTCCAGGACTCATGCTATGCTTACATTGACACACACATTTACATAGTTTCTATGTGGGGGTGGTAAGAGAGCACTCATAATGGTCAAGCAGAACTCCTATCAAGCATGAACAAATATTCACCAATGGTGTGGCATATGGGGTTTTTATAGTACGAGTATGGGGAGGCACAAAGAATAGGGGGCTAAGGAAATGTCAGTGATAGCGATGATAGAAACTGGAAAATAATGAAGGGAAAACTTTACAGCTTGTTCTGAGGCCTTAGCTAAGTTTTAAAACCATAAGGATTTGGGGGCAGTTATTTGAAGCCAACTTCAGCTTCCAAGGTGTGGATGCTAAGAAGATGGATCATGACATAGAATGTTCTATTCCAGATGACAGAAGCCTAAAACCTCAGAGGAATCAGGGCAGTTGGTGGGAGGGGAGGCTAGATGTTCAGTCCAGAGAGGACTAGGCAGGGAAGGGATAGAACAATGGAGGCGGGGGTTCTGTGAGCTGTGCCATTGGCATCAGGATGCCTAATTCTTCCAAGAAACTTCATTCTTCAACTTGTCCTTATTCAGGAATTGACCACTAACTTCAATCTTTTTACTATTTTCATTACTATTATTATCAATTATTGGTGTATCAATTTTAATATATTAACATGATAGGATAGGTACCATGTCATATTTTGAAAATATACTAGGAATTCCTAGGTGACCAAAATAAACCCCTAATGTGGTCTTTTATATCTACACTATAGTTATAGTGCATCAATATTTTAAAATTAGATAACTCCTGAATTTTTTTTGAGATGGAGTCTCATGGGCTATACTCAAGCTCAGTAGGCAGCTAAGGATAATCTTGAACTTTCTGCTCCTTCTATGTGTGCAGGTTCCTGTATGTTGGGATTATAGGTGTGAATTACCACACCTGGTATATGTTGTGCTGGGAATTGAACCCAAGGTTTCCTACATTCCAGGCAAGCACTCTATCAGCTAACCTATATCCCCAACCCCAACTTCTGCATTTAAAACATTTCACTCACAATTTTCATACATGTATATATTTTGTTCATAATACCCTCCCATGACCACCTCTTATTACACTCCCAAATTCCCCTTCTTATTTCCATTCTTTCCAAATAATACTTTTTCTACTTTGATTTTTTTCTTCCACCATCCACAATGGAATGTTGATAGGCTCAGTATTACATATATCTTATATAATTAATGACAGTTGCTGTGCACTCATGAATGCAACAGTCACTTCATGTCTAGAAGAATGCTCCACAGCATCTTCCCCATCCTGTGACTTTTATATTCTTTCTACCACCTCTTCTGCGATGTTTGCTGAACCTTGTGGGGAGTGATATAGCTGTCTCATTTAGCATTGAGCATTCCATAGTTCCCTGTGTTCTATAATGCACATTTTGATCACTATTATCTATGCCACCTAAATCTTGACCTATACTTGTTAATAATGCTTCCTACTTTTCCCACTTTATATCTCCTTTGCCTCAGTAGAAAAAAACAAAAACTATATTTTAAATATTTTATTTATTTATTTTCAAGCAGAGAAGAGAGAGAGAGAGAGAATGGGTGTTCCAGGGCCTGTGAATGAATGCCAGATGCATGTGCTACTTTGTGCATCTGGCTTTATGTGGTTACTGGAAAATTGAACCTGGGTCATCAGGTTGTGCAAGTAAATGCCTTAACTGCTGAGCCATCTCTCCAGTCCATCCAAGATATCTATTTTGACAAGAGGATCATTGGAGAAAATTAGTACCTGTGCCCTATGCAATGGCAACTGCTCGACATTCTGTCATTTATTTTATCCTCAGTTTTTTTTATAAGTTATGCTTCCAGGTTTTCACTGGATGTGCTATTTCTCCCCTTTAGTAGTTTGGTTAACTTTTTCCAATATTATTACAACCCTGGGATATGAAAGTATGTTTAATTGCTCCATTAACCCATCTCTTTTGTACCTATGAGAAACAGGGCTTCTAGCCAGATATCTTTAGCCAATCCAATCATTCATTAATGGACCTATAAAACATTCATACCCTAAAGTACCTCTATACTCTTGTAGAAATCACGGCAGGCATTTATATAGGGCAGCTCAAAGCATTTGGCCGATTTTACTTTTTATTTTTTGTCACCAAACTTATTAGATTTGTGGTTAGCAGAGGAAATGTTGATTAAGTAAAGGAAGCAAATACTTTGTAAAACACAGAACTCAGAAAGAGAGGCTGACAGGATAGAAGGAAGCAGGTTTTGTATTTCTCTAATGGTGCTTGCTGCAGGAAAATGTGGGGCAAAAGCAATGTATCTAGACTGTGCTCTAAAGAGAGCAGTGATGGGTTTGGAAAAGAAAAGGAAAACAAGGAAAGTTAAAGGGTGAACTTTTGAAGTGAAAGGAAGTAAGAGAAGTAAAGAGAGCAGAACAAATATTTCTGCTGTACACAGAGTTTACTTTGAACCCTACCCTAAATATGGAGGCAGCCCAGTTGCCAGCAGCAAGACACAGTTCCTGAGCTTGTCTGCCTGTGTGGCTGGGATGCTAGACACTGAGGCAAAAAGTTAACTCCTGTCCTGTCCTCTTTTATGCAGTTTCAGTGAATGATTGTTTTGATCTTTTGTTTCTCCAGACACAATAATAGAGTTTATATTTGAATTAAACAGGGTATTTATGGTTGAACAACAACAAAACCACTTCTTAAATAATGGCATAAATCTACTTCCTGGAGTGAGTACCTGATATGGGAATAGATTAGAGGTGTTATGAGAAGGAAGATGCTTATCTTTCACCTGCCAATAGATGAAAAGCATAAAAATAAAACATGAAACTCAAATTATATTATTTTTAAATAATGAAAATAGGTAGGCTAGTATGTAGTATAGGCTTTGCTAAATTAATATGTTACATTTTATTATTGAATAGAAAGCATTTACATGAGTTTTTAAAAATTTTTACTTATTTATTTATTTTAGAGAGAGAGAATGGGGATGCCAGAGCATCTAGCCACTGTAAATGAACTACAGATGCATGTGCTACCTTGTTCATCTGGCTTATGTGGGTACTACAGAATTGATATTGGGCCCTTAGGCTTTGCCAGCAAGTGCTTTAACCACGAAGTCACCTCTCCAGCCCTTATATGAGTTTTTAAGTTGGAAAAAGAAATAAAGCTTGGGAAAAATTTCCTTCTTATGTTAATATACATTGAGACATGTGGCCCACCTACCCATTCACCCAATTCATTCTTCTCTATTTTAGTAGGAATTTGCTAGGTATGTTTGAGTTTTTGTATTACAAGAGAACAGGTGGTAAAAATGTCATAAAAGATTCTGAGACCCAGGTTGAAATTATCAAATTGTTCATAAACCTAGCTAATAGTATTTTAAAGGTAAATTATAAGAAAAATGGGAGAATGACAATTTTATCACACAAAATAGTATTAGCAACTCCTTCCTATAATGGCCTCTAATAAAACTTGTTTAATCACCTGCTGTGGACAGGAATTTCCTTTCAGCAATTTCGACAGTCAGAACAAAGGAACTATTTTACTTTCTCCTTTTAATGCCTTCTGTCAGAGCCTGTCCTCCCTCTGGTAGAACTGGCACCAGTGGCTTGGGGTGATTTGGAAAGGGCAGCAATGTCATTCCTGCCTCAAATCTCCACCTCCCCATGGCTGCTTTGTCTGGTTTGTCCTCTCTTTTGTCTCTCAACTTCATCCCAGTCAGGGAACAATCAAAGTCGTGAGTGCTATGACAAAGTCACTTACCTACAGGGGAGTAAAGGAAAAGGGAAAACCTGGGACTAGCTTGGGATTTCCCCACTGCTTATCTTAGTTGATTTCCTGTTAGTATAGTTCACTTTGTTCTACTTTGTAAAAGCTAAAAGAAACAGTTGTTGATATAACTTGAATAAGATGTATACTTAAGTTTATGGGCTGCTGATGCCTTATCTAAGTAAGTAACTGATGTTAATTGGGTGCTGGCAGGAATCTCCAAATATGCAGAATTAACTTCCCAGACAAGCTCCTAAGACACCAAACCATACCCAGCTGGCCATTTTCCTTATCCTTTCATGAAAGTATAAAGTCAACACCTTGAAAAATCCTCTGATTTACCTGTCCAGATCAACACCTTTGGTTTTCAAACACTTTTGACTCTTTCATTTTAATATTTAATATTAGGAAACTGAGGGATTAAGAAGATGGATCCCTCAGTAAAGAGCTTTCCTCCTATGTATGAGGACCTAAATTCAATCCCCAGCTCCCACATAAAGTGATGGGCATGACATCTTGTACCTGTGAGCCTAGCACTGGGGAGGTAGACACAGATAGGTCCCTGGAACTCACTGGTCAGCTAGTCTAGACTAATTGGTGAGTTCCAGGCCAATGAGAGACTGTTTCAAGTAAAGAAGTGGACTCTATACCTGAGAAATATCAGTTGTTCTCTGGCCTCCACATGCATGTGCACCTCCCCACACACATGTGTCACACATATACACATGCATTGCATGTGTAAGAATATAGAAAACTAGTGTTTAGAGAGATAAAATCATTTTTCTATGGACTTACCTTTAGTAGTCAAATCCAGGGACTAAAGTACGCATTTGCTGGTTCTTAGTTTAGATTTCTTCTGTCATATATCAGTAATAAATCTTTCTTTCAAAACATATGAAATTGATAGCAACAGTTTAATAAAATTGGTCATAATTTTTAATTATTTTTATTTCTTTAAGGTAAAGAAATGAAGTGCTAGGTATGTGGTTCAGGGGTAGAATACTTGCCTCACAAGTGTGGGGTAGGTTGAATCATGTAAAACAGAAGAGGAGGAGGAAGGGGGTGAAGGAGAAGGAAGAATTAGAAGCTGGTATGTTGAAGGCTGAAGTAGGAATGCCCTGAGTTTGAGAACAACCTGGATTGTACAGTGAGACCCTGTCCAGAAAAGACAAAAGAGGAAGAGGGGGCTGGGCTGACAGAAAGGGTAAAAAATGAATATCATTAGAATTTTTTGTTCATTTTGGATTATTTTTTCTTTGGGGTAACAGGGTCCCAGTCGACCAGGCTGTCCTTGAACTTGTAGCTTCCAGTAATGTTCTTGCCTTAGCCTCTCCAGTAATAGAATCACAAGTGTACAGAACCACACCAGGCACATCATCCTAGTTAGATTCTCCTCAAACCAAAGCCTGAGTAAAAAAAAAAAAAAAAAAAAAAAAAAAAAAAAAAAAAAAAAACGTATGTAGGTAGCGGGAAACTAGAATGTAAAAGAAAGAGAAGAAGAATGAGGAAAAGAAATAAGAGCTAGTTTATATCTTTAATGAAGCAATAGCCTATGTGAGGATGGTCCCTCCAAGGATTGACATAGAATATTCCTGATCATTGTTTTCTTAGAGGACAGTACAGTGTTGCAACATTTACCAAGATTCCAGGGTGACCTTTGTGACCTCCTGTGGCTAGGAAGAAAATCTGAAAGGCACAAAGCACAGGGATTCCTACTGTTAGGCTCTAGTTGTGAGTATAGAATTTCTTATCATCTATAGAATATCTAAATATCTGAAAACTTTGAGAAAAATAAAATCTCTAACATGAAAGAGAGATGCCAACAATTATGAGGTACTGAGAGAGAGAGAGAGAGTAGAGGTGCTGTAAGAAACAAAGATAACTTACAAGAAGCTGTCACTAATGTGCTCAGGGACAGAAGAGAAGATACTGGATTCCTAAAAGAAGGACGGACTGCTACCATGAAGAAGGAGTAGAGATCAAAGTAAGAATTCTTAGAAGTTAAGAATACCATACTATCTAGTTTTTAAACAAAAGCATAACATTTTGGATGTAACAGCCTTTGAAAGTACAGAGTGGTATAGTTAAAAAATATGTTCTCATTTTAGGAGCAACCATCTAATGTCCAAATACTAGGGCTTCAGGATGAGAGATGATATGTATTGAAGAGGGGGGTGGCAATAGAGAAACAATACAGAGTATTCACCAAAATAGAGGTTTTGAGAATCTTCATTGAAGTCAGCGGGTATAATTACAAATACAAATTAATCATAAGACTTAAGTTACATTTTGGAAAAAAAAATTTAAATATAGGATTGCAAATGTTCCCAAGGTAAAATGACAGGTGTTATATATAGGAATCCATGCTAAAATTAACCCCTAAATTCTCTGAAATGATGTTTCAGGCTAGAATACAAGAGTTCAATACACCCAAAATTGGGTTTCTAACTTATAGATTGATATACTATAGGCTAACCAGCATATACACAGAGAGAAGAGAGAAAACAAAGGCCTACCCATAGGACCTCATTGACCTGTCCTATTTTCTAATTGAATGGGAGGATCGTGGAAATATTACCATAGAGTGCTCCAATAAGTTTACCCTGGAGCTTTGTGTCTGTGAGCATCTTATCTATTGCATCTCGGTTTACTGAACAGTTCCCTTCAGCACACAGGGAAGTTCTAGTTTAGCTTGATTCTAAAAGAATTATGGGTATCAGCTCTTTCTTGGCTCCCATCTTGCTAACTTCTTTTCTTTTTCTTTCCTTTCCCCTCTTTTCTTCTTACTTCACCACCCCTTCTTTCATTCCATTTATTATGTTCGTGTTTTTGAAATAGAGTGTAATGTGTCACAGGTTGGCCTCTGCTCTGTACCTGAACGATAGCCTTTAACTCCTGATCCTCTTGCTTCTACCTCTTGAGTACTGAAATTACAGGTATGCACTAACATGCCTAGCTTCAACGCTGCTCAGGTTAGAACCCAGGTTCATTCTATGCAAGTACTTTACTAACTGCGATACATCCCAGCTCTTCCTTCTTTCTAATTGTATCACTCTTTAATACACTTGAATTTTCATTATCACCACCATAGCAAAAAGCTCATATATGTTACTGTTCAGTCCTCAATCCACATCTGCCTCACCTGCTGAGCAGTCTTGAAATACTGAAACACTCTCTGTTCTTTGAAACAACTTACTGCTTGGCTTCTGTGACATCATCATAGACTTGTTCTATTTCAATTTATTAGTCTTCTTTGCTCTCCTCATTCCTTCTCTATATGACTTCTCAATTGCAGAGCTTACCTGGGTATCAAACAGGCATCTCAAAATACTTCCAAATCAGAACTCAGGATTCTCTTACTCTTGATCATGTTGCTACCCTAGTCTTCTCCATTCTATTAAGCAGATCCAAAACCATCCATTTACTCTTTGCATCACTGGGCAATTTATTTTTTTCATCTTCCCATGGTTCAACCTTCAAAACAAATTCTGAAAGTACTCCCATTATCTTTATTGATACCACCTTGGTCTGGGATGCCTTTCCTCACTAATATTATACTTTGTCTTCATTTTTTTTCCTTTCTTTCCTATATACAGTGATTCTAACATCAAATGATAGATCATATTATAATGCCTTTTTGGAGTCTTTTAAATATTTCTCACCCTACAAACTGAGAGTTCTTCCCATGACATGAAAACCTTTTTTGTTAATGTTGTCTACAAAACATGTGGGCCACAAATTTAATTTACTAATAAGCACTTTAGAAAAAATATGTTAATTAATAGTAAAAATACCAAGTTGATTCCACATATCAAAATTATCATTTGACTATATAACCAATGTGAAAGTGATCTACAAGATAATTCTTTTCCTTCATAGACTGTTAAGTTCCAGTATATATTTGTGTCTTATACCCACAGCACTCCTTGTAATTCAGACTAGCTTGATTTCATATGTTTCATAGCTATCTATGGCTTGTAGACTCCACATTGGACAGTGCAGCTTCCTTTACATGGGAGAACCCTAGCCATTTGCTCATTTTCAGTTTCCATCTCTCTCTATAACCAAAACTCTAGCTGTTTCCTCCAGACTGAAACATTTCTCTTCCAGAAGGAGGGAGGATATGGGCTCATGAGGCTCATAAAACTCCCCAAAAGCTTAGAAGTCTCCAGAAGCTCAGGAAACTTATCAGACTCACAAGACCCCTCCCTATGGTAATGTATGGTATTAACAAAACTGTTGAGGAAAGGAAGACATCAGCTGCCTGCAAGATGGGCAAGGGACTCCAGGATGCAGCATTCCTAAGTAGCCAGTTATGTTGCTATGGTGTTTTCAGTAAAATATCTGCTGAGTTGTGATTGGTTCTGTAAGTCACCTCAATATACTCACTAGTTCACTAAGCTGGAATTGGATAGAATTATTTCTTTGGTCTGTTGTCCTGTGTGGGGTAAAAAAAAGATTCACCAGGCAAAGTATTATAATAGGCAAACTGTCTTTCTCCTACTCCTCAAATATGCCAACTCTGTCCCACCTTAGGGATTTTGTGTGGTCTATTATTCTGTCTAGATTATGACATTCTAGAGCATCTCAGGGGACACTCTTTTGTTACACTTAGATATCAGTTCACATTCTGCCTTCCTCGACAGGATTTCTCTTTTCCCAGGACATCTTAGGCCCATTGGTCATGTTCGACCTCATCATAAAATTTATATTTCATTATTCTCTGCTCTTCTGCCCCACTGTGTGATGCTATCTTCAGAACAATGGCTTCATGGACTTGTTCTCAGAGATGAGAGTACTCTAGCATATTTGGTGAATGGATGAATGAATGAGTAGATTAAATAAAAGTATAGTTATGAAAATATCAACAGTAGTAAAATAAAGAAGAGAATTTATTGCACTGCATCTTCTGTGTTTGCTGAAATAATCACACATTACTTTGGCATTGAAAAGTTGTAACCATAAAAAGTTTTATAATAAACTAATAAGAGTATTGTGATACCATTTAATGCTGGACTATGTGGAAAATCACTGGTATACTCACAAGGAGAATGTCACCTTCCAAGGGAGATGAATACAATTTCCTTGAAACAGGCATCTTAACTTCTTTGCTTCATGCATTTTGACATATGATTCCTAGACAACCAAGAGTATAGCTTTTCTAAGAGATTGCGCTAGAAAGATGTTGCTTATTTGGCTCAATTTATGTTGGAATTTATCATGAAGCCAAATTATAGCACTAGTAGGATATATGCCTGCTGTACAAGGGTCTCTCTGGGAGGCATGGTAGAAAATATTTGAGAGGAAATAAATCACCCTTTGCTTATTACCTAATGATGAAGAAGAGTCAGGTGATAGCAAATTGTTTTTTTGCAGGTGGATGTGCATGTAGTGTGTTCATAAGTGTGCTGTACGTGCATGTGGGTGTATGTGCAAATGTGCATATATGAGTAAGTTAGAGGTTGGCATCAGGTGTCCTCTTCTCCTGCCTGTCATCTTATTCATTGAGACAGTGTTACTTACTTGACCCAGAGTTCATGGATTCAGCTAGTCTAGCTAGTCAACTTGCCCTGGAGATCTGCATGTCTCTGCATGTTGAAATCTGGAGCTGGAATTACAGGAACACATCGCCATACCTGCTGTTTATATGGGTGCTAGGGATTTGAACACAGACCCTTATGCTTGTGTGGCAAGAGCTTTACTGACTGAGCCATTGCTCCCACCTGCAAATTGATTTCTATAGACAGAGTTGTCATTTCCTTGCTTCAGTTTTAGAAAATTCCTGAAAGCATATATTCTTAGTGTGGTAACCCAGAATCTTGCTTTTCTAAAAAAAAAAAAAAAATCATTTAGCACATTTGGCCCCACCTTCAAGTTTGGAACATTGGCTAAAGACAAGAATCCTACTGTGATTAACAGTTCAAGACTGGCATTTACTGAAAATAGAGTTTTAAAAGAAAAGGATGAAGGCATTTGTAAAGTCTAAGAGCTACCTGGAGAGAGTGTGTAGTAGTGGAATTCTCTAAGCTTCTAGTCTCCAGTGGCTTAAGAAGACAGACATGACCCATATGCAAGAAGATGTAAAGGCACCAAAGAGAAGAGGCATGTACTGCAAATATGGAGAAAATGAGTAATCAGATGAAAGAGGGCTGTATACATAATGAGATACACAGTTGAATTCAAAGAAGAATAAGGAAAATATTAACTTCTTGGATCATAGATTTAGCACAATCCCCAGACCCCAGATTGAGCCTCATTTTGGAGATTTATGTAGCTGAGGAGTAGAAAGATGAATTAATTGTTTGTCATGAATCTCCAGAAGCCTGTCAGCAGTAAGAAATGAGGCATGTATCAGGGCTCTTAAGGACTTTGAGTCACCTGGCTATTAGCCTAAAGTAGAATCAAGACACTATTCAATCTTTCCTTCCCTTTAAGCTTTGGTTTACTGAACCAGTTTACCCCCACTGAGAATAAATCATATTTATAATAACCCCGCTAAATCATATATAGTTAATAATGAGGATTTAAGTGCTATGTATTTTGCATGGTTTGGAGATTATCATTGCCTGACCACATCCTCGGTAAATTAAGCTGTCATCAGACCACAAATAAAAGAGTAAATATTTCACTCCCAGTAATTGACAAAGGGAAACAGCTGATAAACTTTCTTCACAATTTTGTGACCTCTTCCATTTATTGACTCTGAGGCTGCACTATGACAGGTTAGCTCAGATTTCTTTTTATTTTTTTATTTTTTCAAGGTAGGGTCTCACTCTGGTCCAGGCTGACCTGGATTTAACTATGTAGTCTCAGGGTGGCCTCAACTTCATGACAATCCTCCTACCTCTGCCTCCTGAGTACTGGGATTAAAGGTATTAGCTCAGATTTTTTGTTGTTGTTGTTTATTTATTTAGTTGAGAGCAACAGAGAAAAGGAGTCAGAGAGAGAGAGAGAAGAGAGAGAGAGAGAGAATGGGCATGCCAGAGCTTCCAGCCTTTGTAAACAAACTCCAGATGCATGTGCCCCCTTGTGCATCTGGCTAATGTGGGTCCTGGGGAATTGAGCCTCGAACCCGGGTCCTTAGGCTTCACAGGCAAGCGCTTAACCGTTAAGCCATCTCTCCAGCCCTAGCTCAGATTTCTATTCAGGTCTCTCCACATTGTGTTCACTTATTTATTTATATTTCTTAATTTTCTTTTTGAAAATCACATGTATTTTATTGGCATATTATATATAGTTATGGGTTTTATGAAGTCATTTTTATATGTTATGTACTTTAACAATATTTACCCCCTACTTCCCTTTCTTCCCCTTGTGTTATTTCCATTTGGCCTCCTAGGCAGTCTTGTTTCTGTGATATCATGTACATAGTGTTTAATTGCATGTAAATAAAATTGGTGAACCACAAATGAGATAAAATGTAATATTTGCCTTTTTGAGTCTGACCTATTTTTGTTAATATCCTACTGTCTAGTTCTATCCATTGTTCCATAAACAATACAATTTCATGTTTTATGGCCAAATAAAACTCTATTGTGTACATATATCATTTTTCTTCAGCCATTCATCTGTTGGCAGACACTTATGTTGATTTCATAATTTGCATGTTGTTAAAAGTGCTACAATAAATATTGATGTGCAAATATCTTTGTGGTCTGTACTATTTTAATAATCTGCATCTTTCTGGACAAATGTGTGGATGGAAATAGCACAAACTTACCTCTAGACAGGCAATAAATCTAACATCAAGATGACAAAATTAATAGGAGGAAATACAATTTTTTGTGTCCAGAGTACCCATGGGTAAGCCAACCAAAAGCATTCAACAGTGTCTTCTCCACTTACCTTGGAATAAAAGCTCTTAACTTCATGTCTGGACAATCAAAGGTATTGGAAGGTCAGCCATTCAATATTGTGGACCTAAAAGTTCTGGTTAGAGAAAAATCCTTTTAAGTGTTTAAAAACAATTGATGACCATAAATTTCTTTCAGCAAACCATGAATTCACATTAAATATATCAAATTCTAATTATGTAATTTTATATTCACTAAAATGTGACATTGCATTATTTTAATGGAAAAAGAACTTAAAAATTTTTTTTGTTATTTTTATTTATTTATTTGAGAGTGACAGACAGAGAAAGAGGCAGATAGAGAGAGAATGAGTGTGCCAGGGCCTCCAGCCACTGCAAACGAACTGCAGATGCGTGTGTCCCCTTGGGGCTCTGGCTAATGTGGGTCCTGGGGAATCGAGTCTCGAACCGGGTCCTCAGGCTTCACAGGCAAGTGCTTAACCATTAAGCCATCTGTCCATCCCAGGAAAAATAACTTTTTAAAAATATTTTTAAATTTTTATTTATTTATTTGAGAGTGACAGACAGAGAGAGAAAGAGGCAGATAGAGAGAGACAGTGAATGGGCACGCCAGGGCTTCCAGCCACTGCAAATGAACTCCAGACGGGTGTGCCCCCTTGTGCATCTGGCTGACGTGGGTCCTGGGGAATTGAGCCTCGAACCAGGGTCCTTAGGCTTCACAGGCAAGCACTTAACTGCTAATCCATCTCTCCAGCCCCAAAATAACTTTTTAATGCCATTTTCGATCCAAGGAACACTTTAGCCTGGTTTAAGAGTAAATTTCTAATAGCTTTCTTAAAAATACAAGGAAAATGTATATTTTTCCACTTAGTTATAGTCCAAAAATCTACAGTTCTAGTGGCAGTTGAAAACTTTTCTTAATTTCAGGAAGGGAACATGACTTACAAACTAATTGTGCTGACTTCATGTTATTTATATAGAGAAAAATAAAATGCATAAATATTTTCATATTTTATTTGCATTGAAAACTTCAGTGCTTTTCTTCCATAGCAGTTTAAAGTTTGAAATACACTCAAACTAATTTATATGCATATTTCTTACTTATTACATGTTTTGCAGAAAATAATGTATGCCAGTGTGGAAAGATTTAAGAACACAGAGGGAAAGCCAGGTGTGGGAGCTCACACCTGTTGCCCTAACACTAGAGAGGATGAGGCAAGAGGATCACAGCTTGAGGCCAGATTGAGCTACATAAATGAAACCCAGTTCCCTAGCTCCCCCCAAATATCATTCATTGTAAGTGATTATGTGATATTCTATTACTTCATCCACTCTAAATTAAGTATACAGTATCCCACCCCTTGAGGTAGCAGTCATTTGATTGTCACTGTGCAGTTCTCCCCCTGCCTTCAGTACTTAGAGCTAATATTATAGTAACAGCTTTGTTCAAGGATGACTTGACACTTACATGAATGTTCAGAAAAGTTCCAGCACTTCCTAGTGTCATTAGGAACAATTCTATTACAAATATCTTCAACTTTCTCAATATGAAAGTGAATAAATAATTAAACACGTATCAACTTGTTTATTAATATGTAATTGTTTGATCATTAATAAGGCAAACATTTTTTTCATATATTGACACACTTATATTTATATTCCCCTTAGGACCCTCATCCCACTGTCTTTCAACTACTTATAAAAACTCAGTTCCGGGCTGGAGAGATGGCTTAGCGGTTAAGGCCTTTACCTGCAATGCCAAAGGACCTTGGTTCGATTCCCCAGGACCCACGTTAGCCAGATGCACAAGGGGGCGCATGCATCTGGAGTTCGTTTACAGTGGCTGGAGGCCCTGGTGCTCCCATTATCTCATTCTCTCTCCCTTTCTCTGTCAAATAAATAAATAAAAATAAAATATTTTAAAAAATTCAGTTGTGCAGACATATATGATGTAGTCAAAGTAAAATCTATGATTTTTTTCATACTTTTTTTCTGGCATTGATATATAAAAGACCATACCTATCCACTCCATGGGTATCATTTGTCTGTGTGATTTGTTTTATTAACTTAATAAACTGACATTGATTTGGAATTTATTTTGTTTAAAATGTATGGATTTCACTGAAACTTTTTCACTTGTTTCGCCACTGTAGCACCCAATTTATTGAAAAGATATTTCTTGCTGAACAAATTAAGCTGATAAACTCATTTATGTGCAATACTATTTGAATCTGACTGGTCTTATTATATTTTATTAATCATTTTCTTTTCATGAATATTCAGTACATTTCAATCAATATAGAATTATAACATGGTTTATGACCAGTTTTGACCAGAATAATTTTTTTATTATTTATTTATTTTTTCTTTATTAGTTAGTTTTGTATTCAGTAAATACAGTCAGTTTGGTACCATTATTAGGCTCATTTATATATTATTTTAATGTGTAGATGTTTGTTTTACAAATGGGGATACAATATAATACAAGATATAGAAATAATTTAACTGTCTGCACTTTCCATAATTTTATACTCTCCTATAGATTATGAACTTTCAACATTTCATATGTATCCTTCAATAATGTTCCCTGCATTACACGAGAATATTTTTATTTTTATTTTTATTTTGTTTTGGGTTTTCGAGGTAGGGTCTCACTCTAGCCCAGGCTGAGCTGGAATGCACTATGGAGTCTCAGGCTGGTCTCAAACTCATGGCAATCCTCCTACCTCTGCCTCCCAAGTGCTGGGATTAAAGGCATGCACCACTACGCCCGGCTTCACGAGCATATTTTTAAATAGACAATATCTTGATCCTGGCATGGTGGCTCATGCCTTTAATCCCAGCATTCTGACACTGTGGTAAGAGGATTGTTGTGATTTTCAAGTCAGCCTGGGAGAGATTTGTACTTGCCTCAAAATATCAAGCAAAAAAAAAAAAAAATGAGCCAAGTATTCATATCATATTATAGACATTCATGTGTTATAGATATCTTTAAAATTTATTATGACAAAACTTTATCAGTTATACTTTCATTATTCTTCAGTGATAGACAATAAATCATTTTCAATTTGCAGTCATTTGAACAAAAAATTTTATCTTGCTCAAGTACATGTTTCCTCCAATTGTCTTGGCTGTAAGCCACATTGTTCTTACTCAGAATCAAGAGACAACTATGTCTATGTCCATAAGGAAAGAAAACATAAACTGAACTGGAGAGATGGCTCAGTGATTAATGTGATTGCCTGTGGAACCTGAGGACACAGGTATGATTCCCGAGTACCCCTGTAAGCCAGATGCACAAGGTGACACATCCATCTGGAGTTTGTTACCAGTGCTGAAGGCCCTGGCATGCCAATTTTCCCTTTCTCTCTATGTACCTTTTTCTCTTTCTCTCAAATAAATAAGTAAAATATTTTTTAAAAGAAAAGAAAATATAAATAGTACCTGAGTATTAGTGCTTTTACCCCACATAGAATCTTTAATGTCCAAAGCAAGGCATGTGATCATACATTCTTAGGAAAGTTATCTGGTTAAGTTTATTTAATACACATACAATTTTTAATGTTAATGTTAGAAACATAAAGTAGTCTATAAATATATTTATGCACAGTAAATTATATTTCATATGGCCTTGTGTGACAAAGTCAGCAGCTTGAATGCTTGTCAATAACAAATATAAATAATTGACATTGGAATACAGATTATATGAGTGTATTTAATTGCTTTGGTAAAGAGTATACTATTAATTATTTTAAATTGTGCTTTTAGTATAAGTAAGAGATGTATTCTTTGAATTACTGAAAAATTATATTACTGCTGTTTATTACTTAATAATATCCTTTGTTAGTAGTAAATACATGATATCCTTTATTTGATAATTTAAATTAATTTTGATTTTTTTTTGTTTTTTCCTTTTTGAGGTAGAATCTCACTCTGGCTCAGGCTGACCTGGAATTAACTATGTAGTCTCAGGTTGGCCTCCAACTCATGGCGATCCTCCTACCTCTACCTTCTGAGTGCTGGGATTAAAGGCATGTACTACCACACCCGGATAATTTTGATTTTTATGCATATGTATGTGTTCATGTATGTGTATGTGCATGTGGAGACCATAGAATAACTTTGTGTGTCATTTCTCAGATGTTATCCACTGTTTATTCATTTTTTTTTTGAGACAGTCTCCAATTAGGCTAGACCTGCTGGCCAGTATGCCCTATGAATCCTCCTGTCCCCAACACCCTAGCACTAAGGTTATAGGAAGGTCCACCACTTCTAGCATTTTTATGTAGGTTCTCGGGATCAAATGCACGTCCTTATGCTCACAGATCAAGCACTTTATTGGATGAGCAATCTTCTCAGCCCTTAAGTTGATTTTTATACAAGAACTTATAGTTTTTATGCAAGAACTTAGGTACATTTTTGTACATCACATTTATTTTCAAATTCTTGTAGGTGAAATTGTCAACATAGTCCTTGTGGTTCACATTTATTCTCATCTCCTTGACAGCACACACTTAGAAAGTCTCTTATCTTATTTCTTACTCTCCTTCACCACCACCAGTGAAGTTTGCTTAAAGGAAGAAAACTGAAAGCAAGTATTATCAAATGAGTGCCCTCCCTAAAATGTTTAAAAACTTACTCAAAAGTCAGAAAAAATGACACAATGAAATTTGAGGAAAAATGGTTGAACCTGGAACAGATCATTCTCAGTGAACTTACCCAATCACAGAAAAAAAAATCGCCACATAGTCTCACTTATCTACAGCACCTAAACTGAATCTACCCAAGATACCTTACATACCCAGCAAGCATCTCCTAGACTAGACACTAGGATGGAAGGGGAGGGAGGGGAGGGCATCAAAGGGGTGGGAAACACAAATTAGACCCAAATGGCAATGGTACCATAATTTTCTACTTACTAAAAGACAGACCAAATGGCTGATCCTTCACCAGGCCCTTACAGGGAACACGTGAACCACAAGACACTGGAGAGGGTAAGATCAAGACTAACCTTAATCTTCTACATCTTCCCTCCCTCACTTCCCCTCTCCCTCTCTCTCTCTCTCTTTTATCTCTAACTCTTGTATATTAGTTATCTTTTTCCTCATTTTCTTAGTGGGCAATGACCTGTAACTCCCAGAACCAGCATGGGGCTATCATCCACAATGAGCTTTTGATCAGAGAGACCTACAAGGTTTCCTAAAAGACAGGAAGATTTCTGTCAGAGTACTTGACGACCCACCAAAGGTTAGTGGTAAGACCGTACTTCTGAAGACACCTTATGTGCTTGACACGTAAAATGGAATGGCATGGCTTGAAGTTGGAAGAGAGTCAGTCCTCAGACAGCACGTCTAGTGCCAGAAGGTTCTACATGGGCGAATGGGGGAAAATGACCAACATCTGTCTAAGCAACTCATGGTCTAACCTACTTAGCAGCAAATAACCAGTTGTGATGCCCACACAAGTGCAATAGTGGCACACAGCCATGGTGGGGAACCAACTGCTCTTACTTTGGCTAACTGATCCCCTCAATGGTACGGGACCCATAGCTGGAGCTGGGAAACAAGTCAGAATCATATCCAAACGTAAGCCCACTCTCCAATATTAAGCTACCATCAATTGTGGGCTACAAGAAGGCCTACACCTATTAAATTCTCTATAAAAAAAAGGGGTTATCTCATTTGTCCTGGTGCTAACTTACTCTCCATTGGAGAATCTGCTTCTCTTTTTCAGATAGATGTAGATCCTAAGGAGAGAGCCACCCCATCATACCTCAAAAGGGCCCCAGCTGAAACTAAGAAAAATTGGTGAAACAAGCAAGGGTGCTGTTTTTCTGATGAACCAGATACCAGCACAAGGGGAAAGGAGATCAGCACAGAGAAAAATCAACTCCTACCAAATCAGAGAGCAAGAGCCTCAGAGGACCCCAACACCTCATCACTGAAGTAGACCAAAAATGAACCCAACATGGCTCAGGGAAATTTTGTGGAAGAGGGGGTGGAAAGAATGTCAGAGCCACATGTTGGGTCATGATATGCAGAGACATTTAGCTTACCCATAACTGTGGGCTAACTCCACAATGCATGACCCTTATACCTCAACAAGGAGGGGCCAATAGGAGGGGGTATGTCACAGTTGCGCCTAATAATGGTACCAAACTGAGTGCATTTGCTGAATACAAAACTAACTAATAAAGAAAAAGAAAAAGAAAGAAAAAAAGTAGGTAATCTAAATTCTATGAATAAGACCTACACATAACTGTGGGTGTCATCTAATTTCTTCCTACTTCTCCATACTATGGTTTAACTTAATCATTTAACAGACTTGCTTTATTCAATGGAAGCCAACTCTATCTTTCTCCCTTCCTTCTTAGACTTGTCTAACTGGTAAAAATGCCAGTAGCCAGTGTGGAACTTTAATATCCTTTCCCCTCTTCTCTCAGTTGGCTATATTAACCCAGGACAGCTGGTAAAAGACCAGGGTGAATGCTAAGGATAAGAATGTAAACACTTGAATTTTTCAAACTTAGCAGTTGGGAGACAGGCACATGCTGAAAGTTTAGCCTTTAAGACCTGGAGAAGCACGTTCTGCAGTCTTAGGGAAAACACAACAGATGCTTACATACCTGTTGAACATAAACAGATACATACTTCTCCTCCTCCTCCTTTTCTATTCTTCTTCTTCTTTCTCTCTCTCTCCCTCTCCCTTCCTCCTTCCACATCATTTATTTCTTATACTTTTGGCGTATAAACACATTTTTGCAATTACCTAAGGTGTTTTAAAAAAATACAAAAACCTTCATAAGGGGAGATAATTGGGTCTTCCTTGGTCACTTTTATAAGACAACCCATAGATAACTATTGTGCTTATATAATTCCTAAAGCGTTGCTATCCAGTCTCCTACTTGTCTTTTTTTAAATGCAAATGATATCTCAGATTACCTTAAATATTTGTGAGAAAATACTTCTTACCTCTGGAAGGCTTGGATTTTTCTAACTTTAACATGCCACTTACTCTGTTAATTTTAGGGATCTTCTACTTTTGCAGCTGTATACTAGGTATTTTCTTGGATTTTCTGGTTTTTGAAACAAAAATGGGGGTGGAGAAGTTTCCCACAGCCATGGTAAAAATAACATTTCTCTTTTCTTTATTCCCACTCTCACTGCAAAACAACATAAATGGTTATATTAGTTTATTAATTCTAACAATCCTTTGACTTAGGTGTAGATTGTTCCTGAAGCTATTCATATCAATATCCACATGGGAAATGTGGGAAGTCATTTATATACACACTGTGTCTGAATATAAATCAACCAACACCCTATTTTTAACATTCTAGATAATCAAAAGACAAGAATGAGATTGTATTTCTATTCCCTCTCAGCACTGCATAGTGTTTATCATGTAATTTATGAATGAGAGTGTCAATAGCATCTGATGGAATAAATGCCCGCCATGCTGGCAAATTCCGATTATTCGCTTATAGTAACAAGCCCCATTTTATTGTTAATGATATTTTACTTCACTTTTTAGATTCTATAAATACCATGTACATTTTTTGAGACAGGAAAAATTTTAAGATCTCAAGAGTTAAACTGTGGGGTTACAGAAAAATGTTCTCCTTTCTCTCAGTCTTAAATTCAGTACATCAAAAGTCATTTGACATCCTTCTCTGAGGCCAGGGTCCCTATAGTTAACAACACTGCTCTTGGTAAGCCAGTTATGACAGGTGGCAAATCAGGTAATTTTTCTCAGAACCTGTGGGCTCCACAGCTGCAAAGAGATGAAAGCCAGAGAGATTTCCAAGGAGGTGTATTTGAGTGCTGGTTACATTGCTGTGCAAATAAATACCTTCCTATGTTATTAACTGGTGTAATCATTAACATGTAGGTGTAAACCTTTCAGTTTTTCACACTTCACTCATCATGGTTCATGGTGCCAGGAGTTTTTTTCTTCCTTCTACCAGTCTTCCTTTGCCCAGGGAACAGCTGGGCTTTTATGTCTCAGAGCTGTTATATCTTTCCCTTCATGGTCTCTCTTTAGACAACAAAACTGCTGAAATCACTTCCACCTAAGACACACACTAAAAACAAACAAACATGCTGATAAGCCTATCCTCATTGCCGCTGCCTCTTCTGGCGTTGCTCCGTTTCTCTTCTTCCTCTGCAAAACTGCTAACAAGATGAAAGCATATTCTTAACTTAGAAGATCCCCTCTTTCCATTCTTGCATATATACTATAATATTATATATATATATATATATATATATATATATATATATATATATATGATTTAATATATATGTCTAGAATTTTGTTTTTTCAGTCTGGTTTGACTCCATTTTTGCTTCTGAAATTTGTATTCAAGAGATATTTCTGATGACCTTTCCTCAGACTTACCCTTTTAAAAGCTTTCCCCCCCAGCCTATGACAAAGTGGTCTGTATCGCTGGGGGCAGATTGTTTCCAAAATGGAACTCATGACTCACACTTCTCTCCCCTCTGACATTTGCGTGGTTCTAGCAGGCATTCCCTCTGGGCTGGACCAGTGCTGTTTCAGTAACTGTGGAGCCAAGAGATATTTGGACAGGGGTTACTATAGCAAGATTGCTCTCTGTTACAATCTCTAACATGACACAAACAAAGCACAAGGAAACAAACAGCCTTATTAAATTCCTGAGGTTAAGAGAACATAGAGAGGCCTCAGTCACCCTGCCTGTCCTGACTGTGGGCATGAGTGAGCACTGACAATCCTGCCCAGAAGAGCCTCGTGCCAAGGACCAATGCAAAGAATTGTGAGAAAATTAGTGACTGTTAATTTAAGTCATGAAACTTGGGGGCAATCTCCCCTAATTTTAGATCATATTTCTTTAGAAACATTGCAATTTCTGTTCTATGTTACCTCATGCTGGTTTTTTTTTTTTTTCTCTGACTCTCAATGGTTTCTCCTCCTCTTTCATTTTTAAATAATAGGTAGGATGCACTAACCTTAGTGAGATTGGGTCATGATGCAGAAATAAAATGAATATCATGCTCTAGTCATTCTTCTGTGATTTTGACATGCCCATGGAAAAAGTGTTAGGGATTACTGACTTTGAGATATTAAGAAAACAATTGTTGAGTCCTGAGCTTGCAATCAGAGTAGTGGTTTACATTATCTGCACACTGCTTACAAACTATAGACTACCCTCATGCTCATTTAAAAGAAGTCTCCAAGGTTTTCTGTACCATATGTGTGAGTTATTGACATTTTTACCGTAACAGAAAAAAAATGGACCATTTGGTTTCTATTTCTCACATCTATTTCACATAATTTGTTGCTACTAAAGTGGCAAATGTACACAATGTTCGGTACATAACCCAAGGTTATTTATATAGCCACAGTGAGTCACCATGTAGCACATTTAATTACACACACATTTTCTTTATGATTATTTATGTACAACAGTAAAGATCAGGACTTTATACTTTAAAATATGGTTTAGATACAACCTATACTTGACCAGCAGAATATTTAATTAAAAAGGAACAATGTTTCATTCCAGCTTGAGTACTGTATTTTTGACTTTACTAAAGTCAGATGATAAATAATATTCTTACAGGAAGACCTGCTGTGTTAGTTAACTTACTGTTACTATAATAAAATACCTGAAATAACTTCCATGAAAAAGGGTTTATTTCGACTTATGGTTTTGGACAGTCCAGTGGATCAGGCAACCCATTATTTTTACATCTGGTAAGGATGGCACATCATGGGTCATAGCATGTAAAAGAACAAAACAAGTTCCATCAAACCCTGGGAAACAGAGATGCTGGAAGAAGCCAGGATCTCACAAGCCACTTCAATCACAGGCCCTCAATGATCTAAGCACCTCCCACAAGGTTCTACTACTGCTTGAAGGTCCATAGCACTTCTCAATAGTGCCACCTGGGGGATTAAGTCCTTGATACATGGACCTTTTGGACATAATGAGCCAAGCTACAACCCCTGCCTATTCTCTTTTTAGTATGTAGTAAGTCTAGATCCTTTGTAAGAATGAGCTCTTCCAGTTGAATTTATAGATTAGTCTTTTTTTTCCTAACATTATTTTGTACTCCATTTAAGATATGGAAAGGCTGCTTTTCAGTTTTCTTCCATGAAAATAATCCATGATCATCACTAAAGTACAAAACACAGCATGGTGTATCCACAGTTTAAGTATTTCTTTTAGTTCATTAAGTAATGAAATTTTTTTGTGTATTTCTCCAATAAGCCCAACACAGTATTAACTAAATTATAAAGTATAAGAATATGATTAGATTAATACAATCATTACTCATCTAAGTTTGTCTAATCTCTGCCTATATGTATCATACCAGAACATGTTTTTAAAAGGTAATATTGAATGAGTAGTAAATTTATATTTTTAAAAATCATTGAATGTGATAATTTGTTTAATTTTCTATGGGTTTTGTAAGAAATTTGGTTGATAGTATTTTGGGGAATGGGACTTATATGAATTTTCAATTACCTCCACATGAAATAATTGGGGGAGTGCCACCTTGAGAGTATTCATTGTATGACAGAAATAATGCCAATGCTAGCTTGTACAAAAATATATAACCCCATATTTTCAGAGGGATAGGGAAAATGTTGTATTTCTTGGTCAGTACTCTGCCCTTGAACCAATGGCTGCTTTTCTTCCAGTCTTTAGTATTTCATCAGCAAAAGCAACCTCAAAAAAATAGCATTCCTCTCTGTCATAGTTTGAATGTATTTCCCCCACTAGACTCAGACTTTTTTAGTTTCTTTACTTAATAGAGAGTGAAAGATAGAATGGGTACACCAAGGCCTCTAGCCACTGTAAACAAACTCCAGATGCATGTGCCACTTTGTGCATCTGGCTTATGTAGGACCTGGAGAATCGAACCTGGATCCTTAGGCTTCACAGGCAAGCACCTTAACTGCTAAGTCATCTCTCCAGCCCTCAGATGTTTTAGTAAAGCTTGTAACTTTGATTTCCAGGCACCTGGCTGGAGGAAGTGTAAATGTAGGCAGATCCTGGGGTCTAGTCCTAAGGTGTTACTGGGGGCAGATCTAAATTCCATTATGCAGAGTGCTTGAGCTCTGCTTGGCTTTCCTGGTATTTGCCTGCCAACTTTTGCTCTTGTATGTGGTGCTGGTGGTACTTTTTCTTTCTGATTGGATCTATGAAAGGGGGCCAGCTTCTTCTCCCATCAATAGAACTTCCCCTGAATCTGTAAGCTTTTGAAATAAATCCCATTCCTCCCATAAACTCTGTCTGGTTTGAAGGTTCATCCCAGCAGCATGGAGCTGACCATGATACCCCCCCTTACTCTTCCAAAGCTTCTCTCTTGCTTGCTTGCTCTCTCTCTTTCAGATTCTACCAATGTCTTCTAGCATTGGTCCAGTCAGGTTAGCATTTCTGGCAGAAAACACTTGGTCAAGAGCAGCTTGTGAGAAAAATAAGTTTATTTTGGCTTACAGACTCGAGGGGAAACTCTATCATGGCAGGGGAAAATGATGGCATGAGCAGAGGGCAGATATCACCCCCTGGCCAACATAATATGGACAATAGCAACAGGAAAGTGTGCCATATACACTGACAAGGGAAACCTGGCTGTAATACCTATAAGCCCACCCCGCTCCCAACAATATACTGCCTCCAGGAGGCATTAATTCCCAAATCTCCATCAGCTGCGAACCTAGCATTCAGAACACCTAAGTTTATGGGGGACACCTGAATCTAACTACCACATGCATTAACATTAAATCTTGGGTCCAAAGAAAAAAAATAACAAGAAACTTCTACAAAGCTTGATCTTTTCACCCTGTGTCAACTGTGACTATTGCTGACCATGTGTTATTTCTCTTTTCTCTGAAATTCTTATGGTGGGGATTTAGTTTTTTCACTATAGATAATAAACAGTTTCATTTATCCAAAATCATTTTTGTAACACCTTTTTTGCCCTATTTGGTTGTTTTCTATGTCCAATTTCAACAGAAGCAGCTGGAAGCAATACTAGAATGAAGCTATAATTGGCAACTAATTGCATTTTTTCCTCTTTATTGATTTATTATAGCTTAGGCCAAAAACAGAAATTAGAGAAAGTACTTAAACTTTAGTAGGAATCTAATGTGTTGAGACCATGAGTTCTTGATAATCTGAAGTGAATCCAAATTAAAAGCACAAGGTGAAGCATTTTATTAAATATAAATAGATCTGAATTATTTTAAATTTTATTTCCCAAATTTTAAAAGTGCTATCCTATTAATGTTATTATGATGTCCATAGTAACAGAAACTGAACCATGTTTATAGAACCTCTCATAATCCATTTATTTGGAAATTATTTTAAAACTAATGTTCAGAGGCCAGGAAGCTAGATAGAGGCTTGAGAAAAGATAAAAGAAGAAGGAGACTTAAGAGGAGAAGATAGCAGAAGGTGGACTTCACTCCCCGGGGATAAGATGTGATATGAAAGTAGAGGGGCAAAATGTAAATGGTGGAAAGATTAATTGAGGATAGAGGTAGGGAGATAGAGGAGAGGAGGTAGTGGAGGAAGCTTAACAAAAACTAAAGATGTATAAAAATCCATATGGAAATCCACCTCTTTGATAGCTAATTATAAAATAAAATTCACAAAAAAAAGGAGTTTGAACAGAAGTACTCTGCATGTGTAGATAATGCTGCTCTCAGAAGCCATAGTTTGTTACATGAAAATCACAGTGGTGACTACTGGGATGCCTCAAAACCTGTGGGATACCTCCAAGTGGTTTATTGATCAGGGAGGCCTCTAAGGCCCCCAAAATTACGTGGGCTATTGATGCTGCTTTTGGTTGCCCACCAGAACTAGATGGCAAGACTTTATTGCTGAAGACTCCACACACTTTAGTTGCAGGACACGGATCTGGAACTGAGCTGATACTTCCTCTCTGATGGCTAAATTTAATAGTGCTAGAAGGTGCTATGAGGCTGCTGGGGCAGAAAAGTCATCAACAGTGTTACCTAGCAGTGGACCCTGTGTATTACAAAACTGAGCAGCTAGGCAAGCTGTGTCCTACAACAGAAGGAATTAGATGCTCTGTGATTGGATTTGAAGCTACTCCATAGAAGTAAATTCATGCCTGATACTGGAAACCTAGTCTTAAGTCTGTGGTTAGAGTGATCATAGGCCCAAGGAGCGTAGCTACTGTGGTTGTTTGACTAACTAGATATGTGGTACTCATTGAATTGCTCTCTAAATATTTATGTTTATACCTATTGATTAGTGCTGATCTCATTTTTGGTCAGAGAAACTTTTTCTTTTCTTTTTTTTTTTTTTTTCAGTTGGTGATGAATACTGGGAAGACTCAAAGCCTGTAAAGTGCTGAGAATAAGTGACTACTGAGTGTTTACATTAAGTAGGACATCTCTGTTAGGCACTCTAAGGCTCAGGGAACATTATAGAAAGAGGTGGGCAGAACGTAAGAGCCAGAACATGGGGAGGAGTGCTGTGGAATACTGTCTTCCAGAGAATCAGGGTTATTGCATTCATGATCCCACAGTGGCTGTGGTTACCACTGCAAGGTCTGCACATATTGGCACCATTAACAATTCCATTGTGGATGATGGAGGAGACATGAGGCCCCATTCATCCCAAAGTTGTTATTGACAGTTAATGGTTTCTGGGAGAGGAGAAGATATTTTCTTCAGTGGTCTAGCCACTGGTAAGCTATATGTGCTTTGGTTAAAAACCCTTTACCCATGCTCATGCAAGGAACCCTGGTTAAACTCAGTGGTACACACACACACACACACACACACACACACATAAGAGTAGAAAAGAAAGTAGAAAAAGGGGTCAATGGGAGAAGGAAGGGAAAAGAAAAAGTAATAGGAAGCGATTCATGATTAAAATCCATTCAATGCAGGTATAGACATTGTCAATGATTAATTTGAAAACTTAAAATTAATGTTCTGATTTTGATATCTTATGAAAATTCAAAATGTATCATGATTTAGATAATATTAAACATTCTTCATCCCTTCTTTCCCTTAAAACATGAATCAAAGTAACATACTCCTTTTATGAATATATATTTCATCCTTAGCTTAGAGTACCTACTTGGAAGTCCACTAGTTATAATTCCGGGACAGAGAAAGCAGTTTCATAACCTGCGATTCTGAAATTTGGCTGGAGTTTCCCACTGCAGCCTAAACCATGTTCACTCTATAATTTGAATCCAAGTGCCTGGCTTTCCTCTTAGCTGTACCACACAGCTGCACGACATTCCTCTACTTCTTAACTATTAAAAGAGTGGCAAGTATGAAAAGAGTCAGCAATGGGTCATATGAACCAGTGCTCAGAATGTAGGAGAGGCTACATTAGTCATTATCCTGTTACTATGATTATTTTTTCCAGGTTTGAGATTGACTTGTTTAAGTAGTATACGAACAACAATAGTTCATCAGCAACTGTAAAGTCATATTCTTGTTTCTTGAGGAAGGAGCAGAAGTAAAAGACAGAGTTACTGACAGCACCTGTATAAGTTTGCATTGGAGCACAGAGGGCTAAAATAGAATTACACCTCCATTAAATTGAAAAAATGGTATTTCCTTGTATGATCATAGAAAGAGTGAAGGCTTTAGTAACATTACAGAAAGTACAGAAGTGGAGCCAACTTCCACAGAGTAAGTCATGCACTACAAAGAAAGTGCTGCTTTCTTTTTCCCCTTGCCACTTGTACAAGATAGAAGTTTAGTTTCAATTACATACCATAGTCTGTAAGAAAGGATGACTGGTTTAGCAGTAATGAAAGAAAGTAGGTTTTCAATTAATAATAGGCAAAGGAGAATTCTCAATAAATTCACTAATGTAATTAAAATGATATTAGGATAGTTTGTAACAGAAAAATCCAAGCCAATTTCTGACTACAGTATAGGAAATTGAAAACAGGAAGAATTATGAAGAAATCTAACCACAATTTATCTTAAACTATGGTTTTCATTCCAACATCTGCAAACATTAGGTCTAGATACCCTAAGGAAGTTAGTTCCCTGTTGTCAGTGGTGATCATAGGAACATGTCATCCTTCATATTTGAGCTTGGGATGAACTATTTTATAAGACATGAACGTCAGTGTTTGTGTGAATTAGCTGAGTATGATCTGTTCCATGTCTGTCTACTTTCCTGCAAATATCTTTATTTTTTCTTACTGCTGAGCAGAATTCAATTGTGTAAATGTATCACATCTTCATTATCCATTTGTCCAATGATGGACACCTGGGTTGATTCCAGTTCTTAGCTATTATGCAGCCATAAATATGGTTCACCAAATATCTCTGCACTGAAGTGTGGTGCCTTTAGGGTAAATACCAAGTACAGGAAAAACTGGGTCTGTTAGTAGCTCTATTTTCATCTTTTTCAGGAGTCTCCATATTAATTTCCATAGAGGCTGTACAAGTTTGAATTCTGACCAACAGTGAATGAGGGTTCCTCTTTCCCTACATCCTCTCCAAAAATTATTGTCATTTGATTTTTTAATTATTGCCATCCTGACTGGCGTAAGGTGGAATCACAAAGTTGTTTTGATTTGCATGTCCCTGATGGTTAAGGAGACTGAACATTTCCTTAAGTGTGTATTAGCCATTTGTATTTCTTCTTTTGAGAACTCCCTCTTCAGTTCTCTGTACTATGTTTTGAGTGAGTTGTTTGAGGTTTTTTTTTTTTAATATTTATTTATTTGCAAGCAGAGAGATGGGCAGAGAGAGAGAATGGGCATGCCAGGGCCTATAGCCACTGCAAACGAACTCCAGAAGCATGTACCTTGTGCATCTGGCTTATGTGGGTCCTGGGGAATCGAACCTGGGTCCTTTGGCTTCACAGGCAAACACCTTAACCACTAAGCCATCTCTCCAGCCCTGTTTGAATTTTTATTGTTTAGGTTTTTGTGTTCTTTGCAGATTCTAGACATTAGGCCTCTGTCAGCGGTATGGTTGGTGAAGATTTTCTCCCATTTTGTGGGTAATCTATTGACTTTGTCTATGGTATGTTTCTTTGTGCAAAAACTTTTAAGCTGCTTGAGATCCCACTGGTTGAGTGGTTGTTTAATTTATTGGCCTACTAGAGTGTGGTTCAGGAAATCTTTCCCCACTCCTATAATGTGCAGTGTTCCTTCAATTCTTTTCTTCCAGTAGTGTAAGTTTAAGGTCTTACATTGAGGTCTTTCAGCCATTTGGAATTGATTTTTGTGCATGGTGAGATGAATGGATCTAGTTTCATTTTTCCAAGATCAGACAAGATTGAGTGCATTCAGGGTGGTATGGCCGTATACTAGTTTCATTTTTCTACATGTGTTTATCCAGTTTGTCCAAGCACCATTTATTGAAGATGGTGCCTTTTCTCCAGTGTATGCTGTTGGCTCCTTTCTCAAAGATCAAGTAGTTATTTGAACTAAGGGCCAGGTATACAATTATGTTCCATTGATCTATATGCCTGTTTTTATGCCAGTACCATGCTGTTTTTGTTAGTATGGATTTGTAGTAGCACTTTACTTCAGGTATGGTCATAACTCCAGAGGTGTTTATTTTACTAAGGATATGTTTGGATATCTGAGGCCTGCTGCCATTCCATATGAATTTTGAGACCTTTTTTTTTTCCTCCGAGAATGATGCTGCGTTTTTTTACTCAGTGAACTCACACAAACACAGAAAGACAGAAGCCACATATTCTTACTCATCTGTAGTTTCTAAGCTGGAACAGCTTGAGTTGCTGGCATACCTGAAAGGCAACTTGAGGGCCAGACAATAAGGATGGAAAGGTCAGGAGAGAGGAGTGAGAGGCTGGGGGAAAATAAACACAAGACTAAACACAAAATAAACTGGTACCATAGAAACCTTTCTCCTTGATAGAGAACTAAATATATAACCCTCAGCAGGTGTATGAATGGGATCATCTGGTAATAAGTGCCCTGAAGAGGGTGGGATGAAGCCTAACCTTAAAATATTTGGCCCTTGCCTGTAACCCTCAGTTCCAGAAATATGTTGCTACCCACATTGAACCTGTAACTCACAGTACCAGAAATAGGTGCTACCCACATTGAGCTGTTGGTTGGAGAAACTTAAAGGGTCCTCCAAAAAAGACAGGCTTGTGCCAAAGCATGTGATTACTCACCTGAGGTAAAAAGTAAGACCTATTGCTGAAGACACCACATCCTGCTAATCCAGAACACCTAGTGACTCAGCTGTAATCTACAAGAGAGTCAGTCCCCATATGGTTAGCCCATTTAATACTAGAAAGTGCTACATGAGCTGCTATGGAAAAGTGGCCAACAATGTTGTGAGCAAGCAGGGGTCACAGCTACTCAAAAGTAAACAGCTTGGCAAGAGGTATGCACCTGTGCAATGGTAGCACACAGCATTGGTGAGTAACAAATGGCTTTCTGATTGGCTAAGAGATCCTCTCAGTAAAAAGGAACCCATGACTGGATCTGTGACCCAGGTCAGAATTCCATGGAAACCAAGGTTCTGGCCTCCAATGACAAGCCAATAGAGGGGCTATATCCATCAAAACCTCTCTAAACTAGCAATGCTTTAACTATGCTGACTTCACTCTCTGTTGGAGAATCTGTTCTTCTTTCTCAGAAGGTAGTAAGACCAGAGAAGATAAAGCATCCTTCTCACTTCAGTCAAGGCCCTGGTGGATTTGGTGAGATTACACAAGTGTATTGCTTTCATGGTTAGCCTGACAATCTGCACTAGGGTGATGGAGACAGATGCTGAGGATACTCAACACATACCAAAGCAGAAATCCAGAAGCTCCTGAAAGATTAACACTGAACTCAACTATAACACACCTAAAATGGCTTAGGAAATTTTATGTAAGAGGGGTGGAGATATTGTAAGAGCCACACATAGGGAGGGCATACTCAGAAGCATTCTCTCATACAATGACTGCCTTCTGCTCTTGCAAGGCAACTCCATGGGAAATACCAGCAACCCCACTGAGGTGGGCTCTCAGGGACTTGGTGTCATGGAAAAGGGAAATGATAGTACCCACACATGATGTGTTCATACAAAGCATATTCTTTTTTTTTTTCAATTTTTCTATTTATTTATTTTTGTTTTTCAAGGTATGGTCTTACTCTAGCCCAGGCTGACCTGGAATTCACTATGTAGTCTTAGGCCTCAAACTCATAGAGATCCTCCTACCTCAGCCTCCCGAGTGCTGAGATTAAAGGCATATGCTACCACGCCCTGCTTACTTTATTGTTTTTTATTTTATTTTATTTCATTTTCATTTTTATTTATTTGTTGGAGAGAGAGGCAGATAGGTAGAGAATGGGCATGCCAGGGTCTCCATCCACTGCAAACAAATTCCAGACACTTGTGCCACTTTGCGCATCTGGTGTATGTGGGTCCTGGGTAATTAAAACTTAGGTCCTTTGGCTTTGTAGGTAAGTGCTTTAACCACTAAGCCATCTCTCCAACCCTCACTTTATTTTTTTTATCATAAAATAACATTTATTAGATGAGAAATTGCACATCAGCTAGACATAATCACTGTCTGTTGACAGAATGCAATCTAAAGGTAAGACCAATGAAAATGCATCAAAACAGTAAAAACGTTTAAACAAATAAACAAGTGCATACAGAAAGCACACTACTTAGGTATGGAAATACCTACACATTGTAGCATAGTCTTAGGTTTATAGAAATGAAATTTATATTATATCCACTTTTTCCCTGACTCCATGCAGAGAGGGATCTCAACTGAAAGATAAAGACAAAACCCTTTCAAAGTAATCTGCTGTGATCCTGATGGGCTTGTCCATTCTCTATCTGCCTCTTTTTTTTTCTCTCAATTTTTATTAACATTTTCCATGATTATAAAAAATATCCCATGGTAATACCCTCCCTCCCCCCACTTTCCCCTTTGAAATTACATTCTCCATCATATTCCCTCCCCATCTCAATCAGTCTGTCTTTTATTTTGATGTCATGATCTTTTCCTCCTCTTATGATGGTCTTGTGTAGGTAGCGTCAGGCACTATGAGGTCATGGATATCCAGGCCATTTTATGTCTGGAGGGAGCACATTGTAAGGAGTCCTACCCTTCCTTTGGCTCTTACATTCTTTCCACCACCTATTCTGCATTAGACCCTGAGCCTTGGAAGAAGGTGTGATCGAGATGTTACTCAGTACTCCAGTCACTTCATTCCAGCACTATGGTACCTTCTGAGTCGTCTCAAGGTCACTGCCATCTGAAAAGAGAAGATTCTCTACCCAAAGTGAGACTAGCATTAATATAAGGGTATGAATATTAAGAAAAGCGCTTACTGGGCAGTTTGATAAGCATAGTATATACATTTATCCGAACATCAGCAGATGTTATACTCCTAGGGCTCATGACTACCCCTGTTTTAAGTTTTCAGTATCAGGGATATATTTCCTCCCATGGAGTGGGCCTTCAGTCCAGTTGGAGGGCAGTTGGTTTCCACCATGACAGACATGCCACTATTGCACCCATTGGCTCATTTGGCCTGGCTGGCCAATTAAAAGGCTTGCAGTGTCCACTGTTGAGTATCTTCACTGGTGGTATCTCTTTCTCCCATTGAACTACATGTAGAATGGCTTCTTCCAGCTTTCTTTCAGCGCGTATTCTCAACAATAATAAAAAAGAAATGAACTTCAAAGTTTGGTATTTGAGCAATATTTGCCAATGTGCTCTATTTTCTGATCTTCCATAATGCCAATGGAAGTAATAGTAATGTCCTGTATTTGATACAGGAGATCAACTTTTCAAAACAGATGAACTGACATATAGTCAGTCTCTTGACCATTCTCAAATCAATGCTACTAAATTTTATGCAGGTTCAATTTCCATTTCATTTTTGTAATTATTTTTAAGTATTTTAGTTTTTTACAAGGGGGGAGGAGTGAAAGAGAGAATTTGGACACACCAGAACCTCCAGCCTCTATGTATGAACTCCAGATGTTGGTGCCATTTTATGCTCCTGGCCTTACCTGGGTACTGGGGAATCAAAACCCAGTTGTTAGGCTTTACAGGCACCTTTACTTCTGGCCTATCTCTCCAGCTGCCAATTTTCCATTTCTACTGACATATTTGATTGATTTTTTTTGTTCATTCTTATAGAACCAAAATAGTATTTTTTTCTTTTTGTTGAGCATTTTTTTTTTTGCATTTTCATTAAAATTTTCTGGAAATATACCCAAAAAGCCATTTCAGGGACAATTACAGCATTATCTGCATACAACATCCTACACAAGTCCTTGAGCCTTGTTTTCAGAGGGAAAACTTTGTGAGACTATTACACTTTTTATTTCATTTAACTTTAGTTTTCCTTTGATTTATACTTACAGAGAGGGATTCATAATATGGGAAGAAGTTTTTGACTCACAATTTCATTAACTGGAAATTATCTTACAATGCATTATGGGTCTCAATGTTTGTTTTAAATTTTTATTTCTGTGTTTTTTTTTAATTTTTGTAGTCTGTGAATACAGTCAAGTTGGTACCATTGTTAGCCTCCTTCCTGTCCTCCCCCCTGCACAGGGACCCTCCTTGTTGGGGCATATGGGTCGTGCATTGTGTGGTTAGGGTAGGAGAAAATGTCTCTGCACGTCATGACCCAATGTATGGTTCTGACATTCTTTCCACCCCCTCTACCACAAATTTCCCTGAGCCATGTTGGGTTCATATTAGGTCTGCTTCCATGTTGAGATCTTGAGCGCCTCTGTGTCTCTGGATATCTGGTTAGGTAGGGGTTGATTGTTCTCTGAGTCTATCTCCTTCACTGTTGTGCTGGTTCCTGGTTTGCCAAGAAACAGCCTTCTTGTATGTTTCCGCAATTATTCTTAGTTTAAGCTGGGGCCCTTTTGAGGAATGATGGGGTGGTTCTCTCCTTAGGATCTGCGTCTATCTGAAAAAGAGAAGCAGATTCTTCAACGGAGAGTAAAGTTAGCACCAAGTAAATGTGGTAACCATCATTTTTTAGAGAGTTTAATGGAATTTAGCTTTCCTACCATGCTGTCAATAAGAATTTTTTTGTTTTCTGAGTGGCATTCAATACTGACAAGAACAATATTTCCCGGAAAACCCACAAAAGTAACCTTATTCTGAGCTGAATGCTAAGTCACTTGCTAATTTGCCCCTATTGACTGTGAAGTTGAATATATCCTGTTAATTGCCTATCTCCTTTTCTTTTTAAACACTCTACATGCTTAGGCTGCAAGGTCACTGCAAAATCTTATTAGAACTGAGCTGAAAACCTCCTCCATGTAGACCAGCTGACAGAAAGCTGGAAAAAGCTACACTTCATGCAGCTCCATGGGAGAGAGAGAAGTCATCAGTGGAGATAAACAGTAGTAGACACTGCAAGCCTTAAATTTGGCCAGCCAGGCCAAATGAGCCAACCAGTGCAATAGTGACATGTCTGTTATGGGGAAAACCAATCACTCTTTAATTGGACTGAAGTCTCGATCCACAGGAAGGAATACATGCCTGATACTAAAAACCTATGACAGGGGAAGTCATGAGCCCTAAGGGTATAATGCCTGCTGGTGTCTACTAAATGCATATATTATGCCCATCAAACTGCCTGGAACCATTTCTCTTAATATTTATAGACATATATTAATGCTACTCTCACTTTTGTTTAGAAAAGCTTCTCTTTTCAGATGGTGGTGATGTCTGGAATGACTCCAAAGGTACCATAGTGCTGAGAAGTAACAGAGGAGTGCTCAGCACTGAAACATTTCTATCACACCTTCCAAGGTTCAGGGTCCATTGCAGAAGAGGTAGCAGAAAGAATGTAAGAACCAAAGGAAGGATAGGTCCCCTTACTAAGCACTCTTCCAGACACAAAATGACCTGGATATCCATGACCTCACAGTGCCTGATACCTACACTGGACCATCATAATAGGAGGAAAAGATGATGTTATCAAAATAAAAGAGGGACTGATTGAGAGGGGAGCGGATATAATGGATAGTGGAGTTGTGAAGTGGAAAGTGAGGAAGGGGCTGGAATTATCATGGTTTATTGTCCATAATTATGGAAGTAGTCAATAATAAAAATAATTTAATTAAAAATATTTTTATTTGTTTATTTGTGAGGGGAGAGGAGAGAGAAAAAGAGAGAGTGAGATAATGGAAGTGGCAGGGTTTCTTACTCCTCTAAATGAACTCCAGATGCATGTTCCACTTTGCTGCATATGGCCTTATGTGAGTTCTGGGGAATTGAACCCTACTTGGCAGGCTTTATAAGCAATTGCTTCTAAATGCTTCGTAATCTCCTCAGCCCCGTTTCTCATTTTCTAATTAATTTTGCCCATTGTTAGGTATAAGATTCCTGATACTTTGAGATGCAATGGTCATTATTTGAAATAATCACTCTAATCTTACTTTAGCATATTATGTTTATTATTACACTGCAATGATTTTCCATGTGGGAGAGAGGGAATTTATTCAGCATTATTTACTAAATGTTGCTTAAGAAAAATTTATTAAATGCCCTCCAAGCCAAACATCATTTTTTTTATTTTTTTGTTTTATTTATGTTTATTGTTTTATTGACAACTTCTATACTTATAGACAATAAACCATGATAATTCCAGTCCCTTCCCCACTTTCCCCTTCACAACTCCACTCTCCATCATATCCCCTCCCTGTCTCCATTAGTTTCTCATTTATTTTGATGTCATCATCTCTTACTATGAGGGTTTTGTGAAGGAATTGCTAGGTACTGCAAGGTCATGGATATCACAAGGCCAATTTCTGTCTGGGCAGTTTCATTGTAAGGAGTGGTACCTTTCCTTTGGCATTTACATTCTTTCTGCCACCTCTTCTGCAATGGTCCCTGAGCCTTGGAGATTGTGATAGAATGTTTCAGTGCTAGACACTCCTCCATCACTTCTTCTCAGCACTATGTTGTCTTTTGGGTCATCCCAATGGTCACTGCCATCTGAAAAGAGAAGCATTAATATACGAATATTAACAAGGTGTAGTGTATTCAGAGCAGTTTGTTGAGAATAATATATGCATTTATCCAGACAAAAGCAGGCTTTATACCTCTAAAGCTCATGATCTCCCCTATCATAGGCTTTTGATTAGGCTTTCAGTACTAGGTATATATTCCCTCCCAAAGAGTGGGCCTCCAGTCCAATTAGAGAGCAGTTGGTTTCCGCCAGAGTAGACATGCCACTATTGCACCCTTTCAGTTATTTGGCCTGTCAGGCAAAACTTGAGGCTTCCAGAGTCCACTGTTTTCATTGCTGATGACTCCTGTCTCCCATAGGGCTGCATGCAGTGCAGCTTTTTCCAGCTTTCAGTTAGCTGGTCTACAGGGGGAAGGTTTTCAGCTCAACACCAAATTAATTTCTCAGTGACCTTGCCACCCAGGCATGTGAAGTCTTCAGCAATAGGGTCTTACTATCTGTTACTCATGGGAACCCAAAGGCCTTGACAATAGCCAGTAATGTTTTAGAAGCAACAGGGACCTCCCTGGCCAACAACTCAATAGAAGGTATACCATCCCTGGCACTGAAAATTTTCTAGTAGCAATCCATGGCTTATGAATGTGTCATTATCAAAAGAAGTAGGCTTTCATATGTCTTATTTGGAATATCTTGAATTTTTATTGAATCTCCCCACCCTTTTCTTATTCATTCTTTTCCCCTGGCCTCACTTAGGCCATTCCACTCCCTGTAAGCTGTTATTTTACTTACATATGTACAACACTATCCCATAAAGTCCTTTCCTTTCCTCCCTCCTTTAAAGCCTTTTTCTAACTTACTGGCATCTGCTACCGATTTTTGGTTCCATCTCACACACAAGTTGAAATATTTGTAGCTAGGCTCCACATAGGAGAAAGAATTTGGTGCATTTGGCTTTCTGGGCATGGGCTGCCTCACTTAGTATAATCCTTTCCAGATCCATCCATTTCCTTTCAAATTTCATTTTTCTGTGCTGCAGAATAAAACTCCATTGTGTAAATGTAGCACATCTTTATTATAAATTCACCTGTTGAGGGACATCTAGGCTAGGTCCATTTCCTAGCTACTGTGAATAGATCAGCAATAAACATGGTTGTGCAAGTATCTGTAAGGTAGTGAGAAGAGTCACTAGGATATATGCCTAGGAGTGGTATAGCTGGATCATATGGTAAATCAGTTTATAGCTGTCTCAAGAACTTCCACACTGATTTTCACAATGGCTGTACCAGACTATATGCCCACCAACAGTGTAGAAGGATTCCACTTTTTCTGCATCCTCGCCAAGATTTATTGTCATTTGTTTTCTTGATGATAGCCATTCTGACAGGAGAGAGATGGAATCTCAAAATAGTTTTAATTTGCATTTCCCTGATGGCTAAGGATGTAGAACACATTTTTAGATGTTTACAAGCCATCTGTATTTCTTCCTTTGAGAACTCTCTATTTAGTTTCATAGCCCATTTTTTAATTGGGTTGTTTGATTTCCTATTTTTTTTTTTTGATTTTTGAGTTTTTTGTATATTCTGGATGTTATCCTCTGTCAGATATATAGCTGGTAAAGATTTTCTCCCATTCTGTAGGTTGTATCTTTGCTCTATTCACAGAGTCTGTGGCTGTAAAAAAGTTTTGTAATTTCATGAGATCCCAGTGCTTGCTCAGTGATTTTACTTCCTGAGAAATTGGGGTTATATTCAGAGAGTCATTGCCTATGTCAATATGTTGAAGGGTTTCCCTTACCTTTTTTTCTATCAGTTTCAGAGTTTCAGGTCTGCTATTAAGGTCCCAGATCCATTTGGACCTGATTCTTGTGCATGGAGAAAGACAAGGATCTATTTTCATCATTCCACATATAGATATCCAATTTCCCCAACACCACTTGTTGAAGAGGCTGTATTTTCTCCAATTAATATTTGTGACATTTTTGTCAAAAATCCAATAGCTGTAGCTGCCTGGATTAATATCTGGGTCCTGTATTATGTTCCATTCATCTATGCGTCTGTCTTTGTGACAGTACCATGCTGTTTTTGTTACTATGAGTTTGTAGTATAGCTTAAAATCAGTTATGGTGATACCACCAGCCTTATTTTTGTTGCTCAGAATTGTTTTGGCTATTCAAGGTTTTTTTGTGATTCCAAATGAATTTTAAGATTTTTTTTTAATTTCTGTGAATAATGTCATTAGAATTTTAATGGAGAGTGCATTCAATGTGTAGATGCTCTTGGTATGATTGAAAGTTTTCAAAATATTGATTCTTCCAATCCAAGAGCATGGGATGTTTTTTTTTTTTTTGGTCCATTTCCTAGTGTCTTCTGCAATTTCTTGCTTGAGTGTTCTAATGTTCTTATTGTAGAGACCATTCACTTCCTTGGTTAGGTTTGTTTCAAGGTACTTTATTTATTTATTTATATATTTATTTATTTATTGAGGCAACTATGAATGGGAGAGATTCCCTGATTTCATCCTCTGCATGTTTGTTGCTATTATATAGGAAAGCTGCTGATTTCTGTGTGTTTATTTTGTATCCTGCTATGTTTGTTTAAAGTGTTTATCACCTCTAATAGTTTGCTGGTAGAGTCTGTAGGGTCATTTTTGTACAGAATCATACCAACTGCAAACAATGATAACTTGGTCTCTTCCTTTCAATTTTTATCCCTTTTATGAGTGTGTCTTGACTTATTGCTAGAGCTAAGGCTTCCAGAGCTATATTAAATAAAAGTGGGGATAGTGGACACCCTTGTCTTCTTCCTGAATTTAGTGGAAAAGCTTCAAGTTTTTCCCCATTTTGTATTATGTTGGCTATAGGTTTGTCATAAATAGCTTTTATCATATTGAGATATGTTTCTTCTATTCCCAGTTTCTGTAGGACATTTACCATAAAGGGATGTTGGATTTTGTTTAATGCCTTTTATGCATCTATTGAGATGATCATGTGATTTTTTTTCTCCTTCATCTATTCATATAGTGTATTACATTTATCTATTTGTGTATGTTGAACCATCCCTGCATCTCTGGGATAAAGCCTGCTTGGTCAGGGTAAATATTCTTTCTGATATATTCTTCTATTCTGTTTGCCAATATTTTGTTAAGAATTGTTGCCTCTATGTACATGAGGGAGATCGATGTGTAATTTTCTGTTTTTGTTCTGTCTGTCTGGTGTTGGTATCAGGGTGATGCTGGCTTTGTAGAAGGAGTTTGGTACAATTCCTTCCTTGTGCATTGGAAAAGTTTGAGAAGTGTGGTGCTATTTTTTCTATGAAGGTCTGATAAAATTCACCAGTGAATCCATTTGGGCCTGTACTTTTTTTTTTTTAAATTGGGGAGGTTTTTCTGATTGCTTATATCTCCATACTTGTTATTGGTCCATTTAAAAGGCCGACCTCTAAAAAGAAAGAAAGAAAGAAAGAAAGAAAGAAAGAAAGAAAGAAAGAAAGAAAGGAAGAAAGAAAGAAAGGTTTATCTCATCTTGCTTTAATTTTGGTAGGTCATATGAATCCAGAAATAATCCATTTCTTTCAGGTTTTCAAATATAAAGGTATATATATTCTTAAAACATGTTCTTATAATTTATTTTCTGAATTTCTTTGGTGTCTGTTGTAATGGTGCCTTTTTCATCTCTAATTTTACTAATTTTTGTCTATTCTTTCTTCTGGCCAGGGCTTATCAATCTTGTTTATCCTTTGAAAGAACCAAGAACCAACTCTTTGTTTCATTGATCCTTTGGACTTTCTTTTTTGTTTTTCTTTTGTATTTCATTAATTTCTTCTCTATTCTCTATTATTTCTTCCTGTCTACTGATTTTTGGTTTGTCTTGTCCTTTTTCCAAGACTTTAAGGTGAAGCAGTATATTGTTTACTTGGGAACTCTCTAATTTCTTAATATAGGCACTTAGAGCTATAAATTTCCCTCTTATGACTGCCTTCATTGTGTCCCAAATGTTTCGGTATATTGTAGTCTCATCATCATTTGATTCTATGAATTTATTGATTTCTTTTGATTTGTTCAATAACCTACTCATCATTCAATGGTGTATTGTTTAGTCTCCATGAATTTCTGTATGCTCTGTAGTTTTTCTTGTTGCTGATTTGTAGTTTATTTCCATTGTGATCAGAGAGAGTACAAGAGATTATTTCAATTTCCTGTATTTGTTAAGACTTGCTTTGTGTCCTAATGTATGGCCTATTTTGGAGAATGTTCCATGTGCTGCTAAGAAAAATGTATATTCTGCAGCATTTGGATGTAATGATATGTATATATCTGTTAGGTCCATTTGTTCCATTAAATCATTTAATCCATACGTCTGTTTATTTTCTCCTGGGATGACCTGTCAACTGATGACAGTGGGGTGTTGAAGTCACCCACTACAACTGTGTTTGGTGTTATCTGTGGCCTTAAGTCTAATAATAGTGTTTGTCTGATGAAATTGGGAGCCCCTATGTTAGGTGCACACACATTTAGGATTGTAATATCTTCCTGTTTGAGTGTTCCTTTAATCAGTATAAAGTGACCTTCTTTATCTTTCCTCACTTAGCACTGGAAATTCTCCTGTTTCTACCACTGCCTCCTAATTTTGGGATTACAGGTTTGTGCCACTGTGCCTTCCTTTTGTGTAGGCATGGAGATCCAAGCTCAGGTTCTTATGCCTGTGTACTCTGCACTTTACCTACTCAGCAATCTTTTCAGGCTGTATTTCCTATTTATTTGCAAGGGTTCAGTTCACTCCTAGGTAACTGTGGGTGCTTGAATGTAAAATGCCCACACAGCCTCATCTGTTTATGATTAAGCCTCATACTTAGTCTCCAGGTGGTAGAACCTTTGGGATGTGGATATTGCTAGAGAAACACTGTGATGTGCTGTTGCAGTCCAGTTTGCATTGCTGGTAGAAATCACCCACCAAGAGCAGCATCTGGGAAAAAGGGATTTATTTTGGCTTACAGGCTTGAGGGGAAGCTCCATGATGGCAGGGGGCGATGGCAGGAGCAGAGGGTGGACATCACCCCCCTGGTCAACATAAGGTAAACAATAGCAACAGGAGAGTGTCCCAAACACTGGCATGGGGAAACTGGCTATAACACCCATAAGCCCGCCCCCAGCAATACACTCCCTCCAAGAGGCATTAATTCCCAAATATCCATCAGCTGGCAACCTAGCATTCAGAACACCTAAGTTTATGGGGGACACCTGAATCAAACCACCACATTCCGCCCCTGGCCCCCATAAACTGATAACCATACATGATGCAAAATTCAATGCATTCATCTAACTTTAAAAATTCCATAGTTTTTAAAATCAATTCCAATGATGTTCATACATCCCCATAGTCCAAGATCTTTTAACTGAGCCATAATACCAAAAAATCACCTCAAAAATCCCATAATGCACAGAATAAATATTCACACTGCAAAGGTGGAACTGGGCATAGCAAAGAAACATTCAACCAATACAAGATTTAAAACAACCAGGGCAAACATCAAACTCTATAGCTTCAAGTCCAACAACTTTAGCCAGTGACAAATCTCCAAGTCCAATAATTGTAACCAGCAACAAGTCTCTGGCATTCCAATTCCATCCCTCCAGCTAGGTTACTCACAGTCCTGGAAAACTTCATCCAGGGCCGGCAGCTCTCCTTGGCAGCCATCTTGTGGTCCCGGCATCTCCACTTTGTCTCCACTGCAGTCCACGGTTCATCCTCATGGCCCCATGGGGTCTCCATGCAGGCAACCAACAAAACCTGCTTCACACTGCCCATGACCATTTCCAAAACACAAGACTGTGTTTCAAACTCAATGGCCCTCTCCTTCCTGCATTTCTTATACTCCACAATGCCAGGTAGGTGACAATTTGTTAACCCAGGGAGGAATAAAGCAGACTTTGAAGAAGTAGACACTCCTTGAGCACTCAGACCCCTTCAAAAGAATAGACATTCTTTCTGTTGCCCCATTCTTCCCTGCTGCAACTGAGATGTACTGTACAGCTGTCTATTCTTGTCATGCTTTCCTTGCTATGATGTAACTTCCCCTTGAAACTGTAAGCCAGAAATTATCTCTTTCTTTACATATGCTGCTTCTGGTCAAGTGTTTTGTCGCAGCAATGAGAAGGTAATGACTACAACAACCAACCCATCTCTCTCATTCTTCAATTTGGTGATAACATTTACTGTCCCTCTTATGGCTTACATAGAAAAAAAACAGGACCTAGTTTTGATGGCTGTACCTCTTCCAGTTATATAGCATTAGACAACATACATAATTTTTTGAGCTTAGTTCTCCTCCTGAATTGTTGGAACATAGAGACTTCTTTTTAAAGATATAAGGAATAAACAATGTCTTAAAATCACCTAAGAGTATATGTCAAAGTCTGTACACTGAAAGTTAGAAATCTTATTCATGTTAGTGATTCCTTATTTAATTACTAGTATCTTTCTTTTTATGAGTACATGATGACCAACTTGACCTTAAAATTCATAAGGCTTACACATATTTTTTGCTGTCTTCACTATTTGAAGCTGGTGATTATATATAAAAGACTTGCAATTAATGTTTAGGATGGAAGTTGATTAAGTTTATAAATTTATTGGCTTATTTATAAGTTTCCCTCTTACTATGTGAATTACCATGCATAAGCTTTTACCAAGCATAACAATAACCTGGGTAAGGAAAATATATGATGGATATATATGAAGATAGATAGATAGATAGATAGGTAGATAGATAGATAGATAGATTCAGAAAATATATTAAGCACATCATTTCTAGTTTGAAATCAATTTTAGAGATTTCCCAAAGTCATAATGACTGAATTTTTACTGCTTATAGTCCTGTTTTAACTATAGTCTTGGAAACAATATCCAAGGCTTCAGATAACATTGCACCACTATCAAACCAACTGTGAAGTGTGTGTAAGCACTAGCATGCCTCCTCCCCCTCATGAGAGAATGTGAACATTATTAATCCTATGCAAGTGTTTGAATATTGAAAGTAACGAGCTCTGAACCAGCATCTACAGTATGTGGGTTTAGATGGATGGATGCCAAGACTTTATGAATCATTTTTTCTGTTCATACATCTGACAGTGGAACGAAGTAGGTCTTGTTTAAAACTTTGTAATTAGAGATTAGTTAATTCTGAGATGTCTATCTATTACTATTATATCTTAAATCTAGTCTTCAACATATAACTTTATTCCCAGCACAGATTGTTCTATAATGGCCATTTCCCTACCTTCTGAACCATATCCTTGGACCAAATATAGGCTTATATTCTCTGCTCAACTTGAAGGTGGACAGTCCCAGGTTCTACATGCACCCAGAGGGTTTTACTTGATTCTTCTGTTTTTATATAAGGGCTCGATACTAATTTTCTAGCTTTCATTTTAAAGAATTTTTACTTTAAATATTTAGCAAAAACACTTACTAGAGTTTGGCACTTCATAGAGAACACTTGTGATCTCTATGTATTCAAAAATAATTTGTTTCTAAAATACCACGAGGTTTTGGGATATGAAAAGTAGTAGTTTTAATTGTCCCAAGGTATGAAAAAGAGACTTATCTGTAAGTTCTCCCTCTCTTTCCCAACTTGTTCTCATATTTGCACATCTGTGAGGTATTATATAATTTTAAGTAGAAGAATATTTTCTTGGATCTTATGAGTGACAAACTTGGTATTTCAATGCAATCTTCTGATAATAACTCCATTTTCTATGCAGAATCATGATTGCTAAGAAACTGAAACCTATTCTGTAGACCTCTTGTTAATATTCACACAGTATTTTAGTAAGAATTCCATACATCTGTTTTGGAAGTTATAATAGGCTCTTCCTATTCTTGCTTTTGTGAATTACAAGTAAAATGTAAGTTCAACGTGCATTTCACTTTGGGGCCTCTTGCCACTGCACACAAACTCCAGATGCATGTGCCACTTTGTGCATCTGGCCTTACACAGGTACCAGGGAATCAAACCCAGAATTGTAGGCTTTGCAAGTGCCTTTAACAGCTGAACTATCTGTCCAGTTCCTATATCTCTTTTTAAAAATATTTTTATTTATAAGGCAGAGAGAGAGAGAGAGAGAGAGAGAGAGAGAGATACATGCAGATAGGGCAGATAGGGAGAAAGAGAGAATGGGTGTGCCAGGACCTTCAGCCACTGGAAAGGAACTCCAGATGCATGCAACACCTTGTTGCTTGTCTGGCTTACATGGGTACTGGGGAATTGATCCTGGGTCTTTCAGCTTCACAGGCAAGAGCCTGAATCACTAAGCCATCTCTCCAGCTCCTCCTGTATTAAATACCCTTGTATTAAATAAACTCTGGTTATAGTGACTGTCAGAAACTGTCCTGCAGTCTATACCCATGACTGTGAACTGCTAGTAAGCTCTTGTTAGCCTCTTTCCTTGTGAATTAGTACTCAGTTCAAATTCTGGCTGCCCCAGAAACCTTCTTAAGTAAGGCTTTTTCATGTCCTTTGTTGTATTGTCTCCATAGTATATGTCACATCATAACTTATGGTTTAATTTCCCACTTAGCTTGTGAAATCCTTGAGGGCAAGGTCCAGTCTTGTTGCTTTTCTCTATCAACAGAATTTGATACTGTATTTGCAATTGAGGAAGTATGCAATGAGTGTTAATTGAAAGAAACAGACTTTTATATTATGACTTGTTTTTTTAGGGCAGTTAAATGTCTAGGATCATGGATTTGAAATTCACTTCTGTTTCATTTTCTCAAAAAAGTATAATTAATTATGTAAATTGTATTTCTTCTAATGCAAAAATAATACTGTCAGGGTTCAAGTCCCTGTTCAAGCAAAAGAATAAACTAAAAAAAAATAATAATAATACTGTGATTACTTCAAGAAAGTGCTTGAACGAATCTGTTCTGGGGCATCAGGTCCTCATGCTGGGACTAAGGGTAGACAATAGTAGAGCTATGTAGTGTCTCTGTACCACCAAGTCTTTGCTCTTCCAGAGGCCAGTGTATGCTGAACAATCTACACATTTCTACTGATTTCTTACTTTTGGAAGACACAAAAGAAGCTCTCGTTCTCTCTCTGTTTTATTAAGTAGAAACTTTGTTTGGATACATCATGTACTGGTACCATTTTCCTTCTCCTTGCCCCTATTCCACTGAAGGCCCTCCTCAATGGGATTGCTTTTATTAACCATGGGGTTGGGGGTTGTGAGAGCAGTAGTCAGTCATGTGTGGTAGGGGGGAAGCTGCAATGTAGCTGGATATTTCCTCCTACCCTTTGGCTCTTAAATCTTTCTTTTTGTCCCCTTTTCTGTAAAATTCCTTGAGCCTTGGTGCATGCGTTTTAGTGTACCTTAGTGTTGAGCTCTCAGTAACTTGTGGATTTCTGCTTGGATAAGTTTTGAGTATCCTCAGCATCTGTCTCCATCACCTTGCCACAGGTTGTCAGGCACGCCATGGAAGCAGCACTCTTGCTCACCAATCTCACCAATTCCTCTGTGGTTTCACCTGGGCCCTAACTGATGTGCAAGGAGTGAGGGGTGGCTCGTCTCATGATGGGGAGTCAGCTATCTTTTCTTGTCTCGTTGATAGATTTTGGTGGCCCTTAGTTTTTGCTGCCTACTGTAAAAGAAAAATAGATTCTCCAATGGAAGGTGAGACCAGCATAGGCTAAAGGGGCTAAGCATAGTTAATTAAGAGAGATTTTGGTGGGTGTAGCCTCTCTTTTTGCCAAAGACTAGTGGGAGAGAAGCTCTCTTTATGTTGTTGAAATTAATCCTCTTTTTCAAAAACACATACCTTGATGGGTAAGCTACTTGTAATGTAGATGTTTGGATCCTAACAAAAAGAGGACATGTGATGGTTTTATAATTAACTTGGGATTGAAAAAAATGAAGATTGAGCTCTATAGGTACCCATGTTTATACATACAAACATATGAATACACAGGTGTGGTTCTTTGATCCTATAACTAATATTTATCCTAAATGTCTTTTTACGTATTTATTTATTTTCAAGTAGAGAGAGATAGAAAAGACACAGTTAGAGAGAATGAGTGTGCCAGAGCCTCCACATTCTGCAAAGGGACTCCATATGTATGTGTCCCTTTGTGTATCTAGCTTTATGTGGGTAATGAGAAATCAAATTCAGGTAATTAGATCTTTAGGCAAGTGCTTTAACAGCTGAGCCATCTCTCCAGCCCTCATTCTAAATATTTTAAATTTGGTTTTATCAAATGAGATGAGGGCCTTTTTCACAAATAAAAATTATACCATATTTGCATATTTAAGAATTTAAAGACCATATTTCCCCTTCTTTATCCATGATCTAGAAGGCTTGTTCTTGGAAATCTGGATATATTTATCCCATATAAATGATGAACTCAAACAGCTACTATATTGCCTACCAAGTCTCAAGTATATACAGAATTAATTGGTAAAAATATTGAAGATGTTAAGTCACTTCACAATCTTGAGTGCCTACTTACTTTGTTATCGCCTGCTTAACCTTTGTCTCTAATAAAAAAAAAGATCAAATAGCTTCAGTGAGTTCAGTTTTTCCCCTGTTCCCCATGAAGTCGTAGCCTTGATAATTTACAGGCCAGTAAATGTTTGGGGGCATTTTCTACTGTGCTTAACTTGTGCCTTACTGATATAGAATTAGGTCTTGGCTCTTATACTTCTATACAGTCAATTCAGATTAATTATTAAATCTTTCTGAGAATTATTGCTTCCAATCATGAATTTTAATGATAATAGTTTATTTGGCTTCAGAGAAGATTGTTGCAAATATATCTGATTCACTCACAAGACTTTCACAAATTACCAAAACTAAAGTCAGGAAATATCTGCTAGAATGACTTTCACATATTAAAAAGATTTATTCTCCATATGAAACAATTAACACATCATGCAGGATAAATATGCATATAAATCTTCTAATAACCTCTGAAGTCATTTGCTGATAAGACATGTCTTGTTTTATAAAAATTCGAAGTCATAAGCTTAAAAAACCCTTAAGCTCTTATTAGCTATAATTTTCTATGCTATTCTGAGCATGAGTTAAATAGGATTTCAGAAAAGATTGAAATATTATACTATATGGATGAATTTGAGAAGATTTTACAGAAAAAGTGATTGATAAATGGGCAGTATTTTGATAGCTAGGTGAAAATGGTGAGAATTTTAGACAGAATCATATGTCCATAGCTACAAACCCAAGTTTCCTAGTCATTTGAGGAATTTGATATAGAAATACAGAGTACAAAAAATTGTAGAAATATACTTTACAAGTATGTTGGAGCTAGATTACAGAAGATATTGACAACAATAATATAATAGTTAATTATATTATTTTACCATCTTAAACAACATGAAGTTAATTAAGTTTTTGGATGAGCTGAGTACTATGATACAAAAAAAAAAAATTAATGAAACTTAAGCCATAGGTGAGAAGGTCAGTGTCATTATGGAGGAGACTGTAGGGTGGCAGAAGTAGTGGTGGAGTCATCAGTGAGAGGAATACTGGGATATTGAAGGACCAGCTCTTGGTTTTACTTTTATTGATTTTACAAAGCAGTAGAACATGTGAGTGGGCACAGGCATTATGGAGAATCAGGTACAGGATTCAGAGTTAATATTTTAAAATTAAATATTACCATAAAGGCTGGGCATATGGTTTAATGTTAAGATTTCTTGCCTGGCATGGCCAAGGCCCTGAGTTTGATCTTTAGCACTGTAGCAACAAAAAATGAAACCTGAAACAAACCAAACCAAACCAAACAAAACAACCAGCATAACTACTCATCACTGACAAAGTAAAAGGAAAATAGAAGGAGACGTGAGAAAGTAAGGAAACGGCTGGGGCTGAGTATGGTTCTATTTTCCTCAAAATAACACATCCCAACAGTGAGAATGAATGAACCACCCAAAGGAAAAGGCATGGAGAGAAAAGGGCCGACATTGAATATAAGAGTTTCCAGAGAAGAGGAATGTAAATCAGTAAGTCAGTAAAAGCTACACATTTACAACTCTGGTGTTCACTGGACAGAACTTAGGGAGAATGAGGGAAAGTAGGAGCTATGCACTGATTAATAAAAAAAATAATTGGAAAGCTGAAATTTCGTAATGTGAACTGACACCCAGTTGAAAGACCTTATAAGGAAAAAAAGCAAAGTTAGTATTATTTTTTTTTAAAGTTTGAAGTTAGTGTTATTTTCAAAGATTTATTTTAAAAACTTATTTTTTTTCAGAACACTGTAATCTTAGGAAAATTTGAGGACAGAGAGAAAGGAGCTCAAATCAAAGAAAATCAACATGGACCAGAGGTATAGGGACTTGTTTGCTGAAGCTTTGGAGCCTCAAGAAGCACAAGTAAGCAAAAAAACAAAAACAAAACAAAACAAAACAAAACACAAAACAACAACAACAACAACAAAAAACAAACAAGTAAGGCTTAGCAAACCAAAGGGCAACTTAATTAATGACCAAAGGGAGGGACTTGGGTAGGTATAGTTATCCAAGTGCAAGTACTATACTAGAAATAAAGATACAATTGAGTGCTTATATAAAACATTTAGTGATTTCTTGGGGTTTCTTGGTTTGTTTGCTTTCAGTAAAGTCACTTGTACGAAGTGAGTTAATTTAAAGTTGTGAGTTGTTCAGAAAGAGGAAAATGCCCTTAGAAAGTAGTGTCAGGAGAATAGAATTGAGAGGACTCTTAAAAACATACTTACAAATGCACTGAATGAAAACAAAGAGAGGGCTGACTCACAGTCTTAGGACATTTAAATTCCTCCCATTACAAGAAGTGCAGAGGTTCCAGCAATGGCTAGGTCTCCTGCATTTCTCTTAATATCTCCCACAGGGTCCAGTAACCACATCCTCATAGGACAATAACCAAAGTTGAAAGGAAGAGGCAGTGTGAACAGAGAAAATGTCTTTGTGATAACCATATTCAAGTTATACCATCCTAGCCATCTTTTCATTTTATCTCAGTGACTCAGAACTGGGCTACAAACTTTTGTACATAAAGTTCAAGGTATCTAGTATTCCAATGAAATGGTTGTGCTAACAAAAAAGTCAGTGAGATAATTTGTGAGTAGGCCAAAACTTGTGTCTACCACACATATTATCAGGCAATAGAAATAGACCTATTATAAAGTACTGGAATATATCACTCATGTGCTCAAAATGATTGTAGAGATAGTGAAGAAAAATAAAGCTGTCTGGAGCACAGAAGCAATAAGCTCATTGTACATCTGTTAAGCCTATTTGAAATGAAAACAATACCTCTTGATGAGTCACACAGACTGGAGGGCAGGTGTGGGAGTTTGTCTAATTTTTACAATTTCCCCAGAACAAGTTATAGTGCCTGATAAGATGAGGTCCCAGGAACGTGTGCTCTGAGTAAAACTTAGTTATGTCACAGGCAGAAGAAAGAGAACTGGCTTAGATGATAGATTGCAGTCCCTGAGGAGAATGACAACTGACTGAGAAATTGAAACAGGATGAAGTCAGTGCGGGTAGAGGCCAAGGCAAGTACAGAGCTGAGAGAAAACTGAAGATCATCAAGAACTTCAGACAGAGCTTGTGCAGCCAGTCCTGTATGTGCACCGGGTGGTCACAAGCTCTAGCTCTATGCATCAGTTTCCATGACAGCTCTATCACCAAAAACAGTAAGGGAAAAATAATGGAAGGGAGAATGTCTAAACTAGAGTGTTCACATGGATGCAGAGTAGGTGGCAGGAAAATTCTAAGTCAGATGTTGCATCAACCCAGAATTACTGGTTTGCTAGACCTAGTCTATCCACTGCCCAATGTAGTTCCACTTGGCTTTGTCTATCTTTACAGGATCCCCAGCAAGAGGGTGATCTCATCAAGGATCATGCTGATCCTGTGCTCACCACTCACTGTTCTCAGTCACTGCCCACAAGAACATTGTGTTCCTTTCATTGAGTGTTCAGATGAGAGCAGTTCAATAGCTTGGAGCCAATGAGTGAAAGAGTGAGGCAGGACCAGGAAATACTCCATTGAGGAAAGACCCAGTGCAATGACTGTAAATATATGAGGTAAATATGAAGTATGAAGGGAAAGCAATGACTTCATTTGAAGAAAAATACAGTTGAAAAGTCTCTAGAGTAGCCTACCATCATTTCTTAGGATAGAAATATACTATTAAGGGCTGGAGAAATGGCTTAGCAGTTAAGGCACTTGCCTGCAAAGGTAAAGGACCTAGGTTCGACTCCCCAGGACCCACATAAGCCAGATGCACAAGGGGGCACACGCATCTGGAGTTCATTTGCAATGGCTGGAGGCCCTGGTATGCCCATTCTCTCTCTCTCTCTCTCCCTCTCTCCCTTCCTATTTCTGTATCTCTTTCTCTCAAATAAATAAATAAAAATAAAATATTAAAAAAGAAATATACTATTAAAAGGAGAATATGAAGAAATTCTGAGGATTATTACATTCACATATGAGCTTAAATCTATAGCAGGAAACACAATGTGGTGTCCATATCATTCTTTTCTCTCCATTTGGAAAACAACCATTAAGCTAAGAATTCTGGGATGAAAGTACCAATATTATCTAGGTGGAACCTACATCTAGTGTTAATGGTGCTAAAACTAGTCCCATGGAATGAATGGTACAGAGATAAGAGAAGGTGTTCTGAGCAGGTGGCACACAACTATAATGCCAGAAAGAGGTTGAAGTCGCAGGATCATAAGTTTGAGGCTTACCTGGATTATATAGGGTGATCCTGTTTCAAAATAACTAAAACCAACTGACCAAAAATACCCAATAAAAGTAAGAGAAACAAAGGAAGATAAAAGAAGAAAGCAAAAGAATGTGATGGATCACAGAGGTATAGATGGGAACCATGTTGTATACTCATAAACAAAGGAAGGCTGTAGCTGATGACAAAAGGCAGATTCTCTCTGTACTATCTGGAGGGAACATGGGCCTGTCAACAACTTGGTATTGACCTTTTGATCTCCATTAACCACAAAATAATAGGTTTCTGTTGTCTCAAGCTACCTGGTTCTTAATCTATTAATTATTAATATATTAATTATTCTATAACCCTTGAGAAATTAGAATATTCCATATATGGCCTGAAATACTGAAAGAATAAAAGTTTAGAATCAAAGAATGAATACAATGAAGATTGAGGACTGTGCAGAATAGTCTAATTATAGTAGAATGGAGTTTCCTATACTAGACTGAGAATTTAGCCTGTTTAAATAAGGAAAGGAAACTAAAATTGCTCATGTACATATCACATGCAAAGCATCCCCTCATTTTCTTACTTAAATATTCATCCTACAAGGTATCTAACCTAATTCTCATTTTGTGGATGCTCAAAGAGAGGGGTGTGAATAAGTAGCAGCCCCCAAATTGAACAAAGCCTGTGCTCTTGTCACTCTTCCATATCATTGTTCTACAGAGGTCATGGAGAAGCTAGGGACAGCCTGGGTCAAGTCTGCTCAATCTAGTTACAGATGTAGGTTTAGGAGGGCTTTGCTCTAGTAAAGGGAAACTTTAGTCTTCTGGCTTTGGAAACTCTAGTGTCTATTCTCCCATCTCCCTTTTCTGCTACTACATTTTTAAAGGAATCCTTAAATAGTAAGCATGCATAATAATACCCATTTTGTTCCTGTGCAAAATAAATCTACTTTTGTGAACCCAAATAAAAAGAACTAAATGACAAAGTTTGGGCTTTACTCTCTTCCTAAATGGTCTATAGTCAAATCTGAACGAAACAGCTATGTTTTAGAAACTATACCTGCTTTCAATTACAAGAACCTGATATCTGAAACAAGATGCATATAAGACCTGCTGGATCAGTTAGATGTGTCTGGGCATATGTTTGTGTGGGTGAAAATGCATGTGTGTGTATTTGTGTATGTGTGCATGTGGAGGCCAGAGGTCAATTCTGGGAGTCTTCCTCAGTCACTCTTCATCTTATTCTGTAAAATATGGTATCTCTCTGAACATAGAGCTCACTAATCTACCTAAATTATCTAGCTAGTGGGCCCAGAAGTTTTCTGTGTCTGCCTCTTCAGTACTGGGATTATAAGCAGGCACCACAACATGGGACATTTTTACTTGGATACTGGGGGTTTGAACTCAGATCCTCTTGCTTGTGAGCCAAGCATTCACTCTACCTACTGAACCTTCTCCCCAGTCCTCACAAGTATCCTAATAATGAAATCTTCTGAATTCTTTCCTTCTCTCTTTTGAATCATTGTGTTATTTATTTCACCTATACCTATTCTCTCTCTTTCACACACACACACACATGAATATGTACATCTTATTTTCAGTAAATTAAGACAATAATGGTCATAAACAGGCCATTAGTAATATACCAGTAGGGTGGGCCTGAGATCTTTCATTTATCCTCAATCTCTGCTGAGCACTGTTCATAGGCTGCAGGGTCATGTAGGCATCCTAGGTTTTCTATTTCCCTAATAAGGCAGAACGGCCAGAGGAGAGATTGAGTTATGTCTTTCTTTTTCGCCAAGAGGAAGGCTAGATCTGATGGGAGTTGAATATTTCTCTTCTCCCAGGTCAGTGATACTGATAGGCCCTCCCTCCCCTTAAGCTCCAGCTACTTGTTTTTCCTGAGGCCAAATGTGGTAAAGAACAGCATGCTCTGCTGTACTTCATAATGGTTCCTTCTGCTAGAAGTGAGGGTATTTTTATACCGCATTCACTGTAAGAACCTGCTTAAGCCCCAAGGAGGTTACAGTGTGAAGCCACCGTGACTGGGAACCCCTGGAGCCTTCAACTCTCAGAGCTGGCCACATTGGCTGTCTAGAATATCTTCCTTCTGCCATAGTTCATTGTTCTGGTGCCGTTTTCCAGGGAGGCTTCTGCTTGGCTATTTCTGACAGTAAGTTATGACTCTGTATTTAACTTTCTCTCCAGTATTGTCACTTCACTTCTTTCGAGGATCTAAGAAGAGGCTTTTGAAATATAAATTTTGCTCAATATTTTGCATGTTATTACAATAGAGTGGTGGATTCTATGTTTCTTACTTTCCAAAATTTCTGAATTTTTGTGTTTTTTGGACTATGTGAAATTATAATATGTAAGTTGTCATAAAGATTATTGTACCTGTTTCCATACTAATATCTTAAATTTAGGAACACATAAATTACTCTCAGTGTTATTATTAGCTCTCTGTGTCATGTGAAGTTTTATTACAATGTTACTTCCTTTTATAACCAACACAAAACACTTCTGGTCATACAAAATCCTCAATGATCCTTAGACATACAAAGCTTCTTATCATCTCCCAGAGTTGATGTATGCTGTAACCTGAATTGCCTTTCAAACTCCTGTTGATTTTTTAATCTAGAAGAATTTTAATTATTTATTCCTTTGTCCCAAGATAGGAACTCTGAAGTCAAGGTTCATGCCCTGGCCATTTTTTTACTCACAGAAGCTAGAAACTTGGTGATTATTTTTTATCTCAGTAGATTATATATCGTACATGGCAAAGTTCTTTGGTATGGTATTTCATTGCTCAGTATGACAATAAAGCAACCCCAAACATACTGCTTAGATCTTCAGCATGTTTAATAGGTAACTTGAGTAAGCAATTGTACTACCATGTCTTAAGTATTATAATGGAGACATGGGCAGTGTTGGCTTAGGAGCTCACTGAACCTCTCTGAGAGCTCTGGGAAGGTTTCTTATAGTACAGTTAGTAGCTGCAAGAGTGTTAGGACCTCCGTTGGGGAAGGCTTCATGACTGACACCAGCTGGCAACAGCAGAGAAACAAGAGAGTATCAGCTGATGGAGTGTGTGAGTATGCAAGAAGTTGCCTTTCTGCAAATATAATCACTAGTGACAGTCATTCCAGAGAATTTGGTGTTTGTTTCTTGTTTGTTTTTTTAATAAATAAATATACCCCTTAACATATCAAGAAAATAAGCTCAAAATGTAGGGAATCTGGGAAGATTGTGAATAACTGAGATTAAATACAACAAGCTTTGAAGGGCCAAATTCACACTCAACTCTACAGTGGTATTAGAAGCCTATTACTTGAAGAAAATTTGAATTAGACACCTTCACTCATTTTTACTTTTATCCCAGAGAAGGTAGAAAGGCAATTTAGCTAAGGAAGGAGAGAAACAACAGAGGAGAACATTGTACAACAGAATTAAAAAGAAATAAAATCTCTTTGGTGAAGGATGTATTCAACAGGTCCCTCTTTAGACAATGATGTTCTAGAGGCAATTGCCTGGATATTAGGAGAATACTCTATATTTAGGGGACTAGAGTTTGGCCTGGGAAGATGGCTTAATTGGTAAAGTGTTTGTCACATAAGCATGAGGGTCTCAGTTTAGATCCCCAGTACCTGTAAGACTGAGTATAGCAGCATGTGCTTGTAATTCCAGTGCTAGAGAAGCAGTGACAGGAGGATCCACGGGGACCAGTGCCTAGCTAGTTTAGCCAAATCTCTGAGCTCTGGGTTCAGTGAAAGACACTGACTTAAAGACAAAGGTGGAGAGCAAATGAGAAAGACACCTGAAGTTGACCTCTGGCCTTCATAGTCACACACATGTCCACCTTCACCTGCACACGCATGTGCTCCTACACACATACACAGAATATTCACATATTCACCAAGCATACAAACAAACAACAAAAAAATAAGAATTTAGTGATGCTTGCTTATCAGCAAAACCATCATATAAAAATATAGCAGTCTGAGAGCATTAAAAAGAAGGGTTTGGAACAGGGCATAACCTAGTGGAGGAAGCAATGATTACTCAGTAACTCCCTAGTCTTCTAGAGCTGCGCTTGGTCTGGAAGAAATTCATAGCTGTCTAGTGAGGTCTAAGGAAGCCAACAGAAGATTCTAGAAGAACGCTGTTATATGGTGCTACCAAGTGCAAGAAGGGTGCCCTGTCACAAGAGACTGCCAAGAACATCTTCACAGTGGATTTTGAGGTATGCAGCTTTGCTTACATGAAATAAGGTACAACCATGGAGTTACAAACATTGCATCATCTTTGGATGCTGTCCAAGCTCTAGGACCCAGGTGGACCCTACTACCTCAGAGAATGCCCCAAAACAACAGACGACAAAGAGAACACACCAAGGTATTCAGTGCCTCTTCTCCAGAGAAAACCATCACAAAAGCTCAAATGTCCTTTTTAACCTCAGGAAAGGACTCAGTACATTCCGTGAAAGGACAGAGGCCAGGGGTCCAAGCTCCTAAGGTAGGGAGGAAATGCTATGATGCGGATAGCGACAGAAACAATGATACTTGCCTTTGACTGCATATTTACCCAAGGAAGCTAAATTTTAAACTAAAAGTGTGAAGAATACCTGGAAATGTCAGGATTTTGTTAATTCTTGACCCTTCAGAAGGAATAGGAGCTTGAGAAAAGGAAACAAAGTCCACATCCAAACAGGGTTTTTTTTTTGGTTGTTTCCTTCCTGAAAACATTTGATTTCACTATCTAAAATTCTTTACCTGCTAACAATTTCAGCAAAGTAGTTCTTTAATATTCAGAGAGCTTCCCCATGGGAGCAGCATGAGTTCACCCTTATGACCTGGTCACATAATAGTACTCTATGACTATTGTCATTACAGTTCATTATTTCATTTTACCTTGTGATAACCAGGGGCGGGGGGGGGGAGCTTCTGACAGCATTCACATTTCTTTCTTTCTTTCTTTCTTTTTTTTTTTTTTTCGGTTTTTCAAGGTAGGGTTTTACTCTAGCCCAGGCTAGCCTGGAATTCACTATGGAGTATCAGGGTGGCCTTGAACTCACGGTGATCTTCTTACCTCTGCCTCCCGAATGCTGGGATTAAAGGCGTGTGCCACCACGCCCGGCCACAATTCAGAAATTCTGTGACTGGTGGAATCCATGTCAGTGATTATTCTGTTACTCCATGCTGACTAAGATATTTATCCCGTGGAATAATTATTCCCATTTGAAATGGCTTGAGGACCTCCCTCTATTGGAATCACTTGGAATATTTATAAGCATATAGATACTGGCCTGATTTCTGATTGATTGGATCAAAGCACATGAGGGTTATACTCAAGAGGATATCACATTGACCAGATTGTGTGGTAAGTGCTATTTGAAATTTGAGTTGCATTGTGCACTGATGTATCATCCTGCAATGGTCTTAGAGTGTAGTTGTAAATACAACTTAAAAGGTATAAATTGTATTTATAACCTTGGCCAATTGGGAGTGCATTAATTAATTATTTCTGCAAACATGTGGCATTATATTCTGAAATTTTGAATGTCGGTGGCATATCTCAACAACATAGGCTTAGTGATACAGAAATAAAACTTGTTTCAAGACTTTCCATGAGAATCCTTTTAGAAAAGAGCCCAAGGGTGCCTTATATATCCATAAGTCCCCACCAAAATTTGGATGTTGCCCTATTCTCAGCCACTAAAAGTGCTCAGAGGTAGTTATACATGTGGGCTTGGTGGCACTTGTAGTAGGCCTTGGCAATGAACATGTGGTGTTTGTTTGGCAGGCCTGCAGAATATAAGACATATAGGGTCAGAGAGGCTTCCCAGAAATTCCAGAGGAAAGCCTTGGGGCCCCAGGGATGTGAAGCAAGCTGCAGTCCCTCACAAGGCCATGTGTATGTAAGGGTCCAGACTCAAATAGCATGTAAAAGCAAAGAGCGTTTATTCTGCAGAGTCAACCAGCATGCGGGGGTCAACCATTCATGCAAAATGGTGACCCTCAGAAGAGCTCGCAGGCTCTCTTTAAGCTCAGCTAGAGGAATTTTGGCGGGCTTAGGTAATTTTTTAAAATGATTGGCTAGGCAAGCAGTAATTACAGTTGTGCATTTCTGATGGGTTGGGGCAGAAGGGTTGCAAAAAGGCGCGAAAGGAACATATCTCCAGGAACTGACTCAGCCCCTGGGCAGTTATCCTTTTCGGCCACATATCAGCGTCACTGTTGATTAACACCCCGCCCTTTCTCAGAAGTCTTGTTTGCCTCTCCTGGAAACTGGAACTTAGGCCTGGTTAGGTTGGCACCTTACTGAAGCCTGTCATGGCGTCAGTTTGGTCCCTTCAGTGTGAAGCTGTGGAAGAGAAACTAAAGATGCTGTGGATACCACAGGAAGGTGGCGATGCCATAAACATGCAACACAGGAAGGAAGCTGGAGGCAATGAGCAAAATCTTCCCAAAAGAGTGACCTTGTGAGTTGCAAGCAGCGGACTCCAAGGACTGAGCTGCCCAAGGCCATGGAAACTTATCTGTGGTCACAATGTGCTCCTGATGCTGGACAGGAAGGTTTAGGTTTTAATGTTTGCCCTTTTGGGTTTCAGTACTTAACTGACTTAATACTATTTTGTTCTTCTACCTATTCATTTGAAATGAAATTTTAACCCTGCACCTGTCCCAAGAATGTGTCTTGTAACCATGCAAATTTGTTTTACTTACATATGGACTTGTAGTTGAATTTGCCGGAATCTCAGAGCTTTGGCTTTTGTATCCCAGGGAATAACTGTGACACCTCATCACTGAAGCAGACCAAAAATGAACCCAACATGGCTCAGGGAAATTTTGCGGAAGAGGGGGCGGAAAGAATGTCAGAGTCACATGTTGGGTCATGATATGCAGAGACATTTAGCTTACCCATAACTGTGGGCTAACTCCACAATGCATGACCCGTATACCTCAACAAGGAGGGGCCAAGGGGAGGGGGTAGGTCACAGATGAGCCTAATAATGGTACCAAACTGACTGTATTTGCTGAATACAGAACTGACTAAAAAAAAAAAAAAAGAAAGAAAATTCAACCCAGGAAAGTGGTAGAAATATCAGTGGTGGGAAATGATGTGATGTCTTTAGGTCCTGAGTGTGTGTCAATGAGAGGGACATGGGAATCTTCCCTCTTTGTCTTCTGCAACAGTTACCTTCTTGTTGCTGGGACTAAACACCAATCCAAAAGCAGCTTATAAAAGGAAAGGGTTTATTTTGGCTTAATCTTGAGGAGAAGTTTCATGATGGCAGGGAAAGAACAGACATGAGCAGGAAAACTGGGTCACATCTCCACATCAGCGGGAAAAATGTAGTATGAGTGAACTGCTTCTAAGCACCCATAGGCTGGACTATTAGCCCCAATGACACACCTTCTACAGGAAGACTCCACTTCCCAAAGTCCCCACAACAGTTGTCACCAGCTAATAACCATATATTCAAAGCACATGTATTCAAAACAAGCCTACAGGGCATTTCATTGAAGCCACCACATCATCCTTCTTAGGGCATATTGATGAGACAAGGAATTTTCTCTGTCATGTAGTTCCCACTATTGTCATCTGACATCCCTTCGAGGCCAAACCAAGGGTCTACCTGGGATGGATGAAAACCTCTAAAAGAGTGAACCAAAACAAATCTTGTTTTCTTCATATATTATCGCAGATCTTTTATTAGTATAATTGAAAGCTGACTAACATATGAACATTATGAAACCTTGAATGTAGGACTAGACAGTGTAGTGGTTATGTGTGCTTAGTGCACAAGTATGAATGCCTGAGGTGAGCTAAAGCCATCCTAGCACAAATCTACAGAACCTATGTAAACAGGTGGGTGCAGTCACTTGTGCCTATAACCCCAGTCCCACAAGGGATGTGGAGATCAGAGAAATACCCAGGCTCACCAAAACATCAAGCTCTGGTATTAGTAGCAGATTCTGGCTCAAAAGCAAAAATAGGCAGGGACACCCAACATTCTGCTTCAGCCACAGCAGGCAAGCATCCCCACCTACCCCACTGCAGGTAAGCACATGAGGCCTTAGAAGGGCACATAAACACACATACACTACACATCCAGAGAGTACACACAACCCCACACCACACCACACACATAACCCTGAATATCTACATTAAGAGGTTGAATTTACAGTTCTACACTCTTACAGGTATCACATTGCAACTGTGCTGATAGAGGTCCTTATAACATAGAGTGTGCCAAATAACTTTACCTCCACTTTTTAGATGATGAGGTTTCCTATTTATTTTCTTTAGCTTCCTTTTCACTTTTGCTTCAGGCTTATATGCCAGCTCATGCCTGGAAATAAATCCTTTATACAAATGTATTGTGTTTTTGAACCACTGGTACCATAAAATTATACTTGTTAAAGTAAATGAATGGTTGACCTGAAGCTTGTTTTGATTTTATGGATAGTCTTCCTTTGCAAGTTAAGAAAAACAACCAAATGTGTTAAGAAAACAAAAGCCAGGTGGCCATTGTATTACATGAAAATGTTTGGTATTAAAAACATAGCAATCTCTAAGACCTATGCAGTATAACCCTTGGTTTTTGAAGGATCTGGGACTGAAATATCAATGATATAAGGGACGAAGATTCATAGGCTCTTCCTTCTTGAAGGTGTATGGACTCTTTTATCTTCTCTCTGCATACTAACTTGGTACTATCTTATAGACTCTGACTTCTTCTGCAAGATCATGGAAGCCACACAGCTCCGGATTCTATAGATAGTTACTTTTAGGTACATTAAGAGAAACCCCAAATCAAAATCCCTTGAGAGATAGCATGATAGACCAGCTTGAGATAGATTTATATCTCTGTCTACTCAGCTATGGCTACTGAAAATGTCACCTTGAGGTATCAGGGGGACATTTATGAGAAGCAGGAGAGTTCTCAGAGGCAGGGCCATGCTGAGCTGTCAGATACACAGATGTCTGGGTTGTTGCTTTGCTCATTTCTCTCCCTCTCTACTCTCTCTCTCTCTCTCTCTCTCTCTCTCTTTCTCTCTGACTTTCAACATTACCTTTATGTAACATTATACTTCTATCTCAGGAACAATACCATGTGCATATATGTCTTCTGTTTTGAGACCTTGCAAATGGATTCATCTAGTATATTCAAAGTCTATGTCTGTGTCCAGAGTGTCTAAATGATAGCTATGGTGTCTGTTATATCATCAAAATGGTCTTATTTCATACCATCTTATAAATAAAATAATAACGTTTAGCTCCAACACACAATATGGAAATTTCACTTAAGGTTGTGCAACCTGAAGTTCCTAGAACAACAGAAGCCATATAAGAACATTGTGTCCTGCTCACAGGACAGAACACATAACATGATATCCCTGCTTCAAGTCATTCATTAAGCATCTCAGACTCAGCAAAGCCACGTGAGCTACTCTTCTTTCCAAATTGTTATTTCTCTTTGTCCCAAGTTTGCTTCATAATTTCAATCTTTCCCACTATGTTTTATGTACAGCACTTATTTTTATAACATGTAATTTGCTTACTAACTCTGTTTATTGCTTGTCTCCTATCATTAGAAAGAAGGTTCTACATTATATACTTCTGGTGGGAATGTAAGTTTGTTCTTATGGAAATCAGAATGTAGGCTTCTCTGAAAAATTAAAATGAACTCTTATATGAACCAATACCACTTCTGGGAATATACTCAAAGGACACTAAAGTCGTATCATAAAGGTAATTGTATATTCATTTTGATCCAAGAACTATTCACAATAGCCATGTTATGGAATCCGCCTATGTGTTATCAAGGGCTAAATGGATAAAGAAAACATGGTATATATACACAATGGAGATTTATTCAGCCATGAAGAAGAATGAAGTTATGTCAGTTGCTCAAAAAATGGATGAGCTTGGAAGATTGTAATGTAAGCAAAATAAGTCAAAATAGAAAGGCAAATATTGAATATTTTCTATCATTTGTGGGTCTCAGAATTCTTTTTAGATGCATAACATTCCCACACACAAAACATGAAAACAGAGGGAGATTAGGGGAAGGGAGAAGACTAATGGGAGGTAAAAATGGGGAGAAGGACTTAAAGTAGGGGATTGTCTGAGATAAATATGGTAAAAGAACATCATATTATTGAAATAAATTGTCTATTTGAAACAAAACCTTGTGTAAAATGTTATCTACCTGTAATTATAAAGAAAGATGATTCCAATTCCAAAATTATTGACTTTATATTGACTGATCTATTTTAGTGGTATGAACAACATTTAATAAGTAGTAGATGTTCAATAGCTGTCTATTATGCTAATGAGTTAACTGGTAAATTATAAGTGACTGGACAAGTGTTTTGTTTACTGACACCCACCAGTGGCATCACAGTGAGTTCATTAGTCAGCTTATCTTTCTAATATCAACCCTATTTGGCAGAGAGTTTATTCTGCTCTGTGTTCTTTGTTGCTAAGGTGAAAAAGAAGGACATTCCTTAAAAGGTCACATCACGTTGCTGTTAGCATCCTTTGTGTCCTAAACTGTGTATTTCCTCAATGGACAATGTTACACTTATTAGCTTGGTATGAAAGGGAGGAGGGTGGCAGTAGCAGAACTATCATTCCCTCCTTTATGAATTAATCCAGTAAAGATCAACAATTATTCACCTGATTAAGAGATCACTTCTCACCTAAAGATATGCTAAAGTTATCCCCTTAATGAAATAATACACTATACGTCCAGAAACTTCCTGGCTATTACTGCAGGGTCTGCCTGCTTCTCTGTGTTATAACTTAAAAGGTATATTTTCCTTCTCTTTTTTGGATGTGGCTGAAATCCTAAGCATGCTTTCCCTGACATCCTGGGGCCTTTTCACCTTTTTCTCAATAAATCTCCTTTGCCTTACTTACTGCTTGTCATCTGTGTTTCTAATTTTCCATGGTTGTGAGACAAAGACTCAAAAGTATGAAAATCTGTCATCATCACCAAGACAGGTTTTGAAAATTATTTTCATACCCTTCATCATTTTCTCCCAGCTCATCACATCCCTTATCTCATTCTGGATCTAGATTCCATTTCCATTTGGACTCCAAATATGATGTGGGTATGGATGTCTAATGGTGTCTGAAACTTTAAGCTCTTGTGAGTCTCACAATTTCTATTCTTCCTAATAATCCCCACAGCTTTTTTTCCATTTTGGAGAATGGCTGCACCACTTACCTGGTTTTTTCAGTATGAAATGAGTCTTTAGAACTTAATTTGGCTCAGTTTCTTAGTTCTATCTTCAGAGTGTATTTTGGATTTAAGTACTTCCTACCCTTTCCTTATTTTTAGATCAAATCCCATAATATTTTGTGTGGAATATAGATATAGTCATCTGAGTTACATGGTTAAATGGTTTCCTCTGATACAGCCTTACAATTTATGAAGCATCCCCAAACTGTGGCCATTCAACACAGAACTTCCATTCACACTCCAGATAAAGCACAAACTTTTACCTTCCATCACATCAGTTTCCTATAATGTCCTCAAAACAGATGGCTTTGCAGTGGTATCTTATTCCCTGTTTTTTACTTGGTTTATGCTCTTTGTTTAGGATTCCTACCCCTCATCTTATAGGTGGAAGTGACGGTGATCCTCTGCTTCAATTGTCATACCCTTGGAGTGTAGGATTTGTTATATTGTGCAATTAACAGCTGTTGTTTTCTCCATGTACTCACCTTGCACATTATTTTGTGGGGTCTTAAAGTATAGTGTTTATGTTTTCTGTGTAATGTAGGCCCAGGGTGAATGTTTTTCATACAGAAAACACCCAATAAATTTATAAGGATATAAAACAAAAGAGGAAAGATTGAATTTTGAAAATAATAGCAACAAAATCCACAAATGTAAGATACATTATAGATATAAGGTAACAATTCAATCTCAACTTTACATCTGCCTGATTGTTGTGTGCCATATTTAATGGAAAAATTTAAAAAGAGAAGAGTAATCTTCATTAATGGTTGCAAGAGTTTATTAAAGTTTCAATAAGTGTTTTTGTGAGGCACTGGGCTTTATATAAGATAATATTTAACAGTGGGATAGACTATGGAGTAGATAATTGCTAAAAGAATAGTCAACAAAGTGTCTACAGTGGTTGCATTTCAAAGATAAGTAACCTATCTTACAAAGGGAATTATTCTAAAATTTGAAAAATGTTTTGCTTATAGAAATCAATATCTAAAAAGATTATTCTCACAAACTCCCTCCCTTTTGTCACTTTTGGAAAAAAAGACAACATAGAATAAATTAAATGTCATGCAACTTGCCCTCCAATATGAGTAACATTTTAAAAAATTAAATAAATGTGTATCTAGCTGGAGCCAAAGTGAACCAAATGCAAATGCCAGTGACTTCCTAATAGGATGCCTGGAATAGTATCATAATAAAATGTTGACACGTCTTTCAATGTAACAAAATTCTAAAAGATTCTGTAGGTACCAATTGGAAAGACAGAGAGAGAGAGAAAGGAAAAAGAAGGAGGAGGAGGAGGAAGGAGAAGGAAAGGAGGAGTAGGGGGAAGAGGAGAAGGAGAGAAGAGGTTACTTTTGTATTGCGGTGACCAAACACTGGACAGAACCAACTCCATAGAGAGTGTGGCAGAAAGACTTATCTTAGTGTGCTATTTCAGAGATGTCAGTCCATTGTGGTGGAGAAGGAATGGTGGAGCAGAGAGATATATACACATTGTGCTCCCTTTCTCCCTTTTCCCTTTATTCTGTGAATTGGACAATCCATGAGATGGCACCATTCACTCTCAGGGTTGCGTTTGTCCCCATCAGTTTATCCTCTGAAATCTGCCCTGTAGATAGCCAGAGGTGTGCTTCTGTCTTCTAGGTGATTCTAAGTCCCAAGTTGACAATGAAGATGACCCATCATACAGCAAGATACACACAGAGACAATGAAGAATTTTTAGGTAGCCAATAAAAGATGCCATTTGTTTTACATTAATTGCATGTAATTGCTCAGGTGACTATGATAATTCAGCCACAAAGCAGTTCACACAACTTGTTTGACTTCTTTCCTATGTTCAGCCAGACAGAAGGTTGCATCTCTTGAATGAAAGGGGAGGGAAATGATGGTAGGCATATGAGGAGGTTGTCCTTCCCAGTTGATCCTTACTTGGCACATCCTTTGTTTGTATGCATTGGCCTCATCTTATGTAAGAGCACCTTCCTGATTTACTCTGATAGTTTCACTGCCTGATTTTGGCAGCTATTTGCATGATTTTGGATAGTTCCTTAATAGTGTTGAAATCTGACCTGATTTGCATTAAATAGGAATTAGAAACACTGAGTTAGAAAGCTAGGTCTTTGACTATGAACACAAGCATTTCGGTGCTAGTGGAAAAGATCAAGAGCATTGTTTTCCATATGAATTCATTCAGAAGAATAGGTCTAGATTATGTGGAAATGTAATGGGGTGCTAAGGGTCCAGGAAAGTCCTTGCACCCCAAACTCTGGGTTCATTTCTAATTTTACTCAAAGAATTGAATAAAAGGAATACTGAGAAGGATAATTATTAAACTGTTATTTTTAATGAGACAAGTAGAGCCAAGGAAAGGCATCCACATAGCTAGAGATACCATGTGGGGGCCTGGAAAAACATGGGAAGAAAACAGAAAAGAAAGTTCAGGTAGCTCCTGCCATGTGAGGAGCTAGAGAGGGTAAAGAACCCATGCAGGGAGTAAGGGCTAGGGGACCCTTCCAGGCTGGGCCCAGCCCAGGGAAAAACTCACCTACAGCTGGAAGTTCTCAAATGATCAGAGAGACTGCCCTCCTTTTGCAAAGGTATTTATAACCTTAGGATGGTGGACTGTCTTCTGACCCAGGTGAACCAAGTTCCTGGAGCTGAACTTGACCAACCACAGTGTTTAAATTCTATGAAAGACCTCCCTCCCAGGAAGGGTACTGACTGTGGAAAAATAGGTTTGGGGCACTAGACAAGAGATAAGAATTCAGATCATCTTGGATTTCTAGCAAGTGCAAACTTTCCTGTGCTTTTTACCTTCTGGGGTCCAGTCACCCTAACTCTAACTCATGCTAAAATTTACAATCTATGTAAAAAACTAAAGTAAAATTGAATGAATAAATCAATACAAAACTACAGGTAATTCTAAACCATTCTCCTCTACATATTTTAGATTTTTTTTTTTCACAAAAGCAGAGTCATTGTAAATACAGTTAGGTAGATTGATTCATATGACTCATTAAATGTTAGAAAGAGACTTAAACATTATCATAAATGATAATCACCACCACTGAAAGAACACCAAGCATAGTATTGATTTTGTAATAATAAAGAGATAGATTCATAAATTTTAGTAGAAGGCAACATTACATATGAACTGCATGTCAGAGAAAACACAGTTATTGACAAAGTGTGAACTAATGTCTGATACTAGTTCCTTTCTTATCACTGCTATGTTCTGACTTCTATTTTATTTTAACATAGAAGGCATGGTTGTCAGAACAAAAACTGAAAATAGCCCAAGGCAAGTTTCAATGAATATATCTATATCTATATCTATATCTATATCTATATCTATATCTATATAGATATATATTCATCATTATATATCTCTAGATATATATTCTTGCTTCATAGTTCAAATTAATATATTGCTTCATATATATGAAAAGGTGTTACATCTCAAATTGGTGTCTAATAAAGTTGTGGAATGAATGTGATGAATGCATAAATCAAAAACTATAATTATAAATTTCATAACATAAATGTATAATATCATAAGATAGCCTTTTAGCAGAAATTATTTTACTGACAACTTCATTTAAAGAAACAAAGATAGAATCAATATTTCAACAATGCCCTTAGTTATAGAGCTGCATTAGTCCCTGTTGACTTTCCACAGTACTGATCACATTCAAAAGGTCCTATCTTCCCTCATCCATGTAGCTACCATTAGGGGAAAGAACATACTTTAAAAAATACACAAAAGTGGGCTGGAGGGATGGCTTAGCGGTTAAGGTGTTTGCCTGCAAAGCCAAAGGATCCAGGTTCAATTCCCTAGGACCCACGTTAGCCAGATGCACAAGGGGGTGCATGTATCTGGAGTTTGTTTGCAGTGGCTGGAAGCCTTGGCACGCTTGGTCGCTCTCTTGGTCTCCCTCTTTCCCTGTCAAATAAATAAATAAACAAAAATAAAATTAAAGCCGGGCCTGGTGGTGCACGCACTTAATCCCAGCACTTGGTTGGCAGAGGTAGGAGGATCACCGTGAGTTCAAGGCCACCCTGAGACTTCATAGTGAATTCCAGGTTAGCCTGAGCTAGAGTGAGACCCTACCTTGAAAAACCAAAAATAATAGTAATACTAATACTACTACTAATAATAAAATAAATAAATAAAAATAAATTAATTGAATTAAATTTAAAAAATACACAAAATAAAATAGTGGAGAATATGTTTCAGTTTTTTAGGTTTGTTGGCTGTTATTTTGTTAATAGTGAATTTTATTTACTTGTTTTTATTTGTTTTTGGCTGTTCTGGGGATAGTATCAAGGGCCTAATGCATGTTCTGTTGTGCCAAGACCCCTGACCAGGAGTCAAGACCCCCGGTCACCCAGGAGTCACCCAGAGAACCACTACAGAAGCCGAGACACTAGAATGTAAAAGCAACATCGCAAGCCTAGGCCTGGGCTCCATCCACACAGTCCGGCACAGCGGTAGTGAGGGAGAGAGCCCCTTTCTTTTGCAGGAAGGGGTTCATATAGGAATTCAAACAAAGAAGTAGGGGATAGATACATGATTGGTTGATTTAAACAGTTCTGATTGGCTTGGGGTTTCAGCGGGCAAAGTTGGGGGCAGGAGCTAGAGTTGGGGGCAGGAGCTAGGGGCACTTCAGGCAGATGAAGTAATTTCCATTGTCCTTGAAGTGGAGATTCCTCAGTTTCTTATCTAAGCAAGTGGTCAGAGGCCCCCCGCAGTGGAGTGTTTCTGCAATGTCCTTGAAGTGGAGATTCCTTAGAAACTTTAGGGGGAAAGGCAGCAATTGAGCAAGTAAGCAAAGTTTACAGAAGCAAAGGTCAGCACATTAGCTGGCTAGTTCTCTATCTAAGTCAGGCCTGGGCCTTTTTTACTTAAAAGGGTTGTATTTGGTCTCTCTGTTCAACAAGTGCTTTACCATTGAACCACACCCCCAATACTCATAACATAATTTAGATGATTTAATGAATTAGGCACTAGGAAATAATACTATTTTGGACTTAAGACTCCTAAATACTCTGATTTTCTTCTTTAATCAGCAGTTCAACCTATCTCATAGTGACTCCATGGGGTTTTGGAAATCTATTTTGTATATCAATCTTTCTCCAAATTATAAGAATTTCTCTCAGCCATATGCCTGATTTCATTTTAAAGCATTTTTTTCTTTATATGTGTGTGGGTACACATGTGTTGCAGGTAGGCATGAATATGTGTGTATATGTGGGTGGATTTCAGAGAACAACCTTGGGTATTAGTTCTCAGCAACACCATCCATCTCCTTTGAGACAGTGTCTGTAATTGACCTGCAGCTCACCAATTAAGCTAGATGTTCTGATCAGCAAGTCCTAGGCATTTGCATGTCTATGCCTTCCAGTGCTAGAATTACAAGTACTCCTACTATTTTTATGTGTATGTGGGGATTAAAATAGGTACTTATGCATGCAAAGCAAGCACTTAACTATCTCCCCCACCCCAAGGCATGCTCTTGAACAGGCTCAGGTTCTCCATACAATGTGTGCTTCCTTAGCAAAGCCTTCTTGGTTTTGCCAAAGACATTTCTCCGCCATTGATAGAGATGGCCTTAGTAACTGACAATGTCATTGCTCTGCTGAAGTTCTTTATATCAAAGTCAGGTGGAATATAGCAAGTATGTCTACTTGTGTAACTCAAGTTAGTAGCATGCTATGCCTTTATTACCTGACAATGCACTTGCAAAAGACAACTGTGAAGAGCTTGTTAACTTGCATTTATTTAGACTGAGTTAAAACTAGGTTTTTCTGGAATTCTCCAGGTAATTTTAACTCAGATTTGTACTTTGCTAATGGGAAGTATGACTAAAGGCAGCTTACAGTCTTGGGGATGTCAACTCAAACATTCATGGAACTTTTCTTCTCTGGAGTAGGGTCTCATTCTTGCCCAAGCTGGAATTCACTATGTAGTCTTAAGGTGGCCTAGAACTCTCACCAATCCTCCTACCTCTACCTCCCATGTGCTGGGGTTAAAGACATGTGCCACCATTCTTGGTTCATTTAACTTTTATTAGAAGCAGACTTAAGTATATTTTGTACGGAGGGGAATATGATACCTGAATTTAAATATAAACAGCAGGTAGATGTAGTGTCTTGAGCACCTGTGGGTGAACGAGACATTGCATGAGGTCCATAGACAATACTGGAATCAGCCACTTAGCCTCTGTTACTACCTGCAACTGAGGTCACAAGGAAACTGGAACAGTATGACAACTTCTGCAGTCCTTAGCCTGTGATTAAGCGATGGTGTCATGAATCATTTAGTTTGAGATAAAAGCTATCCACCCCACTTTCTTTTTTTTTAATTTATTTTTGTTTATTTTTATTTATTTATTTGAGAGCAACAGACAGAGAGAGGAAGAGGCAGAGAGAGAGAGAGAGAGAGAGAGAGAATGGGCATGCCAGGGCCTCCAGCCACTGCAAATGAACTCCAGATGCATGCGCCCCCTTGTGCATCTGGCTAACGTGGGTCCTGGGGAATCGAGCCTCGAACCGGGGTCCTTAGGCTTCACAGGCAAGCACTTAACCGCTAAGCCATCTCTGCAGCCCCACCCCACTTTCTTAAAATAGGAGGGACATTATTTTCAAAGCCCACAAACAGAGGTGACATGGGAGGCTACATCTAGAAGGGATACTTTCTTCCCTTTCTGACCCCAGTCCTCTCCAGTAAGGTTGCTCTGGGAAATTCCGCATCACTCAGTATGTTTTCTTATTATCTTTGTCTTAGGGTCACAAGATCTTTGTGTTTGGCTGCAGTAATGAGAAAAGTAATCCATAAAGTTGAGGCACACATATGGATGACATGCAGCAGAGCACTTTAGCTTCATCATAGTCATGAGCAAATACTCATTCTTGAGATTGTAGGTACACAACTTAATTCTTAGCTCATACTAGAACCGTAAGTCTCTGCTCATAGCTACTTGCACTGTTGGCTTTGTCTATATATACTTCCTTATGTTGTATTCTCTGTCAAGCTATGATTCTATGTCTCTCACCTCCTCTAAATTTAACTGAATACTCACTTCTCATGCAAATTTTGAGAGATGGTCATCTGACCTTTATTCTGTATGCATACTCCATTGCATTCCTTCCATATCACATTAATTTTATATTTGATTAAAATAATTTTGAATGATTAGTGTATGTTAAGAATTGCTACCCCAATGATTTATCAATGCTCTGATTCTTTTTACTATCAGTTACAGTGTTTAGAGAAGTGTCGTGTTAATAATAACACTAGTGATAATTCATACTAGCATGATGATCATAACCTGAACTGCTTAAGTAGGATTTTACTGTTTATATAGTGCCAGCATATTGTTATCTCTCATTGACCTCTTGATAAGACCATGAGGAGAAAGGTATACTTTGCATTTTATGGGGACTTCTATTGAATGGCTCTTATAGCACCTGCTCAAGGAGCTGGAGATACAGAGAAGAGAGGGAAGACACCTAGTCCATTCCCTTATAATTTGAAAAAAATGTTTGCATTTAATTAGATAGAAAATGGAAACAGACCAAAGGTACAGTTGTGAAGCAATTAAAGGTGCAGTGGCCTGTTTTATATGAGCAAACACTGTTAACTGTGAGCCAAGGAACATGATATCCAATGTCTCTCTGTAATCCAAATGAAGTTGGTTTTAAGGATTTGTTCTTGATATTGTCAGTCATGTTTTTGTAATTTTTAAAGTATTAAATGAGAGTGAAATCTTTGGAAAATTATGTTATAGCATTTCCAAACATTTTATGCCAAAGCACACATACATAACTAAAAAAAAAAAAAAAAAAACCACTTTGTTGGTTATATGAGGTGACTAAGCTAGTTAAGGAAACAAGGAGGATAAAACTGAATCGTGTCTATATAAAATATTCCCATGTGAAACAATACAAAGCTTCATAAAGCTCTATGCGATGGAGGTTTTCTCTTTTCTTTCCCCACTTCATCATGATGTGGACCATGCCTGTCTGGCTACTTCCACTGAGTATTTACTACTGAGTATTTACTCTTCATTGTCAACAAGAAAGTTCATTCCTCATCAAGAGCACTCACACAGAGGAAGGAAGGGGCCCAGTGATTTCCTTTCTCATCTATATTAAAGAATTATTTTTAACACTCTTGAATGGCTTGTGACTAGAAAGTGCTGCTTTTGTTCAAGTTAAATTTCCTTAGGCTAACATATTTTACCCCTTGATTTTGATGAGCAACCAGGAGAAAATCCAGCTAATGCCTCAGCCCTTAATTGCTCTGCTATGAAGAAGGGTAGTTGAACTATATGATCTCTATTCTTACTTTGAACTTAAAAATTCAATGGACCTATGGCATGCATCATAATCTAAATATAGCACTTTGCCTTTCCTGTAACATGTAGTTATTTTTTTTTGTAAAGTTCTTTTCTTGTCTGTCTTTCACCCAAGAGCAATCACTTGTAGTCTAAGGATATAATTAATTGAAAAACATTATCCTCAAACATAGATCTATATTCTGCCTCAAAATTATGTTCCTGGTGTATAGGAACATGATATTAATAGAAACTCAACCAGATAATAGTTCTGTAAGTACAGTTAGGATTCCTTTTCCTCAGTCTTCCACAAAACACTCCAAACATATTACTTTGGAAAGTCTTGTATACCAAAAACTGCTAATGGCCATCTTTCAGAGACACATTGCGTACCAGTAGTAGTCTTTGTTTACCTACCTTTTTTGAACCTTGTGGTTTCTTGGCTTACTATGCACATCTCCTGGTTCTGGGTGAAGCCATACTGAGTCTAGTGGAAAACTACTAATGGTTTTGTTCTTTGAACTACACAAAACTTTTCCATTTGTAGTTTTGATTTGCAGTGAAAATTCTTTACTATAGGACAAGATAATTGATCAAAACTAAAATGTTGCTCAATGCAGACGAGTAGGAAAAGGAATACAAAGCAAAGACTGCATCTTAGCAGACAGATCCATGCACATTGAACAAATGCTGCAATATTTATGAATTTTCCTTTCTACTCTTGTTAGTAAAAAGAGATGTCAAGGAGAGTTGAATATGATTTACTCAATACTTATTGTGGAATGCAAGGAAAGAAAAGATGATTCTTCGGGATGTAGAAATCTTTTGAAGCCCAAATATTTCACATGTGATATGAAATTTATGACAGTGTTCCTGAAATCCCAAAGACTCATTTTAGTCCATATAAGGATGTACTTTGGATGATATTATTTTACAGAATCCAAGCACAGAAAATAAACTTCCTTGTGACTGATCCTGCCAGACAATAATAAATTTTCCTGTAAATATTACAGTGCAATCCACAAAGATGCTCACTTTTGTGTGCACATGTTTGAGGGTTTATTTAGAGCTCATTTGAGACATACAGCTGCTTTAAACTTCACTGTTCATCTGTGAACTGGATTATTAAACAAGGTCATTCTTATCGCATGTCACAAATACAGCTTACCTTAGTTAATTGTTAATAGCTCAGACCTGTGGCTTTCAGTAACCAATTTATCAGGTCAGTACCTTGTGGGACAGTAACATAAAGGGAAAATAATTCCTTATTTGCACTCTTTAGTCTAAGCACTAAACAAATGACCTTGTATAGGAAAAGATCAAATGCATAAATTACATATCATGATAATATCTTTTATCATAGAAAGATAATAATAGTAATCTAGAAAATGGACTTGTATGTTCAAGTATTACAATTGAAACTCTATTGCATTTTAATGCAAAAAAATAGTTTAATTTTAAGGTTCTATTTTAAAGATGAGAATTGGTTATTTCATTATAACTTCTGTAATTCTTTAAACTTGTCAATGAATGATTTTTCTACAGGGAGAAAGAATTAGAAAACCAAGGTAGATGTCTGTGGCAAAAGTGAGATTTAAATTGTTCTGTTATCATTATTTTTAATAATAATAATAATAATAATTCATGGCAAAAAAGTATTTTACACATATTATAACAAGGTATACACTTTTATCTCCTCGACCCAATCCCCATTTCTCTATAGTCCCTCCTTGGGGGGATTATGGTAACCACTGTGGGGTCTTGAAGGCCTCAGTCAGTCCATCTGTGGTAGCTGGGCGGAGGGGTAGGAAGGGAATGGAGCCTCAGGGTATTCCTACCCACTCCGTGACTCTTACAATCTTTCTACCCCCTCCTCCACAATGTTCTCTGAGCCAGGGCAGGCCTGTTGGCAGGCTGATTTAGTGTTGAGTTCTCTGAATTTCTGCTTTCATAGGTTTTGATTAATCTTCCTATCTGTCACCATCACTCTGGAGCTGGTTTTCAAGCTGGCAGTAAGAACACTATTCATGACATCACTTCCTCAGCAATTTCTGCAGGGCCCAGGAAGATGTGGTAGAGGTCGCAAGTCTCATGGTGGGCAGTGTGCTATCTTCTTGTCCTATCCATGGATATAGGCTCTCCTCTCTTTTCTCTGCTATCTGTAAGATAAAACAGATTCTCTAACCAAGTATATGAGCAGTTCGGGTTAAAGAGGCTATGAAAACTTGTTTAGGATATTTTCGGGGTGCCAGTCCACTCTGCCTTGACCATGGATTCTGACATGATTTCCAGTACCAGATATGAGTTCCCTCCCACTGAGCAGGCCTTGTGTCCAATCAGAGAACAGTTGGTTAACTGTAGAGGCTACATACCACTGTTGAACAAGTGGGTACTCTTATTCAGCTAGTTGATTTCACAGTCTACAGGGACCCCTGCATATTTATGTGGTTGGTGACCACTGTTCTTTGGCAGCTCCAATAGGGCTCTATAGCACTATGGGGTTTAGCTAGGAGGGAGCTAGTTTCCTTTTCTGTTCTAGCATGGTATTCTGATGTCCTGTGACCATGTGTGGTGGTTTGATTCAAGTGTCCCCCATAAACTTATGTGTTCTGAATTCTAGGTTTCTAGCTGATGGAGATTTGGGAATTAATGCCTCCTGGAGGCATAGTATTGTTGGGGGCAGGCTTATGGGTATTATAGCCAGTGTCCCCTTGCCAGTGTTTGGCACACTCTCCTGCTCCTGTTATCCACCTGATGTTGGCCAGGAGGTGATGTCCAACCTCTGCTCATGCCATCATTTTTCCCTGCCATCGTGGAGCTACCCCTCTAGTCTGTAAGCTAAAATAAACCCTTTTTCCCCCAAAGCTGCTCTTGGTCGGGTGATTTCCACCAGCAGTATGAACCTGACTGCAACACCATGGTCTGTGGTGTCTTCAGCAATAGAGTCTTACCTTTGAGCTCTGGCAGGTAATCAAGAGTTTTGGTAATGGCCTACATTGTTTTTGGGACCTTATTCATCTCCCTGACCAACAAGTCACTGTGGGGGCAACCCAATTCTAGGCTGTGAATTTACCATCCAGAGTCTATTGTTTTAGGGGTATAGCTCATGGGTAGAGCATTTGACTGCAGAGTCTACAGTTTTAAGGTTAAGCTTTTTCAACCTTCTGTCCAGACGGTGTGTCCTCCCCCTTTATTGGTGGCTATATTTTGTAGAATGCTAATCAGAATGAGGGTTTTCATGGAACTGATTCTTAATGCTATCTTAATTTTTGTGTAATTCCCTGCTTACCCTCCCCAACCCCTACACCTCCAATCACTTTGACATTCTATCTCTGCACCAACTCGCCAGGAAATCCCTCCTGTCTTCTCACCTCATTTCTTCTCTTTCCTGGTCTCACTTTAGTTTTGTGCACATACTCCTGTTGTTGACTGCTATTTTTACTCATCTCCACTTGATCCCCGTTAGGAATTTTGTATGAGAGAGTACCTGTGGCATTTGCCTTTCTGTGTCTGCATGACCTCGTTAGAAAAACTCTATCCATTTTCCTGCAAATTTCATTTTTCCTTACCACTGTGTAGAATTTCATTGTGTATATGGAGTACACCTTCATTCTCAATTCATCAGTTGGTAGGCATCTAGGCTGATTCCAGTTCCTAGCTATTGTGAATAGAGTGGGAAAAAAAGATGGTTGAGCAAGCATCTCTGTAGTAAAGAGTGAAGTCCCTTGGGTATAGGCCCAGGAGTGGTAGAGTTGAGTCAATTGATAGATCTATTTTCATCTTATTCAGGAGTCTACATACTTAAACTTCAGCCATTCTTCACCCAACAAGTCTAGAGGAAAGTTTACCATTCAAGGTTAGACGCTGGAAGCTATTTAATGGTTTTAAGTAAATTGAAAGTAACAAAAATATATAAAATATATTGTAGCCTGCCAAGCCAACAAAAATTAGCTTAAGTCAATTTTTTACTGTGACAAAAAAAAAAATAGCCTAAACTGAGTGATTTACCAGGGATAGAGATATTTCTTCCTCTTTGGAAGGATGGAAGCCCAAAGGCAGAGAAATGACATCTAGCAAGGACCTTCTTGAGGGTTCAAACATAGTGGAGGGTGTCATGTCATGAAGAAAAATGTCCATGATAGAGAAACCTAGGGTCATACTTACCTTTCTATCAGAATCCCACCCCCATTATTCCCAGTCACCTGCCTTAGTTTATTCATGATCATGCTCCCCAATGACCTCATGATCTCTCAAAACCACTCTTAATACTGTTGCAATGGGAAATCAATTTCAACCTTGATTTTGGAAGGTGCACTCGAACCATCACAGCTATATATCCTAATTTTTTTCTCATATTCTAAATGCTTGTCTGAGTAATGAATCCTATTCAGGAAATAGGGTGGGTGCTTACAACTTATAAATTATTCAAAGGGAGTTGATTTTCTTTTCCTTCCATTGTCAATTACTCATCATACAAGAGCAAAATTACCCATTTAAAAATGTGAGAATTTTTTGATAAAAATATATCCATAAAATAGCAAACTTGTTTTTAGACAGGGTCTCAATTTAGCCTATGCTAACCTAAAAACTTACTCTACAGCTTAGCCTAGCCACCCAAGTGCTGGCATTATAGGTATGAGCCATCAAATCCAGCTTCAAACATTTCTTTACAAGTAGGAAGACAAATTCAATACAAGGAGACTATTATCGTGTCAGTACAGATTGTTTATTAGCTTTGGGTGTTTTTAATTTATGCTCTTCGGCCCCCCAATATGTTTCCTTCAAGACATAACACAGCAGACACAATGTCCTCAATAAATGCTCACAATACTGTGCCCATTGGTTGTTATTTGTGGTGTACCTTGGAATCATGGTGAAGACCTCTTTCCTGCTAGGAGAAATATTTTTCTGTTACAACCAGAGGTGATCCTGTGGTCACAACAGACAGTTTGTCCAACAAAATGTAAAGCTCACCTCTATAATTTTTACTAGAGCTCATATTTTTGCCATTGCATCAGTAAAATAAAAAAAATTCTGAACTTTAGCTAATGAACTCATAAATCTGAGTATGATACTCTGCTCAGGTAGGAAAATGTCTAGAGCTCTTAGTTAAAGCAAGCAAAATATTTGAGGTCATAGAAACTAAAAAATCAAAGATGGGCACTTCTTAACTGTTCTTTAATTCTGTGATTTCAAGTGACATGGTGGAGATTTCACAGGGCTTAAGTGTCAGCTAGGAGTTTATTCAGATTGGAATCTAAGGATACTGTCTGGACTGCCTCCTGTTTTGAGTATTTAATTCAAAAAATAATTTGCAGTGAGGGAAATATAGAAATATGACCAGAGAAAAGAAAAAGTGAAGGCTTTTTTCAAAAATTCATCAAATTATTTAACCCTTCCATTTTACTATTCATCAAAGTCAGTTTATGTAATTCATGATAAATTGATACAAATTATGAAAAGACAGAGGAGTGAAAGAAATGCTAATTTATTTTGGCAATTATTTCAGTTTCTTTTATATTCTTGTTCTCTGGGATATTTGTAAATCAGAATTTCTAAATATGTGAAGTTGGACATGGTTATGCATTTGGAAGGCTGAAACAGAATGGTCTCAAGTTTGATACCAGTGTGCTGGGTTACATAGGGAGTTATTGTCTCAAAATAAAAATCCCATGAATGTATTTATAAACTGAGCTAAAAAAATAAACCTCAGTGAGGATTTTTTTTTAATTCCACCTTCCCTCTTGTACCCCATCACTGCCATGATTTTATGTTGATATTTATTGATTTAGTATTTAAGAATTGCTTTGGCACATGCAACATTCTGAAAATTATCCTTAACTCACTGTAGGTGGACACAGGACTTTCTGGGATTGTTTACCTTAACATTTTAGACATTTGTTTATAACAAATAGATTTAGGAAAACCCATAAACTGTTAATCCATTTTAAGATTCTGTAAGAATGAAAATGTGGTTACTTCACAGCAGAGGGACACAGGTATCTATGGGAATCCTGGATCAGGTCACTTTGAATGACTAATCACTCAAAATGTTTTCACAGAGGTCTGAGATCCTCTCAAGAAATAATAGCCAAGTTAGAGCTGATATGCAAAGATGCCTTCAGGGATAGAAAACAAGCTTCTAGAATGAGTGTATCTCATTTCTTCTTTAAGATGTGCCACAACTATAAAAGATGGGTACATCTCACTTCTTGGGTATAAGAAACCCACCCTCCAAGAATCATTTACCATCAGGCCCCCCTCAAATTGTGTATGCATAACTGGCAAGAGGATATTTACATCAGGCTTAGAAACAGCTCACACTTTCCTTAGAGGGCTATACCCCAACTGCTTGACAAGACATTGCACAGAAGTCTCAAGTTGTCACTATTTCCTTCAGTGCTTGAACTCTTAGGCCTATACATATTGAGTGAGTCTTTTATCTGCCAGTAACGGCTTTCCGCAAGACTCTGCTGAAGCTATCTCTAGTTCTTGTCATGAAACTGGAAAGATTTTTAGTCATGGTATTAGTTTTCTATCATTAAAACAAAATACCAGAGGCAATTGACTTACAAAGAAGGAGGGTTTCTTCTGGCTCATGGCTGAGGAAGTTCCAGTCTGAGATACAGTAGCCCATTACTTTGGGTCCCTGACCAGAATAGTATGTAATGATGAGAGTGCACAGAAGACAAACTGTTTATATAATATATAATGATCCAGAATCAGAGTCATGCAGGAAGAGGAAGAGACCATGCCCCATTGGCACGCCACCCCCCAATGACCTAAAGACCACCCACTAAGTTCTATTTCCTAAAGGTTCTACCACCTGCCAGTAGCATGACTGTGGTGAGGAATGCATAGACCTCCTTGGACACAATAGGTATACCATGTCAGTCACATGAGCAAAATTCAGTGCAGTTGTAAATCCCAATCTCAAACTGGATTCTCATATCCTTCCCCATGGAACTGTACCCACTGGGAGATAAGTGTAAACCAAGCTCTTATTTCTTAGCCATCTTGTTCCTAGCTTCCTTCTTCTTCCACTCTTGCCAATGTCTCAGAGGTAGGAGAAAAGAGTGAAGAAGTAAGTTCAGTGTTATTGCCACTGTCAAGGGTACCCACTTTGCTGGCTGTTTCGGTGGCTTCTAACTGCTCATACAGGCTGCCATATGTCTGATGCTTGCTCATTGTGGGACATATATTTAAATGCTCATGTCACCAGTAACACTGTATTTTTCCCTGAAGTGGAAGAGTTGGCTCTATCTTAACTTCTTTACTCCAGTTCTCGCTGCACTTGTTACCTCTAGGTCATCTGAAGATGGCTCAAGATTGCATGTCGTCCTTGGCCACTGATATAATGATTTGTCCTTACCACTTTGCTCCAGGATCCACACCACCTTGCCCCATTATCTCTCCCCAGGGCCCTGACAGTAAGTGTGATATCCACATAGAGCGATGAGATTCCAGGATCCCCAGTGGAAGGCACTTTTATACATGGAATCAGCTTGCCCTGGGTTTCAGAGAAGACAAAGTTCATCTGTTTTCCTCTTCAGTTTTGAGAGTAAGGAGTGCACCTTATCTGAGGAGGCTGGTGCCTTTCCCTCTTTTCTGAACATCTCAATCTTATTTTCAATTTCTGGGTGTAAATGACTGGCAATATGGCTCTGCTTCATTTCTAAGTAAACTGTGAATATATCCAGTGTTGTATGAGTGTGTGTGGCGGGGGTATCCCTTAGAGTATGTGATTAGTTAATAGTTCTTTACACTCAGTTTTGAATAACTAGCTCTTTGGGTTACTATTCTTAGTGGTAATTCTACCTGGACAAGACAAGGGTTTATTTAACATTATTAATCAAATAAATGTTCATATCAACCCCATTAGAGCCATGACTTGTGAATGTCAAGAACAGGAAGCTTAACAGTTATAATGTGTTGAAACTGGGAAGGGCTTGGAGCTTTGGGGGAGGTTCATGTAGTTCTTTACACACTACTTTGTGGCTTTCTTTTTATATTGTGTGTTTCTTTTTGGAGGCTGCTTTAGTAGGATTTGTGATAGAGACCAAATAAAGGGCTTAGACATTCTGTGACTTTCCTCAAGCTTTGCCACCTCCACTCTCCTCCCCAAGCAAAGTCACTCAGCTCTAGGTACTGCAGGTCGTCCAGGAAGAAACAGTGCTCTGAAATGATTGAAGCTGTGTGGGAGCTGTGGCCACATTGATCACACAGACTCTCATATCCCACAATATATAGAAGGCTGCACCTGGTGTGTGTGCAACCTTAAATCATTTTAGATGGAACTTTTGTTTTTGTAAACAAAGTTTATGCACCCATATAGTACCTTCTTCCATTTGATTTAGAATCATGGGTAGCAGAAGGGATTTTACATATTTCTTTATCTTCCAATGAGTATAGAGGGAATCCTTGAGATATTCAGGCGTTATTCTCTCCCATTCAGGTCCAGCAACTAACCCTTCATGTTATTTATTATCTGCTACATCCTTTCTGACTCCCATACTAACTATACTGAAAAATCACATTGTTAGTATTCAAACTGCATTAAGAACCTACTTGCATCAAAAAGATATGGACAGTCTTTTTGTTACAAGATTCTATAGAGACTTTGGACTTTGCATTTTCTGCTATTTGTTAGTAATGCCCAGTACCAACACTCATGATACCATAGCACCCGTGGAGCCACACTGACTTAATTTTGCCCTATTAAATATTTTTACTACGTTGTGTTCATACTAAGTCCAGATACAAGTCTTACTCAGAGTACTGAAAATAATGTGAAAGTTGATGTGCTTTCTGGTCATGACAAATGGGACTTTAGTGGAAACAAGAACAGTATGTGGTCTCACCATGTCTTCTCTCCAACGTGTTGGGACACAATCATTCCATTCCTAGAATGTGCTACTAAAGGTTGCTCTACCACTCACACCATAGCAAGTGGGAGGACAACCTAGGGGCACCAGGATGAAGCAGGGTTAGGTCACATTTGCACAGAAATGTCAGTTGCTTCTTCAGCATGATTTATTAAAACCCACAGGGGACTCAGCCTCAACATGACCTTTGGAGGCTTGCTCAAACATTGATCTGGTCTGTTACTCCTATTGTTCCCAACATTTCTGGAGAGGAATAAGCACAGGACCACCATTGATTCATGTGTGCTGTGAACATTGTGAAGAAGGTGAACAATGACCTTTGGACCCAGAGATATGAAGACATAATGTAGTGTACTCATACTGCTGCTGATCATGACATCAACATAGGCCAGAAGCCATGGTGGATGAAAAAAAGCTGATGAATTCTCCACAAATATGGCTAACTCTGAAAAGGTAGTGGACTTTTGGGTAGCTATATTCTAAAATGTCTTCTGTTAACTTACGGTGAAATTTACTCCAAGTCAGGGGCTAGAGAGTTAGTAAAGTTATTAGAGTGTTTGTCATACAAGCGTGAAGACATGAATTCCAGTTTCAAGCACCCACACACTTGCTAGGTATTACATGCCTATAGTCCCAGCACTCAGTAAGTGGAGACAGGCAGATCCCAGGAGGCAAGCTGGTAGCTAGACTAACTGAATTAGAGAGCTTAGGTTCAGTAAGGACCCTATATCAGTAAGTAAGGTGGATAGCAATAAGCAAAACCATTAACATCAATCTCTGACATCCAGATGCATGCATAGACATGTGCATGTGCACCTGCACTCACACATGTATGCATACAGATGGATATATGAATATACATACAAGTATACCACACACAAATACACATGCACATAAGATAAATTAAAAGTTACTCCCAATATATATACCAGCACCATGTGGCAGCCCAATCTTATATCATCCTGGGAAAGATTACAAGTCAACAGGCATGAGCTGTTTGCCAAGCTAGCCTTCTTCAGCAGGGGACTAGTGAAAAGATCTTCGGATAATATCAAAGCCATCAGCATTATAACTGCTTCCTGGAGCATCTGCTTGACCCAACACAGGGTGGACATGGCAGAGCTGAGATGATGATATAGCATTAAAGCATGCTTACTTTCTCTTAAGTGGAATCACTAGAGGCAGAAAGCTAGGATCCTGAAGCTCTACCCTTGCCAACTGATTTTTCTTGAGTTTTGAATAAGTTGGACATATAAAATATTTAGATTCAAATTGATATACATTATTATCTCACAACCTCATACCTCCAAGTGTGATGTTTACTTCATGGGAATAAGACAGCATAGGAGCTGACTTCCCTGGACTAGAGGCAAACCTGTTTCCTCCATATGGTTTTGTTCCCTGGTTCTCATCCTAGTTCCTTATTAGTCTTCTGAAAAGATGTGGAGTGCACCATAGGCAGGAAGAGGTCCTGTATCCAGAGCCCAACAACATAATAGCAACAATCTAAGGAAAAAAAACCAGAGAATGAGGAATTAAAGAGGAATTACGGCCCAAAGAGGTTGATATCCAAAGTGGTTTTATAGGAAATATTCTTAGATTTTTACCTGTAGGATACTTATTATTCCACAAACAAATCTCTGAAGGTATATGCCCAGAACCAATGATGCCTTTGCTTTTAATCCAAATCATAAGTGCTTTACTCAGAGAGGAGAGGATGTCAAGGTGGGTGGAGACTCCTTTGCCCCCTAGAGCTGGGAGCCTGTTTCTATGCCTTTACATTTCCTTTAAAGGGTAAAGTCCTATGATTTTCCTGTGTTAGTATAAAAAATATGTAATTTAATTTAACTTTCTCATGATGTGGACGTTTATATTTGTTTGAATTTTATTTTTGCTGTAAATCAAGAGATAGCCATGACAAAATGTCATAAGTTCCCCTAAGGTCTTCTCCCACAAGGACTTCAATTCTGACTTTTTTTTTTTTTTTTTTTGATGTGTGAAAAGAAATTGTGAAGAGTTTTTGGAGAAAAATTTTTTTTGAAAAATTAGGACACCTGAAATATCAAAATATAACTGTGTGACTCACAAGCCACGACTCCTCTGATTTCAGATATTATAGTTTTATGCATACTTCATCTTTGAATAATTAACAGGGCAAAGAAATAGTTTTATAGAATGCCTGTAGACATATCAAGGACAGGATGAGATTACACAAAAGATACAGGAAGGTATGCATTGAAAAGGCACCAGCAATTCGGTGGGCAAGTAAAGCAGAAATATTTAATATGTATACATTTTAAATGCAACCGTTTGTTCCTAAGGGTAGTAAACAGGTAAAGTATTGTGTAAACATACATCATTTACCATTGTAGAAGAACTTGGGCACTTTGAGAAAGCCTTCTTCTTTGTGTCTGGGGTTAACCACCCCCTAATGATATCCCCAAACTAAGACAATGAGAGTGGCAGTAAACTAAAAGACTTTAGCACTCTAATTCTAAGTTACCAAGTGAAGGCAAGGAGAGACATGTTCATCAACGCAAGATGTTCAGCTCACTTTTTTTAAAGTGACCCTTTAAGTTCTTTCTGTTTCATTATAAAGTGGAAATGTGTTTCTAGATAGCAAGTGTGTCTTTCTTTAAAGTCAAAGGAAAAACAAAACGTAATGAATAGACACACAAGAAATCTAACCTCCTCTGGACCTGAAAATGAAAATGTGAGGCAATATATGAAATGTTTTCTTTGAGAACACAAGAAATAAAATGCCAAAGGGCAATTCTAAGAGATAGAGTTTTATCTGGAATGAGCCTTCTGTCAAAAGCAAACATATAAGGTAAAAGTAGCTAAACCCTCTTCCTGTTGAGCTCTTTGTCCACTATGGTAAATATGTTATATAGTAAATAAGATTTTAAAAATATGTTTTTTTCCCTAAAATGAAGCATGCCTTTATGAGATGTATGACTGCATGGAAATGGTGTGACTAGAATTTAGTTAGGAAGTGAGACAATGCTCTAACTCTGGTGACAGAATGTTTCTAAATTTAAAAGATTTGGGCTATGGGCTGGAGAGATGGATTAGTGGTTAAAACACTTGCCTGTGAAGCCTAAGGATCCAGGTTCAATTCTCCAGGTCCCATGTAAGCCAGATGCACATGATGGCACATGTGTCTGGAGTTCTTTTGTAGTGGCTAGAGGTCCTGGCACACCCATTCTCTCTCTCTCTTTCTCTCTTTCTCTCTCTCTCTCTCTGTCTCTCTTTCTCTCCATCTCTCTGTCTCTAATAAATAAATGAAAATAAATCTAAAAAAAAAAAAAAAGATTTGGGCTGGAGGGATATCTCAGTGGACAAAGTGCTCACTCCTCAAGCTGGAGTATCAGAGTTTGATCCCCAAAGCCCATGTAGAAAACCCAAAATCTTTGCTGACATGTAATCTGTGTACTCTAAAGCTGAAGGTTAGATGGGAGGCAACTGAGATGGGGGATTTTCCGGAGTTTCTGGGCAAGTAGAGAAAAGCAAGAACCCAGGGCAAGAAACCCTGCCACAAAGGAGGTGGACAAGTGAGGTCAGCCCAAAAGTAGTCTTCTGAACTCCACACATGCATGCTGCAGAGCATGTGAACCCTTACACACACATAGATACAAGCTCATGTGTTCACATACACATAAATTAATAAAGATAATAATAATAATAAACTTAGAAGATTTATCTGAGGCCAGGCATGGTGGGGCATGCCTTTAATCCCAGCACTTGAGAGACAGAGGTAGGAGGATCGCTCTGAGTTGGAGGACAGCCTGAAATTACAGGGTATCAGGTCAGCCTGAGCTAGAGTGCAGAGTGAGATCCTACTTTGAAAAGCCAAAAAAAAAAAAAAAAAAAAATCAATAATAATAGTAAAAAATAAATTAAAACCCCTAAAGATTTATCTGAGCCTTGTACTTTACATTTTTAGTCCTAATATTATGCATATAGTAGAAATAAGAAAATGATCTACCTTGAACACAGAAAGGGCTATTTTAAAATCAAATATAATATTTAAAACAGTTTTAAATGTTATAAAGAAAAACATTTGTATAAAATGAGTAGATTTTATTCACAAACAAGATGATTAAATGACTGATTGGTCACAGAATTTATTTGCAAGATTATAAGTTAAAAAGCCTTCCTTTGGCGTGGCAAAAATTTGTGAACTTTGTCTTGTCAGGAAGAGAAAAAAAAATGTCCTATCAAGTAAGGGGAACATATGGTAATTACATGGGTTGAAAAGTTAATTTTTTTCTAATTATAATACAATTTGAAATCCTGAAGTTTAAGTTCACCACATTATTAAGCACTTCCTGTTTTAAAACTATTGGTATTTATTCACTGTTGAGGATTTGTGTGTTGGGTTGCAGTTACATTTTATCTGTTACTTAGCAAAATATGAAGCAAGTGTTTACAGATTCAATTGAAGTTATTATAATTTTATTGGTAACAAAAAGTAATCTTAGAATATCACTTTAGTTTTTGTTTTGTTTTGTTTGTTTTTCGAGGTAGGGTCTCACTCTAGCCCCGGATGACCTGGAATTCACTATGGAGTCTCAGGGTGGCCTCGAACTCACGGTGATCCTCTTACTTCTGCCTCCTGAGTGCTGGGATTTAAGGCGTGCGCCACCACGCCTGGCCACTTTAATATTTTTAATCATGATGAACAAAACATAAAATCAATGTGTGGTTTGCTGCCCAGTGTATATGTTTGCTACTTATGTATATTTGTCTCAAATTTAACAATGTTCAATGGTGTTAATGTCTTATGGCTTTTTTACCTGAAAGAAAATTTCTGTATTAGTCCACAGTACTATGCTGAAGCAGGATTCAAAACAAGTATCTGAACTTTAGTCCTTGACTGATTTTTTCATGGCCAAATTTTTCTACTTCTTAGCTTTCCCTACCTGTAAAGAGTTTAGAGTTAATGAAATAACAACCTTACCAAGTTTTCTTCTTTTTATTATTGACAACTTCCATAATTATAGACAATAAACCATGGTTATTCCCTCCCCCAACCCCACTTTCCCCTTCACAACTCCACTCTAAATCATATCCCCTCTTACCATGTTTTTGTTTTGGGGACTAGGTCTCATGAAGTCCAGATAAAACTCAAACTTGTTAGGTAGCCAAGGATAACCCTGTACTGCTAAAACTCAGAAAAATGGTTCTCAGTTATCCTAGGCCCTGGGGGAGAGCAGGAAGGGAATTGACATACTGTGTCTCTTTTTTTTGCACATGAATATAAAATGTCTGTACAAGAAAAAGGTAGGAAATTTGGTGATTGAGAATGTGCACTAATTCGGTCAGTGTTATCTTTTAGTCTATATAAAAGTCTAATTACTGCCTTATTTTAATAAGCACATGTATGCAGATGACATAGTTTTCACTCAGGGCCGTGTGCATGCTATGCAAGCATTCTACCAACTGAGCAACATCCCTATGCCCTCACCATGTTTTTATGTAAATTTAAGTTTATTGGTATACGTTCTGCCCTCTACTTTTGGCATGGCACCAGAGTGTTTTGCTTGAAAATAGCCTCCAATGGGTATGTATTTCTTGGTTTCTCTTATATAAACCATATTTGTAATGTATTCTCCAAAATTTCCAGTATTAATTTTTATGTCAAAAGAATGTTTATGAACATTTCTGAAGCAAATTGAGAAACATGAATACTTGTGCATCTTATGGTCAGATTTACAACTAATCACAGAGATGACCTGAGAGGCAAGAAAATGTAGTAGCCACTAGTGGTTACTGAACTTCTAAGCTTCTATCTCACTTCTCTTTCTACACAATTGTACCTTATTCAGTTTCTGCTGATTCACTCGGTTAATATTCATAGAGAATAGAAAGTATGAGCTGAAGAAATAGGAAATGCCCAGGCATTAGGAGTCTGGACCCATGTTAGTGTTAGCATAGGGAAAGCTAAAGCATTCCATAGCATCAGTGACCTTATGTCATCTGCACACAGGTGCTTATTAAAATAAGGAATTAGTTAGATTTTTATATGGACTAAAAGATAACACTGACCAAACTAGTGCACACTCTCAAACACCACATTTCGTACCTTTTTTTTTTTGTATAGACATTTTATATTCATGTGGAAAAAAAAAAGACACAGTATGCCAACCCCTTCCTGCTCTCCCCCAGGGCCTAGGATGACCAAGAATCGTTTTTCTGTCTGGAAACTACTTTTGTCCTCTATTGATCTGATTATAGAATTACAGGAAGGCTGAGAGGTCAGAGATGAGCTGGGAAATGATATTGGAGATAATTCATTAAGTGTGGTGAAGGCTGCCTTAAGGAATTTGTATTAAGATAATATTGATGAAGTTTTGCCTTTATATTTGCTTCACCTGTCATTTAGCTATATATGTACCTATCTTTTATCTATGAATGTATATCTTCTTCCTATCTGCCTTGTACCTATCATCTATCTTTTTCTATTATCTACCTATCTTTCTGTCATCTATGTTGCCTATCTAACTACTATGTATCATGTACTTTCTATGCTCTATCTATGATCAATCAATCATCTATCTTCTTTTTATGTATTGTTGCAGTTACCCTCCTGTTACTGGCACAAAGCACCCAACCAAAAGCAACTTGTGGGAGGGAAGGGTTTATTTTGGCTTATAGACTCAAAAGGGAGATCCATGAAAGCAAGGGGAAACATGGAATGAGCAGAAGCTGAACATCTCCTCCTGGCCATCAGGTAGACAACAGCAGCAGGATAATGTGATGAACACTGGTGAGGGGAAGCTGGCTGTAATACCCAGAAGCCCCTATAAGCCCACCTGCAACAATACACTGTCTCCAGAAAGTCTTTAATTCCCAAATTGACATCAGCAAGGGATCTATCATTTAGAACACATGATTTTATGGGGGACACCTCATTCAAACCACCATATCTATCAGATGTTATCATCTACATCTACTATCTATCTATATTTGCTATCTACCTCTCCATCTGTTTATCTCTCTATCTCTCATCTGTCCTCTTCTGTGTTCAATATGGATATAAAATTTAAATTTTCATTTCACAAATTCATGAATACTTTGTTTATACAAACCCATATATTACTTGCTAACAATTTTTCTTCTTAAAGCTCATTTTCAAGTGGTCTCTGTTGAATTACTAACTTTCAAGTGTTTTAAGCTCCAATATTATTCTTTTTACACTATTTAAATTTTATTTACTTTTTAACCACTTATTTTATTCCTTTAGAGTAATTCATTAGAAAAATGTGTGCAATGTACTTGCCATTAAAATGTTAAGGAAGAAAAACAGTATCCAATAAAAAAATTGTTTCACCTTTTGTCTGTTTTATTTCCAGTGCTCAAGGAGATAGCTCTGATGATTATAATGTTTTTAGGCTTATCCATAAAAAAGAAGGTCTGAACTAGTAATAAGCTCGAGAATTTTCATACTATTATAAATACAAAGAAGGTCATAGTAACTTGGTTCGATCAGCGTGGGTTATTGTAGCAATATAAAATTAGCCTGAATAGGCTATAATCACTTTGATGAGGACCAAGTTTGGCTATAAGCAACAGAAACTAACTAAAAATCACCTGTTAAAAAAAGATGTGGTATTTGTTTGCTTGTCTGTTTTCTTCCAAGAAAGTAGTTTATAGAGAGGTTTCTCAGCTCTGTGGTGGTCTCCCAAAGGCTCTCTTGGTGTTCCGCCTCAATGTAGAGTCCTTTGCAGTTGACTTGTGTCTCTATGCTGCCTAATTCACATTCATGTCAGTGTTATATTGAGCTTTTAGCAGAAGGGGCAGAAGTGCATGTGAGTGGAATCTTTACTATTTCCGGGATTCCCTCAGTATCACTATATATGTGCCACCAGCAAGAATCTACTTAACTATGGGCTGGAGAGATGGCTTAGTGGTTAAGGCGCATGCCTGCGAAGCCTAAGGACCACAGTTCGATTCTCCAGGTCCCACGATAGCCAGATGCACAAGGGGTGCATGCGTTTGGAGTTCATTTGCAGTGGCTAGAGGCTCTGGCGCATCCATTCTCCCCCCTCCCCCGCTTGCAAATAAATAAATAAAAATAAAATCTTAAAAAAAAAGAATTTACTAAACTACAAATGACAAAAAAATCTTATCACTTTTTACTGAGCATGTTGTACCCTTCCTGAACCAATTAGCTTGCTTGACATAGGAGTTGGAAAGAATAAATGCTATGGCAGGTGATATCAGTGCTTCCACATAGCCCTCCAACAACTTTTTGCACTATAGGACTCTCCTACATATCAGGATCATTTCTTTTATATGCTCCTCTTCACATATGTTTATGGGGGGAAGGGAATAGAGAGAGGGTTTGCAGGGAAGTGCTGCATTTTCCATGATGTTCTTATCTATGTTGAGAGAAGCTGGGGAGTCCCAACTTTGTGCTGGAGTAAGAGTGGCTTGCTAACTGGTGTGAGGGATGTGATATTTAACACAAGCTATGATGCTGAGAGCAAGGACAGCTGCCACAGAAGGGAGGGAGAAGCTCTCCAAGGGTCTCAGAGAAATAATCTGTGCTTTATCACTGTGCAGTCAAATTTTCAGAAGATTGAGATTTCTTTTTTATATAGAATATTTAAACTGAATGTCTATATTATACTGCATTATTGCTTGAGTCTCACTGGATGAGTGAATATACTTTATTTAGATATCAAAGTTGGGCTGGAGAGATGGCTTAGTGGTTAAGATGCTTGGCTATGAACCCTAAGGACTCATGTTCCACTCTGAGGGTCTTACATAAGTTAGACACACAGTGACACAAGTGTGCAAGGTCGCATATGGGCACAAGGGGGCATACTTGTCTGGAGTTCAATTGCAGTGGCTGGATGCCCTAGTGTGCCAATTCTCTCTCTTTTACTCTTGCTCCCTCACAAAAACAAAGACCAGTCTGTTGTGCTTGCCTCAAAAATAGATAAATAGATATCAAAGTTTAACATACACTTTCTTTTTACTTGTTTTAGTTTTTAATTTAATTTATTTATTTGCAACCAGAGAGAGAGAGAGACAGAGTGAGAGAGAGAGAGAATGGGCATGCCAGGGCCTCCAGCCACTTCAAACAAACTCCAGGTGCATATGCCCCTTGTGCATCTGGATTAAGTGGGTCCTGGGGAATTAAACCTGTGTCCTTTGTCTTCACAGGCAAATGCTTTAACTGCTAAGCTATTTCTCCAGTCCACACTTTTAATATATGCACGTAAAATGTTACAAAAAAAATTCATATAGCCAATTATATACTTATAAACCCCATTGTCTGTAAATGGTATGAAAAATCATATGTGTTAAGTTATGCCATGAGAAATAGTCTAATTTAAAAACTTGGGCTGGAGAGATGGCTTAGCAGTTAAGTGCTTGCCTGTGAAGCCTAAGGACCCTGGTTCAAGGCTTGATTCCCCAGGACCCACGTTAGCCAGATGCACAAGGGGGCGCACGCATCTGGAGTTCATTTGCAGTCACTGGAGGCCCTGGCACACCCATTCTCTCTGTCTCTCTCCCTTTTTCTCTCTCTGTCGCTCTCAAATAAATAAATAAAAACAAACAAAATTAAAAAAAAATTAAAACAATAAAAACTTGGACTTCCATAGCTGATGGAGGCGTAAGAACCATGCCAAAGCAGCCTAGGGGAAAAAAAGAAAAAAAAAAAACAGCAAAATACATTTTTCTACTAAAAAGTGAGGTGTATAAAAAAGTACCAACTGCAGCATGGAAGTAGGAGAGACCCAGAGTGTCTAGAATGCACAGAAGCAGTCAGAAGCAGCTCCAGCAGCAGCAGCACCAGGTCTGTGTGGCTCCAGCCATAAGGCTTGGCCTGAGCTGCAGGAAAAGCCAAGTGAGGAGACTCTCAACTCACACTGGAGCTCCTCGCAAACTCAAGAAATGTGAAGGGAGGATGGCCAGGAAGAATGGAGGAGCAGCTCGTGAGGAAGATGATTGCAAAGACCAGAGGGAAAACATTAGCCACCATCCTCAGCCTCCCCTCCCCCACTGCTAGTGTAAGTGCCAGCAAGCACCAGAGACCTGGGGAAGGGAGCTCACAACACCCAGCAACAGTGACCAGAGCAGCAATCCAGCTACCCAGCCAGACTACCTGAACCCACAGTGCAACAAAGAAGGACCCAAGCAGGAGTGCAGCATAATTAAGACCAAAATCTCCCAAAAGGTAACTGGGATTACACCACGGAGGGTCTCACATGGCCACAAACTGACTTGGAACCCTCAAAAGACCAGAAATCTTAGCCTCCTAATTGACAGGATTAAGGGTGTAGGGCAACACACATCCTAAGGGACTGTGACTTTCTGGTAGTCATAATATCTACTTTTGCATAAATACACTGTGCTGTTTTTCATTGAGTGTGTACATTGCGTAGTTGAATTTTAGAATCAGCCTGTATTTTGTTCCACTTAGCCTTCTTGAATTATCCCATATAAGGCAAACCCAACACATCGAGAGTCACTTTTGTAGTTACTCTGAGAGTCTTCAGAGCCACGCCTAGCACTTTAAACTCCTACCCTGAAGATATATAACATCAGATTAATTGATACATCTAATAATACTGCAGCTAATTAAAAAATCCAAGCATTAGGCTGGAGAGATGGCTTAGTGGTGAAGTGCTTGCCTATGAAGCCTAAGGACCCCGGTTCGAGGCTCCACACCCCAGGACCCACGTTAGCCATTTGCACAAGGGGGCACACGTGTCTGGAGTTCATTTGCAGTGGTTGGAGGCCCTGGCCCGCCCATTCTCTCTCTCTCTGCTTCCTTCTCTCTCAAATAAATGAATAAAAATGAACAAAATATATTTTAAAAAATCCAAGCATTAAATTAATCCAGGATGCAAAAATATATACATTATAACATAAGAAACACAAAAAAAAATGACAATGTAAATACACCAAAAAATATTAATGCATCAGAAATGACCTCCAGTGAGACTGATTTAGAGGAAATGCCTGAGAAAGATTTCAAAAGAATGATTATAAATATGTTCAAAGAAATGAGGGAGAAAGCCAGGCATGGTAGAGCATGCCTTTAATCTCAGCACTCTGGAGGTAGAGGTAGGAGGATCGCCATGTGTTCAAGGCCACCCTGAGACTCTATAGTGAATTCCAGGTCAGCCTGGGCTACAGTGAGACCCTAACTCAAAAAAACAAAACAGAAAAAAAAAAAAAAAAAGAAAGAAAAAAGAAGTCAGGGAGGAAATCAAAGGAGTCAAACACACAAGAAACCAATTTAATGAAATGAGGAGTTCATAAGTAAGACATAAATAAATAAATAGAAATGATAAAGAAAAGCCACTTACAATTACTAGCAATGAAGGACAGTCAATGAAATAAAAATAAAAAAAAAAAAACTCTAAACCGGGCGTGGTGGTGCACACCTTTAATCACAGCACTCGGGAGGCAGAGGTAGGAGGATTGCCATGAGTTCGAGGCCACCCTGAGACTCCATAGTGAATTCCAGGTCAGCCTGGGCTAGAGTGAGACCCTACCTTGAAAAACAGAAACAAACAAAAATAGAAACAAAACAAAACAAACAAACTCTGTAGAAAATCTCACCAGTAGAATGGATGAAGGAGAGGACAGAATATCTAAACTAGAAGGCCAGGTGGCAGATCTAATACAGTCCAACAAAGAGAAAGACAAACTAATAGGAAAGTATGAATGGGAATTTCAAGATATTCGGGACACTATGAAAAGATCAAACATAAAAATCCATAGACACTAGGATGGAAGGGGAGGGAGGGGAGGGCATCAAAGTGGTGGGAAACACAAATCCAGACACAAACGGCAATGGTACCATAAAATTCTGCTCACTAAAAGACAGACCAAATGGCTGATCCTCCACCAGGCCCTTACAGGGAACACCTGAACCACAAGACATTGGAGAGGGTAGGATCATGACTAACCTTAATCTTCTACATCTTCTGTCTCTCCTTCTCCCTCTCCCCCCCCCCCTTCTCTCTAACTCTTGTATATTAGTTTTCTTTTTCCTCATGTTCTTAATGGGCACTGACCTGTAACTCCCAGTACCAGCATGGGGCTATCATCCACATGAGCTTTTGATCAGAGAGACCTACAAGGTTTCCTAAAAGACAGACAGATTTCTGTCAGAGTACTAGATGACCCACCAAAGGTTAGTGGTAAGACCCTACTGCTGAAGACACCTTAGGTGGTTGACATGTAAAATAGAATGGCATGGCTGGAAGTTGGAAGAGACTCAGTTCCCAGACAGTCAGCATGTCTAGTGCCAGAAGGTGCTACATGGGCGACGGGGGGAAATTGACCAATATCTGTCAAGCAACTCATGGTCTAACCTACTTAGCAGCAAATAACTTGTTATGATGCCCACACAAGTGCAATAGCGGCACACAGCCATGGTGGGGAACCAACTGCTCTTAATTTGGCTAACTGATCCCCTCAATGGTACGGGACCCATAGCTGGAGCTGGGAAACAAGTCAGAACCATATCCAAACATAGGCCCACTCTTCAGTATCAAGCTACCATCAATCTTGGGCAACAAGAGGGCCTACACCTATTAAATTCTCTATAAAAACGTAAGGGTTATCTCATTTGTCCGGGTGCTAACTTACTCTCCGTTGGAGAATCTGCTTCTCTTTTTCAGATAGATTTAGACCCTAAGGAGAGAGCCACCCCATCATACCTCAAAAGGGCCCCGGCTAAAACTAAGAAAACTTGGAGAAACAAGCAAGGGAGCTGTTTTCCTGATGAACCGGACACCAGCACAAGGGGGAAGGAGATCAGCATAGAGAAAAATCAACTCCTACCAAATCAGAGAGCCAGAGCCTCAGAGGCCTTCAACACCTCATCACTGAAGCAGACCAAAAACGAACCCAACATGGCTCAGGGAAATTTTGCGGAAGAGGGGGCGGAAAGAATGTCAGAGCCACATGTTGGGTCATGATATGCAGAGACATTTATCTCACCCATAACTGTGGGCTAACTCCACAATGCATGACCCATATACCTCAACAAGGAGGGGCCAAGGGGAGAGGGTTGGTCATGGATGAGCCTAATAATGGTACCAAACTGACTGTATTTGCTGAATACAAAACTTACTAATAAAGCAAAAAAGAAAAGAAAAAAAAATTCAAGGTATAGTAGAAGGAGAAGAATTTCACTCCAAAGTCATAGTAGGCATTTTTAACAAAGTCATAGAAGAAAACTTCTCCCAAATTGGGAAAGAGGTGCCAATACAGATACAGGAAGCCTTTAGAACACCAACCAGACAAAACCTGGAAAGAACCTCTCCTCGGCACGTTATAATTAAACTACCAAACATACAAACCTAAGAAAATATATATAAAGCAGTTAGACAGACAAATCAGGTCACAAACAAAGGCAAGCCCATCAGAATCACAACAGATTACTCAACACAAACTTTCGAAGCCAGAATGGCTTGGAATGATGTATTCCAAGTTCTGAAAGATAACTACTGTCAACCAAGGTTACTTTATCCTACAAAGCTATCCATTCAGATAGGTGGAGAAAAAAGGACCTTCCACAACAAAAGCAGGCTAAAGGAATATTTTAAGACAAAGCCAGCTCTACAGAAAACACTTGAAAGGATCCTCCATGCTGAAGAGAAAGAAAAACACACATGTAAGAAACCTGGAAAAAACAAACCATACTCATATACTAGTTAATACAGGAGAGGAAAGGTAAAACTAGAAGAACTACAAAACAAGAAAAATGGCAAAAATAAATACACACCTCTCAATAATAACTCTTAATATCAATGGCCTCAATGTCCAATGAAAAGACATAGGTTTGCAGACTTTGTTAAACAGCAGGATCCTTCAATTTGTTGCCTCCAAGAAACTCACCTTTGTACAAAGGATGGACACTATCTTAGGGTGAAAGGTTGAAAAACAGTGTTTTAAGCAAATGGGCCTAAACCATATCTAACATGATTTCTTGAAATGTTTGTAATATGTATTTCTGTAAGAAGAGATTCATTATACAATATCACAGTCTGATATTTAAACAGCATAATTTGAAATGAGGCATTTATTATTATTATTTATTATTATTATTTGTATGTGTGTGTGTGTGTGTGTGTGTGTGTGTGCATGCACACATGTGCATGCTGTCATGTGCCACAACCCTGTGTGGAGGTCAGAGGACAATGTCAGAGTGTTTTTCCTCTGCTTCTGCCTTGTTTGAGATAGAGTCTCTCTTGTTATGCTGCCTTTGGGAAGCACGGATTAGCAGGCCCACAAGGAGGAATCTCCTGACTCTGTCTCCCACTATTAAGGGATCCAACATTTTACTTAGGTGTCAGGGATTTGAGTGCTGACCAAGTGCCTTTAACCACTGAGCAATCTCCCCAGCCTTGAAATGGACCACTTCTTATGTTCAGGTATTTTCTTAGTTTGATATGTCTGGGGTGGAGAAACTAAAGGATGTTAAAACCATCTTGGTTCAGACTGTACCAACCTATAACCTTATCTGTCTGCCTCACCAAAAAAATTGCCTATCACATTAATTGTTTCATTGTGCCCTCAAAAACAATATTTGTAGGTATACCACTGAGTTAAGTCTACAATTTCCTAGTTGTTCTGGTTTAAATATAAAAGGTTCCACATAGGCTCATTTGTTTGACTGTTTGACCCCAGCTGGTACTGCTGTTTGGAAGGTTGTAGAACCTTTAGGAGGTGTAGCTTTGCTAGAGGAATTGCATCTTTGTGGACAGGCTTTTGGGTATACAGCTGGGCCTCACCACCTACCCACAGTCTGTTTTCTGTGCTGTGGAGATGTAAGGATGTTGTCTCAGCTCTATGCTTCCACCACCATGGAGCCATGTACCTCCATGACTTCCTCACCATGATGGCCCGTTTCTTCTCAAATGTGTGCCAAAATAAACCCTTCCTTCTTCATGTGCTTTTTGTCAGGCATTTGGTCATAGCAATGAGAAATGTAACAAATAAACTAGTGAATATACCAAGGAAAATGCATGCAGACATGTACAAATATCAGTAGTTGTATAACTGACATAAGGAATGTTTCCTCTTGTCACACAAGGTTTAGTACAAGTGATGAGAAAAGACAGCAAAAAGAATATCTTTCCATGTGCTACTGCTAAAATACTTTCACATATTTTAGTTGTGAGAGAAAGAGGCAGATAGAGAGAGAAAGAATGGGCACATCAGGGCCTTCAGGCCGCTGCAAATGAACTCCAGGTAACATGTTTTACCTTGTGCTTGCATCTGGCTTACATGGGTCCTCGGAATTGAACCTGGGTCCTTAGGCTTTGCAGACAAGTGCCTTAACTGCTAAGCCATCTCTCTAGCCCTCATTTTTTTTTATTAATGAGACATGTATTAACACTCTTTGTCAGCATCATTGGGCAGAAGCCTGTTTAGGAAATCATAGATGGTAACATTGTGAACCCTATTTAGAAAATCTCAGGTGATAATCCTGTCGCATAACACTCCTACTTAAATTTGCACTAAGATGTTCTAATGTATTAGAATGCTTTCATAGCCTGTGTGGCAGGAATTACAGTGCCCCATCGTGTTGGAAAAAAGATATGGAAGTTTTAGTTTTAAAAGAAAAAAGGAAAAGGCAGGCCTGAGGCAAGTTAGTACATTGGAAAAGCACTGAGCTTGGACTTGATTCTCAGAATCCTGAGCATAGTTCCAGGCGCCTGCAGGGAGGTAATGAACATCACAGACAAATGAGAGATTAAACAAGACTATTGTTCCAGACCAATAATTGAAAAAGAAAGAAACAAGCTTGGTAAGTTCATGAAAGAAACTCTTTGAAATCAGTATAATTCCTTTCTACCAAGTTCATTAAAATAACAGAATATTAAGAGAAACCTCTGAAAACACACACAAAAAAACACCCATTTTCTTTATAAACAACATTATTACCTTTCACAAATGATAAGGCTACAACTAATCCAATTTGCAAAGAGAGAAATCTAGTTTCAAAAGATAATTGAATCTGTGCCTTTATACTCACAGAACTAGTCTTGTATTTCTTAAAGGTGTGATTAGCAGTAGGAAAATGAGGACACAAAACTGAATTTTAGCTGAGGAATATGTGAAAAGTTTAGTCATAAAAATGTAACAAACTGTCCAGCTTCAAGCTACAGAGTAAATTTGTCCAGTCAGAAGAAGTTATATTTGCCTAATATTTATGATGTCTTAAAAAATCAAGCAGAAACACAATTTAGTTTTTAAAAGTTTAGCTTTTCTTACTTTTTGTTCAGTGTGTGTTTGTGTGTGTGTGTGTGTTTTACTGGGGACATCCCCAGACTACTTTTTGCCTTTTAGCTTAAGACAGGGTCTTACTAAACTGCCCAAATTGACCTTGAACTGTGGCCCAGGCAGGCCTTGACTTTGTCAATCCTTCTGCCTCAGCCTCCTGAGCAGGCCAAGCATGATCAGAAGTACATATAGAGACTGAGGAGCTAGCTCAATGGCTAAAGGGCCTACCTCACAAACATAAGGACCTGAAATCAATCCCTAGTATCCACATAAAATGCCACACATAGTGATATGTGCATATAATCCCAAGCATTTGGGAGGCAGAGACAGGAGAATACCTGGAGCTTGTTAGCTAGTTAGTCAAACCTAGTTGATGACTTTCAGGCCAATGAAAGATCCTATCTAACAAACAAATAAGCAATTAAAAGACAAAAAAATAAAAGGAAGAAAAAGGAAATTGGCAGTCCCTAAGGATAACACCAGAGGTTGTCCTCTGGTCTCCATCCACATGTGCACAAATGTGCTTACTCACCTATACACATATGCATCCACACATATATGAACCCACATACACACATGCATGCATAACACACAAGAATAAAAAAAAAGAGGATAAAAGGAAGGAAGCACATCTGGAACTGTCCAGTGTGTATTTGCAGAACACCACTGCTAAGCATGGGGATAAGAATGTAACTGATGTGTAAGTGGGCTTGTTGCCTGTGACCTCTGTGGAGATTTTATGTAGTTTTTTTCTCCTGAAGCAATTTGTTCAGAGACTAAACTCTTCAAGTTAAAACAAACAACTGTAAGGAAAACAGCATATCCAGAGTTTTTTTTTTTTTTTTTACTAACACAAAGATCAAAAACAATCTCTGGCCAGTGAAGCCTAGGAATGAGCTAGCTAACCACTCTTGATTTGCACCAGGCATATCATTTCCAGTCAGTGAAGTCTGACATCCAAATGGGAACATGACCTAAGAGTATCAAGAACACCTTTGAAAAGACTGAGCTGACATGCCTATAAGGGACCAAGAGACAGTCTCTGTAGTGACTAGAACTATACAAGCTACAGAAAAGATCCTGCTGCTGTGGAAGGAAATTCAACTGAGAGAATAACCTCCTGCGTGGAAGGAAATTCAACTAAGAGAATAACCTCCTGCTTGCTATCTTAGAGAAATTGTGTCCTGGTAATTTGTAACTATTGTCTATGGTTTGGAAGATTCCAGAAGCAGAGGAGTGTAAAAGTTGTGGAATTCTGATTACTTCATTCTTGTGTTTGGGTTTTCTTCTGATGGTTTTGCTACATGACTGGAGGGAAAGAGCTCAGAAATATGGGTCTGGCGCTGCTAGCAAAGGGGGTTCTGATATTTGCAATCATGGTGACTCCCTAATCTCTGAATTGCAGAACATGTTCTTTGCTCTAAGACCTTCCTTATCAATCTGTCTGCACAGCATCGCAGGAAACATCATTCCATGCTCCCTTATCCTTTCTCTTCTGGGGAGTTTCCTTCCCTCCATGAGGAACAAGACTGTAGGGAAGGCCCGTATGTGAAGTATCATTCCTGCTACTGCCCCTCATCTTCAAGACATCTCCTCAGCATGTAGGCTCATCCTGGATAGGACCTGTCCCTGTCACTCTAGATCTTCCTCTGACAGTACTCTACAAGAGCACCAAATGAATGTTCTTTTTTTTTTTGGCCATCTTTCAGAGCTCTTATATTCTAGTAACACTGCTTTCTCTTTCATTCCAGTCCTCATGTGGTTTAGCTAAATTGTGGGCACACTGTCTGTCTTTGGCTTGCCATGCCTTCTGTCATCTGTGCAACTACTTCCTGGGGGTTTCTGCTTTCTGTATATGTGTGTGGTGTGAGAGTAAATACATATGCATTTTATTTAGTATATGTGTAAGTACAAATGTGTGTGCATGCAAATGGGGGCCAGAGATTGATGTTTGATAAGTTCCTTGACTATACAATAATTTCTTTTTTAAGACAGGGTTTCTCACTGAACCTAAAGTGCATTGATTGGGCTACACCAGCTAGCCACTAAGATCTAGGGATCTTCCTATAGCGGCCTCCTGCAGGGCTGGGATTAAGCATATATGTCACCATGTAAATCATGTTTACATGGGGATCTGAACTTGGACTTTACACCCTGAGCAACATCTCCAGCCTTTTATGTCTTTTTATTTTAATCTGAAAGAAGCTAATAATATTTCCAAGTTGTAGCTGGGCACCAATGGGCCCACAGGAGCCCATCAAGTTATGTATATATCATCCTCCTTTTAAAAAATATTTTATTTTTATTTATTTATTTGAGAAAGTGTGTGTGTGTGTGTGTGTGTGTGTGTGTGTGTGCGTGTGAGAGAGAGAGAGAGAGAGAGAGAGAGAGAATTGGCATACCAGCTGCTGCTACAAACTCCAGACACATGTGCTACCCATGTATCCTATGTATCCTATAAGAGAGTGAAATATTTGAACAGAAGTGATATTCTCAGGCTACATTTACCTGGAAACAGAGTATTTGTTAACTTCTCATTGTTGGGACAAAATACTTGACAGAAGTCAATGTAAGGCAGGAAGGGTTAATTTTAGCTTAATTTTCCCGATTACAGTCCATCATGGTGGGGGAAGGCATGTCAGCAGGAGCTTGAGGTAGCTCGTTACATTCAGACTGCAGTGTGGAAACAAAGTGATAAGTGCTAGTGCTCAGCCAGCGTTCTCCATTATATACAGTGCAGGACCTTAGCCCACTGAAGGGTCTTTTTAAAAATATTTTGATCTTTTATTCATTTGAGAAAGAGAGAGAGAAAGAGAGAGAGAATGAGCACACCAGAGCCTCAAGCCACTGCAAATAAACTCCAGATGCATGTGCCACTTTGTGCATCTGGCTTACATGGGCATTGGAGAATTGAAGCTGTGCCCTTTGGCTTCACAGGTAAGTACCTTAGCTGCTAAACTATGACTCCAGCTCAACGTGGGTCTTCTTAACTAAGTTAATGCTAATTAAGATAATCCCACACAGATAAATACAGAGGTTAACCTGATCTACACAATCCTCACAGATGATCCTCAGTCATGTCAAGTTGACAATCAATATAAACCATCACACAGCAAAATCTTACATGCATCATTAACCAGATTTTTCCAATTTTCTGTGATGATCACTCTTAATTTTAATCAATCTTATTAGAGCCTCTATCCTAGATTATGTTGGATTGCTATCCTTATCCAGGCTGATCCCTGGTCTGGCTCTCAGTCCCTCTGCTGCTAACTTCTACATGCTGAACTTGTCTCTCCTCCTAAGACTCTCCATCTTTTTGATTCTTCTCTTCAGCCTAAAGTTGGAATCATTTCATCTTTATACAAGTCATTTATCTTCTGCTGTTTTGTATCCTCTCACATTCAAACTGTCGATGCAAAAAACACAGTTCTTACCTCAAAGGGGATAAGAGATAGTTTATTCTGGAGCCAAATACAAGTGACCATGGCCTGTGAACACAGATTTAGTTTACTCTAATTCCATGTTCCATCATATTAACAATTTCATGAAGGTTTTATAGTTACAGAGCAAAAGGAAGTCATAAATTAAAGAACTTTTCAAATATAATGGCTAGCTACAGGCAGGTGGGTTGTAGAAAAGGGGGGGAAATCACCACCATAGACTTCAGATCCTAGCTGATGACATTCTTAGTACTTGGATTGGTGGAAGCTGGGGGCGGGGGGGGGGGCTCTCCTTACATGCTGAAAAAAGATCACATCTGATCAACTGGCAGTCACCAGGATGCTAGGTCAGACACAGAGGGCGGCTAGAGATACCCAAAGTAATTTGGCTCTGATCCTGCAACATTCCATCTTTATAGGAGATACGTCAGTCCAGGCAGACTTATCTGAGGCAAATGCAGCATTTCCAGAAACTTCAGTTCACAAAGCTTTATAAAAAATTCTTTAAAGTTGTACTTCTTACTTGATGCTTCCTGCTCTATTATGATTTGGTTTGAAGACACTGTTTCCACTGACTTTGATCTTCCTATGATCTTTACTCACCTACTCCTTAGCTGCTTTGGAAATTTTTTTCATATGTAGAGTTTTAAAAACCTTTTGATTATTTTACTACTGTTTCTTCCTTTACTCCTTATATCTACAAACTCCCTTATCTACCCTCTTTTTCTTTCCTGTTTGCCCTTTGAGCATTGAAAATTTTGGTTTCTTCCTTTGTCAATTACTCTGTACCTGGACCTATACTTTTCTCTCTATTTTTTTTCTCTCTGGAGCTTGGGGAACGTTAGCTTCAGAATGACCCCATCTTTGAAATCTGACTGCCACTTCCTTGTAACCCTGTTTCCCAAGAGTAACCCAAACACCCCTCCCAATTAACACATTCTTTGGATCTGGACCACCCATCCCCATTATCACTTTTTTTGAATGACTTAAATCACTTGTCTGATTATCAATTTCCTGAAGTGGTCCAAGTGGCAAAGTGGATCACCCAACAACCAAGGAATTCCAATGTGCCCACTGCCCCATAAGTATCCCCTAGTCTGTAAGTGAGGGAGGTTTTTTTTTTTTTGGTTTTTCGAGGTAGAGTTTCACTCTAGCCCAGGCTGACCTGGAATTCACTCTGTAGTCTCAGGGTGGCCTTGAACTCACAGCGATCCTCCTACGTCTGCCTCCCAGACTCCTCCCAGTGCTGGGATTAAAGGCATGCGCCACCACGCCCGGCTTATTTTTTTTTTTTTTTTTTTTTTTTTGTGAGGGAGGTTTTGATCTGCCTGGCCAGAAGCCTCTTTAGGTGTCCCTCAATAAATGTTGTAATATTGAGCTGGACCTTGGCTTGCATTTATTTGCCTGCTTTTCCCTAATAGGGAGGTCCTTTGTAAACATCCTCCCAGGTGACTTCTCAGGGCTCCTGGCTTTTTACATGAAAATGAATTTTAGGCTGAGACTCTTGGAAAGCGGCATTAGTAACTTTTATTAAAGATAAAAAGAAAAGGTGTTGTAGGATGGGGAAAGAAAAAAGTCACAACCAATGTGAGCTTTTCTAAATAAGAATCCTAGGAAGGTGAAAAGACTTAAGCAGAGTATGGGTATGGGCACCTTAGGGGAGGAGTGCAATTAACCTTCCTGTAATGGGTATATATAGGGACATGGTGACTCTCAATTTACATCCTTAAAGGTTGCTAGGGACTACCCTCCCTTCTAACATTGTTTACAGAGTGTAATTTGTAACAAAGTGAAGAATTCCCTGGGATTGGAGAGATGGCTCAGGTTAAGAGCACATCCTGTGCAAGCATGAGCACATAAGGAAGTTCAGGCAGCCACATGAGATTAATCCCTAGGACTCCCATAACCACTTGGGCATGGCCAGATGTGTCTGTAACCCTAGTTTTACAACCAGGCAGAGCCCAAAGAATACTGGAGCTCATGAAAAATATCAGAGTCCAGGATCAGAAAAAGTCTCCAGATCAAATAAGAATATGCAGAATTATGGATCAGGATACCAGAGGTTCCACTCCAGCTATCAAAGTGAGCACGCCTCACCACAGGCAAGGGCATAGGACACTGCTTGGGCACATACATGTATACATCTCACACACATACACACCACATATCACACAAGCAAAACAAATAAAAAAAACAAAACAAAACAAACAATTTCCTGTAGTAAACATAGTATATGATGGGTACTTTCTTAAACCTAGAAATGAGAGAGGAGTGTTAATGATTTAGAGATTATCTTACTGGACCATTGGACATCCATCAGTGGAGTTTTGAAGTTTGAAATCATTTCAAGTCAGAAATAATATGTTTTTCTCAGATCAGTGGTATTTGTAATCCAAAACCTTCTGACAGAAAAGGATACCACGTATTGGGGCAGAACCTCAAGTCAGATAGCTTTGTTAGGTAGTTTAGGATGACTGGGCCCCCAAAATACAGAGCATAAATGTCCTTAAATCTGAAGAGTTAATGACTCTCTCTAAAAACTAGAGGGAACTCTTTTTTTTAATAACAGTACCTAGGCCTAAAAGACCTGACACCTCTTCTGATTGATGTACTTGCCTTAGTTCAGATGGCCTTGAAGGACCAGAAACCATTTCTTAGACAATCTTGGCTAAAGAAGCCTGTTTTAAACAAGGACACAAACAGCTACAAGTTTTTATCTACTGTACTTGGCAAAGCCTGTTTACTTTAGGATACTCCTTATAAGTTTGAACCCTTGCTTAGCTCAGTGCTTCAGCCTTCATCTTACAGGAAGACTGCTGCCCCTCACTGTTTCTGTCAATAAACAGTCTGTCTGTAGAGATCAAATCCAGTGTTCTCTTTCACTTTTCTCTTATACTTTCCTACAAAGTCTCCCTTCCAATCTACACTTTACTATGGATCATAGAAGGATCTCCCCTTTCCCTATCTCATGACTAAAGGAGTTACCTAGATCTATTTTTTCCATAAATAACTTGATTCCCTCCTGTGGGAGGTGCCTGAGTAGGCAGTTAGATAAAACAGGCAGGATCAGGACAGCCTATAAAGGGAGAGGCCTTAGAACATCATACCCTCACCACACCAATCTCTGCTTGCCCTGCCTGGGTCAGTCTTGGGATTTAGTGTTTTTCCCTTCTCACCCAATTAAATCTCTCTCAAATGCACACCCTGCCAAGATGTGGGTGGATTTATCCTGTAATCCCAGAACACTTGGTTGGGACACCTGGTATAGGTGTGTCCAGGTGGGCTGGCACAAATCCTATGTCCCACTCTATCCACAGAGAGAGTGGGTCACTTTTCCTCTCTCAAGAGCTGACAGTAATGTTTTTTGGGTCTCTCTGCCACGTGACTGCTATGGTGGAAATAGGCATTTTTTTTCCTTTTATTCTTCACTTTTTTATCTTTATTAGAAGCACACATTTTTAAAATCCCTTCTCATGTTTATTCTTTTTTCCCTAAGATCCATGTGGTTACTTGGACTCCTGTGTTACACTGTCCTATGTGAGCTTTTGGGCTCCACATGGTGCATTTCTCTTCTCCCTACTTTATCATCCCTTCCCTCCCAGTTTTCTCCCTTTCCTGCTCCTTTGTAATATACAAATAAAATGTGGTATTTTAAAATCATTTTCTTGAATCTTGAATTGCCAATTCTTTGGTTAGTTTTCAGATATGAACTCAGGGCTTGGGGTTTTAGAAAATACCCCTGAACCCCACTACAGAACGGAGGCCTTCCTGAGATAGTTTGAAAATACTTTTTATACAAATAGCCACATTTTTATTCAGTTTCCCCTTACTAAAGCTTCTATGAGCTGCCACTAAACATCAGCTGCCACTTTTATTGGCTCTGCAGGTACTCGGGATGGCTTGAAAAAAGTGGCCAGCAGCTCAATGTTTCTGGAGTTCCTGGGAAGAAATAAACTCCCTGGCAGAAAAGAAATTGACTTGTTTCTTGCAGCTTCACACTGAGGAGGGTAGAGATTGAACAGAAATCAGATATGTGGTTTGAATTTTGCTCTGCCTTTCTCTGGACTAACTCTGCCATGCTCTATGTATGTAGAAATAATTTTGGGCCTACTGTTGACTCCCTTTTCCTTCTCACAAACGTAAAGTTAAAATGTATCTTTTTCTCTGGAATACTGAAATGTGTGTTTTAATCAATACTAGCAAGCACATGGTTAATTAAAGATGGTGTCCACCATGTGTCTTTTCCCCAATTAAATAGGGCATTGACCATGTATCCTTTCCCCCATTAAAGATGGTGTCAGCCATGTGGTCTTCCTGGATGGAACAATATTCTCTTTCTCTCTCTCTCTTTTTTTTAAGTTTTGCTTTTCTTTTCTTTTTTTTTTTTTATAAGAAAGTTTATTTATTTATTTATTTATTTGAGAGTGACAGACAGACAGGTAGAAAGAGAGAGAATGGGCATGCCAGGGCTTCCAGCCATTGCAAACGAACTCTAGACATGTGTGCCCCTTGTGCAACTGGCTAATGTGGGTCCTGGGAAATGGAGCCTCGAACCAAGGTCCTTACACTTCACAGGCAAGCGCTTAACCGCTAAGCCATATCTCTAGCCCAATATTCTCTTTTTGTACTCTAACAATAATTTCTATAACTTATTTATGTGGATTACTCCACTCCAGTAGTGAATAAAAGCAGAAACAAAAAAGGGAAACCAGATACGCCAAAGAAAACAGAGGTGCTAAGCTGGCTTCAAATTTGTAGTTTCTGCGGTACCACAAACAGCAAAGCCATCACCCAGCAACTGACATCAGGTTTCACTATGTTCCTGATTTAAGGTGATATTCTAGATACATGACAATTGTTCTTAATATTCATAATCATTATTTTTTTCTAGACTATCCTATATCAAGGAAGGTTTTTGGTGCCATAGATCACACACATTAGGAGGTAAAGGTAAATAAATAAATGGATTTCTTTTTTTTTCTCCTTTCCCTCTTTATAGTTTCTTTTTCCGTTTAAGTTGAGGTCTTAATATGTGTTTTATATAAAGTTAATGAAAGGAAATAGTAAATTTTGAAAGTCATAGGATTAATAAGAAAGGGTTCTTTCAGTGGTACTTAGATTTAAGCAGAAGGTACTAAGAATGGAGATTAATTGGGTGCTGTTCCTCTTAATGATTCTAAATTAAAGGACTATAAGATAAATATAGGATAGAAGTTTATAGGACATTAGGTAGATGACAAAAAGGCATTGAGTAAGTAATAAAGGTGTTGAGAAAGTTGGAAAAATGGCTTCAATTTCCTTTTTGAGAATTCTAGTGAAAATAGTTCAAACCTGCCACACCAAGTCCCTAATTTAGACTTTAAGGCCTCTAAAGAGAAATGATAAGATTTTGCTGGGTGTATTGTCTTACATCTCTAATCCCAGCACCTGATGTTTTAAAAGGATATCACAGATCAGTCATACCTCTAATTCCTGTATTTAACCAGAGATTACATTCAAAACAATATCCATACCCTTTAGTCCCAAACATTCACAGACCAGGGAGGGACCCATATCCCAGGCTCCCACAGAGGGGAGAAGTAAAGGTGCCCCAAGAACCTCCAGTAGGGCATCTAAGCCATCAAGACAGGAGTAAGGGCAGAAATCTTTGCACTTGGGCTTAGAATGGCCATGGCAGTCCTCATACACGGTGATGTAAAGCACGTGCAGGGAACTGGAGGAACCCGAGCATGGAAACTTGCCTTGTAAGATGAGCATGGATATACTATCTTGGACTGTTTTTGCCCCAGAAGACACATAAACTATGCTGTGTTCCCCTTAGATTGGGGAGAAACAGGGAAAATAACCCTAATTTCAGCCAGGCATGGTGGTCTTTGATCCCAGACTCAGGAGGCTGAGGTAGAAGGATCACCGTGAGTTTGAGGCCACCCTGAGAATACATAGTGAATTCCAGGTCAGCCTAGGCTAGAGCAAGACCCTACCTCAAGAAAAAAACAAACAAATAACAACAACAACAACAACAAAAACCCGCCTTGTTTCTTTTCCCAAATCCAGCTGAAAGGATGTCCCCTCCAACAGGGAGATTCGAGACAGGATGGGGAATAACCTGACTTTAGATTCTTCTCTTTTCTTCCTCCATTTCATTTCAGATGGCACAATTGGATTCCAAGATATTCTAAATATCTTAGCTAGCCTGTCTCCTCGAGAAAGGGCCTCATTTAGATCCACTAAGTTTCAGGACAGAAGCTTTAATCTTTTATTTCCAAAAGGCAGGGCCAAAATACCCCTAGGGAATGGAGATAAATGGCTACCACAGGGTAGTTTTAAGTACAGTACAATATTTCAACTTGATTGTTTTTGTAGGAAAAAGTACGAATGGACAGAGGTGTTGTACATACAATTATTCTTTCACTTCTGAGACCATCCTGAGTGGGCTGCTGACCAGCAGCTGGGCCTGATCACACCAGTAGTCCAACTGCCCCTGACCCTGTGATATTAGATGGAATTTGTAGAGCTAAAATAAAGCCTTTGAAGGCTAACTTATTATCAACTACAATACAGGGAGAAGAGGAGTTGCCCATTGCTTTTCTCCAAAGACTTAAGGAGACAATTAGAAATCATAGTATTGTAGTCCAGATAACTTGGAGGAAAAAATTCTTCTTAAAGATGAATTTTTAACTCAGTCAATACCTGCCTGATATTTGTAAGAAACTACAAATTTTGGTAGCCTAACCAGATAAGAGCTTAGATCAGTTGTTCCAGGCTTTAACTTCTGCTTATTATAATTGAGAATCCAAGAGCAAAAGAAAAAAAAAGAGGGGGGGGGTCAGAAAGGAAAGAAAAATAAAGATAAATGTCACCAAGAGATCATAGTGGTAATGAAGGTTGCTCAGAGAAAGGCAACTTCAAAAGACACTCTTAGGGCCTGCTTTCTCTGTGGACAGAGGGGACACAATTTTAAGCACTGTCCCAAGAGAGGCTCTGTAGGTCCCCACATGGATGCTCCTAAATGCCAAGGCAACCACTGAAAAAGCCAATGACCTCTGACTCAAAGGGACCCTAGGTTGCTGACCTCAACAGATTATTGATGATTGATGGGCCCAGTTCTCATACAGGCTCCTGTAATTCCCAGTTCACCTTGAGGGGCCCCAGGTAACTATACAGATGGCACAATATACCATGTGGCTGTCAGATAGTCAAATGGTAAAATATCAAGCCCTCATGATGGAGGGGCCTGAAATAACCCTCAAGGTTTGCTCTCCTCTCATCCTGCTGCTTACCTTCCAGAGGAGAAGGAGCTTGAGCATGCTCGTGAAGAGGTCTTATTGGAAACTGCTGCCAGACCAGACCTTAAGGACCAACCCTTAGAAAATCCTGATCTCCAGTTGTTTGCAGATGGGAGTTCTTTGTTCAGGACAGAACTAGAAGGGCAGGACATGCAGTGGTAAAAGAACATGAAATTCTTGAATCTGGCCCATTTCCAGCTAATACAATTGCCCAATTAGCAGAGTTAATAGCTCTGGCCAGACCCTGAGTGTTAGCACAGGAAAATGGGTAAATATCTACACAGACTCCAAATATACTTACTTAAGATAAGTTCCTACCTTGTCACTGGTGTAAATTGTTTTTCTAAGTGCATTAATAACTTATGTAGAAGCCAAAGCCAATTAAAATTATTGGAGCTAAAAAAGGCCAATATTTTGCCCCTGTTCCCAGGTCATGATGCCACTGGAGATGATGGCACACTTCTACCCTGGTTCCCTGGTAAGTCACCCATCTTCCTGATAAGGGAGGATACAGAGACCCAGAAACCAAAGGAAATCAGTGGGCAGTCTGAAACAGGACAGTCACAGCTGAGGAAAAATAAGTCTACCTGGCTTCCTGAGGGAAAAGCCACTTTGCTAGCACAACCCTGACTCACCCTAACAGACAACACCAGCATTGGAGACACTATAGTGCTATCCCCAGGTCCCTAAAATTTCCTTCAGAGAGCCATTAGTGACCTCCTCTCCCCAAAAAAGCCAAAAATTACATCTTTAATTAAATTTTGGCTATCTGCTTGGTCTTAAACACTTACAGAGGTAAATAAAACCAAACATAAATGGTTATCTCAGATAGTAAAACCCAACACCAATGGATAAGTTTGCTCTTTCTCTCATCACAAAGCATGCCTCATTTTCTATCCATGCTGTTATTCAGCCTTTTCATTCTACCTGCCTATAGTCAGGATGAAAATTTATTCCTTGTATGGGAACAAGAGTGTGCACACTATAGTAATCAGACTTATTGCTGGGTTTGTGGGCTCTTGCCCACTTCCAGAACATCTGGACTTCCCTGGTGGATACCTCCTTTCCAAGGGGATGACTGGAATCAGGTACAAATATATGTGAACTAGAAAGAGCTAGCTTTCCTATCCTAACCCAAGTTACTAGATGGGATGTTTCTCAATGGCCTATCAACTCTACCAGGAATGTACCTGGGCACAGAAAGACCTTCTCAAAAGAGAAAACTGACAAAGTTCTCTGTGAACTTTAAAATAGTTACCCTCTCTGGGAAACACTCTAACTTCCACATCTCCATGCTCCATTCAGCATGAAGTAGTTCATGATCTGACATCATCATTTCTTTCCATCTAACAGCAGCTAGAGTGTCCTGTCATGAGAGGAGGATATGTGTGTGTGTGTGGGGGGGGGGTGGCAGGGCTGCCAGAGTAGGCAGTCAGATTAATTAGGGAGGATCAGCACAGCAATAAAGGGAGGGATATTAGAACATCACACCGTGACCATGCCTATCTCTGCTTGCACCACCTGTGTCAGTCTTTGGATTTAGTGTTTGCCCATCTCACCCAATTACAACTCTCTCAAATGCACATCCTGTCCAGGTATGGGTACATTTCTCCTCCAAGCCCATGCCAATAGGTTGGGACAACCTGGTGTAGGTGTGTCCAGGTGGAATGGTGCCAATCCTATATTCCCCTGTATCTATGAGAGTGGGCCACTTTTTCTGTCCTTCAGGAGCTGGCCGCAATATTTTTTGGGGTCTTCAGACAGGTAAAAGTTCTCTCCCACCCTGGCAGCGGCTGCCAGGGTGGGAAGAAACACATTTTCCTGTTATTACTGTCTTCACTTTTGATCTTGATTGGAAGTGCACATTTTTGAAAACCCCTTCTCATGGTTTTTCTTTGTCGCCAATATCTATGCTCAGTTACTTGGGCTCCTGGTCTATATGTGGCCTATGTGGACCTTTGGGCTTCATGTAGTGTACTTCTCCCCCCCCCCCAATTTATCTCCCCTCCCAGTTTCCTCCCTTCCTCATTCCTTTGTAAGATCTGAATAAAATGTGATATTTTAAAAATCAGTTTCTTGAATCTGGAATTGCCAATCCTTTGATTAGTTTGCAGATATGAACTCAGGGCTTGGGTTTACAAAAAACACCCCTAAACCCCAACTCCCCCATTATACTCCCTGGGAGAGAGTTCACCTTTCCTAGAATTTAAATCTGATACTGGCTTGGTCATTGGTTAAACTCAGCCCCAAAACTTGGTGTCATGGCTAGCCTCTTCCTGAGACAGCCCCTGAGTCCATACCAATCAGCTTTCTGAGCCTCACCTGAGCCTGAAAATAAAGCACACCACAATAATGTCACAGATAGATACCAGGTGGGCAAGCCCTCTTTTTGGCATGGCACCTCTCCTGAATTTCCAGGTCCCTGTTCTGGCTAGCCTCCCCCTTCATCTTGGCCCCCTTCATCTTCATGATCTGGGGGTTGGAACCCCTACTCCCATGTGGTCTCACTACTCTCTCTTGCCTTCCACATGGCAGTAGCTCTTTGTACTTTCTTTTTGTTTTCCCTGAGTAAATGTAATGGTTTATAAATTATCCTTTTCAGTTTGGTTTATCTTGGTTCTTTGATTAAACACAGACATAAACTCAGGAGTTCAAGGACTTCTCCTGAAGCCCCCAAGCCCCATTATAATGTCATTATAACTTTTCCTATCTTTCTTTCCTGTCTCATGATCATGCTATTGGTCCATTTGCTTCTTAGAAAAATGAGCTCTGCTCAAGAAATGACTATTGATTGACTAGTAATGTTTGTTAAATCTTAGGTAGTTTCTTTAAACTGTCATGAAGTGGAGAGTAGCAAATTATAGAACTTTCAGTGTCCATGAAATTGCAAATAAAATGGGGGGGTTGTATGGACTATGTCTAGAAAAAGCAGGGTAGTCATTGTGCTAATAATGTAAAGGTCTCTGTAAGCCGCTACGAATACACACAGGTGAATTCCTCACTCATTTTATTAGTCATTATCTGAATGCTAAAGAAGTGACTTTTGTGAAGTGAGGGAAATATTTGGATATATTCCTAACCTTACTTGACTAAAGTAAAACTGTAAACAAAAGGAAAAAGAACCAGGTCTGTTTCCACTAATATCTAAATGTTTTTTCTCTTTTATCCCCTGAAAAAAAAAAATCTTCTGAATGACACTGATCTATTGGTTTTGACTTGCTTAACCAAAATTTAAATCTGAATGTCTTCCCAGCGTGATAGGATGGATCAAACAGTAAAATAAGATTGCAACAAAGGTCAAATGGCTGGCAGTAGCTAACTAAGGGGCAAGCTATTGCTATTTACAAGCATAAAGGAAGTGGGCAGCAGAGAGCTTGTAAAATTAATGGGGAAATGCAATGCTTGTATTGAAATAAAGTATAGCATAACCTGTCCAAAACAATTCTTCTCTCCTTAAATCAGAATTGAACAGAAAAGGAATAACTGCAGATTATTTTTGCCCTTCTCCATCCATCTTCACTGTCCTTTTTCTTATTTTGACTTTGTCCTCTTTGCCTGACATTCTTGTTCATGTCAATAAATGCTTACTCTGCTAGTTATCTAATGTAGACCATGGCATGGTATCGGGCATAATAATTCACTCTTTCATTTACTCACTCATTTCATAGTTTTATGATTTTTGTCAATATTTCTCAGTGCCCTCTGTTGATCTATGCACTGCTTTGCAAAGAACAGATAACCATCAATCTGTTCTCTGAAACTCATATACTCATGAGAGGAGATAAATTAATGAAATAACTCCAATATGTAATAAGATATAAAGTAAATAAAAGAATGGAAAGCAATTTGGTAGAATGAGGTAGAGATAGTGAGAGAAATCTTACCTTCCTACAGAAGGTCAGGATGCAGATAGCATTTAAGTCAAGACCCAGCAGGGGTGGGAGGACCAGTCAAGTATACCACTGGAGAAGGAGTATTTAGGGCAGAGAGAGAAATCGCTACAAAAGATTTTGCTTGACATGTTTTAATTATAGAGATATGAAAATCTGAGGTGACTTTGAGAGCAAGTTAGCCTTTCTTGGTTCTTATTTAGACTTTTATCTCAGAATTTAGGGTGCCTGACTCTCACAGTCACACAAATTTTCCACTGAGTCAGTGACCCCCAAGTTCTTGTCTCATAAATTTGATGAATGAAATCCACAAACTATAGAGTGTGAGGCTTACAAAGATTACTATAGAGCTGAAGAGAAGAATAGAAAGTAAAGCAGAGAGCTCCAAAATTGGGAAGGGTCCTAAGCTGGTAATCTTCAGAGTGATGTATAGGATAGGGCTTTATTGGATGGGGGCAGGGAATGAACTGGTCAGTCCCATGCCATGCAGTCTTAGTACCGTCCTTACTTCTGATTTCTAAGAAGTGGAACTCCTTTAGCGAAAAAGAGATAAATAAAATGCAAATCCTGCCTTACAGGGTCAAGGATATATTACCCTTTTAGTCAAGAAAAAAAAAATACTATTCCCTTCCTGGGCCCTGTTATCCTAAACACCCCAGATAATTCTGTTTTCCTGTTCTTCATCAACAGTGAGACTATGATGTGAAGCTGAGGGAGCAAGGAAGGAAGGGGTAGAGGTAATTTGTTTGTCCTGAGGTGGCAAATCTCTAGAGAGGCCTTTGGAATGTTTACCATTTACTCTGAATATGAAGGTGAATCCAATGGAAGATTCTAAGGAGCAAGGTCACTTAAGCTTTTATACTGAAGAGAGAGGTATAACAGAGCTGAGAAGCTGCTGTACAGATTCAAGCAATAACAGAGGGGGGGGCTGGAGTGGTAGGAGAAGTGGAAATGGGAAGTGCATAGGCTCTGGGCACATTGTGAGAAGGTCAGAGGAACAGCTAATGGACTGATTACATTACAGAGACCAAAGGGCAGAGTCAGAAGTGACTCTAGGGGTTTTGGTCGAGAAGCCTGGGTGGATGGAATTACTCTTAGTGAGATTTGAGACTGTGAGAAGAAGGTGTGGGAGCATGGAAGACTCAGGGTTCACGTGGTGACAGTCAAGGATGCTTATGAAGACATGCAAGCACAATTAAGAGGGGCCAAATAGACATAGGAAACTGTGGCCCAAGGAGAAGCCTGTGCAGGAGAAATAAGTGTGGGCCTTGTCAGCACACACTTTACAAAGCTTCAGAACTGGAGGAGGTAGTGTAGATGTTAAAAACAGTTGTAATAAAAAATGCTCCAAGAACTGAGCTCTAGGGACAGGCTTGCCATACCTAGAAGTCAGATTCCAGCAGGTACTATTTATAGTGACCAGAAAGAGACTGAGAAGCAAGGACTAGCAAAGTGATGGCAAAGCTCACAGTGTGATATATCCCAATAACCAGGTGAGCAGAAGTGTCTCAAGAAAGAAGAATTGACTGTGTCAATTAAATATTGCTGAGAGTTTAAACAAGATGACTGACACACCAGCACTTATGTTACTACAGGAAAAAACAACAACAAAAACTGTGGCAAAGAACTTCCTTAGGAATCAGCCCCCGTCTTGCAGACTCCAGCATTCAAAGTTATATTATATAGCACAGTAGTGGGAATAGTGCCAGAGAGGCCCATAATGGGTGGGCAGCATGTCTGACAGAGGCCAATGGCAAAGAAAGCAGAGAAAATGTGATATAATCACAAAAGTGTTTATAGATAAAACTGTGAAGAGCTAAAAGCATAAATGTTTAAAAATATTGTACTGTAAGTGACCAAGAATAAATCACTTGTGTTCAACAGAAGAGATTTTAGTAAAAATCATCTGAAAGACATCGTGTCCCTTTAGGCACTTGTTTTATGAAACATTTTCTTAAATTTTACAAGAATACTGGAAAAGAAAGGGATGTATTTTTCTACAAATTTAAATGTGCCATTTTTTCTTACTCCTGAGTAGAATTCCATCATGTAGATATAACCACATCTTGGTTATCCATTCATTCAATAATGGGCACCTGGGTTAATTCCAGTTTTTAGCTATTATGAATTGAGCAACTATCAACATGGTTGAGCAAATATTTCTGAACTGAGATATGGAGCTTTTAGGGTAAATGCCCAGTAAGGGAATAACAGGGTCTGATGGTAACTCTATATTCATCCTTTTCAGGAGTCTCCAAATTGATTTCCACAGAGGTTGTACTAGATTACTTTCCCACTAACAGTGAATGTGGGTTCCTATTTCTTTGCAGCTTAGCCAACATATGTTTTCATTTGATTTTTTAATGTTTACTATCCTTACTGGGATAAGGTGGAATCTCATAGTTGTTTTAATTTGCATTTCCTTAATGGTTAGGGATGTTGTACATTTTCTTATGTTTGTTAGCCACTGTAATTCTTCCTCTGAGAGCTCCCTATTTAGTTCTCTGTTGGGCCTGGAAAGGCCCGGACCCAAGGCCTAGTGGAACTTCCTGAGCCTAGCTAAACTTTGGCGATCTGCCTCTGGCCAGCTATGACTCAGCAAGACGTCTAATGGCCTCTGGCCTGTTACTCCCGCATAGGAGTTGAAATTCCCACACGCGCACTTAGACCCAATCATTTTAAAAGTCCTGGTATACTATTGGCCCTTACCTCTCCCCCCATCCTAGAATCCCCACCCTCCTTCTCAACACTATATAGGCAACCGCCTGTAACAATAAAGTAAGTTCCTGCTTTGACAAGACTCCCGGCTTGGTGGTGTGTTCCTAGCCGTCGACACTCATCCTCCTCAACCCCTTGGGAGGAACCAGCAGGCCTGGTCCTTCCTCAGCAGGACCTGTGGGGGGAGCCCGGCAGTTCTCTGCCCTACTTATGGAGTGGGTTGTTTGACTTTTTTATTGTTTAGTTTTTTGAGTCCTTTGTAGATTCTAGATATTAGGCTTCTGTCAGTGGTATAGCTGGCAAAGATTTTCTCCCATTCAGTGGGTAATATATTGGCTCTTCTTATGCTATGTTTGTCTGTGCAAAAGCTTTTTAGCTTCATGAGATCCCACTGGTTGAGTGCTATTTTAATTAGCTTGTCTACTGGGGTTTTGTTCAGGAAGTCATTCCCAGTCTTATATCATGGAGAGTGCTTCCTATTTTGTCTTATAGTAGTTAAAGTTTCAGGTCTTATATTGAGGTCTTTAACCCATTTGGATGTGATTTTAGTGTACAGTGAAATGAGGGTGTCTAATTTCAATTTTCCTACATATGGTCATCGAATTTGTACAATACCATTTGTTGAAGATGCTGTATTTTCTCCAGTCTACATTACTGGCACCTTTGTCAAAGTTTAAGCAGGTGTGGTTGCTTTCCCTAAAGTCTGGGTCTTCAATTCTGTTTCACTGGTCTATGTTTCTGTTTTTATTACAGTTCCATGATGTTTTTGTCACCATGGCCTTGTAATATAGCTTTAGATCAGGTATGGTGATACCACCAGAAGTGTTTCTATTTTTTTCTTTTAATTTTTTAATTTTTTTTTTTATTATTTAGTTCTGTACTCAGCGAATACAGTCAGTTTGGTACCATTATTAGGCACATCCGTGACCTACACCCTTCACTTGGCCCCTCCTTGTTGAGGTACATGGGTCATGCATTCTAGAGTTAGTCCGCAGTTATGGGTAGGATAACTGTCTCTGCATATCATGACCCAACATGTGGCTCTGACATTCTTTCCGCCCCCTCTTCCACAAAATTTCCCTGAGCCATGTTGGGTTCATTTTTGGCCTGCTTCAATGATGAGGTGTTGGGGACCTCTGAGGCTCTGGACCTCTGATTTGGTAGGAGTTGATTTTTCTCTGGGTTGATCTCCTTCACCTTTGTGCTGGTACCCGGTTCACCAGGAAAACAGCCCCTTGCTTGTTTTGCCAATTATTCTTAGTTTCAGCCGGGACCTTTTTGAGGTATGATAGGGTGGCTCTCTCCTTAGGGTCTACATCTATCTGAAAAAGAGAAGCAGATACTCCAATGGAGAGTATGTTAGCACCAGAAAAATGAGATAACCCTTACTTTTTAATAGAGAATTTAATAGGTGTAGGCCCTCTTCTAGCCCACGATTGATGGTAGCTTGATAATGGAGAGCAGGCTTATGTTTGGATATGGTTCTGACTTGTTTCCCAGCACCAGCTATGGGTCCCGTACCACTGAGGGGATCAGTTAGCCGAATCAAGAGCAGTTGGTTCCCCACCATGGCTGTGTGCCACTATTGCACTTGTGTGGGCATCACAACAAGTTATTTGCTGCGAAGAAGGTTAGACCATGCGTTACTTCGACAGATATTGGTCATTTTTCCCCAGTCACCCATGTAGCACCTTCTGGCACTAGACGCGCTGACTGTCTGGGGACTGACTCTCTTCCAACTTCCAGCCATGCCATTCCATTTTGCATGTCAACCACATAAGGTGTCTTCAGCAGTGTGGTCTTATCACTAACCTGTGGTACGTCATCAAGTACTCAGACATAAATCTGTCTTTCTTTTAGGAAACCTTGTAGGTCTCTCTGATCAAAAGCTCATTGTGGATGATAGCCACATGCTGGTACTAGGAGTTACAAGTCAGTGCCCATTAAGAAAAGGAAGGAAAAGATAACTAATATACAAGAGCTAGAGAGAGAGAGAGAGAGAGAGAGAGAGAGAGAGAGAGAGAGAGAAGCTGTAGAAGATTAAGGTCAGTCTTCATCATAACCTCTCCAGTGACTTGTGGCTCAGGTGTTCCCTCAAAGGGCGTGGTGAAGGTTCAACCATTTGGTCTGCCTTTTAGGATGTAGAATTTTATGATACCATTGTCATTTGGGTCTAGATTTGTGTTTCCCACCCCCTCCATTGTCCTCCCCTCTCTCCCCATCCATCGTATAGACTAGTCCACAAGATGCTTGCTGGGTATGTAAGGCATCTTGGGTAGATTCAGGTTAGGTGCTTTAGATGAGTGAGACTATGTGACATTTTTTTTTTTTTCCTGTGGTCAGGTAAGTTCACTGAGAATGATCTGTTCCAGGTTCAACCATTTTTCCTCAAATTTCATTGTGTCATTTTTTCTTACTGCTGTATAGAATTCCATTGTGTAGATATAGCACATCTTAGTTATCCATTCTTCTAGTGATGGACATCTTGGTTGATTCCAGTTCTTAGCTATTACAAATTGAGCCGCTACAAACATGGTTCAGCAAATCTCTCTAGCCTGTGGTTTAAAGGTTTTAGGGTAGATGCCCAGTAAGGGAATAACTGGATCTGTTGGTATCTCTATAGTCAGCTTTTCAGGAGTCTCCATATTGCTTTCCAAAGTGGTTGTACCATCCTACATTACCCCCAACAGTGGATGAGTGTTCCTACTTCACATCCTTGCCAGCATTTATTATCACTTGATTTTTTGAAGTTTGCTATCCTTATTGGGGTAAGGTGGAATCTCATTGTTGTTTTAATTTGCAATTCTCTGATGATTAGGGATGATGAACATTTTCTTAAGTGTGTGTTTGCCATTTGTATTTCTTCCTCTGTGAACTGCCTGTTGAGCACCTTGCCCCATTTTGTGAATGGGGTGTTTGACTTTTTACTGTTTAGATTTTTGAGTTCTTTGTAGATTCTAGAGATTAGGCCTCTGTCAGTTGGATAACCAGCAAATATTTTCTCCCATTCTGTGGGTAATCTATTGGCTTTGCTTATTGTATGTTTGTCTGTAAAGAAACTCTTCAGCTTCATGTGATCCCATTGTTTGAGTTAACTGTTTAAGATTGTGAGCTACTGGGGTTTTGTTCAGGAAGTCTTTTTCCATTCCTATATCATGGAAAGTACTTCCTATATTTTCTTCCAGTAGGAGTCAAGTTTCTGGTCTTATATTGAGGTCTTTGATCCATTTGGACTTGAGTGTAGTGCATGGCAAAATGTGTGGATCAAGTTTCAGTTTCCTGCATATGGTTATCCAGTTTGTCCAGTACCATTTGTTGAAGATGCTGTCTTTTTTCCAGCCTATATTGTTAGGGGCTTTGTCAAATATCAAGCAGCTATAGTTGCTTGACCCAAAGTCCAGGGTCCTCAAGTCTATTCCACTAGTCTATACTCCTGTTTTTATGCCAGTATCATGCTGTTTTTATTACTATGGCTTTGTAATATAGCTTTAGATCAGGTATGGTGATGCCTTCAGAAGCATTTCTTTTGCTGAGGATATGTTTGCATATGCGAGGCCTTCTGCCTTTCCATATGAAATTTGAGATCATGTTTTCTATCTCTGTGAAGAGCACTATAGGCATTTTAATTGGAATTGCATTAAATATGTATATTGCCTTTGGTAGGATTCCCATCTTCACAATGTTAATTCTGCCTATCCAGGAGTATGGGAGGTCTCTCCATTTTCTTAAGTCCTCCTCAATTTCTTTTTTGAGTGTTTTTTATGTTTTCATTGTATAGATCTTTCACTTCCTTGGATAACGTTATTCCAAGGTAGTTTTTTGTTGTTGATATTGAAAATGGACCATGTCCCTTATTTCTTTCTCTATATCTTTGTCATTTGCATATAGAAAGGCTACTGATTTTTGTGCATTGATCTTTTATCCTGCTACTTTGCTATAGGTGTTAATCACCTTCAGGAGTTTTGGTATGGAGTCTCTCGGGTCTCTTACATATACAAACATGTCATCAGAAAATACAGCTAACTTAACTTCTTCCTTTCCAAATTGTATCCCTTTTATTTCCTTCTCCTGTCTTATTGCTTGAGCTAGGACTTCCAGTACTATATTGAAGAGCAGAGGTGAGAGTGGACAACCCTGTTTTGTTTCTCATCTTAATGGGAATTTCTGCAGTCTCTCTCTGTTAAGTATTATCTGGGCCTTAGGAGCTTTGTATATTGCCTTTATTATATTAAGATATGAACCAAGCATGCCAATTCTCTCCAATGTTTTGATCATGAAGTGATGTTGTATCTCCTCAAAGGCCTTTTCTACATCTATCGAAATGGTCATGTGGTTTTTGTGTTTAACCTTGTTTATGTGGTGTATTACATTGACCAATTTCCATATGTTGAACCACCCCTGCTTTACTGGCATGAATCCCACTTGTTCAAGGTGGATAATGCTTTTTATGTGTTGTTGGATTCGGTTTGCAAGGATTTTGTTCAGGTTCTTTGCATCTAAGTTCGTCAGGGAAATAGGCCTGGTAGTTTTCTTTTCTTGTGGCATCTCTGCCTGGTTTTGGAATTAGGGTGATACTAGCTTCAGAAAAGGAATTGGGTAGCTTTCCCTGTTCACCAATTGTGTGGCACAGTCTGAGGAAGATTGGTTTGAGTTCTTCCATGAAGGTTTGATAGAATTCAGCTGAGAAGCCATCTGGTCCTGGACTCTTCTTTTTGGGGAGGTTTTTTATTACTTTTTCAATCTCAATGAGTGTGATAGGTTCATTGAAGAGGTTAATCTTCTCTGAGTTTAGCTTTGATAGATGGTATGTGTCCAGGAATTTATCCATCTCCTCCACATTATCCAGTTCTGTGGAATAGAGTTTTTTTGAAATATGTCCTGATGATTCTCCCAATTTCACTTATGTCTGTTGTGATCTCTCCTTTTTCAGTTTGAATTTTGTTAGTTTGAAGCATCTCTTTTTTTTGCTTGATGAAATTGACCAGGGGTTTGTCAATCTTGTTTATTTTTTTTTTCAATGAACCAGCTCTTTATTTTGTCAATTGTCTTAATTGTTTTCTTAGTTTCCAATTCATCAATTTCTGCACTGATTTTAATTATTTCTTTCCTTCTGGAGCTCTTTGGGTTGGATTTTTCTTGCTTTTCCAGTGCCTTTAAGTGGATGGTTAGGTTATTGATTTGGAATCTCTGTCCTTTTTTTTTTTTGAAGGCATTGATTGCAATGAATTTTCCTCTGAGGACTGCCTTCATTGTGTCCCATAAGTTTTGGTACGATGTGTTCTCATTTTCATTCAATTCCAGAAAGTTTGCAATTTCATTTTTTATTTCTTCCACTATCCATTTATTGTTTAGAAGTGTGCTGTTCAGTTTCCTGGTGCCATTGGGATTCTTGGTGGGTCTTTTGTTGTTACTTTCTAGCAATATAGAATTGTGATCTGATATCGTGCAGGGAATTATATCCATCTTCCTAAATATGTGGAGGAAGGCTTTGTCACCCAGTGTATGGTCTATTTTAGAGAATGTTTCATGGGTTTCTGAGAAGAATGTGTAGTCTCTGGATTTGGGATGGAAAGTTTTGTAGATATCCACTAGGTCTAAGTGATCTATGATTTTGTTGAGCTCTCTTACTTCCCTGTTGAGTTTCTGTTTGGATGATCTGTCTATTAGTGATAATGGTGTATTGAAGTCCCCAACTATGATGGTGTTGGTGCGTATTTCTGTTTTATTGTCACGTAGGTTTTGGTTTATGAACTGTGGTGCCCCTGTGTTTGGTACATACAGGTTTTTGATTGTAATATCCTCTTGATGGATTGTTCCCTTGATAAGTAGGAAGTGCCCTTCTTTGTCTTTTTTGATTATTTTTGGTTTGAAGTCTATTTTATCTGATATTAATAGAGCTATGCCTGCTTGTTTCTTATTCCTGTTTGCTTGGAATATTGTTTTCCACCCTTTCACCCTGAGGAGGTGTCTGTCTTAGTGGTGAGTTGGGTTTCTTGAAGACAACAGATTGAGGGATCTAGTTTTTTGATCCATCATGTTCGCTTGTGTCTCTTGATGGGCGAATTAAGGCTATTAATATTTAGGGTAATGACTGTGAGATTTGATTTGACCCCTGCCATATTGTCATGGTATATGTGGTTTGGTGTTTTCATGGACTTTGAAGTTTTTTTGCCTACTCTGAGTTTGGTTATTGTGTGGAGAATTTCCTGAAATACTCTCTGTAGCTTTGGTTTTGTGTTCACATAATTGTAAAGCTGAGTTTTGTCATGGAAAGTTTTTCGTTCATCATCTATTATGAGGGATACTCTTGCTGGGTAGAGTAGCTTGGGTTGGAAGCCATAGGTTCTTAGACTTTGCAGCGTTTCATTCCAGGCCCTTCTAGCTTTCAGGGTTTCCATTGAGAAGTCTGGAGTAATTCTGATGGGGTTACCTTTAAAAGTGGTGTGCTGTTTTTCCCTAGCTGCTTTTAGGATTTTCTCTTTGGTGTCAATGTTTAGAGTCTTAATGACAGTATGTCTTGGAGAGTTTCTCCTTTGGTCAAGTCTGTTTGGAGTTCTGTTGAATTCTTGTATCTTGATGGGCCTTTTCTTTTGTAGACTGGGCAAATTTTCTTCAATTATTTTATTAAATAAGTTCTCCATGCCTTTGGTCTGAATTTCTTCTCCTTCTGGTATTCTAATGTTCCTTATATTAGGACATTTAAGTGTATCCCACAATTCTCTCATGTTCTGTTCACAGAAACTTTTGAACTTACTGAAAATTTTGAACTCTTGAACTGTTTCTTCCATCTTGTTTTCCAGATCAGAGTTTCTCTCCTCCCCATGGCTGACTATTCTTGAGAGGTTCTAGAGAGTTTTGGGCTTGTTCAATTAGGTTTGCCTTTTCTACTACTTTTATATGTATAATTTCCTTCCCTCTGTCAAGATCCCTCTTCACATCATTTTCTGATTTTCTTGATGATTCTTGGAATTCATCCTTGCATTTCTTTATGTCTTCATTTAGCACCGCCAGCTGATTTTTAAGGTCTTCTTTTTTTTCATTCTCCCTCAAATCTCTTAACTCTCTTTGAACTCCTTCCAATTTCTTATCTATTAGTTCTAGTTTAGTGATGGCAGCATCCACATGATTATTGGTCATTTGTTGCTTTTCTGCAAGTTCTACCAGTATCTTGGTTTGGGTTGCATTGGTCATAGCTTCATTTTGGTCTTCTGAGCCTAATGACTCTTCTATGTTTTGATTAGAGATGTTCATTATAGGACTGGTTGATCTAACTGGATTTGCTTGCATTTGATTTTTCATGTTATTTCTTTTGTGCTGTGGTTTGACCATCACAGTGTATGGGCACATAGGTAGGTGGATCAGCCTGGGCTCAAGCACAATGGGAATCTGAAGCTGCCTGAGGCAGTTGCCGAGCTTTAGCTCTCACTTGCCAAAGCTGTCTGAGCTCATGCCTGGCTGGGGACCAAAGTTCCCTGAGCTCTCACACGGTAATGCACCAAAGCTGCCTGCACTCACACTATGAGGGACACTAAGGCACCAAGCACTGAAGCAGCCAAACCTCAGGTGGGGACACTGGGACCCAGAGGTGGTCTGTGTTCCCCCACAATAAGACAATGGCAGAAGGCTGGCACAGCAGACAGATAGGGGATGGCACCTGAGCTGATGCAAGCAACAGACACAGTCTGAACTCACGTGGCAGTTGCAATGGGCCTGGGCTCGCATGCGGATATGCAGCAGTTAGAGCAGTCAGTGAGCAAGTGGGTGTAGCAGTCTAAGCTTCCACATGCAGGGATCCATCTACAGAGGGGCGCCATTTGGTGCGCAAATTGATCAAAGGAGCCCGAGCTCCAGTGGGCCAGCAGGCGTAGCCTGGCTAAGGTCACTTGTGGGCAGGGGTACCAGGGCAATCGCCCCTGTGCAGTGAGGCAAGTGGACCTATGTTGGCTTGGGACCCTTTTCCTACAGTAAGTGTGGGAGTTTCCTGAAGCTGGGACTGTGGGTACAGAGGCTGCTTGGGGGGAGGGCTGGGCTACCCACCCTCTAGGGAATCAGCAATTCCCTGTTTTTCCCCCTCTGTGCCCTCCCACTGGCAATCTATTGGAGATTGTTCTCCCCTAAAAGACCGAGTGAACACTTAATGTCTTCCCTTTCTTTCCCAGGGATCTGTGGTGCAGTGTGGCAGTCGCCATCTTGGCCAGAAGTCCTCCCAGTCTCCAGAAGTGTTTCTTTTACTGAACATATGTTTTGGATATCTAATGCCTTCTGCCATTCCATGTGAATTTTGAGATCATTTTTTCAGCCTCAATTCCTCATTTCATTGATTTTGAAAATTGTTTTCCTAGTTCCCAATTTAATTTCTGCTCTATTCTTGATTATTTCTTTCCATCTGGGGCTCTTTGGGTTGGATACTTCTTTCTTTTTCCCAGCACCTTTAGGTGGACAGTCAGGTTATTTATTTGGGATCTCTCTGTCTTTGAAATGAACGCATTTAAGGTTATGAATTTTCCCCTTATGACTTCCTTCATTGAATACCATAAGTTTTGGTAGGTTGTGTTTCCATTATCATTCAAATCTAGGAATTTTACAATTTCTTTTTTTATTTCTTCCACAACCCACTCATTGTTTACAAGTGTATGGTTTAGTCCTAGGATTTAGTGGCATTCTTGATGTGTCTCTTGTTGTTAATTTCTAGCTTTAAAGCATTTTGATCTGACAGAGTGCAGGAAGTTACTTCAATTTTACGAACTTTATGAAGGCATGCTTCATGACATAATACCTGATTAATTTTAGAGACGGTTCCTTGGGCTGCAGAGTGTACTCTGTAGAGTTGGGGTGGAAAGTTCCATAGATATCCATTAGGTCTAGTTGAACTATGATGTTGTTGAGTTCTATTATTTCCCTGTTGATTTTCTGCTTGGATGATCTGTGTGTTAATGATAGTGGTTGTAGCAGACAGCTTCAGGTTCAATGAGATGAACTTCCAGACCAGGCACAGTTATGGAGGAAGGGATATTTATTGAAGCCTACAGATCCAGGGGAAGTTCCATAAATGGCAGAGGAAGCTGGCCTACCTTCATAGGACCGAGCAGAGAGAGAGAAGCACCAGCCAAAAGCCACACAGCACAGCACACTTCAGGAACTCCAGCTAGGCACACTTTGCATAGCCTTAGATTGAAATCTGAAACCCACCACCACACCTTAAGAGCCACCCAGTGAAATTTCCTCCAGCCAGGTGTCTCCAGATGCAAACTACAAACAAATAAACAACTAAAATATATTGGGGGCCATCTATTCAAACCACCACAGTGGGTTATTGAAGTCTCCAACTATGATGGTGTTGGTGTTTATTTCTGTTTTATTTTTGAGTAGATTTTGTTTTATAAACTGTGGTGCCCCTGTGTTTGGGGCATATATATTTATGAATGTGAGGTGCTCATGTTGGACCATTCCCTTGATGAGTAAGAAGTGGCCTTCTGTGTCCTTTTTATTTGAGAGCAACAGACACAGAGAAAGAGGCAGATAGAGAGAGAGAGAGGGAATGGGCGTACCAGGGCCTCCAGCCACTGCAAACGGAACTCCAGATGCGTGTGCCCCCTTGTGCATCTGGCTAACGTGGGTCCTAGGGAATCGAGCCTCGAACCGGGGTCCTTAGGCTTCACAGGTAAGCGCTTAACCACTAAGCCATCTCTCCAGCTTCTGTGTCCTTTTTGATTACATTTGGTTTGAAGTCTATTTTATCAGATATTAATATAGCAAAACTGACTTATTTATTTTATTTCCATTTGGTTGGAATATCATTTTCCAACCTTTCATCCTGAGGACTATCTTTAGTCTATCTTTAGTGGTGAGGTGGGTTTCTTGAAGACAGCAGATAGAAGGGTCAATTTTTTTGATCCATCTTGATAACCTGTGTCTTTTGATGTGTGAGTTAAGACCATTAATATTTAAGGCTATTACTATGAGGTTTGAATTAATCCCTGCCATGAAGAGGTGTTTTATGGGGTTGGGTGCTTACTTGTGTTATGTACTGTTTTTAGCCTGGCCTATTTTGGTTATTGTGATCTTTTTCTTATTGGCTCCTGAGATTGGTTGTTTAACTGTTCTGTGTGGAGTATTCCCTCAAGTATTCTCTGTAGGCTTGGCTTTGTGTTCATATAATGATAGACTTGACTTCTTTCATGGAAACTTTTTCTTTTGCCATCTATTATGAGGTATACTTTTGCTGGGTAAAGTAGCTTGGGTTGGAAGCCATAGTTTTTCAGACTTTGAAGTCTTCCATTCCAGGCCCTTCTGGATTTCAGGGTTTCCATTGAGAAATCTGATTTTATTCTAATGGATTGCCTTTGTATGTTGTGAATTCCTTCTCTCGTGTTGCTTTTAACACTCTGTCTTTGTTTTCATTGTTAAGAGTTTTAACTATGATGTGTCTTGGAGAGTTTCTTCTTTGGTTCTGCCTGTTTGGTGTTCTGTGGGCTTCTTGTATCTGGTTGGGCCTCTCTTTTGCAAGATTTGAAAATTTTTCTTCAATAATTTTGTTGAGTATGTTTTCTATGCCTCTGGTCTGGATTTCCTGTCCTTCTGGTATGCCCATTAACCAGATGTTTGGTCGTTTTAGAGTGTGCCACAGTTCCCTTGTATTCTGTTCACTTGATTTTTTGAACTTAGCAAAGTTTTTGGTTTCTGATCAATTTCTTCTCTCCTAACTTCCAGGTCTGAGATTCTGTTTTCAACATGAGTAACTCTGTTGATGAGTGGCTCTAGAGATGGTTTTATAAATCCTGTTTGATTTTTGTTTTCTGTTGTATTGTGTTGTTTTGTATAATGTTCATCTCTTTCTTGAGGTATGATTTCAATTTGAATTCTGATTTTCTTAATGCTTCTTATAGTGCATTCTTGCATTTGATCAAGTCTTCATTAAGCTTAATCAACTGGTTGTTGAGGTCTTCCATTTCTTGACTTACCTTCAGTTCAGTTTACTCATGTCTCTTTTGAGGGTTCTAATGTTTTCTTCAATCAAGTTAAACCTACTGTAAAGAGCTGAATCCTATAGGAGATGATTCTGTTCAATGTCATTGATACTATTGTTGGTTCTTTGATAGTTTGCTTCAAGTTCAGTGATTTTTTAAAATTAGGGTCTCATTGGTTGTTGTATTTTCATTTGGGGAATGAATTTCTGTTGATTTCTCTTTGATTTTATTGGAGGCTTCCATAGCAGTACTAGACATCCTTGGTGGAGATCTCTCAGTTTTCTGACTTTCATTGGTTTTTTGCATTGTTGTGTACCCATTTTAGGAAGACTCTTTGTTTTATTGAGGAGGAAGGAAATTTGTGTCCTTTGGCCCACTCACCCTCTGACTCAGGTGAACAGGGATGTTAGTACTTTGTGGCCAGTCAAGACACCAGAACAAAAGACGTGATTCCACAGTTCACATGGGGGTCAGCCCTCCCCAGAAGAGGCACAGTGGAACCTACCAGTACTGGGGGCCTAGGGGGAATAATGGAACATGGATCTAGCCTACTTCATGCTGAGCTATCAGGACATGGACCAGTGCAGGTAACCTAGACTGGGGAGGTGAGAGAAGCCCAGATACAGGGGTCTGGTCTACTTACTCCAGAGGGTTGCGGCCTCCCTCACACTGACCGTGTGCAAGGAACTCAGATCCGGGCAGTGGGATGGAACCAGAAATGGGTCAGGCCTACTCACTCCAGACTGCCAAGCCCACTCACACACCGACAGAACAAGGAGCTCAGACCCAGAAGGAGGTGGGAGGAGACCAGATATGGGTCGGGCCTACTCACTCTAGACCACTATGCTGGCCCACACGCTGACCACGCCATTAATCATAGAATAACATTGCTTCAAGAAACTAAAAGAAAACAAAATTATGGAGATATATACTTACTATATTCATGATTTAAAAGATTTAATATTTTCACAGTGGATCTCTTTGAGTTGAGCTATACATTCAATGACATTCCAGCCAAACTCTTTTTCAAAACCTTTTATTGATAATTTTCATCCATCTACATAATATATTTTAATCATCATTCCCTCCAGTTACCTTATTTTGCTATACTCCTTGTCACTTTTCCATTGATCCTCTTCTTTCCAAGTACTCCCTCTTCTACAATGATGTCATTTCCCTCTTCCTCTACCATAGATGATTGTGCAGGTTTTGTGTAGTTAATGATATCCACTGTGACATGAATGCAATAGCCACAGCCACTTCATGTTTGGAAGAGAATGTTCTTCCCCAAGGCATTATTCCCTATCTGTTGGTTTTTACATTCTTTCTACCACCCCTACCTTAAAAAAGAGTGTTGCTTGAGCTTGAGAGGATGTATTAGAGATGTCTTATTTAGTAGGGAGCACTCAGAAGTCACTTATTATCAGCCCAGTAGTCACTTCTATCTAATCTATGAGTATGAATACAAATATTTAAGATCAATTTGGTGAGCATAGCATGTACATTTAGCCAAACAACAGCAGTACTTTCTCTTATTGGGCCTATGACCTTCATAGCCATAGGCTTTTAACTAGGCTTTCAGTACCAGGCATAAAATCCCTCTTGTAAAGCAGGCCCTAAAATCCAAAGAGAGAGCAGGTAGTTATTCCAATTATAGCCATGACACTGAAGGGGTACAGGAGCAAGCTAGCTAAAGCAGTTTCAGTTAGGAATAGAGGCTCAAAAAGAACCATGAAATGCCACCCCACATGCCACCTCTCCCTGAAACAAGAAAAACCTCTTAACAAAAATGATACTTGTCAGATTGAAACCTATCTATAGCATATGCTGCTGCCCACAGTCTACTGTGCTACCTTGGTGGGCTGACCCAAATGGATTAATCCTAAGATTCATCCTCCAAATTTACTAGCCAATCTGATCTTCCCCTTACATACTGAATCTGATGCTAAAATGGCTGCCACCTTCCAGCCATCCCTCTCTGCTCTCTGGATGATGGGACCCTCAGTGTGTGTGTGTGTGTGTGTGTGTGTGTGTGTGTGTATGTATGTATGTGTGTCTTCTCTTCACTTAGGCCGCAGGGACACACATGAGTCTGGCTTCCCCCTTGCCCAGCCTGGCTGAGGGCAGGGCATAGCACTGTTTCTTGGTCTGGGAAAACTTTTCTGTTTGCCTCTGCTTTATATTTTGGGGAAGCTTCTCACTTTACATGTATGATTTTTTTCTTTTTTCTTGAGGTAGGCTGTCACACTAGTTGAGGCTGACCTAGAGTTCACTATGTATTCTCAGGGTGGTCTTGACCTCATAGCAATCCTCCTACCTCTGCCGCCCAAGTGCTGGGATTAAAGGTGTGCACCACCACACCTGGCTCATGTATGAGTTTTCAATGATCTCTGAATATACCACATGGGTGCTCTCACCAACTCTAGAATTGCTACCTGTGTACATACTCTAAACTTGAGGTAACAATAAGTGTAATCCTCTTCATCACTCATTTCTCCTCTGAATCTGTTGGTTTCTTCTTTGATATCTGCCCTCTCATTTTTTTTTTTTCTGTTAGCCTCACCATTTGTCCTCTTCAGTTTCTCTTAAGTCCACATGATTGCAGCTTTCCCTACACAAGTTTATAGATTCTAAATTCCAAAAGCCTGTTTATTTTAAGCTTATGTGCTTGCAGCTTTACCCAAATTTTCCTTTAAAAGTCTCAGTTTAATTCCCCTACACGTGCTCATGTCTCTAATCCAATTTTCCCCCAAAGATCCTCAATTTTTCTCCTGCTTTGGTACTTTCCTTCTGCAAGAAAGCACATGGTAGATGCCATGTATATTTTTTGAGTCTCTCTACTTATGCACATAGTTCTATTTTCCATGTGCTTACTACTGTTTCAGTCCATTTCTAAAGACCTCAATTTCTCTTAAATTAATCTTATAAACCATGAAGTGTTTCCACAGGATAGCATGTTTCCTATTTTCCATGTTTTTAGCCTCTCTTCCTAAACCCCAATCTCTCTTAAATAAATCCCATAAGTAAACTTAATAATTCATAATTTATCCTTCTTGGGTCTATCTTTATTAATTTTTTTACTACAGGTAGGACAGAATGCAAAACTTGGGGTTCATAAATACTGGAGGACCACACCTGACTCCCCAAATCCTGCATTGATATGATTGCATCAGTAGATATATCTTGTCTGGTTGATCAGTTGTGTAGCTCACAGATTTCACCACTTGGCTGACTTCTCTACGCTAGGAGCATACATAGCATTTTCTAGCACTGTGACAATTATTCAGCAAGGAAAAGGCTCCCATCCTAGTCCTGGCTTGATTTTTCAGCCAAACCGTGTTGTTGTCAGCAACAGGACCTTATAATGTTGTTTGGGTAGGTTACCAAGACCATTGGTAATAGCCTATATTATTTGGGGAGGAGGATCTCATGGACCAGGAAGCCAGAGGTAGGATACCTTCTAGTGAGCTTGGTCCAGTCCTGAGGTCCCCAGAACCACATAGGATCTTACATTTTTATTCAATCCAAAATTCCATGTACTTTACTTGAAGTGTGTACACCACTGACATTTTATGTAAGTGCTGACACTGTTGAGCTTCTTTGTACCCTCCTAGTATTTGCTTGCTATTTTGTTACAGGTGTTTTTGCTTCAATATATTCTTTTTAATTGCCATTATTTGGGTTAATTGAATTTTTTAAATATTTTATTTTTATTTATTTATTTATTTGACAGAGAAAGAGAGAGAGAGAGGGAGAGAGAGAGAGCGGGGGGGGGGGAGGGGATGGGCATGCCAGGGCCTCCAGCCACTGCAAACGAACTCCAGATGAATGCGCCCCCTTATGCATCTAGCTAACATGGGTCCTGGGGAATCGAACCAGAGTCCTTTGGCTTTTCAGGCAAATGACTTAACCACCAAGCCATCCCTCAAGCCCTGAATATTTTTATTATTCAATTTCATGTGTACTGTTGGCTTTTGAACTCTTTGCTATGATATATTAATGTTTGCTCAAATGTTTATAGTGTAGGTTGTTAAACTCACAACTAAAATCTTTCATGAAATGATATATTTTCCCAACCATATAAGAGCCTTACAAAAGTAGACTTCTACTTCTCTCTTCCTGCTTGTATTAGGCAGGGCACTCCAGAGACAGAACAAAAAAGATACAAAAGATGAGATGATTGAGAGGATTTATTTTTTTTATTTTTATTTTTTATTTTTTGGTTTTTTGAGGTAGGGTCTCACTCTGGCTCAGGCTGACCTGGAATTCACTATGTAGTCTCAGGGTGGCCTCGAACTCTCGGCGATCCTCCTACCTCCGCCTCCCAAGTGCTGGGATTAAAGGCGTGCGCCACCATGCCCGGTGAGAGGATTTATTAACAGGCAGGTTCATTCAATTGTGGTGGCTAAAAGTCCCACAATGTGACTGAAGACTGGCCATATGGCTCAGTACAAATCTAAGGACATCAGAAAGCCAATAGTTAGCTTTCCGTGCTAGACAGAAAGCCCAAGAACTTGGGGTAGGCACCAGTGTCCTCTTCTTTTTCTTGTTTCCAATAATAAATCTGCTGTTATCAATATTTTTCTCCTTTGTATGTGCAATTTGACTTTGGTTTTTGTCTATTTAAGGTTTTATCTTCATCACTGATTTTTAGTAATTTGGTGTAGTTCTCTCTCTCTCCCTCTCTCATCTTTAGTAGGAGTACAATGTGGACACAGACAAGATAAAAATAAGTGAATAAGGATGGTAGAGAAGAACAGAAAGAAAAGGAATGCCCTAATTAGGTATTTATTAAGACAAAGACAATTGAAGTGATGGGGTATATTTAGTTTAAGAGAAAAAGAAAGGAGAAGGCAGTCAGTTTATTTAGAGCTTATACGGGTACATTGTTCCTTCAATCATCCAGTGGTCGGTCCATAGTTACTTGTAGAGAGAACTAGAAATCATATGCATGTATATATGATTTTACTCTGGTAAGCTAAGCACAGGAAGTAGTCAAACTTTAAAAGGGAGTACTTTTCTTTTTGCATACATAAAAACAAAGCAAACAAATATCAATGAATACAGCAGCTTTCCAGCTGGAGGTATTGTTGAGACCCCTCCTCAGGGAGGGATTCTGAACCTCGGAGATCGAGCGAGACCCCAAGGACTGACACAGACGTTTCTAGATGCAAAGCAGCAAGAGGTGTTTATTCAGGGACCAGTGCACCGGGGCTCGACACAGAGTCCTCACGCAGGAGGGGTGAAGAGCCCCGAATGCCCATAGCAAGGGGTTTATAAAGGGAAAAACCACAACTTTAGGGAGGGGGGTGAGATGTTCGGGACTTTCCAGGGAGATTGGGTCCTGATTGGTTGGACCCAGCTGTGGCTGGGTTTTAAACCACAGACAGGGCGGAGAACTCTGTATTCCAGGAACTTGGGCTCGACTCAGGAACTGGGTGGTGGGGCACAGTTTGCTTTGCAAGCATATTTTGCACAAGTTCCTAATTCAATAAGTCAGGTTCCCAGTTAGGGCCAATCTAATACTAAAATGGCAGATGTTACAAAATGGCAGTCCTATAGTCAAGTAGTTGGAGCAAGCAAGCCAAGTTACAGAAGCGGTACATAGGCTGTTAGCAATTTAGCAAAATCTTTAATTATCTTTCAGTATACAGAAATCTAAGGGTTAATATCAGATGACCTTATTTTTCGTATAGATGAATATCCTACAGATATATGTACATGGGTCTTGGGGAGAGCTATAAAGTTTTAGAGTAGTAATTAATGGAAATAGGAAAGGTGACCTACTAGAAATACAGATACCATGTATTTTCAACTTCAAATATGTTGAGAATTTATTTAAAATTGTATCTATATTTGCATTATTGCACAACAAGGCCTAAAAATTTGTGGTGATAGTGAAGTACGTGTTACAAGAACAAATCAGCAAAAAAACAACCCGATATTGGAGTGTTTACTAAGCATTGTAGTCATTTCACATTCCTGGGATGAACATCCAAATACGGCACTGCTTATGGGTGGAAAGGGTTTATTTCAAGCTTTACACATTAAATTGAGAGTTCCAACAAAGGCAGAAGTTGCTTCCATACATCCAAGCAGAGAGAAAAAATCAAACAACCCATAGAAACAAAAAGCAGCAAGCATAAAATGACAGCAAGAAGCAGAGAACAGGGCAGAGCACACAGCATACATTTGAGCTGAAAAATCAGATGTGCCCCCTGAAAGAGCACCCCCTTGAGGGGGAGTCTTTCCCCAGGAAGAGACCCTGAAACCCAGAGATCAGTCCGAGACCACGAGATGCAAACAGCAAGAGGCTTTATTGTGGGTACCGGTGCACCGGGGCTCGACACGGAGTCCTCACGCAGGAGGGGTGAAGAGCCCCGAGCAGCCGGGAGGTAGGGGTTTTAAAGGGAAAAACCACAAACATGCGGAAATATCTCAAACATGTTTCAGTTCAGGGACTTTTCAGACGTCATCAGGCAGTCGCCTCGGCCGTGCCGTGCCGTGTTATCTTGACCTTGGGCAGGGAGCTCAGGATGTCGCCTCGGCCGTGTTATCTTAACCTCGGCAGGGAGTTAGGGCCCCTGCAGTTAGGCATTGTTCAACTGCCTCTGAGCCGAGGCTTCCCAGAGAGCGGAGGCTTCTCAGAGATTAGGTATGGGGGTTGCGGTTGAGCAAGCAGGCACAGGTTTCTAAGGCAAAGGTCGGTACTTCAGTTAACTATTTCCTTACCTGAGCCCGGGCAGCTGGTTGCAGAAAGTCACATACAATGTGCCTTATGTTAAGCAAGCGATTGTACAGAAGCCAAAGAAGCAGGTTAGATGTATTTATTAGGGATTGGTGACCTTGCCCTGAACTGGTGCTTGTTCGTGCAAGCCTTGCAAAATAGCAGTCAAAATGGTGTAACAGCGGTCTAGCCAGGGTTTTTCACCCCCAAACACACCTTAGGGCTGGACTTGAGAAACCACCTACAGTGATACCTTCTCCAGCCAGGAAGTTAGAGATTCAAGTTACGTCCTTTAATAAAACACCTGAGTCTAAGGGGAACAAACTACCACTTTCCACCCTTGTCTTTAATAGACTCATGACCATCTCACATTGTAAATTGTATTCAGTCCAACTTCAAAGAACCCATAAGCTTTATCAACTTAAAGACTGTCATTTAACTGTAAGTCCTGTAAGATCAAAACAAGTTGCATACTTCCAACATATAATGCTACAGAGTAAACATTTTTTTCATTGCTATAAGGCATAGCAAGGAAAGGCTGGATCAATGCAAAATTAATAACCATCAAGTAGACATCAAACATCTGAAGTCTGACATCCATAATCAGTGTCAACAGCCTCTGGATTTTCCAATTCCACCTAGCTAGCTGGGCTGAGTAGCCAGGGAAACCTTTCATCCTATGCCAATAGCACTCCATGATAGCCCTTGCACAATCCTGGTGTAGCCCAAACATCTTCCAGTCTTCATAGCAAACCATGGTCTATCTTACGATGACCTCACTGGCTTCTTTTCTACCAGGAACATTACACCTGTTTAACTTTCCTCATCTCAGCAGCAGCTCCTGGAAACATGTGTACTTCATGACCCACTTCCATGAATTTTTTTATGCTTCTAAAACCTATACCAGGTATGCAATGACTCAGCTACTTTGAGGAAATAAATTGTGATCTTGAAAATCAGGTTATCTTTCAGTAACCTCCTTTCAAAACAGCTTGCATTTCTACCATTAGTTCTTCTCTGGGTAGAATCACCTCAGGCACACTTTCTATCATTTCCATGGAAAGTAGTTGATCCATCCTTAATGGTGGCAATATCCTTAACGATAGCAGCTTGAGCTACTACTCTCTGTGCCAGTAACCTTAAATTTATTAAATAGTTGCAACTTTAAAACTTATAACTCTCACATAAGCCCATTACTTTAAAATTCAACCTTGATTAAACTCTCTAAATGCAGAATGCAGCCAGCCTTTATGCCAGAAGCTCAGTTCCAACAAAATTCTCTGTGGTCTTTCTTTCCTCTTTGAAATTTCATAAGCAAAACGTTCGATTACAATTCTCTCATTTATCATTTTCAAACTCTTACCAAGATAGTCTTTAAAGTTTAGTTTATTATACTGTGAGGCTTCTGCAGTCATAAGATCCAAGTCCATACACATTCCTCCTCTAGCACACAAGCTCCAATAGACAAAATCCTCATGGTAAGATTCATGTCAACTTTACAACCCCACTTCTCTGTTACCAAATATCTATTGCAGTCACTTTCATATTGCTGGTATGAACATCCAAACCAGGCACAGTTTGTAGGAGGAAGGGGCTTATTTCAAACTTAAAGATCCAGGGGGAAGTTTTGTAAATGGCAGAAGCTTATTTCATACATCTAAGCAGAGAGAAACAATCAAACAGCTCATATAAAACAAAAGCAGCAAGCATGAGAGGGCAGCAAGGAGCAGAGACCCAGGCAGAGCTGATACATCTCTGCATACCTTTGAGCTGGAAAATCAGATCCACCCCCAAACACACCTTAGGGCTGGAATTCAGCATCTGCCACCAGCGACATCTTCCACAGCCATGTGGCTGAAGATTCAAGTTACAAGCTTTAACAAAACACGTGAGTCTATGGAGGACATGCCTTCATACTATCACACTAAGGAAATAAAATGCAATAAATCCTAATGTTACACCCAATGTGGCTAGTGAAGAATATGGCAAAAATATAAAGACTTCAAAGGTGACTAAGCATTTAAAAGCCACCCTAGAGGTGGGTTATAATTAATCAATTACCAGTGCAAGAGAAGGCTGTTTCATAATGAAAAGATGGTAAAAATGTTTTCATAGCGGTATTACATCAAGTACTTCTTACATGCTCTAGGTATACTATCATTATCATTGTTTATAGATGAGAAAAAGAAGGCATAGAGTAATGTTGTGTAGCAGAATTGAAGTGTTCTCTCCCGGAGAGTAAGGAGGCTCTGATTCAGGAAGTCAAGTCTGGGAGACCTGAAACTTAAAGGTCACACAACCACTCCCCAAGGTTATGTTAACTAGAAACTGAATCATTTCTTCCTGGGTGTGGAGGGAGGAAGGAAGTTTTGGAGACTTAAGAATTCAACAAGTTTGGGAACAGCTTGCAAGACCTTGCCCTAAGGCTATATAAAGGAGAACCAAATGCTTGGGGACACTTGCGGATTGAGCTCCCCAGCAAGTGGTGCAATGTGTTAAGACTTGATTGAGCTGCTTGCCAGTCAGTTCGTATAGCTGAGACTCTTACACAGTCAATCTGCCTGCAGGTTGTGTAGTGTGCTCCAGAGGTGCAGCTTCCATAAGTCTTCCACTATGCTAGGGTGTTCTTTTTGGTAATTCAGCTGCCTTTTTCATGTATTGTTCCTCTAAGCAAGCCCTTACCCTTCTCTGCTAAGTGTCCCTAATAAACTCACTGGTTCACCAAAGCTAGTTTGTTGTAATTGTTGTTTGCTTTGCCATCTCTGCCCTGTACTCACCTCTCCCCAGGGAAAAGTTTTCCATGACAAGATCAAGTCATTTGTATAGTTTTTTTTTTTATAGCTAATGAGTACTGGATCATGTATTCAAACTATAAACATACAATAGCAACCACGGTTTCTTCTGTAATATTCTAGAAGTCAAGCTGCTGAAGGAGAAGAACCTCAAGTAAGGCCAAAGGAGTGGAAACAAGCCACTGTCCCCAGAACTGAGATGAAAGAGAGAGTGGAAGGGAGAAAGGAAGTGACTGGTTTTTCAGATTATGAGGACCATGCCATGGAACCTTTGTAACATAGGATTTATTTATGTATTTATTTTGTAAGTATGGTAGAAATTTACTACCCAATGACTGGTTATATGTTATTTGCAAAGGAACACACCACACACACACACACACTAAGATTTTCAGGGAATCCATGTGTACTATTAAGTTTAAATTTTATGAAGTTTGAAATAGTGATATAGTAAATTCAAGTCCATTTTTGTCATTAAAATCAGTATGTAGAAGCCAAATAAACAAAATAAAGTTTAGCTCTTAGTGGATTCCCTGAGCACTAGAAAAATTCTATCAGAGAAAGCAGCTTGGCAGGCTTATACAGAAATGAAGATGAGATTGCTTCTGGAGTTACAGTGGGGTTGTAAGCATATTATGTGCATCTCGATTCATGGGCTGAGATGGATAGAGTTGTAATGAACCTTAGAGATCCTCTCATTTTATAAATGAAGAGACTGGAGCCCTGCCAACTTATTCCCTTGTCCAGGGTCATAAAACTCATTAAGCAGAGTCAGAGTGAAATTATTCCTGTAAGTGAAATGCTGACAAAGAGAAATATAAGGCAATCTCTCCATTTTCTTTTTTTGACATTGCTGAAGCATTCATTCTATGCTGGAGTAATTCATTGATATGGAAGCCAGTGTTTTGTATATCTGACAAACACCCCATCTGCAGTACATTTCTATCTACCCACCATCCCGGGAAGATCGAGTATCTCATTTGCTTACATGCTGAAGACTAGAGACATTGTTAGGACAAGCTATATTGAATACTTTCTGTTCTGTCTTTCACATTATTTCACTCACTTCTTTGTTTTTATGTGTGTGAGGTACAAGCATATGTGTATGCATCTGTATGTGTGGGTGCACATTTATGTATGGCTGTGTGAAGAGGTCAGAGGTGGATTATAGATGTCGTCCTCAATCACTCTCCACCTGACTTTTTAACATTACCTGAAACACTGTATGTGCCTCAGCTGCATCACAGCTATAAATTCTTTGCTGACCTCACATGGAGGCCTGCTAGGATACATCTCGCCATCCCGAGCTAAGACATACCAGGAGCTAAGAGAACAACCTTGACCAACGTCAAATTGCTGGATAAGAACAGCATGTATTGTTGACTAAGAGGGACTATTATGAAGCCATTTTCTGTGGCTTCAAACGGACCTTGGTAGAGCTGGCCCTCCTTTGTTCATAGTGTAGAAATTCTCTGGAAAGATCACTCCAATGATAGTATGAGTAAAAGTAAAGGAGTTTATTACCAAGGGTCTAAAAAGCTGCGGTAGCCCTCCAAAGAAGCTTTGGCTCCAAGTGGAGATTTTATTCCCATTTTATAGTTTTCAAAGATAAGGGGAGGGGTAAGTGAACAAGTAAGATGTGACAATTTGCATATCAATCATTTCTATAGTCAGGCCACCCTAACAATGAACTCCTTTTTACTTTGTTTTAGCCTAAACTGTCTTTCCTTCTTTATCATCCCTGTGGGCCCTTACTGGACAGTTCCTTCTTTGGGATATTTCCATCTGCTGACAAAGAACAGTTTTAGCTCCTCAGCAATTAACTCTTACAGTAACTCAGTGAATCAGTTTAAGGTGTAGCTTCTTTCCTTCCACAATAGCAGTAGCATTTTGTAACATGTTTGTGATAGGGCTTTCACACTCTCTGTTTCATGAGTTGCAGTCCTGTCTTATTTTTCAAAATTATTTCACCAAATAAGCATGCAAGCTTTCATGAAATTCTCATGTATCTACACCCCATTTCCACTTTAGTGTGCTGTGATTAAAGATTCTCACAACAGCATATGACGTTTTTTCAATATATGTTTATATGGTGTATGTTGTGTGGTGTATGCAAATGCTCACACCCCTTGTGTGTGTGTACAGGGGTCAGAGGAGGATGTCAGGTATTCTCTTATTGTTCATCCATGTATTACTATGAGATAAGGTCTTTCTCTGAACTTGGAGCTGATGTCCATCAGCTGATTCCCTGATTCCCTCACTAAGGGTCTGGGATTACAGATGTTTATGGCTACAGTCAGCTTGTACATGGGTTCTGGAAAGTGGAACCCAAGTTACACTTTGGTCTCTGCTCCAGTAGGTCCTCATGCTTAAGCCCTAAGTGCTCTTAATTGTGGAGCCATCTCCCAAGATGGTCATAGGGCTTTTATGAGACATTTGGGAATCCAAACTCAGGTACTCAGGCTTAAGCAGGAGAAAGCACTTTATCCACAGAGACATCTCTTCATTCCTAAATATATATTTTAAATGTAGAAATTTTGTTGAAGAATGAGAAGGGTGAGGGAACTCGCTGAAAGAACACTTCACAAGAGTGGGAGAAGTAAAGAACAAGAGTCTAATAATGCTCTCAGGGAGCTAGGGCTATGGGAGTATAAATTTTGAAGGAAGGCTAGAGAGGTAGGCAGGAAAGAGATTTTAAAAAAGTAGAGTAAAAGAGAGATTAAGAAGGATGAAGGGAGGGAAAGTTGGATGGAAGGAGACCTTGGAGAGATCATACTTCAAATGCAATAATCAAATTCAATAATAAACTGTTCATAACACAGGCAGTGTAAAGCAATTGACAAATTTTTGAAAAGAGTAATGATTATGATTTAAACTCACATATGACTGTTAATATTATTCCATTTCTTGTTATGAATGAGATTCATTTGAGAAGAGTGCAAATTTTAGTTTTGTAAAACTATGTTCTGTATGTTTTTAAAGGGAAAAACTCAGGTGAAAGGCAAAAGTCTGAATAGGATATGGAAATTAGAAAAAAGTACAGGACACAGATAGATATTTTATGAGAATTACATTAAAATTCAGAGGAGACAGGACTGAAATAATTATATCATTCTTGTGGCATTTAAGCTTATACTTTTACTTAAGAATCCATATAATCAAAACAAAATAATAAAATAAAATAAAAAAGTATATTATGAAACATGTAATCAATGGAAGAAAGAAAATATGAAATAAAAATTCAACCATCCAAATATAACTTCTTGAAAATCTGGACATATTTCTAACTAAATGAGTTGCTATTTGTGTAAATGTGATTATATTTGCAAAAAAAATTATCCAGCTTCTAAGAATTAGAATGCTATATATTTATGCACATATTAGTACACAGTATGATATATATTTAAGTCTATATTAGTACATAATATTTGTTGGATTAGCAATTGCATCACTAAGGGGCTTCGGGTAGCATCTCAGCTAATTTGGAAATACAAACCTGAAACTTACTGATTTCTTTCAAATCTACTTTGCAAAATCTTCCTTTTTGCCTGGTCCCAGCCACCTTGTTGCCTAGTGCTGATTCTTCTATCCTTTTCCTATTATTGAAAGTGTGGGTGTGCACTTAGAAAGTACTTTGCTCTGTCAAACTCCAATCCTAATACTGCAGGTGATGGAAGAGGGACAGTCTTTTGAAAAGGCAGCCGTCATTATACTGAACCTCAGTCTTCCACTTGTGGGCTGCCTCCATCCCTTAATTATAGTGACCCCATCTGTGCAGCAGGTGTTTGAATGGAATCTCTTTAATATGGGACTTGGCTCCCACTCTATTTCTATCTCATTTCATTGTCAGCTACTGATGCCATTTGGGGAGTATTTAGTTGAGCTATGAAAAAAAGAAGATTCCAAAATATACTTCATTTCTTATATGGGAACACAACCAGTCAAAAAAATTGACCTCCTTGATTATTTCTGCTAAACATCTTTGAGAATGGGCAACATTTAATGGAGAAGACCATCACCTGTTTTATATGTATGGAAAATTTCATGATGCCCATTTCTAAATCAAATGAATCTTCAGGGGAAGACATCATTGATGCCTTTGGTCTAATTTTCTAGGCACAAGACAGTTCATCAACTTGAAGGGGACAAAACTGCCTTGATTGTGAAGGTCCTATGAATCCTAGGCAAAGAAATAATTTGAGGCATGATAGAGTTACCACCACCAAGGACAAAAAAAAAACTCTCAACATTTCAAAAAAGTGAACCATTGGCCAGTTTTTTCCATACTTTTTAAGGTCAATAGAAGAAGGATTATTTAATTATGGTAGCTAACCAAATGTTTTCAAAGTACAAAGAAAAACAAGTTTTCAGCACATGTGAAATTGGAGGATGAAATGATATTAGGGGAAGTCTACAAAATCTTGCATATGAAAGCTAGCAGTTCACAGTTGGATGAAAACAGAGAAAATTTTATTGTTAATAACAAATTAATTTTCCCAAATTATCTTACTAGTTGTTTAGATATAATTATCATGGCCCTCTTTGCACATACTTGTGTCTAAGTGCCCATAACTAATTCTAAAGAATATGAACACATAATATTCATAAAATGAGATAAATCTCCTATTCAAATTCACTTTTCTACATTAGTGTCAAAAATACAAAACACAGTTAGTTGATTAATAATAACAAATGAGAGCCGAATTGTTTTATGTTACATTAAGGCAAATTCTCCATTGAAATGACTATTATCTTTTGATAATTAAGAGACATATACCCACTCCCAAACAAACAGATTTATCTTAAGGAATTAGCTAGACAGTTGTGGAATATGTCTAGGTAAATCTATATTCCCTGACATGAACTCCTACCAAGATGGGCTGTGTCATCAAACACTGGGCCTAGCCAATTAGTGGGCTTTCTGAAACCTCCAAAACTGTGAGCCAAAATAAGGCCTTTGTCTGTTGAAGTTGTTTATCTTGAGCTTTTGTTGTTAAAAAGGAAAGCTGACTTAGACATCATCTTCTTCCAGTTTCTCCCTTGTAGAAGCTCAGCTAAAATATTAAAAAGTTGACAGACACTTTATTGCAAGATTTATAATTGTTGAACAGTGAAATCTTAATGTTAGATTGATACATATTGATAGCACATGTTTGCAGAAGGTCTATTACAAGCAGTATAGGGAAAAACATGGAAACAGAAAAGATATTCAGCATGCGAAGAGGGTCATTGCTGAAATACAACCCAGTCTCAGGGTTAGACCTCTGTAAACAGAAGCTTCAAGCAAGGATGTGGAACCCATTCCCTGACGGGCACTCTACTGTCTGCAGGGAGCCAGAGCAGCAATCAGTGACTACTCAAAAGTGTGAACTTACTGTTTGAAAACAAAGCATCAAATCAATTATTTCTAATTCATGCCTTTTCATAAGTGGTTCTTCAAGTTTTTGTTTTTTTCTTTTATGGTTTTGTTTATTGTGGTTCAGCCTGTACTACTCTGCTCAGGCTGCCATGTCTATATACCATGGCTTGGGTTCTAGAAGTTCTGGGGACTGTGGGATCAGGGATAGTTTCTGATGAAATCTCTTATTTTGGCTTGTGGGAGGCACGAGCCTTCTTTCTGTGTCATTGCATGATCACCTTTGACCTGTGTGTATGTGGGGGCACGGATAGAAGTTGAGAAGAAGAGGAGGAGAAAAAGGAGGAAGAGGAAAGAGTGAACTAGTGTCTTTCTCTTCCTATAAAGGTATCAGTCCTATCAGATGAGGGGTCCACCTTTGTGAACTTCATTTAATCTCAATTATTTCCTAACAACCCTTATCTTCAAATAAAGCTGCATGAAAGTTGAAGCCTTAACAGATGAGTCCAGCAGGGGAATGTAGTTTAGTTCCAGAGCAGACAGAACATTTTGGAGCTGCCTACAAACCACTTTCCTGTTCTGGACTGGAAACTCTGATCAACCAAGCAGCATGCACGTCATGGAACATGTGAAAAGATGCAGCTTTCATGAGTTGTCATCTATGCTGGGGTGGGTTTTACCCATTTTCCTATAAAGAATCCTCACCTGTGATCTGTAAGTAACAACAACAAAAAAAACCTCACTGTTTCACCAAACTAGTTTGCATGCAATCATGCTTTGGTCTGTTTTCTGCACCCTGTCTGGGGTAAATACACATGTTCCTGAGTTTCCCCAGGGAAAAGTTTCACATTGATAGCCAGGAAACAAAGAAAAGCTGATCATTTGATGGTAATTTGATGGTATTCTTGTAGCTTTCCTATGAGCCCCTTTTTCTAGCACATGGGGTGGTGCCACCTGCTTTCATGATGTTTCTTTGCCCTCAGTTATTCCTCATTGGAAATGACCTCACAGGTGTACATTAGCAGTCAAGTTGACAATGATTGACCAATCTCACTCAACCACCAGCAAGGGAAAAGGTAAAACATTGGGCATCAAAGGCCTGTATCAGAGGAAAGTCAGGTTGCCTTTCAGCCTGCCAAGACAGGAGTCAAACACTCATCAGGCACTTCATCTTCCTGCCTACACTGAGGCAACCCATAGAAAAATCTGTAGCAGTCTGAACTGATTTAGTTTGATCAACTCTTCTTGTCTCCTAGTTATGAAGCTGGGATGACTCCAACTAGGACCTGGCAAGTTTACAGTTACGGGTGCAGTGACTAGCTGCTGAAAGAGGGAGGAGAGGTGCACCTTGCAGCTCTGAGACTCACTGCAGCATCAGCATTCCTTTCACTAACCTTTGCTGTCCCCCAGAGGAAGAAAAATCTACTGGGAACAGAAATACTGCTTCCCAAACCTGTGTAAAGTAAGTGTCCAGTAGTGAGTTGCGGTACCTGTGAGAAAGCGTCCTGTAGTAGTTATTGGACATGCTGCTATGACCAAATACCTGACAAGAATCAGCTTAAGGAAGGAAGGGTTTACTTTGACTTCTTACCAGGACAGGAGATACTTTTCTTTTTTTATGGTTTTCTGAGGTATGTAGTCTCAAGGTGGCCTTGAATTCATGGTGATCCACCTATCTCTGCATCTCAAGTGCTGGGATTAAAGGCGTGTGCCACCATGCCCAGCCTGAGATACTTTCTATTATGGAAGGTAGGTCATGGCAGGAGGCATGTGAGGCAGAACTGGTCACAGATGAACTGGTCAGGATGAACTGGAAGTGAGGCCAGGCTATAAAACCTCAAGGCTCACCCCTAGAGACTTACATCCTTCAAGGTTCCAACTCTTTGTTTTATTTTTATTTTTTTAATTTTGGAGAGAGGGAGAGAGAGAGAGAGAGAGAGAGAGAGAGAGAGAGAGAGAGAGAGAGGTAAAAGTAAGAGTGAAATGTCCCTGTGCCTACAAGGCTATGGGGCATATTCACTTTACCCTCTGCTCCTTTCACTATTTGATTCTCCATTTTTGATAGACCTATAGGCTTCTTCGGCAGGCTCACCATTTCTTTATAGCATATCCTCTAATTAAACTCTTGCATATGTAATTCTGTCTTGGGAAAATTTCTCAGAAGGCTCAGATTACCATGGTTTATCATAGAATTGCTTTACGGTTCACCCACATTCCTGGAATATTATAATTTTTGTGTGAGTGCAAGTGTGCATGTGTGTGTGTCTAGTTGGCCAATGTATGGTAAGTTAGTTTCTTTTTAACTTTTATATAATTGTAAGGGAAGAGAGGGAGAGAGAAAAAAAGAGAGAATGAGAATGAGTGAATGGGTGCACCAGGGCCTCTTGCCACTGCAAATGAACTCCAGGTGGGAACTGTGGAATTGAACCCAAACCATCAGGTTCTGCAAGCACTTTAACTGCTGAGCCATATCTCCAACCCTGTTTTAGTTTCTTTGCAAATTAATTGAGAGCCCAAGAGTTAGGCTAATCAATGCTTGTATCTATTTTCCTGTCTTGCAAGTGATTTTTGAAAAGAAGTAAAAGGATCACATAGGTAAGGCAAGATAAAGACTTAAATGTTTATGAAATGAGAATAGCAGACTTTTAAAAAATGTTCTTTAATTGCTTTTTCGTGTTTGTAAGGACAAAAAAATACTCTTTAAATCTTTCACAAATTGAATTTGCTAATCCTAGTGGCTTTGCAACCACTAAGATATCTAACAATGGATTCAGTCTTCTATGACACTGTTATTATTCCTTCTGTTGAATATCTGTCTAAGATGCCTCTCAAATTTCTCTTTCCTTAGGTCTTCATTGGTATTTTCACAGAAGAGAATTGCATTTTAATATTTACATGGCTTCTATGTCATTAAAATGCTTGAGGGCTGGAAAGATGGCTTAGAAGTTAAAGTGCTTGCCTATGAAGCTTATGGATTGATTCCCTAGAATCCATGTAAGCCAGATGCATATGGTAACATATGAGTCAGGAGTTTGTTGCAGTGGCTAGAGGCCCTGGCGTACCCATTTCCCCATCCCCTCTCATATATAAATAAATAAATATATTTTAAAAATGTTTGAAGATAGAGATATAGTTTAGTGGTAGATTGCTTGATGAGAATGTATTAGGACCTAGGTGCAGTCCCTACTACTTAAAAAATGAGTCTGAGGGCTGGAGAGATGGCTTAGTGGTAATGCATTTGCCTGCAAAGCCAAAAGACCCAGGTTCAATTCCACAGGACCCATGTAAACCAGATGCACAAGGTGGTGCATGTGACTAGAGTTCATTTGCAATGGCTAGAGGCCCTGTCATGCCCATTATCTCTCTCTCTCTCTCTCATAACTAAATAAAAGTTAATAAAAAAGAGTTTGAGAAAAGCAGAAGTGAAAATGTCATATATTCCACTCCCAGAATATGCATTGCACCTGCTGGTTCTTGTGTATACCTCAACATGTCATAAATATATATTCCATCTATATTCTTAGTAGTATTGCTTATATGAAGGACCTTCATCAATTGATGGTTTCAGGGTTAAACTGAGTTATACATAAAAGTTTATTTTTTGAGAGCATCAAGATTATTGTACCAATCTTCATAGTAGGAACCAATCCTTATTGTTCAAGTTTTCTCCAGATTTTAATTTCATACAACTACTACATTTTAACCAGCAACCTAAAATGCACTGTTTATCAACTCACATGGTAATTATCTATTTGAGTGACAAAAGTTAGGTCTTCTATTCATTACTTTTATATTTCTGTGACAAAAATACCTGACAGAAACAATTTATGGGAGGAATGACTTATTTTGGCTCAGTTTCAATCCACAAGGCATGATGGAGTAGCTCAGTACATGATCATGGAGTCTGTGCATGCCATTCATAACACTGGGCCAGGAAGTACAGGAAACCAGCTAGAACAAGGGCTGGGCTATAACCTAAATGCATACCCCTAGTGTCTTCTTCCTCCAGATATACTTCACTTCTTTTTTGTTTGTTTGTTTGTTTTTTTGATGTAGGGTCTCACTGTAGTCCAGGCTGACCTGGAACTCACAAAGTAGTCTCAGGATGGCCTCAAACTCATGGTGATTCTCCTACTTCTGCCTCCTGAGTGCTGGGATTAAAGGCGTACGCCACCATGCCCAGCAATATATACCCCACTTCTTAAAAGATCCACCACCTCCCTAAGTAGCACAAACTTCTGGGGAAGCACATGTTCAAAACATAAGCTTATGGGAGACATTTCTGATTGAAACTCTAATGGAAATACTTCAAGCAACTTAAGTTGGATGTTCAATATGCTTTGGAACCTCTCTACTTATCAGAAATTTTCCCCAGTCCCCAACTTTAATTTTTATCTATGTTTGCAACTGGGGCTTGTTATTATCATATCCTTTCAATAAAGTATTCCTAAGAACGGATGAGTTCAAATTCCAAAGAAAATGAGCAGGAACACAAATGGATGAACAGGAGAGATAATCACTGTAGGCTGGGACACATTGAAGGCAAAGCATACAGCAGAGCCTGTTGGAATGAATGTCATCATCAAGGTAAAGTTTCTAGACTGGTGAGTAATGTGCAGGTGTCTTTCTATGTTTAACCAGTCCACACAATTCCTGTATTTGCTGCAGCCTAGACTGGTAGATACTGCTAGCACTTTGCTTGCTCCTTCTTTGTGATTTTTTTTCACATATCATTATATCCAGTAAATTTGGATTGAAGAAAACAATCTAAACAATTCTGTCTATATTCTTAGTAGTATTGCTTATCTGAAGGACTTTCATCAATTGATGGCTTTAGAGTTCTGAGTTCTACACAGAAATTTAATTTTTGAGAGCATTAAGATTATTGTACTAATCCTCAAAGTAGGAATCAATCTATATTGCACAAGTTTTTTTGGTATGGTTTTAGAATTTGAGTTACAGAAACACTGATTTTACTCACATAGCTTATAATCTTGTCATTGTCAATAAGGTAGCCTGTGGCTGTTTTACAGTCTTCTATTGGGAGGCAATTCTGTCTACTAGGTAGGGCAAAAAAAGACTATAGGTGCTTACTGAATCCATGAGGGTGGCATACTTTCCACTTAACTGAATCCAGTTCAAGTTTGTGGCACTGGTGACTAATTCTGACCAGATGTCAAGCTGACCTAAGTGACTCAGGCACAGCACAATGCACCAAAAGGGATTAGGACATCAAACAGCTAAATTTTAATGAAGGAAGGTAGATTTGCAATCAGCAACATTTCTCACTGCTATGGCCAAATCAACTGTTGTTGCTCTGAGCCACTAGCAAATTAGTTACCATGTTGACATGGTATTAGTCTAAAGCCTGAGGATTTTGTTTCTATATTCCAAGAATTTTTCTTATAAAACAGGTAAATCCAAAAGTCTCATTGTTCCTTTCAGTGATACAGGGAAATTTATACTGATAGTGAAAAGAACTTTTAACTGCCAGGTCAGATGTGAGAAGCTTAAAGGAAAAACTGGCAGAGACTTCACTAACATTTATTCATTTCACTAAATTACCTATTCTATACTATTCCATTAGCACATATGGATGTACCCTATTTAATATTAAGACTCAGTAATTTAAAGGAAAGAATAAAATAAGTAGGCTATATGAAAAATCCAAAGACTTGAAATCTTGTTGCAGCTGAGCTGAAAACCTCCTCCATGTAAACCAGCTAACAGAAAGCTGTCTTCTTGTGATATTGATGGATCTTAGGTCTTGCCAGTATTTTCTTCCATCTATAAAAACAGATTCTCTAGCTAAGTCTGGGTGTAGCATGGATCAAAGAAAATAAGCATAGACATTTAGAAGACATTTTGCTAGACATAACCTCTTCTTTTTTTAAGATTATTTATTAGAGACAGCGAGAGTGAGGAAGAGAGAAAGAGAGAGAGAGAGGGTGAGAACGGGTGTTCCAGTGCCTTCAACCACTGCAAATGAACTCCAGATGCGTGTGTCACCATGTACATCTGGCTTATGTGGCACCTGGAGAATCAAACCTTCCCAGGCAAGCGCTTTAACTGCTAAGCCATTCCTCCAGCCCATAACCTGTTTTTTTTAGCCAAAGAATAGTGGAATCTTCACTCTTGGGTCTATGATCTTCCAAGCCATAGGCTTCTAACTTGATTCTCAGTATTAGGTACAAATTCTCTCCCACTGAGCAGGCCTCATATCCAATCACAGCATAGTTGATTACTTCCATAGCCTTTGTGACAGTATTGTACCAGTGTGTACATTTTGCATGGTTGGTTGATTCTGTTGCTTTCAGCATCTACTTCCTGCTCACAATATTGGTGACTTTCATTCACCAGTAGCAAGCATAGGGTTTCCATCTTAGTTCCAGCATGATCTCTCAATGTTTTGTGACTATATGCTGTGGTTTCTTCACTTTTTGAAAAAGTTTTAACAGAAATTGAAACAGGGCTGGGGAGATGGTTTAGAGGTTAAAAGATAGCTGCTTGCCAATTAAGCTGTCCTAGGTTTGATTCCTAATACCCACATAAAGCCAGATGCACAAAGTGGCACATGCACCTGGAGTTAGTTTGCAACAGCAAGAGGCTCTGGTGTACCAGTACTCTCTTTCTCAAATAAATAAAAACTTTTCTTAAAATGCCAAAACACACAAATGCATTAATCTCTGCCTAATAACCAAATCAAAAATTATTTTATATAGTATAAATATAAATAAGTACCTTTATAACTTGAAAATCTCCCTAGATACCCAGAGGGAAAAAAAAAGAAATGAAAAGAAAAAAATGAGCTAATGAATAAAAATAAGATGACTTTATAGCCAAAAATTAGCTCAAAGTGAATCAAGATAAACCTGCAGGGCACATATTTTCTATATCCCTTACTAACAAATAGCAATGACAAACAGCAATAGAAAGATGGGAAAGAACATAACCAGGAATTATAAAGAGGAATATAAATTTAAAATATGACACATAAATTCTAATTGAAACTTTATGAATATAAAATATTTTCAAAAGTTAAGAAACATTATTTAATTAAGAAATTTAAATGACTATTTTTTTTAAAGTAAAGACTCTGTAGTCAATCAGAATTCCTGTGTACTAATCTCCATTCAGAATCTGACTGGGCATCTGGCCTCAGACCAGTCACTTAGCAGCTGTGTCTCATTTGTCCTATGGGCTATCAGAAAGAATAGAAATTCAGTTTTTGAGGAATAAGTTATGCAGAAATATAATGCAGGAAGCTTAGCACACAGTGTGCACTTAATGTTAACTACTCATGTATTATATTTTCTCTCTCAAAATGCTACATATTGTAAAGATAGGTAGACATGAAGGAAAACTCTCATTGAAACTAGAGTTTCTTTTTGAGTGGAATTTTTTTTTATCTTTTTTTTTCTTTATTAGTTAGTTTTGTATTCAGCAAATACAGTCAGCTTGGTACCATTATTAGGCTCATCCGTGACCTACCCCCTCCCGTTAGCCCCTCCTTGTTGAGGTATACGGGTCATGCATTGTGGAGTTAGCCCACAGTTATAGGTAAGCTAAATGTCTCTGCATATCATGACCCAACATGTGGCTCTGACATTCTTTCCGCCCCCTCTTCCGCAAAATTTCCCTGAGCCATGTTGGGTTCATTTTTGGTCTGCTTCAGTGATGAGGTGTTGGGGGCCTCTGAGGCTCTGGCTCTCTGATTTGGTAGGAGTTGATTTTTCTCTGTGCTGATTTGAGTGGAAATTTTGAATGAATATAAATTTCCATTTTCATATAATTATATTTAAAATGGTCTTATACTTACATTTGTAGATAGATAAAACAATGAATATACAAGTAGCTGTTCTCTAAAGCATTGGTTGGAATAAGATAAAAACAGGAAAATATATAAATATGTACATATTAGGCAATTTAAATTTTTGATGCATACATGATCCTTGATATGGTCATTGGGAAACAAATGTCTGCATATGTATTGAAAGGAGACTTATATATTATTTAAAAAAAGAAAAGTTGCAGAACAGTTCATTTAATATATTGGTATTTGTATTAAAAATTCACTCATAGATTTATGATTAAAATGTGAGAAAAATGCATAGAACAATAATGCTAGGACATCCATAAAGGTTGCTTTTGTGGAACAACACTTAAGAGGTAAGGTGGGTGGAATCTTTTTTATTTTTTAATTTTTATTTTTTATTTTTACTTTCTGTCATTTTATAGTGGAACATTTTTTTAAATTTTTATTTATTTATTTGATAGTGACAGACACAGAGAGAAAGAGGCATGTAGGGAGAGAAGAGAGAGAATGGGCATGCCAGGGCCTCTAGCCACTGCTAACGAACTCCAGATATGTGCGCTCGCTTGTGCATCTGGCTAACGTGGGTCCTGGGGAATTGAGCCTCGAACTGGGGTCCTTAGGCTTCACAGGCAAGCGCTTAATCGCTAAGCCATCTCTCCAGCCCTATAGTGGAACATTTTTAATGACCATGTGTTAATTTCATAATAAAACTAGAAATATTCTTGTCTTTGAAAACAAAAACATACAAGAAATCAGTTAATTCTTTCTTAGACTCATGAGGGAAGAAGGTAAACTGAGGGCAGGCACTAACCTTAGCATTGATTTTTATTTCCCTCTACTATTTCCTTTGGTGTTTCTCAGGCTATGTAATGCATTTTTTTTTTTTTTTAGCAGATTGCTGAAGGCAGTGTTCCTCCAGTCAAGCAGTTTGCATCAAACACAAATCTCTACTTGTGCAGAATAAAAAACAGACTGGTTCTAAATCTACAAGAGAGTGTATCTTTTTATGTTTACAAGTTATCTCTTCTCATTGAACTCTGGTCTTACTCCGTGTCTGAGAACTGCTAGATTTGTGACCTTTAACTGCCACATTAACCTTCCAAAAAGAATGTTCTTTATCTATAGGACTACAAATGAGCATAAATAAAATCCTAGATGTCTTGGTCACCATGGAATGTAGCACACAGCATTTAACAATTGCTAAAGCATCAAGTTGCAGAATATATTTCTTTCCAAACTTAAACTCTAGAAATTATCAATTCCTTCAGTTGTACATAAACAGTAAGATACTTTTGTGGAGACATTTGTCAACCCAGAAAGTCATAAACCATTCATGTTCTTTAACTTGACCTGAATATTTATCTAAGCAAATATTTGTATTATAACATAAGGTTGTATAGTACATGAATAAATACATGTAATACATATATTCTGTATTGCATATATGTGCATGAAACATTTCATCATATTAATAATAGTATATTTGAGAGAGGAAGAATTTAGTTTGTTTAATATTTCAGAAAAATAAGTATGATAAATAAACCTAAAATGTTCCTATGCAGAATTATAAGTACTGTGATGAGTATAGTATCATACTATTTAAAATTTCAATACATCTAATTCACAATGAAATTCACCAAAATTCATGCATCATATTTTCAACTATGCAACAATGTACCAGTGATATTTTTGTTTTTAGTTGAAGAAATAGTAAACAAATTATATATGTGAACCTTAATTTTAAACAAAATTAGTTACTATTTTGCATTTAATGCATAGGAATATATTTCAGAGAGGTAATTCTGATATTCTAATATGTATTTGAAAATGTAGGATATATATGAGAGAAGTATATTATTATTACTACTGATCTTTATGAAAATATCCTCTTCTTGATAGGAAAGATTTTTTTTCCACTTGAAAGAGAGAGTGTGTGCCAGGGCTTCTTGCTGCTTCAAACTAACCAAGTCTGCCATTTTGTGCGTCTGGCTCTACAAGGGTACCAGGAATTAAACCGGACTGGAAGGCTTTGAAAGCAAGCATCTCTAACCACTCAGCAATCTCCCCAGCCCTATAAGAAAGAATTTTGAAAGCAGGTATAGTTGCTTAATTCTAGGATGACACTTGAGCTCCTTCTTCTCTGCTGTGTGCACTCTATAATTCCCTTCTCTGTATGTGGGAAGACTTTTGAACAAGGCAGGGCAGTTCCTCTTTCCTTAAAGTAAGTTACATCAGATTGTTTTAGCAGACTGAACAGAGGGAGAGATTCCAAATAAGAATCTTCTAGAGGCCTTGAAAAATAACAAGCCAACTTGTGGAAGGAGAGGACCATGTACACTGAGGACAGCTTCTGGGAGCTAAAAGTGATTCACATTCAATAGCCAGCAGAAAGCAGGAAACAACATTCTTTGACTGTAAGAATTGGGTTCTTTCAACAATCTGGAAAAGAAGCCTGAGCTGAGCTGAAAACAATGCCCCTTTCCCAGATTGGTTTCAGTGCAGTGAACAGAGGCATCAGCTAACATTTCCATACTCATTCATGCCATGTAAACTAAATATATTGGTGCTGTTTGAAGCAGCAAACTTTATAGTAATTTATTATCTATGATAAGGGGCACGGCATCCTTTCCATCTTTGAAGGTCCCTCAGGGTTAAGTACACTGCATTTAAATTTCTGAGTATTTTGTAAGTGTATTTTGGACATTTTATTATAAAATAGATGATCCTCTTAGCTAAGTCCTTCCTATGATCCATATATCAAGAATTTCATTAAAAATATTTAAATTCAAGGTGAGAAAACCCACGATAAAAATAAAATGCTGAGATTCTTATTCATAAGCATCTGAAATTTTCTCACTTTATTCTATTATAATCATCTCAAGGACTTTGGAAATGAAATAAAGTGCTATTAAATATATGTCTCATTGATGAAATAGGAGACAATATCTGGTAAATTAAATAACACATTTACATCATACCAGAGCTTATTTCTTTGCAACAATATCTAGATCAAGATCAAGAAATATCTTGATCTAGATCAAGAAATAGGTGATTTAGAAATAGAATACTATTTTACTGGAAAAACTAAACCACAAACATGATGTTGATCTCAAGAGTCTGTAAATATCCTAACTCCTACTTCAAGAGGTAGGATTTTAGGAATAAAATACATTTAAATTTTTATCAATTCATTGATAAATTTCAGTACAATGAGACAGAAGCTATACTCTCTGCTCTTCAACTGTCCCACACTGAATCCTGCTTATCCTATTTCTTGTTTTTTTTTTCTGTAATATCTTGGCTAAATTCTAGAGGGAAAAAAGTTAATCCACATTTAGGTATTCAAATATCTTTCAGTATAATATTTAAGGTTATTCCTTTTCATAGTCTATATTGCTATATATCATATATTTGCCATGTAGCAATCGCTATATTGGGAAGCCCTCTTAAAATCAGAAGCCTAGCATGGTAAAGGTAATTACACTTTCTCTTTACCATATCAATATTCAAGACTGATTCAACAGCAGTTCCTTTTGTATTTACTGAGAAACCCTGTCTATGAACAATGAGGTTCTGGAAGGTTAAATTGCTTCTTCATCATTCTATGATTCTCTTAGTAGGATAGGGACCTGGTGATTATAAAAAATTTTGACCCAGCAGAATCAGAAATGTGTATTCTTTGTGTTGGTTTCTCCCCTTTGTGTATTAGAAGCAGTTCTTGGAATCAGGAGAATATTATATTGGTAACCTGTATTAGTTACTTTTTGTTGCTATGATGAAATACAATTTTGTTGCTATGATGACAATTCAAAGGAAGGAATTATGTATTTTGGCTTGCAGTTCCTCAAATGTCAGTCCACTATTATGGGCGGGGCATTGTGGAACCAAGCAGTTCATATCATGGTGGCCAGGAAGCTGAGTAAACAAATATTAGAAAGAAGCCAGAGCAAAATATTGCCTTGAGGGCATTCCCATAGTTACTTACTTCCTCCAAATAGGTCCAAGTACTTACATTTCACTATCACCCAGAAAAGTCATCATATGAATCCACAAAGAGATTTATCTATTCATTAAGTCAGTGCCCTCATGATTTAATAGTTGCTGGAATTACCTTCACCAACATACCCACTGTGTTTTACAAGTCTTCTAAGCATTTCTTAGTATAATCAAGTTGACAAATAAGGTTAATCATTACAAGGATGGCTTACCAGTTAAGGTGTTTGCCTGCAAAGCCAAAAGACCTAGGTTCAATTCCCCAGGATCCACATTAGCCAGATGCACTAGGGGGCATAAATGTCTAGAGTTCATCTACAGTGGCTGGGCCTCCAGTGCACCCAATCTCTCCCTCCCTCTCTCTCTCTCTCTCTCTCTCTTTCTCTCTCTCCTTTCTCTGTCAAATAAATTAATTAATTAATAATAATTTAAAAAGATTAATCATTACATAAATCAAACTATTCAATTGTATATAAGTAAATGGATAATATTTCTTGATATTTATCTTGAATCCAAAAGTTGAGCCCTGGGCTGGAGAGATGGCATAGCAGTTAAGGCACTTGCCAGCAAAGCCTAACAACCCGTTTGACTCTCCAGATTCAACCTAAGCCAGACACAGAAAGCCGAGGCAAGTGTAAGGTCACACATGACCACGAGGTGGCAGAAGCATCTGAAGTTGGATTGCATTGGCTGAGGCCATGGCATGCCAATTCCCTCTCTCTCTGAACAATTAAAAACTTTTTTTCTAAAAACTTAAGCCCTGACTTCTGGGTAAGATGGTTGCATAAGAGTCACACTAATCCAGCCTAGGGAGGGATTTAAGCAAAACCACACCAAAAATACACTCTTCATCCAAAATTGAACATGTATAGGTTTTTATCAGCCACAGTGGAGAGGCAGGAGAGACTAAGATCTATCAGAAAGGAGGAAACCAGCCGGAATCCCATGGAGCTTGAGGACCTGTACCTGATATGTGTGGATCTGCTTGCTTGCCTGGCACCCAGATACAGGAGCAGAGATCAAACAAGGGGATTTTTCAACCTCATTAGCCTCCCTGAAAAGCCAAGAAACATGAACGGGAGACAGCAGAGATTAGAGGAGGAGCTGCTGACAGGGACACAGGAGGGACCATCTGAGCAGTTCCAGTACAACTCCAGGCTTCCTGTACTCTCCTATCCCCCAACCAACAGCACTGTGACCCTGCAGAGAATGCATTCAGCTCCCAGTGGCAGGGTATACAGCACAACGGATCAGAACACCAGATTCACAGCCAATATGGAGGGATTGAGGTGGGCACTGAGCATTGGTGAGATTTGAAGCCACTCTAAAAGGTAATGACAAAAAAGCTGGTACATAGGCCTGCACTGGAAGTGCTAATCTCTCTTTCCATGTCAGGGCAGGTTATGGGTTACATATTCTTGGTTGGCTTTACCATTCTCCATTAAGTAGTATTTGGGGGTTGATTATTGTTACCTTTGATGCTTTCAGATTCATAGGGCCTTTGTCTTTTTCTTGTGTCATTATTGATGGCAGGATCTGATTCAGACCCAGGCTGATCTGGAACCCATTTCAGAACTCTCAGCCTCCCAGATGACAGGATTAAGGGTGTAGAGCAACACACACCCTTAGGGACTTTGGGTTTATGAGGTTATCTGTTTGTTTCAATCCTTACACTTGCATACTCAGTGCTGGTTTTTATTGAATGTGTATATTACTCAGTTAAATTTTAGAATTTGCCAGTATATTGCTCCATCAAGTCCACTAGAATACTTGAATAGCAGGCAAACTCAACACCTAGGATTCCATCTGCAGTTGGATTGGAGTATAAGAGCTACACTTGACACCTGAATCTCCTACTGTGAAGGTACTAAAAGCTGGATTTCCAAATCTAGAAGCACCACAGATAATTAGAAAACCAAAGCATCAAATCAATTCAGGATGCAAAAATTGCTACATTATAATATAAGAAACACAAAGGACCATGACAATACAATCCCACCAAAAATTATAAATCCATCAGAAATAGCCCTTAATGAGACAATTTTAGGTGAAATGCCTGGCAAAGATTAAAGAAAAAAAGATTTTATCTATACTCAAAGAAATTAAAGAAGAAAACAAGGAAATCAAAGAAGAAAACAAACTCCTGAGGTATTCCAAGAGAACACAGGAAACCAGCAAAATGAAAATAGGGAGTCCATTATAAGATATGAGTAAGGAAATAGAAATAGTGGAAAAAAAACAGGCAAAAATACTTGTGCTGAAAAACTCAGATAGCCAAATAAAAAACTCTGTGGACAGTGTCACCAGTAGAATGGATAAAGGAGAGAACAGAATATCTAAACTAGAAGACCAGGTAGCAGATCTAGTACAGTGAAACAATGAGAAAAACAAGCTAATAGGAAGGTATGAATAGGAATTTCAAGATATCTGGGGCACTATGAAAAGATTAAACAAAAGAATTCAGGGTATAGTAGAAGGAGAAAAATTTCAATCCAGAGGTTTAGTAGGCATTTTCAATATAATCATAGAAGAAAAGTTTCCCCAAATTGGGAGAGAAATGCCAATGCAGATACAGGAAACTTTTAGAACACCAAACAGACAAAACTTGGAAAGAAACTCTCCTTGCCACGTTATAATTAAACTACTATACATACAGACTGAAAGAAATATACTGAAAGCAGTTAGAGAGAAAAAAGCAAGTCACCTACAAAGGCAAGCCCATCAGGATCACAGCAGATTACTCAACTCAAAGTTTAAAAGCCAGAAGGGCTTGGAATGATGTATTTCAAGTTCTGAAAGATAACAACTGTCAACCAAGATTACTTTATCCTGCAAAGCTATCTACCCAAATTGAAGGCAAAATAAGGACATTTCACAACAAAAACAGGCTAAACGAATTTATGACAACTAAACAGCTCTACAGAAAATACTTGAAGGAATCCTTCATGCTGAAGAGCAAGCAAAGCAGACACATGAGGAAACAGGAAAAAATAAACCATAGTGAAATAAACGTTAAAACAAGAGAGTAAAGGGAAACAGGAAGCACTACAAAGCAAGAAGAATGGTGAGAATAAGCAGATACCTTTCAATAATAACTCTTAATATCATTGGCCACAATGCCCCAACAAAAGACACAGGCTTGAAAACTTGATTAAAAGGAAAATTCTGTTGTTCGTTGCTTCCAGGAGACTCATCTGTCAATAAAAACAGAAAATGTATTAGGGTGAAAGGATAGAAAATGGCATTTCTAGCAAACAGGCATAGGAAACAAGCAGGGGTTTCTATCCTAATATCTGACAGGATAGACTGCATACAAACATTAGTGAGGAAAGATAAGAAGGTCACTTTATACTGATTAAAGGTACACTCCAACAGGACATTGTAATCCTATACATATATGCACCTAACATGGGGGCTCCCAATTTCATCAAACAAACACTATTAGATTTAAGTTCACAGATAACACTGAACACAATTGTAGTGGGTGACTTCAATATTCTACTCTCATCAATTGAAAGGTCATCTCAGCAAAAAATAAACAGAGAGATATCTTGATTGAATGATGTTATTGAACAAATGGACCTAGTAGATATCTACAGAACATTCCATCCAAATGCTGGAGAATATACATTTTTCTCAGTATCACATGGAACATTTTCTGAAATAGACAACATATTAGGACACAAAGCAAATCTTAACAAATATAGGAAAATTGAAATAATCCCTTGTATTCTATGTGACCACAGTGGGACTAAACTGAAAATCAGCAACAAGAAAAACTACAAAGCACACAGAAATTCATGGAGACTAAACAGAACACTATTGAATGATCAATGGGTCATTGAAGAAATCAAAAAGGAAATCAATAAATTCATAGAATCAAATTATGATAATACAACATTCCAAAACCTTTGGCACACAATGAAGGCAGTCATAAGAGGGAGGTTTGTAGCTCTAAGTGTCTATATTAAGAAATTAGAGTTCCCAAGCAAACAATTTACAGCTTCACCTTAAGGTCTTGTAAAAAGAACAAGGCAAACAAAAAATCAGAAGACAGGAAATAATAAAAATTAGGGCAGAAATTAATGAAATAACCCCCCCAAAAGCCAAAGAATCAAAGAAACAAAGAGTTGGTTCTTTCAAAGATAAACAAGATTGATAAACCCTTAGCAAATCTGACTAGAAGAGAGAAGAGTCAGAAATTAATAAAATTAGAGATGAAAAAGGCACCATTACAAGATACCAAAGAAATTCAGAAAACCATAAGGACATACTTTAAGAATATATACTCCTCTAAATTTCTGTCAAAGCAATGCATGGTCTAACCTACTTAGCAGTAAATTTGAAAATTTGAAAGAAATGGATGATTTCCTTGATTCATATTACCTATAAAAATAAAATCAAGATGAAACAAACCTTTTAAATGGACTTATAACAAGTATGGAGATACAGTTATAAAAGGTCTCCCAACTAAAAAAAGTCAAGGCCCAGATTGATTCACTGGTAAATCTTACCAGACCTTCATGGAAGAACTAACACCACAGCTTCTCAAACTTTTCCATAAAATAGAAAAGGAAGAAATTTTACTGAAATCCTTATATGAAGCCAGCATCAACTTGATAACAAAACCAGACAAAGACAGAATGATAATAACAAAAAATTATAGAAGAGTCTCCCTCCTGAACATAGATGCAGCAATTCTCAACAAAATATTGGCAAACAGAATACAAGAATACATTAGAATGATTACTCACTCTGACCAAGTAGGCTTTATCCCAGAGATGCAGGGATCATTCAGAATACACAAATCAAGAAATGTAATACACTATATAAATATATATAAATGCACTGAAGGACAAAAATCACATGATAATCTCAATAGTTGGAGAAAAGGAATTTGACAAAATCCAATATCCCTTCATGGTAAAAGTCCTACAGAAACTGAGTAGAAGGAACATATCTCAACATAGTAAAAGCTATTTATAACAAATGTACAGCCAACATAAGTCTCAATGGTGAAAAACCTGAAGCATTTCCTCTAAATTCAGGAACAAGACAATGGTGTCAACTGTCCCCACTTTTATTTAATTTAGTATTGTCGCATCTATAGAGGAAGCTATAGCTATAGCAATAAGGCAAGAAACACTCATAAAAGGGATGAAAATTGGAAAGGAAGAGATCAAATTATCATTATTTGCAGATAGTATGATTCTATACATAAAGGACCTTAAAGACTGTATCAGAAAACTGTTAGAGCTGATAAACACTTTTAGGAACATAGCAGGATGCAAAATAAACACACAGAAATCAGTAGCTTTCCTATATACTAATCAACAAACATGCAGAGGAAGAAATCAGGGAATTTTTCACATTCACAATTGCCTCAAAAAATAATGTACGTTGGAATAAACCTAACTAAGGTAGTGAAAGGTCTCTGCAATGATAACTTTAAAACAGTCAAGGAGAAATTGCAAAAGATACTAGGAAATGGAAAGACATCCTATGTTCTTTGATTGAAAGAATTAATATTGTGAAAATATCAATCTTACAAAAAGCAATTTACACATTTAATGCAATCCCCATTAAAATTCAAAAGGCATTCTTCACAGAAACAGAAAAAAATCCTAAAATTAATTTGGAAGCAAAAAAAAAAAAAAAAAAAGACTAGCCCAAACAATTCTGAGCAACAAAAGTAAGGCTGGTAGCATCGTCACTATACTCGATTTTAAGCTATACTACAAAGCCACCGTAAACAAAAATAGCATGGTACTGGCCCAAAGACAGACATGTAGATCAGTGGAACAGAATAGAGGACCCAGATGTTAATCCAGGCAGCTACAGCCATGTAATTTTTGACAAAAATGCCACAAATATTCATTGGAGAAAAGACAGCCTCTTCAACAAGTGGTGCTGAGAAAATTGTATATCTATATGTAGAAGGATAAAAACAGATCATTGTCTCTCTCCATGCACAAGAATCAAGTCCAAATGGATAGGGACTATAATATTAGACCTGAAACTCTGAAAGTGTTAGAGGAAAAGGAATGGGAAACCCTTCAACATATTGGCATAGTCAATGAGTTTTTGAATATAACCCTAACTGCTCAAGAAATAAAACCACTAATGAACCACTGGGATCTCATGAAATTACAAAGCTTTTGTGCAGAAAAAAATCACTGTGACTAGAGCAAAGAGACAACTTACATAATGGGAGGAAATACTTGCCAGTGATACATCTGACAGAGGATTAATATTTAGAATATACAAAGAACTCAAAAAATAAGCCGAGCGTGGTGGCTCACGCTTTTAATCCCAGCACTCGGGAGGCAGAGGTAAGATGATTGCTGTGAGTTCAAGGCCACTTTAAGACTCCATAGTGAATTCCAGGTCAGCCTGGGCTAGAGTGAGACCCTACTTTGAAAAACAAAAACAAAAACAAACAAACAAAAAAAAGAACTCTAAAAATAAAACAAGGAAAATATCAAACAACCCAATTAAAAAACAGCCTATGGAACTAAATAGAGAGTTCTCAAAGGAAGAAATACAGATGGTTTATAAACGTTATAAAAACTATTCTACATCATTAGCCTCAGGGAAATGTAAAATAAATCTACTTTGAGATTCCATCTCACATCTGTCAGGATGGCTACCATCAAGAAAACAAATGACTATAAATGTTGGTGAGGATATGGAAAAAGGGGAACATTTCTACACTGTTGGTGGTAATGTAGTCTGGTACAGCCATTGTGGAAATCAGTGTGGTGGTTCTTGAGACAGCTAAAAATAGATTTACCATATTAGCACTTCTAGGCATATATCCTAATGACTCTTCTCACTACCTTAGAGATATGTGCGCAACTGTGTTTATTGATTCTCTATTCACAGTAGCTAGGGAATGGAACCAGCCTAGATGTTCCTCAATAGATGAATGTGGATAATCAAGATGTGGTACATTTACACAATGGAGTTCTATTCAGCGGTAAAGAAAAATGAAGTATGAAATTTGCAAGCAAATGAATGGATCTGGAAAGGATTATAGTAAGTGAGGTAACCCAGGCCCAGAAAGCCAAATGTCACATGTTGTCTGTCATATGTGGATCCTAGCTACAAATGTTTAGACTTGTGTGTGAGCTGGAACTTACAATTGGTAACAGAGGCCAGAAAGCTAGAAAAAGGCTATAAGGGAGGGAGGAGAGAGAAGGACTTTAGGGGATGACATTGTATATATGTAAGTAGAAGAAGAGATTACAGGGAGTGGAATGGCCTAAGTGGCACCAGGGGAAGAGATTGAGTAAGAGAAGTGTGGGGCAGGGTCAATCAACATTCAAGATATTCTGAATAAGACTATGAAACACTGCTATGTTTTTGGAAAATGGCACATCCATAAGCCATAGATTGCTACTAGAAAGTTTTCAGTGCCAGGGACTGGATACCTTCCAGTGAATTGTTGGCCAGGGAGGTCCCTGTTGCCTCCAAAACATTACAAGTTATTGCAAAGGCCTTTGGTTTCCCATGAGTAACAGATGGTAAGTCCCTGTTGCTGAAGACTTCACATGCCTGGCAAGGTCATTGAGAAATCAGCTGGTACTGAGCTGAAAATCTCCTCCCTGTAGGCCAGCCAACTGAAAGCTGGAAAAAGCTGCAGTGCATGCAGCCCTATGGGAGATAGAAGTCATCAGTGGTGAAAACAGCGGACACTGGAAGCCTCAAGTTAGGCCAGACAGGCCAAATGACAGAACAGGTGCAATAGTGGCATGTCTGCTCTGGGGGAAAACAAGTGCTCTCTTATTGGACTGAAGGCCCACTCTATGGGAGGCAGCACATGCCTGGTACTGAAAACCTAATCAAAATCCTATGGCAGGCGAGGCCATGAGCCTTAGGCATATAAAGCCTGATTTTGTCTGGCTAAATGCATATATTATTCTCACCAAACTGCCCTGAAAGCAGTACACTTAATGTTCATACCTATATATTAATGCAACTCTCACTTGTCATTAGAGAAGCTTCTCTTTTCAGTTGGCAGTGACCACTGGGATGACCCAGAAGGAAAAACAGTGCTGAGAAGAAGTGACAGAAGACTGTCCAGCACTGAAACACCTCTCTCACACTCTACAAGGCTCAGTGTCCATTGTGGAAGTGGCAGAACAAATGTAAGAGCCAAGGGAAGAGTACCACTCCTTACAATGCAACTGTCCAGCAGAAATTGGCCTCAATACCCATGACCTTGAAGTGCCCAGCAAAACCTTCACAAGACCCTCATAATAGGAGAAAAAGATGATGAAATCACAATAAAAGAGAGGCTAACAGAGAGAGGGAGTGGATACAATGGAGAGTGGAGTTTTGAAAGGGCAATTGGGGTTGGGGAGGAAATTTTCATGGTTTATTATCTGTAACTATAGAAGTTGTCAATTAAAAAATTTGTTTTTAAATGTTGAGCCCTGAAGATTTGTGGCATCTTGGCAGATATCAAGTCAGTGTTTCCCTGACTAAGAATAGGAGAATGTTTATACTAATAATCAATACCCCTTGTGTTTTCAGAGTTAGAGAACTAATGCTCTGCTGTTAGTTTGCAAATTTACAGGAACTATAGGACATAGGAATGACATTGTTTAAATGGAGTATATGACAATTGAACTGTCCAGACTGAACTGGCATACAGTACTAGAATGGAACTGGTAGGGAAGTCATCTTGAGATTTAGACAGTGAAATGACGGATTAACTGTTCTCCTCTGTTCTTCTGGTGCCTTGGCAGAATTTCACCTACATGTGATGAATCTTATAGGTAGGTGCAAACGTGGGGATAGATACCATTAAATATGGTAATTCTGTGGATCACTATATAGGTAGCTTTATGTTGAAATAATTATTACCTTCACATAATTATTCCCCAGCAGACACTTGGTGGGTACCTATTCTGCCCAGTTACAACTTCTACTGTGCCATCATTAATTGCCAATAAATTATATAGTTTTTCTTCAATACATCCACCAATTTACTTATGTAATTCATAACTACTAGTAAGCTGTTAGCAATTGAGTGTAGTCCTGTGTCTCTATTAATTTTTACTTTTGCTATAGTTGCTTTATCATGAAATACTTCTTCTTATTATTATTTTTACATTTTTATGTTATTATATGCCTATATTTCTAGAATTGGGTCTGTTGAGATAAAAGAATCACCACAAATTTGAGGCCAGTTTGGACCATATAGAGAATTCTAGGCCATTCAGGACTGCAATAGTAAGATCTTGTCTCAATCCCCATGCCAAAAGAAAGGGAAAAATAAACTATAGTTAGAAAGAAGAAGGCTTACTCTCATCCTCTAAGAGACTAATAATAATTCCCAGACTATTGGTGTTTTTTATTATTCTTATTTTTTATTAATAAGTTTTGTACTCAGTGAATACAGTCAATTCCCCCTGGCCCACCCTTGTTGAGGTATATGGGTCATGCATTGTGGAGTTAGCCCACAGTTATGGGTAAGATAAATGTCTCTGCATATCATGACCCAACATGTGGCTCTGACATTCTTTCTGCCCCCTCTTCTGCAAAATTTCCCTGAGCCATGTTGGGTTCATTTTTGGTCTGCTTCGGTGATGAGGTGTTGGGGGCCTCTGGGTCTCTGGATATCTGATTTGGTAGGAGTTGATTTTTCTCTGTGTTGATCTCCTTCACCCTTGTGCTGGTACCTGGTTTGCCAGGAAAACAGCACCCTTGCTTGTTTTGCCAATTGTTCTTAGTTTCAGCCGGGGCCCTTTTGAGGTATGATGGGATGGCTCTCTCCTAGGATCTACATCTATCTGAAAAAGAGAAGCAGATTCTCCAATGGAGAGTAAGTTAGCACCAGACAAATGACATAACCCTTACCTTTTTTTTTATAGAGAATTTAATAGGTGTAGGCCCTTTTGTAGCCCATGATTGGTGGTAGCTTGATAATGGAGAGCAGGCTTATGTTTGGATATGGTTCTCACTTGTTTCCCAGCTCCAGCTATGGGTCCTGTAACACTGAGGGGATCAGTTAGCCAAATCAAGAATAGTTGGTTTCCCACCATGGCTGTATGCCACTATTGCACTTGTGCAAGCATCATGACAGGTTATTTGCTGCTAAGTAGGTGAGACCATGAGTTGCTTGGACAGATATTGGTCATTTTCCCCCAGTTGCCCATGTAACACCTTCTGGCACTAGACATGCTGAGTGTCTAGAGACTGACTCTCTTCCAGCCATGCTATTGGTGTGTTTTGAGTGAATTTAAATGCAAGCACATAGCTCTTCAATCTGAGAGACCCCCAAAGTCAGTTTGAATGTCAATCAGTGGATGTTTCTCTTATGAGTTGGAGACAGGTTTCCTGCTATGTTACAGTTAGCTGTTGTAGCAGTTCTTAGAAATTGCACTCATCACCCCCTCCAAAAAATACATAAACTGGGTAACAATCCATTAGCATGTTTAAACTTCCTTGTTTAAGTGTTGATTCATTTGGTAAGTTTTTTGCTCTTTTGTAATCTCTCTCCCACTTACTCAAAATTCCTACTCACCTAATGCATCAGGATTTTGTACATGTTTCAGAATCCATCTGTGTTCCTTATCCATGCTACAAAAGAACAGAATATACATCCAGTAACTCTATCCCATAGAAGATAGAGCTCATATTATTTTTGAGGAATATTCTCTTGTGGGGAAAAGACAGCTAAAGGACATACCAGTGAACCATGTGGTTCTTGCATGTAATGGCATTTTGGGATGCTGAAGAGACATTCAGAAATGATAGCTTTGATGTCTATGCTGCCCAGAAAGAGGACACCCCCGCCATCTAAAAATCCAATTGAATTGCTATTAGTCAAATTGGCAATTTTTTTAAAAAGTGTCTTTTATATTCATAGCTTTTTTAAAAAATGTAACACATGTTAACTTATTCAACTTTCATTCCCTCAAATCTTAGGAAGTTAGTTGTTGATGGGAATTAATTCAATAATGAAATACTGCCTCAATAATCAATTGCATCACCTGTCATGTTGCCAGCCAGGAACAGTCTTATTTCAAGTCCATAAAATTAGAAGAACACATATTATATGATTTAATTGACCATTAAGAAAGTTTGCCAAAACTTGGGAACATATAACTTTACTTTTCTGTGAAGAGCCAGAGGACATAGAAAGCAAGAAGCTCATTCTAATGTAAACTACACATGAAGATGGAATAATTGAGAAATTACTTAAGTATGTGTTATGGAATAGTAGTTATTGCCCCCCAAATTTGTCATACTCTAAACTAATGTGTTCCACACACAGCATAATAATTACCTTAAAATTATGCTAGGAAAATGTATTTAGATGAAAATAAGTGAATTTCGATAAAGGTACTACATAAGACATAAATTCCTGGGTGAATTATAACAAAACATAAAAATAAGATTAAGAAATTCCCACATGACAGAGGTAGAGAGGAAATTAGTGAACTATAATTAATGAGCTGATGTGTTCTGAGGAGACTTTGTACCTGCAGAAAACACAGGAAAAATATTTTCCATGAAAGTAAACCAGCACACATAACACACAGCAGCTTTTGACCCCAACTAGTTCAACATGGATGAAAAAAAATGTTTCTTTTTTTTAAGTAGGAAAAGATGTGCCAGGTGTAAGTTTCAGGAGTGGCCAAGGACCACAGAGACTACTCTGAAGCAAAGATGGAAGTTTTTATTTGGAGAGAAACATGAGCTGCCAGGACTGACTCTCAAGAGCCAAGAAATCTGCTTGGGGCTACAGATAATGGTCTTTATAGGTTGTTCAGCTGGGGCAAGGTGAGGAAGGAAGGAATTTCTTTGTTGGGGCAGTAAGTCTTGTTCTTTACATTAGCCATAGGGTGAAACCAGATGTGACCCATTGAGAGTTAGGGGAGGGGCAGTAAATCTAGACCTGGAGGCTTGTTAGACAGGGGGGATAATGGCTGAACAATTTCTTGAGGAATGTGGATGACTCCTCTGTATTCCTCCTGCTGTAACTCCATTTTGTCCTGACTTAACATTCCAGCCTTTTGTTAATGATAAGAGATGAAGGTTTATGCTGACCATAAAGGCGATGAGTTGTTATGGGAGAGGCAGTACATGGGTCTTTCTTCAGGGCATGGTGGCTAGAGGTGGCAGAGTGGTGAGATTGACGCTAGTGTAGCATGTTGTTATGACTTGGTCCTGAGTGAAGCAGAGACTTCTCTCATAATTAGAGCAGTAGCTGGCAGAAACCTGTTATGGAGAAGGTGAGGGAGATGGGCTCTGTGCATGCTGTGAGATGACAGAAGGGAGAATGAAGGAGCTTGTTATTTTTATCAACAGTGATGACATCAAAACATCAGGTGTAATGGAAGGATGAGCATTCAGAGGTGAGAGATAGAGGGCTTGGAGCAAGAGGAGGTAGAAAGGGATAAGGAAGGAGGGCTTCCAAGGAATAGCTTTGATTCTGGCTAAGGCAAGTAGGAGGAGCTGGGGTCAGGGTAGGTGAAGTTTATTAGAGACAAGCAGAAGCAGAAGGCATGAGTTAATGTTAGAGTTTAGTATTGTAAATCAGCATCAGACAGGGCTCATTAGTCTGGCTCATTGTTTATATTGTAGTTATATTTTTCTCATTGGGTGATTAAGACCAAGTAGGCTGTCAGAATTAACTGTACACTTTGGAGGTCAATAATGGCTTTGTAGAAGAGACTTTTAGGGACCCATGAGGAGTTCTATGACTCTCAGTGTTGTCATCTGCTATGATAAGTCAAGGCTGTGTTGACCAGGTGGCCCTCCCTCTTTTGGGAAGCCTGGAGGGTTGCAGATACACTGACTTGGAATTCATTTCTGGGTCTCCGCATCCTCTCTGACCAAGAAGATAGCTAACTTACCAGAGGCTAGAAGTTCAAGTGTCCCATCATCTCCTGTATCCTTTTGACCCAGGAGCAGGAACCAAAATATTGGTTATTCTCTTAATTCCAATGTTTCCAATTGATTTTGGCTTCTACAAATGGTTATTACTCACTCAGAGAGACTATACATATCTGATTAGCAGAATAAACTACTTAAAAAGGGTGTAGAACATATCTGGTTAGCAAAGCAAATCTGGCTAGAGAATGACACTAAAATCATTTTGGTTAATATTTAAGTTTAGTTGTCAGGTGACAGTGTAAGTTATATCTAGAACACAGGAAGCATACACATTTTATCTTTTAAGTACCTGTCAGTTATAAGTATAGGCAGAACATTTTAGTAGCCCTGAAAACAATATTTTATCAATAACTTTAAGGCAATGGATTTAATTTAGAAATTGTATGTTAGAAAATGACAAGCCAGTATAAAAACTTAGCATCTGTGTTTGAAAACAACTTTGGTTAGTCTGTGTACCAATGTAAGCACCAATTACCCCCCAAACTGGAAGCAGAACAGCAATTTAAAAGACTATTTTTTTTCTGGGGCAGGAAACATGTCTCAATATCTCTGTAAGTAAAGAATTTAAGATATCAGAAATGAAACAATTAAGTGAAACTTTGAGACTGATTATACACAGCTAAGGAATAAAATAAAACTTAGTTGTTGTTGAGTTAAGCAAGCCTGATTCTAACATGCATCAGAGACAACATGACAGACACAAAGCAATTTTTACCATTGAACAATTTTAAGGCTCAATTAAAGAAATATTACGATAAGTCACTTTTTATAAGACTTAGATTATAACCTCAGTGATAATTGTAAGGAAAGTGTAAGAGAAAAACAATAGAGAATATCAGACTTGATCTCTGCAGACAAGACTGTTTTATTGACAGAAAACAGCTAGGGACCTCAGCTTTCCCACAGGATGAAGGCTGAAGCACTGAGCCAGGCTAGGGTGCAAGTTTATAAGGAGAATCCTAAGGAAATGCCAGGCTGTACCAGGTGCGGTTAATAAAAAAAATGTAGCTTTTGTGTCCTTGTTCAGAATAGGCTTTTTTGGTCAGGAATGTCTAAGGGAGGATATTCAGATGGTCCCTGGTCCTTCAAGGCCATCTAGGCTAATGGGGAGTACATCAATCAGGAAAGGTGTCAAACTTAATGAGGCTGAATGCCTCTGCTGTTTCTTTTATTGCCCTCAGCCTTAGGGACAGCCATTAACTCTTTAGTTCCCTCTTGGTTTTCAGGGAAGGGCATTGACCCCTCAATAATCATCTAGCAAAACCAGCATGAACAAGACAAGAACCATCTTAAAATTACAGAGTTTTAGCCAGGCATGATGATGTATGCTTATTGATAGCTAAACATCATGGACATTGTATAAATCAAATGACAATATTCTGATATTCTAACATCTGGAAAAGTCTGATATTGATAAAAACAGAGTTTACACATTTAAGGCACATGAGGCTACAGAGAGTAAACTATGAACAAAAGATCTGCTGGCAGAATTTAAAATAAACAAGAAATCTATATTATGTACTAACATTTTTGGCTTAAATATGAAGACATAAAACATTTTATAATTTTTAAGCTCATCAGAAGTGGGATACATACATACATACATACACACACACACACACACACACACATACATACATATATAGAGAGAGAGTCATTTTTTGAGAACATTTAGCACTCTTAAAAGCTAAATAAGATGTTCATTCAATCTATAAGTCTGTTTGTGAAATTACTTTAGTTATATTTAACATTCCCAAAGAATAGAGGAACTGGATAAAACTGTTATGATCTAATAAAAAAAGGAGACAAGTCTCATGAAAAAGAGGGGGAATGAGCATGCAAGGGCCACTTGCCAGTGCAAACGATTTCCAAAACATTTTCAAATGTATGTTTCACTATGTGCATCTGGCTTTGCAAATAAGCACCATTAACTGATCAGCCAAAAGAAGCATTTTTAATCTCTTCCAAATCGATTTTTATAGAACTATATTGAATTCCAGACATACACAAAGTTTTATAACATAATCTATAATTATTCCAACCTTAACCAACTTTCTGTGGTACTTGGTAAACTTATTCAGTAATGAGGTATGTAAAATATTAAGATTGATTGTTGGAGGAATTGGGGAATTAGATCTTAAATCACAACATATCTTTGTTTAGAATTTTTTTAACTGTTTGCCATGAGGTAAATAGTTTAAAAGTGTACAGCAGATAAAAAAAATAAGGAAAAATAAGAGTAAATAGTTCCTCTGTGAGATTTTTTTTTGAGGCAGGGTTTTAGATATAATAACCTTAGGAGAGAATTAAATATTAATGTGTCAATTTTAATATTAAGATTTAGTTAAAAGATTGACATATAGAGGAATATAGTTAACTTGGTTGTGTACTGTAAATTTAGTCTTTTATAACCATTATTAGGACCATATTAACATCAATGAGTTAAAGTTAAGTTTACAACCTGAATACCATTAGCATCCTGCTACCAGCCAAGGCCATTCTTTGTTAGTCTGATCTAAACCCTAGGCTAATTATCATTTTATATCTCAAGAAGACTGTAATCTGATTAAGTGCCTTGTCTTTAACCTTCTGTTTAAGCTTCTTCATCTATATACTTTATTCATACCTTCACCTACATACTTTTACCTTTCAATCCATGTAACCATTCTGTAACAATCTTTTTCATCAAACATTTAACATTCAACTTTTAAAGTTTTCTTTCCAATTTATCTTCTTAGTTAGTTCATCTCATAACTACCAACAAAAACTTTTTTGTTTTTAACACAATACTTTTAATATGACTATTTTTTCCCTCAAAAGCCTTTGAAATAATGTTTCAAAGAAAGATTTGTTTAAAGATCAGATCTGACTTATGCTATTTACCCAGAATAAACATAGATTTTGGAACTTTGTTTTATATAACTTTCCTAAAATGCATTTTTTTGAAAAATACGAAAGCAGATTTAAACATTTTTAGAAATTTTAGAAAATATTTTTACAAATTTAGTATCAAGTACTTTTAAGTTTAAATATAAATCTTTTTTTTTTTTTTTTTTTTTTTTTTTTGGTTTTTTTGAGGTAGGGTCTCACTCTGGTCCAGGCTGACCTGGAATTAACTCTGTAGTCTCAGGGCGACGTTGAACTCATGGCGATCCTCCTACCTCTGCCTCCCGAGTGCTGGGATTAAAGGTGTGCACCACCACGCCCGGCTAAATATAAATCTTGAGGCTATTGTCTGTTAGTAGTTCCATATATGTAAAGAAAGATAAAGTAAATGCAAAACAGTTACAATTTTTTTATAAGTGTAAAACAGTTACAAATTTTTTATAAGAAGTCCCCATAGCGACTTTGCGTTCATTCATCATCATGCTGGGGCCAGGGTCCTGAGATTCCCTGTGCTTGCAGTTCCCTGGCTCTGCAAGGCAGGGAAGCTAAGAAAGAGCCCCCCCCCCCCTAATTCCTAGGGAGAGTTTTGATTTTTCCCTCAGGGCTTAAGGCAGCTTTTTGAACCTGCCATATTACAACTCTTTAAGAGTAGGAGAATCTTGTATTCTTTTCTCTATGTTCTTAACTGCTTTTAGTGTTTCTTCTGGGGTAACTCAATAGTAAAAGTTAGCTATGCTGTATAGTACAGTGGGCTTGGTGGAAAACATCCCCCACAATGAAATGGTACTGCTCAGAACAGAAATAATTCTGCAACCTTAGGGCTGTGAGCCACATACATATTCACATACACACATTCATTTCAAGTGCACTTTTTTTTCCAGGTAGGATCTCACTCAAGCCAAGGCTAACCTGGAATTCAATCTGTCGTCTCAGGGTGGCCTTGAACTCACAGTGATCCTCCTACCTCTGCCTCCCGAGTGCTGAGATGAAAAGCATGCGCCACCACACCTGGCTTCAAGTGCAATTTTTATATAGACTTTACAAAACCATTTTCCCATTACATATTTATTCATTCATTCATTTATTCAGAAGTTATCCATTCCCATTTTAAATTTCTATTTGTGTTTTACAACTCCGGAGATTAAAATCAAACCTTATTACCTGGCAGGGTGTCAGGAGAGGCTAAAGGAGCCAGAGGAGCCATTGGGGCATCAGGGTCAAAAGCAGAGGGTGACGATTAATATGGGGGAGGGGTTGAGTGAGAGTGCTTTTCTGAGACCTTGGCTAGGACCTTGTGAGAATGGTACGTAGAACAGAGAGAAGGCCTTGTATACAGAGTGAAAAATAGGGTATTGTGGACCATTTGCTTGTACATTGGCAGAAGTTTGTTTTAATTCAGTGAGAATTTGAAAATCAAAAGTGTCATTTTCAGGCCATTTGGACCCATTGTCCAGTTTATGGATGTGGCCAGGCAGAGTTGCAGAAAAAGATAAGATGTCATCCAAGAGTCATAGACTCATAGAGGCTTTAAATTATTAAGCAGGCAGGGAAGCAAAACAAGGGTGAGAGAAAAATAAACCAGGGTTTAAGCTGGGTTTACACAGAACACCAAATGACCCCCAGGCCCATTAGAGTGAATGGGGCCTGCATCTCCCACGTGGCCAGAGGCCTTACACAGAGGTCATAACTGTTGGCTGTTTAGCCTGTCAGTGGGCAAGGAGGGTGACTGTGCTCCCGATGGTGAAAGCTGCTGGCTGTGGAAGATAAAAGCAGCTGGCAATGGAAGATGAGAGCTCAGGAGGGAGAGGGAGAGGAGGGAGGGAGAGGGGTTGTCCCGAGATGGTGCAACCGAACCAAAAGGCACCCCTTAGGGTACGGTAGACTAGAAAGAGAGAGAGACCGGAGGTGTCCAGAGTGTGTCTTTCTGGACACCTGGGGTTGGGGTCTAGCCGCTGAGGGGTGTAGCCTGGCATGCCAGCATGGCTTCCATGAGGAGGGGTGAAACCCAAGATAGGCCAACCTGAGAGAGGGACACTTACCTAGAAGGGAGGAGACAATGGATAAAAGAACAGTGAGGTGAATTTTGGTGGGTGTGAGAGCCTGTATCAGGCAGAGATGGTCTGAGGCCTTCAGAGAGTCAAATGGCAGCTTGGTGGTCTGGTCAGGGGAAAAGGAGGTCTGGCCACCCAAGAGGGCAATCAGAAGCCTTCCTATCTGAGTCAGGGCACCACATGTAAGGTTCAGGAGTGACCAAGGACCATGGAGGCCACTCTGAGGCAGAGATAGAAGTTTTTAGTTGGGGCAGAGGGGGAACATAAGCTGCCAAGACTGACTCTCAAGGGTCAAGCAGTCAGCTTGGGGTTACAGATAGTGGGCTTTATAGGGTCTTCAGTTGGGGAAGGTGAGGAAGGGAAGGAATTTCTTTGCTGGGGCAGTAAATCTCTATTCTTTACATTAGCCATAATGTGTGACCAGAAGTGACCTAGTGAGAGATGGGGGCGGGGGGGGGGGGCAGTAAATCTAGTCTTAGAGCCTTGTTAGGCAAGGGAGGGATAATGGCTAAGCAATTTCTTGAGGCATGTGGATGACTCCTCTGTTGCCCTGCTGTAACTCCATTTTGTCCTGGCAGTGCACACCTGTAATCTCACTTCTTGGGAAGCAGTTTCAGAAGGTGTGTGAGTTTGTATCCAACCTGGGCTACCTAGTGAGGCTTTGTCTCAGAAACCAAAAATAAAAGCAAAAGACTGATTATAATTATTTGAACATTAGTAAAGGTATAAGAGAATTAAACTTCCTGTACAAGAAATCATGGTTTGAGGAAGAATTCATACATCTGCATTAAAAAAATAAATAGCAGTGGATAGTAACTATCAATGCCCTACTCTTATGCTATAAATTATACAGCAAATTCTTTCTGATTTCATATAAAGATTTCTTTACCCCTTATAATATTTTTTTGTCAATATTGACTTAAAGTTGACCTTTTTTGTTGCTTCTCACACATGAAAAGTTTCTTTCTTCGTCTACTGGTTTTTATTGTTTTCAGTGAGAAAGAAACTAACATTCATATTGTTTTCCCCTTTGATACACCATGTCTTATTAGTCTATATTTAGATATTTCAAGTTATTTTTGATTTTTGGCAATTGTGTGTGGAGAACGTTATTTGGGACATTTATGGAGCCTGAGCCCACTTTCTTTCCTGGAATAACACCCAAGTTTTGATTTCTATATGACTGTGGATCAGCCTCAGTCTCTATTTCATAAACTGTCTTTTCTTGAGGGGGGTTCACATTTTCTTCATCTCTACTGATTCCTTCCAATGGTAACAGATAGGACAGGTATTTGATGTGTGCTAGAAGGTCATTATTTACTTTCATTCATTTCATTTCTGTTTCATTGTTTCCACCTGAGCAATTTGTGTCATTCTGTTTAGTGATCACCACCTCTTTGGATAGGTTAAAACTGTCCAAAATTGTTACAAAGGATAGGGTGTGCAAACTAATTTAAGTTTAAACTTTTTATTTCATTCTTTGTGTTTATTTTAATTGAATTAAATATATTTATTATACATTTTTATTTAAATATATTTAAATGTTTGGGTTTTTTATAGCATTTTGTTTCATTTGTATTGTTTCTTTTTTATTTAGTCTTTCCCCACATTTTCTTACAGTCTATTTGTTGCAATTCTTTAATATATTTATTGTCAGTCAGTCACCATAGATCAAACCTATAATCCCAGCTCTTGGGAAACTGGTGAAGGGGAATTGCAAGTTCAAGGTTAGCATGGGCTATACACTGAGATCTTGTCTCAAGCAGCAGCAGCAACAACAACAGCAAAACAAGAACAAAATTATGTCTGTATATTTACCATATTCTTTATAAATGTCTTCAAACATTTGCTAATACTGGGGTTATCTTCTTGTCTGCCTCAATTGATTATCTCTTCTCTTTTTTTTTTTTTTTTTTTTTTTTTTTTTTTTTTTTTTTGGTTTTTCGAGGTAGGGTTTCACTCTAGCCCAGGCTGACCTGGAATTCACTATGGAATCTCAGGGTGGCCACGAACTCACGGCGATCCTCCTACCTCTGCCTCCCGAGTGCTGGGATTAAAGGCGTGCGCCACCACGGCCCGGCTTTGATTATCTCTTCTCCTTCATCATGGATACATTCCCTGCTATTGGTAGAAGTTAAAAAAAAAAAGAACCCTGCAACTGGAATACTTACATTAAAAAAGACAAAAGATTGAAACAAATAATTTTGCAGCTGCTGTTTCATGTTAGTATGACTCATCATAATACCATGCATTCAAGCCCATTCTACTCAGGTGCATGTAGAATAGCTTTTAGAGTCTATAGAGAGTTTGTTGGGTTGTATGTCTTGCAGTAATAAGTTGATAGCACTTATCAAGGGCTTCAGTGGATTCAGGCAGACAACGCTCTTCTGAAAAGTTCTGTTATCTTATAAGGGTTTAAGGTATTGGTTCACCTGCATAAGGACTTTCTGCATTTTGCACTCAGCTTCCTCTCCTATATTTCTCTGGTAAGTTTGCTGGAAAGGCAGTATGAAGATTATCATGTCCAGATTCTAATTTTTTATAATTGATTTTTTATTTACAACTTCCATAATTGTAGAAAATAACCCATGGTAATTCCTTCCCTCCCCTCACTTTCACCTTTGGAACTCCACTCTCCATCATATGCCCTCCCCATCTCAGTCTCTCTTTTATTTTGATGCCATGGTCTTTTCCTCCTATTTTGATGGTCTTATGTAGGTAGTGTCAGCACTGTGAGGCCATGGATATCCAGGCCATTTTGCGTCTGGTGCAGCACACTATAAGGAGTCCTACCCTTCCTTTGGCTCTTACATTCTTTCCACCACCTCTTCTACAATGGACCCTGAGCCTTGGAAGATGTGATAGAGATATTTCAGTGCTGAGCACTTCTCTGTCACTTCTCAGCACCATGGTGCCTTCTGAGTCATCCCAAGGTCACTACCATCTGAAAAGAGAAGATTCTCTAACCCAAAGTGAGAGTAGCATTAATATGTGGGTTTGAACATTAAGAGAAGTGCTTACCAGGCAGTTTGGTGGGCATAGAATATACATTTTGCCAGACAGCAGCAGACATTACACCCTAGGGCACATGACTACCCCTATTTTCGGTTTTCAGTATCAGGAATGTATTCTCTTCCATGGAGCGGGCCTCCAGTCCAATTAGAGAGGGGTTAGTTTCAACAATAACAGACATGCCACTCTTGAACCTGTTGGCTCATTTGGCTTGACTGGCCATATTTAAGGCTTGCAGTTTCCACTGTTGAGTATCTCCACTGGTGATTTCTCTCTCTCTCCCATTGAACTGCATTCAGCGTAGCTTTTTCCAGCTTTGTCAGCTGGTCTACATGGAAGAAGTTTTCAGTTCAGCCCTAGTAGGATTTCTCAGTGACCTTGCAGCCCAAGTATGTGGAGTCTTCATCAGTAGGGTCCTACCATCTATTCCTGGTGGGAAACCAAGAGTCTTGGCAATGGCCTGTAATGTTTTGGGGACATCAGTAACCTCCCTAGCCAACAACTCACTGGAAGGTATCCCATCCTTGGCAGTGAAAATTTTCTAGTAAGAATCTATGGCTTCTTAGTGTTCCATTGTCCTAAAAAGTAGATGCTAGTATTTTTATAGGTGATTTTCTGTCTTCCCAACTTACCCATATGACATAATCTGGTTCCACAGTCCCTGCAAGGTCCACCATCTGCCACAACCACTTTCCCCACATTATTCCCATACAAATTCCTGGACACTAAGAAGAGATATTTTGATTCACCATTCAGGGACCATCCCTCTCTATAATTGATCTCATAAAAACACACCTGTGTCCAGTACTCTTCAAAAGCCTTATGCAATTGCAAATTTCAGGGTACTTTCATCATGTTGATCCTCTGGAATCATGGTTTTTTCATGTGCTCTTACCTCCTAATTGGAAATGGAGATCCAATTAACCTTTTCTAATAACACGAAAGTAACTTTTATTAATATATTCCAAATGTAGCTTGTAATGCTTTATGTAATATTTGACATCACATTTCCATATATTTTGCTCTATTCACTTGCCCATATCTTAGACTTCCTCAGTAATAGTAACAGGGACCACTCCACTGTGCTACATGGGATTAAGATAGCCTTCACTGTGACTCTTGGGTTTGAGCCATCATTAGCAAACAATTGTGAATTGACTTTGGCCTCATCTGAAAATGGTGGTAGTAGTAGTAACAGTAGTATCTTATTTGTTTTACTGTTATGAGACTGAATAAGTTAATGAATATAAAACATACATGTGTGGAGTATTTTTAAGCCTCCAGGAGTAAATCTTATTATTGCTCTACATTACTGCAAATGTCTTGTATTTTCTCATCCTTGTGACCTTACTGATGCTCCTTCTTTTCACTCTCAAACTATCTAATGATAATTTAGATATGTTCTACTGGATTTTCTATAAAACAAAGAATTATTTTATACCTCAAAGTGCCACCAACTCAACCATTAGTTAATTGATCTAACAGAGATAAGAAACTAACAAAATCATTGCAATATTTAAATTATATTTATGCATAGCTGCCTTATTTTGGTCAGAACTCTGATTCAATGGCCATATGATGATTTAATAAACTAATCAAGTCTTCCATGATAATAGTCAATGATGACTAATTATAGTTAATTATTTTAGAAAGAAATGTACTTGAACTCCTACACTTAACTAAGATAATATACTGAAATGGCAATGTTGCTTTATTTGCAAATGGGAAAAACACAGAATATGACAATAGCATGTTTGTTTTTCTGGTAAATATTTTGGTGCCTTTGTGAACAAATTAAGAGCCCAATAATTATGAGTGTTTATTTTGGGGTCATCTATTCTATTGGTCTATGTGTCTGCTTTTGTGCCAGTCCCATGATGTTTTTGCCATTATGGAATTGTGATAATTCCAGCAGTATTCTTCCTACTTAGGTTTGCTTTTGTTGTGCTTGGTGTTTTGTGTTTCCATACGAACTGTTGCATTATTTTTTTCCTCTAGTTTTAGGAAGAATGACATTGGAACTCTGGTAGAGATTACAATGAATCTGTAGATTACTTTTAGTAATATAGCCATCTTCATAATATTTATTCTGCCTATCTAGGAGCTTGGAAGATCTCTCTAACATATGGCATCTTTTATTTCTTTGTTCAATGTCTTAAATTTTTTAGAGGTCATTCTAGAGGAATAGAACCACTACACTGTGTATATATTATGAAAGGACATTAATTAATTTGGCATACATGATAGAAGCTGAGTGGTCCTACAGTGGCTGTCTGAAAGCACACTAGTGAGGCTGAGGTAGATTCTAGTAGCTGCTCAGTCCATAAAGCTGGCTGCCTCAGCAGTCACATTCTTGTACAAAAAGGCTTTGAAGATTCCTGTAAAGTTTCTGTTCTTCAGACCATTTTGGAGGACTAGAGAATCTGGAGTCTAATGTCAGTAGAGTGTAGTAGCAGCAGAGCACCAATAAGAAAGCAAGCAGCCACAGCAGGCAGGCAGGCAAACAATACTGTGTTTTCCTCTGATCTTTATATCTGGGCTACCAATTGGAAGATGCTGCCTATTGAGAGGAAGGGTCTTATGCTGTCAGCTAATACTTTCTAGAAATGCCCTTACAGATGGTCCTAGAGCATATCTCTTAGTTGATTTTAGATCCACACAAGTTGGCAATCAAGAATAACCATCACCATGCAAGATGGAACCTAATCTGAGTGGACATCTGTGGATGAGAATTGCAGATATGGGACTGAGACTAGTTTTTAGGAAAATGTTTAAGTGGGGTCAGTGAGATCAGAAGTAACATGTGGCTTTACACTTTTCAGGAAGAAATTTCAGAAAAAGTGGACAAAAGGAGAGCTGTCAGCAGAAGTATTCAGCTAATGGATGGTACATTTGATTTGATTTTACCTTCAACTATCTGTTGGTGGATCAATAAAGACTTGGGGAGCATCTTCTTCCTCAAAAAAAAAAAAAAAACAGAAAAAAAGAAAAAGAATAGTCATCAATGGGTTGGAGAGATGGTTCAATGTTTAAGGTGCTTGCCTGTGAAGCCTAAGGAACCAGGTACCCACATAAGTCAGATGCACAAAATGGTGCATGCATCTGGAGTTGGTTTGCATTGGCTAGATGTTCTGGGGCACCTGTTCTCTCTCTCTCTTTCTCTCTATCTGCCTCCGTCTCTCAAATAAATAAATAAATAAAATATAAAAAAGAACAGCCACCACTGTCCAACTTACTAATATTCACCTTTATGAATTGTGTTTGTGGTGTCATAGGCATGAAAATTTTACTATGTCATTATCATATAGATTTTCACTAATGTTGTTTTCACATCTTTTTATCATTCTAGATTTTTATATTTATTTGTGGAATCTATTTTGAATGTTTTTGTATACTAATGTAATGGACACATTGGAGATCTTAAATTTTTTGTGGGCTGTACATGTCTTGTGTGTTGGTTTTCTTAGTAACATTTCTGAAAATGATTATCCTATCTCTACTGAAATTACCTTTGACTTTTATAACAATATATAATTTAATATGGATGGATTCATTTCTATATTCATTATTTGATTTACATATTTTTCTACTTTAATATATATTGCCACCTTGCCTTCACTAACATAGATTTACAGAAAGTCCAAATGAATCTTAGTATGAACTCGTCAATTAAAAAATAAAAGTTTGCTGGAACACTTGCCTAGCATTTGTGAGGCACTAGAGTTTATTTTCAGCACTGTAAAATAAACAAACAAGGACTAAAATAATCATCAAAAACTGTCCACTTGGATTTTGAGTAAATGTAGATTACTTTGGGGAGAATATGCATATTAAAATTATTGTGTGTAGGGCTGGGAACATGGCTCAATAGTTAAAGGTGCTTGCTTGTAAAGACACAAAACTCGCAGTTTCAAGAGATCCTGGCATGCCCATATACATGTGTGCAAATAAATAAAAAAATTAAAAAAATATTGTCTTATTAAAAATATTTTATTTATTTATTTATTTATTTGGGAGAGAGGGAAAGGCAGATAGAGAGGGAATGGACATGCCCGGGCCTCCTGCCACTGTGAAGGAACTCCAGAACTCTAGACACATGCCCACTTTGTGCATCTGGCTTTATGTGGTACTAGGGAATAAAAGCCAGGCCACCAGGCTTTGAAAGCAAGTGTTTTTAACTACTGAGTCATCTCTCCAGCCCCAAATTATTGAGTCTTTTGACCCCATACACCTCTCCTTTATTCTGGACTTCATCTCAGCAATGTTGTGTCACTTCCGTGGAAGAGGTCTTACACATCTCTTGTAAGATATAATTGTGCATACTTTCAGTAATATTCCCAAAATTTTAATTTCTGATTTTATTGTTTATTATTTGAGATACAATAGTTTTATTTTTTTGTGAGTCCTGAACCTATGTCTTACAGTCTGACTAAATAAATGTTGAATGGATTGGACATTTGCACTGTTTGCAAGTTTAAAAATCTTGCAAGTGGAAGTCATCTTTAGGCCTTACTGTGGATAAGTGCAGCAGGTGAGGGAAGGCATGAAACCACAAGGAGGAAGCACGCAGCATTCCTTTGATTTTTACCCCTAGCATCTGCCACATGGCCACACTAATGATTACATGTCTTTCAGAGCTTCAGTTTTTCCCTGACCAACCTAGTGCTATTTCTTCTTGAAGAAGGAAGGAAATGAGCTCCCCCAAGAGGCGAGAATGTGACCTACAACCCAGCATCTTAATTTTCTATTTTCACTTTCAAATGCAGTTGCTCAATGAGCATATTGATATTAATTGTGATTTTTACCATTTGTCCCCAGGGTAGTTTAATCATTCTCCCACCCATGATCAACATTGTGATACTGTGGAAGGTTTTCCCACAGGAAAATAGTTACATATTTAAACTCTGGTCTTCATGTTTTATGATATTTAAGTTAGCGCACAATCTCATGGCCTTTATTATATATTTCATTGATATAAGTCATTTCAATTTGTTTTATTCACCCCTCCCCTCCCCTGTATCACCACATCCACCTTGTTGATTCCCTTCCTAGCCCAAATTGTCATTTCTACTTTCATGTTACTTGCACCCTGTTATCCACTTCCCCTTATTCTGTTTGCATGTCCTCATATACAGCACAGACACATAAACCTATAACCTGAAATCAAGGTTCTTCATATGAGGAAGTTTGTACTGTTTGTCTTCTAACTTGATCGCATTTCACTTTAGGCTAAATATACCTCATTTTCTCAGTTACATCTCCAAACTCATCCATAATCTTGGACCAATGATAGCTTCTAAAATGATGTTACCCCAACACACTGAAAATACATTGCTTATTAGCATCCCTTACTAAACTCTTGTTAAAAATTCCTCTGTTTAAGGTTGGAGAGATGCCTTAGCACTTAAGGCACTTGCTTGCAAAACCAAAGGACCCAGGTTCAATTCCTTAGGACCCAAGTAAGCGAGATGCACAAGGTGGCACATGTGTTTGGAGTTCATTTGCAGGGCTGGAGGCCCTAGTGCACCCATTCTTTGTCTCACTTCCTCACTCTTCCTCTCTCTTATTCTTTTTCTCAAATAAATACATAAATATTTTTTAATTCCTCTATTTAAAATATTAGATGTATATTTGAAATATATTCTAAAAATACAAATCAGCTTAGAAGACATGGAATTAATCTTCAAAAACGTTAAGTTGGTATAACAAATGGAAGAATAAATAGTTGATGGTAAAGAGTTGTAAATGGAATTATTCTATATTTACTGAGAATTTTTAGGCTCATATTTATGACATTGTTGTTTGACTCTACTGGCTTCTATTTTCACTAAAACTTTTACAAACATGATAGTTGCTTCAATGTAAAAATTCATTTGTGAAGAACAGGAAAGTTGGATATGGTTTGTAGGTCTCTAATTCTAGCACTCAGGATGCTAAAGCAGGAGAAATATGATCCCAAGGCTATCTGAACACTCAATAAGACTGTTTAGGAAAGACCAAGAAGAAAAGGAGAAGGAGGAGGGGAAGGGAGATGCCTGGCTTCATAACAGGTTGGTTACGACTGAAACATAGCCTTTAACAATAAACCACATAGATCTGCCTACAGTGATCTATGTCATTAAATTTGCCTGCTTTGCTAAGAATTTTTTAGTGTACTCTTGCAGCTAAGAGGAGATCACAGCCGTGACTGAATCTGGGGAAACACCAGAGGGAGCTGCAGTGAATAATGCATGAAGCAAGGCTGACCTCCATTTAGCAAGAGAGAAACCGAAGTTCAGATTCTAAAGGTCACTTCAAAGGCAAGACCTAATGCTGATTAAAGTCTCTTTAGAAGACCAGAAGCTTTTAAGGAGTTATAAATATTTCTTTTCTCCACTACTCTGAGACCAGACAGAAAATCTTTCTCATTCATATTCTGTTGGTAATGAGTGACGAATGAACTTTATTTAATTTCAGTTGTCGTAGTCTACATTTTAGACCTCAAAGCAAAAATAATACCAGGTTTCCTATTGAATGAAACAAGATGATTTTAACATACACTTGGTTCAAATTTGGCTGTCCTATTTATTAGTGGTATGATCTTGACTGTGATTTGTATCTTTGCTGAGGCTAATTGTATCATGAGAAAAAGTGATTACAAAAGACCTTGGTTAAAACTTGTGTGTGTGCAATCATTTTAACATAAAGGGCATTTTTTGAAACCAAGCATGGTGCTGTGTGTGAAGGCACAGAAGTAAACTTGAACCAGTCAGTAACTCCACTGGCTTTTCTAAAAGGTAGTTGTAATTCACACAAAAATAATAAAATTTTATTAGCTAGGAAAAGTGCCAATATGGACAGAGACATAATTTTAAATTGAGGTTTTCATCATTGCCATATCTTGTGGCCAATCTACTCAACTGAATTTTCTGCCCAAATGTATTGCACTGGATAGAAAGCAAACGACATTTGCAATACCCTGAAATGCATTTTGAAAACCCTTGGCCACACCTAATTCTAAGTCTGTCCTTATGGTTCAGCGAGTCAATTGAAATTCTTTCTTTCTTCCTTTCTTTCTTTTCTTTTCTTTTCTTTTCTTTTCTTTTCTTTTCTTTTCTTTTCTTTCTTTCTTTCTCTTCTTTCTTTCTTTCTTTCTTTCTTTCTTTCTTTCTTTCTTTCTTTCTTTCTTTCTTTTTACTGCCAACTATCCAAACATCACCCAAGTGTTTATGAAGCAATTTATGTTTTCCATATAATATGCATAACTATTCCAGGAAGTTCTAGATTTGTCAAATCCAACTTTGGCATGAATCATTCACACACACACACACACACACACACACACACACACACATGTTCACTCACACTATTTAATAGGAATACTCAGATTCCTACAAACTACTGTGAGATAATATATTTCTTTTAGTTGTTTCTTTGTAATTGATAGTGAAAGTAAGGTATAGTGAGGTAAAGATGATAGACCTATTAATAAGGAATGAACCCTAACCATGTGACCCCAGTGGACCACATTTGCCCATAGGGACCATTGTGGTTGTCATCCCAGATTAGAGGATAACTTCTTGACATCAGCCACTGGCTCAAAGTGACCATGCCCCCATATGAGGCTGTATTCTTTCTTGACTTTTGTGTCAAGATGAGTAGCAGGCACCAATTTGGTATCTAAAGGGAGCCAGCCTAAGCAGGTGGGCATGTGCATTATGGAAGCAGAAGGCATCTGTGGTTTCATGCATGCCAGAACCTGGGGTGGTAACACTTGTGTCAGTCAGTGTGATCACCTGTGACACCACAAATGAGGCATTTGGTATTAGTCAGGGTTCTCTAGAGGAACAGAATAGATAGAATGAATTGTATTCAAAGGGAATTTATTGGATTATTTACAACAGTCCAACAATAGTAGATTACAGGCCTGAGAGTCAAAGAACCTGGTAGCTGCTCAGTTCAAGAGGCTGGATGCCTCAGCAGCCCCAATCTGGCACTGAAGGCTTGGAGGTGTCCTGGAGAGATTCTGCTCTTCAGTCCACGTTGGTCTTCAGTCCATGCCGGTCTCCAGTCCACACTGGAAAGCAGCAAGCAGCACCAGAAGCCAGGTGGGAGGGAGGAGGAGAATACTTTGATAAAGCCTCCCCTCTGACAGGGGCCGCCCACTCTGGGGGAAGGATTCCTTCTTTAGTTAATCCTTCCTGGAAACAACCTCCTAGACCCACTTATCTTAAACAGATCAAGTTGACACAAACTTAACCATCACACACTCTTCTCTCATAATTCTGGAGCCTGAAATCTGAGATCAAAATTTTGACAGAGCTGGTTTCCTCTAAGGCATTGCCACTTGGCTTGTAGGTGGTATGTTCTCCCTATTTTCCCTCACATGGATGTCCTTTTGTATATGTCTATTTTTTGATCCCCTATTAAGTATACCAATCAGATTGGATTTGGACCACTTGAATGGCTTCCTCTTGGGTTAATTTCCTATTTAAAGATCCCATATCTACATAAAGTCACATTCTTTTTCTGTGTACATGTACATGCATGTACCTATGTGTGTGACTATGTATATGAGTACACATATGTATGTGGTTTTGCATGTGTGTGTGTGTGTGTGTGTGTGTGTGTGTGTGTGTGTGTGTATAGGCCAGAGATTAATGCCATGTGCCTTCCTCAGTCATGGTCCACCTTGATTTGTTTGAGACAGCATTTCTCCATGAACCCGGAGCTCATTGATTCAGCTAGCTGGTGACTCTTGGGTTTTCTTCTGCTTCCACCCACAGCACTGGCATTATAGGTGTGCCACCATGCCTGCTGGGTGGGTGCTGGGGATTGAAACTCAGGTCTATAGACTTGTTAAAGTGATCACTTTTGCAACCTGAGTCATCTATCCTGCAATATAGTCACATCCTGGGGTATTGGAGGCTAGGAGCTCAACATAAAAACATTGGGGACAGAGGAATGCATTGGCCCATGACAGTAGCAGTTATAAAAATATATGTTAGTCAGATGATCTGATCTGCATGGGGAAATAGGATCTTTCTTTGCAAAAATCGAAACTCATGATTTCCAAGTTATACCCAGTTGCCTCTAGTAACAAACAGATAAACTAGTTTTATCATCACATGTGGCAAAATTCTGATTATAGCACAAACAATTTATTTTTTATGTGCAGATAAAAATACCAATAGTATGTGTTACCATATATGTTCTGTTGCTATAACAGAATACCTGAGGCTTCATAACTTATATAAAAAAGTACTTCAACCACACATGGTGGTGTGTGCCTTTAATCCCAGCATTCAGGAGGCAGAGGTAGGAGGATTGCCATGAGTTCGAGGCCAGCCTGAGACTTCATAGTGAATTCCAGGTCAGTCTGAGCTAGATCAAACCCTACCTTGAAAAACGAAAACAAACAAAAAAAAGGTACTTAAATATTCATTGCTAGAAGTGGAAAGACAGTGGCCTATGTGAAAGATACAAAACAAACCTTGCTTTATAACAATTTTATCTTGTAATTAACATAGAATCATAAGAGAGAGTTGACTAATTCCTGAAAGCAGATACTAATGTATTCATCAAAGCTTGGCATCTATCACTCAAGTATTTCTTACCATGTCGAAGCTCCCAAGACTGCCACTCAGGATTTAAACCTCAATATGAGTTTTGGTATGAACAAATCACACTCAAACCAAAGCAGTGTGGTAGCTTACCTCTCCTCTCTCTCTCTCTCTCTCTCTCTCTCTCTCTCTCTATCTTTATTATAAAACAACTTATTGTAAAATAATCATTCTTATTTCATTGGCTTATATAAATGAATAATAGATTATAGAACTTTATATCTATTTCACTTTTGGTGAAGCCATTATAGTCATTACATATTTTAGGGTAATAACTTATGTCAATAATGCATTACAAAAGGCATAAAACATTTCCAATTTGAAAAAGATCCACAAAGCATCATAGAAACAGGAAGAAAAACACAGGCACTAAAGAGTCCCTGAAAGCAGGTATTAAGAGACCCAATAATATGTAATGTTCCCTTGGAATTTCATGCTTTGAATTGTCAGTTCTACACATCTGGAGCACATTCATAAGAGCTTGTTTATTTCCCCTGGCTCTTCCCATCCTGAGAATAACACACATGAACGAATAACTCCTATGGAATGAATGGGTACTTATATGCATGGACAAGATGGTTATACAAATAAACCTTGACATGAATAAATCTGTTGTCATCTTGGTGGAAGTGAGCGTCTGCTAATGGTGAAATATGTTAATAGAATGCATTTAGAATGACTGGATCACTCTGAGCACTGGCACACCAGTGACAGGCCCTTAAGCCCTAGGCAAGTGGCATAAATTTATGTAACAATGACAACTAAGCATAGTTGCATTTTCATCTGCCTTTCTAATAATATTAGCTTCATGCTTACTAAAAGCTTTCTAATACATGCTGTGAGTTTGTGTCATTTTTAAGAGCTACATTTTCTATACAGTGCCCTGTTCTCAAAATTTCAGAATTTTTTTCAGACTGAACATATTTACATCAGAGGTGTAAACAAAAATAAGGACTGAATTTTTATTCATAGTATATGTGGTATGTATGCATGTGTATATGCAAATACATCCACTGGCACAGAGGAGAGAAGAGAGTGTTGGCTTTGCTTCCTTTTTTTGCTCATGCCCTCATCCTTGTATGTTCCTTGAGAAGGAGCCTTTAGATCTAAAAATAGGGCCACAGTTTTTTTTTTTTTTTCAGTGATTCTCCAGTCTCTGTTCCCTACCAGACTGAGGCTACAGGTATGCCTGGTCACAGCCAGAAGTTTACATGGGTCCTGGGGAATCAAACTCAGGGTGTCTCAGGCCCTCCTATGTCCTCATACTTATGACAATTTATTTGCTGAGCTACTTCCCAGCCCAGTGTCTTTTCTATTTTTGAAGAGAAGCCTCAGAGAACAATTAAATGGGCTAGATTATTTAAAATGAAGGTTTGGAGAATTGAAGGAATAAATGGCAAAACATTAAATCAATACCTTTGCAGAGGTAGTGGTGGTTGTAGGGCAAAACACAATTATTAATGGTAATTAGGAAATAAATAAGATTGGAAAATGCAATCTATGAAAGTGTAAAATAGGACATACAAGAGATCAAGTAATTGATAGAGCAAGGGTAGATAATATTTTCTTTCAATTGAAGATATGGTAAGGTAAGCAGTTAATGCAACATTTGCTTACATAGTCACCTCTAGAATAAGAATGTGTTATTAATTTTTATGATGTTTTGTAAAAGGTAATGTCCTTTTAGGATACATTATACTCACTACTAAATGCCTTACAATGTATGACATACGATGGAATATCCCGTACTTATGCAAACATGACATAGACATGAATCTTTCCATAATCTCAAAATCTTTAAGAGCCTTGGGACAAGAATGTAAATATCTATAATAAAGATAGACTGCCTCTAGGCTCATTAAGTAACGCATTTTCTGTGTAACTAAGATACTAAAAAGTAATTAGTATGAAATGTAGATTCCACAAAGTATGATATTAGAGGAACTTAGAATCCCAGATCCAGTACTCATTTGTTCTGTGATTTCCAGTTAGTTATTTTTTCTTCTTAGGTATCAGTATTCTCTTCTGTAAAATGGAATTAATAACTTCTTAAAATAGTAACTGTTCTAGTTGTGGTAACATCATGCTACAAAAAGCAAGAAGAGGAAGAGGAAGCACTTCTCTTGGTCATGGTTTGAGTGCAGTCTACCATGGTGAGGAAAGCATGGGAGTAGGAGCATAAGGTGGCTGATTACATTATGTTTCCAGTCAGGAAGCAGAAAGAAATGATGCTATTGAATGACTTGCTTTCTCCTTTACATTCACTCTGGGACTTTAGCACAAGGAATGACTCCATCCACATGCACAGTGGCTCTCACCTCAGTTAAACTTCTTTGGCAATGTCCTTTCAGACACTCAGCGGCATGTTTCTTAGGTGAATCTAATTTCCATCAATTTGACAGCCAAGATAAACCATCACACTTCTTTGCTGTGTGAGTGAACTGAGCCAACTGTATATTACATAGCAATTAGCACTTTGTAAGCTCCTGTTAATGTTTACTTCTTAGTTGCTGTTACTGTGTGCATGAATCAAACAAGGAAAGATATTGATTTCTCCACATCTTCTAAAAGAATTTTGATATGAATTCACATGCAAAAAAAATTGTATGTCAGGACTGGAAAGATGGCTCAGTGGTTAAGGTGCTTGCCTGCAAAGACTAGTGACCCAGGTTCAATTCCCCAGTACCCATGTAAAGCAGATGCACAGTGGCACATACAACCGGAGTTTGTTTGCAGTGCCTGAAGGCCCTGGGGCACCCATTCTCTCTCCCCCTATCTGTCTCTCTTCTTTCTATTTCTCTCTGCTTGAAAGTAAATAAACTAAAAATTAAAAAAAATATGTCAAAAATTATTTTCACAGAGCAATCTGTATCAGAAATTATATTTATACAATGATTATCTTCAGACATTACAATACCATAAGTTTTGTAATACCTGTCATCGTTCACCACAAACCAGGAAATTTTTGGGTATAAAGAGTACTGCATGGGCTTTCACTGAGTGATTTAAAGTGCAAAAGTGAGACACAGGATAAGATACAGAAAAATCTCAGAGGTATAGGCAAAAGGCAAGTGGCTCAGTATTCATGTTCTTAGGTTCACCAGTACTCAGAATCTATTTACTAGATAAGCTCGTCAAGTCCTTTGTATGGGCATTTGTGTAATAAATGGAGCTCCTAAACTAAAACTCATTGTATTTTTTGCATGCCTAATTCTTGACATATAGAAATCAATGTGAATTTTTAAGAGTTCTTTTGACATATTTTTTTCTTTATTAATTAGTTTTGTATTCAGCAAATACAGTCAGTTTGGTACCATTATTAGGCTCATCCGTGCCCTACCCCCTCCCCTTGGCCCCTCCTTGTTGAGGTATATTGGTCATGCATTGTGGAGTCAGCCCACAGTTATGGGTAAGATAAATGTCTCTGAATATCACGACCCAACATGTGGCTCTGACATTCTTTCCGCCCCCTCTTCTGCAAAATTTCCCTGAGCCATGTTGGGTTCATTTTTGGTCTGCTTCAGTGATGAGGTGTTGGGGGCCTCTGAGGCTCTTGCTCTCTGATTTGGAAGGAGTTGATTTTTCTCTGTGTTGATCTCCTTCACCCTTGTGCTGGTATCCTGTTCATCAGGAAAACAGCACCCTAGCTTGTTTCACCAAATTTTCTTAGTTTCAGCCAGGGCCCTTTTGAGGTATGATGGGGTGGCTCTCTCCTTAGGATTTACATCTATCTGAGAAAGAGAAGCAGATTCTCCAACGGAGAGTAAGTTAGCACCAGGACAAAAGAGATAACCCTTACTTTTTTATAGAGAATTTAGTAGGTGTAGGCCCTCTTGTAGCCCATGATTGATGGTAGCTTGATATTGGAGAGTGGGCTTATGTTTGTGTATGGTTCTGACTTACTATCTTATATAGATTGTCATAAAATATATTCTTTAGAATTTTCAACTTGAATTTTAAACAAAAAGTTATAAGCAGCAGCTACAATATATGAGCTATACCACACAGCACTATTTCAGTACATGTGCAAAGGGAAACACATGAAAATAAACAAAAAAAGGACATTGTTTTCAGTCATTCATGTGAAGAATGTAGGAAACAATGAAAATATTGCCTTGTTATCTCATTTGTCCTGATGCTAACTTACTCTCCATTGGAGAATCTGCTTCTCTTTTTCAGATAGATGTAGATCCTAAGGAGAGAGCCACCCCATCATACCTCAAAAGGGCCCCAGCTGAAACTAAGAAAAATTGGAGAAACAAGCAAGGGGGCTGTTTTCCTCATGAACCGGATACCAGCACAAGGGGGAAGGAGATCAGCACAGAGAAAAATCAACTCCTACCAAATCAGAGAGCCAGAGCCTCAGAGCCCTCCAACACCTCATCACTGAAGCAGACCCAACATGGCTCAGGGAAATTTTGCGGAAGAGGGGGCGGAAAGAATGTCAGAGCCACATGTTGGGTCATGATGTGCAGAGACATTTAGCTTACCCATAACTGTGGGCTAACTCCACAATGCATGACCCATGTACCTCAACGAGGAGGGGCCAAGGGGAGGGGGTAGGTCATGGATGAGCCTAATAATGGTACCAAACTAACTGTAAAAGAAAATAAAATAAAAAATAAAAATGAAAAAAAAGAAAATATTGCCTTGTATATTTCAATATATATATTTGAGGGTGAAATTTTTCCCTAAAAATTTACTGGATCTAAATGTTTTAATTTGTGTATGTGCAAACAGGGAATCATTGAAAACCAATGTAAAAGGATGAGGTGTGGGTCAGGGGATATGGCTGAACTTTTAAACGTGTTTGCTCTGCAATTCCTTGTTGATGAAAAATCAAATCCCCATCACCCATGTAGAACTAGACACAAAGTATAGCACATATCTATAATCCCAATGTGTCTACAGCAATGATGGCAGGGAAGTGAGGACCCAGAAACAGGACAAATAGATGTTACTTTCCCAACAATAAATAGAAGAGAAATCCTGTCTCTAAAACATTGAAGAAGAGAACCAACTCCAGTGGTTGTCCTTTCACCACCACATGCACACCCATGGTGCACACATGTATGTGCACACACACACACACACACACACACACACACACACACACAACACAAGAATAATAATAATAAATTAAAAACATCTAAAAAAAGATGATACCTAACCATTTTTATACTTAAACCTGGACTACATCAATAACTTCTTTTTTCTTTCTTCTTTAGTTTGTGTACTACGTGTGGTATGCAGTAGTGTGTGGCGTGTTCAGATGTACGTGCCCCATGTGTACGTGAGCTAAGGCCAGAGGAGGAGCTTGGGTATAGTTCTACATTCCTCATCCTCATGTTTCATTAAGGCAGAGTCTCTCATGGATTTCTGTAGCTGCTCTTTGCATGAGTTCCAGGAATTCTGTGGTCTCTGCTCCCTGGAACTGTGTGACAGATGTGCATGGACATACGTAGCTATTTATATGGGTACTGGGAAGCTGAACTCAGGCAACATCAGGCCCTCACACTAGCTCAGTAAGCTCTCTTCCCACGGAGCCATCTCTCCTGACTCAACACCATTAATTTTGTCACTTCTTTCTCCCCAGACAGATCTTTTGTCCTTTCTGAAACATCAGCTAGCTAAGTGGCCTTTCCTACTGACCAAGAAAAGATGAGTTCAGGAGATAACCAAGACATCCTTTTCCAAACATAATGTGGCATTAGTCTTTTTATCTTTTGGCTTAAATCCTGTCGTAGAAAAATTGTCAATGGATAGCAAAATGCCAAAGAAACAAATCAGTATAAATCACCTGCTTAGAGAGGATATTTTGTGCCTGGCAGTCCCTTATCTATTGATGGGAGAATGTTTTCTTCTAAGACCTGGTGCTATTTGGTTCCTTATTTTCAGTATTCATAGTACTAGTTCCATTAAAAAATATGGAATTCATTTTACTGTCTACATTCAAGTAGCTTTGCCAATGTTTTTTATTGTTTTCACCAAAGCTTGAAATATTTATGCACACGTCATTGAACATGAATGAAGCAGTCTTTGTTCCTTTGTAAGCTTTTGTTTTTTACAGACTATGCTATTGTGACCACAGTCACATGACTTGGCCTAAGCCTTTATGTTCAGAGACTTGGATAAAGTTAATCTCTTATACAAACTGGACATGAGCCAGTCTTTATAAGTTGGTAAAGCAGAACAGGCTGTTATGACAAAGTACACAGCAATACTTTTAGTCAATCAATCACAAAGCATATGGATATTTCCCCTTCATGTTGGAGAATACTTTATGGATGGGAAGGTGCTCATTTTTATTATCTAGTATGTGGTCTACAATATGCCTTTTAATAACATACAGTTTCAGTTGTAGTTGGTATTAGCCATACATTACAAAACTCAGTAACATTGAGGCAATAATATTTTAATTTTTAATTATCTATATTTTTATTTATTTATTAGAGGAGGGGAGAGAATGGGCCTGCTGGGACCTCGAGCCACTGCAAACGAACTCCAGACACAGGCACCACCTTGTACACCTGGCTTGTATGATGTCTGGGGAATCAAACCTTGGTCTTTAGGCTTTGCTGGCAAGTGCTTTAAGTGCTAAGCCATCTCTCCAGCCCCCTGAGGCAATATGTTTTTAATATTTGCATGTATATACATGACATGTGTCTGTGTGTGCTCATGTCTATTACTGAAGGCATGAACATGCCACAATATGCATTTGGGGGTCAGAGGACAACCTCAGGTGTCAGTTCTCACCTTCCCCCTTGTTTGAGACAGATTTTCTTGTTATCTGCTACTGTGTTTACCAGGATAGGTTCTGTGAGCTTCCTGAGAGACTCTAGTTCTTACCTCTCATGTTGCTGTAGGACTACTGGGATACAGCCACTATGGATGACTATAGACACTGTAGATGTGCATTTATTTGCCTGTCTTTATATGGCATCTGGGGATTTGAACTCAGGTACGCAGGCCTGCACAGCAAGCGTTTTTATCCACTTACCCTTTTCCCAGCCTAGGACAATATTTTTAGTGCTCAATTTCAGATCCTAGATTAATTATACATACATTTAGAGGAATAGAATATGTGCAGTTTTAAGACATGTTATTTCATATTTTAATATAGACAGTAATGTTTAACTTCTAAATTAATTTTAAAATGTATTTATCTTATGTGGTATAATTATGCTTCTTACTATTTGCAAGTCAAGTCTAATGCCAGTTTATCAAAGAGTATATTGTCATGCTCCTTGCATTGTTCTAGCATTATGTTATTTTATGCTAAGACTTATATAATATAGCTCAGAGATGGATCATATTTCAATTCTCAGCAAGAAATTATCTTGGGGGTGTGATAAGCTGCTTTCATTTTAAATTCTTCAGTTTTCATGAAAATCCTCTGGATTATTGAATTGCATCGTGAGAGTTTGCACTGATATCATTAACCTCCTATTCTGTACTTACATTACTATTTGGAAGAGTGTGGGACACTATTTGAACAAACGTAAAAGATTGTCCATATGTCCATGCTACCTGCAACAACTGAAACTGATATTTTAAAAGAAGGTAAGACCTGAGTTCAAATCTACTTTTCATTACCATTTATAGTCTAAATAAAATAAGTTCTTCAATAGTACATTGAAAAGAATGGATTCTGTGATATATGAAAAAGCTTATTTTAATTCATGGAAAGTATTAATATATATAATATATAATATATATAATATATATTATATATATAATATAATTAATTCTTTTAGTTGTTCCATTTACCATTGTTTTGAAGAATAACATTTATTATTTTAGGTTAATTTAACAAAAAGCCAAATAAAATCAACATGGATAATGCATTGTTTGTGTGTATTTTTAATGTACTATTTTTGGACTAGTCAAAAGCAGTCTATTGAAGACACTAAAAGTGTATATCAAACTCCCCTAGAAGCTCTATACTGTATTTAGGCAAATTTCTCATCTAAAACTACCATTTTGGATTAATGCGTGCAGATGCCAGCATTAAGTTGCATTCAGGACTTATCATGTCTGTAAGAACAGCCTGTACAAGGCATCTTGACATGTGCAGCTCCAAACTCCACTGGTATTTTAAGATTCTTTGACATTACTTACTTACTCAACATGTATGTGGGGTAAATCTCATATGAAGATTTATCTGTTTCCTTTGTAGTTTTATAGTTAACTTTGGGCCATTGTAACCTGGTTAAACATTATATGTTGTATGTATATATTGGTGTATGTATGCATGTGTGTGTGTACATGCGTGAGTGTGGGCTTGTACACGCCCTGATGTGTATGTGGAGGTCAGATGACAATGTCAGGTGTTGCCTTCGACCTTGAAGCATGGTATCTTTTGTAAAAGTTCACTGCTATGTTTCTCAGGTCATCAGGCCCCCAACCTGTCAGGTGATTCTCCTGCCTCTATTTACCTTTTCACCCCTGGATGTGCTGGGATAACAGATGCTATTACAATACAATCTAGTTTTGTGTGGTTTTGGGGGATTTGAATTCAGAAATTCATGCTCATGGGGCAAGTGCTTTATCCAATGAGCCATCTGCCTAACCCTAGACAGTTATATTTTAAATATAAGTTTTTGTGTACAGGAGTTGGAAAAGGTACTTTTAAATTTTAACATCAATTAGTTCTCACTGTGAATAAAAATGTCAATGTCATGAAATAACTTGAAGCAAGAAAGAAATCCATGCAAGAACTTGATGGTGCACCTTGCAATGGAGTTATGTAATCAGAAGACTGACAAACCTAAAGTTTCCAGAACATTTGGTTCACCAATGCTATAAGTCATTGGATATGCCTTGCTATAGGCAAATACATCACCATCACTATTCCATTGTACTCAACTGAGTCCATAAAACAGCCAGACTCTGATTTCCTGCCAGTGTCATCTACTGCCCATTACCCTTTAGATTTGCAAACAATCTAAAATGCTGGCAGATGACTCAACCTACCGAACAGTTTAAAGTGTGCAAAGCTATTATTCCAGGAGGCATATCCCAGATGTCATCATTGGCAAAATTCACCACCATATGTGGCTAGCAGGTTAGTCTTCAACAGTAATGAGTGAAGAGGCTCCCCATATTACTTTGCAGCCATACCACAGAATGATGGTTTAATGCTTGAGACTACATTGATTAAATTCAATCTTTTCCTCATTTCTTTAGCATTGGTTAAAGGAAGAAAGCAGAGCCAAAGATCTTCTTGAAGGGTATGGAAATAACTGATAAAAACATGTTTTTCTTTTCTTCTATCTTTATGTAAAGTTACCTATAGGCTACTCTAGGCCTTTAAAGAAGGAAGTCACCATTAGGAAATATTTTATATTGGAGGAGAGTATCATTAATTTGCTATTTGATAAAACAGTGAAAAAGTGTGATGTGAAAAATGAAATCCTTTGCTAAACAGTTTAAAGTTGTTAGCCTTGCAGCTTTCATCATACTTACAAGCATGATTAGAATGTTGTATTTGAAAATAACAAGTTGAGCTTCACAGACATCTTTTTTTAGTTATATTTTAAAGACTGTGTCTGCAGGTCAGGATCCACACTAATAAATTGTTCATAATCTGTTAGAGTCAGTATAAATTATTTATTTATAGCATTAATAAGCTAAAGCTTCTCAAATTTAAACCTTTACCCTTGACTGTGGCTTGATGTTATGACATGCATATCCAGTTGCAAATACAGCTTTCCATTTAGTGTTGATATCAAATATATTGTGTCCAATGAAAATTTTGTTGTGTTTCTAAAATTTTCCTGCCTTATATGAGCCATTCTTTATTGCTTTATTTCCCTCAATATTCACATCTAAATATACTAATTCTCATATGCTATACATTTGTGTGAGGGGGGGCACTCACATGTGCATTTGGTATGTGTGAATGCATTTTGTATGTGGGCACATATGTGTGTGAATGCATTTATGCAGAGGTCAAAGGTCTACATCATGTGTCTTTCTCAGTCACTTATCACCTTATTCTTTGATGCAGAGTTTCTTTTGGACTATTTTTATTCATTTGAGAAAGAGACAGAAAGAGAGAGTAAAAGAGAGAAAGAGAGAGAGAGAGAAATATGCCACTTTGTGCATCTAGCTTTATGTGGGTACTGAGGCATTGAACCTTGTCTGTCAGGCTTTGCAAACAAGAGCCTTTAATCGCTGATCCATCTCTCCAGCCTGAGATAGAGTCTTTTATCAAACATAAATCTCACTAATTTAGCTACACTACTAGCCAGTAAGCCCCAGAGATTCTCTTTCTCTACCTTCCCAAAGGTAGTATTATGTGCACTAAGCACTTTATCCATTGAGCCCTTTACTCAGTTCCTTATATGATGTAAATTTTAAATAATTTCCAATCTAACTCCTTGTTAACTGTCTCCCAGCATCTTTCAGCTTATGGCTGCACCATTGAGCCAAGATATCCCCATGTGTAAACTCTCATATCAATACCTACAACATTGGCAGCATTCCAGAAGTTTCAAATCAAGAAGTAGGACAGTTAACAAGTTTGAAAAATGCTCTGAAGAAAACACATAAAGTGCTGAGAAATGGAATAACAAGACCATCTATTACAACTGGTAGATATTGGTGCATATCCTTGTGTTGAATAAAATGGTCAGTAAAGAAGGAATGATGAATGAGACAGCGTTACTGCAGATAAAATAGGTGGTGGTAATGGGCAGACAGATTCAGTAGGGTTGGGCATTGGTAGAAGTATATGAGTGCTTCCTATATTGAATGAGTAATAATAGGTATATTGCCTATAATAATACACACAAGACAGTGTAGATTTGTACCTATCTATACTAGTCATTGTGCTATACACAGTAGTCAATTCATGGAATTAGTCCATGTGCCCATCAATTGATAGAAAATATGGCTTATCTACACAATAGGATTTTAATTGGTGATTAAAAGAGAATGAGGGGCTACACAGATGGCCTAATGGTTGCCACATAGACATGGCCTGATTCACACCTGAGTTCAATTCCTGTGCATCCATGTAAACAGCTGAACTTGGCCATATATGCCTATAATCCCAACACTGTTAGGATTATTGTAGTGTAGTAGACTGGAGAGTCTTCAAACTTGCTGACCAGCCTGTTGGAATTAAAATGGCAGTTCTGGACCCAGTGAGAGACTCTTTCAAGGAATCCTATGGATAGGGATAGATGAGCATGCCCATCATTCTTCTCTGGGGTACCTGTGCATCTATACACATGTGTATATTACACCATATATAATACCTCTCCAGACACACACCATACCACACATACTACATAAATATGCCTACACATACACAGGCATAAAGCAAAAAAGATAAATCTTTCATTTGTGGGAAAATGGTTAGAACTGGAGGTTGTCATGTTAAGTAAAACACCAAGCCTCAGAAAGACAACTACTATGTTTTCTTTCATATATGGAATCTAGATTTTAAAAAGAGACATGCAGTTATAAGTAGAACTATTGTGGAGGATGTAAGAGACAGGGAGTAGGAGAAATAGAAATGAGGGGGCAATAGGGAGTGAATATGATTAAAGTACACTGTACACATGCATGTCTCAATGAAGTCCATAGCTTTCTACTGCTAATATATGCTAATAAAAGTAAATAATAGGGCCAAGCATGGTGGCACACACCTTTAATCCCAGCACTCAGGAGGCAGAGGTAGGAGGATTACCATGAGTTTCAGGCCACCCTGAGACTACATAGTAAATTCCAGGTCAGCCTAAGTGATACCCTACCTTGAAAAACCAGGAAAAAAAGATAATTAGAAAAAAAGTAAATAATAGGATAGGTTTAAAATTGTATTAGTTAAAGTTCTTATAAAATGGCTTTTATATGAAGACAATCTCTCTTATATGTATGGTATTGCAAGCAAAATCTAAATGGTTTGAAACAGTAGATAAAAATGTGAAATAATGGGCTCAAGAATGGGAATGTGGCCTGTAAGGATGGCCATAGAGAAAGGAAATGACCAGAGCTGTTTGGGTATCATTGGTGTCAAACACAGTGAGTTGACCTGGTGGAATATTTTTCCCTATGTTTATGAAGCTCACAAGGTAAACAATAATAGAAACAAAATCTCTGCCATCAAAGACCTTATGCTCCAGATTAATATTGACATGCCATTGCTCGGCTTTCTTGGTTTTCAAATGTTGGCCACATTGATATGGTCATTTTTAGCATTTTGTTCAAGACCAGGTAGTTTTTAAGATTCTGTATTTTCTCTTAGTGTTATAGCAGAGGCATATATACAAAATCCTATTTCAAAGCTGGTATCTGTCTAAGTTCTTTTGTGGATGGCCCTGGATCTTTCTCTCTCTCTCTCTCTTTTCTCTATCTCTCATCTCTCTTTTTCTCTTCTTTCTCTCTCTTTTCTCTCTCTCTCTCTCTCTGTGTTATGAATAATAAAGTTAGTCTCCTTATTTTTATTAACCTGCATTTTATTTTTGATGCTTGGTGTTCTGTTATAGGCAACAATCACACATAAACAACCCTTTATTGGTAATACCTTGAATATATTACTTAAAATCTAAATATTTAATTCATTTAAATGAACAAATTGATTAATATGTTGGTGATATTGTGGAAGGTTAGGTCAAAGTGATTCAATTCTGTCGTTTCTTGCATGAGGCAATGATAAATATGAGTTGCACAATTCAAGGAAGAGAATAGGTGATGTCCAAGTAGGGGCTTGTTCTACAGACTTAAATGCTTGCTAGAGAGGCAAGGAGCCTAGAGCAGTCCTCCCATCTTAGGAAGTAGTACAGAGTCAAGGAAGAAAACAGTATGTTGGGGTTTTGTAGTTTTGTGGCTGGACTGTAAATTATGAAGTAGATCACGCAGAAGGTGAATTTGAGAGGAAAGTAGGAGCAGAAAAGTGACAGCACTTCAGGCATAATGTGTGTAATCTGAAGCTTTAATAGCTCTCAGCATCACTGAAGCCAGCTCATCTTTACAGAGATTTCAACATGAATAGGCTATGACTTGCCAAGACAAGCATGGAACCTAACCAGAGTGTAAATCAAAGCAGAGTCCAGGCAAGGTCTGAGAGCTGTCTTTTAGCTAGTTATAGAGGAAAGACTTAAAGACCTGTCAGAAAGTAAAGTTTGGTAGAAAGCAAAAGAACAACTAAATAATATATATTTTGTCACTATTTACATGTATCTTGATCTAACTTAGTTGTTCAGGACATAGTTGTACAATTGAAACAAAAAATGAAGTGTAGTTCTGTACAATTTCTATTACATGCCTGAGTTACATAAGATGGAGTGCTGTAAAACAAACTTCAAATCCTAATACTAAAAAAAAAAAAAAAAAAAAAAAAAAAAAGTCTGAGTCAAGCTCACCTGCTTTCCATTCAGTTCACACCTTAGATGGGCAGCTCCCAGTCAGTGCTCTTGGACACATTGTTCACTGACTTCAAGGTCAAGAGTTTGATACACAAAGAAAATGAAGACATAGCTCTTGACCCTGAAGATTTTATTGAGTTTTCAGCTACTGATTAGATGAGTGGTTTCTGAATAGGTTACTATCTCTGATTTGAATCTCACCTGAAATGGAGATGCAGAGAAATTTAATAAGTGATTGAGATTAAAAACAGAGGCCTGTATTATGGAATGGTACCTACATATAATCTTTTAAAATAGAGAGACATATTGGTACATGGCACAAGAAAATATTAAAAAGAATAGAACATGATGATATTAAATGTCTCTGTGTGCTTAATATTTATAATTTTATCATGCTAATATTTTGTATATGCAACTCAAGAATGCTTACTATTTTTAAAGAAGTACTATGATTACAGATTATGTTTCTGGGTTTTCCATTAAATGGTATGAGTAGGATAGAGAGATGGTAGGTAGATAGATAGTTATAGACAAACATATATATTGACAGATATTCATATAAAAGAAAGATTTTGTAACGGAAATTAACTATGGACAAAAATATGAGGCTAAAATTAGAAATATGAAATTTGAAGTGTAGTTAAGATGTCCAGGGAGAGACATCCTACTGGGCAATAAGATGTGCAGATTTGATGCTCAAGACAAGTTTCGAGTTAAATCAAGTATTAAAAAGTTATGATCAGGGCTGGAGAAATGGCTTAGCGGTTAAGTGCTTGCCTGTGAAGCCTAAGGACCCTGGTTCGAGCCTCGATTCTCCAGGACCCATGTTAGCCAGATGCACAAGAGGGCACATGCGTCTGGAGTTCGTTTGCAGTGGCTGGAAGCCTTGGCGCGCCCATTCTCTCTCTCTCTCTCTCTCTCTCTCTCTGCCTCTTTCTGTCTCTATCACTCTCAAATAAATAAATAAAAATGAACAAAAAAATTTTAAAAAAAGTTATGATCAGCTGAGCATGGTGGCACATGCCTTTAATCCCAGCACTAGGGAGGCAGAGGTAAGGGGATCACTGTGATTTTGAGGCCACCTTGAGACTACATAGTGAATTCTAGGTCAGCCTGGGCTAGATTGAGACCCTACCAGGAAAAACCAAAAAGAAAAAACAAAGTTATAATCAGATAGTTGAGCACCTGGGTACTGATGGTACATACAGGTTCTCAAGGGAGTCATATGGCCTATGTAGAGGACTACAAAAGAGGAAATCACAGGATACTACAGTACTGGAAGGAAGAGTTTCTGTAAATTTTGGAATGAAGAATCACACTTTGGCTTCTGTGAACTAGCTATTGTATTAGCTACTTTTCTTATTGCTACAACAAAAATACCCTACAAGTAGCAGCATAGAGAAAGAATAATTTATTTTAGCCCACAGACCTTAGTGGAGAAGATTGAAACTGGGCACAGGGTAAGGACATTTCAAATTTCAACCCCACAAGAGGCATTTCAAATATCAAACATACATAGCAGCCATAAAATCTGGACAAAATTAAAGAAAAAAAAAAAAACATCTGGAGGAATGAGATCTATAAGGCAGTAAGGAGTTCAAGGGCCCATGATGCAAGACAGGGGTTTAACGTAGAAGGGTATTTGGGACATCCAGTGGACATCCACCAATGATATATATTTCAGTTTGCAAGTGGCTTACAAAAGTCTGTGAAGAAAAACAATAGAGTGGCAACTCAGTCCCTGACCTGAAGTGATATTTTGACTATTACTTGATATCTTGAAGCTCCATGGAAATCTAGAGGAAATAAAAGGGAATAGAGTTCACTTGGCATGTGTGTTTTTATGGAGATGTGAGGATGTGTGTGTGTGTGTGTGTGTGTGTGTGTGCCATAGGACAAATGTAGGTGCTATCCTCAGGAATGCTATCCTCTTTTTTGACTTTTTTTTGTTTGTTTTTTTGAGGTAGGGTCTTACTCTAGCCCAGGCTGACCTGGAATTCACTATTAAATCTCAGGGTGGCCTCTAACTCATGGCGATTGTCCTACCTCTGCCTCCTGAGTGCTGGGATTAAAAGTGTGCGCCTCCACACCAGGCTTTTTTTTTTTTTTTTTTTTTTTTACATTTTTAAAGACACAGTCCTTTGTTCGACTGGAGCTTGCCAAGTAGACTAGATTGGTTAGCCAGCAAACCCCAGGGATACTCCTGTATCTGCCTCCCCAGCAGTAGTATTGTAAGAGTGCTTCGCTGTGCGGGACTCTGTTAAATGGGTTCTGAGATGGAACTCAGGGCCATATGCTTATAAGGCACATAGTTTACTAACTGAGCGATCTCCCCTTCTTAGAATTCTACATTTTTCATGAAATAGGAACTAAATGAAAAGTTTAATTTTTAAGATCCTGTCCAGTATTTTTCTTTCATTTTTTGTATTTTCAAATATCATTTGCTCTTATTGATTCCCACCCCCTCTTACCTTTTCTCTTTTTTTCTTCAACTTCCCTCTGTCCTGTGTTTTCCCTCCATCTGTTTACATGTGTCACATGTACCCTTTTACCCTTCTCTCCTCTCCATTCCAGCTAATCTTTTTTTATTTTTGAGGCAAGCCCAACAGACTGGCCTTTTCCATGTGAGACAGTAGGAGTGAGAGCAAGAGAGAAAAAGGGAGAATTGGCACATCAGGATCTCCAGCCACTGTAATTGAACTTCAGACACATACACCACCTTGTGTGCATGTGCTGCTTTATGTGGGATCTGAAGAGTTGAACATGAGTCCTTAGGCTTTGCAGGCAAATGCCTTAACTGTAAGCCATCTCACCAGTCCCAGCTCATTTTTTTATATTCACTTTTTGTTATGGATATGTTCTACCTATTCCAATTTTCTTTAGGACTTTCATCATGAAGGTGTGCTGGGCTTTGTGGAATGCCATTTGGCATCAATTAAAATGCTGATGAGGTCTCCATAATTAGTTTAGTTATTACATTTATGTATGTTGAACTGACTTTGCATTCCTGATATGAACCCCACCTGGTCATGATGGATAATCTTAATGGGTTATTGGGTTCAGTTTGCAAAAATCTTATTGAGAAGTTTTGCATTTATGTTTATCAGGGAAATGGGTCTGTAGTTTTTTTTTTGTTGTTCTTTTTAGTAGTATGTTTTAAAAAATTATTTATTTATTTATTTGACAAAGAGGGAGAGACAGACAGAGAGACAGAGACAGAGAGATTGAATGGGTATACCAGGGCCTCCAGCCACTGCAAACGAACTCCAGATGATGTGCTCCCTTATGCATCTGGCTAAAGCGGGTACGGGGGAATCAAACCTGCATCCTTTGGCTTTGCAGGCAAACACTTTAACTGCTAAGCCATCCCTCCAGCCCTTAGTAGTATCTTTATATGGTTTAGTAATCATATAATGCTGCAAATTTGTAAGCATCCTCCTTTTTCTTTTTTTTTTTCATTTTCATTTTTATTTTTTATTTTATTTTATTTTATTTTTTTACAGTCAGTTTGGTACCATTATTAGGCTCATCCATGACCTACCCCCTCCCCTTGGCCCCTCCTTGTTGGGGTATATGCGTCATGCATTGTGGAGTTAGCCCACAGTTATGGGTAAGTTAAATGTCTGTGCATATCATGACCCAACATGTGGCTCTGACATTCTTTCCACCCCCTCTTCCGCAAAATTTCCCTGAGCCATGTTGGGTCTGCTTCAGTGATGAGGTGTTGGAGGGCTCTGAGGCTCTGGCTCTCTGATTTGGTAGAGGTTGATTTTTCTGTATGCTGATCTCCTTCCCCCTTGTGCTGGTATCCAGTTCATCAGGAAATCAGCCCCCTTGCTTGTTTCTCCAATTTTTCTTAGTTTCAGCCAGGGCCCTTTTGAGGTACGATGGGGTGGCTCTCTCCTTAGGATCTACATCTATCTGAAAAAGAGAAGCAGATTCTCCAACGGAGAGTAAGTTAGCATCAGGACAAATGAGATAACCCTTTTTTTTTTTTATAGAGAATTTAATAGGTGTAGGCCCTCTTATAGCCCACAATTGACGGTAGCTTGATATTGGAGAGTGGGTTTATGTTTGGATATGGTTCTGACTTGTTTCCCAGCTCCATCTATGGGTCTCATACCAGTGAGGGGATCAGTTAGCCGAATTGAGAGCAGTTGGTTCCCCACCATGGCTGTGTGCCACCACTGCACTTGTGTGGGCATCACACCAAGTTACCTTACATACCCAGCAAGCACCTCCTAGACTTGCCACTAGGATGGAGGGGGAGGGAGGGGAGAGGATCAAAGGGGTGGGAAACACAAATTAGACCCAAATGGCAATGGTACCATAATTTCCTACTTACTAAAAGACAGACCAAATGGCTGATCCTTCACCAGGCCCTTACAGAGAACACCTGAACCACAAGACACTGGAGAGGTTATGATCAAGACTAACCTTAATCTTCTACATCTTCCCTCCCTCACTTCCCCTCTCCCTCTCTCTCTCTCTTTTATCTCTAACTCTTGTATATTAGTTATCTTTTGCCTCATTTTCTTAGTGGGCACTGACCTGTAACTCCCAGAACCAGCATGGGGCTATCATCCACAATGAGCTTTTGAACAGAGAGACCTACAAGGTTTCCTAAAAGACAGACAGATTTCTGTCAGAGTACTTGATGACCCAGCAAAGACTAGTGATAAGGCCCTACTGCTGAAGACACCTTATGTGATTGACATGCAAATTAGAATGGCATGGCTGGAAGTTGGAAGAGAGTCAGTCCCCAGACAGTCAGCGCGTCTAGTGCCAGAAGGTGCTACATGGGCGAATGGGGGAAAATGGCCAATATCTGTCGAAGCAACGCATGGTCTAACCTACTTAGCAGCATCCTTCTTTTTCTATGTTGTGAAACACCTTTAAGAAGAGTTGATGTTAGTTTGTTTTCAAAGGTTTGATAGAATTCCACGATGAATCCACCTGGTCCTGGGCTTTTCTTTGTGGGGTGACTTTTACAGCTTTCATCTCATGACTTGTGATGAGTCTGCTTAAATAATTGATATCTGCTTTAAATTTTGGGCTTTTATTTTATTTAAAATGTTTTAATTTCTTCTAGATTTTATAGCTTCTTGGAATATAAGTATTCAAAGTAATCTCTCATAGTAGTTTGTATTTCATTGGGACCTACTGTAAAAACTCCATTTTTGTCTTTAATTTTAAGTTTGATCTTCTCTCTCCTTTTTGCTAGTTTGACTAAGGGTTTATCAGTCTTATTTATTTTCTCAAAGAAGCAGTTCCTAATTTGCTGAAGCTTGTGCATTGTTCTGTTAGTGTCTATTTTGTCAATTTTTACTCTAATATTTATGAGCACTTGCTATCTTCTAGGCTTGGAATGGACTTATTGTTGGCTTTCTAGTGGACTGTGAGTTTGTTAATTTGAGATCACGCTAATATGTTTTTAAATGTTTTTTTTTTTGGTTTATTTTTATTTATTTATTTGAGAGTGACAGACAGAGAGAAAGAGGGAGAGAGAGAGACAGAATGGCTATGTCAGGGCCTCCAACCACTGCAAATGAACTCCAGATGCGTGTGCTCCCTTGTGCATCTGGCTAATGTGGGTCCTGGGGAATTGAGCCTCGAACCCAGGTCCTTAGGCTTCACAGGCAAGCACATAATCGCTAAGCCATCTCTCCAGCCCTCTAATTTCTTGATGTAAATACTTATAGCTATAAACTTTCCTCTCAGGACTGTCTTGGTTGTATCTCAGAAGACTTGGTAGATTGTATTTCATCTAATTTGTTTCTAGGAATCTTGTTAATTTTGTCCTTGATTTCTTGAATAATCCATTATTCACCAAAAAGTATGTTGTTTAGTCTCTAAGAATTTGTATAATTTATGAATTCTTTCTTTTTGTTAATTTCCATTTTCATTCTACTGTGATCTTATAGGCTACAAGTGATTACCTCAATGTTTTGCTCTTTGTTAAGGTTTGTTTTATGACCTATAATTTGACCAATTTTGCGACTGTTCTGTGAGTCACTAAGAAGAATTTGTACTCCTTCTCTCATTGGTAGGATACTCTGGGCATGTTTTTTGGGTCCAGCTGACACATGGTGTGGTTCAGCTCTCATGTTTCTTTGCTGATTTTTAATCTAGATGACTGAGGTAAAAGAATGGGATACTAAAGTCTTCCATTATGATTTTGTTAGGGCCTTTGTCTTCCACTGTTTGGTTTATGAAGTTAGTAGCCCCAATATTTGGTGCATATATATGTTCTTATATACTAAGTTGAAATGTCCCTTTTTGTCTAGTCTGATTGGTTTTATTTTGATATCTTATTTGTCTGAGAATGGCTACTCCTCCTTGTTTGCAGCTCCCATTTGCTCGGCAGTTTGATTTCAAGCCTTAGATCTTCCATTTTTGAATGTGATTGCTGAATAGTTGAGTTTCTTGGAAGCAGCAATTAGTTGGGTCTTGCTTTTCAATCCAGTCGTTCAGTTTACACTTTTTTTTTAATAAGAAAGTCGGGGCCATTTATATTTGCAGTTATTTTAGGGAGATGCTGTGGGTCCCTATTATTTTGTTGTATGATGTTCTGGTTGAGTGGATTGTTAGCTTTCCATTTGCTTTTCTACTGAGAGTTGGCCCATTCATTGTGTTAGGCATAGTTGAATCTTTCTAATATCTTTTTTATTCATCTTTTACTTGCATCAAGTGTAACCCATCCTGTGTTATCACACATAAGGCTGGCTTTCTTTTCTTTCCCTGTGAAGGGTTCCCTTCAGAATTTTCTGTTGAGCTAGCTTGGTTGTTATAAATTGGTTGATTTTTTTTTCTTGAAATATCCTTATTTCTTAATCAATTTTGAAAGAAAACTTTGTTGGGCATAGCATTCTTGGTTGAAAGTTATTTACCTGCTTTGGATTTTTTTAAAATTTTGTTTTGTTTTTTATTTTTATTTGAGAGTGACAGACAGAGAGAAAGAGGGAGAGAAAAAGAGAGAGACAGAGAGAGAGAGAGAGAGAATGGGTGCACTAGGGCCACTAGCCACTGCAAACGAACTCCAGATGCATGCATCTGGCTAAAGTGAGTCCTGGGGAATCAAGCCTTGAACTGGGGTCCTTAGGCTTCACAGGCAAGCAATTAACCACTAAGCTACCTCTCCAGCCCAGCTTTGGATTTTTGACATTGTTGTGATGTGCCATGCAGAGGTCCTTCTCTGGTCAAATCTATGTGGGGTTCTATGTTCCTCTTGTGTTTGGATATCAACTTCTTCCTCTAGATTTGTGTAGTTTTCTCATTTCATTAAGCTGTTGAACAATTCCTTTTATGTTTATCTCAGCTCCTTCTACACCAAGAATGTTGAGGTTTGGTTTCTTTAATTTATCCCAGTGTTCTTGAAAATACTGGTGATATTCTTTATTTTTTTAAATTTATATGAGTCTGTGTGCATTATTGTCTTGACTTTGTCCTCCATCCCTGAGATTCATTCTTCTGCATAATCTTGTCTGTTATTATTACTGTTGTAGTTTTTATCTGATTATTGATTTCATTTCCATAATTTCTATTTGATCCTTTTTTATAATTTCAATTTCCTTGCTAAAATTTTCCTCAATATTTATTACTTATTTCTGCAATTTATTCACTGTTTCATTCAATTTTAGAAATTTTCATCTGCCTATTTCAAGGGTCTGTCTGATCATACACTGGTTTTAGAAGTAGAGTTCTAAATTCTTCCTCCTATATTTCATCTATCTCCTTTTATTTTTCCTTTTTTTCTATCTTATTTTTGCTCCCACTGTGGGGTGTTGAGAATTTCAGGGTGGTTTAACAGCTTTTTGTCCCTTACTCTTTGAGGTTGTTGTTGTGGTGACATGGACATTTATCAAGATACATGTTTTACCCCCTTCCATTTGTGCCATTTTTCCTTCCACTATATTTGGTTGTTTACTTTTTTCTATCTTATATAATATTTTATAGGTTCATTCAGAATCATGTTTCTATAAGATTTTTAGGGAATGGGCCCAGTTTTGAGTCTTGCAGAATTGTTCCTATGTTTGATTTTCCTCAGTTGAATGATAAGCTTTTGTGCAACTGTTCCCATCCTTTAGATAACTTAACAATTGATATGTAATTATTCAGGTATTAATACCAATATACTGTTAGACTGGTTCAGCTGTGAGGGCTTCCAAATCTATTTTTACAAATAACATCGGTATCATCATCAATGATAATGTTAGGTTAGAAAAGTCCAAAATCTAAAACAATAGGCTTAAAAAGAAACTGTGAGAAGAGAGAAAAAGAGGAAGGAGAAAAGAAGAGCAACAAACAAGGCAAAACAGAAATCATAAATCAAACAAATAAATATAAGAAAGGTGAAAAAGAAAAAAAAAAAACAGAGTGTGTTGCCCTGTCTTAGACTGGGAACAGACCTTGGATTCCAAATCTGGGCTTCATATGTTCACTGACGCTGATCACTGCAGCAGCCTCAAGGAAGCTATGGAGATGTGTCTCAGAAGGGGCCTCTGATCAGTGAGGTCAATTAACTGGGCTTGGAGATTGCCCCATCTTGTTCTTCAGTATGACTTTGTTATGTAACAAGCAGGTTGAATCCTGGGTAGTTGCTCAGTGGCTGGCAGGTGGCAGTTTTTGTGGCTAGGAATTTTTGTGGCTGTCAAGATTGTAGTTATTATTTTACCAGTCTTAGAGTTTGCACTGGTAGTTTAGATGGACAGAGAAACCCCTGTGAAGCCTCTCTTTCTGTGTAATTAGTTTTCTGGACAGGCTCTTGCTATCAATCCCTAGTTGACTGGGAACTAATTATGTAGAAGGGCTGCTTTTAAAGTTGTCAGCATCCTCCTGCTTTTGCCTTCTTTGTGCTGGGGTTACATCCATGTCTCTCTGTTCTGGATTATAGTTTATTTTATAGCACAGCTTTGATATTTAATAAGAGAGTAAATTATGTAGTCACATCTCACCCATAAACAAAGATGCAAAAAGAGTATAAACATTGGCAAAGAAAATGCAGCAATACCCAAAAAGGATAATATATCTGTGAAGAGAAAATTGAACAAAAGTTCACTTTTGTAAGATCTACTTACAGTTAGGGTCTCATCTGCCATCTGAGACACCACATCCCATGAAGGTTCTCATCTCTCCCCAATTCAAATAACTCATTTATGGCTAAACTGCTTGTGCAATAATAATTATAATAACATTATGCTGAACATCTGCTACTCTGGGAGTTTGGCATTTGAGCATGTGCTAGGCAGAGGATGACTGTGTAACCCACCTTCAGTGAAAACTCAGAACACTGAATTAGTGATGAGCTTCCCTGGAAGACAACATTTTGCTTGTGTCATCACAACACATTGCTGGTGGCATTAAGTGTGAAGTGCATCCTGTGTGTGAAGTGTTGACTATTTCCGCTGTCATTTTTCTACTGCATTTTTCCTTTGCTGATTTTGCCTGAGTACTGTTGCTCTAAACAAGTGCAGGCTAGACAAATCCATACTGATCATTGTGAACCTTCCCAAAGAAGCATTGAACCTCAAACTGGTCTTGCAAATCTCTGACAATATCAGAAGCAAGTTATACTTTTTTTTTTTTTCTCAGAGATGAAAGATGTCTTTAACATTTGAAAATCATCCAATGATACTGTGTCATGTTAAAGGTAAGAAGAAGGGCTGGAGAGATGGGTTAGTAGTTAAGGTCCTTGCATGTGAAGCCTAAGGACACTGGTTAGATTCCCCAGTTCTCAAGTAAAGCAGATGCACATGGTAGTGCATGTATCTGGAGTTTGTTTGCAGTGGCTAGAGGCTCTGGAATGCCCTTTCTCTCTCTCTCTTATAAATAAATAAATAAATAATAGATATTAAAATAGTGGGCTGGAAAGACTGCTCAGTGGTTAAAGCAGTTTCTTGTGAAGCCTAAACACCCAGGTTTGATTCCCCAGTACCCACATAAGCTATATGCACCAAGTGGTGCATGCATCTGGTGTTTATTTACAATGGCTAGACGTCCTGATGTGTCCATTCTCATTCTCTCTCTCTCTGTCTCGATCAAATAAATAAATAATAAAAAAGATAAGAAGAAAACTATGTGATTATTTGAATTGAGGAAGTAAGTATATCCATATATAAAAATAATCTTAACAAATAACAGAAGGAAATTTATTCTAATGGAACATATCAGTATGACACCTATAGAACTTCATACTCAATATGGAAATATTTACACTAAACTCCATAAGATGATGAAAGAAGGATCCACTATTGATAATTCTTTGGTTTATGTGCAAGAAAATAATACAAGAAAAAGTAGATAAATTCGAAAGAGACTTGATCTTATTTGCACTATTACAACAAAATGTCTGACACAGGCTATGTATGAAGTGAAAAGAGGATTACTTTGACTCACTGATCTGGTGGTTCAGGTCTCACGTTGGTTGACCCCATTGATTGGGACCTCTGGAAAGGGCTATTCCCATTGAAGGAGAGTGAGCTCATATTTCAATAAGAACAACAAGAGGAAGAAACAGACAGCCTCTTGAATGAATATCCTAGACTAACTAAGACCTCTCAGATGTCCTTTGTGTTAGTTACTTTACTCATTGCTGTGACCCTATATATAACCAGAAGCAATTTAACGAAGGAACGATTTAATGAGGCTTATAGTTCCAAGAGGATACATTCCATTAGGAAGGAAAAGACATGACAACACGGACAGGAGGCAGATCTGGTCACAATGGCTGGCAGGAAGCAAAAGATGAACAGGAAGTGGCATAGGGCTATAAAACTTCAAAGTCTGCCACCCACCAGTGACTCACTTCTGCCAGCAATTAAAAATGGGTTATGTTTTATTTATGAGAGAAAACACCACACACACAAACATGGGTATGTAATGGCCTCTTGCCTCTGCAAACACACTCAGACACATGTCACTTTGTGTGAGCTGATTGACAGGGGTACTGGGCAATTGAACTAAGGTTGGCAGGTTTTACAAGCAAGTGCCTCTAACCATTGAGAAATTTGCATAGTTCGAGACTTTGCCTCCTAAAGTTTGACAACTTTCCCAAACAGCACCACCAGCTGGAGACCACATTTTCAAATGCAAGAGCTGTTGGGGGACATTTTACATTCAAATCATGTATCATTTGGGAGCTTTTATCTGCATGTGTATCTGTTTGTGTGTATATGTATATGTGGAATGATGTGTGTTGAGTGATATGCGTGTGGAAGCCAGGAATTGATGTTGGGTATGTTCCTTCTTTATTCTCCACACTATTTAATGAGGCAAAGTAGCTTACCTGATCTCAGGGCTCACTGATTCAGCTAGTTTAGCTAACCAGCTTACTGATAGGATCACTTATTTCTTCTTCTAGAGCACTATGACTACACACAGGCTGTTACACCCACTTGCCATTTACATGGGTGCTGGGATTCAAACTTCAGTCTTTATGCTCAGGTGGCAAGTACTTTATCCACTCAGCTATCTCCCTGGCTCCAGATCTTGTTTCTTAAAGGTCCATAGCATCTCCCAATAAGCTTGCATATATGGCTTTTTGGAGACACATCTAAACTGTTATTTATTAATGATAAGATACAGGAAACCCAGAATATGAGGTACCATATCATAATATAAAAATAAGATATTTGTAGATTCTGAGAATAATGCACTGTGATGGTGAAACTACTTTGTCAACTTGATTAGATTTAGAATAACCTAGGAGTCACACCTCTGGGTGAGTGTGTGAAGGTATTTCCAGAAAGGTTTAACAGAGGAGTAAGAACTGCCCTGACTGTAGGTGGGGAAATGAAAAAGGAAACTATCAGCATTCATCTCTTCTTCTTTCTGCAGTGGGCACAGTATGACCAGCTGGCTTTGGCTCCAACTGCCATACTTTGCTGTAATGATTTGCAGGGACACATTACATTATGACATGAAGACATGCCTGAATACTAGCAGTCGGGAGACTGAGGAAGGAGGACTTCCCTGAGTTCTAGGCTGGTCTGGTGCTACAGAGTGAGTTCTAGGTTAACCTGGGCTAGAGTGAGACTCTGCCTCAAAAAAAAAGAAAATCATGAACCAAAGTAAATACTTCATTGTTTGTGCCTGGGTATTTTGTCATAGTCATGTGAGAAGTAAAATGGCACATGCACACACACATGCATGCACACATGCACATGTGCATGCACACACATCAGTCATATATTTGTTATGGTTAGATTTGGTTTTTTCCCAGGTAATAACACCATGGGGACAATGTGATCTGAAAGGATTACTGTTTACCTTTGGGATTAAGGGATCAATTTTTGTCTCATGGGACCAGAAAGTTGTGGCAGTTTGAATGGATATCCCCCAATAGATACAGGAGTTTATTAAAATTTGTAATTTAGATCTGCAACCACCTGGCTAGAGGAGGTGTCACTGGGCAGATCCTATGGTCCAGCTCTAAGATGTGGGGGTAGATTTGGAATTCCATCTCAGGATATGCAAGTTGCTTGACCTTTGTCTATGATTCCTGAAGTATACTTGTTTGCTTTTTGGTAGTATTTTTTTTTTTTTTCTGCTTAGATTTGTGAAAGTAAAGCAGCTTCTTCTGCTATTACGGAACTTCCCCTGGATCTGTAAGTTTCAAATATATCCATCTTCTTCCTCCCCTAAACTGTGTCTTGCCTTAAGGTTCATCACAGCAATATGAGGCTGACTTGACACCAAATTGGCTCTGAGGAGTGGGATAGAGGTGCTGAGATGAATCTGACCATGTGGATTTTGGTCTTTTGGAACTCGTGTGCTCAGGGAATGTGAAACTTGGTGCTTGCAACTGAAGATGCCTTCTGGAGTCATAAGCCAAGTATTATGGACTATTCTGATGAGAGTTTGAAAATGATAAGTGCAGAGAGAATTGTATTTGGAAGCTTGGCTTATGAACTTTCAAAGGGGAAGGAAAGACTATAGAGGACCTTATTGGAACTGGGATATTGTCATAAGGGCAGGGTGCATTCTGCTCCCCAGGCCCAGAGAACTTGATCAAAGTTAAATTCGCAATGTACTGACATGCTTTGCTAAAGATATGGGACTGAGAGATTTAAGGTTTTAAGTTGAAAAAAATCTCAAACAAGTTTTAAATTATTGGCATGGAGACTGATTGTTGAAGCTGCTATTGACAAATATATTAGCATTTGGAAGGAAGATGTCCCAACTACTTTACATTGAAATAATGGAAAGGATGCCTGAGGAAAGACTATAATAGACATGCAAACTCCTTTGGAAAAGAGTTGACTGGAGGAGGAATCTGCTTTTCAAGGTTAGGATTTATTCTGTCCCTAAATTAAAAATATGGCTATGTCCTACACATGTGGTATTGGTTTTAGAATCATCAAAAATGCATGGAGTGGGTAAAATGCACATAGTTCCAGGAAGTATTGCTAAGATGTGGCATGACGCAGGGCATGTTGACCCTGATAGGCTTGGAAATTAAATGGAAGATGGACCATGGTTTTCATGGAGACCCAAAGATATTTTGAATATACTGGGATTGTGCAAGGGCTACCATGGAGCATGCTATCAGCCTGGGATGGAAGCTTTCCCTGGAATGGTGGAATTAGAAAATCCAGACACTCCTCACTGGTCACAGGTTATGATATTAGGCTTGAACTAAAGATATTTGATGTTTTCTTGGTGGTTACTGAGTTTACATTATTCTAGTCTTTCTTTGTAATGCCTTACATCAGTTGCAAATGTTTACTCTGTGTTTTTATATGTAAAAAGTATATAATTTGTTTTGATTTTATAGGACTCACAGCTAAGAGATCATCTTATATCTCAGATGAGATTTGTGATGTTATAAGTATCTTAAGTTGGTAAAGACTGTGGGGACCTTCGAATTTGGAATGAATACAATTTACAAAGTGAGATGTTTATGAATCTATTGGGGGCCAGGTGTGGAAGGTGGTAGTTTGAATAGATGTTCCCCAGTAGATACAGGAGTTTATTAAAGTTTGTAATTTAGATCTGCATCCAGCTGAATGGAGGAGTTGTCACTGGGCATATTCTACGGTCCATCCCTAAGGTGTGGATTGGATTTGGAATTCAATCTAAAGATATACAAAGTGTTTGAGCTTTGCCTGGGGTTCCTGATGTGTGCTTGCTTATTTTTTGTGTTATTTTTTTTCTCTTTCTACTTGGATTGGTTAAACCAGGCCAGTTTCTTCTGCCATTATGAAACTTCCCCAAGATCTTTAAGCTTCAAATAAATCCCTTGTTCCTCCCTTAAACTTTGTCTGGTCTTGAGGTTCATCACAGCAACATGAGGCTGACTGCCACAATGGATCACATTTAAAACAGATTTGTACAGTGTTTCTTGTCTTACTCCCTTGCTTCACTCACACCATGTGACCTCTCACTCTTTTGCATCCTCTCCTGACATACATGATATCAACAGAGGCTGATGCTGGCTTGATGCTCTCAGATCTGTTGAACTGTAAGACCAATAAACATCTTTTTCTTATAAAGAACCTAGCCTTGACTATTTTGTTATTATAGCACAAAATGGGTTAAGATAATATACATAGGAATAAATTAAGTACAAAATTTCTTTGAGATGTACTGTGGTGTTAACAAGGACTCAGAATAACAGTTCATGAAATAAAACCACTAAGTCACTTCAGGAAGATCACTGAAAAATATTTAATAAAGCTATAAAATTGCATAACCTTTGTGAAAGAAATCCTAGTTGTGGGTGAAACTCAGTAGAATATATATGTATGCACAGAGTGAGAGTTTGCAAATGTTTATATCATATTATCAAGTCTCAGTTGGAGAATCTGCTTCTCTTTTTCAGATAGATGTAGATCCTAAGGAGAGAGCCATCCCATCATACCTCAAAAGGGCCCTGGCTGAAACTAAGAAAAATTGGCGAAACAAGCAAGGGTGCTGTTTTCCTGATGAACCAGATACCAGCACAAGGGAGAAGGAGATCAACACAGAGAAAAATCAACTCCTACCAAATCAGATATCCAGAGACTCAGAGGACCCCAACACCTCATCACTGAAGCAGACCAAAAATGAACCCAACATGGCTCAGGGAAATTTTGCGGAAGAGGGGGTGGAAAGAATGTCAGAGCCACATGTTGGGTCATGATATGCGGAGACATTTAGCTTACCCATAACTGTGGGCTAACTCCACAATGCATGACCCGTATACATCAACAAGGAGGGGCCAAGGGGAGGGGGTAGGTCACAGATGAGCCTAATAATGGTACCAAACTGACTGTATTTGCTGAATACAAAACTAACTAATAAAAAAAAAGAAAAAAAAAAAGAAATCTCCAAAGTGAAAGTCACCTAGTTAGTAATAAACATCATAAAGTTTAAATCATAGTATATCTATAAATGATATTTTGTGTCATGATAGATATACAAATACAATAACAAGAATGAAACTACAGTGTAAAAGTTACATAAAAATAGCTTAGACATTAAAGAATATATAATATATGATGCTAATTAACTGACATGGACTCAAAGTATGTATGAACAGATAAATGGGTTAAAATATGTGGGACATATATGCACTGGGATGTTATCTATCCATAGAAATGAAGGGTCTCCTGTTTTGTGATCTCATGGATGCACCTGGGCAACATCATGTTCAGTTAATTAAGTCAAGTGCAGAGACACACATATTGCATGATCTTACTCCCATAAGAACTCTCAACAAAGCTGATTTCATAGAAGTTGAGATTAAAATAGCAAAGACTGGTGAGGATTTGGAGCTGGGGGAATGAGAAGAGGTCAACATGAATAGTGACTGAAAAATTTGTTTTGGTGTCCTATATGGTAGAGTTGATATTAATGTAATGTCTATTTCAAAATATCCAGAAATTAGATATTGAATATTATTACCCGGTGGAATGATTATTTCTGAGTGATAAACATGTCAATAAATTTGATTTGATGAGCTGAAATACCACAGTAAAACTCATATACATGTACAGTTATGAATTATGTCAATTAACATTTAATAAGTAGAAAGCAGTCAAACCAATATATTTATGTTTTTGTTTCCATTTTATGTCTCCTAATCCTAAAATACTAATCACCAAAATTCTTTGTTAAAGGAAGTGATAAAATGTCATATATTTTATATATAATTACTTGTATTATCTATAATATGTTTATACAATTCTAAGCATATAACATTTCCTTACTCTTCTGGTAACAAAGTATAAATCACAGTAAAAATTATCCATAATAAAAATAGCTAAATCTGAATAATTCATCTTGTTAATAGATGCAAATCAATATTTGAGGTAACAGTACATTCTTAGAAACACTAAGGAAGAGAAATGTGCACCTACAGACAAATGGCAGGTATGGGAAGATGTAATATTTAAATTAATGGAAATGGTGAATATTTTAACTGTTGAAATCTTTCCTATATTCTTTCATCTATTTTCATAATCCCCATTAAAATCATTGTAAGATTTTTAAAATTATCTTTAATTGGACAAAACAAGATGTTATACAATATGAGACTATGCAAGTTTAAAAACCAAATATGATAGAGTAGCACAAACATATCAGTATAAAGTTTTTATAATGAGCTTTCCCTGAGAGGCTGGAAATTGAGGAACTGTGAGTTGCAGGCATGAAGAAATTGCCCTCAGGTTAAATTGCTCATGATAGTTCCTATTTGAGTTATTGAATATCATTCAAGACTTTTTCGAGTTAAGAAGCTTTTAATTCCATCACTTTGCAATGATATTTTAGGAATGGTTATTTCAGTGTCCTTAGCTCTACCAGTCAGTCAAGTCACATTCTCTGGCCTAAGCATATGCAGCATCTCCCATCACCTCCTTAGCCTTCTATCTCATTCTAAGCAGTCTCATTTTAAAAAATATTTTATTTTTATTCATTTTCAAGCAGAAAGAAACAGGGGAGATGGGCATGCCCAGGGACTCCTGCCACTACTAATGAACTCCAGACAAATGCTCCACTTTGTGCAACTGGCTTTATGTGGGTATGGGAAATCAAACCCAGCCTGTCAGGCTTTGCAAGTAAGTGCCTTTAACTGCTGAGCCATCTCTCCAGCAGCCCCCCCCCCTTAGTTTTAAATAATAAAATTCATTAGTGAAGAGAAGGTAATGGAAGGGTATTATGATCAAGGTACATTGTATACATATATAAAAATTTTCAATAAAATAAATTAAAAGAGGGCTGGAGAGATGATGGCTTAGTAGTTAAGGCACTTGCTTACAAGGCCAAAGGACCTCAGTTCTATTCCCCAGGACCCATGTAAGCCGATGCACAAGGTGGCGCATGTGTCTGGAGTTAGTTTGCAGTAGCTGGAGGCCCTTGCACTCCCACTCTCTCTCTCTCTCTCTCTCTCTTTCTCTTTCTCCTTTTCCATATCTCTCTTTCTCTCTCTCAAATAAATAAATAAATAAAAATATTTTAAATAGTAGAATAAATTAAAAGAAATACAAATGCCTAACACACACTTAAGAAAATGTTCAATATCCCTAACCATCAGGGAAATGCAAATTAAAACAACTATGAGATTATACCTTACTCAAGTATGGATAGCAATCATTATAAAATCAAATAACAAAAAATGTTGGCAAGCATGTGGGGAAAGAAGAACCCTTATTTACTGTTGGTGGAAATCAATATGGAGATTCCCTTACTAGGCATTTACTCCAAATGCTCCATGCTTCACTACAGAGATAGGTGCTCAACCATGCATATAGCTGTTCAATTCATAATAGCTAAGAACTGGACAACATAGGTGCCCATCAGTGGATGAATGAATAACAAAGTTGTGGTACATATATATACACAATGGAAGTCTACTCACTGATAAGAAAAAAATTTGATTCAACAAAATATGTAGGAAAATGGATGGGCTTAAAACAGATCATACCCAGCAAACACACACAATCACAGAAAGACAACTGTTGCATGTTCTCACTCATCTGTGGTTCCTAACCTGGATCAGCTTGAGTTTCTGGCACACCAGATAGGCAACTTGAGACCTAGACAATAGAGATGGAAAGGTTGTAGGGAAGGGTAAGGGGAGAGTGCAGAGGGGGTGGTAAACACAAAACCAAACCCAAAATGAACTGGTATCATAGAAACTTTTCTCCTTGAAGGTAGACTAAAACATATAAACAAGAGGAGTATAGGGAGAATGCCTGAAAAGAAGGGCTCTGGAGTGGGTGAGATGAAGCCTAACCTTAAAAAACTTTGGCTCAGACTTGTAACTTGCACTACCAGAAATAGGTGCTATCCACATTGAACTGTTGATGGGAGACACATAAGAGGTTGCCAAAACAAGACAGGATTCTGTCAAACCACTTGATTACCCACCTGAGGTAAAAGGTAAGACCCTATTGCTGAAGACACCCATATGCTGCTGATACAAAACATGGAGAGACCTGACTGGAATCTGAAAGAGAGCCAGTCCCCAGACAGTTAGCCCATCTAGTGCTGGAAAGTGCTACATGAGCTACTGGGGGCTACTGGCCAAGAACATTGTGAGCAAGCAAGGGTCTAAGCTATTCAGAAACAAGCAGCCTGACAAGTAGTACACATCAATGCAAGGGTGGCATGCAGCCTTGGTGGATAACCAATGGCATTCTGATTGGCTAAGAGATCAGCTCAGTGGAAAGGAACCCATATCTGGAACTAGAAACCAGGTCTGAATCCTATGAAAACAAAGATCATGCTCTTCAATGTCAAGCTCCCACGAGTCTTTGGCTGAAAGATGGGCTACATCCATCTAACTCTCCCCAAATTAATATTACTTATCCAATTTAACCTATGCAGACTTTACTCACCTTTGAAGAACCTGTTTTGCTTTTTCAGAAGGTAGTGGGACCCAAGGAGATAAACCACCCCTGGCATCTCAGCCAAGGCCTAGGAGAAACCACAGAGTAAGTGGGGATACACACAAGAGAACTGCTTCCATGGTGAGTCTGACAAGCAGCACCAGGGTAAAGGAGAAAGATGCCTCAACACATACCAAAGCAGAGATCCTGAGGCTTCTGAGAGCTCATCATTGAAGAAGACTCAAAACACACCCACCACGGCTCAGGGAATTTTGCAGAAGAAGGGGCAGAAAGATTGTAAGAATCACAGGTTGGGATGTCATGCCCAGAGGCACTGTCACCCCCTAATAACGAATTGTTCCAGCCACAATGCATAATATACAACCCCATGTGGAATACCAGCAACCCCGCTGATGAGAGCCCCCTGTAGAATGGGGCAGGAAGGAGGGAAAAGATGGTACCAACACACAATGTATCCATACAAAGTTATGTACTTAATAAAAAAAAAAAGATACATACAGAGCCTGGCATGGTGGTGCACGCCTTTAATCCCAGCACTTGGGAGGTAGAGGTAGGGGATTGTCGTGAGTTTGAGGCCACCTGAGACTCCATAGTGAATTCCAGGTTAGCCTGGGCTACAGTGAGACCCTACCTCCAAAAAAAAAAAAAAAAAAAAAAAAAAAAGAAAGAAAGAAAAAAAAGATACAGGGCTGGAGAGATGGCTTAGCAGTTAAGTGGTTAAGTGCTTGCCTGTGAAGCCTAAGGACCCTGGTTCAAGGCTTGATTCCCCAGGACCCACGTTAGCCAGATGCACAAGGAGGCACACATCTGGAGTTTGTTTGCAGTGGCTGGAGGCTCTGGTGTGCTCATTCTCTCTCTCTATCTGCCTCTTTCTGTCTCTGTCTGTTGCTGTCAAATAAATAAATAAAAATTTTAAAGAAAGATACAAAAGAAAAAAATAAGTTAAAAACAGGTGGACAGCTGGATAGATTGCTTAATGGTTAAAGTTACTTGCTTGAAAAATCCAGGTTCAATCCTTAGCACCCATGTCAAGTCACATGCAAAAAGTGTCTGACATTTATTTGTGGATATAAGAGATCCTAGCACACACACACACACTTCATTAAGAACAAATAGGTTGCAGTAAGGCTACTTCCATCAAATTGTCTCTGAACTAATAATGCTTATGCCCTTTAACTAATCCTGATCTCACTCTCTGCTGGAGAATCTGTTTTTCTTTTATAAAACGTAGTAGCCGGGCTTGGTGGTGCACTCCTTCAATCCCAACACTGGGGAGGCAGAGGTAGGAGGATCACCATGAATTTGAGGCCACCTTGAGATTCAGGTCAGCTTGGGCCAGAGTCAGACCCTACCTAGAAAAAAAAAAAAAAAAAAAAAGTAGAGAGGATCAAGGACAACCAAAATTCATCAATAAGACAGAAAAAGGTAGCTGACATCCTGGCAGGAGATGAACACCACCACTGGTAAAGCAGCCAGGGCTCAGGTAAAACCACAAAAGAATTGTTGAGATGAACAAGAGTGCTCTTTCCACAGTGAGCATGACAACCTGTGCCAGCGTGATGGACACAGGCACTGAGGACACATACCAAAGTAGAAATCCAGAAGCTGGTGAGAGCTCAGTACCCAAGAGGACTAAAAAAACACATACCAAGGCTCAAGAAATTTTGCAGACTTCCCGTTAAGGTGGCAGCATAGGTACCACGCCAAAGCAGCCTAGGGGGGAAAAGCCAAAAAAAAAAAAAAAAAAAAAATGCAGCAAAATACACACTTTTACTAAAAAGTGAGGTGTATAGAAAATTGAAATGGCAGCAGAGAAGTAGGAGAGATCAAGAGCATCCAGAGCCCACACAGGCAGGCAGAAGCAGCTCAGGCAGGTCTGCGGACTGAGGCAGTAGCGGCCAGAAAACCACCAGGCTCGGCTTGAGCCACAGGAAAAGCCAGGTGAGGGGATTTTCCACTCACACTGGAGCTCTCTGCAAACTCAAGAAATGTGAAGGGAGAACAGCAGTGAACAACGGAGGAGCAGATCACAATGTAGAAGAACATGTGGAACAGCGAGAGAAACAGAGCAGCATAGGCAGCCTCCCCTCACCCACCACCAGCTCCAGCAAACAGAGCAGCGGTCCAGGGACCCGGCCAGGCCTACTTGAACCAACAGCGAGACCCAAGCAGGAGCAGAGGTAACTGGGATTACACCAGGGAAGGGTCTCACCTGGTCACAAGCTGATTTGGAACCCTCAACAGATCAAAACTCTTAACCTCCTTGTTGTCAGGATTAAGGCTGTGGGTGGGGCACCACACACCCTAAGGGACAGTTAGAAGATCTGGTTGTCATAATACCTATTCTTGGATAAATGCTCTGAGCTGTGTTTCATTGAAAGTGTACATTGTTTAATTAATTTCAGAATCTATTGGTATTTGGTTCCACTCAGCCTACTTGAATACTCTCATAGCACACGAAGCCAACACCTAGGGCCACTTTTGTAGATATTCTGAAATTCTTGAGAGCCACAGCTAATGCCTTAAGCTCCTACCCTGAAGTTATATAACATTAGATTGACTGATACATCTAATAATACCAAGCTAACTAGAAAATCCAACCATTAAATAATCCAGGATGCAAAAATATATACATTATAACACAAGAAACACCAAAAATCAAGACACTATAAATCCACCAAAAGTATTAATCCATCATAAATGACCTCCAGTGAGAACGAGTTAGAGGAAATGCATGAGAAAGATTTCAAAAGAATGAAAATAAATATGTTTAAAGAAGTCAAAGAAATGAAAGAGGAAATCAAAGGAATCAAAGAAAACACAGGACACCAATTTAATGAAATAAAGAGGTCAATACTAGACATAAATAGGGAAATATAAATAATAAAGAAAAAAACCAGTCAGAATTACTAGCAATGAAGAACACAGTTAATGAAATAAAAAAACTCTGTAGAAAAATCTCACCAGTAGAATGGATGAAGGAAGGGACAGAATATCTAATCTAGAAGACCAGGTGGCAGATCTAATATCTCTCCAACAAAGAGAAAGACAAACTAATAGAAAAGTATGAGTGGGAATTTCAAGATATTTGGGAAACTATGAATAGATCAAACACAAGAATTCAGGGCATAGTAGAAGGAGAAGAATTTCACTCCAAAGGCGTAGTAGGCATCTTCAACAAAATCATAGAAGAAAACTTCCCCCAAATTGGGAAAGAGGTGCCAGTGCAGATACAGGAATCCTTTAGAACACCAGTCAGACAAAACCTGGAAAGAACCTCTCCTCGCCATATTATAATCAAACTACCAAACACAAAAACCAAAGAAAAAATATTGAAAGCACTCAGAGAGAAAAATCAAGTTACCTACAAAGGCAAGCCTATCAGGATTACAGCAGATTACTCAACACAAACTTTCAAAGCCAGAAGGGCATGGAGTGATGTATTCAAAGTCCTGAAAGATAACAACTGTCAACAAAGGTTACTTTATCATGTGAAAATATCCATTCAAGTAGACAGAGAAATAAGGACATTACAGGACAAAAGCAAGTTAAAGAAGTATTTGAAGACAAAACCAGCTCTACAGAAAATACTTGAAAGAATCCTCCATGCTGAAGAAAAAGAAAAGCACACATATAAGGAACTAGGAAAAAACAAACAATACTCAAATACTAATTAACACAAGAGAGCAAAGATAAAACCTGAAGAACTACAAAAAAGTGGCAGAAATGAATACACACCTTTGTATATTATCTCTTAATATATCAATGGCCTCAATGCCCCAAACAAAAGACATAGGTTTGCAGACTGGGTTAAAAAGCAGGATCCTTCAATGTGTTGCCTAATGGAAACCCACCTTTCTACAAAGGATGGACACTATCTTAGGATAAAAGATTGGAAAACGTTGTTTCAAGCAAATGGACCTAGAAAACAAGCAGGGGTTGCTATCCTAATATCTGACAAGGTAGACTTCAGTCCAACATTAGTTAAGAAAGATAAGGAAGGTCACTTTATATTGATTAAAGGCACCCTCCAACATGAGGACATTACAATCGTAAACATATATGCACCTAACATGGGGGCCCCCAAGTTCATCAAACAAATGCTATTAGAACTAAGTTCACAGATAACACCAAACACAGTGGTAGTGGGTGACTTCAACACCCCACTCTCATCAATTGACAGATCATCCCAGGAAAAAGTAAACAGAGAGGCATCTGGACTAAATGAGGTCATAGAAGGAATGGGCCTAACAGATATCTACAGGACATTTCATCCAAATGCTGCAGAATACACATTCTTTTCAGCAGCACATGGAACATTCTCTAAAATAGACCATATATTAGGACACAAAGCAAATCTTAACAAATACAGGAAAATTGAAATAATTCCTTGCATTCTATCTGACCACAGTGGAATCAAACTACAAATCAGTAGCAAGAAAGGCTATAGAGCATACACAAAATCATGGAAATTAAACAACACACTACTAAATGATGAATGGGTCAATGAATAAATCAAGAAGGAAATCAAGAAATTCATAGAGTCAAACGATAATGAGAACACAACATACCAAAACCTCTGGGACACAATTAAGGCAGTCCTAAGAGGTAAATTTATAGCTTTAAGTGCCCATATTAAGAAATTAGAAAGGTCACAAATAAATGCTTCACCATAAAGCCTTGGAAAAAGAAGAACAAAGCAAACCAAATATCAGTAGACTGGAAGAAATAATAAAGAGTGGGGCTGAAATTAATGAAATAGAAACCCAAACAATATCCAAAGAATCAATGAAACAAAGAGTTGGCTCTTTGAAAGGATAAACATGATTGATAAACCCTTAGTAAATCTGACCAAAAGAAAGAGAGAAGAGACACAAATTAATAAAATCAGAGATGAAAAATGTAACATCACAACAGGTGCCAGAGAAATTAAAAAAAATCGTAGGGACATACTATAAAAGCATATACTCCACTAAGTATGAAAATCTGAAAGAAATGGATGATTTCCTTGATTTATATGACCTACTAAATTAAATCAAGATGAGATTAATCAGTTAAAAAGACCTATAACAAGCATGGAGATCCAAGCAGTTGTCAAAAATATCCCAACTAACAAAAGTCCAGGCTCAGATGGATGCAGTGCTGAATTTTACCAGACATTCAGGGAAGAACTAACACCATTGCTTCTTAAGCTTTTCCATAAAATAGAAAAAGAGGAATCCTACCAAATTCCGTCTATGAAGCCAGCATCACCCTGATACCAAAACCAGGCGAAGATAGAACAAAAAAAGAAAATTACACACCAATCTCCCTCATGAATATAGATGCAAAAATTCTCAACAAAATATTGGCAAACAGAATACAAGAATATATCAGAAAGATCATTCACCGTGACCAAGTAGGCTTTATCCCAGGGATGCAGGGATGGTTCAACATACACAAATCGATAAATGTAATACATTATATAAATGGACTGAAAGACAAAAATGACATGATCACCTCATTAGATGCAGAAAAAGCCTTTGACAAAATCCAACATCCCTTCATGATAAAAGTCCTACAGAGACTGGGAATAGAAGGGACATATCTCAATATAATAAAGGCTATTTATGACAAGCCTACAGCCAACACATTACTAAATGGGGAAAATCTGGAAGCTTCTCCACTAAAATGAGGAACGAGACAAGGGGTGTCCACTGTCCCCACTTTTATTTAATATAGTATTGAAAGTCTTAGCCATAGCAATAAGGCAAGAGGCACACATAAAAGGGATATAAATTGGAAAGGAAGAAATCAAGTTGTCATTATTTGCAGATGACATGATTCTACATATAAAGGACCCTAAAGACTCTACCAGCAAAATGTTAGAGCTGATAAACAGCCTACAGCCATGTAGCAGGATACAAAATAAATACACAGAAATCAGTAGCATTCCCATATGCTAACAACAAACACACAGAGGAGGAAATCAGATAATCACTCCCATTCTCAATTGCATCAAAGAAAATAAAGTACCTTGGAATAAACCTAACCAAGGAAGTAAAGAACCTCTACAGTGAAAACTATAAAATACTCAAGCAAGAAATTGCAGAAGACACTAGGAAATGAAAAACATCCCTTGTTCCTGGATTGGAACTATCAATATTGTGAAAATGGCAATCTTACCAAAAGCAATCTACACATTTAATGCAATCCCCATCAAAATTCCAAAAGCATTCTTCACAGAAATAGCAAAAACAATCAAAAATTCATTTGGAATCACAAAAAACTTCGAATATCTAAAATAATGCTGAGTAACAAAAATAAGATGGGTGGTATCACCATATTTGATTTTAACCTATAGTACAGAACCATAGTAACAAAAACAGCATGGTACTATCACAAAAGCAGATATGTAGATCAATGGAACAGAAGAGAGAACGCAGATATAAGTCCAGGTAGGTATAGCCACCTGATATTCGATAAAAATGCCAAAAATACTCATTGGAGAAAAGACAGCCTCTTCAGCAAATGGTGCTGCAAAAACTGGATATGTATCTGTAGAAGGATGAAAATAGATCCTTCTCTCTCTCCATGCACAAGAATTAAGTCCAAATGGACTAAAGACCTTCATATGAGACCTGAAACTCTGAAATTGCTAGAGGAAAAAGTAGGGGAAACCCTTCAACATATTGGTCTTGGCAAAGACTTTCTGAATATAACCCCAATTGCTCAGGCAATTAAACCAAAGATTAACCACTGGGAACTCATGAAATTACAAAAATTTTGTACTGCAAAGGACACTGTGAATAAAGCAAGGAGGCAACCTACAGAATGGGAAAAAAATTTTTGCCAGCTATATATCTGATAGAGGGTTAATATCTAGGATATACAAAGAACTCAAAAAGTTAAGTAATAAGAAATCAAACAAGCCAATTAAAAAAATGGACTATGGAGCTAAATAGAGAGTTCTCAAAAGAAGAAATATGGATGGCATATAAGCATCTAAAAAAAAGTTCGCATCCCTAGTCATCACGGAAATGCAGATTAAAACTACATTGAGATTCCATCTCACTCCTGTGAGATTGGCCACCATCATGAAAACAAATGATCATAAATACTGGCGGGGATGTGTAAAAAGAGGAACCCTTCTACAGTGTTGGTGGGAATGCAATCTGGTCCAGCCATTGTGGAAATCAGTGTGGAGGTTCCTAAGGCAGCTAAAAATTGATCTACCATATGGCCCAGCTGTAGCACTCCTAGGCATATATACTACGGACTCATCCCATTTCCTTAGAAGTACATGCTCAACCATTTTTATTGCTGCTCAATTCATAATAGCTGGGAATTGGAACCAGCCTAGATGTCCCTCAACTGAGGAGTGTATAATAAAGATGTGGCACATTTATACTATGGAGTTCTACTCAGCGGTAAAGAAAAATGAAGCTATGAAATTTACAGGAAAATCGATGGATCTGGAAAGGATTATACTAAGTCAGGTAACCCAGGCCCAGAAAGCCAAGTGTCACATGTTCTCTCTCATATGTGGCTCCTAGCTACAGGTGATTGGACTTCTGTGTGAGAAGGAAAAAGCTCAGTAGCAGAGGCCAGTAAGTTAAAAAAGAGCTATAAAGGGAAGAGAAAGGAAGGGAGGACGGTACTTAATAGGTTGGTATTGTATATATGTAAGTAGAAGAATAGATTAACGGGGGTGAAAAGGCCCAGAGTGAGGTCAGGGGAAGATATTGAGTAAAGGAAAGGTGAAGGGAAGGCTATTCAAAATCTAAGAGGATGCAAATAAATCTTATGGAATCCTCCAGTTTTGGACAATGAACACTCAGGAGCCATAGATCATTGTTAAAAATTTTTCAGTGCCAGTGATGGGATACCTCCAGTGAGTTGTTGGCTAGGAGGGTCCCTGATGCCCCCAAAACATTATAGGCCATTGCCGAAGCCCTTGGTTTCCCACCAGGAATAGATGGTAAGACCCTATTGCTGAAGACTCCACATACTTGGGCTGCAAGGCTACTGAGAAATCCTGCTGGAAATGAGGTGATAACCTCCTCCATGTAGACCAGCTGAGAGAAAGCTGGAAGAAGCCATTCTACATGTAGTTCAATGGGAGAAAGAGATACCACCAGTGAAGATACTCAACAGTGGACACTGCAAGCCTTATAATTGGCCAGCCAGGCCAAATAAGCCAAGAGGTACAATAGTGGCACGTCTGTCATGGTGGAAATCAACTGCCCTCCAATTGTACTGGAGGCCCGCTCCATGGGGGGAATACATCCCTGATACTGAAAACTTAAAACAGGGGTAGTCATGAGCCCTAGGGGTGTAACATCTGCTGATGTCTGGAAAAATGTATATACTATGCTTATCAAACTGCCCAGTAAGCACTTTTCTTAATATTTATACCCTTATATTAACACTACTCTCACTTTGGGTAGAGAATCTCCTCTTTTCAGATGGCAGTGACCTTGTGATGACTCAGAAGGTATCATAGTGCTGGAAAGAAGTGACTGGAGTACTGAGTAACATCTCAATCACACCTTCCAAGGCTCAGGGTCTAATGCGGAAGAGGTGGCAGAAAGAATGTGAGAGCCAAAGGAAGGATAGGACTCCTTACAACGTGCTCCCTCCAGACATAAAATGGCCTGGATATCCATGACCTCACAGTGCCTGACACTACCTACACAAGACCATCATAAGATGAGGAAAAGATCATGACATCAAAATAAAAGAGAGACTGATTGAGATGGGGAGGGGATATGATGGAGAATGGAATTTCAGAGGGGAAAATGGGGGGAGGGAGGGTATTACCATGGGATATTTTTTATAATCATGGAAAATATTAATTAAATTGAGAAAAAAATTAAAAAAAAGAAATTTTGCAGAAGAGGGGGTGGAAAGAATGTAAGATGCACGGGGAAAGAGGGACTATCCAGAGACATTGCATAATGAGTGACTGCTGCTCTCACAACTCATGACCCACACTCCATGGTGAATACCAGCAATCCCACTAAGGAGGGCCATCAGTGAAGTGGGGGCCGAGAGGAGGAAAATCATGATACCAATACATGAAATATTCATGCAAAGTTTCTACTTAAAAATATCAGGAGTAAAAAATAAGTTGATGATATACCTGAGGAACAACATTTGAGGTTGTCCTCTGGCCCCCACAATATGAGAACACATATCTGCAAACACATGTGTGCAAAGAGATATACTGAAGCATATAAAACATTTGAATAAGTATGGTACATTTTAGATAAAAGCATCTGTTTGATATGCAAAATGAAAAAAAAATCTAAAAAATATACTGTAATAAGGGCTTACAAAGACTTTTTATTTGTATAATATATAGCACCCAACTGTCTTGATCAAAATAATTGAAAGACAGTTATTTAACTATAGTATTAATTTTGGCCAAATGACTAAAAACATAGTGCCACAAAGAAAATTATTTCCACAAAAAATTAGAGAATGCTGAAATAACCTTGTATTGCACTGATTTTTCAAAAGAAAGAAAGTCTGTACATTAAGCTATTCCAGGAAAAAATGCACTTATATTATACTGAGGATATTCTAATCAACCTAATCACAGAATGCCCAAAATTACGTCAAAGAAAAAAGATCAAGCATTTGAAAAATTTAGACTTTGGGTTGGAGAGATGGGTTAGTGGTTAAGGCACTTGCCTGCAAAGCCCAACAACTCACGTTTTACTCTCCAGGTCCCACATAAGTGAGATGCACAGTGATATAAATACTAATTGTCACACATGTGCACAAGGCTGTACACACGTCTGGAGTCTGATTTCCGTGGCTGGAGGCCCTTGTGTGCAAATTCTCTCTCTCTCCTTCACTCTCTCATTAAAAATAAGACCTGCCTGTTAGGCTTGCCTCAAAAATTTTTAAAAAATTACACTTTATGTCTCTCTGATTACGACAGTGTATAGATTATCACCTGGTTTTATTTGACTGAAAATTAAAACTTTTTAGATCTTATTTTTAATCAATTAAGACATACCAACCTTGTGCAATGAAAATTGAACTACCTTGAAAATGTGATGCTGAATATGTCCCTTAGCATATTAACACTTGGTTTGCTAATGTATAATTACCAGAAATATATTGGCACTTTTTTTCTTACTTTCTAAATACTGATAAAGTCTAGCCATGACTGATGTGGCCCATTGGGTGGATATTAGTTGCCTGGGGAAATGTGAGCCTCATTTGTAGCCTTGCAAGACCTGTTCAGTTACTCTGCACTTGAGTATGTCTCATCTGTGAAATAAAGCAGCTGAATCAAATGATGCGTGAGACTCCTTTTGCAACATTCCATCTCTAGTTTGTGACTTCTGATAGGTGATCTATTGATGGAAATACTTAGGGAGTTACTTGCTATTTCATGTTCAAAAAGCAAAGCATTATTGTTTATTGTGAAATGTCTCCCACAGGCTCTTGTGGTTGAAACTTTAGTTCCCAGCTGGTGATGTTGTGTTGGGAAGTTGTGGAATCTTTAGGTCATGGGGCCTAACTGGAGGAAGTAGACACTTGGGATAGGCCTTGAGAGTGATATCCCAACCTTGCTTCCACTTGCACTCTTTCACAAGTAGCTGCTATGTGCTCCCAAACTGTCCAGCAGACTGACTTCCTTTTGCAGTCAACTAAACCCTCTCAAACCATGAACCAAAACAATTCCTCCCCCTATTAAGTTGTTCCTGTCAGGTATTTTGTCACCACTAGGACAGAGTAATTAATGTGCTATGTATGACATATATTTTATATTAAAACAATTATTTTTAATCTTTTTCCTTTCCCCATGTTTCAACCTAAGACATTTTCTCATTGAGGCAATTTTACATTCATCAAATAATACCAGAGCAGAAGAAAAACAGTGCTTGCCAAATAATATACAGTGCATAGATTTTTCTATTGTTTTTTTTCTTTTCCAAATTAGTTCAGTGATTAATGCCATTTTAAAATCTCATGCATTGGGGCTGGAAAGGTGGCTTAGTAGTTAAGTGCTTGCCTGTGAAGCCTAAGGAACCTGGTTCAAGGCTCAATTCCCCAGGACCCACGTTAGTCAGATGCACAAGGGGCCATATGCGTCTGGAGTTCGTTTGCAGTGGCTGGAGGCCTTGGTGTGCCCATTCCCTCTCTCTCTCTCTCTGCCTCTTTCTCTCTCTGTCTGTTGCTCTCAAATAAATAAATAAAAATAAAAAATAAATCATTAAAGTATGAATTTGTAAAAAAAATCTCATGCATTGAATTGATGAGTCATATTGTTCAGGGAGCAAAGTGTTTTGATTATTATTTTTTTCATAAAGGTAATTTCTATTTGTTGCTAACCACTATGTATTTCATATATCTCTGCTTTGTTGTTTTTGTTGCTATTGTGAGAAATATATTATTACCATGACTCCAAGGGTGGAGCATGGGGCAAACATATTTCTTGCTGTGTTTCTGGGCTATTAGACAATAACTTGGTACATATGAAACATAAATACATTGAGATCCTGTATTTGGGAACTTGTTTCTCATGAGAAGAAATCCCAAATCTCACATCACAGAAGAATGCTATGTGACATGGAGGAGATGCAATTCCAGGGCTCTGGAGGCCACTTTTCTTTATTTTTTTTTATTTTTTATTTTATTTTATTTTTTTCAAGGTAGGGTCTCACTCTAGCCCAGGATGAGCTGGAATTCACTATGTAGTTTCAGGGTGGCCTTGAACTTACAGTGATCCTCCTTCCTCTGCCTCCTGAGTTTTGGAATTAAAGGTGTGCACCACCATGTTTGGCTTTTTTTTTCTTAATTTTTTAAATAATAATTTTTATTGGGAAATTTGAAATTTCAACATATTGCAATTTGGACATATTCCCATCAGGTTATCCGCATAGGCCCCCTCTCTCTACCGTATTCCACTGAGAGCCTTCCTCAGTGGTTCTCCATAATCACTGTGGTGTCATGGATGCACCAGTCCATTCCTGTGAGGAGGATAATGGGAAGGACACTTTTCTCTTAATCCATTTGTGATACTTGTGCTAATCCCCATAAAACATCTGCTACTGATAATATTGAGTCCTGAGTGTTTTGGTTAAATTTTTATAGAAATTAAAAATTAATTATCTTGTGGCATCTGTTAGCCCTGTGACTGGAGGACTTGGAACTGCCATTTGTAGGATATGCCAAATGACAAAATGACAACTCTAGTTTAAAGATCTTAATTGGATTTTATTTGTGACTCTAAAATTCAGTAACATCTCATTCTGTACAATAGGATGAGATTTTTGGTGAGCTAAGCAAAATAGCTTGTTTATATGTAGAGAAGGGCTGAGGGCAGCAGAAATGGAATATAAGCTGATTGGCAGTTGAAGGTTATTTTCCTTGTAATTGTTAAAGCAGAAGGGACTTCTTTATCATGCCCACAAGCTTTCCTGCTTGGGTATTGGACAATTCTCCCTCTGTTCCCCTTTATTTCTTGGAAGGTCAAATAAACAACTTAGCTTTGGCTTAATGGTATAGAACTCTATGCGGGTTGGTTCCGTTGGTCTCAGGCAGGAGCATCTTCCAAACCAATGTTGCTCTATAAATTTTATTTAGCAGATGCCCATAGCTTTCCAGTGTCCAACTTTTGTGGGATGATACTTTCTATTGATTTTCTGTAACTTTAGTGATGTCACAGAAGAAAAGGAGCTAATTTCATGTAATGATGTCACCATTGTGGGATGACCTGGCCTAATGTAGCATTTTTGTTTTTATATATTTTCATCTTCCTGTATTCATTTACATATTTTAAAAGTTTCATTTATCATGTATTCATACATGACAACTGACTTAATCTTACTATTAGCATATGTCTTACCTCAGACAGTTATCATTTTTATGATGAGAGCATTATCTTCCCTCTCAGCATTTTTTAAGAATACCATGTATTGTTGTTAACTGGACTTCATATGTTGTGCATTGAGTCTCGTTTCCATATTGTTCCTGACCATGTTAGCCAGCCCATACTCACTGCCATGGTTTTTCTTTCTTTCCTTCTTTCTTTATTTGTCTGTTTGTTTTGCTTTTTTTTTTTTTTTTTGGCTCAGTGTTGTTATGAAGGTGAAATGTGATAAATTAGGGGAAATGTGAAAGACTGAAATAAAGTAAAAATATAATATTGCTTCATAATTTCAAAGCAAACTAGGTACTGAGTGTGTGACCTTGTGGCAACTCTGGGCTGTTCCTTGCCTTTGAGTTGTTTTACACCTCTGGAGGTGGTAGAGTGTTGATTGCAATTCAAATAATCTTGTCAGAGAAATGCACAGTTCCTTAAAGATGGGGTTGATTGTTACCTTGTCTACTAGTCAGTTTTGCATGTAATTAGTAAATTCATGCTAGCATTTCTGATTGCACATATATGTCTCTCTACTTTAGATTCACCATTTTACCTGTTGTGACATTTTACAGGGTCTTCACATTAATAAGTTAATACTTTGACATGTGACAGTTTCAAATTTATATAGGAATGAGTTGTCTCTTTCAAAAATTGTGCATTTCTTTTTAGCAATATGCACTTTGCAAACTGTGTATTACTAGTAAAATGATTAAAATTTTCATCTCATGATTTTGCAAGAGTAAATGATAGTTTTCTCTGATTCAAAAAATAAACATCACTTATGAAATAAAAACAATAACCAATTAGCATAAATTAAGGTAAAAGGTTAAGATAGCATACTGAAGATTTGCTAGAAATATAGTAATGCCTTGACCTTGGATATCAGTTTGTGCTCATTTTACAATGCAAACTTGTCTTGTTGTTGGCTAGAACTACACATATGCAGCTACACACAGTCACACACGTATGACACAAGGAACAAAAATGCTTTCTTAAATCTGACTTTTCTAAACTGTAAAGATAACAAAATGAAAATCACTTCAAAGAGCTAACTTGAGAGTTAAGTAATTCATATATTTTAATAGGGTTTATGTAACATCCTGAGTAATAAGTCACTGATAATGGGAGTAGACATCAGAATCTGCTCTCAGAGATATGGGAATTAGCAGAATTATATCAAATAGAGTCGATATTAAAAACTAAAGAAACTATGGGCTGGAGAGATTGCTTAGTGGTTAAGGCACTTGCCTGCAAAGCCAAAGTATCCTGGTTCGACTCTCCAGAACCCATGAAAACCAGATGCACAAGGGGGCACAAGAATCTGGAGTTTGTCTGCAGTGGCTGGAGGTCCTGGGACACCCATTCTCTCTCTCTCCCTCTCTAAAGTAAGTAAATAAATAAAATATATTTAACAATAAAGAGACTGTATCTTACTCTTCTAATCTGCTATGGAAGTATGCTCAATGACATCATTCCATATTATCAAAATAGTACACCATTTTGCACCAACAGAAAATTTGCCATGGTGCTAACTACTTTTTTGTGAAAATGTAATATTATAAACATTATTAGTTTACAACAAATTTTCATCATACACTTGATTTCCATGAGATATAATAGTTTGTTTCTTGTGTAAATCCCAAATGTTTGTGTTTTTTTCCTCCATTCATAAAAACTCACATTTTTCCTCAATTCCTACTTTATGTATACTGATCATGATCAATCATACTTTCTTCTTGTGGAAGGGAAAGTGTTAGGAACCTTTCTTTCCTCCACAGAATGGAAGAAGAGGAATGCTGGTGGGGAGGCTGATGCAGCTGATATTTCAAAATTTACTAAAGCTTGTCTTATGGCTTAGTGCATTGGACACATGATACAATGTATTCTTTGTCCTTGGATGGAGTTTTCTGTACATGTTGCCAAGGCCAATTTTGATAGAATGCTTTTCAAGTATTCTACAAATTATTTTTTCTATTTATCACAATAATAATTGGACATGGTTGTAGAAGTCTGCCATTATTGATGGGCTGTCTTTTTGTATTCCATTTTGTAAGCTTTGTTTCATGTTTTAAGGTATGAAATGTATATATTTATCATTGACATATTTTTCAGATATATTAGTCAGTTTGCCATGAAATATGCCCCTATGTTCTAGTAATGCTTGATGCCTTAAGAGTCTATTTGGTTTTACATTACTGCAGTCACTCCAGCATGCCTCTGGTACTGGCTTCATGTTATATCTATGTCCATACTTGTACTGTCTTTTTTTATTAATTGGGAGCAATCTATGTGATATAAAACTTACCCTTTAATTATGCATAACTGTTTTCATGATTAATAAGGCTAAAAATCATAATGATTATCTAATTTTAGAATATATTTGTTATGCTATGTATAGAACAATATCTTAAATACATCAATAGTACTTCCCTCTACAAATAATCATTCAACTTTCTATCCCTATGGACTTGCTTATTCTGATGAGATTGAGTGTCCTCAGCATGACATGACCATTGACTGGACTTGCCTTTTCTTAGCCTTTCCAATAAAAATATCTTATAATATGAAGCATATATGTATTATTATTTCTTTTGCCTACCAGTAATATGCCTACGGTCCTTCTATGTTGTAATGGGCAACAATATTTTGTATCTTCTATGATTGAACAATATTCAAGTATATGGATGTGCTATATTTTATTTTTCAATTTATAAGTCGATAGATGTTATTTTTATGTGCTGGTTCTTGTATTTATTATTCATATCTATCTGTCTATCAATTTATCTATTTAATTTCTATATATCTTTCATTTATTTGTTTGGTCTTTTTGAGGCAGAATATCAATTGTATAGCCCTGGCTGGCCTGGAACTCACTGTGTAGACCAGGCTGGCCTCAATCTGGATGCAACCCTTCTGCCTCTGCCTCCCAAATGCTAGAATTGCAGGTATGCATCACCACAGCTGGCTCCACTGATGTATTGTTGAGTGGCATGACTGGATCATACAATGATCTCAGCTGATTAGGGAACTACTAGAGGGTTATCCAGTTTACATTCCCACAAGCAGTTGGGAAGGTCTGACTTTCCCACATCTTCATCAGTACTTTTTATTGTCCATTGTTTTAGGAGAGCTGTTGCAGTTAACCTTCTGGTTGCTGGGACAAAACGCCTAACAAAAAGCAGGACAGGGAAAGGAATAATCTGGGTTACAATCTGGGGAGGAAGTTCTATCTTGGTGGAGAAAACATGAAAGGTAGCTGGGCATTATACCTGGACAGCAGCTAAAAAGAGGTTCATTTCCAGTGACACACACTCTCTAGCAAAGCTCACCAACTTCCTCAAATTCCCACAAGATGGGAACCAACTATTCAAAATGCATGAGCAAATGAGAGACAACTCATTCTAACTACCACAGTAGCTATCCTAGTGCGTGCAATGGCTTGGGGTTTACATTTCCAAAGGCTAGTGTATCTATCCCTGTATTTATTGTCTATAGATCTGTGTTTTGGGGAAGAACTATTTCCAGATCTTTAGCCAATATTCAAATCATGTTATTTGGCTTAACAGTATTTATTACATACACAGGATACTAGATTCTTAAACATATTTATTCTCTTCTGTAAGTTGTCTCTTTACTTTTATGAAGGCATCTTTGGAGGGACAACATTTTAAATTTTGATGAGGTGCAGTTTTTTTGGTGTGTGTATGCAGTTGTTTTAATGTCATAAGTAATAAAATATTTCCTAGTGCATGACTAGAGATAGTTACACCATATTATTTTCTAAGAAGTTTAGTTTTATCACTAACACTTAGGTCTCTGCTTCAGTTAGATTGACTTTTACCTACAGTGTGGGGCAGGGGCCACAAGTCCTACTTTAGCAAGAGAATAGCTAGTTATTAACCACCATTTAGGTAACAGGATGATAGTACTGTGAGGTTCCACGGGAAATAAGGTGAATGACTCATCAGCAGACACTTGATATTTCAATACTTCTTCCTGCATCTTGTCTTCACCAAATAAGAAGACATTTGAGAATTTAATTTGATAAACTATAAAATGGGGTATATAAATGTCATATTCTTCTGTATTTATGTCACTGTAAACTTCTATAAGCTTTTATCAGAGGAGCTAAAACTTTTTTCTTCATTTTCTTATTTGGTATTTTGTGCTAGTTACCATATTTCTATATGTTATAAGTAAGTGTTTAATACATAATTTTCTTAGAGGCATTTTTTGCTCACTATTTTATGATATGTTCTGAAAGAAGTTTAATTTTAGAAATAGACTAATAATTTTCCCTCTTACTCAAGAAATTTTAATTGATCTCTAAGGAATCTGAGAAAGTGCTGGAGCTAAAGGTCACCTAATCCAGTAGACTCATTAGTATAAAGTTTACATCTGGGAAGGCATCAAACAGCAGAGTGTCCTTCAAGCAACATGGAAGAGTTATTTGCTCGCTTAGAGTGATGGGCACAGTAGTTTCCAAGACTCCTTCCTAACTTGCTGGCTTTGTATAACTATCCATTTCCTGTTTAGTGCCCTCCTTGTGTTTTAAAAAGATTTGCCATATTTTATCCTTTTCCCATTGCTTTGTTTTATGTATCTTCAAGGCTTGGGAGATCTACCAAGCAGGAGTAATATTTTATACCTCTTATCCTAGGACATAATAAAGTACTTAGCAGAGAAGAGATATACTTAACATGTGAAAGACTTTTGTCTGCTCCCTGTCACATTAAGACTTGTGAAATTTTTTCATTAAAACTTCAGTTTCTGCTTTGGGTTTGCATTGCTTCAGCTAGTGAACTGAGATTCAGATATATTTTTTAAATTTTTTGTTCATTTTTTATTTATTTAGTTGAGAGTGACAGAGAGAAAGAGGCAGAGAGAGAGAGAGAGAAAGAGGGAGAGAGAAAGAATGGGTACACCAGGGCCTCCAGCCACTGCAAACGAACTCCAGATGTGTGCACCCCCTTGTGCATCTGGCTAAGGTGGGTCCTGGGGAATCGAGCCTTGAACCGGGGTCCTTAGGCTTCACAGGCAAGCACTTAACTGCTAAGCCATCTCTCCAGTCCAAGATTCAGATAATTTTTAAATATTGACTTTTGGGTGGGAGTGGCTCAGAGGGTAAAGTGCTTTCCATGGAAATACCTGGACCTGAGTTTGGATCTCCAGTAAACACATTAGATGCCAGGAAAGGCTCAGCACAGAAGCCCATTCTCCTGCAAACATATGTACACTCATACACTCCACACATGCCTCATTTAATTTTACAGCATTAATTATAAATTATTGGGAATAATACCATTATAACTTATGTCAGCCTCCCCAGTGATAGAAGTACAGGCATGTGCTGTTCTGCCAGACATTCTGCAGTTACCAAGGATAGCAATAAGCATGTTTAAAATATCTCAAAAATTAAAAAAAAAAAGAAAAAGGGCTGGAGAGATGGCTTAGTGGTTAAGCACTTGCCTGTGAAACCTAAGGACCCTGGTTCAAGGCTCGATTCCCCAGGACCCACGTTAGCCAGATGCACAAGAGGCTGCACGCATCTGGGGTTCGTTTGCAGTGGCTGGAAGCCCTGGCACACCCATTCTCTCTCTCTGTCTCTCTCTCTCTCTCTCTCTCTCTCTCTCTACCTTCCTTTCTCGCTGTCTGTTACTCTCAAATAAATAAATAGTGAACAAAATATTTTTAAAAATCTCATATTTTCCTAGTAACTAGGGTCATATATCTTATAGTTGTTATTTGATAAATATTTATTATATTTAAGCATTATAATTTTAGAGAAGCAGGTCCAATGTTGTGGTGCATACCTTTAGTCCCACAGTTGAGAGGCTGAAGTAGGATGATTAGCATAAGTTCAAGGCCAGCCTGGGCTACAGAGTGATTTCATGAGTTCCAGCACATATGGGTTATAGTGATAACCTGGCTCAAAATAGATTACAGAAGCTTGTACTTTGGGTTAATAAAACTTAACAGTATTGAAGACAAATAGTAAATAACTTTAAATACTTTATCATAAAAGGACTAAGTGGTAAACAGAATTGTAAGGATAGATTTCTCTAGTGGGCTTGGTGCTATCTGGCGTTGGCTCTCCAGCTTCAATTCTACTAAAGGCCCTACTGACGATAAGAAGAGTACTTTTCCTGGAAATAAGGGGGGCACGAATAATCCATGGTGTGCACTATTTAAAAAACTCCATGAGATAGATGTATTTGGTGATCCTGGATCATGTCTTGTGAAGAGCAAGGAATTTAGTGACTCTGTATTTAAAACATTTGAATATTTGTGGAAAAGTAAGACCCATGATGAGGCTGGTTGGTTGCTTTTAGCATCTCTGGACAAATTAGTGAGGGAACAGCAGAAGCTCAGAAAAGCAAATTTCAAGCTTAAGACCCACATACATGATCTCAAATTTTCTAAGGGAGCCCTAGAGGAGAGTCTCCTCTCTAGCCAGAACAGGGCTCAGACTGCAGAAAACCAAACCCAAGCTCTCATTGTGAGATTGGCTAACTTGCAACATAAACTCAAGTCCCAGCCTCACCAGCTATCAAAAGTTAAAGTGAGGGCACTGATTGGAAAACAGTAGGATCCTGTGACTTGGGATGGTGATGTGTGGGAAGACCCTGAAAAACCTGGGTACATCGAAGTGTCAGATTCTGAAGAAGATGTTTTGGATGAAAATATGACCTACTCTCCCTTAGCAGCAGTTGCATCCCCACCTCCACACTCTGAAGTATTATCAGCCCACCCTTGCCTGAGGGAATTAATCCCTCTTTGTCTGAGGAATCAGCAGGAGGTGCTGGTGCTTCTCAGTTCCCACCCATCTTTGCCTCTAGGCCTATAACCAGAGGGAAGGCTAGGCAGGCTCCTAAAGGTGAGATAGAAAGTGTGACACAAGAAGAGGTGAGGTACACCCCTAAAGAACTTCAAGAGTTTTCTAACTTGTACAGGCACAAGCATAGGGAATATGTGTGGGAATGGATTTTAAGGGTATGGGATGATGAAGGAAGGAACATAAGATTAGATCAGGCTGAATTTACTGAAATAGGCCCATTGATCAGAGATTTTAGATTTAACACTGCAGCTCATGCAGTTGGAAGGCATATCAAGAGTTTATTTGATTGGTTGGCTGAAGTATGGATCCAAAGATGGCCTACTGTGAGTGAGCTTGAGCTGCCTGATATCCCTTGGTTTAATGTTGATGAAGGGATTAAAAGGCTCAGAGAACTTGGAACGCTAGAGTGGATTTGCCATGCAAACTCTTTGCCCCCACTATGGGAGCATCCAGAAGATGTGCCCGTCACAAAGAGTATAAGAAACAGATTTTTGAAAGGAGCACCAGCATACTTAAAGTCCCCTATCATTGGTCCTTTATGTAAAGAAGGCCGCACAGTGGGAGCTGCAGTTGCTGCATTAGGTGATTTAAATGCAATGGGTATAACTGGGTCTTGGGGTAACAAGGGCCAAGTGGCAGTGCTGAATCACCAAAGGCAGGGTGAGCATGTTCTTTGTAATAGACAGCATAGGCAAAATTATGCACATAAAGGTATGACTCGTATGGACCTTTGGAATTGGCTGATTAATCATGGTGTTCCCAGAAGTCAAATAGATAAGAAGCCTACTTTGTTTCTTCTTGATCTGTATAAACAGAAAAGTGCCAGAGCAAAGGAACATAAAGCCACTTTGAATTATAGCAACAGAGAATCAAGGCCTCTTAATCAGTTTCCAGACTTGAGCCAGTTTACAGATCCTGAGCCCCTTGATTGAAGGGGTGGCTGAGTCCCCTCTATGAAGGACCCTCCTACAACTGCCAAAAGTTTCAATATTAAGCTTAAACCTATCCTTCCTCAGATGGACCTGCAGTCTTTTGCTAGGGTAACTACACACTGGGGGAAAGGAAATGAATCAGACCTTTCAGGGCCTAATGTACACTGGCTCTGAATTGACATTCATTCCAGGAGACCCCCAAAAGCACCATGGCCCTCCAGTTAAAGTAGGTGCTTATGGAGGTCAGGTGGTCAATGGAGTTTTGGCAAATGTTAGACTGACAGTGGGTCCAGTGGTTCCCCAAACTCACCCTGTGGTTATTTCCACAGTCCCAGACTGCATAATTGGGATAGATATGCTTAGGGGTTGGCAGAACACCCACATTGGTACCCTGACTTGTGAAGTGAGGGCTATTATGGTTGGAAAGGCCAAATGGAAGCCATTGAGGCTCCCACCACCAGGGAAAATAGTGAATCAAAAACAGTATCGCATCTCTGGAGGGATTTCAGAAATTAATGCCAGTATAAAGGACTTGAAGGATGCAGGGGTGGTGGTTCCCACCACATCTTCCTTTAACTTTCCTATTTGGCCTGTTCAGAAGACAGATGGATGCTGGAGAATGACAGTGGATTATCAGAAACTTAATCAGGTGGTGACTCCAATTGCAGCTGCTGTACCAGATGTGGTTTCTTTACTTGAGCAGATTAACACATCTCCTGGTAGCTGATATGCAGCTATTGATCTTGTAAATGCTTTTTTCTCCACACCTGTCCTTAAGGACCATCAGAAGCAATTTGCCTTCAGCTGGCAAGGTCAGCAGTACACCTTTACTGTTTTACCTCAAGGTTATATTAACTCTCCAGCCCTGTGTCATAGATTAGTTCGCAGGGACCTTGATCACCTGTCCCTTCCACAGGGTGTCACATTGGTCCATTATATCCATGACATAACGCTAATTGGATCAAATGAGCAGGAGGTGGCAGCCAATCTGGAGGTGCTGGTATACACACATCAGGAGATGGGAAATAAATCCATCCAAAATGCAAGGACCTTCCACCTCAGTGAAATTTCTAGGAGTTCAGTGGTATGGGGCATGCAGAGATATTCCTTATAAGGTGAAGGGTAAGTTGTTGCATTTGGCCCCTCCTACCACTAAGAAAGAAGCACAATGTCTAGTGGGCCTATTTGGATTTTGGAGACAGCACATTCCTCACTTGGGTGTCTTACTCTGTCCCATATACCAAGTGATTCAGAAAGCCACCAGTTTTCAGTGGGGTCCAGAACAAGAGACTCTTCAACAGGTCCAGACTGCTGTGCAGGCTGTTCTGCCCCTTGGGCCATATGATCCAGCAGATCCAATGGTACTTGAGGTTTCAGTGTCAGACAGGGATGCTGTTTGGAGCCTTTGGCAGGCCCCCATAGGTGAATCACAGTGGAGGCCCTTGGGATTTTGCAGTAAGGCCCTGCTATTATCTGCAGACAATTATTCTACATTTGAGAGACAGCTCTTGGCCTGCTATTGGCCCTTAGTGGAAAATGAACTTTGAAAATGGGTCATCAAGTTACTATGCGACCCAAGCTGCCCATCATGAGCTGGATGTTCTCTGAACCACCAGGCCATAAAGTTGGACATGCACAGCAGCAGTCCATCATTAAGTGGAAGTGACATATATGTGATTGGGCTCGAGCAGGTACAAGTAAGTTACATGAGGAAGTTGCCCAAATGCCTATGGTTGCTACTCTTGTTGTAATGCCTTCTGTCCTCAAGCATGCACCTATGGCATCATGAGGTGTGTCCTGTGATCAATTGCCTGAGGAGGAGAGGACTAGGGCATGGTTTACAGATGGTTCAGCACGTTATGCAGGCACCACCCAGAAGTGGACAGTTGCAGCATTACAGCCCCTTTCTGGGACAACTCTGAAGGACTGTGGTGAAGGGAAGTCTTCACAATGCACAGAAGTTTGGGCAGTGAACATGGTTGTGCATTTTGCTTGGAAAGAAAAAAGGCCAGATGTGTGGTTATACACTGATTCATGGTCTGTGGCCAATGGTTTGGCTGGATAGTCTGGGACTTGGAAGGAGCACAATTGGAAAATTGGTGAAAAGGACATTTGGGGAAGGTGTATGTGGGTAGAACTCTCTGAATGGGCAAAGGATATAAAGATACTTGTGTCCCACGTTAATGCTCATCAGAAGGTGACCTCATTGGAAGGTGACTTTTTAATCAAGTAGATAAGCTGACCTGTTCCTTGGATAGTGATCAATCTCTTTCCTCAACCACCCCTGTCATTGCCGAATGGGCACATGAACAAAGTGGCCATAGTGGCAGAGATTCAGGCTATGCATGGGCCCAACAACATGAACTTCCACTAACTAAGGCTGATCTGGCTATGGCCACTGCTGAATGCCAAATTTGCCAGCAGCAGAGATCAACTCTGAGCCCCGTATTCCTCGGGGTGACCAGCCAGCAACCTGGTGGCAGGTTGACTACATTGGACCACTTCCATCATGGAAAGGACAGCGTTTTGTCCTGACTTGAATAGATGCTTATTCTGGGTATGCATTTGCCTTTCTTGCACATAGTGCTTCTGCCAAAACTACCATCTGTGGGCTTACAGAATGCTTTATTCACCGTCATGGCATTCCACACAGCATTGCTTCTGACCAAGGGACTCACTTCACCACCAAGGAAGTACGGCAGTGGGCTCATGGTCATGGAATTCACTGGTCTTACCAGGTGCCCCACCATCCTGAAGCAGCTGGCTTTATATAACAGTGGAATGGCCTTTTGAAGAAACAGCTACAGTGCCAACTATGTGGCAATAGCTTGGAGGGCTAGAGGAGTGTCCTCCAGCAGGCTGTATATGCTCTGAATCAGCATCCTATATATGGTACTGTTTCTCCTATAGCCCGGATTCACATGTCCAGGAATCAAGGGGTGGAAATGGGAACGGTCCCACTTACCATCACCCCAAGTGACCCATTAGCTAAATTTTTGTTTCCTATTCCTGCAACCTTACACTCTGCTGACCTAAAAGTCTTGGTCCTGGAGGGGGTGGGTGCTTTTGCCAGGAGAAACAAAGAACATTCCATTGAACTGGAAGCTAAGACTTCTCCTGGGCCACTTTGGGTTCTTAATGCCCTTGAGTGAACAGGTTGAGAAAGGAGTTACAGTGATAGCATGGGTGATTGGTCCAGACTACCAGGGGGAAATTGGACTGCTCCTCCACAATGGACTTAAGGAAGATATGTCTGGAGTGCAGGTGATCCTTTAGGGCATGTCTTAGTGTTATCATGTCCTGTTGTCAAAGTTAATGGATGATTGCAACAACCCACTAGAGGTGGTGTGATAAATGGCCCAGGTCCTTCAGGAATGAAGGTATGGGTCACCCCTCCAGGTGAAGAACCAAGACCTGCTGAGGTGCTTGCTGAAGGTGGAGGAAATACAGAATGGGTAGTAGAAGAAGGCGGTTACAAATACCAGCTAAGGCCATGTGACCAGTTACAGAAACGAGGACTGTAATTGCAATGTTTCTGTCCTACCTTGATACAGAGTGTTTGTACATATTAAGATTATTTCACTAACTGTTGAATTTATATTAGACCTATTATATTAGAGACTAAGCTTTGTGTTGGGGGGAAGATTTTGGGGTTCCGGTTGTACGTGGGATAGTTATACCATGTTAGGTGGAATTATGAGCTTCTTACTGTTGTCATTTAGAAATTAAGTATGCTGTAAGGAGATATGATTTGGTGCCAAGTTGACAAGGGGTGGACTTGTGATAGTTAAGGTGCTATCAACTTGATCTGTTTAGTAACCCACAGAAATCCCTTTGTGGTGGGTCTAGTAGGTTGCTTCCAGGAAGGATGAACTGAAGGAGGAAGTTCTTCCTCCAGAGTGAGCCCTTCCCCCAGAGTGTGTGGCCCCACTCAGAGGGGGACTTCATATAAGGAAGCTCTGGGTGAAGAGAGCCCCTTCCTTCTTTCCACTTGGCTGTCAGAGCTGCTTGCTGCCTTCCAGCATGGATTGAAGACCAGCACAGACAGAAGACCAGCATCAACTGAAGACCCACATTGGTCGCAACCCAGCAGCTACTCAGGAAGCCTCCAGGCTTTTGGGCACCATCTGTAGTGCTGGATCGTGACTGCTGAGGCATCTGGCCATGTGGACTGAGCAGCTACCAGGTTCCATGATTCTCAGGCCTGCAACTGCTATTGGACTACCATAAGCTAATCCAATAAATTCCCTTTTTAAAATAATTCATTCTAGCAGTTCTGTTCCTTTAGAGAACCCTGACTAATACAGAGTGGGAAAGTTTTCTTTGATTATTTTGTTAAATAAGTTCTCCATGTCTTTGGTCTGAATTTCTTCCCCTTCTGGTATCCAGTGATCTGGATATTAGGACGTTTAAGGGTATCCCACAATTCCCTCATGTTCTGTTCACAGCCAACTGCAGCACAAAGACATCCAAAACTGAACTGTTTGTGGGGCACACTTTTAAATCTGTGCCTTGTGCAGCTTGCTAGGGTTACTTCCTCGTGTGCCATGACCTTCTATCCCATTTTTACTTGTCATAACTATGTAAAACGTTAATGGTCCAATCATACTTTTCGTCATTTCTTACAATAAAAAATACTGTAATTCCTCTATAAAGACCCTTAACTCTTTGAGAAAAAAATCTGGCAGTGTTATATTTGGTTTTGTTTTAGAGTTTATTGAGGGACTGAATTATATTTAAACATTTGTATTAAATATAGGAAAGTTTGAAAAAGTCAAACCAGAAACAGCACCATAAATATCTACACATACATACATATACACATATGTGTATATATAATTTTTGTGTGATATGTATGTATATAAAATCTCCATGTGTGCATACGTGCATGTGTGCATGCATGCATGTGCATGTGCTTGTCTGTGGTGGCCTGAGTACAATCTCTGATATTATTCCTCAGGCACTATGCACCTTTGTTGAGATAGGATCTCTCATTGACCTGGTACTCACCAAATAGGTCAGACTGGATGGCCAGTAAATCAAAGGGATCCTTTTGTCTCTGTCTCTCAAGACCTGTGATTACAATTGTGTGCTTCCATGACCAGCTTTTTATGTTTTTGGGGGGATTAGACTCAGGTTGTCGGGCTTGTATAGCAAGTACCTTCCTGACTGAGCTAACATCTTCCTAGCTCCCTGCCACTTGTAATAGAGCAATGAGGATTAAAGGATCTGAGTCAGGAATGGAGGGGACATAGGAGGGCAGATGCTGGATCCAGAGTCGGTGATGATAAGATGATAGTCCTAGAATGTTTAGTTTCAGCATTTCTAAATGGAGGTCATATCAGGAAGGCAGCCTGAAGCACTGTGTGATCTATGTATAAGACACACCTAAAGATGTTAATTATTATTTCAAAAATAATCAGCACACAATTCCTGCCTGTAAATCATGGTAGAAGCACCCTGCAGAAATTTGGATGGAAATCAAAGTAGTTTCCATTTCCTCTAATATTGGGCAGCATTGACCTTGCAAAGAGGATAAAAGAGCTTTGACACATGTGAGAAAATCTGATTGTGATTCTTAGCAAAGCCTTAGTGAAGCTGAGATAGATTTGAAAGGTTAACTTGAACTTCAGAAGAACAAAGTAGAAAGGAGTGGACTTAGTTCTGAAGTTCTATATGCCCCACCCCTCTTATAGTATTAACTGGAGACCCAGAAGTGGCTATGACCATTGATGTAGGTGGCCAGAGTAACAGATACAGGGACTGTGTGGCAAATATCTGAATATAGCTTAGTTCACAGGGATCTTGATTGCCTGTCCCTTCCACAAAGTGTCACATTGGTACTGAGGAGTGGGCTTAGATGTACCTGACCATGTGGATGTTGATCTTTTGGAACCTTTGTTTTGGAGGAATGGGCATGGACTTGGTGCTTGCAACTGTAGATACCTTCTGGAGTGGTAAGCCAAATGTTATGGACTATTCTGATGACAGTTTGAGAATACTAAGTGCAGACAGTATTGAACTTTGAGGCTTGGCTTATAAGTTTTTTAACGGGAAGGAAAGAGCACAGAGGACTCTATTGGAACTGGGCTACTGGCATAAGGGCTGGCTGTGTTCTGCTGCCCAGGCCCAGAGAATTTGATCAAGGTTAAATTTACTATGGACTTTTTGCTTGGCTAAAGATATTGGGCTGGGAGATTTAGGATTTTAAGTTGGAAAACTTCAAGCAAGTTAAAATTACAGGCACTGAGACTGGTTTTAGGATACTGAAACTGCTACTGTCAAACACATTAGCAATCTTAACAAAGATGGTCCAACTGCTTTACATTAAAACAATGGAAAGGATGCCTGAGGAAGGACTATCATAGAAATGAAACTTACTCTCCATTGGAGAAGAATCTGCTTCTCTTTTTCAGATCGATGTAGATCCTAAGGAGAGAGCCACCCCATCATACCTCAAAAGGGCCCTGGCTGAAACTAAGAAAAATTGGAGAAACAAGCAAGGGGGCTGTTTTCCTGATGAACTGGATACCAGCACAAGGGGGAAGGAGATCAACACAGAGAAAAATCAACTCCTACCAAATCAGAGAGCCAGAGCCTCAGAGGCCCCCAACACCTCATCACTGAAGCAGACCAAAAATGAACCCAACACGGCTCAGGGAAATTTTGCAGAAGAGGGGGCAGAAAGAATGTCAGAGACACATGTTGGGTCATGATATGCAGAGACATTTAGCTTACCCATAACTGTGGGCTAACTCCACAATGCATGATCCGTATACCTCAACAAGGAGGGGCCCAGGGGAGGGGGTAGGTCACGGATGAGCCTAATAATGGTACCAAACTGACTGTATTTGCCGAATACAAAACTATCTAATAAAGAAAAAAAATGAAAAAAAAAGTCTTTTGGAAAGAGTTGACTGGAGAAGGAACCTGCATTTCAGGGCTATGATTTATTTTGTCCCTGAGTTAAGAATATGGCTGTGTCCTGCACACTTGGTATTAGTTTTGGAAGCGAGAAAAATGCAAGGTGTGGTCATGAATTGCACACGGTTCCAGGAGCTGCTGCTGAGATGCAGCATGAATCAGGGCCTTATGCCCTGATAGACTGAAAGAGCCTTTGGAAGATGGACCATGTTTGCATGAAGACCTAAAGATGTTTTGGATATACTATAACTATGCAAGGGCTACCATAGAGCACCCTGTTGGCCTAGGATGGAAGTGTTTTCTGGTTACTCTGCCCAACTGGAGGGGCAGAATTAGAAAGTCTGGAGACTGGCAGTCTCTGGTTGTGTTGAATTTGGACAGCAGAAGTTTGATGATTGCTTGATGGTGGTTGAGTTTGCATTGTTTTAGTCTCTCTTTACTATGCATTATACCAGTTGAAAATGTTTACTCTGTGCATTTATATGTTGGAAGTATTTAACTTGTTTGATTTTACAGGTCTTTCTATCTTAAATTAGTCAAGACTATGGGGACCTTTGAAATTGGACTGATTACAGTTTACAATGTGTGATGGTTATGAATCTATTGGGGGCCAGGGGTGGAGTGTGTTAGTTTGAATCGGTGGCCCCAATATATTTAGTTTTTTATTATTTTGTAGTTTGCATCTGCAGTCACCTGGCTGGAGACAATGCCACTGGATGGATCTTAGGGTGTGGTGGTGGCTTTGAGATTTCAATCTAAAGCTATGCAAAGTGTGCCTAGCAGGAGTTCCTGAAGTGTGCTGTGCTGTGTGGCTTTTAGGCTTGTGCTTCTCTCTCTGTGTTTGGTCCTGTGAAAGTAGGCCAGCTTCTTCTGTCATTATGGAACTTCCCCTGGATCTGTAAGCTTCAATAAATCCCTTCATCCATAACTGTTACTAGTCTGGAAGTTCATCTCAGTGAACCTGAAGCTGTCTGCTACAGGCAGCATTGACCTTGCAAAGAGGATAAAAGAGCTTTGACACATGTGAGAAAATCTGATTGTGAGTCTTAGCAGGGTCTTAGTGAAGCTGAGATAGATTTGAAAGGCTAACTTGAACTTCAGAAGAACAAAGCAGAAAGGAGTGGACTTAGTTCTGAAGTTCTATATGCCCCTGCACTCTTATAGTATTAACTGGAGACCCAGAAGTGGTTATGACCACTGATGTAGGTGGCCAGAGTAACAGATACAGGGACTGTGTGACAGATATCTGAATGGAAAAATTTCTTACTGAGTGGTGATGTGGTGATCAGACTGTGAGGCCTAGTATCAGTTGTCTTTCTTGTGAAACTTTGAAGTACAAGAACTTAAGCCATTAACTCATATATGGCTTGAGGCACAAAAAACATTACTTATAGAAATGTGGCAAATATAATAGGATTAGATATTGGGTCAGACATGACTCTTTTTATTTATATTGTTTTTAAAAGCTAATCAGAGGTGAAATGTACCTTCTTTTATTTTCTCAACAGTGATGTCAGTTCTTTGTAATTGATCTGTACTTCATTGAAAATTGAAATCTCAGTCTACTTGAGTAGTTCATATCAGGCAACATATATGGTTTGTGAAAGAATCCAGTTCTTTGTTCTTGTTTTTAAGACAATAATCTGCAATGTTAAACTAAAACATGGCATTTCCATGGAATGCAGATTTATGAAGAATTGTAACATTTAAAGGTTGTGTTACTTATATTCGTAGGATATAGACTCAAAGAATGTTATCTGTTAACAAAGTGTGAGAGGCTGTCAATCCCAAAATTTAATTGACAAGAAGATTACGCATGTTTTGGCTGCTCTGTCTTATGAAGTTCCAAATCAAGACTGTGACATATGTCAATTTAATAAAAAAGAAAGGTCAAGAAGACTTGCAATATTGTTCCTGTACTATAGCAACTTTGTGGTATACATTAAAAATAAATCTTAGGCTAATTATAGACCAATATTCCTGATGAACCCAGACACAAAACTTCTCAATAAAATTCTTAGAAGTAAAATTCAAGAATACATCATAAATATCATCTACCTTAATTATGTAAGTTTCATTCCAGACACACAGAGGTAGTTTGCCATATAGAAATTGGTAAATATAATATATCATAGAAACATACTTAAGGACAGAATTCATCTCAATAGATATAGGAAATACTTTGTATTGACTATATAAAAGACTTTTCAGGGAGTTTTCAAGGTAGGGCCTTACTTTCTAGCCCAGGATGACCTGTAATTCACTATATAGTCTTAGGGTGGCCTCAAACTCATAGCAATCCACCTACCTCTGCCTCCTGAGTGCTGGGATTAAAGAGATGCACCACTATAACTGGTTTTAGAAAAGATTTTGACAGAATACAATACCCCTACATGATTAAAACACTGGAGAGACTAGGGATAGAGAGATCAATCTCAATATAATAAGGTCCATATCCAACAAGCCTAAAAATAATATCACACATGTGGTAGAGTAATGGCTCTGTGGTTAAGGTGGTTGTATGCATAGCCAAAGAACCCAGATTTGATTCCCCAGTATCCACTTAAAGCTAGAAGGACAAGGTAGTGCATGTGTGGCAGACAGCTTTAGGTTGCTGGGATGAACTTTCAGACCAGGCACAGTTATGGCAGAAGGGATATTTATTGTAGGTTACAGATCCAGAGGAAATTCCATAATGGCAGAAGTTGGCCCTCTCATAAAAGACCAAAGAGAGAGAGAGAGAGAGAGAGAGAGAGAGAGAGAGAGAGAGAGAAAGAGAGAGAACCCACAAGCCAAAAACCATACCATACAGCACACATTAGGAACTTCAGGTGGAACTAGGCACTTTGCAAATCTTTAGATTGGAATTTCAAACCCATGACCACACCTTAAGATCTGCCCAGTGGATTCTCCTCCAGCAAGGTGGCTGCAGATCCAAACTACAAACTAATAAAATACTGAATATATTGGGGGCCATCTATTCAAACTACCACATTCTGCCCCTGGCCCCCAATAGATTAACATTGTAAATTGTATTCATTCCAATTTTGAAGGTCCCCAAACTTTTGACCAACTTAAGATAGTTCTAATCTCCCAAGTCTCCTCTGAGATTTAAGATTTTCTCTTAGCTGTGAGTCCTGTTAAATATGTTTAACATATAAAGTCACAGAGTAACATTTTAAACGGGTGAAAGGCATTGTAAGGAGAGATTAGAACAATTTAAACTCAACAACCATCAAATACACATCAAACTTTTGCAGTTTAAGTCCAATACAACTAGAGACTGGTAGTCTCTAGATTTGCTAGTTATGTCCCTCCAGCTGGACAGAGCAGCCAGGGAAAACTTCCATCCATGGCCAACAGTGTACTTCATGGTAGCCCTTGTTTAGCCCTGGTATATCCAAAATATTTTTGGGTCTCTATGCAAACCATAGTTCATCTCCCAAAGGCTCTTTTAGCCTATGAGGGTCATCACACCCTGTCTCATTTTACATCTCAGCAGTGGCTCCTAGAACCATGTGTACTTTATGATCACTCCATGCATTTTTTTATGTTTACAGAATTTATACCAGGTGTGCAGGACATAGCCATATTCTTAATTCATGGATGAAATAAATCCTAACCTTGAAAAACAGTTTCCTTCTTTAGTTAACTCTTTCCAAAAGAATTTGTATTTTTATCATTGTCTTTTATACAGGCATCCTTTTCATTGTTTTAATGTAAGGCAGTTGGGCCATCTTTCTTAAGATTGTTAATGTGTTTGACAATAGTATCTTTAGTTACCTAAAACCAGTCTCAGTGTCAGTAATTTTAAACTTATTTGAGGCTTTTTAACTTAAAATCTTAAATCTCCAATCAAGTATCTTTAGCCAAGCACATCAGTCTATTACAAATTTAACCTTGATAAATCTCTCTAGGCATGGGCAGCAGGACACAGTGAGTCCTTACGCCAGTAGGCCAGTTCCAAAAAAGTTTTTTTGCAGTCTTTCCTTCCCCTTTGAAAGTTCATAAGCCAAGCCTACAAGTTCATAAGGTGAGCCTCCAAGTATAATTCTTGCTGCACTTAGTATTCTCAAACTCTCAGAATAGTCCATAAAACTTGGTTTATCACTCCAGAAGGCATCTTTAGTTGTAAGGACCAAGTTCATGTCCATCCAAAAAAGGGATATTTATTGAAGCTTACAGATCAAGGGGAAGTTCCATAAAGGCTGAAGAAGTTGGTCCCCTCTTAAAGGATCAAGCAGAGAGAGGGAGGGAGGGAGAGAGAGAGAGAGAGAGAAAAGCCACAAGCCCAAGACCACACTATGCATCACACTTTAGGAACTCTAGATGGAACTAGGCACTTTATATATCTCTAGATTGGAATTTCAAATCCACCACCACACCTTAAGATCCCCCAGTGACACCTCCTCCAGAAAGGTGACTATAGATTCAAACTACAAACTAAAAGGACACTAAATATATCGGAGGCTATCTATTCAAACTACCACAGCATACATCTGGATTTCATTTGCAGTGGTAAGAGGCCCTAGTGTGCCCAGTATCTCTTTATATATCTGCCTCTTTCTCTCACTCTCTCTCTCAAATAACTAAATATCATATATATATATATATATATATATATATATATATATATATATGGCAGTGAAATACTTGAAGCATTGCCACTGAGTTCTGGAACAAGACAGGGATTACCTGATCTCCTCACTACTTTTTAACAAAGCATTTGAAGTCTTAGCAAAATCAATAAGACAAGACAGAAAATAATAAAAGGGATAAAAATTGGAAAGGAAATCAAACTAGACTTATTTATAGATGATATGATTCTGTATTTAAGAAATCCTTAAGCTTCCACCAAAAACAAATCCTAGAGCTGATAAACACTTTCATCAAAGTGACAGAATATAAAATTACCACATAAGTATCAGTAACCTCATATAACAATGACAACATACTGAGAAAGAAAACAGGGAAATACTCCCATTTACAATAGCCACAAAAGTAAATATTTTGGAATATCCTTCAGCAAGGAAGGAAAGACATGCACAATGACAACATGTAAACACTGAAGAAAGATACTGCAGAAGAAATAACAATCAATATCATTAAATGTCCATCATACCGAAAAGCAATATACAAATTCAAGGCAATTCTAATCAAAATTCCAGCACCAGACTTAACATAAATAGAAATAATAATCTTAAAATTCACATGGAAGCACAAAAAAACACTAATATAAGAATTCTGCTGTTGGGATCACCATACTTGATTTCAAGATACACTGCAAAATAATAGTAATAAACACAGCATTGTACAGCACAACAACAGACACAGAGATTAATGGGATATAGTGGAAAATCCAAGTGTAAATTGAAGTATCTACATCTATCTCATTTTTTGACAAAGAAGCCATAAACACACAGTGGAGAAAATATAGCATTTTCAACAAATGGTGCTGGGGAAACCAGATAACTACATGTTGAATAATGACTCTAGAGCCTTTTATCTCACCCTGCACAAAAATCAGCCCCAAATGGTTCAACTACCTAATACAAGACCTGAAACTGTGAGGTGACTAAAAGAAAATCTAGGTATAGTACTCCAAGATATAGATAATGGGGAAAGATTTTTGGAATAAGATCCCAGTAGCTTTGGGAATTAGAAAAACTCTCATGCAATCATTGGGTCTGATAAAACTTGTTATTGTACAGATAAGCAAAACATCAACAGAGTCAGTAGGCAACCTACAGAATGGGAGAAAATATTTGCCAACTATACATCTGATAGGTTTAATATCTAGAATATACAAATAATTCAAAAAAAACTAAGCAAAACAAACCAATCATCCTAGTCAAGAAAATTGCTGTTATAAAATTTAAGGATATTATCTGTATTTTAAAATGTACATTTTTTCAAGGGTTGGGCAAGAATCTATCAGTATATTATAAATTGTACATAAGCAACTACACTCAAAATAATTGTATAAAAGGGGATGGAAGGATAGTTCATTGTGTAGAATGCTTGCCTCACACACATAAAGGCTTGAATTCCATCCCAGAACCTATGTAAAAAAATGCTGTTATCCTAGGGCTGGGGAGGTAGAAACAGGAGCATACCTAGGGCTCTCTAGCTGGCCATTCTAACCTACTTGGGTAGGTTGCAGGCCAGTGAGAGAGTGTGTATCACAAAAGGCAGGTAGAACCTCAGGAATGAATAGCTGACATTGTCTTCTGGCCTCCTTACTTACTTGCATACATGTTCTTGCACACCCCCATACACTTGAGCACCTGCCCATACATGAACACACACATACATACAAATTGTACAAGCATATATCCTTGTTAGTCATGTGGTTTAATTTTAGAGTTCAACAAAGACTTGGACTGTGCCTAGTCATTGATGGTACATTTTGGCTAACCAAAATTTTCACATAGGGTTTGCCCCCAAAACTTTTATCTCTTGAGTTTGTGTAAATTTAATGCTTCATGTTCTTTCAAAGCTTGGGACACTGACTCTATCACCCAGAGTGTGAAAATATTAATGAGATAATTGGCATTAAAAGGGCATTAGTGACAAAACTAAGGATGGATATGAATGTAATTAACAGGTTTTGAATACTTACATATAACAGGTATTGTGTTGAATGCTGATCATACAATTTCCCTTTGTTGCAATCCTTCAGAGACAATGTTTTATTTTGTAATGCTATTATTACTATCATTAATTTATGCAATGTTCATTGAATGTGTGTATACCACATATCACCAAGGCATATTTGGAAAACTATATAAATTTCATGACTTTATATTGCACATCTTATGGAGGAAGTAATATTTAAAATCAGTAGAGTTTTTGTTGTTGTTGTTGTTTTGAAGTAAGGTCTCACTTTAGTCCAGGCTGACCTGGAATTCACTATGTAGTCTCAGGGTGACCTTGAAAACATGGAGATCCTCCTACCTCTGCCTCCTGATTGCTGGTATTAAAGACATGTGCCACAACACCAGGCTACAGAAGAGTTTTAGTGCTTACTCACATATACTAAATAGTGTATTTGCATGTCACCAGTCCTGGAAGCCTTGGGGGTTAGGCCAGCTAGCTGTCTAGGATTGCACAGTGTGTGTCAACTGCAGTTTTCCAAATCAAATTCCTTGCTCTCCTGGGTGGATGGCTAACTTCCCCTGCAGAAGCATCAATTATGAAGATAAAATTGTATTTATTTAAGCATCAGAGGAGCAAAAGCAAGAAAAAGCATGGTAATGACAGGATTGACAAGTGCTCAGTAAATCTGGGATTTTGTGGCAGTGTTTCAATTCTGAAATTCATTTGCAATGTACAGTGGAAACACAGATGTGGGTCTAATCTAGTTTCAAGCAGTCAACAAAAGGTTTGCAGAATATATGATGCCTCTCCTGAAATGAAAACATTGCTTCCTACTTGTGTGCAAAAATTAAGACTAATCTCCAATAAAGTGTGTGTATCCATTGTATGTTTAGGTTAATGTAGCTGAAATTAAAAGCTGAAGTAAAACTAATCAAGGAAACAAAGCAACCCAATAGTGCAATATTTATTTTAATGTCAGTGGGCTGAGATTGACCACTTACAACAACATTTTGTAGATAACTTAAACATTTTGTTTGTATAATTACACATTACTAGTAAACTTAAATGGGGAAAATTCAACAGTACAATTTTCCCCTGCTGGTCACTAATATGACCCCTTAGCTCAATGAAAATTTTCTGTTTTGCTGATACATTTGTTGACAATTAATTTAACAGTGAATTTGTTTGGTCTGATAATGTACTTTTAGCTTGTCATATGGCAGGGTTAATAGAAGCAAAACATAATGTGTATCTTCAGTGAGGACATGTCTGCATAATAGCAGTACTCTCTAGAATTTCATAGGTGGGTGATGGGCTGTGAAGGATCAATTATAAATCAGTTCTAATTGTGCTTTTATTCTTGATGGCCCCAATCACCTATCTATAATTTTGTTAACTTTTTCATTAAAAATGTTTCTCTGGGGGCTGGAGAGATGGCTTAGCAGTTAAGGCATTTGCCTGCAAAGCCAAGGATCCCACTTTGATTCTCTAGGACCCATGTAAGCCAGATGCACAAGTGGGCACATGCATCTATAGTTCATTTGCAGTGGCTGGAGGCCCTGGTGCCCTCTCTCTGTCTCTCTCTCTCTCAAATAAATAAATAAAATACAAAAAATGTTTCTCTGGTTACTATGTAAAACAGGTAAAAGAACAAATGATTAAGAGCTTTGCAAACCATGTTAACATTCTGTAATTTGCCTAGCATTGTACAATGGACCTGATGGGAAATATGATGAGCAAGCCACCCTTCTTTTTGGCTTGATTTTGAACATATGACAAAAAAATAAGTCTTGGAGATATGATGTCATCAGAAGTCATCTGGCTTTCTTCATAAACAGACTGTGCTGGAAGTATTCTTTCTGTTAGATTGGATACAGATAGTGTACATGGTAAATTACACCAAGATAATTGTTCTAAATTAAATTTCATTTGATGGTTTGTCAAAAAGCATATTTATTTAATTTTTATTAACCCAACTAAGGAATGTTAAGTGCCTTAATGAAAATAAATGGCTAAGAAATGTTTATTTGTAACTCTTGATTTCCTGAGCAAGAAAGACAGAAAGTATGTCTCTCTTCACATATTCCAAGCCTGGACTCTTGTTCTCTTCCAGAAAAAATTATGAACAGAAAATATGGTGAAGGCATCAAAGGGTTATGAAATATTGTACCTATGTTAGTAGTATTGATGTCACTATTATTATGAGAATTTTGAATTTGTTATTGAAAATAAATTCCCCTTGGTTTACTGGTACAAAACTGAATGGAAGAATTTTATGACCATGCTGTGTCACAAAGCTAATTAATATTTCCTAGCAAGCAGTAGCTCCAGAAATCTAACTCCTTTTGAAGTGTTCTTCTAAAACAAAGTTTAGGATATAATAAAAATCCATCCTTAAAATAATTTACAGTGAATATTATAAATAAAATATAGGTGAAAATATTTGCCTTATTTAAACAATATAATGTGCCACTGTCATAATCATCTAACTAGAATCCTGTGGAATGATTCTCATAATATATGATACAATGAATTTTTTCAAATTCAACTGAAGGGCAATATGGCTGTGTACCTCAAGCTATAGACCCTCAAACTTGGACTATATTCTCTGTATTATCTCTGCTGTTGATCACCTGCACCATTTTCCCTTTCTCTGGGTTGAAAGTATAGGACCCATATTCTTCCTTTATGTTGCTATGACCAAATATCTGACAGAAATAACTTAAAAGAGATTGGAATAACTTAAAAGAGATTGGATTTATTATTATTATTGGTACACAGGGATGAGTTCATTGCTCCATGCTCTTGGTCGGAACATCACGGTGTTGGGAGGATGATGGTAGAAGAGAGACTTCACTTTATGGTTGGCCAGAAAGCAAAGGGCATACCAGAAATGGAACAGGTCTGACATACTTTCAAGGACCTACCCCAACACATTCTTCCTCCAACTCCCCAAGTTTCCACAACTTCTCAAAAGAACTTCACCAGCTGGTGAATACATGATCAAAGCATGAACCTGTGGGGACAACTCAGACTTAAGCCCTAACAATTCCTCATCTTATCCCACTTCCAAACCATGGAAACCAAGATTAAACAGCTTTACCCCCATTTTTAATGGATAGTGCCTGGCATTCTTTAACAACACAGTGCTCTAAGAACATCTTACAAATGAAACAGAGCAGGAAAATGAAATGCAATTGGTTAAACACTTTAGGACTAATCCTTCCAGATTATATCCTGTTAGTTATTATTTTCTTCTGGTTCTCTCTTTATTCAGAAAACTATAGAAACATTTATCTTTTTGTTTTTTCGAAGTAGGGTTCTTTTTTTTCCTTTTTTTATTAATTAGTTTTGTACTCAGTGAATACAGTCAAGTTGGTACCATTGTTAGGCTCATCCATGCCCTACTTCCTCCCCCTGGCCCCTCCTTGTTGGGGTGTATGGGTCATGCATTGTGGGTAGCTTTCCCTGTTCTCCAATTGTGTGGCACAGTTTGAGGAACATTGGTTTGAGTTCTTCCATGAAGGTTTGATAGAATTCAGCTGAGAAGCCATCTGGTCCTGGACTCTTCTTTTGGGGGAGGTTTATTTTATTACTTTTTCAATCTCAATGAGTGTAATAGGTTTGTTTAGGAGATTAATCTGCTCTGAGTTTAGCTTTGATAGATGGTATGCATCCAGGAATTTATCCATCTCCTCCACATTATCCAGTTTTGTGGAGTAGAGGTTTTTGAAATAAGTCCTGATAATTTTCCCAATTTCACTTATGTCTGTTGTGATCTCTCCTTTTTCATTTTGAATTATGTTAATTTGAAGCGTCTCTTTTTTTTGCTTGATCAAATTGGCCAGGGGTTTGTCAATTAGGACATTTATGGGTATCTCACAATTCCCTCATGTTCTGTTCACAGAAACTTTTGAACTTATTGAAACTTTTGAACTCTCCAACTGTTTCTTCCATCTTGTCTTCCAGATCAAAGTTTCTATCCTCCACATGGCTGACTCTATTCTTGAGAGCTTCTAGAGAGTTTTGGACTTGCTCAATTACGTTTGCACTTTCTATTACTTTTCTATGTATAGTTTCCATCCCTCTGTCAAGCTCTGTTTTCACATCACTTTCTGATTTTCTTGATGCTTCTTGGAATTCATCCTTGCATTTCTTTATGTCTTCATTTAGCATTGCCAGCTGATTTTTGGGGTCCTCTCTTTTTGTCACTCTCCTTCATATCTCTTAACTGTTTTTGAACTCCTTCCTTTTTCTTATCTTTAGGTCTAGTCTAGTGATGGCAGCATCCACATGATTTTCGGTCCTTTGTTGCTTTTCTGCAAGTTCTACCAGTAGCTTGGTCAGGGTTGCATTGCTCATAGCTTCATTTTGGTGTTCTAATCCTAATGACTCTTCTATGTTTTATTAGAGATGTTCATTGTAGGACTGGGTGATCTAACTGGGTTTTGTTACATTTGATTTTTCATGTTATTTCTTTTGCGCTGTGGTCTGCCCATCACAGTGTCTGGGCAGGGAGAGTAGGACTGTGGTCTTAATGGGTGGGGGAAGTGGTGCCTCTTGGGTGAGCTGGCCTGGGCTAGCAGGCAGGCAAGCAGATGGGCTGAGTGGTCTTGTGCTAACACATACGTGGGTGGATCATCCTGAGCTCAAGCACAGTGGGAAGCTGAAGGAGCCTGAGGCAGATGCCAAGCAGTCCGAGCTTTGGTTCTCACTTGCCAAAGCCGCCTGAGCTCCTGCCTGGCAGGGGCACCAAAGTTCCCTGAGTTCTCATGTGTGATGCCCCAAAGCTACCTGTGCTCATGCTCAGAGGGACGCTGAAGCACCAAGCAACAAAGCATCCTAAACTTGGACATGGAACACTGGGACCCGGAAGCCGTTTGAGCTCACCTGCAACAGGACAATGGTGGTCAGCCAGCATGGCAGACAGGGAGAGTCTGGCACCTGACCTGGGGCAGGCCGACAGGATGAGTGAGCCTGAGCTTGCATGGGCATGTGGAATGGGCCTGGGCTCGCATGTGAATGGGCAGCAGCCAGAGCAGTAAATTGGCAAATGAGCAGAGCAGGCTAAACTTGCCCAAGCGGGTGCGTGTGGCAGGCAAATGGAGCCTGAGCTCCAATGGGCCAGCGGGCAGAGCCTGCCCATGGTCACACTTGGGTGGGGGTAGCAGGGCAATTGCCCCTGTGCAGTGAGGCAAGTGGAACTATGTTTGCCTGGGTCCCCTTTCCTACCATAAATGCAGGGGTATCCTGAAGCTGGGGCTGTGGGTTTTGCGGCTGCCTGGGAGGATTGGGGGACTGATGGGCTACCGGCAAGCAAGAGAATCAGCGATTCATTTTTTCCCCCCTCTGTTCCCTCCCACTGGAAATCTATTAAGAGAGTTCTCTCCCCTAAAAGATTCAGTGAACCCTTAACGCCTTGCCTTTTTTTTTCCCTGAGGCTGTGCGGAGCAGTTAGGTGGTTGCCATCTTGGCTCAGTTCTTTTTCTTTTGACTATGTCCATTCATATGGCTTTACTTTTCTTGCTATGAGTGCTATAGGTGGTTCAATAATGAAGATTTTCTTTTTTCCTTCAGTTTATGCCATCCAAATGCCAAGGCTTTTGTTCCCTTCTCATAAATTATAAAGGGACAGTATAGGCCTTACATATATTTGGGTGAGCAGGTAAAGTAAGAGTCCTTAAGGTTGTTTGGGGTCCAGATAGAGAGGTGGCATAGTTTTGGTGACTACTGTAGTTGTATCTTCTGCCTCCTCCTTTTGAATCATAAGACCCAAAAGAAGGTTAGGTAGTGGATCCTTATCTAGAAGATTGGGAAGATTAAATGGAACCACTCAACACTATATTTCTTATATGAGTCTCTGTTGTACTTCATGAGTATTCCGAGAGTGTACACCAGACTTCTTTTGTGACCTGATTTGAGAGTAGGTCAGATAGTTTACATATTTGCTACACTATATTCACACACCTAGTGCTTTCTTTTTATTTTGAGTCAGAGTCTTATCCCAGGGTGGTCTCAAACTCAGGACGATCCTCCTAACTCAGCCTCTTGAATATGGGATTGCATTCATACAACCCGCATACTTAAAAATATTTATCAGGCTGAAAAGCTGGCTCAGCAGCTAAGGCATTTGCTTGTGAAGCCTTACAACCTGGATTTGATTACTCAGTACCCATGAAAAGCCAGATGCACAGATGCACATACATCTGTAATTCATTTTCAGTAGCCAGAGGCCTTGGTGTGCCCTTTCTTCCTTTCTTCCTTTCTTTATTCCTTCCTTCCTTCTTTCTTTCTTTCTTTCTTTCTTTCTTTCTTTCTTTCTTTCTTTCTCTCTTTGTTTGTTTGTTTGTTTGTTTCTTCCTTCCTTCTCTCTCTCTGTCTCTATCTCTTTCTCAGTTTTCAAATAAATAAAAATATTTTAAAAATTATTTATTTTGGCTAGAGAGATGCTGAGTAGTTAAGACACTTGCCTGTGAAGCCTAAGGATCCATGCTCAACTCTTCAGGTCCCACATAATCCAGACACACAAGGCGACAGTAGTGCACAAGGTGGCACATAGGTCAGGAGTTTAATTACAGTGGCTGGAGGCCCTGGCGCACTAATTCTCTCTCTCTCTCTCTTTCCCTCTCTGTCTCCCTCTTGCTCTCTTTTGCATAAAAAAGGCCAGTGTGCTTGCTTGGCTTACTTCTCTCTCTCTCTCTCTGCACACACACACACACATATGGAGAGAGAGAGAAAGATAGATAATTTTTACTATTACTTACATATGTGCTTGTGCCAGGATCTCTTGCCAGACCAAACAAATATCTTCCTGGATTTTCAATCAAGTGCTTTTAACCACTGAGCAATTTCCCAGCCCAGTACACATAACTTTTAATCACAAAGTTAAAATGAACTCTTTCTACCAATAAAAGTAAGTTTAGTATAAGAGTCTGCCAATAAAATGTAAGCTTAGTGTGCTAGTCACACCAACAGCACCTCATACATTTCGTATTACTGAATCTTTTTATCACATTAAGAGTACACATCAGGTGGACCTGTACTATATAGATTTGTATATATAGATGCTTACACAATCATGATGTCACATTATGACACATTTCTTAGAACATATTCTACCATTAAGCAATATATGGCTTTACTACAGCTGAAACAGAAAAATTTTCTAGGGGATTATATGTCTCTATTCAATTATAGTCTTACACAAAATTATTCTCCTTTTCACAACTGTATAACATTCTGTATTTTGTGAATGTTGGGAATGTTGACTGGTTTCACTGTTCTTAAAGAGAGTGTTGGTAAAGTGCTTTTCATTACTGTGAATCAAGTCATGAGCTCCTTGAAGGGAGGCAAGTTTTGGGATGTCTAGATAGTTCAAAGAAAATCCCAGTAATATTGGAGGTGGTTCCAGAATGTTTTGAAGTAGAAAGTGGGTACCTCTACCTTGTATTAAGAAAGTGAGGTGTGCTTACAAGTCATTTGTCTTGATGGCATCTAGGCCAGCAGGGCTTGCATTTCTGTAGTTTCACAACCAGAATTTTGCTTTTATAATCATAGTGGCATTATCAGGAGCATATCCCTATCCCCCTTTTAATATATCATTTATTTATTTATATATTTGAGACAGAAAGAGGCAGGGAGAGAAAGAGAAAGAGAGAATGGGAATGCCACGGCCTCCAGCCACTGCAAACAAACTTCAGCCTCATGTGCTGCCTTGTGCATCTGGTGTGTGTGGTTCCTGGAGAATCGAACTGGGATCCTTTGGCTTTTCAGGCAAACTCCTTAACCACTAAGCAATCTCTCCAGCCCTGCATGTCCTCCTTTTACAGCTAGCTGTGGTGACAGGTTAGTGCAAGAGCTATGAACTGGCTTGTGCAGGAATGAGCAGCAGTATAGACTCGGGAATATGAAGCACTTCATTAAGTCGGAAGTACCACATTTAAAAAAATATTTTTGTTTATTTTCATTTATTTATTTGAAAGCGATAGACACACACACAGAAAGACAGAGAGAGAGAGAGTGAGAGAGAGAGAGAGAGACAGAGAGAGAGACAGAGAGAGAGAAGCAGATACATATAGAGAGAGAATGGGCATGCCAGGGCCTCAGGCCACTGCAAATGAACTCCAAACACGTGCGCCCCCTTGTGCATCTGGCTAACATAGGTCCTGGAGAATCAAGCCTCAAACCGGGGTCCTTAGGCTTCACAGGCAAGTGCTTAACCACTAAGCTATTCTCCAGCTGGAAGCACCACATTTTAATGGTTGTGATCTTCCCAGATAATCTCCCTATGGATACTTTTCTAGTCTCAATAGTGGAAAAAGTCACACCATATCCTTCCTCTTTATACACTATTTATTTACTCCCACTATATTTTCCTCATCCCATTCTTATGGCAGCAGTTACATAACAGAACAAAAAGATGAGACATCTTGGTATGAAATTAGATGGAATTGTACTCACAGATCAATGTGGTCTGCAATCCTGGCAAATCCTGTCTTCATTGAAAATGGAAAATTTGTACATTTTTTTCAGGAAGAACAACAATAAGAGATTAGTCCATTGGTAGGCCTCATTACTGACACTCAACATTGCATCCCTGTTTTTTGTGGAAATGAGGTGTTACTTTGCAAGTCTGCCTCTGTCTCAGCAGTCTCTACTCTTCAGAGCTCCAAGCCTCTCCCATCCCAAACATCCATACCAGAGAGCAAAAGCCCAGGCTGCAGAGCCATGGTGCTCCCTGTATCAGACAACTCTTTGCAAAGAGACCAGGAAGATGCTGGCCCAAGCTCTGCAGAGTTTTCTAGCCACTTTTCTCCTTCTTGGTCTGAGCCTTGGGACATGGTTTGTGCTGCCCCCCCACTTCTCTTCCACCAATTCCCAGAGCTGAGATCCTCTTTACCCTGCTTGGTCCTCTCTTGGGTTAATTCTAGGCTTCCACTGTGGCAGCTCCTTTCTGATCATGATAGCAAGCCAGAGAACTCATCTTTACACGAATCACAACTGGCCATTCAAATCAGTGTAATGTGCTATCATTTTTTCCCCAACACTAACACTTCTGCTCCCACCTCAGTTTTACCACTAAGTCAGTTAGGATCTAAGCCTTAATTGAGAGGCAATAATAAACACTTCATGTACCTGAAGTTTAGACCAGCATACTGCCATGGATCCCAGACATTAATTCCCAGGGCAGGATCAAACATCTTTTATAAGGTTTACAATTATAAACCAGTGCTACATTTTTTGGGGAAATTTTAGAGGTCATGAGAAATGTCTTTTAAAAAGCAGAGAAAGCTTCTATTTTTATTTTTTAGTTTCTATATTTGTATTCATGCAATAATGCAAACAAATAAAAAAGAAAAATATAAAATATTTCTTATATTCTAATTTATGTAACAAAATTGATGATAGGTACATATCTTAATGACTAATCCATATTTGTTGTTGCAGCTTCAGTTGAATTGTCTCTAAAATATGAAATGCATTTTGTATTTCTGGTAAGCAGCCAGATTTCATGCTATGACAAACACAGGTATTTGTTTTTTTTAAGATCCAGTGAACACTTTTGCTCCAAGGTTATTTTAATCTACCTTGGCTATCTTTGAATAGCTAAAATTCTCTAATTTTGATCAGGTCTAGTTTTCAAATTATTGTGTTTCACTTTATTGTGAAAGTTTCATATAATATAAGTGCTAATTACTCTCCAAATTTATTCTTTTGCTGCTAGCTATTTTTAAATAATTGCAATAATAGTAATAGAAACCTAGCAAAAGTTTCCATTGAGTGACATAGTCCACCCAAGAATAAAATGTATTTTAATCTGGGCTGGAGAGATGGCTTAGAAGTTAAGTGCTTGCCTGTGAAGCCTAAGGAACCCTGTTGATGCTGCATTCCCTAGGACCCATGTTAGCCAGATGCACATGGGGGCACACTCATCTGGTGTTCATTTGCAGTGCCTAGAAGCCCTGGAGTGCTCATTCTCTCGCTCAATCTCTCTCTCTCTCTCTCTCTCTCTCTCTCTCTCTTCCTGTTCCTCTCTCTGTCACTCTCAAATAAATAAGTAATATGTATATATATATATATATATATATATAATTAGATCAATTTTTAGCTGTCTTAGGAACCTCCACACTGATTTCCACAAGGGCTGGACCAGATTGCATTCCCACCAACACTGTAGAAGGGTTCCTCTTTTTCCACATCCCCGCCAGCATTTATGATCATTTGTTTTCATGATGGTAGCCAATCTGACAGGAGTGAGATAGAATCTCAATGTAGTTTTAATCTGCATTTCCCTGATGACTAGGGATGTAGAACATTTTTTTAGATGCTTATACGCCATCCGTATTTCTTCTTTTGAGAACTCTATTTAGCTCCATAGACCATTTTTTAATTGGCTTGTTTAATTTCTTATTATTTAACTTTTTGAGTTCTTTGTATATCCTAGATATTAATCCTCTATCAGATGTATAGCTGGCAAAGATTTTTTCCCATTTTGTAGGTTGCCTCTTTGCTTTATTCGCAGTGTCCTTTGCAGTACAAAATTTTTGTAATTTCATGAAGTCCCAGTGGTTAATCTTTGGTTTCATTGCCTGAGCAATTGGGATTATATTCAGAAAGTCTTTGCCAAGACCAATATGTTGAAGGGTGTCCCCTACTTTTTCCTCTAGCAATTTCAGAGTTTCAGGTTTCATATGAAGGTCTTTAGTCCATTTGGACTTAATTCTTGTGCATGGAGAGAGAGAAGGATCTATTTTCATCCTTCTACAGATACATATCCAGTTTTCCCAGCACCATTTGCTGAAGAGGCTTTTATCCAATGAGTATTTTTGGCATTTTTATCGAATATCAGGTGGCTATACCTACCTGGACTTATATCTGGGTTCTCTATTCTGTTCCATTGATCTACATATCTGCTTTTGTGATAGTACCATGCTGTTTTTGTTACTATGGCTCTGTACTATAGGTTAAAATCATGTATGGTGAAACCACCCGCCTTATTTTTGTTGCTCAGCATTATTTTAGATATTCGAGGTTTTTTGTGATTCCAAATGCATTTTTGGATTGTTTTTTTCTATTTCCATGAAGAATGCCTTTGGAAGTTTGATGGGGATTGCAGTAAATGTGTAGATTGCTTTTGGTAAGACTGCCATTTTCACAATATTGATTCTTCCAATCCAGGGACAAGGGATACTTTTCCATTTCCTAGTGTCTTCTGCAAATTCTTGCTTGAGTGTTTTGTAGTTCTCATTGTAGAGATTCTTTACTTCCTCGGTTAGGTTTATTCCAAGGTACTTTATTTTCTTTGATGCAATTGTGAATGGGAGTGATTCTCTGATTTCCTCCTCTGTGTGTTTGTTGTTAGCATATAGGAATGCTACTGATTTCTGTGTATTTATTTTGTATCCTGCTACATGGCTATAGGTGTTTATCAGCTCTAACAGTTTGCTGGTAGAGTCTTTAGGGTCTTTTATATATAGAATCATGTGATCTGCAAATAATGATAACTTGATTTCTTCCTTTCCAATTTGTATCCCTTTTATGTACGTATCTTGCCTTATTGCTATGGCTAAGACTTCCAGTACTACATTAAATAAAAGTGGGGACAGTGGACACCCTTGTCTTGTTCCTGATTTTAGTGGAAAATGTTCCAGATTTTCCCCATTTAGTAATATGTTGGCTGTAGGTTTGTCATAAATAGCCTTTATTATATTGAGATATGTTCCTTCTATTCCCACCCTCTGTAGGACTTTTATCATGAAGGAATGTTGGATTTTGTCAAATACTTTTTCTGTGTCTAATGAGATGATCATGTGATTTTTGTCCTTCAGTCCAGTTATATAATGTATTACATTTATCGATTTGTGTATGTTGAACCATCCCTGCATCCCTGGGATAAAGCCTACTTGGTCACGGTGAATGATCTTTCTGATATATTCTTGTATTCTGTTTGCCAATATTTTGTTGAGAATTTTTGCATCTATATTCATGAGGGAGATTGGTCTGTAATTTTCTTTTTTGTTCTATCTTTGCCTGGTTTTGGTATCAGGGTGATGCTGGCTTCATAGACGGAATTTGGTAGGATTCCTTCTTTTTCTATTTTATGAAAAAGCTTAAGAAGCAATGGTGTTAGTTCTTCCCTGAATGTCTGGTAAAATTCAGCACTGCATCCATCTGAGCCTGGACTTTTGTTAGTTGGGATATTTTTGACAACTGCTTGGATCTCCATGCTTGTTATAGGTCTTTTTAACTGATTAATCTCATCTTGATTTAATTTAGTAGGTCATATAAATCAAGGAAATCATCCATTTCTTTCAGATTTTCATACTTAGTGGAGTATATGCTTTTATAGTATGTCCCTATGATTTTTTTTTAAATTTCTCTGGCACCTGTTGTGATGTTACATTTTTTATCTCTGATTTTATTAATTTGTGTCTCTTCTCTCTTTCTTTTGGTCAGATTTACTAAGGGTTTATCAATCATGTTTATCCTTTCAAAGAACCAACTCTTTGTTTCATTGATTCTTTGGATATTGTTTGGGTTTCTATTTCATTAATTTCAGCCCCACTCTTTATTATTTCTTCCAGTCTACTGATTTTTGGTTTGCTTTGTTCTTCTTTTTCCAAGGCTTTATGGTGAAGCATTAGGTTGTTTATTTGTGACATTTCTAATTTCTTAATATGGGCACTTAAAGCTATAAATTTACCTCTTAGGACTGCCTTAATTGTGTCCCAGAGGTTTTGGTATGTTGTGTTCTCATTATCGTTTGACTCTATGAATTTCTTGATTTCCTTCTTGATTTATTCATTGACCCATTCATCATTTAGCAGTGTGTTGTTTAATTTCCATGATTTTGTGTATGCTCTATAGCCTTTCTCGCTATTGATTTATAGTTTGATTCCACTGTGGTCAGATAGAATGCAAGGAATTATTTCAATTTTCCTGTATTTGTTAAGATTTGCTTTGTGTCCTAATATATGGTCTATTTTAGAGAATGTTCCATGTGCTGCTGAAAAGAATGTGTATTCTGCAGCATTTGGATGAAATGTCCTGTAGATATCTGTTAGGCCCATTCCTTCTATGACCTCATTTAGTCCAGATGCCTCTCTGTTTACTTTTTCCTGGGATGATCTGTCAATTGATGAGAGTGGGGTGTTGAAGTCACCCACTACCACTGTGTTTGGTGTTATCTGTGAACTTAGTTCTAATAGCATTTGTTTGATGAACTTGGGGGCCCCCATGTTAGGTGCATATATGTTTACGATTGTAATGTCCTCATGTTGGAGGGTGCCTTTAATCAATATAAAGTGACCTTCCTTATCTTTCTTAACTAATGTTGGACTGAAGTCTACCTTGTCAGATATTAGGATAGCAACTCCTGCTTGTTTTCTAGGTCCATTTGCTTGAAACAATGTTTTCCAACCTTTTATCCTAAGATAGTGTCCATCCTTTGTAGAAAGGTGGGTTTCCAGTAGGCAACCCATTGAAGGATCCTGCTTTTTAACCCAGTCTTCAAACTTATGTCTTTTGGTTGAGGCATTGACGCCATTGATATTAAGAGATAATATAGAAAGGTTTGTATTCATTTCTGCCATTTTTTTTTGTAGTTCTTCCGGTTTTATCTTTGCTCTCCTGTGTGAATTAGTATTTGAGTATTGTTTGTTTTTTCCCAGTTCCTTATATGTGTGCTTTTCTTTTTCTTCAGGTATTTTCTGTAGAGCTGGTTTTGTCTTCAAATACTCCTTTAACTTGCTTTTGTCCTGGAATGTCCTTATTTCTCTGTCTGTTTGAATGGATAGTTTCTCATGATAAAGTAACCTTGGTTGACAGTTGTTATCTTTCAGGACTTTGAATACATCACTCCATGCCCTTCTGGCTTTGAAAGTTTGTGTTGAGCAATCTGCTGTAATCCTTATAGGCTTGCCTTTGTAGGTAACTTTATTTTTCTCTCTGAGTGCTTTCAATATTTTTTCTTTGGTTTTTGTGTTTGGTAGTTTGATTATAATATAGCGAGGAGAGGTTCTTTCCAGGTTTTGTCTGACTGGTGTGCTAAAGGATTCCTGTATCTGCATTGGCACCTCTTTCCCAATTTGGTGGAACTTTTCTTGTATGACTTTGTTGAAGACGTCTACTATGCCTTTGGAGTGAAATTCTTCTCCTTCTACTATGCCCTGAATTCTTTTGTTTGATCTTTCAATAGTGTCCTGAATATTTTGAAATTCCCACTCATACTTTTCTATTAGTTTGTCTTTCTCTTTGTTGGACTGTATTAGATCTGCCACCTGGTCTTCTAGATTAGATATTCTGTCCTCTCCTTCATCCATTCTACTGGTGAGATTTTCTACAGTGTTTTTTATTTCGTTAACTCTGGCTCTTCATTGTTAGTAATTCTGACTGTTTTTTTCTTTATTATTTCTATTTCCTTATTTATGTCTAGTATTGACCTCTTTATTTCATTAAATTGGTGTCCTGTGTTTTTTTTTTGATTTCCTCTTTCATTCCTTTGATTTCTGCTTTGACTTCTTTAAACATATTTATAATCATTCTTTTGAAATCTTTCTCATGCATTTCCTCTAACTTGTTCTCACTGGAGGTCATTTCTGATGCATTAATACTTTTTGATGGATTTATATTGTCTTGATTTTTGGTGTTTCTTGTGTTATAATGTATATATTTTTGCATCCTGGATTATTTAATGATTGGATTTTCTAGTTAGCTGGGTATTATTAGATGTATCAGTCAATCTAATGTTATATAACTTCAGGGTAGGAGTTTAAGTCATTAGGTGTGGCTCTCAAGACTCTCAGTATATCTACAAAAGTGACCCTAGTTGTTGGCTTTGCGTGCTATGTAGTATTCAAGTAGGCTGAGTGGAACCAAATACAGATAGATTTTGAAATTCAATTAAACCATGTATACATTCAATGAAAGACAGATCAGTATATTTATCCAAGAGTAGGTATTATGTCAACCAGGTCCTCTAACTGTCCCTTAGGGTGTGGTGCCCCACCCACAGCCTTAATCCTGACAACAAGGAGGTTAAGAGTTTTGATCTGTTGAGGGTTCCAAATCAGCTTGTGACCAGGTGAGACCCTTCCCTGGTGTAATCCCAGTTACCTCTGCTTCTGCCTGTGTCCCGCTGTTGGTTCAAGTTGGCGTGGCTGGGTCCCTTGGCCAGTGCTCTGTTATCTGGAGCCAGGCACTGGGGGTGGGTGAGGGTAGGCTGCCAATGCTGCTCTAGTTCTCTTGCTGTTCCACGTGTTCTTCTACCTTGTGATCTGCTCCTCCATTGTTCACTGCTGTTCTCCCTTCATGTGTCTTGAGTTTGCAGAGAGATCCAGTGTGAGTGGAAAATCCCCTCACCTGGCTTTTCCTGTGGCTCAAGCCGAGCCTGGCAGTTTTCTGGCTGCCACAGCTGCTGCCGCTACAGCGGTCTGCAGACCTGCCAGAGCTGTTCCTGCTGATCTGTGTGGGCTCTGGATGCTCTGGATCTCTCCTACTTCTCTGCTGCCATTTCAATTTGCTATTCATCTCCTTTGTTAGTAAAAGTGTGTATTTTGCTGTGGGTTTTCTTTTGACTTTTCCCCCCCTAGGCTGCTTTGGCATGGTACCTACTCCGCCATCTTAACTGGAAGTCTCTCTCTCTCTCTCTCTCTATATATATATATATATACATATATATATATTAATCTATATTTTATGTCTTCATTAGACTGTTTAACTCATAGGGTAGTAAAGAACTTCTGACAAACTTTGTTTGGGGAACAGCATCATGAATTTTGTAAGAGGACTTGAGATATCAGAAGTGAGAGGTCTAAAGGGTTCTGCTGGTCAGAGGCACATGTAGGTCAGAGGAGAGTACTAGACTGTTATGTTTGACAGGAGGTATGACCAGTGTAGATGGTAACCATTTTCTCACAGAATATTGATATTTGTTTGAGAATGTTCTATGATGAACTAGTATAATCTACTGGATAAGGTAAACTTTTGAAAGAAAACAAGGTCTGAAGCTCAAAGCTGAGTTACTTGTCCTGCTTGTGTATCAGGGTTGGATCACATGCACTTCAAAAAAATGAAAGAATGTAAATCAACATAAAAAACTTGAGACTGGTTTGATGGCTCACTTGGTAAAGTGCATACTGTATAAAAATCAGGACCTGAGTTTGAACCTCAGCACCCATATAAAAAGCCAGGCATGGTGGTGGGGGTTTATAATCAATGTACAGAGAAGGACAGGATGAGTGAAACCCTAGGGCTTGCTGTGCAGTCAGTCTAGCCTACTTGGTGAACTTCAGAACAATGAGGGACTTTGTCTTAAAATAAAAAAAGATGGTGCCTGAGAAGAGCAGATCCCAGGCTGTGGTCTGCACTTGCTTGTGTATGCACTTGAACATGACCTGGACACATGAGTGCACCACATGCACACACACACACATACATATCTACAAAATAATCATTTCAAACTGTACAACAAAATATTACACACTTTATTGAAAACATAGATGAGAATAAAATAATTTTTTTGCCGGGCGTGGTGGCACATGCCTTTAATCCCAGCACTCGGGAGGCAGAGGTAGGAGGATCGCCATGAGTTCAAGGCCACCCTGAGACTACATAGTGAATTCCAGGTCAGCCTGATTTCCAGTGATACCCTACCTCAAAAAAGCAAAAAAAAAAAAAAAAAAAAAAAAAAAATTAAAGCCTGGGGAGGGGGCTGAACAGTTAAAGGTAGTTATTTTCAAAGCCTACTGGCTGGGGTTCCATTCCCCAACCCATGTAAAGCCAAAAGCCGGATGCATAGAGTGGCACATCTGTCTGAAGTTTATTTGCAGTAGTATGAGGTCCTGGCATGCCCATACTCTCTCTCAAATAAATTAATAAATAAAAATATTTTAAAAGAAAAAGCAAAAAAAAAAAAAAAAAAGCCCTTTCTTTAAAAATCAAGATGAAGAACTCATAACCATGCACAATGATTGACTGCTCCTTTCACAGCCCATAACCCACAACCTCATGGAGAATACGAGCAATCCCACTGTGGAGGGCCATCAGTGGAATGGGGGCAAGCAGGAGAGAAATGATGGCGCCAACATATGACATATCCATACAAAGTTACTACTTAATAAAAATAAATAAAGTACTATAAAGAAATACAAGTGAGTAACAAAATAAACTTATCTAGGCATTACAATCAAAACTAAAATTAAGAAAAAGTATTTATGTACTTGACAATAAGAATTTAGAAACACTTCCAGTAGGCACAACACCTAAAACCAAACAATAGCTTGAGAAAATAGTGATAAACCACAAACTTAATAAATGTCTATATGCATAGCTTATGTATGTGTACATATATTAATTAAGAATTGCATCTGAACCACAAGGCACTAGAGAGGGTATGATGAAGACTAACCTTAATCTTCTACAGCTTCCCTCCCTCTTCTCCCTAACTCTTGTATATTAGTTATCTCTTTCCTCCTTTTCTTAGTGGGCACTGACCTGTAACTCCCAGAACCAGCATGTGGCTATCAGCCACAATGAGCTTTTGATCAGAGAGACCTACAAGGTTTCCTAAAAGAAAGACAGATTTCTGTCAGAGTACTTGATGACCCACCAAAGGTTAGTGGTAAGACCCTACTGCTGAAGACACCTTATGTGGTTGGCACGTAAAATGGAATGGTATGGCTGGAAGTTGGAAGAGAGTCAGTCCCCAGACAGTCAGCGTGTCTAGTGCCAGAAGGTGCTACATGGGCGACTGGGGGAAAATGACCAATATCTGTCCAAGCAACTCATGGTCTAACCTACTTAGCAGCAAATAACCTGTTGTGATGCCCACACAAGTGCAATAGTGGCACACAGCCATGGTGGGGAACCAACTGCTCTCAATTTGGCTAACTGATCACCTCAGCGATATGGGACGCATAGCTGGAGCTGGGAAACAAGTCATAACCATATCCAAACATAAGCCCACTCTCCATTATCAAGCTACCATCAATTGTGGGCTACAAGAGGGCCTACACCTATTAAATTCTCTATAAAAAAAGTAATGGTTATCTCTTTGGTCCTGGTGCTAACTTACTCTCTGTTGGAGAATCTGCTTCTCTTTTTCAGATAGATGTAGATCCTAAGGAGAGAGCCACCCCATCATACCTCAAAAGGGCCCTGGCTGAAACTAAGAAAAATTGGCAAAACAAGCAAGGGTGCTGTTTTCCTAGTGAAGCGGATACCAGCACGAGGGGGAAGGAGATCAACACAGAGAAAAATCAACTCCTACCAAATCAGAGAGCCAGAGCCTCAGAGGCCCCCAACACCTCATCACTGAAGCAGACCAAAAATGAACCCAACATGGCTCAGGGAAATTTTGCAGAAGAGGAGACGGAAAGAATGTCAGAGCCACATGTTGGGTCATGATCTGCAGAGACATTTATCTTACCCATAACTGTTGGCTAACTCCACAATGCACGACCCATATACCTCGACAGGGAGGGGCCCAGGGGAGGGGGTAGGTCACGGATGAGCCTAATAATGGTACCAAACTGACTGTATTTGCTGAATACAAAACTAATTAATAATAAATAAATAAATAAATAGAATTGCCTATAAATCAGTTACATACCTATCACCATGTCGTTATATTAATCATTCTTTTCATATATGACTGACTAATATACTCAAACATGTTGCACTTTCCCCCCAAGGCCATTATTTCTTTTCCCTGTCTATATAAACTTCTACCCTCCTTACTTGGGTAACTCAATCATTCATCAGTCTGTATTTAAGCCTATTGCTGGGGCAGTCTTTCCCAATCACCACAGGACCTAGTTTTCTGACTTCTCTTGCCAGATACTTTATGTACCAGAAGATCACCTGTCAACCTTCACTATTGCTATAATTGTCAGTGGACATCATTTTTTTTTTTTTGGCTGGACACCAGAGGCAGAGGAACAGGTCTTAATAATTTTGTATCATGTTGTCCCCAGCTTATGACATGTTATCTGATACTATAAATCTTATTTGTCACAGATGAGTGGTTGTATTAGGAACCTTTATTGAACTATTACTGGGAGGAAATTAACAGACAAATCAAAATAAAACATATGAAAACTCACAAAATCTCTTATTCCACACTGGGTATAATATAATAAATACAAATAAGTATGTTTTTGTTATATACCTCTGTCTATCAATCTATCTAGCCATCTAAATAATTATGCAGGTTTGTTATTTTCCAACATATTTATAAAATTTGATAATAGTGTTTATGTATGTGTTAGGAAAAGTGCTCCATAAACTATCATAGTATGAATAGTAGGAATTTTAATTGGTAAACATTTATCCATACATGTTCTATATACTTTCTGCGTTTTTGAGAAGAAGTGTGTGTGTGTGTGTGTGTGTGTGTGTGTGTGTGTGTGTGTTAAGCTTATTTTTACCAACTAGAAATTCATTTGTTTCAAGAGATATTTTAAAATCCTGGTCTCCAATAAGGATTTGATAAGTGATTTGATTTTAATTTATCAGTGAAAAGGAAGGGGTGGTTAACTCAACATCTGTTTGCAGTGTTGAGTTACTGGCAGATATAAGACTTATACGTGGCTTCTTAATCATGCCTCTCAGGCTATTAATGACCCTCTTCTTATATAAGAAAATGCGATGTATAAAAATTAACTTTACTAGTGTTTATCAGTTACTTTCTCATTGCTAACAAATACCTGACCAGAAGCATCTCAGAGAAGAGAAGAATTTGTTTTGGCTTATAGTTCAAGAGGGTTTAGTCCATCATGGTGGAAATGGAATGGCAGGCCTGAGTACAATGCCAGCAAGACATAGTCATCCCAGCAGGCAGGAAGTGATGAGAGAGAACAGCAAGTGGGACAAGGCTTTAAGACTTCAAGGCCTGCCCCCAGTTACACTCTTCTAGCATGGCCCAACCTCATAAGGATTCTACCTTTCTCTAATAGGAACAACTGAGGACTTAGTATTCAAATACATGAGACAATGGGGTCACTTTAAAGTACTAAAGGGATTCCTATAGAAAGTGGTCAATGGAAAGTTTTAAGGATATTGGGAGATGGCTCAGTGTGTAAATCACTTGCTGCACTAGCATGAGAATCTTCATTTAAATCCCCACAACCCATGTAAATGTCAGAGGTGGTGGCATGTGCCAGTAACCTCAGCACTAAAAGGTGGAAACAGGATTCCCCATGGTCTTCTGGTCATCCAATCTAGCTGAACTGGTGAGTTCTTGATTTAGTGAGATTCCCTGCCTCAAAAATAAGGTGGAGAGCAATGGAAGAAGATACCCAACACTGACTTTTGGCCTGCACAGGCAGGTACACTGACACATACACATAAATCAACATGTATAAACACACACAGAGAGAGTTGTTTTTAAATCAATATATTTTTTTTTTTTTGAGGTAGGGTCTCACACTAGTCCAGGCTGGCCTGGAATTCACTCTGTCGTCTCAGGGTGGCCTTGAACTTGCGGCGATCCTCCTACCTCTGCCTCCTGAGTGCTGGGATTAAAGGCGTGTGCCACCACGCCCGGCAAATCAATATATTTTTAAAATAGCATTGGACTCTTTCATTTTGCTCAGGACAACAAAGGAAAGTGTTTCTATATATGTACTGTTAAAAATGTTTGCCTTGAGGAGATGTAGAACTATTGGCATACAGAAGATATGAAAAGTCATGAATGAAATATATCTTGCTCAATGACTTTCATTTTTGTATGTAGATGAATGAGTCTCACATTTGAAAATGAGTGAATCTTACCAGATCCAATTTCTTACTATTTGAAAGTTAATCTCATTGAAATTCTAGTTAAATTAGAAATGTTAAAAAATATGCCCAATTAACTTTTTAAAATGTGGAACAATTTGGAGGTAGGTACCTTTCCCTCTTTCTTTTAAATGGAAGAATTTATTAAACTATTATATTTTATTCAGCATAATTCTATTAATAGGACATGAGCCATAGGCAAAGGTATAGAGCTAGCATAATTTCTCAGAGTGTCAGGAACCAAGCCTTCCATGGAGAGGGGAAGTCCTGCAGGTTTCCTGCTTCCACTGTCAATGGATGTGAGACGCTTCAAGCAAAAGAAAGAAGTTTATTATCCTTTGTTCTTTAAGAGAAGACCATTTGAAATCAAGGGTATTTGTTTCTGCAGTTTAAGTCTTTCCATTCTGTTCAACCCATTACATTTTCATTAATAGAAACTGGGAAATTGATACTCATTAGATGATTTTAGATGATTTTATTGGTCATGTACACTGCCTATAATACATTTGTGTGTGTGTGTGTGTGTGTGTGTGTGGTTGTACACATGCAAGTTTGTTCATGTACACATGAATATCAGAGGATAACCATGGTGTTGTGTCTTTAGGTGGCTATCCACTTGCCCCCCCTTTTTTTTGAGGTAGAGTCTCACTCTAGCCCAGGCTGACCTGCAATTCAATATGTAGTCTCAGGATGCCCTCCAACTCACAGTGATCCTCCTACTTCTGACTCCTAAGTGCTGGGATTAAAGATGTACACCTTCACCCTGGCCCTGTTTTCCTTTTTACCCGAGCCATGATCTCTCATTGACTCAGACCTCATCAATTAGGCGAGACTTGCCCGTCAAGAATCCCCAGAACTCTTACTTTCTCCACATCCTCAGTGCTGAGATTACAAACACTTGCTTCCTGCCCACATATTTTATGGCTGGAACTCAGGTACTTCATGCTTCTACAGCAAGCACTTTACCAAGGATGAGTGGCTGTCTCTGCCTCAAAAATATATTTCTGTTTCACAGATTTAGCTAGAATATTCTTACCAGTAGAAATTGGGCATCTATGTTTTAAAATTTCATTCTCAATCTGTCCCATTCAGCCCTTACTGTTTCTCACATTCTCTCCTGTCAGTTATACATAAATAATGATGAGAAGCCATTGTTTGGTGCTGACCTCTGGCATTTAGTACCAACAGATCAGACCAAGCCTGAACAGATCCATGCATGCCAAATACCACAGAATCAAATCGGAACATAAAGGAAATGTAGATCCCCCAAAGACTTTTATTTTCTCTGAAAACAGGAGATTCCAGCCTGTTTGAGACCATAAAAAGAAGTCTCTGCTTCAATCTTTAGGAGACAGGAATGTAATACAAGACGTTAACCAATCAACTTCTTCCTGTTGTTTGCTTATCCCCATCTTATAAATCCACTTCTCTGGTATTGCCTGGGGAGATTCAATTTTGTTACAGCTGTAAATCTTTTTATTTTATTTTTTGTATTTTCAACTTCGGACAGCTGTTCCAACTATATCTGTTGCATAAGTTATTGACACACCAGGTGTCTCCTGATATCCTTAACCTTACCTTGAATGCCTTCTGTGGTAGACTGCATGACTGATGTCTATGTTGCTTTGTCAATTAAGAGGAAAAACTACTTTCTTACGTACAGATGTACTTGGACATTATCATAAAATGTGCCGAGCAATACAACATGAGGAACTTTAAAAACATGATACGTAATGAAAATTCATGAAATAAAATGAATGTTATAACAATAAATTTCAGTAAAGTCAGATGTGAAGAAAATATCAAACATTCAGAAACATGCCAAAATGGTTTTCTTTGAGAGAAGCAAAGAGAGCATAGTTTATGAGACCCCCAACATTGGCATCAAATAAAAAGGATAAGGGGAGCACTTTGCAGAGGCCAAAGATGGCAGTCAGTGCTCACCAGAGCATCAGTAGTTCTGACCTCTGCATTGAGGTTTAAGATAGAATGCTGTGGTCTTTCCCCCCATGGTGTAAATACAGTCATCTTACTTCTTCTGGTAGTTATTAAAATGTTTGATTTTTTCCAGTTATCATTTGACATATTTGGACTTAATTGTGCCAGATACATACACTATTCTGATTTAACTTTATTTTCTTTCCACATGACTAATTTCCCTAGTCTTCCATTGAGTAATTGGTGTTTTCTCTACTGATCTGTGGTGTATCCAATGGTATGAATTATATTATTCTGTGTACTGCATAGAATATTTGGAAGCTGTTTCATTGTTCACTGAACTGTTGCCCTATTTTTGTACAGGTATCATAGTACATAAATACTGTAACTATATTTTTGGTGATCTTCCACTGAGACTGTGGGCAGTCACCCAACAGAGGAAAACAAAAAGGAGCCAAAATTAATGAGAATCAGTGAAACCCTCTTTTGTATATGTACTTTTTATTTCTCTTCCCCAGCATTTGAGTCTTTTCCTTTGGCGTAATTCTTGTGTCCTTAAAAGGTAATACTATTTCTTCCCAGAAATGACTATGGAGTTGGGTATAGATCTAAGTATCTTTCAATACTTTAAATGGATTAAATTTTTGCTGAGGTTTTTATCTCTTTGGTGAGACATGATGGTTTTTTATTCATTTGATTGCCTAGATTTCTATTTGAGTTCAAATCATTAAGAAATTTAAATGCTCATTAGGAAGGCAAACAGTCTTTAGTGTCTGAAGAAGCAAGGATTATTTTCCCTGTATTTATCTTGGCTGAAATTATAGAATGAAAACGGTGTCTAAGGAAGTTGTAATTCAGTATGAACTTTCTCTCATTGTCTGAGTGTGTTTCATTTCCAGGCTGCCCCAAATAACTTAACAATAAGTTAGAAGAAAAATATGTTCTTTTGGGGAAGTATGAATGCTAGACCTGGGGCTTTGCCCAAAACCAGGACTCAGTATTAAACACAGAGCTTATTTGAACACCTTTATATTCTTACTTATGAGTTATTGGGCTATGGTTGGTCATGTCATTTCATAGTGATGTTTTATCAAGACAGATGACTAGGAAGCTTATTTTGTTGTTGTTTGCTTTTTTTTAATAGCAGCAATGTCAAGTGAATTTTACATGTACTGAACTTTCCATTTCTAACAAGGCTGGAAGTTATATTCTGAGAAAGATAAGCAAAGATGTTCATATGTATTGCTGAGAACAATAAATTGGTCTCATTTAAAATAAATTATTTGTCCAAGAGAAAGGGAGAAAACCTAGAGAAGTTTGCAACTTCTGAATTTGCCCAAGGGTCACAACAAATGCCAAAAGGATTTCTCTCTCTATTTCTCTGTGTGTGTGTGTGTGTGTGTCACAAACACATACACCCGTGCACACCCGTGCACACACACACACACACACACACACACTGAACGAGAGAGAGAGAGAGAGAGAGAGAGAGAGAAGCTTGTATACAATGATTTGTTTGTTGCATTTTACTGAGAGATTAGACATGAAGGACACTTGTATAGCCCAAATAGAAGTATGTTACATTTTAATTTTAGATATCCCTCTCTTGTCTATAGCCTTCCTAGAAGCTAGAATTAATAAGCAAAAGTTGGAACAGAACGCCCCCTGTTTTTTTAGTACAGAAAAACAAACTTCTAGCTCAAACCTCAAAAATAAACTCTGGTCTCACCACTGAAGTGGGAGCAGTCTTTTCAGCATCTTTCTCAGCCTCTAGTTGCAGGACTGTGTTGAAAGCAGTATAAAGATAACATTTATCAAGTCATGGGCATATGTGTTCTGTCAATCAGAACAAAAGAGCAGTTGGTTAAGAGCAACTCTCTATTTTTATTACATCAATGCAATTTTGATATTTATATTTCTGTTTCTTCTCACTCCCTCTGTTTCTTGGCTATTTTTATCATTTTATGCATACATATCAGAAGTGTTTCATATAATTGGTGCATGGTTGGATTTTGTTCTTTTTTATTTCACTCAATTTTTTCACTTAATTTTTATTTTTTCTTCTTTTATATTCATTAATTCCCTTTTGTAGTTATGCTTAGTGTAGCCTAGAAATGTATAGTTCCATCAGAGTTTAGTTAGATACAGCTATGGAAATTGAATGATATTCCAATTTATTAAAATTGAAAGATTATCTTATACCTATTTTTCCTCTTGGATCTTGAGGATAGGATTTTCCTACAAATTTTGACACTTTCTAAACTTTGTTTTATTTTTTATAGTCAAATTTATGAAGCACTTTAAATCCCTTGATTACACTTTGGTCCTCAGTTTCTTTCCCAATGGCAGCTGACATCCCATTCAGGTATAGTAAGCACTCAACTATTTTATTTCTCACCTTCATAATGGAAATATATTGCATTATATCATGAGACAAGAGAGATAATGCAGGGCCTTATGAACAGAATGTCTTCTATGTTCTGTATTTTCCCTAGTAGAAAGTTGATACTGAAGTTCCTGAATTATAAGGCTACTTTTGTTAAAATTAAACTCATTAGGCACTGTGTAAAAATCTCAGTCACATTATTATTGCTTCTATTGTTATTGGTGGAGATGAAGTTTGACACATTTTCAGATCTTTGCATTCTAGGCTAAGATGCTTGGAGCCTCCTGAGCAGGTGGTAACTTCATTGTTTCTTCATATAACACTAGTGTGTAGGAGGGTTTGCCTGGGGAAAACAACAAAAGGCAAATTTAAGCACACAAAGTTTAGACAAATTAAGATACATTAGTTCTATTTACTTTCAGTGATGGAAATTCCCAAGCAAAAAGTAGCAGAATATTGAGGAAAGGCCAGAATATTTGGAAATTTACTTTTACGTTTTGACACCCCATATAACTTTGGGGAAAAAATCAACTTCAGCAGCTCAAATGTCCTTATTAAAATGGATAATGATAAGATCTGTTTCCTATGTTATTTCTCAGTTCTGAAGGATACAGTACATGTGAAGTGATTTCAAAACCAGAAAGCTCTATTCAAATGTCAATTAAATCAATTATACATATAAAGACTTTCAGAATGCTAAACTTAATTCTACATACAAGAGCTAATTCTAAATTTTTAGAAATGTCTGGTAACAGGGTAAAAATGTTTTTTCACATCATTTTACTTCACTGTCATGGAATGACTTCTTAGAAGTTTATTTTCTTTTTATATAGATACTTCCCCTCTTATTATGCAACATTCTACAGTTTTATCAGCTATCAGCAAAATTAGACTGTCCTCATTACTAAATTATCAGCATGTGGTCTTCACCACAGTGCTATAGAAGTAGAAATTAAAATTAAAATGTATTTCTAAAATTGCCATCAACACTGATGTGCAAAACAAAAACCTATAAACTTTGCAGGTTTTTCAAAATTTATTTATTTATGAGAGAGAGAGAGACAGAATGGGTGCATCAGGGCCTCTAGCCACTGCAAACACATTCTAGACACATGTATTACCATGTGCATCTGGCTTACATGGGTTCTGGGGAATTGAGCCTGGGTCCTTTGGCTTCACAGGCAAGTACCTTAATCACTGAGCCACTTCTCTAGCCCCAACTTTCCATGTTCTGAATGCAACATATTTTTTGTGTTTTGGGAATAATTTATTGTACTATCAATTTTTATTTAGACAGGGACTTGTGTGGCTGACCAGGAACTCACAATGATGCCCATGATGATCTTGAACTTCTGATCCTCCTGTCTCTGTCTCCCCTGTACTGGAATTACAAGTATGGGCCACAATTCTCAGTTTGTACAGTGATCTGGATCAAAACCAAGACTACTCTGGAATTTTAGGGAAGTACTCAATAAATTTAGCTGCATTCCAATCCCTCTTCTCCTGTTTTATATATATTTTTTAAACTGTGTGTGCATGTGGGTACCCCATTGTGCATGTGGAGATCTAAGGATAACCTTAGGGTGCCAGTCCTCAACTTCTACCTTGTTTGAAACAGAATGTCTCTTATTTGTCACTGAGAACAGTAGACTAGGTGGCCTGCAAGTTTTGAAATTCTCCTGATGCTGGCTTCCATTCATTGTCTTCAGCACATTGGGATTATAGGCACAAGCATTATTTATGTCTAGCTGTAAATGGTTTCTGCAAATCTGAACTCTGGTCATCAGTCTTGTTCAGCAAGAACTTTTAACCACTGAGCCATCTCTCCAGTCCCTTCTGTTGTTACAACAGGTATACTTCTTTTAATAAAGTGTTTGTCAAGGATGACATTTGAAAAATGTCAAAAGGTTTTCTTACCAGATGTTTTGTTTCTCACAAAAGAGTGTAATATAGTCTGTTCAAAAACTGTCAGATTAAAAAAAAAAGTCAGGCTTATATTAATGAATATAATATACTCTGAATCTTGAAGAACATAATATCTAATAATTTAGACAATTAATTCTTCTAAATATTTAAATGTATGGTGCCCAGTTATCTCCCTAGGGCTGGCACCATTTTCCATATTCTGGGCCTTTCTATTAAGGTAGATTTGTCTGAGTTTACTATAAGGTATCTCATTCTACCACATCACAGATTGCTTGGGATACTAGAAATGCGACAAAGTTAGTAGTTTACATAAAATTATTTCTCATACTTTTGGAGGCTGAGAAGTCTAAGATTGATGTATAGGCATATCTGATGTCTGATGAGGGCCTCCATTTTCAATAATAAATGACACCTTGTTCCTGTGTCCTCCCTCACTTGGGAAAATGCATGAGGATCTCTCTGGATCTCTTTTCATTAAGGACACTAATCCCACTTACAAGTGTTCCACTCGTATGACTGAAGCATCCCCCTCTAATACCACTTGTATTGGTTACTTTTCTCATTGCTGTGACAAATGCCTGACAAAAGCATCTTAAGAAAGAAGGGTTTATTTCAACTTAAAGTTCATGTCCATCATAGTGGGGAAAGTGTGGTGGAGGCAGTATTAAGGAATTGATGCTATTTAGTTTAGATTTCCTTTAAATAAAGTAAAACACAGAGCTGTGGAAAATGAAGCCATCTCTGCTTCACCTCCCTTTCCTGTCCATAAAGCTGCCCGATCACATCATTGACTGCAGAACTTTGAAGCTGTTTAGGTTTTGAAGACTGCCCAAGCCACAGCTTGTTCTTTGTTCAATAAAGTTGTCTTAATTTTGCATCTAGAAAGGGTTTCCTTATAATGCTTTGGCAATCATGGATGGACATGAAGCCAAGCAGTATGAGCTAGAAGCTCCAAGTGACCAAGCAAAACTGCCAGCTCAAGCTGGGCATAGCGAGGCACATATTAAATCCCAGCACTGGAGAGGCAGAGGTAGAGGATCACTGTGAGTTCCAGACCAGCCTGAGATCACATAGTGAATTCCAGGTCATCCTGGGCTAGAGTGAGACCCTACTTCAAAGAACAACAACAACAAACAGTACTAGCTCACCCCTGCCCCCACCCATTGATATCTGCCCTTAACTGCTGTCCTGAGTGCGCTGTCTATCAGGTTCCATGCTACATAGACTTGTACAGTGAGCTTCTTAAGCTGATTGGAATAATTTTGGATTTAATGTCAGCTTGGAAGTCATGACAAAAGCATATCATTGTCCTATGTGGAGGGCAACTTGAGGACACATGCATGGCTGGGAAAGAAAAAAGAAAAACTGGACTGAGGTTAGTAGGTGTTAAGGTTACTAGTAGGCAAAGATCATAGGTACACTTGGATTCAAAGGGTCTAGTATATTTCCATTTGTACCTCCAGCCAATTGTGTATGGAAGAACCATGAATGTAGAATCTGTGCTTTTCAAGGTACATTATCATTTATCGCCAAAAATAACTTAAAAATACCAATAACTGCAGCAAGAAAATTTAACTACCATATAAGCTTCTCCAAAATATCAGAAACAATTGGATGTGTTTTTGGTTGTAATTTCAGAAACTTTAAAAATTAAAGAAAAAGCCTGGTCTAATTTGGTTATTGTGATCTTCTTGTTGGCTCTTGAGATTGGTTGTTTTACTGTTCTGTGTGGAGTATTCCCCCAAGTATTCTCCATAGGTTTGGCTTTGTGTTCATATAATCATAGAGTTGACTTTTTTCATAGAAATTTTTCTTTCACCATCTGTTATGAGGGATACTTTTGCTGGGTACAGTAGCTTGGGTTGGAAGCCATAATTTTTTCATTCTTTTTTTTTCCCTTTATTAGTTAGTTTTGTATTCAGCAAATACAGTCAGTTTGGTACCATTATTAGGCTCATTAGTGGCCTACTCCCTCCCCTTGGCCCCTCCTTGTTGAGGTATACAGGTCATGCATTGTGGAGTTAGCCCACAGTTATGGGTAAGCTAAATGTCTCTGAATATCATGACCCAACATGTGGCTCTGACATTCTTTCTGCCCCCTCTTCCGCAAAATTTGCCTGAGCCATGTTGGGTTCATTTTTGGTCTGCTTCAGTGATGAGGTGTTGGGGACCTCTGAGGCTCTGGCTCTCTGATTTGGTAGGAGTTGATTTTTTTCTGTGCTGATCTCCTTCCCCCTTGTGCTGGTATCTGATTCATCAGGAAAACAGCACCCTTGCTTGTTTCTCCATTTTTTCTTAGTTTCAGCCAGGGCCCTTTTGAGATATCTCCTTAGGATCTACATCCATCTGAAAAAGAGAAGCAGATTCTCCAACGGAGAGTAAGTCAGCACCAGGACAAATGAGATAATGCTTGCTTTTTTTTTTATAGAGAATTTAATAGGTGTAGGCCCTCTTGTAGCCCACAATTGATGATAGTTTGATATTGGAGAGTGGGCTTATGTTTGGATATGGTTCTGACTTGTTTGCCAGCACCAGATATGGGTCCCATAAAAGTGAGGGGATCAGTTAGCCAAATTGAGAGCAGTTGGTTCCCCACCATGGCTGTGTGCCACCACTGCACTTGTGTGGGCATCACAAGAAGTTATTTGCTGCTAAGTAGGTTAGACCATGCACTGCTTCGACAGATATTGGTCACTTTCCCCCAGTCACCCATGTAGCACCTTCTGGCACTAGACATGCCAACTGTCTGGGGACTGCATCTCTTCCAACTTCCAGCCATGCCATTCTAATTTGCATGTCACTCACATAACGTGTCTTCAGCAGTAGGGTCTTACCGCGATCCTTTGGTGGGTCATCAAGTACTCTGACAGAAATTTCTTTCTTTTAGGAAACCTTGTAGGTCTCTCTGATCAAAAGCTCATTGTGGGTGATAGCCCCATGCTGGTTCTGGGAGTTACAGGTCAGTGCCCACTAAGAAAATGAGGAAAACAATAACTAATATACAAGAGTTAGAGATAAGAGAGAGAGAGGGAGAGGGGAAGTGAGGGAGGGAAGATGTAGAAGATTAAGGTTAGTCTTGATCTTACCCTCTCCAGTGTCTTGTGGTTCAAGTGTTCCCTGTAAGGGCCTGGTGAAGGATCAGCCATTTGGTCTGTCTTTTAGTAAGTAGAAAATTATGGTACCATTGACATTTGGGTCTAGATGTGTTTTTCCCACCCCTTAGATGCCCTCCCCTTCCTCCCCTTCCATCCTAGTGTCTAGTCTAGGAGATGCTTGCTGGGTATGTAAAGTGTCTTGGGTAGATTCAGGTTAGGTGCTGTAGATGAGTGAGACTATGTGGCGATTTTTTTTTTCTGTGATTGGGTAAGTTCACTGAGAATGATCTGTTCCAGGTTCAACCATTTTTCCTCAAATTTCATTGTGTCATTTTTTCTTCCTGCTGTATAGAATTCCATTGTGTAGATATATCACATCTTAGTTATCCATTCTTCTAGTGATGGACATCTGGGTTGATTCCAGCTCTTAGCTATTACAAATTGAGCCACTATAAACATGGTTGAGCAAATCTCTCTAGCCTGTGGTTTGAAGGTTTTAGGGTAGATGCCCAGTAAGGGAATAACTGGGTCTGTGGGTATCTCTATACTCAGCTTTTTCAGAAGTCTCCATATTGCTTTCCAAAATGGTTATACCATCCTACATTCCCACTAACAGTGGATGAGTGTTCCTACTTCTCCACAATGTTGCCAGCATTTATTTTTATTTGATTTATTGATGTTTGCTATCCTTATTGGGGTAAGGTGGAATCTCATAGTTGTTTTAATTTGCATTTTTCTGATGATTAGGGATGATGAACATTTTCGTAAGTGTCTGTTTGCCATTTGTATTTCTTCTTCTGTGAACTGCATGTTCAGCTCTTTGCCCCATTTTGTGAGTGAGGTGTTTGACTTCTTACTGTTTAGATTTTTGAGTTCTTTGTAGATTCTAGAGATTAGGCCTCTATCAGTTGGATAACCTGCAAATATTTTCTCCCATTTTGTGGGTAATCTATTGGCTTTGCATATTGTATGCTTGTCTGTAAAGAAACTCTCAGCTTCATGTGATACCATTGGTTGAGTGACAGTTTAGGTTCATGAGCTAGTGGGGTTTTGTTCAGGAAGTCTTTTTCTACTCCTATATCATGGAAAGTACTTCCTAAAATTTCTTCCAGTAGTATTCGAGTTTCTTGTCTTATATTGAGATCTTTGATGCATTTGGCCTTGAGTGTAGTGCATGGTGAAATGTGTGGATCAAGTTTCAGTTTCCTGCATATGGTTATCCAATTTGTCCAGCATCATTTGTTGAAGATGCTGTCTTTTTTTTCCAGCCTATATTGTTTGGGCCTTTATCAAATATCAAGTAGCTATAGTTTCTGGACCCCAAATCCTGGTCCTCAAGTCAATTCCATGGGTCTATACTCCTGCTTTTATGCCAGTACCATGATGTTTTTATTACTATGGCTTTATAATATAGCTGGAGATCAGGTATGGTGATGCCTCCAGAGGTATTTCTTTTGCTGAGGATATGTTTGGAAATACGAGGCCTTCTGCCTATCCATATGAAATTTGAGATCATTTTTTTCTATCTCTGCAAGGAAAACTCTAGGGATTTTAATTGGAATTGCATTAAATCTGTATATTGCCTTTGGTAGGATTGTCATCTTCACAATGTTAATTCTGCCTATCCAGGAACATGGGAGGTCTTTCCATTTTCTCAATCCTCCTCAATTTCTTTTTGAGTGTTTTTATGTTTTCATTGTATAGATCTTTCGCTTCCTTGGTTAATGTTATTCCTAGGTATTTTATTATTTTTTTTGTTGCTATTGAAAATGGGACTATATCCCTTATTTCTTTCTCTGTACCTTTGTCATTTGCATAAAGGAAGGCTACTGATATTTGTGCATTGATTTTGTATCCTGCTACTTTGCCATATGAGTTAATCACCTTCAGGAGTTTTGGGATGGAGTCTCTCGGGACTCTTACATATATAATCATGTCATCAGTGAATAAAGCTAATTTAACTTCTTCCTTTCCAAATTGTATCCCTTTTATTTCCTTCTCCTGTCTTATTGCTTGAGATAGGACTTCCAGTACTATATTGAAAAGCAGAGATAGAGTGCACAACCCTGTCTTGTACCTGATCTTAATGGGAATTTCTCCAGTGAGTATTCCATTAAGTATTATTTGGGTCTTCGGAGCTCTCTGTATTGCCTTTATTATGTTAAGATATGAACCAACCATGCCAAATCTCTCCAATGTTTTGATCAGGAAGTGATGTCGTATCTTGTCAAAGGCCGTCTCTGCATCTATCGAAATGATCATGTGGTTTTTATGTTTAACATTGTTTATGTGGTGTAGTACATTGATAGATTTCCATATGTTGAACCAGTCCTGTGTTCCTAGGATGAATCCCACTTGGTAAAGGTGGATAATGCTTTTGATGTGTTGTTGGATTCAGTTTGCGAGGATTTTGTTCAGGATATTTGCATCTAAGTTCATCAGGGAAATAGGCAGGTAGTTTTCTTTTCTTGTGGCATCTCTGCCTGGTTTTGGAATTAGGGTGATACTAGCTTCATAAAAGGAGTTGGGTAGCTTTCCCTGTTCTCCAATTGTGTGGCACAGTCTGAGGAAGATTGGTTTGAGTTCTTCCATGAAGGTTTGATAGAATTCAGCTGAGAAGCCATCTGGTCCTGGACTCTTCTTTTGGGGGAGATTTTTTATTACCTTTTTCAATCTCCACGAGTGTGATTGGTTTACTGAGGTGATTAATCTGCTCTGATTTGAGCTTTGGTAGATGGTATGCATCCAAGAATGTATCCATCTCCTCCACATTATCCAGTTTTGTGGAGGAGATGTTTTTGAAATAAGTCTTGATGATTCTCCCAATTTCACTTATGTCTATTGTGATCTCTCCTTTTTCATTTTGAATTTTGTTAATTTGAAGCTTCTCCTTTTTTTTCTCTATCAAATTGACCAGGGCTTTGTCAATCTTGTTTATTTTTTCAAAGAACCAGCTCTTTGTTTTGTCAATTGTCTTAATTGTTTCCTTGGTTTCCAATTCATTAATTTCTCCTCTAATTTTAATTATTTCTTTCATTCTGGAGATTTTTGGGTTGGATTTTTCTTATTTTTCCAGTGCCTTTAGGTGGATGGCTAGGTTATTGTTTTCGGACCTTTCTGTCCTTTTTATGAAGGCATTGAGTACTATGAATTTTCCCCTGAGGACCGCCTTCATTGTGTCCCATAAATTTTGGTATGATGTGTTCTCCTTGTCATTCAATCCAGAAATTTTGCAATTTCATTTTTTCTTTCATCCACTATCCATTTATTGTTTAAAAGTGTGCTGTTCAGTTTCCAGGTGCCGTTGGGATTCTTGGTGGGTCTTTTGTTGTTGATTTCTTGCAATATAGCATTGTGATCTGATATCATGCAGGGAATTACGTCAATCTTGCTAAATATGTGGAGGCAGTCTTTGTGACCCAGTATATGGTCTATTTTAGAGAATGTTCCATGGGCTGCTGAGAAGAATGTGTAATCTGTGGATTTGGGACGGAAGGTTCTGTAGATGTCCGTTAGGTCTAAGTGATCTATGGTTTTGTTGAGCTCTGTTACTTCCCTGTTGAGTTTCTTTTTGGATGATCTGTCTGTTACTGATAATGGTGCATTGAAGTCCCCAGCTATGATGGTGTTTGTGGTTATTTCTGTTTTATTGTCAAGTAGGTTTTGTTTTATGAACTGTGGTGCCCCTGTGTTTGGTGCATACAGTTTTATGATTGTAATATCCTCTTGATGGATCGTTCCCTTGATAAGTAGGAAGTGGCCTTCTTTGTCTTTTTTGATTATTTTTGGTTTGAAATCTATTTTATCCGATATTAATATCACTACGCCTGCTTGTTTCTTATTCCCATTTGCTTGGAATATTGTTTTCCACCCTTTCACCCTGAGGAGGTGTTTGTCTTTAGTCGTGAGGTGTGTTTCTTGAAGGCAACAGATTGAGGGGTCTAATTTGTTGATCAATCCTGTTCGCTTGTGTCTCTTGATGGGTGAATTAAGGCCATTAATATTTAGGGTAATGACTGTGAGGTTTGATTTGATCCCTTCCATATTTTGATGGTAAATATGGGTTGGTGTTTTCATGGACATTGAAGATTTTTATGCCTACTCTGAGTTTGGTTGTTGTGGTCTGCTTCTTGTAGGCAATTGTGTTTGATTAATTTTTTCTTCTCTGTGGAGAATTTCCTGAAATACTCTCTGTAGGTTTGGTTTTGTGTTCATATAATTGTAAAGCTGAGTTTTGTCATGGAATGTTTTTCTTTCACCATCTATTATGAGGGATACTTTTGCTGGTGGAGTACTTTGGGTTGGAAGTCATAGGTTCTTAGACTTTGCAATGTTTCATTCCGGGCCCTTCTAGCTTTCAGGGTTTCCATTGAGAAGTCTGAAGTAATTCTGATGGGGTTACCTTTGAAGGTGGTGTGCTGTTTTTCCCTAGCTGCTTTTAGGATTTTCTCTTTGGTGTCAATGTTTAGAGTCTTAATGATAATATGTCTTGGAGAGTTTCTCCTTTGGTCCAGTCTGTTTGGAGTTCTATTGGCTTCTTGTATCTTGATGGGCCTTTCTTTTAAGAGACTGGGGAATTTTTCTTCAATTGTTTTGTTAAATAAGTTCTCCATGCCTTTTGTCTGAATTTCTTCTCCTTCTGGTATTCCTATGATCCTGATATTAGGACGTTTAAGTGTATCCCACAATTCTCTCATGTCCTGTTCACAGGAGCTTTTGAACTTACTGAAATTTTTGTACTCTCTAACTGTTTCTTTCATCTTTTCTTCCACATCAGAGTTTCTATCCTCCACTTGGTTGACTCTATTCTTGAGAGCTTCTAGCAAGTTTTGGACTTGTTCAATTAAGTTTGCGGTGTCTACTACTTTTCTATGTTTAATTTCCATCCCTCTGTCAAGCTCCCTTTTCACATGATTTTCTGATTTTCTTGATGATTCTTGGAGTTCATCCTTGCATTTCTTTATGTCTTCACTTATCATGGCCAGCTGATTTTTAAGGTCTTCTTTTTTTTCACTCACCCTCAAATCTCTTAACTCTCTTTGAAATCCTTCCAATTTCTTATCTAATCCTTCCAGTTTCTTATCTATTAGTTCTAGTTTAGTGATGGCAGCATCCACAGGATTATCGGTCCTTTGTTGCTTTCCTGCAAGTTCTACCAGTAGGTTGGTCAGGGTTGCATTGGTCATAGCTTCAATTTGGTGTTCTGATCCATATGACTCTTCTATGTTTTGGTTAGATGTGTTCCTTGTTGGTGATCTAACTGAATTTTCTTGCATTTGATTTTTCATGTTATTTCTTTTGTGCTGCAGTCTGCCCATGACAGTGTATGGGCAGGTAGGTGGGAGTATCAGCCTGGGCTCAAGAACAATGGGAATCTGAGGCAGCCTGGGGCAGTTGCCAAGCAGCCTGGGCTTTGACTCTCACTTGCTAAAGCCACCTATCTACTGCCTGGCAGGGGCGCCAAAGTTGCCTGAGTTCTCAAGCTGTAATGTGCCAAAGCTGCCTGCATTCGAGCTAGGAGTGGCACTGAGGCACCAAGCACTGAAGCAGCTCGATCTCTGGCTGGGAATTCTGGGACCCAGAAGCAGTCTGCATATCCCTGCCACAGGACAATGGGGGATGGCTGGCATGGCAGACAGGTAGGGGATGGCACCTGAGCTTGCGCAAGCGAGAGGCACAGTCTGAGCTTGCGTGTCACCTTCTGTGGGACTGGGTTCGCTCAGTAAGAGGGCAAGTGGAAGAAAGTGGGGCCAGTCTAAGCTTCTGCATGCAGGGAACAATCGGCGCATGGTGGTAGCAGTGCTGGTGCCGGTGCAGCAGCAGCGGCAGCGGCGGTGCTGTGATCACGGTGGTTACTTGGGGTGAGGGGTGGCTACCCGCCTGTGCGGGGATCCCCGATTCCCTGTTCCCCTGCCTCTGTGCCCTCTCAGATTTCTCTTCCCTAAAAGCCACTATGTACCCTTAATCTCTTGCCTTTCTTTCCCCAGGATTTGCAGCGCAGCTAGGCCATCGCCATCTTGGCCAGAAGTCCCAATTTTTTCATTCTTTAAAGTGTTCTATTCCAGGACCTTCTGGCATTCTGGGTTTCTATTGAGAAATCTGATGTAATTCTGATGGGATTTATTTTGTATGTTGTGAATTTCCACATGAATCTAAGGGCCCTGGAGAGGGTAATATGAAATCTAATCTTAAATTTTTCCTGTTTTTTATTCTTCTCTTTTTCTTTTTTCTTTTCCCTTGGTACTGGCCTATAATTCCCTGTAATAGAATGTGGTTTACATCCCCAATGATCTGTTGATAAGAGAGACCTACTAGGTCTCCAAAAAACAAACAAGACAGACTTCTGTCAGAGCACTTGATTACCCACCAGATGTTAATGGTAAGACCCTACTGCTGAAGACACCATATGCTGTCATCACAGATCATGGCGATACCTGATTGGAATCTGGAAGAGAGCCAGTCCCCAGACAATTAGCCCATCTAGTGATGGAAGGCACTACATGAGCTACCAGGGGAAAGTGGCCAATATCTGTCTAAGCAACTCAAAGTCTAAGTTCCTCAGAAGCAAACAACCTAACATAATGCTCACACAAGTACAATAGTGGCACACAGCCACGGTGGGTAACCAATTGCTCTTGATTTGGCTAACAGATCTGCTCAGTGGAAAGAAAACCTTATTTGGAACTAGGAAACAAGTCAGAATCATATCTAGATAATGGTTCTGCTTTTTTCAAGCTCCTGCTAATCTTGGGCTATAAGAAGGTCTATAACTTTTAAATTCTCTCTAAATTAATAATGGTTATCCCATTTAAGCAGTGCTGACTTCACTCTCCATTGGAGAATCTGCTTCTCTTTTTCAGCTGGGAGCTGGACCTGTAGGGATAAACAACCCAGTGCACTCCACCCCAGCCCCAGCCCCAGCTGAAACCACAGAGGAATTGGGGAAATGATCAAGAGTGCTGCTTTCTTAGTGAATCTGATATCAGCACAAGAGTGAAGGAGCTAGACACTGAGGACACTCAACACCTATCAAACCAGAGATCCAGAGGCTCCTATGTGCCGATCAACGAAGTAGACTTAAAATGCTCCCAGCATGGCTCAGGAAATTTTGCCTAAGGGGGAGCAGAAAAATTGTTAGAGCCACAAGTTGGGACATTTTGGACAGAGACATTGCCTTTTCTCATAACTAACTGCTTCCCCCCATAATACATGTCCCATAATCCCAACAGGGTTGACCTGCATCCTCAATGAGGAAGGCCTCTTTAGACAAGGGGCAGGGAAGAGGGAAAGGATGGTACCAACACATATTGTTTATATACTAAATATGTCCATGTGTAATAAATTTTTTTTAAATTAAAGAAAAAAATACAACTTAAGCAACTAGTTGATATGATTACCAAGCCAGGGCTCAAAGTGTACAGAAATCAAATCTATGGCATTGGGGTTTGCATCAAGAAAAGATTATATGGAAAGATAAATCAACAAGGAAGTCAGGAGCTGAACAAAAAGAGAGCACAAATATTCCTTTTTGGACTAGCTGAGGTTTATAGGGAAGGAGAGAGGGAAAGCTGTCTCAGCTAAGTGAAGAGAAGGAGGAAGTTTTAAAGTTATTTTACATGGTATACATGATCCTTGTGCCTCATCTTGGACTGCATATTTATTTGGGGGAAGAGTTATCTCTTGTATATTAGACTTTAATATTGTGACATCAGTCATTCCTGTTGAACCCTTATCCTAAGTAGTGGATGACAAGCTTGGCTTTCCCAAGGATTGTAATCTTTATGTGCTTCTAATGAATCTCAAGTTTATTGTGACTTGTGAGCACATGTTAATGACAAATTTGGAAGCATTTTTATGTTTTATAATATTTTTAATTTTAATTTTTTCAACATGCTTTGGTAGTTGACCTCTATGAGAGATATATAAAAAGGAAGTTGCCCCTGTGCCCATTTTTAAATTTGTGGTATTGACCAAAAGAAAAGAAAAAAGAAATAGGAAAGGACAAGCCAAAGGGCTAGGCGATGATTCTTTGTGGTGTCCACTAAAGTCAAGTCTCAAGTCAGAAACATCTTTAAGATATTTTACAGGGAACTTGGCTCATTAATCACTATCCCCGTTGAGGATGAATGATGGCCTTTTGGCTTCAAATGTCTTTGAACTCTCTGTATCACCTGAACTTGGATTTGCTTGACTTGAGTGTTTAGGTTCTTCAAAGTAAAGATTAAGGAGCACACTGCAGAATGTTAGTAGTGCTCACTTCAGAGTCATCTAATGATAAGCTTATGAGGCACTGCCTGAAACATTCGTATAAAGCCATTGACATGCTGCAGATGGGTATTCAGGATAATCATTAAAATGATGTGAACCATGCCTTGAGATTTCCATGGTGACATCAAATAATTCAGTTTATGATAGAGAGCTCAATAAAATTGTAGCAATTTCTTCAAAATTGAGGAACCGATCTGAAGGTGAAGTGAGATTAAACTGAAATTGTGCTGAGTATGCTTCACTGCCTCTGTGCATACATCAGTGAACTACATCCTAACACAGGAATACTTTTGTAACAAGTAGCTTAGTCTAAGGTAACTCTATCAAGGAGATCTTTGTAAATTACAGGCAGTCCACTGATTCAAATGAGACAAAACACAGAACTGTAATGAATTAGCTGTTTTAGTATATCTCTTCCACTTTATGTCCATAAGTGCTGTCTAACTATATAACATACTACTCTAAAGCAGTTCTAAGGGATCCCTGGTTCATGAATGTTCTTTGCTCAATTCAAGTGTGGCACATTTAACATGTCAAAACAAAGGTCTTTTCTTTAAACGCAACAGACTTTCATTTCACAGAGATAAGCCTTGATAATGGACTAAATGATAATTTTGCTAATTCCATATTCATAGTTGACTTGTGACTCCTCCAATGATACTGTGAAGTCTTCTTTGTGAGAGGTAATATTTGCTTGATATTCAGCCACATCACCTCTTTGAAGAGGCTGCAAGGAATAATTCTTTTGCTTATAATGTAAGTAGCTTTTCAAGTTTAGAAGATTACATTTAAAAATATTTTATTTATCATTTATTTGAAAGCAGGTAGGAAGACCATGGGGGAGAGAGACAGAGACAGAGAGAGAGAGAGAGAGAGAGAGAGAGAGAGAGAGAAAGTTTGTGTGCCAGATCCTCTTTCTATTACAAATGAACTCCAGATGCATGTGCCACTTTATGCATTTGGCTTTATGTGGGGACTGGAGAATTGAACTACGGCCATCAGACCTCTCCACCCATAGAAGACTACATTTAAAGAGGACTATAAATTTTACTGTAGGTGTATGCTTTAGGACACTTGGTCCTCTTGACCTCCAAGAATGACAGTGTGGAACTGTGGAAAAGTTAAGAGAATGATCCCAAATTTTATTTTAACATGTTTAACATTTGCTGGAAGCCTTTAGGAACTTTGATTTCATGAGGTTTTCCAGGTAAGGTCACCATGACTATCCTGAAAATGTATATTGTTTTAAGTATATAGATATTTTATGTCCTTAGCTAGGTTTATTCCTAAATATTGTATTTCACTGAGGTATTATAGAATTTCTAAAATTTATTTCTTAGATAGCCTATTATTAGTGAATAAGAGCATTACAAATGTTAACAGGTTAATTTCCAGAATTTACTATTAATTTTTTGTTGTTGTTTTGTTTGTTTTTTTGAGGTAGGGTCTTGCTCAAGTTCAGGATGGCCCAGAATTCAATCTGTATTTTCAGGGTGACTTCAAACTCACAGAAATCCTTCTACCTCAGCCTCCAGAGTGCTGGGATTAAAGGCGTGTGCCACCATGCCGTGCTTCACTGTTGTTTTGTATTTGCAAGTTTATCTTGTGCATCTTTTCATTTTCTTGAAGCAGGATATTTTCAAACTATCCACTTCTTTACTCCATGGTTTATATTCAAGCATGAAGTAAATTCTTTCTGTGCCTCAACGAGTATTGTTCCCAGCATTCTCACCTGATTTCCAGGCATCTACTTTGTATTTCCCTGAAGTAGTTTCTAGTTATCTCAGTCTTAAGAGCCTACAAACTGACTCTATTATCTTCTTTCCCAAACTTGTTTCTCTGCCCCATTTCTATTATCATTTCTCACTCATTAATCCTCTGAATTTGTATCCTTTTAATTTTCTCTTGGCTCATTGCCCTGTGGCCACAGTGGCTCTTACATTACACACAAAATACACTAAAAGATACACTGGAAGCAATTGCTATTATTTCTGTTTAAAGGAAAATGGACTATGAATCTCATCACTTGGTCCTAAGAACATTTTTTGCATGTGTAGGTGGCATGTATGTATAATTTTGCTAGTGTATGTGACAGCCAGAAGTGGATCTAGAATGCCATCCTCAATCACTCTTCCACTTTACTGTTGTAAAATAGGTTCTTCCTTTGAAACTAGGACTCACACAGATTTGGCTAGACTAACTAGACAGCAAGTCCTAGGGATCCTCTTGTCTCCACCTCCCCAGGACTGGAGTTTCTGGTATTTTACATGGGATCTTGGGTCCAAATTCAGGGGCTCATGCTTGTGCAGCCAACACTTTGCCTTGCAAGCATTCCCCACCACCCTTCAAGTCTTCTGCAGTACATCTTCTAAGTTCACACTTCCTAGGATGCACTCTTCAAAATCTCATCTTCTTACCTCCAAGTCTACTTTTCTGCTTTATCCATGTCTTTATCTTTTCCATACTATATAAATATCCCACATTTGTTTATTGTCTATGTCATAACTATTTAGTTAAATTGTGGCCTCAATAAGACAAGAAAATTTTATTTATTTATTTAAGAGTGATAGACACAGAGAAAGAGGTAGAGAGAGAGAGAGAGAGGGAATGGGCGAACCAGGGCTTCCAGCCACTTCAAACGGAACTCCAGATGCATGCACCCCCTTGTGCATCTGGTTAACATGGGTCCTGGGGAATCAAGCCTCGAACTGGGGTCCTTAGTCTTCACAGGCAAGTGTTTAACTGCTAAGCCATCTCTCTAGCCCCAGGACAAGAAACTTTTGTCTGTGATGGTCATTGCTGTAGTCACTGTGCTGGAACAGTGCTTCTCTTCTGTTAGAAGTGAATAATAAATATAAATAAATAATAAAATAGTGAAGCTGGAATTATATTTATAGTGGTCATTTACTTTGAGAGCATTGAAATTGAAATTTTAGGGCTGGAGAAATGGCTTAGTGGTTAAGGCACTTGCCTATGAAGACAAAGGAAACATGGTCAACTCCCAGATCCTAGATAAGCCAGTCACACAAGGTGATGCAAGTTCAAGGTGCTACACACATCTGGAGTTCAGCTGAAGTGTGTGGAGGTCCTGGCATGCGAATTCTCTCTCTTTCTCTCACTCTCTCTTTCATTAAAAAAAAAAAAAAAAACTTGAAATTTTAATGAGAAACTGACCATTTTGAAATGGAAACCTTGAGCTGGGCATGGTGACACATACCTTTAATCCCAGCACTCAGGAGGCAGAGGTAGGAGGATTGCTGTGAGTTCAAGGCCACCCTGAGACTCCATAGTGCATTCCAGGTCAGCCTGGGCTAGATTGAGACCCTTCTCAAAAAACCAAAAAAAAAAAAAAAAAAAAAAAAAAAAAAAAAAAAAAGGAAACCTTAATATTATAGGGATGAAAATTCCTATTTCAGTTATTTATAGTAATTCAGCCCAAAAGAATAAACAATCACATACATTATCACACACAAAATTTTAAGTTAAAGATTTACATGGCAAATATGTTTTGTCTTACATGGCAACTTTCTTTGATAAATCATCAGTCAATCAAATAATCAATCTATGAAATAATAGATCCTTGGGTTGAAAGTCATTCAGATGCTTTCTTTGGCATAAAGGAAGATGAACCATGTTTACACATGGATATGAAAGTAAAAAATGAGGTAGGTGGTCCTATTGACTTTTATATTAGATTATAATCGCTTTAATGATTATATTTTGATACGAATACCATAGAAAAAACTCTGAGATGTAACATAAAAGACCAGTGCCAAGACTTCCAGCCAAGATGGCGACAACCTAGCTGCGCTGCAAATACTGGGGAAAAAAGACAAGACATTAAGGGTTCACTGGGTATTTTACGGAAGAGCAATCTCCAATAGATTGTCAGTGGGAGGGCACAGAGGGGGGGAAAACAGGGTATCGTGGATCCCCTTGTAGGCTGGTAGCCAATCCCTTCCCACAATCCCTGCGTGTGGAAGCTTAGACTACTCTGCACACTCACTGACTTACTGCACCAGCCACAGCATGTTCAGCTATTCCTGCCAATAACAGGGAATCCCTGATTCCCTCAGGAGTGGGTAGCCCACCCCTCCCCGTATCCACAGTGCAGCTCCTCACAGATCGATGCCTGCGTGTGGAAACTTAGACTACTCCGCCCACTCACTCACTTACTGCTCCTGCCGCTGCACTTTCAGTGAGCCCAGTCCCATGGCAACTGCCACACAAGCTCAGACTGTGTCTCTCACTTGTGCCACCTCAGGTGCTATCGCCTACCTGTCTGCACGCCGGCCGTGCACAATTGTCCTGTGGTGGGGGAGCACAGACTGCTTCCGGGTCCCAGTATTCCCAGCCAGAGTTTGGGCTGCTTCAGTGCTTGGTGCCTCAGTGTCCATTCTAGCTTGAACACAGGAAGCTTTGGTGCATTACCACTTGAGAATTCAGGCAACTTTGGTGCACCTGCCAGGCAGTAGATAGGCAGCTTCAGCAAGTGAGAGCCAAAGCCCAGGCTGATTGGCAACTGCCCCAGGCTGCCTCAGATTTCCATTGTGCTTGAGCCCAGGCTGATCCACCCACCTACATGCCCATACACTGTCATGGGCAGACCGCAGCACAAAAGAAATAACATGAAAAATCAAATGCAAGAAAATCCAGTTAGATCACCAACAATGAACACATCTAACCAAAGCATAGAAGAGTCATAAGAATCAAAACACCAAATTGAAGCTATGACCAATGCAACCCTGACCAACCTAATGGTAGAACTTGCAGGAAAGCAACAAAGGACCGATAATCGTGTGGATGCTGCCATCACTAAACTAGAACAAATAGATAAGAAAAAGGAAGGAGTTCAAAGAGAGTTAATAGATTTGAGGGAGAGCAAAAAAAAGAGGACCTCAAAAATCAGCTGGCAATGCTAAATGAAGAAATAAACAAATGCAAGAATGAATTCCGAGAAGCATCAACAAAATCAGAAAATGATGTGAAAAGGGAGCTTGACAGAGGGATGGAAATTATACATAGAAAATCAGTAGAAAATGTAAACTTAATTGAACAGTCCAAAACTCTCTACAGGCTCTCAAGAATAGAGTCAGCCAAGTGGAGGATAGAAACTCTGATCTGGAAGAAAAGACGGAAGAAACAGTTAGAGAGTTCAAAAATTTCAGTAAGTTCAAAAGTTCCTGTGAGCAGAAATTGAGGGAAATGTGGGATACACTTAAACGTCCTAATATCAGGATCATTGGAATACCACAAGGAGAAGAAATTCAGACCAAAGGCATGGAGAACTTATTTAATAAAACAATTGAGGAAAACTTCCCCACTCTCTTAAAAGAAGGGCCCATCAAGATACAAGAAGCCAATAGAACTCCAAATAGACTGGAGCAAAGGAGAAACTCTCCAAGACATATTGTCATTAAGACTCTAAACATTGACACCAAACAGAAAATCCTAAAAGAAGCTAGGGAAAAACAGCACACCACTTTCAAAGGTAACCCCGTCAGAATTACTTCAGACTTCTCAATGGAAACCTGAAAGGTAGAAGGGCCTGGAATGAAACAATGCAAAATCAAAGAAACTATGGATTCCAACCCAAACTACTCTACCCAGCAAAAGTATCCCTCATAATAGATGGTGAAAGATAACTTTCCATGACAAAATTCAGCTTTACACTTATATGAACACAAAACCAAACCTACAGAGTATATCAGGACATTCTCCACACAGAAGAAACAAATAGTCAAACTCAAATGCCACAAGAAGCAGATCACAATAAGCAAACTCAGAGTAGGCACAAAAAACTTCAAAGTCTGTGAAAACACCAACCCACATCTACCATCACAATATAGCAGGGATCAAGTCAAATTTCACAGTCATTACCCTAAATATTAATGGCCTTAATTCACCCATCAAGAGATACAAGCGCCGGGCGTGGTGGCGCACGCCTTTAATTCCAGCACTCGGGAGGCAGAGGTAGGAGGATCGCCGTGAGTTCGAGGCCACTCTGAGACTCCATAGTGAATTCCAGGTCAGCCTGAGCTAGAGTGAGACCCTACCTCGAAAAACCAAAAAAAAAAAAAAAAAAAAAAAAAAAAAAGAGATACAAGCTAACATGATGGATCAACAAATTAGACCCCACAATCTGTTGCCTTCAAGATACACACCTCACCACTAAAGACAGACACCTCCTCAGGGTGAAAGGGTGGAAAACAATATTCCAAGCAATTGGGAATAAGAAACAAGCAGGCGTAGCTATATTAATATAGGATAAAATAGACTTCAAACCAAAAATAATCAAAAAAGACAAAGAATGCCACTTCCTACTTATCAAGGGAACGATCCATCAAGAGGATATTACAATCATAAAACTGTACGCACCAAACACAGGGGCACCACAGTTCATAAAACAAAACCTACTTGACAATAAAACAGAAATAACCACAAACACCATCATAGCTGGGGACTTCAATGCACCATTATCAGTAACAGACAGATCATCCAAACAGAAACTCAACAGGGAAGTAACAGGGCTGAACAAAACCATAGATCACTTAGACCTAACGGACATCTACAGAACCTTCCATCGCAAATCCACAGATTACACATTCTTCTCAGAAGCACATGGAACATTCTCAAATATAGACCATATGCTGCGTCAGAAAGACTGCCTCCACATATTTAGCAAGATTGACGAAATTCACTGCATGATATCAGATCACAATGCTATATTGCAAGAAATCAACAACAAAAGACCCACCAAGAATCCCAACGGCACCTGGAAACTGAACAGCACACTTTTAAACAATAAATGGATAGTGGATGAAAGAAAAAATAAAATTGCAAAATTTCTGGAATTGAATGACAAGCAGAACAAATCGTACCAAAATTTATGGGACACAATGAAGGTGGTCCTCCGGGGAAACTTCATAGTACTGAATGCCTTCATAAAAAGGACAGAAAGGTCCAAAATCAATAACCTAGCCACCCACCTAAAGGCACTGGAAAAACAAGAAAAATCCAACCCAAAAATCTCCAGAAGGAAAGAAATAATTAAAATTAGAGAAGAAATTAATGAATTGGAAACCAAGGAAACAATTAAGACAATTGACAAAACAAAGAGCTGGTTCTTTGAAAAAATAAACAAGATTGACAAAGCCCTGGTCAATTTGATAGAGAAAAAAAAGGAGAAGCTTCAAATTAACAAAATTCAAAATGAAAAAGGAGAGATCACAATAGACATAAGTGAAATTGGGAGAATCATCAAGACTTATTTCAAAAACCTCTACTCCACAAAACTGGATAATGTGGAGGAGATGGATACATTCGTGGATGCATACCATCTACCAAAGCTAAACTCAGAGCAGATTAATCACCTCAGTGAACCCATCACACTCATGGAGATTGAAAAAAGTAATAAAAAATCTCCCCCAAAAGAAGAGTCCAGGACCAGATGGCTTCTCAGCTGAATTCTATCAAACCTTCATGGAAGAACTCAAACCAATCTTCCTCAGACTGTGCCACACAATTGGAGAACAGGGAAAGCTACCCAACTCCTTTTATGAAGCTAGTATCACCCTAATTCCAAAACCAGGCAGAGATGCCACAAGAAAAGAATACTACCTGCCTATTTCCCTGATGAACTTAGATGCAAATATCCTGAACAAAATCCTCGCAAACTGAATCCAACAACACATCAAAAGCATTATCCAACTTAACCAAGTGGGATTCATCCCAGGAACACAGGGGTGGTTCAACATATGGACATCTATCAATGTACTACACCACATAAACAAGGTTAAACATAAAAACCACATGATCATTTCGATAGATGCAAAAAAGGCCTTTGACAAGATATGACATCACTTCCTGATCAAAACATTGGAGAGATTTGGCATGGTTGGTTCATATCTTAACATAATGAAGGCAATACAGAAAGGTCCGAAGGCCCAAATAATACTTAATGGAATACTCACTGGAGAAATTCCCATTAAGATCAGGTACAAGACAGGGTTGTGCACTCTATCTCTGCTTTTCAATATAGTACTGGAAGTCCTATCTCAAGCAATAAGACAGGAGAAAGAAATAAAAGGGATACAATTTGGAGAGGAAGAAGTTAAGTTAGCTTTATTCGCTGATGACATGATTGTATATATAAGAGACCCGAGAGACTCCATCCCAAAACTCTTGAAGGTGATGAAGACCTATAGCAAAGGAGCAGGATACAAAATCAATGCACAAAAATCAGTAGCCTTTCTATATGCAAATGACAAAGATACAGAGAAAGAAATAAGGGACAGAGCCCCATTGTCAATAGCAACAAGAACAACAAAATAACTTGGAATAATGTTAAGCAAGGAAGTGAAAGATCTATACAACGAAAACATAAAAACACTCAAAAAGAAATTGAGGAGGATTGAGAAAATGGAATGACCTCCCATGCTCCTGGATAGGCAGAATTAACATTGTGAAGATGACAGTCCTACCAAAGGCAATATACAGATTTAATGCAATTCCAATTAAAATCCCTATAGTGTTCTCCACATAGATAGAAAAAATGATCTCAAATTTCATATGGAAATGCAGAACGCCTTGCATATCCAAACATAACCTCAGCAAAAGACATACCTCTGGAGGCATCACCATATCTGATCTAAAGCTATATTACAAAGCCATAGTAATAAAACAGCATGGTACTTGCATAAAAACAGGAGTATAGACCAATGGAATAGACTTGAGGACCCGGACCTTGGGTCAAGCAACTATAGCTACTTGATACTCGACAAACGCTCGAACAATATAGGCTGGAAAAAAGACAGCATCTTCAGCAAATGATGCTGGACAAACTGGATAACCATATGCAGGAAACTGAAACATGATCCACACATTTCCCCATGCACTACACTCAAGTCCAAATGGATGAAAGATCTCAATATAAGACAAGAAACTCCAATACTACTGGAAGAAAATTTAGGAAGTACTTAAATTTAGGAAGTACTTTCCATGACATAGGAATGGAAAAAGACTTCCTGAACAAAACCCCACTAGCTCATGAACCTAAACCGTCACTCAACCAAAGGGATCACATGGAGCTGAAGAGTTTCTTTACAGACAAACATTCAATAAGCAACGCCAATAGATTACCCACAAAATGGGAGAAAATATTTGAGGGTTATCCAACTGATAGAGGCCTAATCTCTAGAACCTATAAAGAACTCAAAAATCTAAACAGTAAAAAGTCAAACACCCCACTCATAAAATTGGGCAAAGAACTGACCAGGCCATTCACAGAGGAAGAAATACAAATGGCTAACACACACTTAAGAAAATGTTCATCATCCCTAATCATCAGAGAAATGCAAATTAAAACAACTATGAGATTCCACCTTACCCCAATAAGGATAGCAAACATCAAAAAATCAAATGAAAATAAATGCCGGCGAGGATGTGGAGAAGTAGAAATACTCATCCATTCTTGGTGGGAATGTAGGATGGTACAACCACTTTGGAAAGCAATATGGAGACTTCTGAAAAAGCTGAGTATAGAGACACTAACAGACCCAGTTATTCCCTTACTGGGCTTCTACCCTAAAACCTTCAAACCACAGGCCAGAGAGATTTGCTGAACCATGTTTGTAGCGGCTCAATTCGTAATAGCTAAGAGCTGGAATCAACCAAGATGCCCGTCAGTAGAAGAATGGATAACTAAGATAGGGTATATCTACACAGCGGAATTCTATATAGCAGTAAGAAAAAAATGATACAATGAAATTTGAGGAAAAATGTTTGAACCTGTTACAGATCATTCTCAGTCTACTTACCCAATCACAGAAAAAAAAAATCGCCACATAGTCTCACTCATCTACAGCACCTAACCTGAATCTACCCAAGATACCTTACATACCCCGCAAGCATCTTGTGGACTAGACACTAGGATGGATGGGGAGGGAGAAGAGGGCATGGAAGGGGTGGGAAACACAAATCTAGACCCAAACTGCAATGGTACCATAAAATTCTACTTCCTAAATGGCAGACCAAATAGCTGAACCTTCACCAGGCCCTTTGAGGGAACACCTGAGCCACAAAACACTGGAGAGTGTAGGATCAGGACTAACCTTAATCTTGTAATTCTTCCCTTCTTTCCTCTCCCTCTCCCTCTCCCTTTCTCTCTCTCTCTCTCTCTTTTCTTTCTAACTCTTGTATATTAGTTATCTTTTCCCTCATTTTCTTAATGGGCACTGACCTGTAACTCCCAGTACCAGCATGTCTCTATCATCCCCAATGAGCTTTTGATCAGAGAGGCCTACAAGGTTTCCTAAAAGAAAGACAGATTTCTGTCAGAGTACTTGATGACCCACCAAAGGTTAGTGTTAAGACCATACTGCTGAAGACACCTTATGTGGTTGACAACTAAAATGGAATGGCATGGCTGGAAGTTGGAACAGAGTCAGCCCCCAGACAGTTAGTGTGTCTAGTGCCAGAAGGTGCTACATGGGTAACTGGGGGAAAATGACCAATACCTGTCCACGAAACTCATGGTCTAACCTACTTAGCAGCAAGTAACTTGTGATGCCCACACAAGTGCAATAGTGGCACACAGCCATGGTGGGGAACCAACTACTCTTACTTTGGCTAACTGATCCCCTCAGTGGAACGGGACCCAAAACTTGAGCTGGGAAAAACAAGTCAGAACCATATCCAAACATAAGCCCACTCTCCACTATCAAGGTACTACCAATCATGGGCTACAAGAGGGCCTACACCTATTAAATTCTCTATTAAAAAAGTAAGGGTTATCTCATTTGTCCGGGTGCTAACTTACTCTCCATTGGAGAATCTGCTTCTCTTTTTCAGATAGACGTAGATCCTAAGGAGAGAGCCACCCCATCATACCTCGAAAGGGCCCCGGCTGAAACTAAGAAAAATTGGCAAAACAAGCAAAGGTGTTGTTTTCCTGGTGAACCAGATACCAGCACAAGGGGGAAGGAGATCAACACAGACAAAAATCAACTCCTACCAAAGCAGAGAGCCAGAGCCTCAGAGGCCCCCAACACCTCATCACTGAAGCAGACCAAAAGTGAACCCAACATGGCTCAGGGAAATTTTGTGGAAGAGGGGGTGGAAAGAATGTCAGAGCCACATGTTGGGTCATGACATGCAGAGACGTTTATCTTACCCATAACTGTGGGCTAACTCCACAATGCATGACCCATATACCTCAACAAGGAGGGGCCAAGGGGAGGGGGTAGGTCTCGGATGAGCCTAATAATAGTACCAAACTGACTGTGTTTGCTGAATACAAAATTAATTAATAAATAAAAATAAAAAAGCACCAATTTTTTTGGCTGCTTTGGAGAGACAGTACTTGCCACATAAAGGAAGATAAAGTTCTGAATATATCACCTTATGACATTTCTACGGTCCAAAGTTTAGAGTATGTCTTTCCAAAATGCAAGACATAGCTGCACCTTGTCTGATGTCTCTCCTCAACTCTGAAAACCACTGAACGCATTTGATCATACTTCCATGCCCATTTTGCCATAAGCGTGAGGCTGATGGCTTTTCTGGAATATATACAGAGCAAGGGAAACCTTTGAAGGGGTCCACTGATGCAATGCAAAGCTTTGCCTGGGGCCTTCATGATTAGTAGATCTGTGGCTTACTGACAGCCATGTAGTCTGTGACCACTCCCAACATGATGGCCACAGTTAAGACATCTGAAGCTTTGAAGCAAAATCATATCCTTTCCATGGGCAAACATTCTTTTGATAAACAGCTCCTGGGTTGTTATCAACCCTGGCAGAGACAAAAATGTCCAAAACTGGTGAAAAAAGAAGCCTTGAAATTGAACTGCCCATCATGAACTAGGGACTGTCAACCAGCATAGGATATGGGAAGGAGTTCACAATCACATGGGAGTGATGGATGATGGATGTTTGTAGCAGATCCAATAGCTGTCAGTGCACGGTTCAAATTCTCTAGGGTGTTTAATCCCACTCTACTTTTATCCCTTCTTCAACCCATGCCTATATTATCCTTAAGGGATATTCTATGTGACCAGTTGACTGAACAGATAAAAAAGTTTGACCCTAATTTCGAGATGATGGGACCGCATAATATGCAGGCATCAGACACTAACAGTCCATATGCTCTCATAGAGGTGGTGATAGAGAACAACAAAGAAAAAAGAGAGAAAGACTCATGTTCTCACAATCCACTTCATTTGGAAAGAAGTCTTGGGGTATAGATAATCCATGACTCACAGATAGTGGCTAGTGGTTTGATCAGACTCTGACTTGACAATACTGGAGGGCTGGTGACAAGGAGTTCTGAGGAGGAGGCATGCGGATGAGCCACAGAATGAGCAGTGTCAGTGTACTCTGTGGTTTCCTACTGAAGAGAAAACTAGTATTCATATGGCTTTTCTGTAGATGTCCAGAGCTCTTTCCTAGCTGGGCCTAGTGGTGCAGGCCTGCTATCTCAGGTATTCAGGAGGCTGAGGCAGAAGGATAGCAAGTTCAAGGCCTGCCTAGTCTATACAACAAGTTTAAGATCAATTAACAAGACCCTGTCTCAAAATGAAAATTTTAAAAAAGGGAAGCAGGTTGTGGTGGTTTGATTCAGGTGTCCCCCATAAACTTGCATGTTCCGAATGCTAGGTTCCCAGCTGATGGAGATTTAGTAATTAATGCCTCCTAGAGGCAGTGTATTGTTGGGTGTGGACTTATGGGTGTTATAGCCAGTTTCCCCTTGCCAGTGTTTGGCACACTCTCCTGTTCCTGTTGTCCAGCTGATGTTGGCCAAAGGGTGATGTCTACCGTCTTCTCATGCCATCATTTTCCCTGCCATCATGGAGCTTCACCTTCAAGCCTGTATGCCAAAATAAACCTATTTTTCCCACAAAAAAGGACTAGTGCCACTCTGTCATAATAATATTCTGTTGAATCTCATAATAAACTATATTATAACTGTACTGGACTGAGATGAACAAGAAAAATATGGTGAAATTCATTACTGCTTTCGCAAGCATAGACTCAAAACCCAGACTGTCTGCTTTGTGCTGATTGTCAAAGGTTAGCACCACTTATCATTACAATTTCATGACAAAAATGTCATTAGATGGCAACAATTCATAGTAACAAAACAGTAAAAAATGACTGTCCCTCAGGGGCATCTGTCTTTCTGTTATTTCAAGCATGAACAGAGTACTCAGATACTGGATATATCTATTTTAGGGGAAACATTCTAAAACTCCAAGTAGAAACTTCTAGAAGAGAGGGCATACCTGAAATTATGCACTAGTATACACACATATATACACACTGTACTGCTCTATATCTGGTCTCCTATGAGCCACAAGAATCAAATGATCCATGGATTTCTAAGGACTATTCAAAGATGTCTGTTTAAACAACATTAATCATTTCAACTTCAGTCCTAACTAGAGTTAGCAGAGCATCTATGTTCCCGTCTCTCACTGGACAGGTGTTTCTCTTGCTTCCAGGCAGATGTGGAGTAACTATGATAGTAACTCATGTGGAGAAGTGGCTGCCTCCAGTCACTCTCAGTGTGGGCTAAGAGCAAGTGCTTTCACACCTGATAAAATTCTCTTGCCTTTGCATCTCTATCTGACACATCCAAGCCACAAACATTGATGGTCAGTGAGAGAATTAAGTCTCTCTAATGTGCACAGGGTCTTGTGTTGGAGCTTCTAATTCATCTTCCCTTTTACCACTGTAGTGTGTTTTCGGAAGTGAAGTATCTGCTAGTAATACAATTGAACTTTGAAAAAACTAGGTTGAATTGCAATAAAACAAACAGCATTGTTGCACTTATTTTACTTCCTTGCAAAAGCCTGGTTCCTATGAAAAATCATATTTGAAGATAAAATTCCTGTAGCTTTATTTTGCATGTCTTTCTGAGCTATCAACATACCTTCCTTCTATTATATATTTTTTGTTAAGTTAAGAAAAAACAACCATTTAGTGTCTACTTACTCAAACACTGTTCTGATACTTTAGCACAAACATTGATTTTATTCTTTTTTATTAAATAGTTTTGTACTCAGTGAATACAGTCAAGTTGGTACCATCATGAGGTTCATCCATGTCCTACCACCCCCCCAGCCCCTCCTTGTTGAGGTATATGGGTCATGCATTGCGGAGTTAGCCCACAGTTATGGGTAGGAGGAAATGTCTCTGTGTATCATGACCCAACATGTGGCTCTGACATTCTTTCTGCCCCCTCTTCTGCAAAATTTCCCTGAGCCATGTTGGGTTCATTTTGGGTCTGCTTCAGTGATGAGGTGTTGGGAGCCTCTGTGTCTCTGGATATCTGATTTGGTAGAGTTGATCTCTGTGTCAATCTCCTTCACCCTTGTGCTGGTACCCAGTTCACCAAGAAAACAGCACCCTTGCTTGTTTCGCCAATTATTCTTATTTTCACCTGGGGCCCTTTGGGGGTATGATGGGGTGGTTCTCTCCTTAGGATCTGTATCTATCTGAAAAAGAGAGTCAGATTCTCCAATGGAGAGTAAAGTTAGCACCAGATAAATGGGATAACCCTTATTTTTTTATAGAGAATTTAATAGGTGTAGGCCCTCTTGTGTTTATGTCAACTTGTAAGATACCACTTGTTATTCCCATTTTACAGATGATGAAGGATCAAGAGATAGAATTTTCCAAAATTTCCAGAAGTAAGCAGCAAATGTGGGATTTATACACAAGTCTATGTCTGCCACAACTATATTATGTGGTAGACACATTAGCAAACCCATTGTCTTTTAGGAAAGACCATGAAGAAATCTAAGAATGCAAGATGAATTATGTTCCTTTCCTTTCTACATAATGTTTCCCCTTACTTCTTTCCATCTTTATCACTATTGCTCTAATTCATCTTTGTCCTCTTATCAGAGCTTTGTGCTTTTGTGTGTTTGTGTGTGTGTGTGTGTGTGCTCTTTTTCTCATTGAAGTGTAACTTTTCAACGATGCAAAACATAACTCAAAGGTAAATATGAAAGATACTGCCTTCTGTTAACCCCTTTTATATTTTCCCTTTACTCCCATTTGAAGTTTTTTTCAATGTTCCATAATAATTTTAGCCTTAAATAATTGTAACGGATTGCATTTTTAAAGATTCCAAATATAGACACATATATATGTGTCTATATTTGTGTATATATATTCTTCAAAATTGGTGTTGTTCCAAGATAAGGCTCAGCATGCCCTACTTGAGGAGCATTGCAACTTCCGAATAAGAACAGACATTTCATGATGTCAGTATACTTGGGGTACTATAAAGGACTGTATCTATCATTAGCAAAATGAAAATTGTTCTTTTCCCAAATTATTTAAAGCTCCCAATCTGATACAAGCTAAACAAGACAACAAATGTATTTTCTTTAATTTTCAGTTATGTTTGTTTGTTATTTTTATAATTGATATGGGCTCAAATGTAGGACTCACAGTCCTGCTATAAATGCATGTAGTTTAACCTGTTATTCTGCATTTCTATTCTTTTTGATGGACATGGACAAATTTTAATTTTTAGCATAGGGGCCACTTGTATGTTTCCAACTTTCCTGCTTGGTCAACACTGAGCATGGTGAAGTGAAACCGAGTCTCTGACTGAGTTTTATCACACATATCTGTTAGCAGTGATTCAAAAAGTTGTGCTGTACATTCTGACCTCATTAGGTTTCAGTACTTTTTCATTGCATCTTGTACACAACATTTACTCCAGACAGATGAGATGATAGATTTGCAGCAAAGTTCACCTTAACCTCTGAGAGGCAGATGGACTATGCATGTTTGCCACAGTTTTGAATTCTAAAGGCTTGGGATGTCTGCTCCAGAATCTGGAAGACCCTGGGCTTGACACATTCTTGGTTCAGTAATGTGCTAAAAACGCTCAGGTCATTGGGCACCTATTGGAGATTCTCATGGTTCATTACGCTAATTATAATAACACAGCTTGTTAAGGGTTGTAGTGCTCAGGAGTTACACTTGGATTGTGATTTTCTGAGTCATGCAACTCTTCTATGACTACTGGAGTTGTTTAGAAAATACTTCTAAAAGAATAAAATTACATAAGCTTAAGCCTAACTGAAATGAAATGAGTGGGATTCAAAAATGTAGATGTGTCATATGGAGATGATCTTAGAATATTGGGACTTAAGAATAGAGAGACACTGCCTCATTTCCCAAAAAAGTATCAGAATTGTCCCTGAGCATAGCATTTAACAATATGAGGTGGGTTGAGGATATGGTACAATCACTGATAATTCAGTATTGAATATGACTTTACAAAGTGAAATATAGATTAAGTTGCAGGGTGTTTGCTTTGTATAAACTGGGCCCTGGGTTTGAGACCCAGCAATGCAGGAAAATAAAATGTGTGTTTCAGTGGAGTATTTTCTGAGATCAATGAAATAATGTTGAGTTATTTCAAAATAAATTACAACCTATATAACAAAAGTCAGTTCTATTTAAGAGTTTCCTCAGATTAGTTACTTTAGTCAGCATGAATTATTTGCTAATGAAAAGTTTTGAATGCAAAGTAAGCATAGGGCCAGGTGTACTGGTGCACACATGCACTCAAGAGGCTAAGACAGCAGGATCACAAGTTTCAGGCCAGTCTGGTCTACATAACAAGACAACATCTCAAAAAAACAATAGCACAAACCACCTGCCAGTCCAAAAACCAAGACCTAGAAAACAATAAAAATGAATTTTGGGCCTGAAGAGATTGCTTAATGGTTAAAGCACTTGCCTGTAAGGACCCAGGTTCACTTTCACAGTAACCATATAAGCCAGAGCACAAGGTTGTACATGCATCTGGAGTTCATTTGCAGTGTCTAGAGTCCCTGGTGCACCCATTCTCTCTCTCTCTCTCTCTCTCTCTATCTATCTATCTATCTATCTGACACTCACTTAAGTAAATAAAAATAAATTAAAAATATTTTTTAAAAGTTTAAGTACATAAAAACCAGAACCCATCACCCACTGCACCCACAACTAATCGTAGTGTTTCCTAAAAGAACACAAACATTCCCTCTTCCATTAATAAATGTTAGGCACATATTTAAGGTCTATTAATGAAAAGCTATTAAATTTTTAGCCTGTCAAGAGAGCTCATCTGAATGGTCCTCAATGATGAGCTTATTAATATTAATATGAGCTATTCTAGCCTTCAATCTCTTTTCATCTTCCCTGATCCCAGAGTAAAGCCTTTCTTATTAATTCAGTTTAATAAACTTTGAATGACAATTTGAAAAAAAAAATCTTAATTCAAGAAATTTTTTGAAATTGTGAACTAAAATTAAACTTAGAATTAAATTATATACTGAGGGTGGTATTTGGGGGATTATTATAGGAACCTCTTAGCATTTAATGCTTGACTATGTAAGCTGATCTCAACAGTTGTGGTTAATGCAATTAGTCCAGAAATGGCAATGTTTGCATGTTTTGTACCTATTACATCTCTAAACAGTTACTGGGTATGTTGTTCCCCAAATATTGGAAATTGTGCTTTGAAGAAGGCATTGAGCTTATTTAGCACAGGTTTATGAGGTTGTCTGTGACTTGGACCCAGATAACCTCTTCAGCCTCATTTCTTTCTACATGATGACTCATTTTCAAAGGGTCTGACAGTTGCTCAGCTGCTGGCCTACTTCTTGCTTCCTACACAGTGTGTTGTTTTAGTCTTATCTTTCCCCTTCTGCCTGTGATAGTTTCCTCTCTCTTGAGGGATGGATGAATTATTCCTTGGGACTCATCCTTAGCTATTTTCCCTCTTCACATGCATTGATGGGCTGGGTTAGGAGTCCAGTAAAGTGGCTCTTACACTACACAGGGAAACAGCTTCCTTTATTAATTTCCTGTCTAGCAATTGAGATGATAAGTTTCTTAATGGTAGAGAAATCACATTGACTGGTTCTCGCCAAGATTTGATAAATGTTAATACAGAGCATATCAATTTGTTTAAAATGTCTAAAAGGTCAATTTTCATACATAATCCCTAACAGAAGACATTTCTGTGTGCAAAAATGTAACAATAGCAACAAAAACTGAGAACAAGTTTTATATTCCCTAACTTTAAACCTGATTTTCCTGATTTTCTTTTCTCAACTGAAGTGTGCATGGGGGAGAGGTATGGTGTGTGTGTGTGTGTGTGTGTGTGTATGTGTTTGTGAGTGTTAATGTGTGTTTGGTGTTGTGTGTGCATGAGTGAGTGTATATTTGTGGGTGGTGTGTTTGTGTGTGTGTGGTGTGTTTGTGTGTGTGTGTGGTGTATGTGTGTGTGTGTGGTTTGTGGGTTAAGTGTGTGTGTGGTGTGTGCATATGTGATTGAGTGTGTGTGGAGGGGTGGTGTGTGTATGTGTGTGTGGTGTGTGCATGTGTATGTGAGTGTGAATGTGTGTTTGGTGTGGTGTGTGCAAAAGAGTGAATGTGTGTTTGTGTGTCATGTGTGCATGTGTGTGTGAATGTGTGTTTGTGGGTGGTGTGTGTATGGTATATGAATGTGTGTGTGAGTGAGTGTGTTTGTGGGTGGTGTGTGCATGTGTATGTGATTGTGTTTGTTGGTGGTGTGTGTGGTGTGTGCATGTGTGAGTGAGTGAGTGTGCGTTTGTGGGTGGTGTGATGTGTGCTTGCTTGAGTGAGTGTGTGGTTGGTGGTGTGTGTGGTGTGTGCATGTGTGAGTGAGTAAGTGTGTATTTGTGTGGTGGTGTTTGTGGTGTGTGTATGCTTGAGTGAGTGTGTGTGTGTTTGTGAGTGGTGTGTTTTGTGTGTGAGTGAGTGTGTGGAGGGTGGTGTGTGTGGTGTGTGCATGTGTGAGTGAGTGTGTGAGTGTGGTGGAGGGGGTGGTGGTGTGTGAGTGTGGTGTGCGCATGTGTGAGTGAGGGAGTGTGTGTTTGTGGGTGGTGTGTGTAGTGTGTGCATGTGTGAGTGAGGGAGTGTGTGTTTGGTGTGTGTGTGGTGTGTGCATGTGTGAGTGAGTGTGTGTGTGTGGAGGGGTGGTGGTGTGTGTGTGGTGTGTGCATGTGTGAGTGAGTGTTTGTGGGTGGTATGTGCATGTGTGAGTGAGTGTGTGTGTTTGTGGGTGGTATGTGCATGTGTGAGTGAGTGTGTGTGTTTGTGGGTGGTGGTGTGTGTGGTGTGTGCATGTGTGTGAGTGAGTGTGTGTGGAGAGTGGTATTGGTGGTGAATTATACTTTAGCTTTCTAGTATTTACATCTTGAGTGAGGTGCTAAAGATTTACTTAATTGCTTTATTCATATTTTATTATTAACTTGTCAAATATTATTTATTACACAGTAAACTACTGATCAACTAGATTTCACAGTATAGCACTTTGGAAGAGTTCACTGAAATGTAGACATAACATTCAAGGAAGTGGAAATTCCTGGCCACAAAATCTACCAACTGTGTTTCAATATCCATTATCTACCCTCTCTATATTCCCTTTACACCACTCTCCTTCCTAGTCTCAATGACCACTATTTTATTCTGCTCTGTACTTTGACTTATTTTGTTCTAATTTAAGACTTTATAATAATGTGGTACACTTTTGTATGTTATAAATCCCTGTATTTTGATAAGACAGTATTTTATGTAAACATATACTGAACATGCTCTAATTGCCTGCATGATGATTACTATTTGTCAATTATAAAAATGCATCACTTAGAAGAAAATATCAAATATAAAGTGGAAGCACACATTCCCTAACTGCTTACTTTTAAAATATATATTATATGTACTTAATTTTGGTGCTACAAAATTTTTCAGGGTCTGGGGAGATACCTCAGTTTGTACAGTGCTTGTCTTGCAAGCAGGAGGACCTGATTTCCACCCACAAAACCAATGTACATGCAATAAACCAGATTTGGTGGTCCCCACTTGTAATCCCAGCACTGATGAGGTGCAGATAATTGCTCCTTGGGGATCATTTACCAATTAGACTAACCTAATTGGAAAGTTCCAGGCCACGGAAAGACCCTGTGCCCTAAAAAGTGGCCTGAGGAACAACTGTGATTGCCCTCCATATCCACATATAGATGAAAGCAGCACACCTACGCACACACTCTTTGCAGGGGCACATATGCTTATAATTCTGTCTATAAATTAAAACATTAACTTTATGTGATTAATCTTCAGTTATCGGGGAGTGCTGGGCAAATTAAGACAGTAGCATAGAGTACAGACAGGTGTAGGATGGACTCCTGAGTCTTCAGCCAGTAGAATTTGGACCTTAAGTAGACCCATACAAGACTCAATGATTAAATTATTTGATGTAAATTTAAATTCAAGAAAGTTTGAATTTTTTACAATAAATTAAAATTATTTTATAGCCATAAGTGAGTCTTGAAAGAATGAATCAATAATTAAAAGCAATTTCATATTTTTCTTAAATTGATCTAGAGATTAAACCTCATCTGACTATAAAAACAGATTCTAACAATAGCTTCATAAATGATACTGATAGTTATGATAGTGATGATAAGTGTGTGATTAACAGGTTAATATAGGCTTTTTGGCTTTTGGCATTAGATTAGATTCATTAGTATGGATCTCAATGTCTAATGTCACTGAAAGGCTTATTTGAGTGAATTTCAAAAGCATACCTATGATATCAATGTATTTCATGTGCTTTTGTACTTGAGAATTTCTTTGTAATAACTGGAAAATTCCAAATTTTGTGCATTCCGTGGTATATTTTACAACTGGCTTACATACTTTGTAATAAAGTGGGGCAATTTTAGTCCTTCATATATATTTTCACAGTTTTAAAATGATATGCTTGGAAAATAACCTAGATATTATAAGTATCAGAAGAAAAAGTAGCATTAAAAAGAAGAAATTCATATTATAACAAATATCCTATTGATATTTAAATGTATAAAATATTAGGTAATTAAGGCCTGTCTATTCTGACACTGCCAAATACATTTTGAATTTATATTTTACCGCAAGAATCTTGCAGAAAATAAATTGGGATCTGTGAGATGAATATGTAAATGATGACAGTTAGATTGTATTTCAAAATAAAACTCTGACCCACCACTAACAGTAATAAGTCAAGGAATCCAGACCACAACCTTCATAGTAAATGGCTAAAAATGGAAACAATCAAAAGCTTCTAGCTTTCATAATTCTTGAGCCTACTTCAAACTTATGACTAATCAGATAAAGCAAAACATGCTTCCATAAATATAAAACTTGCTCCACTTCAAAATAGCCCATGTTTGCCAATAACCTCCAACTAGGGAGCTCATAAAGACTTTCATTTTCCTTCCCACTGTGATGCTTCCTTACTGATCTACCTGCCTGGGAGTCTCTTCTAAATGCAAGTGAAGGATGCTGGCTCTCCTAAGTTTTGTCTTTGAATCAATAGCACCTTGCGTGTTTATATCTGATTTGGGTTTATTTCCATAGGACAGAAAGATCTTAATTTCAAATAAACCAGTTCTTATTTTAAAAGAAATGTTTTATTTATTTATTGGCAAGAAAAGAACGAGGGAGGGAGAGAGAGAGAGAGAATGGGCATGCCAGGACCACCAGCCACTACAGATGAACTCCAGACACATGCACCACTTTGTGCATCTGGCTTTACATGGGTACTGGGGAATCAAGCCTGGGTTGTTAGGATTTTCAGGCAAGCACCTTAACTGCTGAGCAATTTCTGTAACCCTGAAATCATTTCTTATGTGTAAAGCATGGATTGTGATAGTTCTAACTGAGGAAGTTAATACTTAGTGGATATTTTCAGTAGATTGCCATGTTCAACTTGGCATTTGGCTTTAGAAAGCCTTTAAAGAAAGAATATATTTAAAACTACAAGTATACTTAAATACCCCTTTCTTTTTCTGACTATATGAAGAAGAATGATTAAAATCATTCCTTAATGAATGAAAATGATAGGCTATCTCACCACACGTATAAACATTTAAAACATCAAAATATTTTACACAAATGTTATTGTACCTGTGTGTACCTGTGGATTCATTTCAAAATGAATGAAAGTGATTTATAAAGGAAGTGGCAACTCAATGCCTATCATAGGGATTAATATTTTATCTTATTTTTCCAGGAATTTTAGAATGCTATGATTGTTAACATTCCAATAAATGTCAACCTTCAGTCTAAACCCTACCATGTAGAATTATTTTAGTTTTGATATAGGGTCTCATGTAGCCCAAGCTGGCCTTGCACTTGCTATGAAGCTGAAGCTGGCCTTAAACTACTCCTAATCTTCTTGCCTCCTGTTCCCAATGCTGTAATTGCAGGCCAGCACATCTGGCTGGACTTTTGTTTGTTTGTTTTTTATTCATGTCTTTTCCTATGGTGAAATTCCAGCTAAAATGATTCTATTAATGGGACTTAATGATTTCAGATATGGAAACCAAACACTAAGAATCATAACAGGTATTTGAATGAGATTTGATATACACTATTAAAAAGAACAATGGGCTGGAGAGCTGGATTACTGGTTAAGGTGCTTGTCTGTGAAGCTTAAGGACCCAGGTTCAGTTCTTCAGTACCTGCATAAGCCAGTCCTACAAGGATGCATCTGGAGTTTTTTTTGCAGTGTCTGAAGGTCCTGGTATACCCATTCCTACTCTCTCTCTTTCTCTCTGTCTCCCTCCAGTAAAAAATAAGTAAAGCATCTTAAAAAGAAGGAATGTGTAGTAAAAATTTAAACACAAAAATTTCCCTTTAGTTAAAAAGAACATTTTAGGCAATACCCTATTTTTAGTACCATTTCCTTATGTCACATGCTTTGCTATGATTCATTTCATGTCTTTGTAAACTGGCTGCTCTGCACTGAGCCCAGGGTTGAAGAATGGTATTCGTTAACTTTTATGTAGATATTATATTAATCTCATATTTGTGTTTTATTTCTAACAATACTGGTTAATTATTAATTGTGATAATGTGACAAATATTCTTTCTGTATCATGACAAATATTCTTTCTATATCTACAATCTATATATAGAAATTGTTATTATTTTTCAACTGTTTCATCCTTTTCATTTATACTATAAAATGTGTTTTATTCCTATTATTTTGGCTCTACTTAAAATATCAAGGTGTAGCCGAGCGTGGTGGTGCATGCCTTTAATCCCAGCACTCAGGAGGCAGAGGTAGGAGAATTGCAAGAGTTCAAGGCCACCCTGAGACTACATAGTAAATTCCAAGTCAGCTTGGGCTAGAGTGAGACCCCACCTGGAAAAAAAAAAAATCAAGCTCTGAGCAAGTCCCTTTTTATTAGCATTCTGACTCTATGACTATTAGTCCACTTACTCTTCCCTGACAAGAACTTCACCTGACTCTCTACAACTTCTCTACAGGTTGGGTTCTTTAGAACATATTTATGCTCCTGCTTTTCTACCATATCCTAATTCTCCTTTTTGTTTCTTTACTCTCTCCTGCACTGGCCCCTAAGTCAGAATTTTTATTGAGAAAATTGAAATACCATCAGTCCCAGTTTCTATTTAAAAATTCAAGTTATATACATTATTTTAATTTTAGGAATTTGATATTCATCTGATTGCAAGGATTTCCTTTATTGTGACCATCCTGTTGCATGTCTAGGCAATGTCTTCTTGATAGTTCAATTATTTGTGAATGGCATGCTGGCTGTATTTCTACTCCTCTCAGGGGCTCCTTTCCTGTGCCTTCCTCTTCCTGTTGTGAGTTTGTTGGTAGACAATGAGCAAGAAGCATTTATTTTCCAAAGCACAAGCTGACTGCACACTTGCCCTGCTGTATCTTCTTTTCAGGAAGAAGGGTCTCATTGGCAATGGGTGATCAGCTAGCAAAGTTATTTGTGTGTGTGAAGAGGGTAGTGTGAGGTAATGTTTGTGTGGCATATGTCTGTGTGTATACAGATGCACAAGTTCAATACGTGCATGGGAGGCCAGAGGAGAATGAAAGGTGTCTTCCTCTTTCTTCTCATTTTTCTTTTTCCTTAGGATGGATGCTCTCTTTTAACTTGGAGCTGCCTTTTTTTTGTCAGCTAATTCCAGTAATTCTCTGGTCCCCCTACTCCCTGCAGGACTTATGTTACAAACATGTGTGGCCATACAAGCTTTTAACATGTGTGCTAGGTAATTGAACTCGGGTGGTCTCAGGCCCTCTCATGCCTTCATGCTTGTGAGCTCTGTGCCATCACCCCAGCACTTCTCAAAATTATGTACCTCATCTTCTACTGCTTCCTTGTTCTCTGTATGATAGACTTACTGCCTGTGACTGGTCTGGTTCTTTTTCCTTAGGTGACTTATTTTCTCTGGGAGCTAGTAAACACATCTTTTCAATTGAATTACTGCCATTTTTCCAAATAGTTAAAAAAATTATTAACTTCACCTGCACTGTTCTTTGTATACTATCATCTAACAGCTTGGCTTTTCCTTTAGCTCAAGTAAAATACAAATGCTTTATTTTCTTATTTCTGACACTCCATCTGTTCTTTGTCCTCCCTCTGAGCATCTACAATTCACAATTGATCCCACCTCCCAGTCTTTCATTTCTTGGATCATTTTCTGCCTCCTTAGCCTTTGGGTTGTGGGCTTTCAGACAGTCTCCTGTACCCCACCCAACCAGGTAACCAGTCCTTATTAGTCTGTCATATTTAGTTTTATATTTCTTTAGTTTTTTCTGTACTATACTTGAACTTCTTTAAATGTTCCTTATTTTACATGTTCTGAAATTATTTCTTCTAAAACTTCTAAAACTTCTGTGTACATCATCTGATATCAGAAGATCCCACACTTGACAGAACATGTTGAATGCATTACTATTTCCTCTTGCTTATGAAATTTAAGCCTGTGTTTTTGGATAATTCTACGTGGAAATGGCCACAGTTCTGAGAGAATTGACAGGATTTTCAACTTATGGGCCAGTGTTTGAGAAGCAGCAGGTTGTTGGCTCCACATTAGAACATCAAAGTGGTCATTTTGGCCTTCCAACACTTCTCCTTTTCTTATCCACACAGCGAGTGAAATCAGGTATTAAATTTTCCAGATCATTAGTACTGGGAACCCCAAACACTCATATTCTGTCAGATTGTTAAACTTTCCTCTGGAGCACACAGAGATCAATTTTCCTAGGATTCACTATGGAAAGAGTCTCTCCTTGGGAGTCCCAGTATTATTCTCCAGGTTCTTCTATGATTCCCGTGACAGAGTAGTGACTCAGTTCTATTCCTTCAACCTCTCTCGTATGTTCCAGACACACAGATTCTATACTCTGGAAGGATGTGTCTAAATCTAACTTGAATACAATTCTTCCTTCATTTTGATGCTGTTTATATATCTTCTATCCTATAAATGACTTCTCCCTACTGGTTCACACACAAATCCTACCAATTACATTCCAAAAAGTTCATTTCACTCTTTCAGGATGCATTCCCCTGTCCACACTGCTTGCTTATCTGAATATCTTGCATATTTTCACTCTCCCCTATTAAGTTTATGGATTAAAGACTATTTTATTTGTTTTTGTTGGCTAAATTCTGTTGTCAATTTGATCAGATTGGGAATCCACAAGCATTCCACCTGGGCATGTTTCTGAGGTAACTTCCAGGTAACTGAAGGAGGAAATCCTTTCTCCACAGTTGGTGGCCTTCCAGGCAGTGGTCCATATGGAGAAGATCTGAGAGATAATAGTCCCATTTCCTCACTTGGCTGCTTGTGATACTTCCTGATCAGTGCCTTCACTTACACATGCATCTATTACACTTAGCTATCCTTTGTTGGCACCTGAACCAATTTCCTCAGCCTTCCAATGTGAAGACCAAAAGGTCCCCATGAAGTCTTCAGGCCTTCATTACTGGATTGGGACTACATAGGCATTCAACCATATGGACTCAGCAGCTACCAAGTTCCTTGACTCTCAAATATACAGACTGCTTTTGTTGGAATGCCATAAGATAATCCAATAAATTCTCTTTTTAATACTAATTCAGTACCATTCCTCTAGAGAACCCTAATACATTGTCTTTAACAGTGGTTCAATTACACTAATAGGGTCTGGAGAGATTGCTTTGTGGTTTAGAGGCTTTCCTGCAAAACCAAAGGACCCAGGTTCAGTTCCCCAGGACCCATGTCAGCCAGATGAAAAAGGTGGCACATGCTTCTGGAGTTTGTTTGCAGTGGCTAGAGGTCCTGGCATGCCCATTCTCTCTCTCTCTCTCTCTCTCTCTCTCTCTCTCTCTCTCTCTCTCTCCCTCTCTCAAAGAAATAAATAAAATATTTTTTGAAGGATACAGTAATAGGATGGGCATATGCTTGGAGCCTGTTCACTCCAGGTGGGGAAGGGGCACAGCATGTGTCAGGCCTGTGTGTTTGGAGTCCCAGCATGTTTGGGGCACATGGGCCCAATCTGTGCCACCAGTATCCTGGATTCCTGCCTCAGCAGATCTTTTAGTCCTTGACCACCTCTGAACCTGCCAAGCTTTGGTGCTGGCTGATTGCACTCACCAATGCCCCTACACCAGCTAACTCCATGGTCAAGAGCTAGAGACTGGTCCTTAGAGCCTGGCGCTCCACAGCCCCCTTCAACCTCTACTGTCCTCCCTTGCTAGCATCTACCCACCTACCAGTGCCCCCCTTGGTACATTTCTCCTGTCCCAGACAGGAAGCACAGGAACAACTAGTAATATGCCAGGTGGTACCAGTGAGTCTTATAAAGCCTGTTCAGGTGGGCAAAGTAGGGGAGCAGAGGCAAGTACTATAGCCTGTGGGCCCCACAGGCAAGGCATGACTTTGACTGTGAGCTGAAGAGATACCAGTCCTCAAACTATAGCTCTCTTATCAGCCAACAGCCCAGGGTTGCAGGTGAGCTGGCAACCTCCAAAACAGATGCATCTGTGGTTACAATGCCATCCCACTCCAATCAAGTTGAAACCAAAAGTAGAACACTCACTGAATATCCTACAATGGCAAACACATGCTTCCTTCTGAACAAAACAGATTTTTACACCATGATGTGTAGATCCAACATATAACACCACAACAAGGGACAAAAAACTGAGAGATCTCCACCAATGTTGTCTAGTCCCACAATGGAAAGCTCCAATGAAAACATGGAGGATAAAACATAAATTGAATCCCAAAATGAAAGCACAATAAGTTTATTTATCCTGACAAAGCAAATTGCTAAATGGGAAGCAAATAATCAAAAACCAATCACCACATAAATGAAATTGGCTGGAACTATCTCTTACAGCACATAGCTCTCATCACTAGACTTAACTTAATTGAAGAAAGCCAGAAAAAACTCCACAAAGATAGATAAATGAATTGAAAGCAAGTAAATAAATAGAGGAACCCAATAACCAGTTGCTTAATCTTAATAAGGACATGATTTAATGCAAGAATGAAATTAATGACACATCAAAAAAAAGAAAAGAAAAGAAACCGTGACATAAAATTGGAATTGAACAAACAAATGGATACAATACTGAAAAATTTAACAGAAAACAAAATTTAAATAGAGCTTCTAAAAGCCTCCCTAGAAACCCTCACTAAGCGTGCTAATGAGGTGGACAGAACCTCATATCTTCAAGAGAAGACAGAAGAAATTGAGCAAGATTCCAAAAATTTTGATAAGTTTAAAAATTCATGTGAATAGAATACGAGGTAATTGTGATATCCTAAAAAAAATGACCAAACATTGGGATTATTGGTATACCAAAGGGGAGGAAATTCAAACCAAAGGTATGTAGAGCATATTCAACAAAATTATTGAAGAATTTCCACTCTCTCAAAAGACAGACTCATCCAAATACAAAAAGTTCACAGAACACCAAACAGACTGGACAAAAGATGAAACTCTCTAAGGCACATCACAGTTAAAAGTATAAACAATGAAAAGTGAGAGAGACAGAGAGAGAGAGAGAGAGAGAGAGAGCACTAAAAGCATCAGGAGAGAAACAACTCATTACATACAAAGGCAATTCCATCAGAATTATCTCATATTTTTCAATGGAATCCCTGCAATCAAGAAGGGCTTGGAATGGAGTACTTCAAACCCTACAAAACTATGACTCCTAACCCAAACTTCTGTACCAAGTGAAAGTATCCCACATAATAGATGGAGAAAGGAAAACCTTTCATGACAAAAGCCAGCTCTATGATTATATGAGCACAAATCCAAACCTACAGTGAATACTTCAGGAAATATTCCAAATAGGAGAACTGAACAACCAACTTCAAGAACAAGAGGATTAATATGATAACCAAAGCTAGAGCAGGCATGAAAATATTCAAATCACTAAAACCCATAAACTCTCCAGCAAGGCAGGGTTTATATCAAACCTCACAATAATAACTTTAAATATTAATGGACTTATCTCACCCATACAAAAGACACAAGTTATCAAGGTGGTCCAGAAAAATGGACCCTCCCATTCACTGCCTACAAGAAACCCACCTTAACATTAAAGATAGATACCATCTCAGGGTAAAAGGATAGATAATTATTTTTTCCAGAAAATGGAAATAAGAAACAAGTGAGTGTGGCTATACTAATATCTGACAAAATAGACTTCAAACCAAAAGTAATCAAAAAGGATAAAGAAGACCACTTGTTAATCATCAAGGGAATGATCATCACAATCATAAATCTATATGCACCAAACACTGGTGCACCACAGTTTATAAAACAAAACCTACGTGATAACAAATAAAAAGTAAATGCCATTACCATCATAGTAGAGGACTTAAGTACCTTCCTATCATCATTAGATAATCAAAACAGAAAATCAACAGGGAAAAAATAGATCTTAACAACACCATGGATCAATTGGACGTAACAGACATCTACAGAATAATCCACTCTACTACTATAGAATACACCTTCTTCTCAGAAGCCTATGGAATCTTCTCCAAAACAGGTCATCTATTAGGATATAAAGCATGTCTCCATAAATTTAGGAAAATTGATGCAACTTCCTGAATTATATTGGATCACAATGCTTTAAAGCTAGAAATTAACAAGAGAAATGACAACTAAAAATTTTAAAAAGAAACAACTGAAATTTCACCAGCTCCTGGATACTGAACAACATGCTATTAAGCAATAAGTGCGTCATGGAAGCAATCAAAAGGGAAATTGTAAAATTTCTGGAACTGAATGATAACCACTTAGTAAAACTTATGGGACACAATGAAGTCAGTCCTAAGGGGAAAAATTATAGCACTAAATATATTCATAATAAAGACAGAGATCTCAAATTAATAACCTAACCATCCACCTGAAGGCATTGGAATAATAAGAACAATCCAACCCTAAGAGTTCCAGATGGAAAGAAATAATTAAGATAGAAGCTTAGAACAATGAGTTGGAAACTAAGAAAACAATTAAGAAAATTGATGAAATGAAGAACTAGTTCTTTAAAAAAATCAACAAGATTAATAAATACCTGGCCAATTTGACCAAAGGAAAAAAGAGAAATTGCAAATTAAACAAAATTATAAATAAAAAGGGAGGGGTCACAATAGACATAAATGAAACTGGAAGAATCGTCAGGAGATATTTCCAAAACTTCACTCCACAGAATTGGATAACATGGAGGATATAGATGAATTCTTAGACACATGGCACCTACTAAAACTAAGTTGAGAACAGATAAATCTAAACAAACCTATTACATTCATTAAGATTGAAAATGTAATTGTAAAAATCTTGCTAAAAGCAAAAGTCCAAGACCTGATTGATTCTAAACCTAATTCTACCAAATTTTCATAAAAGTGTTGGTATGTTGTGTTTTTGTTATCATTCAGTTCTGGAAATTTTAGAATTTCATGTTTTATTTCTTCCATGAAATAATAATAGCAAGCTGTTCAGTCTCCAAGAGCAGGTACAAATTCAGTTGTTTTTCTTGCTAATTTTTAGCTTAAAGTATTGTGGTCTGATATATTGCAGAAAGTTATGTCAATTTTCATGAATTTATGGAGACACTTTATGCCCTAATATAAGATCTATTATGGAGAAGGTTCCATGAGTTGCTGAGAAGAATGTGTATTCTGTAGAGTTGGAGTGTAATATTATGTATATGTCTGTTAGGTCTAATTGATCCATGGTGTTGTTATGATCTATTATTTCCCTGTTGATTTTCTGCTTGGATGATCTATCGATGATAGTAGGGTATTGAAATCCCCTACTATAATAGTATTGGAATTTATTTCTGGTTTGTTTTTGAGTAGGTTTTGCTTTATTTATGATGGTGATGTTCTCTTGTTGGATTATTCCCTTGATCAATAAAAAAGTGGCCTTTTTTTGTTCTTTTTAATTACTTTTGGTTTGACGTCTATCTGTCAGAAATTTATATAGCTATACCTGCTTTTTCTTATTTCCATTTTCTTGTAAAATCATTTTTTATCCTTTTACCCCGAGAATATGTCTATCTTTAATGGTGAAATGGTTTCTTGAAGGTAGCTGATGGAAGGGTCCATTTTTCTGATCCGCTCTATTAACTTGTATTTTTTGTGGGTGTGTTAAATCCATTAATATTTAAAGTTATAAGTGTGAAGTTTGATTTAATCCATGCCATGCAGGAGGGTTTATAGTTTTGGTGCTTTGGACATTTTCATACCTGCTTGAGTTTTGGTTTTCATGTTTGTCCTCTTGTATGTTCTTGAGGATGGTTGTTTGGTTCTTCTGTGTGGAGCATTTTCTGAGTTATTCCCTGTAGAGTTGGCTTTGTGCTCATATAATCATATATCTTGCTTTTGTCATGAAAGGTTTTCCTTTCTCTATCTATTATGTAGGATAATTTGAGTGGGTATTATAGTTTAGTTTGGAAGTCATAGTTTTTTAGGCTTTGAAGTACTCTATTTCAAACCCTTCTGGCTTTCAAGTTTCTGTTGAAAAATCTGAGGTAACACTGATGGATTTGCCTTTGTATATAATGACTAGTTTCTTTCTTACTGATTTTAGCACTCTTTCTTGGTTTACACATGATGTTTTTGAACTTATCTAAGTGCTGGATTCCCCATCAATTTCTTCTTTCTTGTCTGTCAGGTCCTCCACATGATTGTCTCTGGTAGTCAGGGATTCTAGAGAGACTTTCAAAAACTTTTATTTTGGCTTGTGTGTGTGTGTGTGTGTGTGTGTGTGTGTGTTTATGCATCATGTCATCTCTCTTTTTGAGGTATAATTTCAGGTTAAGGTTTGATTTTCTTGATCCTATCTGGAATTCATTATTTCATTTGATCATGTCTTCATGAAGTTTATTCAGCTGGTTTTTGAGATTCTATATTTGTTGTGTCACCTTCAATTCATTTATCTCTCTTTTGAGGTATCTCTGGTTTTCCTCAATTAAGTTGAGCCTATTGTCAAAGGCTGTGTACATTTCATTTATGTGATTGTTGTTTTTTCTTTCAGTGCTGCAATTTTCTTGGTCATTGTGTCATTGAATTTATGTAATAACCTTATTGTGCTTCATTTTGGTTTTCAATTTTCTTTTGTCTCCTCTGTGCCGCCTTAGTGGAGATATTCCTGTTTGTCTCTCAGCGGTTTTTTTTTTTTTAATGTTTATTTGTTTTATTTTGTGTGTATTTGAGTCTACTCATCTCAGGGTAAAAGTCTTATTTTATTAAGGCAAAAGCAAGTATTTGCCCTTGTAGTATTTTCAGTGTGTGTTTTGTTTTACATTATAACTAGATTACAGTGGGATGAGGTTTAACTGCAGATGCACAGGTAGTGGAGGTTACAAGTTCCCCAGTAGCTCTTGGCTGGTGGCTGATATGAGAGCTTATTTGGAGATGTGGAATCTCTGTAGCCCATGGTTATAGTTGCATCTTGCTTGTGGGGCTCAGGAACAGTAGCACTTACTCCTAATCCCCCACTGTCCCTCAGATGAGCAGGTTGTAGATGCACTGATATGCCCCTGGGCATACCAGATAATTCTGTGCAACTCAACTGGGACAGGAGTGAGGTGCTAAGTAGGCTGCAGAGGTGCCTCTCAAGAGATGTGGGTGGTGGAAGGGAGAATTGTGGATCTGAGCTCCATTGTTCAGGCCTGACTTAAGATCCATGGAGGTGGCTGGTTTGATGGCATTCGTCTGCCAAAGTGAATGGGGCTTGAACATGGGAATGTGGAGGTGGCCAAGGAAGTACATGAGTTTACCAATCTTCCTGCCCCCAGAGATCAGGCTTTCCCTAGTGGTTCCCTTCCTCCAGAGGGCATTTTTATGGTGGTTTCCTGTTACTATCCTGCAGGCTTTCACCCTCTATTAATTTTTTGTTAAAGGAAGGACAGAACCTAAAACTTGGGGTTCATAAATTCTTGGGGACCCCTCCTTAGCTCCCAAATCCTGCTTCAACACCACATGTGGGAATCTAATGGTTCCTTAGGCACACCACCATGGAATAGGAAGCCAGGCCCTACTCAGTGTTCCACATGCATGTAGATTCCCAGTCACCCAACATCAGCCTCAGTGGAACTGAGAGCGAGGAACCAGAAGCCCATGCCTACTCATACCATATATGTGCAGGGTTCTAGGCACCCTGCACCAGGAGTAGGGGAACCTGGAGCTGGGGATCCAGGAACTGGGGAACCAAGAGCTTGGGCCTACTCATGAGGGTCCAGCAGCCCTGCGCTAATGACTGGGGAACTGGAACCTGGGGAAGCAGGAGCAGGGAACCAGAGGCCAAAGCCTACTCACACTACATGTGTACAGGGTCCCAGGAACCTCATGACAATGACAGGGGACCTGGGATCCTGGAAACCAGAAACCAGGGACTCAGAGCCCAGGGCTACTTATGCTACAAGTGCACAGGATCCAAGTAGCCCCCACCAGCAGGGAAACAAGATGCCAGGGAAGTAGGAGCTATAAACCAGAAGCAGAGGAACTAGGAGCCCATGCCTAATCATGTTGCACATGCACAGGGTCCCAGCAGACCCATACTAGCAGCAGAGGAACCTGGAGCTGGAGAACTGGGAGGTAGGAACCAGGAACCAAGGTCTGCTCATACTGCATGCACTCTGCTACTTAATCTTTGATAAGGGAGCCAAAAACATACACTAGAGGTATAAATTTCAACAAAAGGTTCTGAAAAAAAAGTGGATAATCACATGTAGGAAAATGAAACTAGACCTACTCCTTTCACCAAATTAACTTCAAATGCATTGAAGACCTCAATATAAGATGTGAAACTCTCACAATATTGGATGAAAAAACAGCAGGAAGTCTCCATGATATAGAAACGGGGAAAGATTTCCTGAACAATATCCCAGTAGCCCAGGAAATTAATCAATAACTCAACCAGTGGGATATCATGAAGCTGAGAAGCTTTAGTATAGACACATATACCACAAATATAGCCAATAGACTACCCACAGAATGAAAGAAAATCTTTGCCAGCTATACCACTGACAGAGACCTAATATCTAGAATCTATAAAGCACTCAAAAACTAATCAATAAAACATCAAACAATCTACTCAAAAAAAAAAATGGGCAGAGAACTGAATAGAGAATTCTCAAAGGAAGAAATACAAATGGCTAATACTCACCTAAGCAAATGTTCAATATCTTTAACATCAGGGAAATGAAGATTAAATCAACTATGAGATTCCATCTTACACCAGAAAGGATGGTGATCATTAAAAAATGAAATGACAATGGATGTTGGTGAGGATACTGGGAAAGAGGAGCTCTCATTCTCTGATGGTAGGAATTCAAACTTGCATAACCACTATGGAAATCAATATGGAAAACCCTGAAAATGATGAAAATAGAGCTACCATCTGACCCAGTCATTCCTCTACTGGGCATCTACCCTAAAGAATCAACTCTTCACTGCAGAGATTTTTGCTCAACCATGTTTAGAGCTGCTCAATTCACAATAGCTGAGAAGTGGAATCAACGCAGATGCCCATCATTTAGCAAATGGATAATGAAGATGTGGAACATATACACAATGTAATTGTACTCAATAATAAGGAAAAATGATATGATGAATTTTTTAGGAAATGGAAAGACTTGTAACAGATCATACTAAGCAAACACACAAGCACAGAAAGGCAAATGCCACATGTTCTCCCTCATCTGTGGTTCCTAAACTAGAACAGCTTGAATTACAGGCATAC